>CM033321.1:86973707-88217282 GCA_019359835.1 Pharus latifolius | reverse complement strand
CGATCACCCAAACAAGCCCTAATAGGAATTTTATCCCAATTTGGACTAAAACAACGTCTGGGTAAGACCGGGAATAATATTTTTTCGGCCCATTCCACTTGGGAAATTTTTTTTTCCTAGTGTCTTGTGCTTCTTCATGCGATGGTCATGCAACGTCCTTTCGGCACGCCCACGCAGGCGGCACCTCCTCCAACTATTTTTCCAACAAATCAAAGTTTCATCACCTCCTCTTCTCCCTCCTCGTGCTCCTTGGGCTTCTAAGCTTCATCACTAAAATTTTCTTCGATACAAATCTGGCGGTGTTGAGCACCGAGGCAGATGGTGCACAGTGATGAACTCACAACCAGACAACTCATGGAGGAGTGAAAGAGCCACCAAATCTAGTGCTCTGGGCAGAAATTTATTTTGATGTATGCTTGCCAAAAGGAATCAATTTTTACTGATTGATAGTGTTGCAATGATGATTCCAATAGTGTTAGAACTACTAGAATTTATCCGGTTGATTCCAGTAGTGGCAGAAATTTATTTGGATGTATGCTTGCCAAAAACGATCAGTAGTGGATGGTAGTGTTGGAGCTCAGTCGTGAATGAGGTTCTGTTAGGCCACCTTGAATTGCTGGGTTTTTTCCTTCCCAAATGGGCAGTGGGAATTTTTTTATTGGAAACTTTTTTTCATTAGAAAATTTGATCATCCAAAGGTGTGACCTCTAATCCCAGTAGGGATTTTTTTTGCCATGAAATTTTTTTTGAGTAGCCAAACAAACTCTCAATAGAACTATTGGAGTAAACGCAAAGCTCTCTCACCATTAAAAACACAAATTCTAGCTGTTAGTGTGCATCAAATTTAGTTTTCTGACATCATGTAGTTATCAAAAGGTAAAGTTCTAAGTAGACTCCACTTCAAAACAATGACTCTGATAGAACCATCAGTTAGAAGCCATAATAGATCATATATGTGGCTAGATTGGTCTAGCTCAAACCCAAAAATTAAAAGCCAAAACTTACGCAAACAAACTTTTAGTGGAACCGTTGAAGTGAATACAAAGCCTAAAAACACAAATTGTGGCTACAAGTATGCATCAAATCAAATTTAAATTTCAGATATCATAGAGCTATAGAAAGATATTTCTGTTCTGCTTTTTGGCACGGACAAGGCATGATTGTGAAAGCCGTCATCATCAGCCACTAGGACCACCAATTGTGGTTATAATCAAATGGTTGTAAAAGCAATCAATCTTTTGCCACACATTCTTGTGCTTGTGTGCTCTTTGCTGGTCAGCATAAAGCATTAGCGATAAAAATGTCAAATTCTTAGAGGATAAGTTGGATATAGTTTTTCCATATTATCTCTTTAATTACTCAATTATTTTGCTCACCGTCAACGCAAGATGTACCCTTTGTTTTCTCTAGAATCTTGGGTACTCGTATGCTTGATATCATATTCTGATAAACAGTGGCGTATTTAGTAGCTAAGGCGACAGTAACCACAATTATGTGACATAATTTTCTAACAGTGTTTCGGATTGCAGAGTGGTCGGTGGTGTTATAAGTATAATGAGATATGTCACATACAAATCATCACATTAAAAAATAGTATAACAAATGAATTTTTTTTTTGGAATGTAGCACAGTACCAGACATTCTCTCAAAAGAAAGACTACCCTACAAATAATTTGTTGGGGGAAATCTCTACGCGGTCAAGTCCAGGTAAGTTCATGATTGCCCGGGGACAGTGGCCTCCGGTGCCTGCCCCAGGCGCTGCCTTTTAGGCTCCCGGGACCGTGCCTCCGGGGCATGTCCCGGGCGCCGCCATTTGGCCCCCGGGACCGTGTCCCCCGGTCGGGTCCCGGGCGCCGCCATTTGCCCGGGGACAGTGGCCTCCGGTGCCTGCCCCGGGCGCCGCCATTTGGCCCCCGGGACCGTGCCCCCCGGGCATGTCCCGGGCGCCGCCATTGGCCCGGGGACAGTGGCCTCCGGTGCCTGCCCCGGGCGCCGCCATTTGGCCCCCGGGACCGTGCCCCCCGGGCATGTCCCGGGCGCCGCCATTTGCCCGGGGACATGGCCTCCGGTGCCTGCCCTGGGCGCCGCCATTCGGCCCCCGGGACCGTGCCCCCCGGGCATGTCCCGGGCGCCGCCATTTGCCCGGGGACAGTGGCCTCCGGTGCCTGCCCCGGGCGCCGCCATTTGGCCCCCGGGACCGTGCCCCCCGGGCATGTCCCGGGCGCCGCCATTGGCCCGGGGACAGTGGCCTCCGGTGCCTGCCCCGGGCGCCGCCTTTTAGGTTCCCGGGACCCTGCTCTCCGGAAGGGGTCTCGGACGTCATCGCCCTCCTAAAAGGTAAAACCCCTGTTTGTTTATCACGTGCAGGTCACGCGAGGGACGCCTCGGGAATCAGCGACCACCTGTCAAGCATCCAAGACGTTTGACCGGGAGAAGGACGGTCCTACCCTTCAATCCGACGGTGGCTTCCGGGGTAGTTTAGGCTTTTTGCTTCTTTTTGGGGCTATAAATAGCCCTTGTACCCCTCTGTTGTAAGGGATCAACTCATTATTATTTGGAATAGCTAAACTCACAGGCGTGCTCCGGAAGCCTCTCCCCCGGAGAGAGCCTCCCCAGCCGACTCCGGTCGGGAGCGCGTCGACAGGACTAGGGCCCCCACCGGGACCCGAACCTGTATAAATCCACGTGTCAATTCTTGTGTTTGTCCGGCGGGGGAGGACCGGTCACCCGGTCAACCCGCGCTGCGTAATCTCCGCTAGGATCGTCTTCAAAATCTGCCGGGGTATTCTTAATACCACGACATAATTATTAATAGAAAGTTTTAGTATTGTTTTGAGAAATATAATTTAGATAATTGGAGCCATCCCTTTAAAAAATCAGAAAACCCAACCAATTTCAGCCTAATTTTTTTTTCAATAAAGATGCGGGGTTTCAAAGTAAACCATAGAAAATGTTAAATGGTACTACAGTTCTAGGCTGTGTGGGTTTATCAACTGCAATCTAGATTATGATGGATGAATCTTGTGGTCCACACCCAAAACATTAAGCAGGTGGGGCAAACAAAGGTGAAATATGAGACCACATGAGTTGAAGAAATTAATAGCAACAGAACAAAAAGAGCACTTATTAATTTCTCCCATTTGGGCACAACCTGATAATCCAGGCTTTTTTCCTTTTCATGTCTACCTTCCAAGCATATTTGACTCATCCCCTCTTTCTTTCTTTTTTTTCCCACCTCCTTTTCCGACTCCTCCTTCACCACCACCATCTTCCTCACCGTGTACACTTACACTTCGGTGGTCGCAAACACTTGTGTCAGTGTTGCCTACCTCCTCTTGTCATGACCACATGACATCAATCTCTTCGACTGCTGCTCCCTTCACAATTGCATCCCATTCTACTATAGGGCGTCCTTGATAACCCATGTTCGTACGCTAGTTATCTTGTTGTTCTTAGTTAAAATTCATAATAGAACTTCCAATTTTTGTTTAATTTGTGTCCAAACTAGTTCGTTTTGATCTGTTTTTCATTTTTGTTTGTGGGGAACCTTTTTCAAGTAATTTCAAGACAAATGCGTGAAAGAGAAGCTAAAACCAGTGAAGCAGTGTATCTAAACTTAGCTCAAGAAGGCCAACAGAGTAACATACGAGTTGCTAACCCGTATGCCTAATTCGTATTGCATACCTAGGGTTTTGTTTTGTCAAACAGTTTCATGTGGTGGTGGCCGCGGAGAAAATAAGGCTTTGTACCCTATAAAAAGGAAGGAAAACAACAAAACAAGGGGAGCAGACACATAGAAGAAGAGATACCATTAGAAAGAAAAAAGAGGGATCAAGAAATTAATCTATTGTAGGGAGAGGATCTTCTTTTTCTCTACTATTCAAGATTTCAAGATTGGAAGATCTACCACCATCATTGGAGAGAGCAAATATTCGTTGAGCATCATCTTAGAGAAGATTGATTAGTTCTTCTTCTTGGTTTAATATTCCTCATGTTCTATCTATTGTATTTGATGATTTGTAATCTTTTATTGATAGGTAGTCTTTTAATTCTTGGGATGGAGGATCCTTGATTATTGCTACTCTATAATTAAGTATATTTGATTCAATAGTTTATTTTTCATATGATGATCTTTTGATTGATGTTTTAATCACTAAAGTAATTGAACGGCTGCAATTATTCTTAATTCTCAAATAATTCTCTCAAGTACTGAAAGTGAACGGAGAATTAGTGGATCCTCAACTATTAGACATTAGGAAGATTGGTTATTAGATTTCATTGGTGAAAATATATAAATATCTTAATAATTGATTAATTTGTTGAGATTATAATTATTTCTTAACCCTAATGCCCAATCTAATAAAATAGTGACATCGCGAAAGCGGGACGCTTTATTAGAGAAGAGAATTGTCGTGACATCGCGAGAGCGGGACGTAATTATGTTTTTGGGATAGTGACGAGGATTATCACCCGAGCTAATTGGATTAACGCATGTTGGGTTCAAGTCAGGTTTGAATATGATATGTGTCTATGTGTCTTAGTAGTCGCTATGGTCGCCAATGGACACAGAGTTAGTTTATGATCGTAGCCCTTGTGCGATCACGAGGCCGCAGATAGTGCGCGGTTAGAGAGTCGCTGATCATGCGCGACCAAAGAGACCCGAGGGAGCTCAAAGTCTTTACTGGACACGTTCTTAGGGTCAAAATATCTTCTCCCACGTGTGAAGACAACTGCCAGGAGGTTAACATGTGCGATTATCCACGATTGCACTTGCTTAACCAGCGAAAGAGATAAGTGCGGTTATACAAACTGCACCAGGACAACCATCTCGAACCGCTTCTCATTTGATGTCCTTTTATTCAGTATAAAGGGATGGTCGATGCACGATGTAAAGGGCGGTTAACAAGCAAGACCACGAGTCAACAAAGCTTGAAGACTTAGGCATAGTTAGATAGACATAAATATAGAAGAGATCATCGTCTGTGATAATCTCTTCTCATTTGTAAACCATTTTTTCTCATATAGTGAAATCCTAACAGGACATAGAGCTATTACTCCTACCATCGAGGGCCCGAACCTGTATAAATTGTTGCGTCCCTACTATCATTGCTTACCCTAACTTGCCTGATGGCACCTTGAAAGGTCTCACATACAACTCATAAATTTGTGTAAGATCAACAAAGAACTTTGAGTTCAAATCATCGACAGCTGGTGCCCACCGTGGGGCCTTTCTCAAGGTGTTCTTCTTTCATCAGGAGATTCAGTAAGTCATGTCAAGGGCGTATAATTTCGAGAATGATTTCAATCTCGATGATTACGCCCATATACCAATGCCATCGCCTAGCGATCCCGTTCCAATGGAAGAAGTTGATCGCGAAGATGTTCCTGAGGAACATTATGAGGATGCGTCTTCTCCCACCCAGGTCATATCTATCGACCAGGGGACAGAGAAGACAAATCAAGAGCCCCATGTGAGTCCTACCATTTTGGAGGTTGAGTCTATCCCATGACACGCCGCTGTTGAGGATATGAATGATGATAACCAAGGGTTTAGCCCTGGGAGGTTTGATCCCGACAACCTCCAGTCTCTCTTTGACTTCGAATCCGATTCAGAGAAAACGGAGATGTTCTCTCCTTCTGTGGCCTCGCTCCCCAGAGAATTTTCTGCTTTATCGGAAGAAATTCCTGATCAGCGAATCGCTAGGGAAGAGCAGGAACGTAGGCAAAAGGAGGAACATGAGCGGAGGCAAAAGGAGGATCAAGATCGCGAGCAAAGAGATAATGAACTCCGCAATACTGCCCTGGAAGCTTTGCAGAATGCACAGTCTCATTACGATGCCGCACCTAGTTCCTCCCGTCATCCTCATGGTCGTAGGCGCGACCAGACATCTTTTTTAGCCCTGGACTATCCACCGGCAGATGAAGAAACGATGACACCTGGTGCACCCAAAGCATGGGTGACTTCGTTCTATTGCAGACGTCCAACGTAATTTTCCTCATAATGTCGAAGACGTGGAAAGACCGGCTTTTGCTAGAATCCTGGTAGAGAAGCTGGATGAGGTCGCATCTAATGCAACCCCAACAGCATCGTCTCAGTCTACGATTCGCTCCCATGTGAGGGAGTACCCTTACTCTAGTCATGGCAGGCGTAATCGATTACCATCAGGATCAGTTCAGCACGACAAAGCCAGGTGAGTTGGAAATTCCCGCGATCGAGATCGCGTTCCTGTCCATTCTCGTCTGGGACTGCGGGGTGTGTCCCCACAGTGTGAGGTCACCCGCGATCAGGTTGAAAGCCGCAGAACTCTCCACAGTTTCTATGTTGGTTGCAAAGCTTTCTCATCAGGCCTCAGTGCAGTGGTCTGGCTAGACAAGTTCAAGCTAGGAACAATCGAAAGATTTGATGGAACTCAGAATCCATCCGAATTCCTTTAGATCTACATCACCACTATTCAAGCAGCGGGTGGGGATGACTGTGTCATGGCAAATTATCTACCAACAGTCCTCGAGGGGCCTGCAAGAACCTGGTTGTTTAATCAGTTAGAGGGTTCAATTTATAATTGGGAAATGTTGTGTGACGCTATACTCAACAACTTCCAGAATTGTTACCAAAAACCTAGCAAAGAAGATGATCTTCATCGTTTGCACCAGACTTCTACTGAGACTCTTCGACAGTTTGTCAAGAGATTTATCGGAGTAAGAAATACCATTCCGAATAAATCTGACAACTCCGTTATTAGGGCACTTAAACATGCCGTGCGATATCAGAGGTTCACCGAAGATCTACTTATCCACCCCCTCGGTCAATAGCCAATCTCTTCGACATGGTTGACTGCTATTCCGATGTGGCCGAGGCCGTGGAATGGAGTAGGATGGTGGATAAAGGAAACTTATCGCTTCATCCAGGTCTTAAAGATGTGAAGAAGGAGGATTCAAGCAAGAAGCCGGCATCATCATCAGGCGGAAAATCAAAGAAGTTCAAGAAACCACCACCAGGAAAAGGTAACAAATTTCCATTCAAGAATAAAACCTCTTCTGGTGGTCGCGATAGCAACTAGCAGGGAAAACAGACTAATCTGTAGGGAAACAAGAAGTGGTGTCAGTTCCACAACTCTTCGGGACACGATCTCAAGAACTGCAGGACTTGGTTGAAGCAATTGGACGACTTCTATCAAGGGATTGGACCGATGCAAAGTTTGCCTCAAAAAGAACAGACGCGTGGGATCAGAGACGCCGACGGGGACGAAGAGATGTCCTACCAGGTACCTCGTAATCATGTTAATGTTATTTTTGAAGTTCCTCCTCTTTTGTTTCTAAGCGTCAATTTAAGATGTTTTACTGCGAGGTAAATCAAGTAGAGGCTCCCCTTGGAGAGCCTCAATACCCCCGTTGGTCAGAAACTCCTTTGACTTTTGATTGAGCCGATCGTCCTATTGGGCTCACACGACCTTTGAGACTACCTTTGGTCATAACCCCAATTATCAGCAATGCTCGAGTCGAAAGAGTTCTAATCAACGGGGGCAGTTCCTTGGAAATTCTATTTGTCAAGGCACTGGATGAGTTGCAAATCTCTCGTTCAAAAATTAAGCCCATAATTCATCCGTTTTATGGGATAATCCCTGTTCCCTCCATGATGCCGATGCGACAGGTGGTACTTCCAGTAACATTGGGAGAACTAGATAATTTCTGGACAGAATTGGTTACTTTTGACGTAATTGATTGTGATTTGACCTATAACGCTATCTTTGACAGGCTAACTCTTGCTAAATTCATGATGGCAACGCACTACGCTTATCAGTGTGGCAAGTTTCCGGGCCCCAAAGGTGTTATCTCGGTCCGAGGCAGCAGGAATACAGTGCTAACTTGTGATCGGTTGTCTCTGGAGTTAGTGGATCAGCTTCCCCTTCGGGACGTCAAGATTGTGACCACGGCTTCTGATATGATCAAAGTTGCCCCGCGACCAGATGAAAAGTTAAAATTAGTTCCATTATACCCAGATGATCTATCTAGAACCATTCGGATTGGATCAGGCCTGGATGACAAATAGGAACTCGAGCTCGTTACTTTCCTCCAGGCTAATGCAGATGTGTTTGCGTGGAAACCATCTGACATGCCTGGAGTCCCAAGGGAGATAATTGAGCACATGTTAGCAATTCGACTTGGACAGCGACCAATAAAGCAAAAACTCAGATGCTTTGCTGTTGATTGGAAAGAAGCCATCCGAGTGGAGTTAGATAAGCTCCAAAGGGCAGGATTTATTCGTGAAGTCGATCATCCTGAGTGGCTTGCAAATCCGGTCATGATCCGAAAGTAAAATGGTAAGTGGCGCACGTGTGTCGATTACACCAGCCTAAACAGTGCTTGTCCGAAAGATGATTTTCCCCTTCCTCGCATCGACCAGTTGGTCGATTCTATAGCGGGTTGCAAATTAATGAGTTTCCTGGATGCTTACTTAGGGTACCATCAAATCAGCATGGTAGAAGAAGATGAAGAGAAAACTGCCTTTATCACACCATTTGGCACCTACTGCTACCTCAGAATGCCATTCGGTCTCAAGAACGCTGGTTCCACGTACCAGCGCTTGATGCAAAAGACTTTTCTTTCCCAGATGGGGCGTAATCTTGAAGCTTACGTAGATGATTCGGTTGTAAAAAGCTGAAAAAGCTCAAATTACTGAGATGATCTCGCTGAAACCTTTTGTAATTTAAACAAGCATGGAATAAAATTAAACCCGAAAAAATGTTCCTTCAGAGTTTCTTCTGGCAAATTTTTGGGTTTCCTTGTTTGTTCAAGAGGTATAGAGGTCAATCCCGAGAAGATCAGGGCCATAGAACAAATGAGATCTTCGTCGACCATGAAGGACATCCAGAGCCTAACATGTCGCATGGCGGCTCTTAGCCGTTTCATATCAAGGCTAGGCGAACGAGGTCTGCCTTTCTTCAAGGCTCTTCAGAAACACAATGGCTTTACCTGGTCGGATGAAGCCGAAAAAGCTTTTATAGAGGTTAAGAAAATATTTGTCTAGTCCGCCAGTACTGGTCTCTCCGAATTTAGGGGAACCACTACTCCTTTATATGGTGGCAACTCCTCATGCGGTCAGTGCAGTTCTGATCATGGAAAGAGATGGTGTACAACAACCCATCTATTACGTAAGCGAGGTACTTCATGGTCCAAAGGAGCGTTACCCTGAGGTCCAAAAAATACTTTACGCACTTCTGATGGCTTCCCATAAGCTACGACATTACTTTCAGGTACACAAAATTATTGTGCCCTCATCCTTCCCATTGGGAGATATAATTCGCAACCCAGAGAAATTTAGTCGCATCGCAAAGTGGACAGTGGAACTTGGAGCGTTTGACATCCATTTCACCCCTCGCACAGCAGTTAAATCTCAAATCCTTGCAGACTTTGTGGTCGAATGGGCTAATCCTGGCCCTCCTGCACAAGAATCCAAAGATTTACTATGCACCAACCATTGGACGATGTATTTTGACGGCTCTCGTAGTTTTCAACACTCGGGGGCTAGGGTGGTCTTAATCACGCCTCAGGGAGACCAACTCAAGTATGTCATTCAATTACACTTTGTTGCGACCAACAACGCAGCAGAGTATGAGGTCTTATTGCAGGGCTCCGGGTAGCTAAGTTCCTCGGAGTTCGTCGATTAGTGGTGAGGGGAGACTCACAGCTAGTCGTAAATCAGGTAAACAAGGAGTACAACACATCCGATGAGACAAGGGCTCATTACCTGGGGGAAGTGAGGAGATTGGAAAAATACTTCAGTCATTTCGAAGTCCAATATATCTTGCGAAAGGACAATATGCTCGCAGACCAATTATCTAAAATTGGGTCCTCACGCACATCCGCTCCGGCGGGAGTGTTCGTTGAACACTTAGAACAATCCTTCGATCATGACTTCGATTGAAGATGACCTGGTGACAGTCAAAACAACGAACCTTGGGCATGAAGGAGATTGGACCCATCCATTGAGGGTCTATCTCGAACATGGGACCTTGCCCAAGGATGAAATCAAGAGTGATCGGTTAGTTCGGAAAGCGCGCTTGTACAAACTCATAGAAGGGGTCTTGTATAGGAAGGGTACTCAAGGAGTATTCATGCGTTGCATATCTCAAGAGAAAGGTAAGTCACTCTTGAAAGAAATTCATGACGGTGTATGTGGTGCACACGCGTCATTTCGCACATTTGTCGTAAAAGTTTTCCGACAGGGTTTTATTGGCCTTCGGCACTTGATAATGCCATACATTTGGTCAAGACATGCCCATAGTGTCAGTTTTGTTGCATCTAGGCCTTCATGCCTAACCCTAATTTTGATGATTAATGAAAATAGAGTGTTTAGGACTAACTGTGCTTTTTGAGATTGATTAATACAGGGATCCGTTGGGAAGATTGTCGAGATGAACAAAACGAACCCAATGCAAAAGACATAAAAGCACAAGTCGCAAAAATGAAGACAAGACGCAAATATGAAAAAGCAAAGGACCTAAGGTAATCCGTATTTTATTTTTACCGATCTCGGCGTTTGGAGATGATCGGTTAGGAAAATTGTTTTTAGTTTTAACCGTACTATAAAGAGGGGTGGTGAAAGCCCTCTCTTTATCTCCAACATAAACTGAGAAACTTAGGTCATTGCATTGCATCATTTTGGTTGGATTTGGTTTGAACTTAATTTGAAAAATCTGGTTTTTCAGTTCAGTTTTTGATAGTAGAAGAGTTTTTCTATTTTCTAGAAAGATCTAGGAAGATCTGGTTTTTTATTCTGTTGACAAAAATGTAGCCCTTGAAATTATCTTTCAAACGAGCTATTAAACACCTCTTTTGGATTTGTGGTTTTAAAGTTATCTCTATTTTTGTTCAAACTGACTGTCAGTTTGCTAAACTGACTGTCAGTTTGAATGTCAGTTCGTGTTAACTGACAATTGTCCAGAGAGGGTGTATTTTGTGCTCAAAATTTTTGTACTAAACTGACTGTCAGTTTGTCCATACTGACTGTCAGTTGGGGATTCGACCACAGTGTTTTTAACTGAGTTTCTATTTGTTTTTGGTCGAGTTTGTGGTCGAACTGACTGTCAGTTGTAGGTTTCAGCTTTCCTTAAACGACCACGAACGGCTAGCAAAGTTTTATCCGTAAATTTTGTCGGTTGTTGTGCACTAAACTGACTGTCAGTTTGAGTTGCTGATTTTCATCCCTAGCTCCAATGGTTTATTTGATTCTTGGGGCTATAAATAGGGGCTTAGGGCATGTCACTACTACAGAATTCATCATCACAGTCGGGTCAAAACAGTCATCACAGACGGTTCTTACCCATCAGTGATATTCGAGTCAGTGATAATCATGTACTATCACAGACGGTTTTTAATGTTTTCAACCGTCAGTGATCTCTCCATTCACAGACTGTTATAAGATCAGAACCGTCTGTGATACTCATACTTCACAGACTGTTATAAGATCAGAACCGTCTGTGATACTCATACTACACAGACTGTTATAACATCAGAATTGTCTGTGATACTCATACTTCACAGACTGTTCTAACATCAGAACCTTCTGTGATACTCATACTACCACAGACGGTTTTAATCTCAAAACCGTCTCTGATAATTTGAGTTTCGCAGACGGTTCTGATGTCAAAACCACCTGGGATCCTCACATTATCAGTGACGGGTCTGAGAACAGAACCGTCTGTGATACTCAGGTTTTGACCTCTGATAATTTGAGTATACACAGACGGTTTTGACATCAGAACCGTCTGCGATACTCATATTTTACTGACGGTTCTGAGATCAAAACCGTCTGTGTTAGTATGAGTATCTCAGATGGCTTTGATGTCATAACAGACTGTGATACTCAGATTACCAGAGACGGTTTTGATATCAGAACCGTCTGTGGTACTCAAAATACACAGACTGTTATGACATCAAAGCCGTCTGAGATACTCATACTAACATAGATGGTTTTGATCTCAAAACCGTCAGTAATATTATGAGTATCGCAGACGGTTCTGATGTCATAACCGTCTGTGTATTTGGAGTATCAGAGACGGTTATGACCTCAGAACCGTCTGTGTATTTAGAGTATCACAGACGGCTTTGAGGTCAAAACCATCTGCGATAGTGTGATAATCTTGAATATCACAGACGGTTTTTAGGTTAGAACCGTCTGTGATAGTGTTATAATCTCAGAACCGTCTGTGATAGTGTCATTATCGGTGACTGTTATAATCTCAGACGGTTGTAAGATCAAAACCGTCTGTGCATATTTATGCACAGACGATTTTGATCTTACAAACCGTCTGAGATGTCCTCTGTACAAATTGCATTTCATATATACAGTTCATGAATTTCATACATGCACAGTACTCAAATATATACAGTCTCATATATATTTGTACAATTGAACTCAGAAATATATTTGTACAGTACTCAAATATATACAGTTTCATATGCACAGTACTCAAATATATTTGTACCCCTCTTTATAGTATTTCATATATACAGCACAGAACTCAGAAATATGTACAATTGAACAAATAAATGTAATCAACAATTAAAGTCAGTGTGTTAGATGTACAAATAAATGTAAGGCCGCACTAATACGAACCTTGCGGGTCCCTAAACTTCCCCTTGGTTGATATGACCTCCGAAAGAAAAAACTCAGTGAGCATCCCTCGGACAATACCAATCTGCTGAGGGTCAAGGCTTTCTGAAGGGAAGTCGACCCCCTGCAGCAAGAGTTGGTACATAAAAAATTAGCTGCAGTTGTAAATTCTGTCAAATCGATACAAAGGGGAGCAGTTGTATACCTCGGGGAAATCTGGCCGGTGAGGGGTGATGATCAGGTCATACATGTGGCGCATCACGTAGAACCCACATGTATTGTCGTCCGGCTGCTGATGGCACTGCCAATTTACAGACCGAGAGTTAGGTGGGGACAAGTTATAAAGTAAAACAGATGCCTGTTAAAATTTGTACCGAAAATTGTAACCACTGAAACTTATCGGCTCGCCGCTCGTGTTGTCTCCCTACCTCGGCAAAGTACTTCGTGAAAGCCCTGTAGATAATCAAAATTGACAGTTTGAGGATAGCCGAAATTGACAATTTGAGGACAGTAAATCTAAATGCATGCAAGACAGGTCCACATCACCTTTTGAATACATCTTGTGCGCCGCAATACGAGTACCCTTTCCTCTGCAATGAGTCAAGGTAGAACACCTTGTTGCTTTTCGGAATAAGTAGCAGCAGGATCCAGTGGTAGCTACATATTACACGTAAATAATTAAAAATTTAATCTAAATTTGGGGTGTGCACATGGAGACACTAATCTACGGGTGAAGTACTGATGAAAGCACTCACCTCTGGTTGTAGGGTACAAGTATATACTCCTTGTCGACCTGAGCAAGTAACCCTCTTTTGATGTAGTTGGCAACGAAGTCTGCGTCGGTCCTAAACATCACCTCGGCGACCATCTGGGGGTCCAAGAAACCAATAGGTATGCCCTTAGATTTGGCATAGTTGGTCATGCAGCTGCACGGAAGTAACCAATTAATAAATGACATATATCCGTATATGCACGGATAGTAGGATACTTACAGCACCCAAGACCGTATGATTGACAAGTCGAGCGCATCTTTGTTCAGTAAATTGTGCAGGTCTTCGAAGGTCACCGAGTAGGTCCCAATGTCGTTATGGAACTCTGCCACGGTGTACTTGACCATGATGTGCGTCGGACGCTGCGTCCTGGTCTGGTTTGTCCTCTTCATGTACCATACATGCAGGCTCTGGCATGCTAACCCCATGGTCGAAATTGCGGTATCGGAGGCCATGGGCATCCCCAGAGCGAACGGTATGAGAGCTGGCGCACTCTTCTCGCTCTCCTTCGCCGGGCTCTTCTTTGCTTTTCCCCTACTAGCCAGCTTCTTGAATGGTTGCCTCTTAGTCGGAGTCAGCTTCGTCATCGGAGGGGTATGCTGCCTAGTAAGCCGTGTGTCGGTCTGTGATGTCTGTGATGTAAGAACCTACGTATTAGGACACTAACTCTGAGGGTTATTATTATAGTACGAATTATGAAACTGGTGGGGGAATTACCTCATACAGGACGATGTCTTTCTTGGGCCATTGCACGAACGTGTGCACCGCATCCCCGAGAGTGGTAATCTCGTCGTTCGGCGGCTTCTCCAACGGAAAACCCTTGCAATGGTCAAAGACACTGTCCACCTGGACCCTTGCAAAACCCTCACATAGAGGGGAACCATGGATTGTGGCCCCCGCCGTGCATGGTTGCGCCATCCCACGGGCAGCCTCGATCGGGAAGAGACCGGCCAGCACCATAAGCTTGCAGGAGGCGGGTTCCTACAAACAGTGCGCATTAACATGTTGAATTTCACCGCTTTTCACTTTCGAATGAATTAATATAGACAAACGGTCATTACCTGCAGAAAGTCCACCGGATACTTTGAAGAGGGCTCCGTCTGCGAAGACCCCGGCGCAGACGCGCAGCTACTACGGTGGCCAAGAATGGGGGTCGGTACTTCCGCTGCTAGAAGGGGGGTGCCCTGGGTCGACTTTCTTAGCTCTTCATACATGGACCACATCTCTGACAACTGCTGCAGGAGTGCTTTGTCCCGAACAGCGAACTCCGATCGCATCTCCTCCTTGAGCCGTTCATCGCGGGCTTGGTGGGATCTCTTTCTCCTCTTAGCCGCCTCATCATCATCAGGGAAACCATGCCTCCAAGGCACAGTGGCACTGAGGCCGCGCACGCGGCCTGGATGCTCCTTGTTTCCTAGCGCCACTGTGAGGATATCGCTGCCCCTCCTCGGGTTGAACTCTCTGGATGCCGCCTGCACACTCAGCGTCACCTGCAACAGGAGAACTTAGCAATACAGCCCATTGCATGCGTGTTACGAGGATAGTACGTGATCGGACAATCTTACCAATCGGTCGATTACTTCCCTGTCCGTAGGGTTACTCACAGAGACGCTTCCGGAGGAGTTCATCGTCAATCTTGCTCGGCACCAATTGCGGGCGCGCACGTCTGTTATGCCCGCATAAGGACTGCCGGCCGAAGACTGGGAAGCCTCCTCGTCCTGCTTCCTCCACAACGCCTTCTTCCCCACATACCCACCACTGCCTAGTCTGTGTGGGTGGGTATTCTTGGCCTGGTTAGCCTGGCCCTTCGCACTAAGCTCCTGGAACTCTGGCTTGGCCTTCATCTCGACGAACTACTGCCATGCCTCGGGAGTCACGAAAGGGAAGTCATCGAAGGGGGTCTTCGACTCCTTCACATATAGCCTGACAAGGTGGCTCTTGAAGTTCCTTCACACCTTGTTTATTGACATCAGTGTCCTCCGGCGGATGGTGAAGTGGCGATCCTCGGGAATGTGAAACGCCACCTACATTTCTTCCCACAGCGCATCCTTGCACTCTGGGGGCACTTGACCCCAGTCGGAGGTGGTGATGGGCACCCGCTCCCTTGCCACTTTGCCGCATAGTGAGCGGTACTGACCGACAAGTTTGTCCGGAGCTTCCAGCACACCATTGTCGTCGAACTGGACGTGCTGCTTTTCCCGCTTGTCCAGACGCGCGCATGTCGTCCGGCCTCGCCCCTTTCTCTTCTACTGCGGGGTCACGGCGGACGAGGCGACCTCCCGGCCCAGGCGTCTCATCGCCAGTGAGGTCACCCTGACTCCCCGAGTGGTGCATTTCGTCACCAGACATAGTTCTTAACATAAGTGAAAGAGAGAACAGTTTAAGTAAATCTGCAACTAATAATTCTATAACAAAACCCATATACTTATAATTAACCAAGAATGACAGAAACGGTGGGGAGGCGATGGAGGTGATCGCGTCGGAGGCGGGAGGGCGATGGAGGTGATCGCGCCTGACGGTGGAAAGGCGATGCAGGTGATCGCGACGGACGGAGAGGAGGAGAAGGTGGGAGGCGATGGAGGTGATCGCGACGGACGGTGCGAGGGCGGAGAGAGCTAGGGCAAACAGTTGCGAAGACTGGAATGAGCGGGACAAACCCCACCTTGAACTATTAACCGCGATGATATTATCACAGTCAGTTCAACGCTCACAACCGTCTGTGATAATATTATCACAGTCGGTTCTCGCATCAGAACCGTCTGTAATAATCGACATAGTGATAGTCACCAGAGAGATTATCACAGACGGTTTTGAGTTGAGAGCCGACTGTGACTCTGATTATTACAGACGGTTTGGAATTGAGAATCGACGGTGCACGTCAAGAACTCGAAGAGTCGGACACTGTTGAAAATATCACAGTCGGTTCTATATATATAACCGTCTGTGATAATATTATCACAGTCAGTTCTCAAATAAAAACCGTCTGTGGTAATCTACATAGTGAGAGATTATCACAGACGGTTGTGAGTTGAGAACCGACTGTGACTGAGATTATCACAGACGGTTGCGACTTGAGAACCGACTGTGCACGTGTACACTTGAAGAGTCGGAGACGCTGTTGGGAATATCACAGTCGGTTCTATATTCATACCCATCTGTGATAGGTCAAAACCGTCCGTGATAATCTCTCTATTGAACGTTAGTTTTACAACTTGAAACTGATCTGTAGCTTTCAACTCTGAATGCTCGAAAACTTGTTTTAAATGAACACTCAGATATTTCAAATGTAGTCCAAATGCTCTGTAAATTGGTTACAGTGTATGTAGATCCGATAATTGGTTACAATGTGGAGCATGCTCAAATAAATTTAACATACAATGTACGTGGAGCATGCTCAAGTTAATGTTACATACAAATGGGAACTTTCACCGACAATTTCCACGTACACAGCCATGTTATCCTCAACTTTCCACTTGCCGCGGCCCTGCAAAGACGAGAATTACAGGAGATATAAGCTATACCGATGGAAACAGAGAGATAAGGACGTACAGTTGATTACCTTTAAAGTATAACCCTTCCTAGTGATCCATACGCACGTAACTGGTTTCGTCGGTGTCTTCAGTATCGACCTGTACGCCATCTCCAAATGAAGGAATCTCATCAAATTGATTGTATTCCTCCTCGTCTACGACATTTTCAACTCCAACAATTCTTCTCTTGCCATGAAGGACGACGTGCCACTTCTTATTGGCTGGGTCAGTGACATAAATGACCTGAATGGCTTGATTTGCAGCATGAATGGCTCATCTTTATAAGCAACGCGATCGAGATCCACATAAGTGAAACCGTAACTGTCAACCTTCACACCCTGTGGGATTTGGACCCATCGGCATCGAAACAGGGGAATCTTGAACAGTACGTAATCGAGCTCCCAAATTTCTTCAATGAACCCGTAGTACGAGTTCAATCCACGTACTACCCTTGTTGGGCCTGTCTTGGTGAACCCCTCATGGAAAGCTTCTACGCTCACTCCACTATTTTGCACAGTGCTCTTTCGATCTTGAGCTTTCGTGTAAAATGTGTACCCATTGATGTCGTATCCCTGCCATGTCTGTACAATAAACGTGGGCCCTTTTGCCAACCATTTAAGGTTCTCACTTGCGGACTCTCCGGTGATTCGCACCTTCATCCACGCGTTGAATCGACTGTTATGTTGTCCCGTGATCCAAACCTCGGATCGGCAAGGATTGTCTTGTCGTAGCATCTCCTTGTGCTCGTCGATGTACGGAGACACCTCCGTCATGTGTTGCAAGACCCAAAAATGAGCTTTCGAGTACATATCGAAATCAGGAGTGATGGCTCTCCGTCCAATAGTGCCAACACCATCAAGCCTCCCCTCGTGACGAGACACAGGAACTCCTATTGCTTCTAACTCGGCCATGTAATCGACGCAGAACTCAACAACCTCTTCCGCTGCATAACCTTCGACAATGCTACCCTCGGGCCAGGACCGATTCCTCACGTAGGCCTTAAGTACACGCATGTACCTCTCGAATGGATACATATAACGTAGGAACACGGGTCCACATATCTTGATTTCTTTGACAAGGTGGACGGTGAGATGGACCATGATATCAAAAAACGATGGAGGAAAATACATCTCAAGCTGACAGAGAGTTCGGACCACCTCGCTCTGCAGAGAATCCAGTCCATCGGGATCAATGACCTTGCAAGAAATTGCATTGAAGAAAAAACATAGCCTCGTGATCGTCTCTCTGACCTTATGCGGCAGAATACTCCGGATGGCAACAGGAAGCATTTGTGTCATCAACACGTGACAATCATGAGACTTCATACCCAGCAATTTCAAATCGCCCATGGACACAAGCTTTTTCATATTTGCGGAGTAACCCGATGGAACTTTAACACCATAGAGACACTTACAGAGTTCTGTCCTCTCAACCTTGCACAAAGTGTAGCATGCAGGGGGGAGGTATATACGGCCTTTATTCCTCCTCTCTCGGTGCTAGCTCGGGCCTGATTCTCATTTCGATTATGTCACGCCGCACATTGACGCCATCCTTTGTCTTCCCTGGAATGTTCAGCAATAGGCCGATTAAACTGTCACAAACATTCTTCTCTACATGCATGACATCAATGCAATGACGAACCTCTAAATGCTCCCAATACGGTAAGTCCCAAAATATCGATCTCTTCTTCCAAGTGTTCTTCGTGTGGGGTTTCAATTTATCACCCTTTCCAAACACAACGTCTATGTCCTTCACCCGTGAGTAAACATCTTTCTCGCGCGTAGGCTTCGGGGCTGAACCATCTTCCTTGTGGCCGTCAAATTCCCTCTTCCTCTTACGATACGTGTCATTCTTCGGAAGAAACCTACGGTGACGCATGTACACTGTTTTCCTGCAATTCTTCAGCCACACGCTCTCAGTCTCATCTTCGTAGTGGGGGCAGGCTTTGGCTCCTTTTGTAGTACAGCCCGACAAATTTCCAAGGGCAGGGAAATCGTTGATGGTGCAGAATATCATAGCACGTAGGATGAAGTTCTCTCGTTTGTATGCGTCCCATACCTACACCCCTTCGTTCTACATTGTTAGGAGATCCTCTATCAATGGTGCTAGGTACACATCAATATCGTTTCCGGGTTGTTTTAGTCCTGAGATAAGTAGAGACATCATGATGTACTTGCGCTTCATACACAACTAAGGAGGAAGGTTGTAGATACACAAAAGAACCGGCCCAGTGCTATGCCGACTGCTCATGTTACCAAAAGGATTAATTCCATCAGTACTCAACCCGAACCTTATATTCCTCAATTCTGCTCCGAAGTTAACAAATTCCCTGTCGATGTTTCTCCACTGCGAAGAATCAGCGGGGTGTCTTAGCTTTCCATCCTTCTTCCTGTCTTCCGAGTGCCAACGCAGTAATTTTGCCTCTTTACGGTTTGCAAACAAACGCTGCAAGCGGGGAATGATTGGCAAATACCACAACACCTTAGCAGGAGGTCCTTGGTTTATCTCAGCGTAGTCGCCGTCGTCTGTTCGGTCCTTAGTACGCTTATAGCGGGATGTGCCGCACACCGGACAAACATGCATATCCTTGTAGTCGTTACGGTAAAGGATGCAATCATTAGGGCATGCGTGTATCCTTTCTACTTCCATTCCCAAAGGACACAACAGCTTTTTCGCTTGGTAGGTGTTTTTTGGCAACTCGTTTCCTTCCGGGAGCATGTCCGCCAAAAGATCTAACAGTGCTGTGAAACTCTTGTCGGTCCAGCTGTTGCTTGCCTTCAATTTTAACAGTTCAAGCACAGAGGCCAACTTTGTGTACTTCGACTTGCAACCAGGGAACAACGGCTTTTCTGAGTCCTCAATCAAGCGCTTGAATTTGCCAAACTCCCTTTCACTGTAATTTCCTTCCACATCACGCAACATGTCATCTAAATGGTCATCCTCTGGCATATCCTCGTCGAAGTCGTTGTTCGGATCCCACATGTCCTGTTCCTCAACCTAAGTGGCACTTGTTTCTGCAGTTGGCTCTTCTCCATGGTAGACCCAACACGTGTACCCCTTTTTGAAACCACGTCGGATCAAGTGGGCGACAATTTGAGATGAGTTGGTGAACATCTTAATATTCTGGCAGTCTATACAAGGACAGTACATATATGGTAAACCCTTCTTCGCCATGTCTTGCTCAGCAACCTTTTCGAAATCAAAAACACCTTTCATGTATTCCTCACCCACTCGGTTGTCATTATACATCCAGTCTCGGACCATCTGCAATTAATCAAATTCATACATATGCTAATTAGTAAATCAATGGAGATCGATATTGATGATGAAATCAAGTAATGCGTATGCCTTGGGAGCAAGTACCAACCTTGGTTCGATCCTCAAATTTTTGCCCCCAAATGCTCCCCCGGCCTTTCGAGATTTCGCTCTTCTTTGCCCCAAATCTCTTCGAACTGGACAGTGTAGGTAGAGCAAGAGAGAACAACTAGCTCAAAACATCCGCCAAAAGACCTTTTATACTAGGTTCAATACAGACGGTTCTATATAATACCGTCAGTAATATCGGTGCATTTTTGAAGAACAGAATATCACTGACGGGTTTCACTCTATTAACCGTCGGTAATATCGGCGCATCTTGTGATACTATGACAGAAATATCACAGACGGTTATGAACTCCAAACCATCCGTGATAATTACAATATCACAGACGGTTCCTAGGTCAAAACCGTCCGCCTTACTATCACAGTCGGTTTTTACTTCAGAACCGTCTGTGATTATTACTGTCAGATTTTACATCAGAACCGTACGTGATTATCACAGTCGGTTTTTACCTCAGAACCGTCTGTGTTAATTATAAAATCAACAATCTGCAAGATTATCACAGACGGTTTTAAGGTCCGAACCGTCTATAATATCCCGGATTGTTTGTTTGCATTCGACTACTGGTCATCAGTTGTTCCACTTATTTTTCATATTTAGTTCTATCTTATTTCAATGTTAGTATTTAAAAAAATGAACGTTCAGACTATTTGGTTTTATCTTATTTTTCATATTTGTTGTATATATGTCTGTGGATCTTCAAAGAATTTTGAGACTATTACAGTCGGTCCTGAAATTAAAACCGTCTGTAATTCGCAGCAGTATTTTCTTATTAACATTTTCACACAGAACATCATTTGGTGATTGTCAGTTACATAATCAATCGAAAAGCCAGATATGTAAGGAAAAGAAATTTCTTATTTCTTACAATCTTTGCATACATAAGAGATACAATTAAGCGACCAATTAATTAGCGTTGACCTGTTCCGAAAGTAACTTACAAAGTTCTCCTAGGGACGTATTGGCATCAGTAGGATCTACACTGGCCGCCCCAGGAGAACTACCAATGGCTCTAAGACTATCAACATCATCTCTTAGCAAAGGAGTGGATTTGGCATCAGTAGGATCATCCAAGAAATTAAAGTTGATACAACAAAGGTGGAGATGAAGCTGCAACTCAAAGCACTCTGCCAAGTGCAGAATGGCAAAAGACATCCCCTCAATGCATCTCCAGCGCCTCTTTTTTTTTTTTGGAGAGTTCTGCACAAGGCAGCTTTCTCCTCCTGCACATATGCTTCTCCAGCTTCTCCTAGGGACGTATACTTGGAGGGTGAAGATGATTGCCAAGCTTCAGAGTGGATTTGGACGTGGAAGTGTGAGCCTTACCCCAGAAAGTTGTTCATCCAAGAAAAGTTGATGATACAAAGGTGTTGAAGAGGGGATATTGGAAGGATTATTGTGGATCTCCAAAGGTGGAGTCGATGCAACTGGAGGGGTTGCAAGGGGTAATGTGGCAACACAAGCCTCAGCACCCTCTAGAGTCTTCGCTGCAGCTCCACTGGAGGATCTTTCATCATTTCTAAGTCTCTTCTTTGGAGGGAGCATTTCCTCAGGCACCTGTGGATTTCGAAATGCATTTGTTTCGAGGTAATCAAGTAATAAAAGAAAGATCTGCATTAGAGTTTTAGAGAGGACTTACTTTCTGAAGATCCTGATCGAGTTCATTCCTTATCTCTTCCTCATCACTCTCAATTTCAATAATCTCATTGGAATCTCGGCTCGCCATCAAGGTGGGAGTTGAGGAGGGAATAAAGACAGGGATTTAGGAGCCTCGCTATTTATAGAAACAGAAGGTGACGGTTCATATGCGCGGGTGCCTTGAGTTTTAAAAAGCGCACTACTGGTTTTCAAGGTCAATAAATTCATGATAACTTCTCGGGAGATAAACTGCAACACGGAAAAGGAAGTTGAAGAGTCAGATTAGATAATTCGATGCAAATTAAATTTGAAGTAAATAATTAAGTCTCTTCATCTGCTCAGTTATTATGTGCAGTTATCAACAATTGCATGTAGATAATTTGAAGGGTGGGCACTGTTGGGACTATTACAGACGGTTCGGATATCAAACCGTCTGCTTTAATATTACAGACGGTTCTCATGTCCAAACCGTCTGTAATATTACTATTACAGACGGTTCTGATGTCCGAACCGTCTTTACTATGCCTGGAATATTGAACTGTTCGACTTCTTCAAATACTTGTTCCCTCCCTGGAGTGTTTTGCTTCCATTCGAACCGCTCCACTTCTCTTTCTCCAAGAAATGAGAGAAAATTGCAAAATTTATATAAGAACAAATTTTTAGTTCATTTTTTCAACATTAATGAAAAACAATTTCCAACTCGACGCTTCGTGTCCCCAGGTTAGTGCGCCGCGCAAACATCAGAAATGGAAAAGACACAACACACTATTGAGAATTTGAAGTGGAGCGCACTACTTTCTTTTCAAGATCAATACCGTCATGATAAATATTCTCGGGAGATAAACTGGAACATGGCAAAACAGTAGTGCCCATTTTGGAAGTTGAAGCGTCAGATTACATAATTCGATGCAAATTAAATTTGAAGTAAATAAATAAGTCTCTTCATCTGCGCCGTTATTATGTGCGGTTATCAACAATTGCATGTAGAGAATTACACTGTTGGGACTATCACAGACGGTTGGGATATCAAAACCGTCTGCGTTAATATTACAGACGGTTCTGATGTCCGAACCGTCTTTAATATGTATGTTGAATATTGAACTGTTCAACTTCTACAAATACTTGTTCCCTCCCTGGAGTTTTGCTTCCAGTTGAACCGCTGAGAATTTGAAAGAAGTTGAGAATTTGAAGTGTCGATAACTGTTCGACAATCACAGTCGGTCCTTAAATAAAATCCGTCTGTAATATTACTATCACGGACGGTTTGGAGTTAAAAACCGTCTGTGATATTGATAGAAGTTGAGAATTTGAGGCGGCGGACACTGTTGGGACTATCACAGTCGGGCCTTTCATAAAAACCGTCTCTAATGTGACTATCACAGACGTTTTTTTTACCTCAGAGCCGTTTGTGATATTCAAAGCACGTTGATATATAACTTCTATATTCTTTTTATATTATTTGCATGGGACCTACGACTTCTATATATATATATATATATATATATTGTTTCTATCTTATTTGAAGAGCTCTGATGGACTGCCCTCACAAGCCAAAGATCGCGATAGTCGTTCCTTGATCGCACACAGTGTACATACCTTTGTATGGTCGAATGTTTGACAAAAGCTAAAGAAAGATAAAGAAAGAGGGAAGATTGCATGCAGTCCAAGAATGTGCTGGAAAATTGGAAAGTTGACATAAGAACAAAGTTTTCAATAATTTTTTTCATCACTTACAAAAAAAAGTAAAAATACAGAATGCTAGGTCAAGGAGTGGTCTTAGCCCTGGCTGCATCTAGAATAAAGTCAGTTTGACTTGCAGCCAGGACGCAGGACTCCTCCAGCGACAAGTTGTCCTTCTCAGGATCAACTACTACAGCGTCGAGAAGGCCTGCGACCTCCCTCAGCTTCGCGATGGTATCCTTCATTGTCAAATCAAAGCCAGCGATGGTCATATCCGCGGCTTTCTTCTCCTCGCGAAGACGCCTCATCCTCGCCCTAGCATTGTCACCATCCGTCTTCATGCGCTGAATGCGCTGGAAGAGATCGTCAAGGTCAAGTCGTAGCCGAGTGTGCTTCTCCGTGAGGAGCTTGTGCTCCTCCTGGAGGGCCCTCAGCTCGGCCTTGACTTTGCCAGTGTCTTCCACGGCTCCCCTTCCCTGTGCAAATCAACAGGTCAAGAATGTATTGAACAGGGATTAACAATACAGGGGTAAGTCCAAAAGATTGAGAGTTCTTACCGGGGAGGGCGAGGCTGACGATGCCATCGAGGATGCCATTGGCGCAGAGAAGCTAAGGAGTCAAACAGTCTGAGAACTATAAAAACTTGTAAAGTAAATGACAATTTTTCCACTGTCAATTTATAGAACTTCCAAAGCGATGCTTCGTGTTCTCCTAGGCGCCGCGCGCGAAGATCGGAGACAGAAATGATCACAATTGAGAATTCGAAGTGCCAGTACTTTTCCAGTCGGTTCAGACATCAGAACCGTCTGTGATAAGTAGACTATTACAGACGCTTCGTAGTTCACAACCAACTGTATAAATAACAGTCAGTTCTGAGTTCCGAACCGTCTGTGATAGTCTACTTATCACAGACGGTTCTCAGCTGGGAACCGATTGTATATATTACAGTCGGGTTTTAGGTTAGAACCGTCTGTGATAAGTAGACTATTACAGACGGTTCTCAGCTGGGAACCGATTGTATCTATCACAGTCGGTTTTTAAGTTAGAGCCGTCTGTGATAAGTAGACTATCACAGACGGTTTTGTGTTCAGAACCGTCTGGTTTACTGTCACAGTTGTTTTTGACATCAGAACCGTCTGTGATATCTGAACATATTCTCCCGACAGGCCTTCGCAGACGGTTTTCCATTGAACAGTTCATACCCGTCTGTGATGTGCCGTCCAGGATGTCTGTTTCTGTAGTAGTGTGTATTTGACACAACAAGCTGCAGCATTCTCTTATACACTCTTGAGCTTTAGTTTTCTACTTAAAATCTTGATCTTTTGATCAAGTCGAGTGTTTTCGATCCACCGAGAGTTTCAGTTCATTTGCATTTGCATTCTCCTAGTTTCTCGGTGCGTGTTTGGAGGTCAAGAGAAGACCTCGCTGCCTGTTACTCTTGGTGAGCACCCTCACCTAGACGGTTCGGAGGCGTGGTCGTTGACCTCTCCAGATTGGAGATTGTCGGAGAGGCTCGGCAAGTTTGTACAAAGCATTGGTGCTCGCCTTTCCGGAGTGGACAAGGAGCAACCGTTAGTTGATAATACTCTTCGTGAGTATTGAGGCAAAACTCAAGTGACTTGAGTGCTTCAACGAGGATTAGTGGAGACTGGGCGAGTCTCCGATACCTCGGTAAAAACTGCTGTGTTCGTTCTCTTCTTCTCTCATTTATATTATTCGTTCTTGATTTGCAATTATTTGTTTAAGTTTTAAAAGTTTTTTTTTAAAAGCCTCCTATTCACCCCCCACTAGTCGGCATCCTTGATCCAACACGTGGTATCAGAGCACGGTCTCTCAATTCATTAGGCTTTACCGCCTAGAGAGAGGATGTCGTCAAGTGGAGATTTCCTTCTTGGCCATACCGGTCGTGCGCCTATCTTTGATGGGACAAACTATCCTTATTGGAAAGTGCGCATGTCGGTATTCCTAGAAGCTATGGGGCTTGATGTATGGGATATTGTTAAACTCGGTTTTACTCCTCCGGATGATCCAGCAAGTCAGTCTGAGGACGACAAGAGAAAATTGCATTTAAACGCCCGTGCGAAAAATGCACTCTTTGCCAGTTTATCCTTGAATGAGTTCAACCGTGTGAGCAATCTCACGACTGCTCATAAGGTTTGGACCACCCTCGAAGAAATTTACGAGGGCACAACAAAGGTTAAAGAGGCAAAGTTGCTAATGGTGAGGAAAAAATATGAGACATTCACCATGTCATCAACTGAGTCCGTGGATTCCATGTTTACTCGGTTGAATAACATTGTGAATGAACTCAAGAGTCTTGGTGTTGTTTTTACTGACCTTGAGATTGTGAGAAAGATGCTTAGGGACTTACCGGAAAGCTTCGACATCTTGGTCACGGTTCTCACAAACTCCGATTTATCGACCACAACACCAATCGATCTTTATGGGAACCTCATCACCCATGAGATGCACAAGAAGGAGAAGAAAGAAGTAGCTGAACCCTCGGAGACAAAGAAGAAAGCTTTGGCTTTCAAAGCCAACGCAAGGAACGATTCAAGCGATGGTTCCTCCGATGAAGACCTCGCACTCATGGTAAAAAATACTCAAAAACTTCTTCGCAGGTTGCATAAAAAGGGTGTCAATCTTGACACACGACCAAAGGGACAAAAGCAAAACACCTTCAAGGACATCATTTGCTAAGGATGTCATGAGAAGGGACACATAGCATCAAGATGTCCAAACAAGAACAAGGCGTGGAACAAGAAGAAGTTCTTCAAGAAGAAGAATGAAGAAATCAAAGAAGCTTGCTTTGGAGAGTGGATGTCCGGCGGAGAGAGCTCCGACTCTAACTCCGATGATGAAGAAAGATGCACCAAGAAGCTAGCTGGATTAGCTCTTGGCAACGGCAACACATCATCCCTTTTTCTTATGGCTAAAGGCGATGAAAAGGTACACTCTAACGATCCATCATATAATGACTTAGTCAAAATGATCACCGAATTAAATGAAGTCTTTGGAAAAACTAAAAAAAAGTATAAAGCGCTTAAGGAAGAACATTCTTCCCTACGCGCTCAATACTCTGAACTAAAAGATTCATATGAAAGCATGCTCATAAAAGATGTTACAAATGCTTCATCTAAGGTAGATGTTTCCACTTCATGTAATTTGGATGATTATCCTTCCAATAGTCATCATACTCCATGTGTTTCTAATGATAACATCTTAAATGAAAATAATGAATTTAAGGCACAAGTTGAAAAACTTGGAAAAGGCTTAGAAAACTGCTACAAAAGCAAAATATCTCTTGATCTAATCCTTAGTAAACAAAAATGTTCTTTTAGAAAAGAAGGATTAGGATATTTTCAAAAGAAAGGGAAGAAACCAAATTCTAAAACTATATTTGTTAAAGCATGCAACACATTTTGCCATAAATGCCATGAAACTGGTCATTCACATGAAGTATGTCCCTTAATGACTCCTAATTATTTTGATACTTGCTACATGCTTCAAAAGTCGAGGAAAGGTTATGCTATAGCAAAGTATGTTGGTGCACCCATGTTAAATAAAAAGAAGAAATCTATTTGGGTGCGCAAAGCTTTGATTGCTAACATTGAAGGACCCAAAAAGGTTTGGGTACCTAAAAGAACTTAATTCTTTGTATGCAGGTGAACTACAAGACCGGTGGGAAGCATTGGGTGCTAGATAGCGGATGCTCCGAACACATGACCGGTAACAAGAAGTTGTTCACCTCACTCAAAGACAACTCAAGCGAGAACCAAAAGATTACCTTTGGCGACAATGGTCAAGGAAATGTGGTAGGCTTGGGTAAAATCGCAATCTCTAATGATCTTTCTATTTCAAATGTTTTGTTGGTCGAATCTCTGAATTTCAATTTGCTTTCCGTTGCACAAATTTGCGATTTTGGTTTTAGTTGCACATTTTTCCCAAAAGAAGTTTTGGTTGAAAGTTTAAAAGATAAAACCTTGATCTTTAAAGGTTTTCGTTTTGGAAATCTTTATTTGGTTGATTTTCACTCAAAAGATGCATCTTTGTCAACATGTCTTGTCCCTCAAACCTCAAAAGGTTGGCTATGGCATAGACGACTTGCACATGTTGGAATGCATCAATTGAGAAAACTTTTGAAACGTGATTTAGTTGTTGGCTTAAAAGATGTGAATTTTGAAAAGGACAAACCTTGTAGCGCTTGTCAAGCTGGCAAGCAAGTAGCTACTTCACATCCAACTAAGCGCATTCTTTCTACTTGCAAACCTTTGGAACTTCTTCATTTGGATTTATTTGGACCTTCTAAGTTCCAAAGTATCGGGGGTAGCAATTATGGTTTTGTGATTGTTGACGATTTTACACGCTACACTTGGGTTTTCTTTATTTCTCAAAAATCCGAAACCCCCGATGTTTTCAAAAGTTTTGTAAAACGTGTTTCTACTGAATTCGAATTATCCATCAAGAAAATCCGTAGTGATGATCCGTTTGAGACCTAGTCTTAGTTTTTGCACTAGGCTCGCCCAGATTCTAATATGCGGAATAACGGGATCTTACTCAGAAATACCGAAACCCAAAGTAATTGCACAACTCTTTATTTCAAAGAGGGCTTTACACGTCGAACTTTAGGCACATTTGCCTACGTCGAAGGAACTATAAGTGTCTAAAACTCAAATAAGTTCTATGACTTTTCGATTGAGTTCGATGATCTAAACTAGACCTATTACAAGGTATTTATAGTCCAATCGTATGAGTAAGTATCAGATTTAGAGACCTAAACGTATTAGACTCATATAACTAATCCTAAACAGATAAGCTTAGTCATACACATTCGGATCGGATTACAATTCCGAACAGGGAACGAATTCCTTTTTCCTGGTCGCGAACCAATCCATGGTCGCGGACTCATCCAGATCGCGAATCCTTTCCGAACACGGTTAAGGTCGCGAAGCCGTATGCGATCAGGACTTGGTCGCGAAGCCGTATGCGATCAGGACTTGGAGATCCTCCCAGATCATGACTCCCTTGTTGAGAAGGATCCAACCCCTGTTGCGACCTCTCGATCAAACTGGAGATGTGGAAATTGGGCTTGTCCATCTTCTTTTGTGTACCACTTTGCCGCACGTGCTCGTTGATCTTTCCGACCGATTCGAAAAGTCTCCTTTGTGCCACTGCGGGTGGTAGTTACCTTCCTCTCCAGAATCATATCTTCACGTAAAGGTTCGCCTCGTTGATAGACCAAGTCTTCAACAGATGGTACTATGGTATCTGGCTCATCATCTAGCATTGAAGGCTCGAAGAGTTTGAATCCTTCCCAAGGTCGCAAACCTTTCCAAAGTCGCAAACCTTTTCGTGGTCGCAAATCCGTTGCGATCTCAACCTGAGATCCTCCCGGATCAAGTGATCATGGTGGAGAGTTCGTTAATTCAACTCTATTTGATTTTTGTGACTCTCTTGGAATCAAACATGAATTTTCCACATCCTACACTCCACAGCAAAATGGAGTCGTTAAAAGGAAAAATCGAACACTTATAGAAATGGCAAGGACTATGCTAAGTGAGTACGATACTCCTACTCGCTTCTGGGCTGAAGCCGTGCATACCGCTTGCTATTCTATAAATCGGCTTTATTTGCATCCCCTTCTAAATTTGACTCCTTATGAACTTCTTATTGGGCGTAAGCCAAATATTTCTTATTTTTGAGTGTTTGGATGCAAATGTTATATTCTTAAGAAAAGAAATTTTGGTGGTAAATTTCAAAAAAGAGTAGATGAAGGCTTTCTAGTCGGATACTCCACAACTAGCAAAGCTTATCGTGTTTTCAATAAAAATACAAGTTGCATTGAAGAATCTGGTGATGTCGAATTTGATGAAACTAATGGCTCACAAAAGGAGCAAGTCTCTCATGAAATTTCAGGTGAAGATCTTCAAGAAGCCATGAAGAACATAACCATTGGAGACATCAAGCCAAGAGAAGAAGATCAAGAAGAAGATGTCAACATTGAAGATGTTGATCAAAACGCATCATCTTCACATGTTGATCCTCCAGAACAAGGTCAAGATGAAGTAGTACAAGATGAAGCACCAAGGCAGCATCAAACGATCACCAAGGATCACCCTCTAGACCAAATATTGGGTGACGTCAGTAAGGGTGTTCAAACTTGATCTCGTATTGCTGCATTTTGTGAACATCATTCATTTGTATCTTCTTTAGAACCCAAACATGTTAATGAAGCTTTAAATGATCCTGATTGGGTAAATGCCATGCATGAAGAACTTAATAACTTTGCTAGAAATGAAGTTTGGACTTTAGTAGAAAGACCCAAGGATCATAATGTTATTGGAACAAAATGGGTTTTCAGAAATAAGAAAGATGAAAATGGTGTTGTAATTAGGAACAAAGCTCGTCTTGTTGCTCAAGGCTTCACTCAAGTCGAAGGCTTAGACTTTGGTGAAACTTTTGCACCTGTAGCAAGACTTGAAGCTATTCGTATACTTCTTACTTATGCATCATGTTTTAGTATCAAACTTTTTCAAATGGATGTAAAAAGTGCGTTCTTAAATGGTGAAATTTCTGAACTTGTGTTTGTTGAACAACCTCCTGGTTTTGAAGATTATAAATTTCCAAACCATGTATTTAAATTGTCAAAAGCTCTCTATGGTCTCAAACAAGCTCCTCGGGCTTGGTATGAGCATCTTAGAGACTTTCTATTATCAAAAGGTTTTAAAATTGAGAAGGTTGATACAACTCTCTTTACAAAGAAAATTGAAAAGGATTTGTTCATTTGTCAGATTTATGTTGATGATATTATCTTTGGATCTACTAATGAACATTTCTGTCATGAGTTTGGAGAAATGATGTCTAGGGAGTTTGAGATGTCCATGATCGGTGAGCTGAGTTTCTTCCTCGGACTTCAAATCAAGCAACTCAAGAACGGTACGTTCGTGAGTCAAACAAAGTACGTGAAGGACCTGCTCAAGCGCTTTGGGATGGAAGACGCTAAGGCAATCAAAACTCCCATGGCGACCAATGGACATCTGGACATGGACAAAAGCGGAAAATCGGTTGACTCTAAACTTTATAGGTCTATGATTGGTAGAAATTTATATCTTACTGCATCTAGGCCTGATATCATGTTTAGTGTGTGCTTATGTGCTAGATTCCAGTCTGATCCTAAGGAATGTCATTTAACTGCTCTTAAAAGAATCCTTAGGTACTTAAAATGCTATCCCAGTTTAGGCCTTTGGTATCCTAAAGATGCAAATTTTGAATTAATTGGTTATTCTGATTCTGATTATGCTGGGTGCAAGATTGATCGTAAAAGCACATCTGGTAGCTGTCAGCTGTTGGGGAGATCCTTAGTATCATGGTCATCCAGGAAACAAAATTCAGTAGCTCTCTCCACAGCTGAAGCTGAATATGTGTCTGCAAGTAGTTGTTGTGCTCAATTATTATGGATGAAGCAGACATTTTTGGATTATGGAATTATCTTTGATAAAGTGTCACTATTGTGTGATAATGAAAGTGCCATTAAAATTGCAAACAATCCTGTTCAACATTCTAGAACTAAGCATATTGAAATACGGCACCACTTTATTAGAGATCATGTGGCAAAAAGAGATATTGATGTGAATTATGTTAGAACTGATATGCAACTAGCAGATATTTTCACTAAACCCTTAGATGAATCAAGATTTTGCTTTTTAAGGGGTGAACTTAACATTATTAATATATCAAATGTTAGTTGATGTGCTAAATGTGTTGTTTGTATAAAATGATATTATTTTATTCCTTCTTTGGTCTTAGACTGCTTCTGGTCGAAATTGACCAAACTGACAGTCAGTTTAGTGCTTAGGAGCCTGGTCTTAGTCTCTGGTCGAAGTCATTGTCCTAACTGACAGTCAGTTTCACAAACTGACAGTCAGTTACATGCACTTGATTTTGGTCGTAGCTCCTGGTCGTGTTCGAGTCTCAAACTGACTGTCAATCTCATACACTGACTGTCAGTTTCAAAACTCAGTTCTGTGAGCTGACTGTCAGTATGGTACACTGATTGTCAGTTCCATGTTTTCTGAGCTTGGAACTGATTGTTAGTTTATCAAACTGACTGTCAGTTGTGGGATCTCGAACCCTAAAACCCCCGTTCTGTTTCTTTGTCCTCTCGTCTCCTCCTTCTCGCCGCCTTTACTCCTTGCGCCTCCTTGCCTTCGCCGTTTGCGCCACCACCTCGCCGTGCCGCCGCCGTCGTCTTGCCGCACCTCCTCCTCACCGCCGTGCGCCGCCGCCTTTGTTGCGCCTCCACCACCGCATCAAACCGCCGTTGAGCCGCGCACCTCGTGCTTTCCCGTGGCGCCTCTTCATCACCCTTCACCGGTGTTCAGTTGTTCCTTGGCGTCCGTGCCGAGTCTTAGCAGTACCTTGCATCGTCTCCGACCGCTTTTCGTCAGTTCTGATCGACGTCGACCAGTTCTGCTCGTCGTCGGCCTCCTCTGTTCAGGTCTTCTCTCCTCTGTTTTTCGTTTCACCATGTCTGATCAGCCCGGTCCTTCTCGTCGTGTGGCCCGACGAAAGAACGCGGCAAACAGCCAGCGTTCATCGGGTCAGACGTCCGAGAACCGGCCTTCGCCTCCGTCTGAGCGCGTGCCCGTGGATTATTCACGGTGGCACGCGAGCCGCCTTCGCACACTCCGCTCCACAAACCCTTATCTCTCGCCGCGTCCCACTGGTCGCGACGCGTGCGACGTCCTCACCTGTTTCACAAACCTCCACCTAGACCTGTTCACCAGCGTCTATAGCCGCGCACCCATCTTCGCCCACCGCTCTCTGTCGTGGGGGACGATCGCCTCTCGCACAGGCATCGCCACCCTCACAGATCTTTTTGGCTCTGTAGGGATCCGCGACCTAGTCGCTGATTCCTCTTTGCACTGGGCTGAGGGGCCCATTCACCAGTTTTATTCTACCATTTTTATCTCCCCTCAGCGCGACTTCATGACCTTCATGACGGGCCTCCAGGTCTACATCGTCACGAAGGAGCAGCTTGAGTCAGCGCTTGGACTGGTGCGCCCTCCTTCTGGCCGCCAGCTCCACACTCTCCCAGATCTGGAACATCGGGAGGTGGCCATGCTTTATTCTGGCCCCTTTCAGCTCCGTCACATCGTGGGTCTACGCCGCGATGTTGACCTGGCTTTGCGGATCCTCCGTCTCACATTGATCCCCATGAGCGGAGATAGAGCCAGGGTCACTTATCTGGGTCTTCATGTGCTCATCTCCATCTTTCAGGAGGAGCCGTTCGACGTCGCTGATCTCATCATTAGTGAGATTCAGCACGTCCTTCTTTCCCCGTGCCGTCAGCTGATATACGCTCCGTATATCATGGTGGTGCTTCTTCATATCCGGGCTGTGGATTCTGAGCTCCCACGGCCCCATCATCCTTTGCTCTTCTATCCTCCGGGCCAGGCTGATCGCCGTCTTGGTGCCCGGCCTGCGGCTGCTGTGGACCCTGGTTCTCCCGCATCAGATGAGGATGCTGCGGGGGAGTCAGAGGACGAGGCTCCTGCTCAGGAGACTTCTCCAGCTCCAGCTGCGGGGACAGACACCGGATCGACATCTTCCTCTCGGCTTGATCAAGTGATCCAGGTGCAGCAGCAGATCCTCAGCACCCAGGCGGAGCATCATCAGATGTTGCTCCGTCTGCTTGCTCAGCAGGAGGAGCTTCTGCGGCATCTACCTTCTTCATCTTCTCCTGCCCCTCGCAAGAGGGCCCGCCAGGCTTTGTCTTCTCTGAGCACTGATTCAGGACCTGCTGATCCAGCTCCTGGTGCAGTGACTACTCCTCCAGCATCTCCAGCCATCGACCCGTCTGGATCTCCAGCAGGCTCCGGAGATACAGACGTTTTAGGACTTTCTTCAGATGATGAGCCTTAGGCTCTGATTTGTATTTGTGCCTCCCTTTTTGTGCTTGATGCCAAAGGGGGAGAAGTATTTTGGATATTATAGTTGTTTTGGACAGATGGTTGTTTTTATTTTATGGAGATATGTCTTGTCTTGGTGACTTTGGATATGATGTGGTTATTCTGTGTAGCTCTGATACCTTGATATATGATGACTTGGTTTTGAGATTTTGAGATCTGTATGCTCTGATATGTCTTAGCAAATATATGTATATCTATGAGTGGTTGTTTGTATGAGATGCTCTGATATATATGTGTTGGCTTATGCTCTGATATGATGAGATGCACATACTCAGGGGGAGTTTATTTCGTTCATTTTATTATTGAACACCTGTTGTCATCAATCATCAAAAAGGGGGAGATTGTTGCATCTAGGCCTTCATGCCTAACCCTAATTTTGATGATTAATAAAAACAGAGTGTTTAGGACTAACTGTGCTTTTTGAGATTGATTAATACAGGGATCCGTTGGGAAGATCGTCGAGATGAACAAAACGAACCCAACGCAAAAGACGTAAAAGCACAAGTCGCAAAAATGAAGACAAGACGCAAATATGAAAAAGCAAAGGACCTAAGGTAATCCGTATTTTATTTTTACTGATCTCGGCGTTTGGAGATGATCGGTTAGGAAAATTATTTTTAGTTTTAACCGTACTATAAAGAGGGGTGGCAAAAGTCCTCTCTTTATCTCCAACATAAACCGAGAAACTTAGGTCATTGCATTGCATCATTTTGGTTGGATTTGGTTTGAACTTAATTTGAAAAATCTGGTTTTTCAGTTCAGTTTTTGACAACAGAAGAGTTTTTCTATTTTCTAGAAAGATCTAGGAAGATCTGGTTTTTTCTTCTGTTGACAAAAATGTAGCCCTTGAAGTTATCTTTCAAACGAGATATTAAACACCTCTTTTGGATTTGTGGTTTTAAAGTTATCTCTATTTTTGTTCAGGCTGACTGTTAGTTTGAATGTCAGTTCGTGTTAACTGACAATTGTCCAAAGAGGGTGTATTTTGTGCTCAAAATTTTTGTACTAAACTGACTGTCAGTTTGTCCATACTGACTGTCAGTTGGGGATTCGACCACAGTATTTTTAACTGAGTTTCTATTTGTTTTTGATCAAGTTTGTGGTCGAACTGACTGTCAGTTTGAATAACTGACTGTCAGTTGTGGGTTTCAGCTTTCCTTAAACGACCACGAACGGCTAGCAAAATTTTATTCGTAAATTTTGTCGGCCGTTGTGCACTAAACTGACTGTCAGTTAGGCAAACTGACTGTCAGTTTGAGTTGCTGATTTTCATCCCTAGCTCCAACGGTTCATTTGATTCTTGAGGCTATAAATAGGGGCTTAGGGCATGTATTTGACACAACAAGCTGCAGCATTCTCTTATACACTCTTGAGCTTTAGTTTTCTACTTAAAATCTTGATCTTTTGATCAAGTCGAGTGTTTTTGATCCACCGAGAGTTTCAGTTCATTTGCATTTGCATTCTCCTAGTTTCTCGGTGCGTGTTTGGAGGTCAAGAGAAGACCTCGCTGCATGTTACTCTTGGTGAGTGCCCTCACCTAGACGGTTCGGAGGCGTGGCCGTTGACCTCTCCAGATTGGAGATTGTCAGAGAGGCTCGGCAAGTTTGTACAAAGCATTGGTGCTCGCCTTTCCGGAGTGGACAAGGAGCAACCGTTAGTTGATAATACTCTTCGTGAGTATTGAGGCAAAACTCAAGTGACTTGAGTGCTTCAACGAGGACTAGTGGAGACTGGGCGAGTCTCCGATACCTCGGTAAAAACTGCTGTGTTCGTTCTCTTCTTCTCTAGTTTATATTATTCGTTCTTGATTTGCAATTATTTGTTTAAGCTTTAAAAGTTTTTTTTTAAAAGCCTCCTATTCACCCCCCTTCTAGTCGGCATCCTTGATCCAACAAGTTTCATGCAAGACAGGTTCATCAACCCACATATACCTTATAAACTATTCCTCTAACATGGCCTTTTGCGGTCTGGGGGATAGATATCGTGGGTCCTATGCTCCAAGCGGTCAACAGGCACAAGTTTTTATTCGTAGCCATTGATATGTTTACGAAGTGGATTGAAGCTGAACCAGTCTGCAACATTACCACTGCTGCGGCGAAGAAGTTCTTCCATAAGAACATTGTCACACGATTCGGTGTTCCAAGTCGTCTCATTACCGACAATGGTTCCCAATTTGTTAGTGGTCTCTTTTTGGACTATTGCGGCTATATTGGGACCAAAGTATGTTTTGCTTGTAGCTCATCCACAGAGCAATGGAGCCGTTGAACGTGCCAACGAGCAGATATTACAAGTCATAAAGAAACGTGTTTTTGATCGCCTTAAGATGCGCTTGGGGGTTTGGGTAGATGAACTCTATTCCGTTCTATGGGCACTACGCACCACTTGTAGTCGGGCTACGGGTGAGATACCTTTCCAACTGGTATACGGCGCTGAGGCTGTATTACCTATGGAAATTCGTATTGGTTCTATTCGGGTAGATCAATTCGATCAGACTGATCAACTCGAACAACGTACCCAAGATATAACCCTCCTCGAGGAAAAGCGTGATCAGGCGCTAGTCAAGTCCGCAGTATATTTACAAGCTTTGCGTAAATATCACAGTAAACGGGTGCGGCCTCGTAGTCTTCACATGGGAGACTTGGTTTTACGAAAAATATAAAACCAGTCTAACTGCAATAAGTTCTTCCCTCAATGGGATGACCCTTATATTGTAGTTTCAATACCCCAGCCAGGATCGGCCCGATTAGCTATGGAGGATGGAAAGATCTTGTCCAATACTTGGAACATAGATCAATTACGCAAGTTCTACATGTAAGTTTTCCTTTTTCTTTTATCCTTTTCAATTAGCATGATTTGTTAAAAAATTGTGTGTACTTCTTTTCGAATTATGCTATGGTTTCTTTTTCTTTTGCCACACCCATACCGAGCAATGCTCGGGGGTTGGTCGCCAGTGACCATCTTGCTATGATAACTTAGTTGGATTGCTGGCCGATCTCATGGTCGCATCTAGATAAGACATCCCTAAATAAGCTATTTTAAAAGTACACGGGACTTACTAGCATGTTTCTGATTATTTGAGTGGCTGTCTGTTCGTAATAAGACATGGTATCGTATTGAGATCGGTATCGATCTGACCAGATGATCATATCTAAGTCGAGACATTTCTCTATAAACTGTTTCTAAACGTATAAGAAACTCATTAGATATCCCTGATAATCAACAGCCCATATTTTGTCCTGAGATTATAACACTACGTATTCAATACTTATGATCTCAGGAGGGGGCTATGAGAATATGGCCGTAATATGAAACGAAATCAAGTACACCTTTTCAAAAAATATTGAGGCATGCATTTGCATAGTATAACTGTATATTTACAAGTACCATTAAAAAAACAAGGGATCGTTGTTTATTACAATGTGTCATGGTAAGCCCAGTTTTTTCAAAAGTTCTTTGATAAGAGGCTTGACTTCTTCAGATATGGCCTCAAATTGATCGTCACTTTCGAACTCTGCATCTCCCACCACTGGATCTAAATTCATATTTGGGCCATGGTGAAGTCTCAATTTGCATAGAATGGAAGAGGCTACAGATCTCACATTGGTCTTCATTGCCTCTTCTTGCCGTTTCATATCTTCAGGGAGATACTCGAGAAGTGCTTTGGCCTGAGCCGCGACCAATGTGGCTAACTTGCTAAAGCTGGGTTTGTTCTTTTGAGATTCAACCACATCAGCCTTAAGCAAAGTCACCACCATCTTCAGTTTTTCGAAGATGACTGATTGAGCACTACTGCAGGATGAAATCATTGCCTTTAAGGTTCCATTCTCCTCGCAGACAGTGTCAATTTTTGAGCTTTGGAGCCCAATGGTCACCCGAAGATCATTTCTCTCTTTTGAAATAAGGCTTATTTGATCCTCTTGTACTGCATGAACATGGTAATAGATTTTACAGTAGTTCATGTAACGAAATAATTTCTCTTGGTCGGAAGTAAACTCACAGGAAAGCTTTGACTGCGCCTCGTGGAGTTCCTTCTCTAGAGAAGAAAATCTCGCGGCTGCAGATTCTTCTTGGTTTTCTCGATCAACCATGCTCTTGTTCAAAAAGGTATTTTCCTTACGACAAGAAAGACAATAGTTATACTTAGACAAGGATTCAAGTGGATATAGACAAGAGACGTTACACTTACTGTTGTAGCCGGTTGATCTCCCGTTGTGCGACCTCAATATGCTTCGCTAAAGCTTTTGACTTGGTCGCCACCCGGGTCAAATCCTGAAACGCAATAAGACATTGCTCTTGAGACTTGAACTTTCCTAAGTTTTGCAAATTCAGAAATGATAAGAGTGTTTTTTACCTCTACAAAATCATTGAATGAACTACTCTCAGGTTCAGCTAAAGGTTGAACCTCGAAGCTTGTTTTTTCCTTGACAATAGGGGGCAGCAGATGGTTGTTCTTGCTGATCCACTCCTGTGGTCAGGATTGCGGTTTCCATCCCTTGAGATTGGATATCCGCTATTATTTCCTCCACGATGGCCTGAGAGGATACCTCAGCCACGGGAGTTGGACCTGCCTCGCTCACGGCCTCTACGGTAGTTGATGCGTCGACGTTTGGTGAGGTCGCCGGGGCTCTAAGTATAGGATTCCTACGCCTGAGTTTCATAACTTAGAATATTTCTTGTTGATAACGCAGACTTGACAAGGGATGATGTTCTTACTTTATACAAAACCCTATCCAAGGTTTGGGTTTCAAAGATGAACTCTGGGGAGAAAGAAGCCCACTGGGTGCCCCTGTTGAAGTGTCATCGGCATTGGTCCTTGTTTTCCTTTTCTTGAACAGGACAGTGTCTTCTTCCCCCTGCATGTTCACAATATAATTGGTATATGCGGGGAAGCAAAAATACAGAGATCGCGAAGTTTTTACCACAGCCGTCCCTTCGATAAATGAAGGAGGAGTTGCCAGCCCTGGGGTTTAACAGGCATCAGGATTGGGAGTCTCCTTCGTGACCGCAAGATCTTCTGCGGCCACGGGATCCTTTGCCGCTGTTTCCGCCCCCGCCATGGAGGACAAGACTTCGGCGATGGTAGGAGAGGTTGACCTCTCTGGAATGCTGATCTCCAGAGGATCTGTTGCTTTCCTTTTGCGACAGATGAGAGGGCTTCGTCTTCCTCATCATCGCTCCCCTCACCCTGTATGACTAAGAAGTAATTCCTATTCGCACTTGGGAGTATAGGGGGCACAGAAAATCTTACCACAATATTTTTCGCGGTTGTTGTTTTCTTCTTCGAAGAAGCCCCTCCTAGGATCTTTTTGGATTTTTCAGGAGTCGGCTCCTTCATCTTCTTCGAAGAGGTTCTTTTTACCCTCTTCACCGCTGACCCTCCAGAAAGTCCAGCGTCATTACTAGGGCGCTTCGTCACGGCAGTTCACCCCTTCAGGAGCTGCGTCATTTCAAAAACGGGATTTGGTGCTTAAAGATGATGGGCGATTTTGAATGGGCACTATAAAAGAAGTCATACCTTTTGACATTCGTGTTTCAAATCGTCGCTGCCGTTGATTAAGCTCTGAGGATGAGGTGATCCTTGAGCTCCCTCTGCTGCGGCATTATAAGGCCACAGAAGGCTATTCGTCCATTTTTTGATTTGATCTCGGACAAAGATAAAACTGCATCACAGCGAAGAAAATTACTTGATACGACATCTTTCATCAGTAAAATTGTGCGCTTTGTAGACTAGAGGACATACCTGTGTTGTAATCTAAGGTGCTGTCCGCCATGGATCCCACCTCCCAAGCTGGATGTACCCTCTTCCGCAGAGGGCTCATTCTGTTCTTCACGAAGTAGCGAATGATATCTCGCGCAGTTAATCCCTGTTGGACTAAGTGAAGAATCGCTTGGACCTGCTTCCTCAACTCTTGATCTAAAGCAAGAGCGGTGTCCATCTCGCTGTCTTTCTCCGGTCAGTTGTTCCCAAACCAGAAACTACTCTTCGACGGAGGGGTGCAGTAGAACCATTTGTGGTGCCACCCGTGCACCGAATCCCGCAAAGGAAGAAAAGGATACTCTTGCTTCTCCCTGATGCGGAAGTAAATGCATCCTGTGGCATTGGCTCTCTTTGATCACGCCGAGAAGTAGAACCGTCAGAAGAGATCCACGCTGGGCATCGCTTCGGCGAAAGCCTCGCCCAGATGTTGGAAAATCACCAAAATCAAAATTTCATTGGGGTGCAGATTCACCAACTCCAATCCATAGTGCACCAGAATTTCTTGCAGGAACTTGCTCTCGGGGAATCGAAACCCACAACGCAAGAAATCTTCAAAAATCACTAGCTCGTTCTCTTGAACGATTGGGGTTTCTTTGTTTTTCTCCGCTGGACGCCAATTGATTAGCAGCCGCGAAGGAAGGATCTCCACTTTTTCGAGTGCTATCAGGCTCTCCTCCTGATGATGGATTGATCGGCTCCAGGACGCCATTGCTAGTGGAATGTGGAAAGACGAAGGCTTTGTAGACGATGAGAGCAAGGTGTGCAAAGGAGGGTTTTTTGCGGCAGAAGTTGCTAAGGCACAAGAGGGTTTTTGCTATGAAACTTCTTCAGTAAACTACCTCTTCCTTTTATATGCCTGAGACGACTCCTCGCCAGGCGCATTATTTTAATAATTTCCTATAACGGGTGTCATTTACCCTGTTATGAATCTGAAGCAAAATTTATCTTGTCCAAATTATTAAAGATCATTTTATTTCACATTCGGGGGCTATGGTATAGATAATCATATGGGAAATTCTTATGAATTTTTGAGGAATTAATATTTTATGATTTTAGGATAACCTCATATTTTCTGCACTGATCGCAATGCTATTCTGTGATCGCAGTACAATATATGGTCGCAACGCTATCCTGTGACCGCAGTACTCTGTATGGCCTCAATGATGTTCTGAGACTTCAGAATTGTCCGAAATTGATTTCGGATAGAAATGTTTTGCCTGTGTATGTTCTGGTTGCAGAAATATTTTTTCTGTAATCATTTTTCACACAGAAGATTTAAAAGAACTCTAATTAGTGGTTATAAGTTATACATAATCATTCAAGGAGCCAGAAATGTAAGAAAAAAAATTTCTTATTTCTTGTAATCTTTACATACAAAAGGGATACAGGCAACCAATGCGTCGACCTGATCCGAAAGTAAATTATAAAGTTCTCTCAGGGACATATTGGCATCAGTGGGATCTACACTGGCCGCCCCAAGAGAACTGGTGATGTCTCTAAGCCTATTGATGTCGTCCCTTATTAAGGGAGTACAACTGTTCCTAATTGTATCAGAGAGTTCTCGCTGCTGTCGAGCATGGTCTCTCTCGATACAGCATCTACGCGCCTCTTCGTGAGTTCCATCGTAACATTCTGCCAGGTGCAGAATGGCTGAAGACATCTCCTCAGAACACTTCTCTAGCTCTTCTTTTTCTTTTTGGGGAGTTTTGCACAAGGCTGCTCTCTCACCAAGAAGAGCCTGAATCTCAGCAAGCTGATCGCTGGGGGCTCCAGGGGTCTTTACCTCCTGTGTGTCTACAGGAGGGTGAAGATAGTTGTTACCTGAGAAGCAGAGGAGAAAGCCAAGCTTTGGAGGGGATTTGGACGTGGAAATATGGGATTTTCCCAGAAAGTTGATCACCCCACAAAAGCTAAGGATCACTCGGTCGCGGGGGTGTGAGACTTCCTCCAGAAGTGGGATAGTTGGAAGGATTGTTGTGGATCTCCAAAGGTGGAGATGAAGATGCAACTGGATGAGTTGCAAGGGGCAATGCGGCCTTTAGAATCTTCGATACAGATCCACTGGAAGATCCTTCATCATCTCTGGATCTCTTATTTGGAGAGATCATTTCCTCGATCACCTGTGAAATCCAAATTGCTTTGAAAATCCTTGACATGGAAAAATCACGAGATGTTTTTGGAAGAAGTTTACCTTCTGGATATCTTGTGTCTTTTCTATTTCTTCCTCATCACTCTCAATTTCAATAACCTTATGAGGATCTTGGTTCGCCATCAAGGTGGGAGTGAAGGAGAGAATATGAGACAGGGAGTTAGAAGCAGATTTCCTAAAAGACTTAACCAGAAATTTATAAGTCTTGGGAACTAAGAGGCCTTGCTATTTATAGAGACTGAAGGTGACGGTTCATATGCCTAGGTGCCTCGAGTTTTTAAAAGTGCACTAGTGGTTTTTCAAGGTCAGTAAATTTATGATTACCTGTCAAGAAAAACTCAGAATTTTTCTCAGGAGATAAACCGCCACACGGCGGAACAATGCCAACTGAATAAGTTGAAGCGTCAGGTTACATAATTCGCTACAAACTAAATTTGAAGTAAATAAGTCTTTTCATTTCTTCAAATTTGGGGGCTAGCTGACAAGGATTATCACCCGAGCTAATTGGATTAATACATGTTGGGTTCAAGTCAGGTTTGAATATGATATGTGTCTATGTGTCTTAGTAGCCACTATGGTCGCCAATGGACACAGAGTTAGTTTATAATCGCAACCCTTGTGCGATCATGAGGCCTCAGATTGTGCGCGGTCAGAGGGTCACTGATCATGCGCGACCAAAGAGACCCGAGGGAGTTCAAAATCTTTACTGGACACGTTCTTAGGGTCAAAATATCTTCTCCCACGTGTGAAGACAACTGCCAGGAGGTTAACATGTGCGGTTCTCCACGATTGCACGTGCTTAACCAGCGAAAGAGATAAGTGTGGTTATACAAACTGCACCAGGACAACCGTCCCGAACCGCTTCGCATTTGACGTGCTTTCATTCAGTATAAAGGAATGGTCAATGCACGATGTAAAGGGCGGTTAACAAGAAAGACCACGAGTCAACAAAGTTTCAAGACTTAGGCATAGTTAGATAGACATAAATATAGAAGAGATCATCGTCTGTGATAATCTCTTCTCATTTGTAAGCCGTTTTTACTCCTATAGTGAAATCCTAACAGGACGTAGGGCTATTTTCCCACCATCGAGGACTCGAACCTGTATAAATCGTTGCGTCCCTACTGTCACTGCTTACCCTAACTTTCCTGATAGCACACTGAAAGGTCTCGCATACAACTCACAAATCTGCGTAAGATCGACAGAGAACCCTAAGTTCAAATCGTCGACAGATAGACTTTCGTCATATACATTAAATGAATGTTATCTAATTGGCTTTAAATCATAATAAGAAATTGCATCATTGGTGAACTCCATTCTAAAAATAATTCATAAAATTTCAGATTTTGATCCTTCCTAGTCTCGTATTCTTAGATCTTAATCTCTGTCGTTTTAAATTTATAAACACCCTAAAGTTACTTGTTACTTAGCTTAATTAAAATAAATATAATTCAATTCCTAGTTCCCTAAGGATACAACACTTTACTCATTGTTCGACAAAATTTTGTAATGAATTCATCATGTGACATGCGGATCTCAGTTCATACAAGGGCTAAAATGTAAAAGTACATGTGCATAGACATGAGGGAGAAAATATACATATGCATGTTCTATGCTCCAATATGGACATACAAATATATAATTTGCTCCATGAAAATAAAATTAAGTAATAACTGATGAACTACTGGCCATGTTGCGGAGAACCTATTTGTAAACACCTTAACTTTTTTGTTGCTCATCGAAACAAGGTGTTCTATCTAATTTTAGAAACCTTATTATATGATGAATATATTTTCTACAAGATTACAGCATGAAGTTCATGAAGACAATGCAATCTGTTTCAGTCAAACTGATGCAGGGACCTAGTCGTAAGTCGACTATAATTTTGGTTCCTTTAACAAAATCAGAGATTCCATGATCTTTCGGAATTTTTTAAAGATTATTAACTTATAAAATGTACCATTATGGCATAAATGGCCCATTTGAAGGTTCACAGTCTGCCTGAATGCTTTTTTAGGGGCTGAAATGTAAAAATGTCTATGCACGTGTAGTTGTAAACACACCCTAACTTTTTCATTGCTCATCGAAATAAGGTATTCTATCTAATTTTAGAAACCTTATTATATGATGAATATATTTTCTACAAGGTTACAGCATGAAAGTCACAAAGACAATGCAATCTGTTTTGGTCAAACTGATGCAGGGATCTAGTCGTAAATCGACTATACTTTTGGTTCCTTAACAAAATCAGAGATTCCATGATCTTTTGGAATTTTTTTTAAAGATTATTAACCTATAAAATGTACCATTATGGCATAACTGACGCATTTGAAGGTTCGCAGTGTACCTGAATTCTTTTATAGGGGCTGAAACGTAAATATAGCTGTAACTTTTTATTCGCTATCCAAATTAGGAAAATAAATATTTTATGGTACTCTTCTTGTCGATACTAATGTAATGGTATATAATTTGCCTATGGAAACGTTCATCTTTATAGTTAATATATTTCTAGGACCCGAATAACGTGTCAGATTACACCCGAGTCGGGTCCGGTCGCATGAAATCTGAGCAACCTCAATTATGCTCAAATAACATATTAAAAATATTTTTTATTTCATAATTCTGAAATAAAATATAAAAGGAGAATTATCCTCATAATTATCTTTTTACCTATTTAAAATAATCATATTATTGGAATATTCTGTTTTCGAAATTCAAATCCCTACAATATCTCTTGTTGTTAGGTGGTTTGACCCATCTCACACCCACCTATTGAAGGTTGGACCTTCTCTTCTCCCCCTCTGTGAAGGGTTTTTTACCAAGTAACGTCTCATAAGAGCACTTCGTTTCATTTCTTTCCACGAGCGAGTTCTTGAAGCTATGAAGGTCACAATAGGTGAGTGCTACTCATTTTCATATCATGCATCATGCATTGCATGGAAATTTGTGCACAAGTAACGTCTCGGTATAGGCACCATCCAAATTAGGGAAAGAGGAGATGATGATGAAGAGAAGTATGGAGCAATGTTGAAGAGTGATGATGTTTGCTACAAGAAGATCCCAATCACCTATGCAAAAGGAGCTCTAATTTAATTGGCCGATAGATTGGATGGCGAGAGGTGCAAGACGTGTAGATCCAAATCTCTTCTCATTGTGCCACAGGATCAGATTTAAGAGAGGCGCAAGACGTGTCACTTTAGATCTATCCTGAGTTGTGGCAAATAGTGGGCGTTCTGTTGAATTTCAAGTTGACATGCTGGCGGTGAATTGAGAATGATTTATGATCTAGAAGTCCGATCGACCTCAAATTTTAATGAAGGATAGAAGACTTGTGATGAACTAACCCCTCCAAGTTTCATCTCAATCAGAGGAAAGAAAGGTCTTCAGAAGGTTATGGCCAACGAGCTGTATCCTACTGAATTCCAGCTTGATATATGACTGATGCATCGATGATAAATTCTGAACCAGAAGTCAAATCTACCCCAAAATTTCATGAATGATAGAAGACTTTAGATGAAGCATATCCACCCAGTTCCATCTCAATCCAAGGTTATAAATGTCTTCATAAGGTCATGGCAAATGACTGTATCCTACTGAATTCTAGACTGACATGCTGATACTACAAGATCAATAACTCTTTCACCAGTGACTTGATTGACTCCAAATTTTTATGCAAGATATAATACTTCTGATGCAATTGTTCCTCCAAGTTTCACTTTGATCAGAGATTGGGAAGGTCACCAGAAGATCATTGCAAACAGGCTATTTCTTGCTGAATTCCAGTTTGATGTACGAGCAATGTATTGATGATAACTTCCAATCTAAATGTCTGATTGACCTAAAATTTTTATGAGCTATAGAACATCTATCCAGAAGCAATGCCACAAAATTTCATGCCAATCAGAGGTCATAAAGATTCCCATCCAATCAGGAAAATTGAAGCCAGTGCATTGTGCCGATAGATTAAATCATAGAAGATGCAAAACGTACCACCCCAGATTCATTATAATTTAATAAAGAGTCTATACTAATATTATCAAGTTAACCATAAACCATTAATGAACATCCCAATGTGCCTCCATGCCATGCAATATGTATCTCTAGAATCTGACAAAGTCAAGATGGTATCACAACCCATTACCATTCATACAACATGTTGCTGGATACTGACGAAGAGGAGGCGACATCCTGTCCGTGACTAACAAAGCCGAACACTATTAATTTTGGGCACCGACAAGGTGAAGGCATCCATTTGTTTGCAACCGACGAGGTTGAACAACACTCAGGTTGGGCACCGACGAGGCCAAGGACACACACACATTTGTGATAACGTCATAGATCGACGAGACTATGGATTTACTTAGTTGCATGCATGGGCATATGCATTGCATTCATTGACGGCAAATTTGAAGTTCAAAGATGACAATCATTAGTGCAGCTTAATTGGTGGTCTTCTGCAGATCTGATCCACAGATGTAATTAATTAAGAGTTTTACAAAGCCTTGGGAATCAAGAATCGTATAATTTCATGTATGACAAGATGTAATTTCATAGGAGCAATGAGGATATGTAAAATCACAAGGGGCTTGTAACTTGTAATTTTTTTGAATTAATAAAGTACACTGTTTCCTCTATGATTATGCGTTCTCTCTATATTCTTTTTGTGTGTATACTTATGTATACTGACACGCCTGTAACACAGAAATTTCACTTGGAAGAGTGTGATTTTTCTCGGTGAAACACTCATTGAAAGACTACAATTTATCCCGTGCACTTATGGGTTAACAGTCTTCATCCCATCGCTCCTTTCATGTCGCATCCTATACTATTATAGGGCGTCCTCACCCATAGCTCCCTTTTATGTTGCATCCCATTCTACTATGTGGCATTCTCAGAAATTTTTGTATGAAAAGCCTAAAAAAAAAATAAAAAATCAACAAATAACAGAGAATAAAAATTAATTGCAAACTTGACTATAGTTGATGGCCCACCTAGCAATTTAGTAAAAAAGACCACCAGTTGACGGCCCAATTGACGACTGATGGTGGGATATAAAAGCCTACGAAGCCCTTTCTTGGCGATTGGTGTTCAAATAGACAGAACCAAAAAAAAAAAGAAAAGAGGAAGAGAAGAAAAAGGAGAAAAGGGAGAAGACGAAGAGAAGAAAAAATAAAACAGAAGTGGAAGAGAATAAAAGAAGAAAAGAGAAGAGGAAGAAGAGGAAAAGGAGAGAAGAAGAGATTCAGAAAAAATATCTAAGCAAGGCATAAAATGTTTAAATCTCTACAAATAATTAGTATAATTTTAATTAAATGTATTGTTATTTAAGTTAAAAATGTAGATCTATTGTAGGAAAAGCGTAGAAAATTTGTGGATAATTTAGATATGTTGTAGGAAACGTAGATCTTGTGTGTATATAATTCAGATATATTGTACAGTTATAGATGTGGTCTATAGTAATGAAATTTTGAATATTAGAGAATTAATTAGATTATTTATTTGTGGACTGATAATTTAGGAAATGTAGATTTGATTTAGATATATTGTAGAAAATTTGCATGTGTCGTAAAATAATTTAATTCTTGTGAACTAATAAGATGTAAATATAAATTCTATTTATCTGTGAGCTGTGTATTTATGAATATTATAAAATAATTATATTATTTCTATGTGAGATGAGAATTTAGGAATTTTAGTTTAGATGTGATCTAATAATTTGGATTTAAATCTGTCATATAGGTCTTAGACCTCACCCACCTCACCCACTTCACCCAAAAATTTCATAGTAATGATCATTCATTGACGTCTCTTCCATGCCGTCTCCGCATCTCTTATTCCTCTGACAGAAATTGCTGATATGCTAATTACATTGGAGATATGATAATTAAGGATTTGTAATATTAAACTTGTTTATTATAGACAATGTCTAAAGTAAGAACAATTTATGTTTTTCACGGGAAATAAATTATTAGAAATAGACCATATGAGGATGACCTAAGTGCCTGTTGTTGCATCTAGGCCCTTTTTGGGTTGATTTTGACTATTGATGACATTAAGTGTTTTAGACTAATTGTGTCCTTGAGCTATTTGTATGCAGTGTTATTTCTGTAAAGTTTGCAAGTGATCCGAGAAAGTCTGCAAGATCGCAAGAGCAAGGTCGCCAAGAAGGAAGCAGCAAAGACATAAGGTAAGTGCTTGTTTATTTTACTGGTCTCGGAGTTTCGAGTTGGACCGGATTTTATAAGAAATTCTTTTTTAGTTTAAACCATACTATTAAGAGGGGTTGCAAAATCTCTTTTAGTTCCAGCAAAAACTGAAAAACTCTTACGTCATATGTTGCATTTGCATTCATTCACAATCTTGGTCAAAAATCTTAAAGAGGAAATGAAACTAGTCATCCGAGTGCTGTTCATTCGACCAGTAATACTATTCATTCGACCAGTGGTCACATGAGTACTGTTCATTTGATCAGTTACTGTTTATATGACCAGTAATACTATTCATTCGACCAGAGGTTCCAACGGCTATTTACTAGCTGTTAGAGGTCGAAGCTGGCTATTAGTTGGCCTGATTTCTTTCATTTTCGACCACAACAGCTAGCTGAGAGGTTGGGCTATAAATACAGGTGTTTTAAGCAGCATTTACATCATCCTTGAGCCACATTCTCATACACATCTCGAGCTATATTTTCTATACACTTTTGAGGAGTCTTTGAGCAGTTTTTGATTAGTTTTTTATAAACACTTTTGGGTAGAATTCTCCACAGTTTTCACCAATTTTTATAAACGCCTTTGAACAGATTTTTGCTACTGTTTTTGAGCAATTCTTAAAACACTTTTGAGTAGATTTTTGCTACTGTTTTTAAGTAGTTCTTAAAACACTTTTGAGCAGATTTTCGCTACTGTTTTTGAGCAGTTTTTAAAACACTTTTGAGCAGATTTTTGCTACTGTTTTTGAGTAGTTTTAAAACCATTTTTGAGTAATTTCTGTTCACGTTTTCGAGTAGTTTTTAAACAGTGTTTGAACATATTTTTGAGAAGTTTCTGTTCACATTTTGATCAATTTTATAAACACATTTGGGCAGATTTTGATCATTGTTTATATATAAACAATTTTTGAGCAGTTTTTTTTAAGAACCAAGAGATATATTTTATATACACTTGAGCCCAAGTGCTAAAATCTTGATCTTTTGATCAAGTATCATTCAGTGTGATTGAGAGAGATCTTCTGAGAGCATTTATTTGCATCCTTAGAAGTTTCTCGGTATTTGTTGGAGGTCTAGAAGAGACCTTGCAGCTTATTACTCTTGGTGAACGCCCCCACCTAGACGGTTTGGTGGTGTGGCCCTTGACCTCTTCTGTTCGGAGATTGTTGAAGGGGCTCGGCGTGATTGTAAAAGGCATCGGTGCTCGCCTTTCCGGAGTGGACAAGGAGCAACCACTAATGAGAAATATGCTTCATGGATATTGAAGCAAGACTCATTCATTTGAGTGCTTCAACAAGGAGTAGTGGAGACTGGGCGTGTCTCCGAGACCTCGGGAAAAATTCTTGTGTTTGTCTTCTCTCTTTTATTTATTCTATATTGTTTTTGCTCTTATTCTTTGCAAAAGTTGTTTTTAATTGAAAAGTTTTAGAGCCTCCTATTCACCCCTCTCTAGTTGGCATCCTCGATCCTACACGTGGTATCAGAGCTTCGTCTCTCAATTAATTAGGCTTTACTGCCTAGAGAGAGGATGACGTCAAATGAGGGTTTTTCTCTCGGTCATACCGGTCGTGTGCGTATCTTTGATGGGACTAACTATCCTTATTGGAAAGTGCGCATGTCGGTATTTCTAGAGGCCATGGGGCTTGATGTTTGGGACATTGTTAAGTTTGGTTTTACTCATCCGGATGATCCGGCAAGTCACTCCGATGACGACAGGAGAAAACTACACTTAAACGCCCATGCTAAAAATGCCCTCTTTGCCGAGTTGTCTTTAAATGATTTCAACCGTGTGAGTAATCTTACCACCGCTCACAAGGTTTGGACCACCCTCGAAGAATTATATGAGGGCACTACTAAAGTCAAAGAGGCAAAGTTGCTCATGGTGAGGCAACGATACAAGACATTCAACATGTCGTCAACTGAGTCCGTGGATTCCATGTTTACTCAGTTGAACAATATTGTGAATGAACTCAAGGGGCTAGGAGTTGTTTTTACTGATATCGATATTGTGAGAAAAATGCTCAGGACTCTTCCAGAAAGTTTCGACACTCTAGTAACGGTTCTCACCAACTCCGACCTATCAACCACCACGCCTACTAATCTCTATGGGAACCTCATCACCCATGAGATGCATCAAAGGAGAAGAAGGAAGCGGCCGAATCTTTGGAGACGAAAAAGAAGGCGTTGGTTTTCAAAGCAGGCTCCAAAAATGACTCAAGCGATGGCTCCTCCGATGAAGATCTAGCTCTTATGGTAAAGAACACTCAAAAACTTATTCGCAGGTTATACAAGAAAGGAGTCAACATCGACACACGACCAAATGGGCCAAAACAATCAAACTTCAAGGACATCATATGCTACGGATGTCACGAAAAGGGACATATAGTCTCAAGATGTCCAAACAAGAACAAGACTTGGGACAAGAAGAAGAAATTCTTCAAGAAGAATAATGGTGCAACCAAACAAGCCTGCTTCGGAGAATGGATGTCTGGAGGAGAGAGCTCCGATTCCGACTCCGACGATGAAGGAGGTTGCTCCAAGAAGCTAGCCGGACTTGCTCTAGGCAACATTTCGACTAGTCCATCTCTTTGTCTTATGGCCAAAGGTGATGAAAAGGTACATTCCAATGACCCTTCATATGATAAACTTGTTGAAATGATCACTAAATTGAATGAATTTTCAAAATTACCAAAAAGAAGTATAGAGCTCTTAAAGAAGAGCATTCTTCCTTACGCACTCAATACTCAGAATTAAAAGAGTCATATGAAAGTCTTCTTATTAAAGATATTACAAATGCTCCATCTAAGGTAGATGTAGCCATTTCATGTGATCTAGATGACAGTCCTTCTAATGCTATTCCTACCAGTTGTCACGATATACCATGTGCTTCTAATGAAATAATTTTGAATGAAAATAATGAACTTAAAGCACAAATTGAGAAACTTGGAAAAGGATTAGAAAATTGCTACAAAGGAAAAGTATCTCTTGATCTCATTCTTAGCAAACAAAAATGCTCATTTAGAAAAGAAGGACTTGGATACTTTTCGAAGAAAGGAAAGAAACTAAATGCAAAAACCATTTTTGTAAAAGCACGCAACACATTTTGCTTTAAATGCCATGAAACTGGTCATTCACATGAAGCTTGTCCTTTAATGACTCCAAACTATTTTGATACTTGCTATATGCTTCAAAGGTCGAAGAAAGGATATGCTATAGCAAAGTTTGTTGGTGCACCCATACTAAATAAAAAGAAGAAATCAATCTGAGTGCCCAAAGCTTTGATTGCTAACATCGAAGGACTCAAAAGAGTTTGGGTACCTAAAAGGACTTGATTTTTTTTGTTTATGCAGGTGAACTACAAGACTGGTGGAAAACATTGGGTGGTAGATAGCGGTTGCTCTGAACATATGACCGGTAACAAGAAATTGTTCACCTCATTAGAAGATAACTCAAGCGAAAACCAGAAGATTACTTTTAGCGACAATCGTCAAGAAAATGTGGTAGGCTTGGGTAAAATTGCAATATCCAATGATCTTTCAATTTTGAATGTTTTACTTGTTGAATCTCTGAATTTTAATTTGTTATCCGTTGCACAAATTTGTGATCTTGGTTTTCGTTGTATATTTTCTCCTAAAAATGTTTTAGTTGAAATTTAAAAGACAACTCTTTGATCTTCAAAGGTTTTCGTTTTGGAAATCTCTATCTTGTTGATTTCAACTCAAAAGATGCATCTCTTTCAACATGTCTCGTTTCTCAAACTTCGAAGGGTTGGCTTTGGCATAGGAGACTTGCACATATTGGAATGCATCAACTTAGAAAGCTTTTAAAACGTGATTTGGAAGTCTATTTGAAGGATGTGAATTTTGAAAAAGACAAACCCTGTAGCACTTGTCAAGCGGGCAAGCAAGTAGCTACTTCACATCCAACCAAGCGCATTCTTTCAACCTGCAAACCATTGGAACTTTTGCATATGGATTTGGTCGGCCCTGCTGAACATCAAAGTATTGGAGGAAATAGTTTTTGCTATGTTATTGTTGATAATTTTTCCAGACTTACTTGGATGTTTTTCTTAGCTCATAAATCTAAAACTTCCTCTTGTTTTAAAAGATTTGCAAAAGGAGCTGAAAATGAATTTGAACTCTTCATCAAGAAAATCCGTAGTGATCATGGTGGAGAATTTCAAAATTATGATTTTATTGATTTTTGTGATGAGTTCAGAATCAAACATGAATTCTCTGCGCTCTACACACCTCAACAAAATGGTGTTGTAGAACGAAAGAATCGGACATTAATTGAAATGGCTAGAACAATGCTCGATGAGTACAAGAGGCCTACCCGGTTTTAGGCAGAGGCAATTTATGTAACACCCCAGTTTTTGCTACCTCTTTGACATGCCAATCAGTATATCTTCATTGGATTCTCGGATGTCTCAACCCCATTTTTGATCTCTTATCTCAGAATTATGATCCTAGGTATGCCACTACCTTAATTTAAAAAGTTGGCAGCTAAACTTCACCTTTCAGACCATTTTCGCATTTCAGTCCAAAAGTATTTCAGATTGACTCTTTTCTGATTTTCCCAGAAGCCTGAAAGAGCCAAAAGCCACAAATCAGCTCCAAACCTTGATCTGATTCAGGGGATATCTCCCAATCGCTATTCTGAACAAGCTTCCCTTCTATGAGAATTCCAAAATCTAATCCTAGGTCTTAGTTTTCAGCCTTGACCAAATTCAAACCCTAATTACCCTAATCCTTCTGTTTTCATTTTGCTTAAAACCTGATCAAAAACACCAGACTGTGCCTTTAATTTATCCTTGCAAACCTACTTACTGAATTTAGTGAGTCCAATTGGCCAAGATAGTTTCAGCCGAAACCAATATATTGCCAGATTCACAATTCAGTCCTGGAATCAAGTTTCGGGAATTGCAAATCGGCCCAAATTTCTTTTTCAGCCCCACCCTTCGACCAGGCCGTGAGCTTTCGACCAGGGCTCGGTCAGCAGCCATTTCGACTAGAGGCGCCGCCGTGATCTTCACAGCCGGCCTGCACTCGTCTCCTCTGGCACTTGCGTCCACTGTGCCCGAGCGTGGTCCACGCGTCACGCTAGGACTGGCCACCGTGGCAATGATCGAAGACCAACAGTGCCAGCAGCCGCGCTCTCTCTTTTTGCCCGCGCGCGTGCCTGCAGTCGTCAGAAACTTTTCACCACATCGCCGCCATGCCGAAGTCGGCCATCCCGTCGCCTTGCTCCAGCCAGATTTGGTGTAATTCTCTTCTTTGGCAGAGCCGCTGCCGCGTCCCAACGCCGTGCACGCCATCTCGATCCCACCACCGTTGCCAGCACGCCGTATCCAGCTTGATCTGCTTCAAGTCTCGAAGCCCCCAACCACTGCCTATAAAAGCCCTCCCCCTCGCCCAGAACTCCTTCACACCTCCAGCAGCCACTAAGTCCCAGTTTTCCCGTGTCTCTTCTTCGTCTCCGGCGAGCCAGTGAAGAGGACCACGACGCCAGCTTAATCCTCTGCACCTTTCTCCAATCTAGCTTCACCAGTGAGTGCCCCTCACCCTTTTGTCTGTGCTGTACCATTTAATTGCACCTCGGCCGACCTTAACGTAGGCAATCGCCGTGAAACCTGAAAACCCCTGTTCCGGTAATGCCGTTTGTTTTAGCCCGAATTAGCTCACCTTTATGTAGGAGTTTGTGACCAGTAGCACTAGTCTAGCAAGCCTATGAACCTACTTTTTGAATTCGAGCTCTCTGTGAAGATCTTTCCAATTTCGCACACCACCGACGATCGGCTCACGTCGCCAGGCCACACCGTTGATTCCCGGCTAAATTAACTTCGCCAGTAGCTTCCCTTTACCCCTCTACTTCTCTCACCGTGAGCAATTAACCCTTGAATCCTTGTAGCAAAAACGCCCAATTCCAATGTCGTCTTCTCCGGCGCCGATCACCGGAGATCTGTTCTCGGCCGTTCTAGCTGATGCCATCTTGTTCTGTGTACTCGCCTTGATCTCCTGAGCATTATCCTCCACTAGCCCGACCTCTAGATCTGCCCAGATTGAAAGTTATAGCCTTGCCATGTTTGGTCCAGAACCTGTATCTGTGCCGTGTCGCCACCGCAGTTCATCACCGCCGTTCATCGCCGTCCGGCCACCTCAACCCTTGAAACCACCACCATCGTGTTCCTATTTCTCTTGCCTACCTCCCAAACATAGTTGGCGAAGCATTTGAAGTTCAGAACCAAATCTACTGCTTTGTCCTAGCTTTTGACAATGTCAGCTCAGTGTCAGTGCATGTCAGCCACTAGCATTAGCTCTGTTTGACCCCTTCTAGTTGAACCAATGAAATGCCACTTTGTCCACTAGATTCTTGGAGCCATGTTCTACAATTTACTCTACTGCCACATCTTCAGAAAACTCACCTAAAGCCGACCTAAGGCCATGTCTAGCCGTGAACTGAATGTCGACCCTTCGACGTTCGACCCTTTTTAAACCCATCTCTTCGAGCAGCGCTCAAGTATCTTTGTCGAGATCATTTCCCCTGCATGCATGTTATATTTTACTTATTATTTTCTATAGAAACTATTTTCTGTATGCTTCTGTAGTGCGATGTGTTGAATTGTTTCGTTGTTTGTGTGCGAGAATAGAGCAAGAAGCAGAAGAGTCAACAGAAGACTTCGAAGAACCCTTAGAGCTGTTAGACCCCACACTGCAAGACAAGTCTCTACCCTTGATCATGTCTCTCCTAGTATTTTGAGAAAACTAGGATGATTTCTGTTTTAAAGTATATGCATGCTCTATGTTCAAATAAAGTGCTATTGAAGGAATATGAATAGATATGACCTAATTCCTTGTAAAGCCCCTCATGTTTGTATATATCATGCACCCTTGTCACCTTAGGATATCATGCATAGGCTATGCTTATGCTCAAGATTATGTGTTAAGTGATAAATGGTCATATGTGTGAAAAGTATGTTCAAAACCCTTTTGTGAAAGAAAATGTGATTGAAAGCGATAGTGAGGATGGTTTGATTAGTTGGTGCTGTGTGCACATTGGCAATGTGAAAGACTCCTCACTAAAGATTCATAAGGATAAGAATCTTGTGTTGTACTTCTATGCGGCATGAAAAATGTACTAACCACTTGCCCGGTATGGGACGGGCGCAACATAGTAGCTTTCTCGGTATTAGCTTTTCTCTGCAATGGTTGTCGGTTCGATTTCTCGAGAGAAAACTGGTGGACCACAGAGGGCCACGAGTGGTGTGACCTAATGAGTGAATCAGGCGTATTGAAGGAAGACGCCCGACACCAGGATTCCGAGTCGTGCGCGGCTAAATCCATAGGCTATGTGTCTTGTGGGACCATAGGCCAAGGCTAGGAAGAATTGGCTGTGGGGAGTACCCACAACGGTAATAAGGACAGGATTTTCTATTTACTGGACAGGGAATTGTTAATGCTAGGATTGTAAACTGTTGTGTGATCTCGGCCTTGTCACAAGCGTAAAAGTCGCATGGAGAGGTACCGACTTGAAAGCTGAATGATCAGTGAATTAAAGTGGTACACCTTTGCAAAGTTATAAAAAGTATCGGATACTCTGAGCTCCCAGGTCATGGAGTATGCGCGCAGTGGATTCTATCCACGTCCATGCAGCACAAGTAGCTTTTGGGAAAGTTTTTCATAATATTGATTAAAGTGGTGACTCATGGAAGACCGCCACGCATAACATCTACTGAAAATCTATTTTAGGACTTTAAAAGCCTCGCTTTCTGAAAGCAAAATCTTTTCCTCAAAACTTAGATTGAAAAACTATTATATTCTTATCAATGAACCAAAGAGCCCATCTTTTAGAAATCCTCCCCCTCATCTATATACCTGCATTCTTAATTGAGACTTGTTGAGCACTATGTGGACAATGTGCTCACCCTTGCTTTTGCAAACAAATTTAGAGGAATGATTCGTTGATCCCGACTCCTACGGTCTTGAACCCAATGAAGAAGAAACTACCCCAGAGGATCCAGCTTACTAGAGGGTCACTTACCAAGTGGAGTCCGATGTGGAGGAAGCCCATGCAATACCGCTGCAGTTGAAAGATGAAGATCGTTGAAACCCTTTTGCTTGTCATTGTTGTTTTATTCTGTGCCGACTTTTGTGTCGAAGAAAACTCCTTGATTTTGTATCAACACTAAATTGCGTCATTTTGGCGCTATGTTATTGTAATGTTGGTCCATGTGATCAGCACTTGTTTTAATTACTTGCATTGTTATGTAATGCATCCTGTTGTTGTGAGCTTGCAATGTATCACTCTGAGTGCAACCCACCTGGGCAGTTGCCACAGGATTCCTTAAATGAGTTACACAGCATGTTATGCCATCAATCGTCGTTATACCTATTCGCTTTTGAACAAAACTCCTTATGAACTGATTATAGGGAGAAAACCAAACATTTCATATTTTCGAGTCTTTGGTTGCAAATGTTATATTCTTAAAAAGCGCATGCATCTTGGCAAATTTCCAAGACGTGTTGACGAGGGTTTTCTAGTTGGCTATTCATCCACTAGTAAAGTTTGTCGGGTTTTCAACACTATAACAGAATGCATTGAAGAATCATGCAATGTAGAATTTGATGAATCTAACGGCTCTCAAGGAGAGCATGAGGATTTTGATGATGTAGGCAACAGTGGCTTGAGGGAAGCTATGAAGGAGATGGCCATTGGTGATATCAAACCCAGAAATAAAGAACAAAAGTCACCTGATCGAAAGGATAAATCACCTGCAACCACTCAGGCTGATGTCAAACATGGACCTGCGACCACCCACAACAATGCTGGTCGAGAAGACCTTGAACTAGAGATTGAAGAAAATGATGATCAAGCATCACAGAACTCACGACTTCATCAAACGTTCGCCAAAGATCACCCCCTGAATCAAATCTTGGGTGATGTTAATAAGGGTGTTCAAACTCGATCTCGTATTGCTTCTTTTTGTGAACATTTTTCTCTTTTTTCTTCCTTAGAACCTAAACTTATAGATGAAGTACTTAGAAATCCGGATTGGGTAAATGACATGCATGAAGAACTAAATAATTTCACTAGAAACAAAGTTTGGACATTAGTAGAAAGACCTAAGGATCATAATGTGATTGGAACAAAATGGGTTTTTAGAAATAAACAAGATGAGAATGGAGTAGTAGTACGAAACAAAGCTCGTCTTGTTGCACAAAGATATTCTCAAGTTGAAGGATTGGATTTTGGTGAAACTTTTGCACCCGTAGCAAGATTAGAAGCTATTCGCATACTTCTCGCATTTGCATCAAATTTCAACATCAAATTATTTCAAATGGATGTGAAAAGTGCATTTTTAAATGGAGAAATATCTGAATTAGTGTTTGTGGAACAACCTCCTGGTTTTGAAGATTCAAACTTTCCAAATTATGTATACAAGCTCTCTAAGGCTCTTTATGGACTTAAACAAGCTCCTCGAGCTTGGTATGAACGCCTTAGAGACTTTCTCATTTCAAAAGGTTTTAAAATTGGGAAGGTAGACACAATCTTATTCACAAAAGTAGTTGAGAAAGATCTTTTTGTGTGTCAAATATATGTTGATGATATCATATTTGGATCCACTAATGAATCTTTTTGTCATGAGTTTGGAGAAATGATGTCTAGGAAATTTGAGATGTCAATGATTGGAGATCTAAGCTTCCTCCTTGGACTTCAAATCAAGCAACTCAAGAACGGAACGTTCGTGAGTCAAACCAAGTATGTGAAGGACTTGTTCAAGCGCTTTGGGATGGAAGATGCTAAAGCTATCAAAACTCCCATGGCCACTAATGGATATCTCGATATGGACAACGACATAAAAGCGGTTGATTCTAAACTTTATCGATCTATGATTGGTAGCTTACTCTATCTTACCGCATCTAGGCCCGACATCATGTTCAATGTTTGCTTATGTGCTAGATTTCAATCATCTCCTAAGGAATGTCATTTGATTGCTCTTAAAAGAATCATTAGGTACTTGAAATGCTATCCAAATATAGGACTTAATTGGTATCCTAAAGATGCAAATTTTGAATTAGTTGGTTACTCGGATTCGGATTATGCAGGGTGCAAAATTGATAGAAAAAGTACATCTTGTAGTTGTCAACTTTTGGGGAGATCACTAGTCTCTTGGTCATCTAAGAAACAAAATTCTGTAGCTCTCTCCACCGCCGAAGCGGAATATGTTTCAGCGGGTAGTTGTTGTGCTCAAATTTTATAGATGAAGCAAACCCTTTTGGATTATGGAATTTCTTTTGGCAAAGTGCCACTCCTGTATGATAATGAAAGTGCCATAAATATTGCAAATAATCCGGTTCAACATTCTAGAACAAAGAATATTGATATTAGGCACCATTTTATAAGAGATCATGTGGCAAAAGGGGACATAGATGTGAATTATGTAAGAACTGACTTGCAGCTAGTAGACATATTCACCAAACCTTTAGATGAGACTAGATTTTTCTTTCTTAGAAGTGAATTGAATATTATTGATATATCGAATGCAAGTTAAATGTCTGCTTTGCTGTCCTCCCGCCTTTTTGTGCTTGATGTCAAATGGGGAGAGATTAGGGAGAGATTAGGGAGAGATTGGGAAGAGATTCTTGTATGACATTATAGTTTATATGCTCTCAAATGACTCATATGTGTATTTATATATGCATACATTCAAGGGGAGTTCTTGTATATCTAATGCCCATGCATACACTTAGGGGGAGTCATTAATTTTTATTCGTTTTCAACACTTGTTGTCATCAATCATCAAAAAGGGGGAGATTGTTGCATCTAGGCCCTTTTTGGGTTGATTTTGACTATTGATGACATTAAGTGTCTTGGACTAATTATGTCCTTGAGCTATTTGTATGCATTGTTATTTCTGTAAAGTTTGCAAGTGATCCAGGAAGGTCTGCAAGATCGCAAGAGCAAGGTCGCCAAGAAGGAAGCAGCAAAGACATAAGGTAAGTGCTTGTTTATTCTACCGGTCTCAGAGTTTGGAGTTTGACCGGATTTTATAAGAAATTCTTTTTTAGTTTAAACCGTACTATTAAGAGGGGTTGCAAAATCTCTTTTAGTTCCAGCAAAAACTAAAAACTCTTAGGTCATATGTTGCATTCGCATTCATTCACAATCTTGGTCAAGAATCTCAAAGAGAAACTGAAACTGGTCATCCGAGTGTTGTTTATTTGACCAGGTACTATTCATTCGGCCAGTGGTCACACGAGTACTGTTCATTTGATCAAACACTATTCATGTACTGTTCATTTGATCAGTTACTCTTCATACTACCAATAACACTATTCATTCGACTAGTAACACTGTTCATTCGACCAGAGGTTTCAACGGCTATTTACTAGCCGTTAGAGGTTGAAGCTGGCTGTTAGCTGGCCTGATTTCTTTCCTTTTCGACCACAACAACTAGCTAAGAGGTTGGGCTATAAATACAGGTGTTTTGAGCAGTATTTACATCATCCTTAAGCCACATTCTCATACACATCTCGAGCTATATTTTCTATATATTTTTTAGGAGTCTTTAAGTAGTTTTTGAGTAGTTTTTGAGCAGCTTTTTATCAGTTTTTTATAAACACTTTTGGGTAGATTTCTCCACTGTTTTGACCTAGTTTTTATAAACACCTTTGAGCAGATTTTTGCTACTGTTTTTGAGTAGTTCTTAAAACACTTTTGAGCATATTTTCGCTACTGTTTTTGAGTAGTTCTTAAACACTTTTGAGCAGATTTTCGCTACTGTTTTTGAGCATATTTTCACTACTGTTTTTGAGCAGTTTTTAAAACACTTTTGAGCAGATTTTTGCTACTGTTTTTGAGTAGTTTTTAAAACCATTTTTGAGTAGTTTCTGTTCACATTTTTCAAGCAATTTTTAAACAGTGTTTGAACAGATTTTTGAGAAGTTTCTATTCACATTTTGATCAGTTTTATAAACACATTTGGGCAGATTTTGATCACTGTTTATAAACAATTTTTGAGCAGTTTTTTTTAAAGAACCAAGAGATATATTTTATATACACTTGAGTCCAAGTGCTAAAATCTTGATCTTTTGATCAAGTATCATTCAGTGTGATTGAGAGAGATCTTCTGAGAGCATTCATTTTCATCCTTAGAAATTTCTCGGTATTTGTTGGAGGTCTAGAAGAGACCTTGCAGCTTATTACTCTTGGTGAACGCCCTCACCTAGATGGTTTGGTGGCGTGGCCGTTGACCTCTTCTGTTCGGAGATTGTTGAAGAGGCTTAGCGTGATTGTAAAAGGCATTGGTGCTCGCCTTTCTGGAGTGGACAATGAGCAACCACTAGTGAGAAATATCCTTCGTGGATATTGAAGTAAGATTCATTCATTTGAGTGCTTCAACGAGGAGTAGTGGAGACCGGGCGTGTCTCCGAGACCTTGGGAAAAATTCTTGTGTTTGTCTTCTTCTTTCTTTCTTTTATTTATGCTATATTGTTTTTGCTCTTATTCTTTGCAAAAGTTGTTTTTAATTAAAAATTTTTAGAGCCTCCTATTCACCGCCCTCTAGTCGGCATCTGTCGTGGTGTTACGAACACCCCGGCAGGTTTTGTGGACGATCCTAGCGAAGAAAACGCGACGCGGGTTGACCGGGTGAACGGTCCCCCCCGCTGGACAAACACAACAAGTGACACGGAGGTTTATACAGGTTCGGGTTCCGGTGGGGACCCTAGTCCTATCGGCATGCTCCCGACCGAAGTCGGCCGGGGAAGCTCTCTCGGGGAGAGGCTTCCGGAGCACACTTGTGAGATTGGCTATTCTAACAATAATGAGCAACTTGTTCTTACAAGAGGGTGTACAAGGGTTTTTATAGCCCCAAAAGAAGCAAAAAGACTAAACTACCCAGGGCGCTACCGTCGGATCGAGTGGTAGCAACGTCCTTCCCCCGGCCAAGTGCCTCGGATGTTTGACAGGTGGCCACTGTTTCCCGAGGCGCTTGTCACGCGACCGGCACGTGACCGGGGTGCTTGTCATGTGACCCGCACCTAACATGGGACTGAGGACTCCGGACCCCGGAAGGACGGCGGCGCCTGGGACAGGCACCGGGGGCCTTGTCCCCGGGCGAAAGGCGGCGCCCGGGACAGGCCCCCGGTGCCTTGTCCCCAGGCAAGGCGTTGTCCCCGGGCGAAAGGCGGCGCCCAGGACAGGCGCCGGGGGCCTTGTCCCCAGGCGAATGGCGGTTGTCCCCGGGCGAATGGCGGTGCCCGGGACAGGCACCGGGGGCCTTGTCCCCGGGCAGATGGCATAACTTACCTGGACTTAGTCTCGCGGAGATTTCCCCCAACAGCATCCTGATCCTACACCTGTCACATACAGAAATAGAATTGGATAACTTTAGTACTGTTAATTTTGAGGAGATTAAGAGCCAAGTCTTGGACACCTTCAATCTCGACCCAAATTTATACAATGTTGACATAGAGACATTGATACCTACTGATGGAAGAACTTGTTGGAAACTATGTAAACTTAGATGTGACAAGTCCTGGAGCTCTTATGTTAGAAGGATGAGAAGTCCTAATCATATACTGGATGAATGTATACTGTATGTGAGGGTTAAAAATAATGTGCCACCTACGAATATAAACACTGGAGCAATAGAACAGTTAGTCAAGGTATGGGAAGGAGGGCAATATATGAACTTTAATGCAACCATGTCACAGAATTCTATGAAGCTTTCAAAACGCCGAATTCATGGGAGGTCGTTTCTGAACTATGAAGTTTTTATCGACTAAGGTGAAGATGAGGGTTTTCATTTCTTGTGCAGTGAAGGTTCGGAGATCGATCCAGACTATGCGGACCTCCCCAACAATAGCTAGATCCAAGTGGGTTTGATTCTGCACGAATCCACGATGATGGCGGATCAGACTAGGCATCCAATGAGCATAAATTAATATTAGGTCAATATTTTCATAGCAAGGGGGACGCCAAACAAAGTGTGGCGATGTGGGTCATGTCCCTACGTCAACCTTTCAAGGTCGACAGAACAAATCTGAATCTCTATGTAATGAAGTGCTCGGTGGAGGGATGTCGATTTTATATTTGTGTTGCCCATTACAAGGACAGTGAACATTTCATTATTTCTACAATCACCAAACATGATTGTTTGATTACAAAAGTCTCACAATGCTATAGAAATATGTCCTTCACATTCATTGCACGTGTAATTTTGTCCAACCTCCATGCAAATCTCGAAATGCCACCGAAAGAAATTGTTGGTCAAATCAATAACACATTTGGATATAGCATTACATTGGAAAGGCATTGAGAGCTAAACAACTTGGTCTTAAAATGCTATTTGGATCTTTCAATAATTCATATAATTATGTGTCTTGACTTCTTCAGCAAATCGTTCACACCAACCCTGGCATTGTGATGGACATAATCCATAAGCCAGTTGTGGACGCAAACGGTGACATTGTTCCTAGAGCTGAATACATGGAGCATGTATCCTGGTCTTTTGGGCAGGTAATCTCTGTCTTCAAGTACATGCAACCAATATTTTGTGTCGATGGCACATTTTTAATTGAAAAGTATAAGGAACTTTAATGATAGCTATTGCTACAGATGCAAACAACCAGCTACTTCTTATGCCATACGCCTTAGTAGAAAGCGAGAGCACAGACAGCTAGGTATGGTTTCTTACAAATATGAAAAAACTGTAATAAAGGATAGACTGAATGTGTGTCTAATTCATAATAGACATGAGGGTCTGTTGAGTGTCATTGATTTCATGTTGTCCACTGATGACTCCAAGTACTAATGGAATGACTTGATCAGCCGGTAGTGTAAACGACATCTTGCGGCAAACTTTCTCACTCGTTTCAAAAGCGGACGCCTGAAGAAGAAATTTAAGAAGTTGTGTAATCAGAACAAGCGCAGGAAGTTCGAACAAATTTGGGATGAGTTGGAAAAAGAGACTGTAGATTTAGGTAAAACTCAAAGGACAAAGGAAAGCAGTTCATAGCTAGTGGACGGTGAAGAAAGTGTTGTCAGGACTTCAGATGTGCCAAGACGAGGCAGTCGGAGATCAAGAATTAAGAAATTTAGCGAATGGATTATTGACAAACCTCACTTTCTGCCGACGACTCGTGGTGGCATACAAATCTCTGAGGGAGCTCGTGTGACGCCCTCCGCCTCCACGTGTGATTCTAGTTTGAACTTCGACATCACATTCGACTCGGATGACGATTACATCGCCATATCGCAGAGGACGGTGAACGAGCAATTGGCTACGTTGTTGACTACTGCGGTTGGATCGCACAACATGCTCCCGTCGTACATACTTCCTCAGCCCGCCCGTGCTGAGCCGGAGGTTGTGCTTGACCCTGCGTACACGGAGTACGTTGACTTGTTGTGACAGAGGGAGGACACCGAGCAGAGCCAACATTAGTTGGCATCTACTCAGCTTGGTGGGGCACCTCCACCATCGCAGGACCCTATTGAGTATATCCCAAATGCAGATGCTCTTGAGACAGGCTGTGATTAGGGACATCTGGCACGTGACCTACCCCCCTTAAACAACCATCGCAGAGGATGCTGGTTCCACCCCAGACTTTCTCACCGTTGTCGTTTCAGTGGGACCAGAGTCACCATCCGAAGAGGGGGCGTCATTAGTAGTTTTTTTCTAGCAAATGGCTTACCAATTGTATGAAAAAGAATTATGTTTTGATGTATATATTATTCTTTCTTTTGGAAGTTATGCAGTTGATTTATATTTTGTCATAGTTTCCATAAAGTCTACTCAATTATGAAAGACTTTCCTGACATGTCAAATCTGATTCAACTTTTCAGCTTTTCGTCATAAATGCTTGCCCTAGATATCATATCTACTTTTCCAACTTTTCAGCTTTCCGTAGGGTTTTTGTCAGCTTTTCTACTTTTCTACTTTTAAGCTTTTCTGCTTTTTAGCTTTTCTACAGATGTATCGAATCAACGTTTAAAGTATTCATGACATTACCTTCTATAAATTTGGTCATTTAGTCCTCAACACTTAACTCAATCTTCGATACTATCCTACCCGAATATGGTGGGTGAGAATAGCCGTGGTCGAAGAAGAAGACGCACAAGGGTAAATACATAATCAACTTGCCTTAGATCGTTATTTATTAACTACTCTCTTTCGTTTATAGAATGAAGGTAGAAGTTTAGGTCCATGTTGTTTTAACTGCGTTTTGTTGCCGAAGACTGCTACATCCTCGTTTTAGGGCGACAATGAGAGAAGATTTCTAGAGTGTCCTAGGAAAGACGCTGAGAAGTGCACTTTTCTGCATTGGCTCGACCCCAAGTGGAGCACAAAGGTGCGTGTACTATACTCTATCTTCTCCGTAGAAAGAAGAGACTCTGTAACAAGGTGGACTTCATGGAAGAGCTGTCGATCAACATGCACGATGTTCAACACATGTGCTGCTGTAGATGTCCTTGCTATTTGTTTTGTCATGGACGCACATTCCCAACAATACGTCCTCTAGAGGACTTCAATTGGCCCAATGATTCCAGTGACACAGATGACTTCATGTGCAAATGTCAAAGTGATATTGAAGTAAGTGCATCTTAGGCCTACGACAATGCTGAGAGAAAGTACGTACATTGTGGCCATGAAGATAAGAGAGAGAAATACAATTACATGTCATGGCTTGACCATGAGTGAAATGAAATAGAGAAGAACACTATAAATACTCTCCTAAGCAAGTTGGACACTCTTTACTTAGATCAAATGGCACTCCAAAATTTGATCACCTTTTACTGCTGTAGATTTGCCTCCAATTATTCTTGCAACTGTCACAAACGCATATAACTTTCTATTTGTCTATTCAAATTTTAATAAGGAATGCGGTAGGTTCCTGTATGTACATGTAGCACGACGGGTGGTGACATATTTCAGTCGCTCACTCAGTTAGGACTTAAAGGTCAAGTTTTAACTGGGTGAGCAAAAGAAGGTCAAATTTGCAATTTTTTCAACAAGTAGTTTATTTTTTATTTTTTTTAGGAGAGAGGGGGTGTCATTAAAATAAATTCGAAAGCCAACATCTAGAGAACCCTCATTATGTACAATTTGAAGATTCGTGAGATTCCAGCGAAGGGCATTTTGATTGCTCTAAACCAACCCATAGGCCCCATCCAATCCTCGACTTTGAAAATAGAAAAGGAAAGTCTAACATTGTAAGTCATTCTGACGAGGACATCGCTAGCTCGGATATGAACAAGACTCAATCCACTCCTTCCACTACTTCCTCGCCGCCACAAGAAGATCAAGGAGAACGGTGAGTCGGCATGAATCCATGTGCTGAGCCATTCACTACGCCCACACCGGAAGATCAGCGAGCTACATCAAAAGTGGAGCAACTCACAACGCATCAAGCCCAACCCAAGATCAAGCCCAACTCATCCGCGAGTCCAGCTCGGCCATCCAGCAGCAATCCAACTTCAAACGGATGCCCAGGCCACGTACGGAATCCATTTGGGGTGAATGAGAACTTTAAGGAGAAGCCCACGACACGACCTTTCCAATGGATCTGGCCCCACTACCAAATTCCGTCTGGATCGCTCGCAATCGATGAAACAATTCACGGACAGATTCTATCGGGTTCTGTGCCACCTCTAATTTCGGCCCAAGGCCTGTGTACCCCTAGGGTTTCACCTCCACCTCCATGGCCGCCACCCCTGTTATATATGGCCACCACTCTTCCCGTTCTTCCTCAAGTTTTGTTTAGATTAGTTTTCCCCATGTGTGAAACTTCATCCTTGTATTCTTGTATCGGCTAGACCAACAACTACAAGTTACACAACCTCAAATTTATCGTGTGCTTCATCCATATTTGCAATTTCAGATTACTTTTATCTTGTTCTTACTTGTTCTTCGGTTGCTTGCAGGAATCGATCCTCGTGATCAGGTCAGCCGCGTCTTGGCACGATTGATAACGACTCGTGAGTGTGGTTTAGCGATTGCCAGGGCGTCCAGTCTTGTTTGGTTGGTAGCCGGATCGCCAAGGTCACTCACTACTACAGAAGTGCATTCCACTAACCCATATCTTCTAACGGTTATAAGTAATCTGGGAAAAATCCGATAGAATAGGATGACAGCAGCGGAAAAGAGGCATTTTACTATCGGTTACACACTAGTCCAACGTTAGTGAAATGCAAACATTTTTTACTATCGGTCATTACTGTACAAACCGATATAATATATTAAATAGTACTATCGGTTTTCCATTTTTAACTGATAGTAAAGTTACTCACTTTATACTATCGGTTATTACTGTACCAACCGATATAATATATTAAAATAGTACTATCGGTTTTTCATCCGTAACTGATAGTAAAATTACACACTTTATACTATCGGTTCATACTGTACCAACCGATATAATATATTAAATAGTACTATCGGTTTTTCTCGCGTAACTGATAGTGAAATTACTGATTTTTTACTATCGGTTCTTACTGTACTAACCGATATAATAGAGTGCAGTTTACTATCGGTTATATAAAACAAACTGATAGTAAAATGACTTCATATAAACTAATGGTTATGACAGTGGGGACCTTATTTTACTATCGGTTTGTGTTTTTGAACCGATAGTAAAATTGTACAACTTAATTAGGTCGACCCCTGCTCTGCGCTCTGCATGTTGGAATTATTTCAGCCGCGCACGACTCCAAGCTAGAGTGATCTGGAGAAACTAGCTGAAAGGTTGATCATATTTCCATCCCCCTCGGTATTGTCATCTTCTCATCACCTCTCTCTCTCTCGAGATCACTCTTTCACACTCTCCCTCTCTCTCTCTACTTGCAATTCATTAAACTAGATACATGTAGTTCCAAACTAGCTAGAAGGCTAGGTTGGCTAGCTAGCTATAGCTTGCTGAATTTAAGCAGTTAGCTAGCTGGCTCTTCCAATTAATGCATGCATCAAGTTAATTAGGGTTTCATATATACAAATCCATTTAATGTAATTAAGCAGCTCATGTACACACATATAGCCTAGCTAATTATGTTTCATGCATATATGCATGCCCTGAGTCATTAATTATTTATTTGAATTTGTCAATTTTGTGAAATAATTGTAGATGGACCGAGAATATTGGATGTATGGAACAAAACGCACTACTGTTGAGTATTTGGAGGGTGTGAATGGGTTTATTAAATTTGCTGAGCAAGAAAAGGCGAAGAAGGGAGAGAAAGATATGCATTGTCCTTGTATAGATTGTATGAACTTAAAAAGGTTCGGCAACTCTGATCAGATTAGGAGTCATTTGATTCGTCGTGGTTTTAACGCACGCTATACCCGTTGGATATGGCATGGTGAAGATCTTGAGGAAACGAGCACCGCTACCACTCAGCAGCACCCCGAAGTGGATTGCAGTAATGATGATCATGATACGAACATTGGTAATGTTCATTCAGAAGTCCATGTAGATGACGACAATTTAGATGAAATGTTACGTGATGTAGAAGAAGACTACAGCGAAAACGATTTAGCTAAATTTGAGAAATTAATTGTTGATTCTGAGAAGCCTTTGTTCCCAGGATGTGCAAAATTTACAAAGTTGTCTTCTGTGTTGAGATTATATAACTTGAAGGCAAGCAACGGTTGGAGCGATAAGAGTTTCACGGCGCTATTGGATCTGTTAGGGAACATGCTTCCAGAGGGAAATGAGTTGCCAAGATCAGTTTACCAGGCAAAAAAACTATTGTGTCCGTTGGGAATGGAAATCGAAAGAATACATGCATGCCCAAATGATTGTGTTCTGTACCGTAACGAGTACGAGGATTTGCATGTTTGTCCAAGATGCGGTGCATCGCGGTATAAGCATAGGGACAGAATTTATCACAATGGATGTGATGAGGTAAAGAAAGGGCCTCCGGCCAAAACTGTGTGGTATTTGCCTGTGATTCCCAGATTGAAACGGCTGTTTGCAAATCCGAAAGATGCAAAGTACTTGCGTTGGCATGTTGAAGGTCGGAAACAAGACAGAAAACTAAGACATCTAGCTGATTCCATTTAATGGAGAAACATTAACAGAACATTCGGTGAGTTTGGCGGCGAAGTGAGGAATATAAGGTTTGGGCTGAATACGGATGGTATGAATCCACACGGAAATATGAGCAGTCGACATAGCACTTGGCCGGTTTTTTTATGCATCTACAATCTTCCTCCTTGGTTATGTATGAAGCGCAAGTACATCATGATGTCGTTACTAATTTCAGGACCCAGACAACCCGGGAATGATATTGACGTGTTTCTATCACCGTTAGTCGAGGACTTACATAAATTGTGGAGCGAAGGGGTGCGGGTGTGGGATGCACATAAGCAAGAGAATTTCATGTTGCGGGCCATGATATTTTGCACCATAAATGATTTCCCGGCCTATGGAAATTTGCCTGGGTATAGTACGAAAGGAGGCAAGGCTTGTCCTATTTGCCTGGATGAAACTGAAAGCATGTGGTTATCGAACTGCAGAAAAACAGTGTACATGGGTCACCGCAGATTCCTTCCGATGCATCACGCCTACCGTAAGAAGAGGAAGTCATTCAATGGGAAGCCTGAGAAAGGATCAGCCCCAGTGTTTGTGACTGGTAAGGAGCTTTACTTGCGCGTGAAGGACATCAAAGTTGAGTTCGGTAAATGTTCTAAACCTCCAGGAAAAAATTTTGGAAGAAAAGATCGATTCTTTGGGATCTGCCATATTGGGAGCACTTACAAGTTCGACATTGCATTAATGTCATGCACGTAGAGAAAAATATTTGTGACAGTTTGACTGGTTTGTTGTTGAACATTCCAGGAAAGACGAAAGATGGCATCAACGTTTGCCGTGACATGCTCGACATGGGCATAAGGACTGAGCTTGCACCGTTGGAGAAGGGAAAGCGGACATACCTCCCCCCGGCCTGCTATACTTTGTCAAAAAGAGAAAAAACAGAACTCTGTCAACGCCTACATGGTGTCAAAGTTCCATGTGGGTATTCTGCGAACTTGAAAAAACTTATGTCCATGAAAGACTTGAAACTAGTTGGTATGAAGTCCCATGATTGTCATGTACTGATGTCACAAATGCTTCCCATTGCTATTAGAGACATTCTCCCAGTCAAAGTCAGAGAGACAATTACAAAGCTATGTTATTTCTTCAACACAATATCTGGCAAGGTACGTAAGCGTGTACTCCTAGCAAGTTAATTAGCTCCATTCGTGGAACTTGTCAGATTTTTTGGATCTGAATATTTTCTGCAACTGTGTCCTTGCAGGTAATTGATCCGAATGGACTGGACGATTTGCAACACGATGTGACTACAACTCTTTGTCAGCTGGAGATGTATTTCCCTCCATCTTTTTTTGATGTTATGGTCCATCTAATTGTTCACCTTGTCAGAGAAATTAAGTTTTGTGGACTCGTGCTCCTGCGCTACATGTATCCATTTGAGAGATTTATGGGTATCTTGAAGGGATATGTAAGGAATCGACATCGGCCTGAGGGCAGTATCATTGAAGGTTATGCCGCCGAGGAGGTGATCGAATTTTGCACCAACTATATGGCCGGGGTTGACCCAATTGGCGTTCCTACGTCCCGACATGAGGGCAGGCTTCAGGGCATTGGAACGATTGGATTTAAAGCAGTCGTCCCCTCTAGTGATCTGTATGCAAAAGCCCATTTTTGGGTCTTACAGCACATGACGGGGGTGGAGCCATACATACACGAGCACAAGGAAATGTTACGGAAACAGAATCCCTCGAAGCCAGAGATTTGGGTCACCAGAGAACATAATAGGAAGTTTGCTAGATGGATCGAAAATAGAGTCCTACAAGCTTCTGAGGGCGACGTAGATGAAGTTGTTACATGGTTGGCCAGAGGGCCTAGATTTACTGTAGGGACTTGGCAGGGGTATGACATCAACGGCTATTCATTTTACACAAGAACTCAGGACGAGAAGAGTACTATGCAATGTAGTGGAGTGACACTACTTGCTATTTTGGAGGATGTCAGGGCAGTAAGGGCACTCGACTCATATTACGGTGTTATTGAGGAAATATGGGAGCTCGATTATGTATTACTTAAGATTCCTCTGTTTCGATGCCAATGGGTCGAAATCCCTCGAGGTGTTAAAGTCGACAATTATGGGTTTACTCTCGTCGATCTCAGTAGAGTTGCACACCAAGATGATCCATTTATACTTGCTGAGCAAGCCACACAGGTGTTCTACATCATTGACCCGGCCAACCCAAAGTTGCACGTTGTCTTTCACAGTAAGAGACGTATTGTTGGGGTCGAAGACGTTGTGGATGAAGAAGAGTATGATCAGTTCGACGAACTACCTCCATTTTTAGATGGAATTCTTCAATTTGTCCCTACCGAAGATATTGACGAAACAAGTTACCTGCGAGACGACCACGAAGAAGGATTATGGGTGGACAACCATTCTTGACTAATTTGCAATATGTAAGTGACGTATATTACTTGGATCTTTAATCGAAGAATTCTTCAAATCATTTTTCAAAAATTCTTTGGGAAAACATACGTGATGCATTGAGAATCATTTATGCAAATTTTCATTTCAATTGGAGTATATACTTGATTTGAGCAATAATTGATTCTTTTCACAAATTAATATGAAAACTGTAAAATTTCATTCCATCATTGGTCTTTACTGTTCATTTATTTCAAAATTATTAGAAGTCATTTGCATGGGGTTTCAGGTGTCTCTACAAGTGCAAAATGATGTACTGAGACCCATCTGTAATTGTTCTCAGGAAATCCCTTTTAAGTCAATAACACAGTATTCTACTATCGGTTTCAACTTCCCAACCGATATGAAATTAACATATACTATCGGTTCATTGTCAATAACCGATAGTAAATATTCATATATTAGGGTATAACCTTGCTGTCTCGCACGATTTTCCCTCCAGTGCAACTGATCACATTCCAAATACTCACGCGCGGAAAACCCTAGCTTCCCCGACGTTCGTTTCTTCGCTCCTCTGCGCCACCATTGCCGATCGCAAGCCGAAAAACCCTAGCTTCTCCACCGCCTCCGGCCACTGCATCGCGCCACCGCCTCCGGCAACTCCACAAACGACTGTAAGTGTTCTTGACCAAACCGCTTGCGTCAATTGCTTAAATTTATATGCAATGGTTCATATGTGGTTCAACGGTTTACAAATATAAAACTAGAGTAAAATTCATGAACTACAAACTTGATAGCTATGAGAATGACAGACTTGATGATAATCACTAGGAATTTGCCATACAGTGTAGTGCACTATCGGTTTATTATGTAGAACCGATAGTAAATACCGTAAACTGAATTTTCTGTTAATTATTTCCCATTTTCTAATTTTCATATGAAATTTTTAATCATTTAAATTTTAACAGACTTTATGTTCCTGCAGAGAGACTAGCATAGTTTGCACTGCTACTTTTATATATTTTACAGAATACAAACTTGATTACTATCGGTTTGACTTGGAAAACCGATAGGAAATAGACTAATCTGAATTTTCTGTTAATTATTTCCCATTTTCTAATTTTCATCTGAAATTTTTGATCATTTAAATTTTAACAGACTTTATGTTCCTGCAAAGAGACTAGCATAGTTTGCACTGCTAATTATATATATTTTACTGAATACAAACTTCATTACTATCGGTTTGACTTGGAAAACCGATAGGAAATAAACTAATCTGAATTTTCTGTTAATTACTTCCCATTTTCTAATTTTCATCTGAAATTTTAGTTCATTTAAATTTTAACAGACTTTATGTTCCTGCAGAGTGACTAGCATAGTTTGCACTGCTAATCTTATAAATTTTCCTGAATATAAACTTGAGTACTATCGGTTTTACTTGGAAAACCGATAGGGAATAGAGTATGTCATAGTTTGCACTACTAATCTGAATTTTCTGTTAATTACTTCCCATTTTCTAATTTTCTTCTGAAATTTTAGTTCATTTAAATTTTAAGATACTTTATGTTCCTGCAGAGAGACTAGCATAGTTTGCACTGCTAATCTTATAAATTTTCCTGAATATAAACTTGAGTACTATCGGTTTTACTTGGAAAACCGATAGAAAATAGAGTATGTCATAGTTTTCACTGCTAATCTGAATTTTCTGTTAATTACTTCCTATTTTCTAATTTTCATCTGAAATTTTGGTTCATTTAAATTTTAAAAGACTATGTTCCTGCAGAGAGACTAGCATAGTTTGCACTGCTAATCTTCATATCAATTGATGGTCTGTTCATGGAATTTTAGGTAAAGCCATATCGGCATCTTCCTCGGCTGATAGTAGTGATTCGGGGAGGGTGAACGTAGATGGCACTGCCTCGTCCCAGCGCAAGAGGAAGGCGCGAGGCGCGACGATGTTGGGTCGTTTGGCCAAACGCGCGGATCTTTCATGTGAGTTCAACCAGTTCGGGAGACCGATCGGGAAGAACGCCGGCCACTATGCGGTCTATGTTGCCTTGTTGGCGAAGGAAAGGGTGAAGATCACCGTCCAGAGCTGGAAGGACGTCAAGGCCGACGAGAGGGATAGGCTGTGGGCGGAAGTGAAGGTAAAATTAATCAAAATCACTGAACTCTTGAGTAATCACATTCCCTTGGTTTATCCCAGAGATTAGGTAAGTCCTGCTTATATGCACCATTTGAAACAGGCCAAGTGGAACATCCCCGACGATGGTCCCAAGATAGCTTGATTGAAGGACATGAACAACACGTGGAAAACCTTCAAGAGCATCCTCGTCAGTACCTTCCTCGCTAAAGGCAAATCTCCATGTGAGAAGTACCCCTTCATAACGGAGGAGGTATGGGAGCAATTCGCCCAACAGAAGGGGACTCCTGAGTTCAAGGTATGTATGGTTCCTTTACTTGGTTACACCATTGTATGCAGTAAGCAGCGGTGCATTAATTTTCTTGTTTCTGGTATGAAGGCCCTCAGCGAGAAGAACAAGGCAATCCAGAGGAGGAACGACAACCCACACCGGCTCGGCTCTCGCGGCTATGTGGGGAAGGAGGAGCAGTGGAAGAAGGCTGAAGACGAGGCGTCAAATTTCGTCGACTCCCCTGACCTACGACTCTCCGAGATCCGCGATCAGCGATGCAAGCGCTGGTGGCTGGCCAGAGGGACCGTGTCGGCCACGGGGACTGTGGCGTTCCCAAACCCCAGGGACGTCGAGGTCGTGCAGCGACTCGTAAGTTGGCTAACTTCCTGGTTGGAATCATAGAGTGTGGTAGAAAAAACTATGATCACTAGTGTGCGCACAAGTTTGTATATATTTCTTCCTCACAATGGAGAGCTTTCAATGTAACAGATCTCTTGCTCGAAGGAGGCGACCGAGGGATTGTTCACTCCCCATAGGGAGAACGACATCCTTACCCGGGCTCTAGGGAACAAGGAGCATCCAGGGCGGACGCGAACAGTGGGGGCTGTGGTGCCATGGAAGGAAGGCTTCTCGGAGCCCGGGCAAAAGGCGAAGAAGGCTGGCAGTTGGAAGGAAAGGGAAGTGGAGCTATCTCAGAAGATACGGGCAGATGTGACTGCACAATTCGCGGACATGTTCGCTCAAATGAACGAGAAGTATGAACGCCTCAGCCGAGTTGTGCAGTCCAAAGGTTTAGATCTAGCTGCCGAGGTCGACGCTGCCAGGCCGAGTAGTTGCGGCTCGAAGGTTCATGTGGATCCGGTGGACCTGATCGAGGTATTGCAACTCTTGAGCTATATATGCAGTTCGGTTGATGCCACTCCCGTTACGTTAGAATTGTTTCGCTAACCTGTTATAATTGTTGCAAATTGCAGAAGCCGGAGAGCTGTAGCCTATTGATCAACATAGGCGACAAACCTGTTGCGGTTGCAAACGGGGTCGTATACTAGTCTTGGGAGGATGTCCGGATCCACTGCGTACCTCTGGAGCCTGGATTCGCAAAGGTACAGGTGGACATGGCCCTCCCGGGCTACAGCTCTTTTCCGTTGCCCGTCCCAACGGACGAAATGCGGACAATTGGCGAGGCATTGGGCTCGTACATACTGTGGCCCAAGAAGGGTGTTAGACTACAGGAGGTAAACCCTAGCCATTCTAGCTTACAACTCAGTTAATATACTCAATTTGCAAAATCTAACTTATGCGTTTGTACTTAAAGTGGACGATGGATACCAGCTCACTTCCTGAGGACACCACCCCCGCCACAACGCATGAGCGAACTCCTTCGGCCCCCATGCCTCCTCCGACGGCCTCAAACCCTTCTCCATCAAATGAGGCCGGCGGCACCACACCCCAACCTTCAAAGGTATACACTCGCTCCCCGCCCAAAGGCAAGGGCAAGGCCAAAGGCAAGGCCAAACAAAGCCAGCCGGGTACGTTCAAGAACGGGTCCCCACTCGTGTCGGAGTACCTTCTGCGCAATATGGATCAAATAACCAGAAGTCTCCACGAGTGGTACCTGACCCGGTCTAGGCGCCACATCAAATTCTTGGTTCACTTCAGGCCAGCCCATTTTCACCATGAGCCCGGGAGCATATCGGTGGCCCACGAGGATTTGTTCGACCTCCTCAACTGGCGGGAGCTTGATATGTCCATCATACAGACTGGAGTCCTGTGAGTTTGCTGTTGTCTGAAGTTATCACAGTTTGTTTCATAAATCTAATCACTTTGTATGCACTACTTACTAATGTCTACTTTGCATCCAGGTGCATGTATAGGCTGGCGTCGATGAGGGCATGTGACAAGGTGGGTTTCCTCGACCCAGAGAAAATAAGCCTCACGATGCTAGAGCACGACCAAACACATGCGGAGGAATACATATCAAGGGCACTACTAGCGTAGCAGGACCGAGAGTTCATCCTTGCGTCGTACCACCAAAGGTTAGTGCATTTCCTACTAATTTAACTCATTCTTGTATGTTACGCCTAACATATGTATGAAACGGTTCGCTTATATATGCAATGTAGGGGCCACTGGGTCCTCGCCGTCATTTGCTCATGGATGAATGAGGTCTATCACCTCCATTCGATGAGCGACAAGGTGGCGCATGTTTTCACCCTCACATGGCACATAGACGCGTAAGTAACATAGTTGTTTTAAATTTTTCTCTGACTAGCTAATTAATGATAACATATTAACCTGCAATGCTAAATTAAATACAAGGCTTTCAAAAATTATGCTAGTGCTGGAGGGAGGCATGACGCGTCGAAGGGCACAACAATTTCTTGGAAAGAATATGAGGTAATTAATATGGATGGAAGTACTCATGATGAGCCTTTTAATTTAAGCTTAATTAGTTCTTTCGAGTTAATGTGGATTTATGTCTTTGCATATGCAATTTTCCCAGTGCCATCAGCAGCCACAATCGTGGGAATGTGGCTTCTATGTCATGAGATTCATGTATGACCTGATCAGGAGAAACTTTGCCCAATTCCCTAAGGTAACCATTTTTCCTGACTCAAAGTCGAACTTTAATTGGATGTGACGTACGATATTAACTTCATACACGCATATATGCAGAGCGCCATGTTGAAAGAGCAATATGAGTTTCCTCAATTGAGGGAGCTGCGAACAATTTGGGCTCAATATGTCATGGAAGAAGTGGCTATCAACGATCGATTGTAACTGACTTGTGTAATATATATTGAATGTGTTGATTGCTGTATTTGTGAATAAACTCAATATATATGTGAATAGATTCATTGATGTATTTGTGAATAAACTCTATCAATATGTGAATAAATTCAATTTGTCCAATGCATGTGTATATTACTGTATTAGTGTATCTGTGAACAAATTCAATATGTGAATATTGGTGTATATTTGTAAATATTGGTGTATTTGTGAATGATCCAATGTATCTCTGTATTGCTGTATGTATAGGTGTAAGATTCCAGTACTAACCGTGTCGAGTAAATAACCGATAGGAAACACTACACAGTACTATTGGTTATATACTACAACCGATAGAATAAATATTTCAGTACTATCGGTTCATATGCAACAACCGTTAGAATAAAGTTTCTAGTACTAAACGTGTCTACACAATACTATCGGTTTAGACCACAGCCGATAGAAAAAACATACACATTACTATCGGTTTAGATCCTAGCCGATAGAAAATACCTACACAATACTATCGGTTTATATTCGAGCCGATAAAAAAAACCTACACAATACTATCGGTTTAGATCTGAGCCGATAGAAGAAATAGTCGATAGCGATTAGTGAACGTTGGGAATGTAGATGTTTTACTAACGGTTTTCAACCGATAGTAGTGTGCTACGTTTCTACTGTCGTGCCGATCACTATCGATAAGAGAACCGATAGTAGAGTGGATTTTTAACCGATAGTGAAAAGCATTTCTGTAGTAGTGACTCTCCATCAAATCGAAGTTATCCTTCTCACCAGAAGATCGGGCATCCGTGTCTTCATCACATTCTATAGATATCCTTGTATCAACAAATATAGCTAGCGGAGGAAGCGAGGTTATGAGTTTCTGACCACATGAAAGAAGCATGTACCACCTTTGGTTATGAATTATGGCACAATGTAATCTGTAAAAAATAAAAAGAAGAGCATAAAACTTTCAGTTGTGACATTTATAGAAGTTAAAGTTTAAAAGCAAAACAAGAATTTTCTTAGGATTGCAACTACATTTTGCAAATTCAAGATCTAACTGAACAAACTTTGCAAGAGATACATTTCGATAGTTTGATATGAGTAAGGGCATTCCTTCACTTTGAATATAACCAAAAAACCTGCAGAGGGAAAATAACAGACTAAAATTAATAATATATTCATTCATTTTGGCTATTTTTTTAGGTTTTGGGTTGCTTTTGAAGTTAATTTTTTATATGTGTTATTTCTGAAAAATTTCACTTTCTCTAACCTATTTTTGCTATTTTAAAATGGTTGCTAATCAGTCGCTAGGTTGGTTGGCGACTTGTGTTGTTGACTAATGAGGTTACACAAATCGCCAGTCAATCTGGCGACTTGTGTGTTTTCTGGTCCAGTCAATTTGCAGATTGGCAACTGAAACCAAACCTACAAAATCTTTTGTTATGTGTTATTTTCTGAATTTCTTAATAAATGTTATATGTACAAAATTTTCGGTGTTCTCACCTTGCATCCATCAGTGATGTTATTGCCAACTACTATTGGTGGTAACGGTGTTACCTTATCAAGATATGTGTCTCCACAATCCAATCTCTTGTCCCACTGCAAGCCACTGCCGCTACCTACGACCTACTGCAGCTCTTCACTAGGCGATGATGCAGAAATTTTAACTATGGGATCAAATGCACAAAAAGAATATGCGGTCAGCCTTACCAAACATCTCAAAAAAGTTTAGGGATCAATTTTAAAAAGTTGATAACATTTTTACTTAAAGTGTATATATCAAAATAACAAGGATATGAGGGGCCATCTACTACGTCAATAATCGGATTAGTTGAAGAACTAGTTACGGAGTTCGTTGAGATACTACAAAATAATAATGCTATCTGCGATTGATATGTGCATCACCATCTTAGGGCCAATGTTATTGAACACATTTAGCAGTTTTTTGGTGTTGAAGAAAATTAATTGTAATAGAATAATTTATATTTTCCACCTATTCTCATGCTACGTTGGATTAAATTAGTTATATGGTCATTTCAATTTATTAACCTCTCTGATTTTTGGAATTGCTAGAATTTATTTTGTTTAAAACTAAGTAGACAATTAATACAAAAGTTCAAATTAATTAATTCAAGAGATAATAATGTCTATATTAATTAAACTGACAATCTATTAATGGGCTATTAAATAATTCGCTCAATGTTGTTACTACCACTATTAGTTAGATTAATAGTATTTTTTGATTTACTTAATTCATTTAATATTATTTTTATATTACTTAATCCAGCTAATATCAATTTTACATTAATTAATCCAATGAAATAATCCATTAAGTAGTAATTAACAAATTAATTTTGTTTATGCGAATTAATAGATTTGTTGTGTTAATTTAAAATGGATAAAAAATTAAAAATTTGAATTCCGCGTCTGCATTAAGTGTCTAAAAGATGTGGTTGGTCATTATAACTTGTGGGTGTTTGGGGTGATATTTGTGGTACAATAGAATCATGTTAAGAGATTTGGGTTGGTGTTTGGGTCGCAGGAAAAATATTTCTCTGGAAATGGTTGGTGATATGGAACAACGTGGAGGTTCTGAACATCTCTGGAGAGAGAGCCGCAAAAACAAAAGCCCGCCCAACTGGACAAGCTAAACGGCCCATAAAAAGAGCCTACTTCTTAGAGATCTCTCACAGACTCCCCGAACTACTCCGGGCTATACATTTCCTAATTTGGCCCAACATTTTTGGCTCGACACGACATATACATACATACTCCTATACACTATACATTCTATCCACGACCCAATATAGTTATATATTCTTTCCCGCAGCCGTCATCGAGCGTTTGTAGTCCCGCAACACATACAGAAAAAAGGAAAAAAATAATTACTGTTTGCTTGTCAATGGTAGTGTGGGTTCGACCGTACGAGGAGGAGGAGACACATGGGCAGGCACGCGCCCCACCAAATGGGTGGTATCTGGGCTCCAGTGGGTCCCGCAACGCCTCTAGGACCAATCACAGCTCGACAGCGCGTGCCTCCAAACCGGCCTGGTTTTCCATACCACCTTCCGCGCGGATCCATCCCGCCTTTAAATTCCCCCTCCAGCTCCCTCCCCTCCCCCTCGCGCCCGGTCTCCTCTCCCCCCAACACCCACACCCACACACTCCCATCTCTCTCTCTCTCTCTCTCTCTCTCTCTCTTATCTCTCTTCTACTGCCTCCTGCATATACGTGTATATGTGTATATAGTAGTAGTTGTTGTTGTTGTTGTGGTGGTGGTGGTGGTGGTGGTGGAGGAGGAGGAGGTGGGTGGGTGGTTTTGGAGTTAGGGTTGGAGGAGGGAGGAGATGGGGAGGGGGAAGGTGCAGCTGAAGAGGATCGAGAACAAGATCAACCGGCAGGTGACGTTCTCGAAGCGGCGGTCGGGGTTGCTGAAGAAGGCGCAAGAGATCTCCGTGCTATGCGACGCCGAGGTCGCGCTCATCATCTTCTCCACCAAGGGCAAGCTCTACGAGTTCGCCACCGACTCGTGGTAATTAATTCTCCAATTCCTCTCCCTTTCTGTTATCTTCTGCCGTTTCTGTGTTGGTTGCTGTCTTGTTTGCTTGTTTAGTTGGTTTTCTTAGTTTATCATCTGTTTGAATTCTGGAGGCACGGGGAAATTGTGTAAAGATAGAATTTTTCTGCTTTTTTTTTTGGTGAATTAAGTTGGGTGTGCTGTATGTGCATGTGTACGATGAGCGTGGTATGGTAATTTTATGCTCCTCTTTCGGTAGAAGGCGCCTTGCTGTATCTTTCTTTGGGAAAAATTTTGGTTTCCGGTGGTTTTCATCTTGCTTTGTTGCGTGTTTGACCAACAAATCCGTACTTTTGGGAGCTACCTATAGGAGAGGATGACGCATGGACCCAAGCTTGCGTTTCTTTAGCTTAATCTGAACTCACGCACTGTAGTTACATGGTACGTTGTTGCTTACTATTCTGTACAGTGTACTGCATGCACATCTTTTTTTTTTTTTTTCTTCTCTCTCTTCAGATTCTTGTACATTTTCATTTTTCGTTGTTTCAGTGATGATCCTTGTGTTTTTGTTTGGAAATACTCGAGAGTTCGTGAAGGAATCTTACTGAGAGGTTACATATGGAGCTAGCTGCTACTGTTCACGTACCTCCGAATGATTGGAATCACATGTTTTAGGGAGCTCGCTAGCTTCTTAGTCTTTTGGTTATACATTGGTTAAGCACGTGTTTAGTGCTAATCTCCATTCTTAATTAGTTGACTTGACTTAAACCTACTTAGTGGTGAGTTCGATCTAGCTATATCATAGCTTCTGTCCCGTTCATGTGAAGAATATCTTCTTATTATTCTCTTCTACACTATTGTGTGCCTCTATGCACCGAGCTTTTCCATTTATGGACTAAGGACGGACTTGTCTGATAGGGTGTAAGCTTTAACTCGAAGCAACCATAAGATTAAACTCTTCTAAGCAGGGAGTTATTGAAGTGGTTCATATAGATAGATTTGAGAAACATTTCTACCGAGAAGTTGGAGCCCCTTTCTCCCAGTTTTATTTAGAAATCTAGGTATGATGACTTCAGATAATCTAAGCTCCTCTTAGCAGTCCCTAACAGTTAATCCAATGACAATATTACATACAAGAACTTGCAGAATGTGGTAGCCTGTCCTGCAGAACATTTGTTTCAGTAATCTTTCAAGAATCTACCTTTGTGGTTGACTCGGATGACTCAGAAAGTGCAGGGGACTCCTTGAGGAACAAAAGAGGACATAGGAGATGAACTCATGTGTTGAAAAGTTTGAGAGGGGAAGGACTTCGAAAGAGGAAAATAAGAGGACAAGAGAGCATATATATCTTTCCAGGAAGAGGAGGCTGAGTTAGCTAGCTGACTAGATCAATTCCAATGTGTTCATTCAGCAATTGTGTTTTAGTTGGTACAGTGAGGATCTATATATAATTCTTCTAGAAGAACATGCCAAAGTTTAATTGAACTGCGTCGGATGTGTATGTGAAACAAAGCGGACAATATACTGTGACAAGATCGACTAGTTCTCTTTTCAGAGCCTAAAATGTTAGTATGATTGGATCATTGCTAATTAGCTATGCTCTACATGCCAGTGCATGCCAGCTTGTTACAATGGACATGTATTCAGCGAATAGCCTCAGTTTACCAACTCCAATGTAGCTAGTGTAGTGTGCCGACTAGGATATTTGGCTCCAAGTGACGAGCTAATTTAAGGTACACCGGATGTCTGTCTGTCTACATGATGCTTACTTTTTAACACACGACAAAGCCAGTCAATTTCGGACACAAATCATGTACTTTGGATGCTTCCAACTGTCGGATTGTGCAATGGACGACTTGGATCGGCCCCTCACGCTTTCGTGAAATTTGAGCTGATCGAGCCCTTCATTGCGTGATGTAGTAATTGTAAATATAGTTCTATGCTTGGAAGTATCACATGAGTGATTTGCGTTTATCTTCTCTAGACCCAGCGTGGTAAGTTACAGAATGTTACTTTGTGTCAAACTTATTTGTGTCAAGCTTAAGCTTGCACCCATCTTATGCTGTAAGACTCCCCACAAAAAAAAAAAGTACTAGGACTTTTTGTGTATCTTTAAAATGGTTATACTCCGGGCTCCTACTATTAGATTCTAATGCAACTGTTTAATGTTACTAGATCGAGTTTTGTCAAAAAGCAGACTTAAGACTGTTGTATGCGCTACACGCACTAGCGCAAAACATGCAACTGCATAAATTGTACCCTTTGAGTGAAGCATTGTCAGCTCTTGCAAGCCTAGTTTGCTAATTCCCTGCTTCGAAATGTATATTGAACAGACCTGCAAACGTATTAGCCGGAAGTTGCATGAGACAAACACTTCCAGTAGCAACCAAGCGAAACCCACCTCTACTGACACTTATTTCTTCTAGAACGAGAAAACTAACAGATGTTTGTTCACGTTTCCAAAAAGTGAACTGTGCACGCGGCTAAGTTTGCTGCATATGCATTTTATTCATGCAGATGTCTGAGCAAGCCCGTTTCTGTCAGGCATCTGCAACAACCTAGCAATATAGAAACGTTTCTCCGTACATACATTGTTTCTTGTTGTTTATTAGCCCTCCGCTCTTTGACCCTGTGTTAAATTATTTGGTTAATCCATGCATGTAGATCAAATTTTGCAAGCACGGTGTCTACGTCCCGATATCACATGTGTTGTTTATTTCCATGATTGGCATTTCATACTGCTTCCGGCTTTGCTGAAGATAGGACATTCTCATATAGGTTGATATTCTTGCTCTGAAATTGGATCATGCTCAAAGACTAAGACTAGAACATATCAACGCGTGAATCCAGCCCACATTGTTATAAAAGAGGCATATAGGTTCTGAATAATTACTACAATCAAACTATCAAGCAAACCCGGATCAAGTCGATGACACTGCACCTAGTTGCTACTCTGTATGATTCCAGAGGCATCTAATTTGAAGAATACGTCTTTGATTGGCCTGTTGTTTAGGAAAACGGTAGATTTGATTGCTTAATTATAATCTATCTTACGATAGCTTAATATTGATGAGCAGATGCAGATTCAGAAATTTTAGGTTGGGGCGAATGTAAGATCAACAAATATTGAATTATATAAGTCGAGTACAAACAGTCAACTTACATGCTGTTTCTATAGGGGCTAAGGTTATAGTTTTGATCAAAGACTAAATTCCATTTGGGACAACAAGCTTTAGTGTTTTGAACCGAATTACACTAAATCTGATTTTTCCGTAGTGTTATGAACCCAAAGTTACAACTTAGGCAGTCTCCAACGGCGGCTCTTTCGCCGGCCGACGCGTGTTGACGGATCCTGCCGCTTGCTCAACGGCTGCTCAGTGTAATAAGATGCGCGCGTGCTACGGGCGGAGGCGAGTGACGAACGAGCACACAGCGATGAACACGTTGCCGTTGAAGGAGGAAGAAGACGCTTCGTATGTATGATGTGAGCCCCACCAAAATTAAAACTGGTTAATGTTATTCACAAATTTTTAAATTTGACAAGTGGGTGCATGGAACAAAGGCCCCACTATCAATGACAGGAGTTTAAGGTGCGCACCTGACAAACCGTATAGCATGGGTCTCACCACTACCGAATTTGCTTTGTGTCAGCACACGCCCGCACGACCCGTATTTTGACCCATCTCACTGACGGCTGGGTCCCACCTATTTTGTCCCCACATTTCAGTAAAGAAGTAAATACGAGTTACGTCACAATAAAATCAATAAAAATGGGCCCCACTAACTGTGTTGAGTGCATTCCCTCATTGCCTTTACTCACACGGGTAGTTTTACCCCATCTCGCTGACTGATGGGTCCACGTTTTGATAGATCCAACTTGTAAGTGAATGAAATGAAAATTTAATTGTTGTATTTATATATTTTAGTTCCCGTTTTTCATTTTTACCCTCATTTTTCATATATTTTTATAAAGGTCCTTCATTCTAACTGCCACTATTTGAGGAGTCTTGGTTTTTTTGTATTTTGGGCCTCAGTTTAAGAAAAATTGCAGATTGTTCCTACATTAATAGTTTGATTATTGCAAGAGTATGGGGTCTGCATTAAGATCCAAGCAAGAGTCAAGTTGTTGGACGCTTGACTCTTGCTTGGCTCTCTAAGATTGTCCTCGCACACGTGGTACAAAATATTCTGTTTAAGAGTCAAATAAGAGTCAAGAGGGTTAGAGATAACCTTACAAGATTTACGAATTGGAGCCTTATTCAAACCGCTAAGTTCTCACGACAAGGAAGAACCAGAAAGTATAAAAATAATAATGTGATTAAGGTGGACACAACTCTTACATACAAAAATATTTTTTAAATAAAATATAACAATTTTAACTAAGAAAATATAGCAACCTAAAATAAAAAAATATATCAATATTAACTCATAAAATATGACAATCTAAATTGATAAAAATATGAGAACTTAAAATACGAAAATATGGTAACAAAAATAAAAGTATAGATGACAAAAAAATGTTTGACCAGTCATACACTAAAAATAATATAGAAAAAAGGTTTGAAATCCTGGTACCTTGCCTTAGGACGTAGGCGTGCAAAACAGAGGATAATATCGGACTGTCTAATCAATTAAATTCAATATGATGCGGATTTGAATTTGAATTTTGCATCAGAATAATAGTTTTCTATCTAATTTGTTTCCTTATTCGTGACTTAACATCCTTGTTCAAATCTAAATCCAATAAAATAATATAACTAAATATGGATTCATATATGAATTTATTTTTTTTACATTAAGTGGTTGTTTAAATTTCTACTCAAATCTATGAATAGACAATACAAAATCTGAGAAAATTTGTAACCTTGAAATTCTTATTAAGTAATAGCAAATTTAGAAACTAATAGTAAATCTAAATATATCAAAATCTAGGCCCCAAATCTCCGAGTGATTCCCTGGAAAGGTCTGTATCTATATCCCTGGAAAGGTCCCGCGTCTCTAGGCCTCAAATCTCCGAGTGATTCCCAATGAGGACCCTGGGTCTTTGGGAGGTCCCGCACCTCTGGGCTTAAAGTCTCTGAGTGGTTTCCGGTGAGGAACTCGAGGCTTTGGGTCCCGAGTTCCTGGGAAGGTTCCGTGTTTTTGGGCTCAAGTCTTCGAATGGTTTCTGAAGAGGGTCTTGGGTCTCTAGGAAGGTCCTGCGCCCTTGGAATCCGAGTTCAGGGTCTCTAGGAAGGTCTCGCGCCTCTGGACTCTTGAGTGGCTCTCAGTGAACACCCCGGGGCTTTGAGACCCAGGTCCCTTGGAAGGTCCCGTGCACCTGCTCCAAGTCTTTGAATGGCTCCCAGTGAGGACCTCGGGACCCTGGGCCCTGGGTTCCTGAGAGAGTCCCACTCTTCTAGGCTCTAAGTCTCCTAGTGATTCTCAGTAAGGACCTCAGGGCTCCGGGCCTGGGTCCATGGGAATGTCTCAAGCTCTCAGGCCCTAACTCATGTGGTTCCTAGAGAGAGCCTTAGGTCCTCGGGTCTAGGTCCTTGGAAAGGTCCCATACTTCCGGACTCCAAGTCTTCGAGTGGTTCCCAAAGAGGGATCTAGGCCTCTGGGTCCCGATCCTCCGAGAGGGACCTGGGCTCCTGGGGGCTAGTGTCTCCATAGGTACCTCGGGAATCGAAGTGGACACGTTGAAGAATCACCCTCGATCTGACGGTCGCAATTAGGGTTGTTTAGTAATTTGCGTCTTTTGGGGTCTACATATATCCTTTTACTCCCTCTCTTATAAAATAACACTCTCATTTGTATCTAATACATACAAAATAATAGGTGCGTCTAGGAGTCCTTTCTTCTCGAGAGAGCCTTCCCAGTCGAGTTACGCCAGGGGCTCATTTACATGATTAAGGTCCCCACTAGGATCTGAACCTATATAAATCCTTAGTGTTACTCTTTGTGATCGTGCAACACAGGGTGACTAGTTGCAAGGTCAGCTCGCGTCGCTTTACGCGTGTTCCACGTCATCAAACTTGCCGTGTGGTTCGTAGCACGACAACAGTTGATCCCGATCGTGGGGACCCGTGACAATTCGCCATGGCTCCTACAAGAAGAACGAGAAATTTGTCTTTCCTCTCCAGCGATGACGGCCCTAGTATCCATGCGCAAGCTGCGCATGGGATCATCACGCTCTCCAAGGAGTATTATCTCGGGGAAGAAGCCATCGAAACACTTCGGGTGGAGTTTTGTTCCCTGGAAAATAAGATAGTCACTGGGAGTAAATCGATGTTCTCAGAGGAGTTCAAGACGTACCCTCTGGTGCCACGACGTGTTCCAGAGGGCATGGTTGGTTGCTGTTGGGGAAACTCCAACTCGTTTGGGTCACGACCTCCCGGTAAGAACCCTGGGGCTTGGGTCCCTGGGAAGGTCCCGTGCCCTTGGGTCTAAGTTTCAGAGTGGTTCCTGGGGACGGCCCTAGGCCCCTGAGTCTAGGATCCCTGAGAAGATCCTGTGCCTTTGGGCTCCAAGTCTGAGTGGCTCTCGGTGTGGACCTAGCGCTTTGGTCCCCAGGTCCTTGGAAAGGTCCCGTGCATCCGGCTCCAGCCTCTGGGTGGCTCTCGGTGAAGACCCTAGGACTCTGGGCCCTGTGTCCGTGGGAATGTCCCGTGCCTATAGGTTCTAAGTCTCTGAGTGGTTCCAATGAGGACCCTGGGGCTCTGGGCTCTGGATCCCTAGGTAGGTCCTAAGTCCCTGGGCCCAAACTCCTCAGGTGATTCCCAGAAAGGGCCCTGGGCCTCAAGATTCTGGGTCCCCGGGAAGGTTCTGCACCTCCGGACTCCAAGTCTCTAAGTGGTTCCTAGAGAGGGCTCTGTGTCCCAGTCCTCTGGGAGGGACTTGAGTCCCCAAGGGACAGTGTCTGCACAAGTACCTCGGGAACCGAAGTGGGCACGTGTCGTAGATCTGGGCCTCAGACCCTGTGAAAGGACGACTACACCCTCAATTCGATGGTCACAGTTAGGGTAGTTTGGTAAATTGCATCTTTTGGGATATATATATATCCTTGTACCCCCTCCCTTGTAAAACAACACTCTCATTTATATTTAATATACACAAAACAATAGGTGCGTCTAGGAGCCCTCCCGCGAGAGAGCCTCCCCAGCTGGGTCACGCCGGGGGCGCATCGATAGGACTAGAGTCTCCACTAAGAACTGAACATGCATAAATCTTTTGTGTTACTCTTTGTGTTTGCGCAACGCAGGGTGACCTACCGCAAGGTCAGCTCGTGTCGCCTTACATGTGTGCCACGTCATCAAACCTGTCATGAGATTTGTAACACCACAACATGTTCAAAGAATTATGTCCATGCCACCACAAACCACTCCAATAATAAAGATGCCATCGCAAAACCCAAAACTATACAAATGCTATTGCAATGCAACAATTCTGTTATTTCAACCATTCTAGTTCAACTTCTGCTATTTTAACTCATTAAGAAAAAAATAAAGTAAGTTGTGAAACTTTTTATGAACCCTAATATTTTGCCCTTTAGTATGATTCTAATTGCTTCTAGTACTATTTCTAGCCTCCACTAACAGCAAACCCCATGGATTTATAGATCCGCAAATCCTAAACGCAATATAAGTAGGAGATACACATGAAATAGCATTAGACTAGGAATCTTTGGAGACTTGGTAATGTATTTCTTATGCATGTTGAGACATCCCAACAATCACCATCTTAGCAATTATCCATTAGTCTTCTTTTGCTTCTCCAAGAACTTGTTTCTAGTGGTTCTTTGCAAGGAATGCCCCCCAAGCTCGGGGGCTTGCTTGTACACTATCTATTGTGTGTATCCCAGGTTCGTCACTTGGAGTTGCCTTATGAGAGATCTACCGTCTAATATATTTTCAACCAATAGATGTACCCTCCCTTTTCATATACTCTGCATGATTATCTGTTTATTGTGAATGACCCATATGATTGCGCCTTTCAACAATAACTTGCAAAATGCGGATATTTGATTTCTCTTTAGATTGGGAAACACAAACCCCTGTCAATGTGCAATGTGCTTCATCTTATGCCCCTAGAGTGGCTGTTCTCATTTCATAAACTACTTTGATGCTTCTTAATGATTGTTTTAGTATAATAAAAGGATGCTCCAACTTATAGTTTTCTTTATTGTGGAGACAGAAACAGGAATTGCTTAGTTAATCATATTCATTTTCCTCCAGTGACCAAATGTAATTTTCCTCCTTTTTTCACAGCATGGACAAAATTCTTGAACGTTATGAGCGCTACTCCTATGCTGAAAAGGTTCTTGTTTCAACCGAATCTGATACTCAGGTAAACATTTGTTATTGTTTGACCAATTGTTCCTTGATTAATTATTGGTTATAACTGGCTGGCATTATGTAGATTCTCGTCACCCACGCAATTTAGTTGGATGTATCCTACTAATTCTTTTGTTTATGTGCCCTACTTGATAGGCAAGTTGGTAAACTATGATTTATAGCACTAATTGAGAGTTGTAGCTGTTTCCCAATTTACAACTCGTATAATGAAAATTGGTGTCAACGAATACACGACCTAAGACACCCTGATAAGCTAATGTAGAGAGACGAGTGCCACAAAACTGGTGGAAGATGTGGAAGCAAAAGCAGACAATGAAGATGAGGTGGAATCAACAACAGTAGAGGATGGTAGGAGACACAAGCGATCAAGAGTGTAGAGCCCCTTAGAGCCTCTACGATGATGACTAGTACCAATGAGAGCTCTTGACTGACTATCATCTACAAAACAAGAAATCATCAAACCCAACAAAACAATTTATATCAGTAATCTGTCCAACAGACCTAAGGTTCATAGAGAGCTTGATATCGGAGGCTAAAAGAACACCATTAGAGGCCATGGCAGTGCATGTGTGAAGCCCTTCAACAGTCACTGTCCCTTTTTTTTTCTTATTTTCTTTATCGAAGAAAACTTAAATGAATCGACCTCTTCAGATCTCCTCCACAAAACCATAAAAAGAGAGAGCACAAAAGACGATTATACCACAGAAGGCGGTGCGACACAGGAGACGGCGCATGTGAGAGGTAGCGGCATGGCATTAGAGGAAGTGGTGTGGTGCGGCACAGAAGGCGGCGGCGCGGCACAAGAGGAAGTGGTGCAACGGGAGAGGTGGTAGCACGGCACAGGAGACGGCGACAGACACGGGGGGTAGATCCGCGCCGGGTTGTGGGTGGGTCACACCAACAGACGGCGCCGACGCTCGAAATTAGTGAGGAGATTTTGGTTGGCCAGAGGCTACTAAAAATGGCCAGTTCTAGGATTGGAGTAGTGAAAGGTGGCTAGAGTTTTACTCTTGACTCTAATACCATGTTAGGAACTCAATCAACCAATAGTTTGTATTGGGGTTTGAACTAAATATCTATAAAATACAGACTAAATGGGACATGTCAATCATATGCACAGACAACCATACATATTACTATATATATATATATATATATATATATATATATATATATATATATATATATATATATATATATATATATATATATATATATACATATACACACACACAAATAACAATATGGACGTCTCTGGAATGTGCCATACCAAGGGCAATCACATCAGAAGGTTTGTCCTACTATATATGGATGCGCTAGCTTCGGAACCTCCATGCATCGTCTTGCAGAAGGTAGCTTGCTATTGCTTCGGAAATGAATACTTGCTCCAAGCCACTAGTAGATTGGATTTGAAAACTTCTCTTTCTCACTACTTAGAAAGTATTGACTAATATGTAACCTTTAGATATTGTTATCTTAGGAAATTTGAGATATTGTACTATTAAAAAAATAAATTTATGTATCTTCCACTTTCCTCCAAGATAGTTTGCTTAACCAACTAGTGAAAAGATGAGTATTACTCCTTTAGTGCATGTTGAGTAAGATCAAATGTCCCTGATCAGTTCCAATTTGAGGAGAGTTAAACAGAAGAGTTCCAGAAGTTTATATCCTTATAGTACCTCTAGGTATAGTCGTCCTTTTGCTTTAGTTCATTTTGATGTTTGGGGCTTTGCTCTTTTTCTCAGAAGGTGGACACAAACATTGTCATTTTTATCGATGATTATTCTCGTTATATTTGGGTCTACTTTATGAAACATTGTTCTCGGTTATTATTGATTTATCAGTCTTTTGCTCATTGGCTCATACACAATTTTCTATTGCCATTTAGGTTTTTTATTCTGATTCTAGGGTTGAGTATTTATCAACTGCTTTTCATCAGTTTCTTCAGTTGAAGGGACTCAGCTCTCATGTCCGAGTGCTCATGCTCAGAATGGTGTTACTAAATGCAAACCACATCACATTATTAATATTGCTGGCCCTTATGCTCATCTTCAAGTTTTTGGGTGTACTTGTTATATTCTACTTGCACCACGTGAGCGTACCAAATTAACTGTTCAGTATGTTAAATGTGTTTTTCTTGAATATAGTCTTGAGCATAAGGGCTATTGTTGATGTGATCCCTCTGCTCGGCGCGTGTGTATCTCCCGTGATGTCTTTTTTGTTAAGGATCGACCCTATTACTTCTCTTCTATTACTCGGTCTACCTCTCCAGCAGAGTCTATCTCGTTTTTCTACCACCCTCATACTCCATCCCCAGATATGCCATCCCCTGTTGAGTCTTCACCTCCACATCTTGATGTGCCTCCACCATTGGATCTGTCTTCGTTCTCATTCCACTATACTCATCATCTTAGAGGTACTACTACTACTGATCCTCAGCCTTCCGCTCTTCCTCTATTTGATGTTATCACCAGTACTGATGGTGTTCTTACTGATGATCCATTGTTTATGTCGTCGATCCCTACTTCTCGGTATGCTCTTTGAGAACACAGCACTATTGTTGCTCCTGATCATTATAGTCTTACTGCTGCTAGTGTTGTATATGAGTCACATACCTATCAGTGGCTGTCATTATTCCTGAGTGACAATTGGTTGTGTCTAAGGAGTTTGCAGCTTTAGATCGTATTGACACTTGGGATCTTGTTCTGTTAGCTGCTTAGGCTATTCTCATCACCTGCAAGTTGGTATTTAAGGTCAAAGACAAAATCTAATGGTTTGTGGAGCACTGCAAGGCTCGCCTTGTTGCTCAAATGACTACCGTACGCACTTTGGTTGCTGTGACTGCTATTTGTTCCTGAACTATCTCTAAGATGAATGTGAAGAATGACCTAAAGGAAGAGATCTATATGAAGCCACCTCTGGGAGTTGTGGCTCCTGTTGGGCATGTTTGTCGTATTCATCGTGTTGTTTATGACCTCAAACAAGCTCCTCGTGCCTGATTTCTCCCCTAGTGACGATGATCCCGCTTTGTTTTTTCACACATCTACACGTGATCGCACTTTGAATTTGCTATATGTGAACGATATGTTGATTACTGGAGATGATGTGGAATGTTGCTTTTGTGACACATCTTAGTGAGCAATTCATGATGTCTAACTTGGGGCCTCTTGGTTATTTTCTGGAGATTGAGATTACATCTACTCATGATGGCTACTATCTCTCTCAACAGCGTTATGTTCAACAAGTGCTTAATTACTTGATCTAGGCTTACTGATACACGGACTGCTACTACCCCTATGGAGCTTCATCTTCAACTTCTTCCTCCAATGGCACTCCTCTCGAGGATCCTTCTCACTATCATCACTTTGTTGGAAGTCTTGTCTACCTTGCTATCCCCCGGTTAGATATTGCTCACATTGTCCATGCGCTCAGTTAATTTTTTGGTGCTCCCACGACACTTCACTATGGTCACCTGCTTTGCGTGCTGTGCTATCTGCGTGGGACTATTTCTTGTCGTCTTTTCTATGCTCATTCGAGTTAGTCTCGGCTCAATGCTTATTCCAATTTCACTTGGGCAAGTGATCCTATTGACCGCCAATCCATTTCTGACTATTACATATTTTTGGTGCTTCTCTTATATGAAAGTCCAACAAACAGCTTGTGGTATCACGCTCCAGTGTTGAGGCAGAACTTCAAATTTTGGCTGCTGCTACCTCAGAGATTATTTGGTTTCGTTGGTTATTTGCTGATTTTGGTGTCATGTATTGCTTCTCTTATGTGACAACACCAGTGCTATTCAGATTATCAATGATCCTGTCAAACATGAGTTCATCAAATATGATGTGGATGTTTCTTTCACACGCTCTCATTGTCAGCAAGCAACTATTACTCTATAATATGTACCATCTGAGTTTCAAGATGGTGATTTGTTCACCAAGGTCTAGACTCATGAGCGGTATCGATTTCATCTTTTCAAACTCTATGTTTTCGATCCTCCAAATCCAACTTAAATGTGAGGACGGTGTTATGCATATGTATGTATAGTCATATGTATAGTTATCTATGCATATGATCAACGTGGTCCATTTAATCTGTATCTTATATATATATATATATATATCTGATTCAAACTCCAATACAAACTATTAGTTGAGTTTGTAACACAGATGACCTTCATACATAGATAGGAGATAGATCCCAGGAAGGGCACTTGATATACTGATTTGGCGAAGGCCTTAGACAGTACTGTATAATGGTTATAATATATACAACGGTTGTGTTTGGGGTGTTTGTAATCGAAATATACCTAGAACTCTTATGGAATTTCTGGAAAGTAGCCAGCAATCATATGCAAATGTCGTGTTAAACCGAGGGCATAAATGCCAAAGACCATGTCATACAGGCATCTCATGCCAAATCCATTTAAATTCTCTTGTTTTTTCCCTCTTTTTTTGTGTATGTGTTTTGATGCTTTATTTGTGATAATTACCACAAGATGCGCAATAATAAGTATTTTCTTTTTTAGGCAGATAGGTTTAACTAACTTTGTAATGTGATGGCAATTTACTGTTCTGGGAAACCCAGAGAGTGTATGGTGCTTTATCTATTGACAGCATTAGAAGAACAGATCTAAGGGATAATTGAACATTTTAGAATTCTTTATTTCATCTACCTATATGTATTCTTAATTATTCTTTTGGCTTTTCGTCGGAAGTGTTTTATCTTTTTGAAGTGATAATTGGGGGACATGGCAATGGTGCCATGGTGGTCTTTTCCCCCTACTCTTTAGCGGAGCCGGATCGAATATTCGTGTGTTGATGAAAGTACGCTTATTGTACATAAAGTTGCACCTGTATTACACAAAGCACAAGATACACTGAAATTCAGGTATGCAGTATGTGCTCAAATTTTTTTTTTCTTTTCCTTATCATGATCTTAATACAAGCACTATGTCAATAACTTAATCTCACCATTTTCCTTGCCTGTTTATTTATGTCCTAATCGTATGCAGTGGTACAATTGATTTAAGTTAATACAAAAATTCAAGTCACCACAAAGAACAATCATTTGTTTACTTGTTTCTCGCAGGCAGTCAAAATATAGTAAAATTCAAGTCTCTTCTTTCTGCTGTTCTGAATAACTGAATGAAAACACATTACTGTATGTTCACGTTTCCTTTATATTCACTCAAAATATTTGTCATGCAAATCTTCTTTACCTTTACCTATGTAGGGCAACTGGTGCCACGAATATAGGAAACTGAAGGCGAAGGTTGAGACCATACAGAAATGTCAAAAGTAATTGATGGTGATTTCAAATTTGGCGCCAGTATGTACTGTATACTGCTGAAGGTAATATGGCTCAACCTTTTTTTTAATCCTGCAGACACCTCATGGGGGAGGATCTTGGGTCTTTGAATCTCAAAGAACTGCAGCAACTAGAGCAGCAGCTGGAAAGTTCACTGAAGCATATCAGATCTAGAAAGGTAGTAACTTATAGGAGTTAATACACTAACAAAACCGTTTTTTTTTTTCTTATTTCCATCTACTGTTATATAATATGTGCATTTGTGACCCTTGTGCACTATAGTGTGCGTGCATGTTCAGTGGTTGAAAGTTGATAATTATTAAGTTTCTTTGCTTGTGCAGAGCCAACTTATGCTTGACTCCATTTCTGAGCTGCAGAGAAAGGTAACTTCCGACCTTGCTTACAGTGATATGGTGTCAGAACTTGCTAGTAAGTAACTGAAAATTGTTATAACTTCCTTGTCCAGCTTACTACATTGTAACTGTACTCAAACATGCGTCTGTAGATTCTGATTCTGTCTTCACGCACATCATGTTCTTGCTGCAGGAGAAGTCACTGCAGGAGGAAAATAAAGTTCTGCAGAAAGAAGTAAGATGTAAACCAACCTTGTGTACTTTTATGGTAGCAAGTAACTGATAGAATGCCTTGCTGCTTGCTGCAGCTTGTTGAGAAGCAGAAGGTGCTTAGGCAGCAGCATGTGCCATGGGAGCAAACTCAGCCTCAAACAAGTTCCTCCTCTTCCTCCTTCATGATGAGGGAAGCTCTTCCAGCCACAAACATCAGGTGCTACATCACACAGCTCTTTTTATCAATGCTTGCTGAATTGGATCAATAATTTCCAGTAGCCATATAATGGATGCCCTTAAGATTTGGCACTTTCTAGCAAGGCTCGGTTTCCCGGCAGTAACCAACTCATTATAGCCAGTAATTGGATTTTTTGAATTCAAATGTGTTTTTGATTTTAGAATTTAAAATTGATTTTCTTTTTTTTTTTTTGGGGGGGGGGGGTTGGGGTTGGGGATCCAGTTCTATTCTAAACTATTTGATTATTATTCGATTATTGGTTGCCATGAATAATTGTAATTTCCTCATATGTGTAGAAATTTTTCTAGTTCTCATCGGTAACTGGTTGAAAAACACTACTAGTCATGAAAATTAGTCCAAAACAAATTGAACCATACTTTTAAGTAGACATATATATACAAACAACAAGCTGAGTCGAGATCAGATTAAGCCACCAAAGAGTCCGGATCCATTCAAATTGGATAGGCTTTACCCACAGCTGATCCCAAAACCACAAACTGCGAAATTGAACCTTATTTTTGTCTGTTGATCCTTATATTCAAAATCCGACGTGAAGGCAACAAGGCCTATTTTGCACAGGAAGTAACTGAACAGTGTACCTGTGTTCTGTGCAGCAGTTACCCGGCGCCAGCAGCTGAGAGAGGAGAGGACGCAGCTGGGCAGCAAGTTCGCATGGGATTGCCGCCATGGATGCTGCGCCATATCAGCGGTTAAAAGCCTTCCAATCAATCCATCAGCTCCGTTTAGCGTTCAACAATTCAGCTTTTAAGCAGCAAGCCACGCCTGCCGGCTGCTCGACCCGGTGTAGTATTATTATTATCTTATGATTGCGAGAAGGGAAGAAAAAAAAAAGCTCTAATGCGTGTTTGGTTCAACACTGTTGCCCCATACACGCTGAGCCGGTCGTATACCCATGTAATTTATGTGTCGAACGCATGGCAAATTTTTCCGGTTTCTGTGGAACTAGGGGGCAGTGGTTTTATGCATAATATTTGAGTTTAATTAATGTATATATTGGTAAACAATGTTGTACCCCTGTTAATGTATTCCTTTATCCTTCCTTGAGCTGTGAGGGGGTCGTCTGAAAGAACAGAGCAGAGGGGAATATATTTTTGGCGTTACAAATTTGTACAGTAATAATGGGAGACAATGCATTAACATAGATGTTGTAACTTTGCTGGTACCATTAGTCACAAGCGCTGTTCTTAAAAACGGCCCCTCTATTTATCGTTTATATAAACAATTTAGTGTTTAAACGAGCGGTAAAACAGCCACTTCCAACACCTACACGGCCAAATAAGCAGTTTAAGTAGGCTCAACTACATATGAATTTTTTTGCTTTATTTTTTTTCTTGATTTAAGTAGAATAGGAACACTCAAACATTATTATTGTTTCTATTTATTCTTGATTTGCATGGAAAAAATTTATAATATTATTTATATATTTTATTATTAATAAATATGTGATCCACTTCCAAAATAACATAAACAACCGCTTACCATATAAATGCTAAACAGTAGGACTGCTTACTATTTAGTACTTTTTGGAACAATGGCAATAAGTTATGCATTGGCAGTAAATGTTGCCATTTGTACATGTCCAAAAAAGGGCCCCAACGTAACTAAAATAGAGGGACAAATAAAGAAAGACTTTTCCCATAAAAACCGTAAAATCAGATGCATAAAGATTATTATCTGCCAGCTAAAAATACGCAAGACCTGCTGTATAACAGGGTCTTTCTGTCATCTCATGTACAAACATTCCCCCCCACACCCCACCCCACCCCACCCCATTATAAAGCAAAAAATCACCCATCGGCTTGCACACTGAGCTAACACCATACTTTTATCACCACTAACAGCAGGAGGAAAATAAAATCTTTAGTATGAGTTCTAGTGGGTGTGTTCAACGACCAATTACTTCATATGTGCGTGGTGCTATAGCCTTCTGGTACGTATCCTGCCTATGAAAGAGAAGACCAGATAACTATTGGCCAAACAAAAAATTCTAAAGAAAACACACTCAAAAGTGCGGTGCTCTGTTAAGCACCTGGAAGTAGCCTTTCCTTCAAGCGCGAAATAAACTTGAAAGTCTCCTCTGCTTTGACCTGCAGATAAATATCACTTCTTGATACCCTGTCTGGATGAAATTTTAGAAGAGCTTGCTTATAAGCAGCTTTGACCTGAAAAAAAGAAAAAAAGGGAAATTATCTCAAAGTGATTTCGGTTATGAAATCACAAGTGACCTCAAACTTCCATTGTATCCCCTCTACTGATCTACTCAATCCTTCAATTGATTTATTGACATGTTAGGCCTCATCAGCAACAAATTAATAAGTTGGTTGCCCTTCGGCACCTAATGGGGGGTTTTTTTTTCCCTTTTTCGAGGGAGGGCTGTAAAGATATAATCATAAACATTGTCCTATGTAAGTGCGCCAGCAACCAGTGTGTGTGGATGGCCAGAGGGGCAAACTAAGAGTAATTGGTCCTATTTTCCCAGTAACATTGTAAATATTTTGGGTTTAATTACAGGGCACTAATGTCTCATTGACATATGAGACTAAGACCCATATGTCGGCCTCACATCCAGTATTCTATATCAAAACCCTATTTTTGCAGTATTCTCCATCCAATTTTCCCATATATTATAGTTTAGAATTCGTTTCACCCACAGCAGTTCTACAGATAAACTACACCTTGAAGGCCACTAGGACTTGTATTAGACAGAAACAAGCACAAGCAGAACAAATTCTACCAACAAGAAACATAACCAAAACAGGTATGCAGAACAAATTTCCTGCCACCAATTGATGAATTGAGTGCCCCAGTAAGAATAGAACATACCTCACCACCTGCAACCGGGATGCCTAATCCACACAATAATGAAGCCATATCATTGTATCTTCTTTCCATATTTTCAAGCTCCTTTCTCACCCCCACGCGAAGATGCTCCTTCAGGTTTATATCTTCCTCATTCTTTTTAAGAAAATAACAGGAATAAATGAGTACCACTTGGTCCAGAAAGTGTGAAGACTAGGGAACAATCTACAACCACTAACTAGTATAGGCACAACCAGCATACCTTTCTCTGTGATTCACGGATCTCTTCCAATCTTTGTTTTTGTCTTCTCTCCATGTCAAGCAAACGCAAAGTTTCAGCTTTCCTTCTCCTTCGCAATCTCTGTGCTTCCTCAGCCTACAAAGAATTAAAAAAGATATAATAGGGACTAAAAGTCAGTGCAAACAATGTGCCACATCTTTTCAGGAAGATGTAACAGTGTGCTAGCTAGCTTTGATAAATATGGTCCTAAAAAGGTCCCAAAACAAGGCATGACAAAAGAACAAGGGCATAATAAGCTTTTTTCTGCTGCCACCATGTTGGCCTTAACATTAAGGTGCAAACCTAAATTTTATGTTCCAAAATTCATTTGCGTCACCACATTGTTCATGTATAGTTCAGCATCAACTGTAAGGGGCAGAATACTATACCTGGATTTGTAATTGCCGTTGTCTAGAGGCCCACTCTTCCTCCACTGCACGTTTGTACTCAAAAGATTCCTTGTGCTTTTCACGTTCACCAATTAAATCATTTTGAAAGCCTGGAGCATCCTGAAAGATAGCTGATTGCCCTATTTTTTCATGATCATCAACTAAATCCTTTTGAGACAAAGGGTTATTCCCTGATTTGACATTTGCCGAAGCATTCTTATCAGTAGCAGCATTACAAGCACAGAATTTAGTTTGTTCCTGTGAACAGTTTTCCTCAGACTGTTTCAAGCAGCCACATCTAGTATTACAAGGAGGTTCATCCGTTGGTTGTCCACTGACTGAACAGGTACGTGGAATAAAACACGTCTCTTTGTTCTGTTCAGCAATTCCATTGTGAGCATTCTGAGACCATTGATCCTTTTCACAAGTAATGCCTTCATGGATCTTCTCATCCATCGTTTCAGGAGTACTGATAGACACAGGAGGACCTTCACCTTTCCAATCTGCTGACAAGCATGCAGGAAACATCGTTGGAGTAGGGATGGAGCTGAAGCTTGTACGGCCTTCAGGTTTCGAGGACTCACATGCCATATTCTCCTCAACAACAGGTGAAGGGATCTTGTACTGAAAGTCAGTATCCTCTTGAGCTGTTGGCTGGCAAAAATATGATGCCCCAGGAAACGATGCATTTAAGTCAGGAGACTGATCAACACCTGGAGTTTCTTCAGGCATTTTGTCCTTATGAAAATGAGATGTTTCATCATGACAAGCCATATCAGGATCTAAACTCGAAGTGGCATTGCTGTCTTCTGTTTCTTTTCCATTGCAAACATTATCCTTTGAATTTTGTCGAGCACTTGGGACTGAAGAAGGGCCATCCTTTGCGCCGACTGAACTATTTAGTGTACCATCCTTATGTACATCCCTAAAATATTCCCAGATGGACTCACTTACATGCCACCCCGCACCGAATAAGTTATCCACATTTTCATCTGGCTGTGTTCTTGATTCAGCACTTGACGTGGACACACTAGTCCAACTGTCTTTACATCCCCTGAGCCCCCGAGGCATCCTTCTTTTTGAAGCGGCCTTCTCCCACAGTTCACGAACCGCTCCGGACGTGTCATCCAGAATCTCACAATCCAAACTGCCACTGCCATCAGAGTTCTCTCCTTTGGCTGGATCGCTCTCACAGCTGTCCGAAACATAATCTAGACCATATCTATTCCTCGGGAAACCACACTGTGCCATTGCCGCTGCCCGAGTTCTAGCACCACCGGTGGTGCTTGGACCGGCCATATCCCCTCCCTCCTCCACATCATCATCATCATCATCATCATCATCGTCAATATTGATGACATTACTACAAAAGCTGTTCCCTTTCTTGACAGAACATGTGGGCACCCGACCGGCCTCATTCGCGACATCATCGATCACAAAGACTTCCGAGTCGGGGGAATTGTCTCCCTCATTGTCCACATCAATAACTACCACGTTCTCGGAGGCGGGCTTTTGCCTCGAGCATCTCCCTATCGTCCGCCTCCCCGACACAGTCGCCCCGTGGTGGAATTGCCCCCTCGACATCGTAGCCGGAGCTTAGGGAATGCTAAAAAACAAAGGCTATCGAGGGTTGCATGGCAATCCTGCAGAAACGGATACGCGCAGATGGATTGGGATCACACGAAATGCATACATCCAGGCTCCCAAATTGCCCAAATCCTTCAAATTTCTAGGCCTTTTTTTTTCAATTTGGAAGAACCGAAAGGGGGAGGAGAAAACGGCATACCTCGGTTGTGGAATTGCGGCGCCGGCGACGAGAAATTGGGCGAAAACTTGCAATTTTTCCAGCTCCAAATCCGCCTCCTTCCGAGTCGTTCGCTCGGTTTTGAGAGATTGGGTTTGGACTTTGGAGGGGAGGGGAGGGGATGGGAAAGCGCAGGGGAAGACGGTAGAGGTCCGCGCCGGACTCCAAATTCGCTATTAAATCCGGCTCATTTTTTGAGGTTTGGAGTTATGTCGTTGGTGGGGGAAGCGAACCGTAGACCGACCGCTCTGAGCCGACGACTGCCAAAAAGGCGCACGATGCCACGAATTCGTTGGGTTTGCCCGGGCCGTGTGTGCGTGAGCTCTAGCCTCTATGGACTCGGCCCAAAAATTGGGTTTTCCCGCTTTTTTATAAAAAGGTTAACCGCCCGTGCATGAATTGTTTTAATGGTTTGGTGCATTGGTTTGGTGGTATATTTGGTTTGTTGTTAAAGCGTAAGTATTGCGCGTCAAAATTTTGGAAAGCTTAAATGGATTTAGATTTTTATTCATACCAATAAATTTGGACAAGTTAATTCGATTTCTTGACAAAACCGGGTGAGATAACTGTTGGCCAAAATTTTTGGCTTATTCTGAGCCATTTACGAACATTATGACAGATATGATTAAGATATTTGCCAAAATTACATATCAAGTGGGTCAAATTTAGGTGTATATAGGTCAACCATGATCCTATTTTATTATCACCATGTCCCTTCGTCTTATCATTGTGAATCCTTCATTGAGGCCATCGCAATTTTTCTTATGAACTCTAATCTTTGATTTCAGAACCTATGGCTCAGTCGTCACTATCTTTGCATCTTGCACTGTTGCCGGAGTCACATCGCCCTCGTTGGAGGTCTGAGCTGGTGTCGCCATCAACGTTGTGCATAGTGTACCTCAAGCCGCCGCCGCCCAAACAGCACGATGCCGCCCTTACCGCACGCCGCTGCCGTATTTATTCTATCCGTTTGAAAGGAAACTAGTCACAATACATCGGACAGTAATTTACCTTATATATAGTCATAATTTTGTTTAATTATTGCCAGCCCCTTAAAAAATTATTACCAATGTTGGAGTAGATCTTTTCTTGTTGATTCATTAGGTTTTGATCTCTCATAATGAGAGTGATGAATGCAGTTTTTTTTTCTAATGTCTATTTATGCAATTCATTCCAATATTTGTGGGATGTTTGTACAGTTGTAACAAAACATAATGTAATCCAATGTATGGCAATTACTTTTAAATTTGGTGGTATATTGTTACGATAGTAAATATATAATGTTATGATAGTTAATTTGCATTATTATGGTAGTAATACTACATTGGTAAGGCAGTAAATTTAATTTCTTAGGCAATAATTCTTACTCAAATATTCCCAATCATTAATTTAGATTAAAGTAATTTGCTAGATAGTAATTCTATATTGTTAGGACAATAAATATATAATGTTTGGATAGTAAGTATACACTGTCAGGACAGTAGTTTTATTTTGTTTGGTTAGTAATTTTTGTTGTTAGGATAATAATATATAATGTTTAGGCAGTAAATATACGATGTTCAGACAGTAATTTTACATTGTTCAAGTAAAAAAATTTTGTTGTTAGGACAATAAAATTTTTGTTGTTGAGACAATAATTTTGTACTATTGGGACATTACATACTCATTATGAGGGTAATAATTTTATATTGTTATGATAGTAAAAATATGATGTGTTGATGCAGTAATATAAATATATATGGACAGTAAATATACATTGTTGGACAAGAATTTCACTGAAAATGCATGAAACATATATTACAATATAGTAGGTTAATTTTGGGCACACTAATATAGCAGTAAACAAAAATAACTTAGAATTTGAAACATTAATTGGCAAGACAATAGACATACATGTGTATGTTCATGTGGTTCGGCACCATCTTGGAATGATTATTCTATTGCACGTGGATGTATTATTTCACATGAGTAAAGAAAAGGATCACGGTTATTAGTAGAAGGATCAAAAAATTTCCTTGATGTAACTATTGTAGGAAACAAAGTCTTATATGTTTCTTGTTGTTCTCGATGAGGTGATGATGTATCCATGATAAAGTAGTAATTTATCATATAATGAATTAAACGATTATGTTAGGGAGAATAACGAAAAGTATGAAATTGGTTACAGTTAGGGGTGGAACTTTAGCTCGGAGCTCACAAGCAACTCGGGCTCGGCTCGCGAGCCGAGTTCGAGCTATCCTCGTAGCTTGGTTCAAAAGCGAGTCGAGCCCAAGCCAAACCCTAGCTCGCTCGGGCTCGACTCAGTATATATACACATCCAAATAAATCCTCCTCCGACTGTCCCCCAAACATCTCCTCGCAACCCTACACCACTGCCACCGCCTCCATCACCTTCTCTGCCGCCCAACGCCTCCGCCGCCCTGCGCCTCCGCCGCCTCCTCCATCGCCTTCGCCGCCCTGTGCCCCTCCGTCTCCCCCACCACCCCGCGCCCCTCCATCTCCCTCGGCTGCCCCGTAGGTCGCAGTACCTCCGCCCCCCATCTCCCACGGCCGCCCCGCACCTCCTCCGTCGTTTTTGGCTACCTAGCGGCGCATACGCCGCCCCGCGCCACCGCTGCACCTCCTCCGTCGCTATCGGCCGCCCGGCGACGCTTCCTCTGTCTCCCCGGCCTCAAATCTCCTCCCTCGCCCCCGATCTCCTGGCACCGTGCCATGAAAACAACAAACCTGTCCAACTCGCGAATTGGACCGAGCCGAGTTCGAACTGGCAGTTCAGCTCGGTGAGGTACCAAGCCGAGCCGAGCTAGCTCGCCAGGTTGAACGAGCTCGAGCCGAGCCAGGGCCAGCTCGCTCGAACTCGGCTCGTTTCCATCCCTAGTTATAGTACATCAGATAATAATTTATCTTATATATAGTAGATATTTTGCTGAATTACTACTGGCTCCTTAAAAAAATTACTACCAATGTCGGGGTTGATCTCTTCTTGTCGATTCGAATCAAATTAATTAGATTTTAATCTATGATGGTGGGAGGGATGAATGCAGTTTTTTACTAATGGTAGCAATTTACAACAAATTGAGATTTTCATATAGTTGGTTCCTATTTTTGTAGGATGTTTGTGGCGGTTGTAACGAAACTAGGGCTGGACAAAAGATTGAAGCTCGTGAGCTATTCGAGATCGGATCGAAGATCGGCTCGAGCCCAAGGTGAAGCTCGAGAGAGAACTCGAGCCGAGCCCGAGCCTTCCCGAGCTCGCTCGAGCTCGGCTCATTAAAACTCGAATTCGTTATTCCCCAACCTAGCAATCAAATACCCCATTCCTCAAAATGCTATCCGCTGGCCCGCGCATGTGGAGGAGAGGAGCGGCGGCGGCCCGCGTGGGGAGGAGAGAGGCGGCGGCGGCCCGCACGCAGAAAGGCACGGAGAAGAGGGGCGGCGGCGGCGGCCTATGCGCGGAGGAGAGCGGCGGCAGCTACCAACGCGTGGAGAGGGGAGGTGGCGGCGGCCCGCGCGCGGAGAGGGGTGGCGGCAACGGTGAACAGGAGCGCGCGGAGAGGGGCGGCGGCAACGGAGGAGAGGAGCGCGCGGAGGAGGAAAGCAACGGCGGCGGCCCACAAGCGGAGGAGAGCAGCGATAGCAGCCCACGTGAGGAGAGGGGCGGCGGTGGCGGCCCGCACGCTGGTGGAGGAGAGCAGCGGCGGCCCGCGTGGAGGAGAGGTTCTCGAGCCGAGCTCGGGCTCTATCGAGCTTTCTTCGAGTCGAGCCCGAGCCTGGTTCGAAGCTCGTTAAGACTTCGAGCCGAGCCCAGTACACTATCGAGCTCGAGCCGAGTCTGCTTGGGCTCACTCGAGCTCGGCTCGTTTCCAGCCCTAAACAAAACACAATGTTGTCCAATGTATGAAAGTTACTACTATCAATAGTGCATAGATCTCGATGCATTGTCTAATGCTTCACAAGATAGGTATAGAATAGCTATCATATGGATTGGTGTAAAATACTATCATTCTATATAGGAAAATGATTCTATACTTTTAGATGTATGTATTTGTAGTATTAAAATAACTATATATATATATATATATATATATATATATATATATATATATACTTATTTGCTTGTACTCTATATAGTGTTTTGGTTATGTATAACATTTTTATAAAGTATGGTATACACTTTTCTAAGCTGTAAGATATGTTTTTCAAAAATAACATATTATACATCTAAAAAAGTATATATTTAATAAAAGAAGTACTAATGATAAAGTATGTTATATAATTACAAAGTTATAAAGTATATTTTTTTATAAATAATATAGTAGACAACTAAAGAAGTATTAATATTAAATGAAAGAAATATCCATAGTGTAATTTAAATAAGGGGAGTACATATTCTCGAGAGAATAAAACACACACACACACACATGAATAATCAATACTACTCTCGGGTGTAGTTATTCTCACCCTGAATATACCTTTTAAAAGAGTTGTAGATATTTTTTAATTATCATACATATTTATTTAATAATATAAGATTATTCCATGTGTATTTCATGTGTACTTCTTCGATAGTTCACTATATATACAGGATCATGACTCTATACTCCTAGAAGTATATATAAACGAAGCCATTTTTAAATTACATTATAGATACTTCTTTAATGTACTCTGAATATTTCTTTATTTATATACATAATTCTTTAGTTGTCTTTTATACTATTTATGACAAAATATACCATATAACTTTGCAATTATATAAGGTACTTTATCATTAATAATTCTTTTGTTATACACACACCTCTTTAGTTGTATATTATGTTATTCATGAAATATACCTTAAAACTTTGAAAATTATATCTCATACTTTATTTAAAATTTTATATATACATCTCATCAACAAAAACAATATTTAGACTATAAGCAAGAAATACTATATATATATAACTGCTATGTTAATCTCAACCGCACATCTCTCCCCATGATTTATATGATTATTATTTTATTTTTTATCTATCTGACAACTCGTATAAAAGTTGGTCCTTATTAAATTGTGGGTCACACAATCCATAAAAAACCCATCTTATCCCACAACAACCAATGCACATTTTTCTCCTCAAACAAAATCAAATTTCATGCAGCTTCCTTTACCTTGAAATCCAATTCTGTTGCTTGTCAAGCCATGCTCATGGACAGATTAGGACGAAATAGTCACAACTTGGAGGATAGCATGGTGTGCAACACAAAGATCGGCTGGGGTTGGCGGTGGTGAAAGATGATGTGTTGTCTATAGCACGAAGAGCCATGGGTAGTGCCAAATCAACCTCCTATAGCCTATTTATTTTTCTTTGTTCTTTCTTTGTTTTTTTTGATGATTTTGTGTCTTATGTTGTTTTTTATTTGACATATTAGAATGTTTTGAAGAAACTTTTTTGTTATATTAGTTCATGAAGGATGGAGGCATCTGGCTATTTGGATTTGTTTCTCGGAGATACTCCGACGGTGGTGTGTTCGTCACATGTCTCATGAGGTCTGTGGTGTGAGTCATGCTTACTCTTTGGTGCTTGTTTCCTAAATGAGGTGAGAGATTTTTTACTGTTCCCCATACAAGGTGATATCATAACATATGTAGCTTTTTTACCATTTTAATTTGTGTTTTTTTTTCAAGCTCTTTAGATTTTAGAGTTTGTTATATTCTTTTTCATTTCTATGTGCCATATTTTTCTTTTGGTTCTTAAAATTTGAGAGGTATGACTTCTTTGATCCGGTTCCACAATAAAATTAGGAATATGGATATTTTATTTTGTGAGTGTATTATAGGTACCTTGGATTAGTTTTTGTACAAGTGATATATATTCTTAGTATAACTTTAATGGGACAAAGTAGGGAAAATATCAATTTGACTTTAAAAAAGCTATTATACAAGTTGTTTTCTTGTAGTAATCTATGTCTTGTAGTATTCTATGAATACTTTAGAAGGTATTTGATGCATCTCAAAATCTTCAAAGGGATTTTATGTTCTTGTTTAGTTTGTTTCTTTGATTCATGTAACAAGCAAATGAGGAGCTCTTTGATTAAAGTTGAGATTATATTGCAATTTCTTTTTTTTTCTTTTTATCTTTTGAGTTCAATCAAATGAATGGTGCATGTTATGGAAGAACCAAGATGCAAACCAGTCTTCATGGTCACATTTTCAGTGAAATAGAAAAGTTGTACAAGTTGCATGTTTTTTTTAAGGGAAAACAGTAGGCAAGCCGCCTACTGCTAATAAAGATATTATATAAATAGTAACCAAAGTAACAAAGTTCAACAAAGAAAGAAAAAAAAGAAAGCAAAGACAAATTTTTACAAAAGATCAGCCCATCTAAGAATTTTAACTCTAATTTCTTTAGTAGCACGAAAAGCTACTATCTTCATATCTGAAATAAAAGCTTTCTTCCATTTGATGAGGTTCCCTAACTGATGATTAAAAATTTTGGAATTTCTAATTTTCCAAATATTCCACAAAGATAGCATAATAACCTCTATGAAAAAGTCTTTGAATCTCAAGTTTTCTTCTTTAAACTTCCAAATAATGTCAGTCACAGGAGAATTTGCCAAATCCCCAGTCCAGCTGATTCCCACCATGTTCCAGCATTGAATAGCAAAAACACACCCAAAGAATAAGTGAAAGTGCGATTCAACAAGACCCTGAGGGCAGAGTTCACAATCATAGGAAGAAATCAGCAAATTTCTTCTACATAACCTCTCTCTGGTATTTAGGTCTTCCCAAAGAAAGATCCAAACAAAGACCTTGATTTTGAGCATACACTTTGTTTTCCAGCATCATTTGCAAATAGGATGCGTGAAAGAAACACCCATTAACCTCTTGTAACCCTTATTAGTTTTGTAAAAATGCAAGTTGTTTCCCAAAATATTCCAGCAATAATTTAGAGTAGAGATACCCCTAGTATCTTAATGAAGGTGCAAAAGCCTCTAATATTGTCTATAAGCTTGATCAGATAACGGCAAATGAAAAAGTCTCCAAACTGTTTAGATTCCAAAATTGCTGAATAGTTAAATCTCTTGAAGAAAAAGAGAACAGCTCAGCCCATTTATGAGATAAAACCTCTGAGAATCAAAGATCATTCCACAAATCACAAGTATCTCCCATCCCAATCTCACAGATAGCAATGCCTTTGAAATAAGTTAAAAGGCGAAGAATATCATTCCACCAAAAAGAACCAACCATATGAGATTCCAAAGGAAGATTATGAGAATAATGATGAGCTCAAATTAACTGAACCCAAGGAGATGAATTCTTGTTAAAGAATTTAAAGAAGAGTTAGATTCTAAGTTTTTAAATTAATAATCCCAAGACCAGCATTAGCTTTGGGTTTACAAACTTTGTCCCAAACAATCAAAAAGTGATTCCCAAAACAAGCTGGTTGCCCTCTCCAAAAAAAAAAGCTCTTCTAAGTTTGTCAATTCTATCAATAACAGATGGAGGAATTTTAAGCATGGACATAAGAAACATGGGAAGAGAAGAAAGAATTGAATTAACTAAAGTTAATCTTCCTCCCATAGAGAGAAAAGAAAACTGCCAACCAGTAAGTCTTTTTTCAATTCTCTCAATCATCATATCATAACATTCCACTTTTGGTTTAGATAAACTAAGTGGAAGCCTCAAATAGTTAAAAGGAAAGCACCCACTTAACAGCCAAGAATCCCAGCTAAATTCAGAACTAAATCATCTGAGCAATTGATAGGAACATGAAGGATTTATGAAAATTAACTCTTAATCTTGTGGAAACAGCAAAAGAGTGAAGAAATGCTTTTAGAAGAAAAGTTTCCTTCACATATGCTTTAATAATAATGAGAGTGTCATCAGCATATTGAGCAATAAGGAAATCTCCATTTCCCACATTGCGACTGGGAGAGCGAGAAGACCCTTATCTTTTGCAGAGTTTATAATTGATTGCAATAAGTCAGCCACAAGCACAAAAAGCAAAGGACACAAAGGATCACCTTGTCTTACTCCTCTCCTACACCAAAACTGATTACCAGAAATTCCATTTAAAAGAATTTTTGAAGAACCTGATTCCAAAATAAGCTTCATCCAACCCATCCATTTAACACCAAATTCCTTAGCCTTAAGAACCTCAAGAATGGCAGCATGTTCAATAATATCATAGGCCTTCTCAAAATCCAATTTCAAAAGAATAGTTCAGATATGACCCTTCTTGCAAATATTAATATACTCATAAGCCCAAGCTACACAATCTTTTATAGTTCTAGACTTAATAAAACCATATTGATTGTGGTGAATAATAGAAATGATCACCTACTGTAAACGATTAGCAAGAAGCTTAGTAATGATCTTTAAGGAATTGTTGAGTAAAGAAATTGGTCTATAATCAGAAACTTTATTAGCACCATCTTTTTTAGGAATCAAAGTAATTAAGGATGAGTTGATTCTAAAAAGCTCTGCTTGCCCCTGAAAGAACTAATGAAAAAGCTCATAGAAATCTTGTCTAATGATCAACCAGCAAGCACGATAAAAGGCCCCATTAAAACCATCCAGTCTAAGACTCTTTTCGTTAGGTAACTTATAAATAACATAATCAATTTCTTGAACAAACAAGCTCGAATCCAAGCAAGAAAGGTCAATCTAAAAAAGAGAATAAAGCTCAAAGAGATTGAATAACATGCCTTGATAATCAGAGGATCCAATTCTTTCCTTGAAAGAAAACCAAAGATGCTGAGCAATTTCCAAATGATTATAAAGATTGATGTCCAAATCATTCTTTAAACTAACAATATGATTAACTCTAAAGTTATTAGAAGCCACTGAATGAAAAAAAATATGGTATTCTCATCACCCAAAATGGCCCATCGAAGTCTACCTCTTTGTCTCCAATACTCATATCTATTTCTTAAAAGGTCTTTCAAGTGAGTCTTCAATATAATTCTGAAATTAAATTCCATCCTCGAAAGATCTCTCTGTTCTTCCAAACCATCCAGCAAATTCAAAGTGAAGTTACAGTTTTGCTCATAGATTTGAGAAATCTTTAATTTTTTACTCCAGCATTTCAAAACTCTTCTCAAGATCTTAAATTTAGAATTAATTCTCCTAGTGATATTAGCATTAAAGCTAACAGCATTCCAAGTTCCAGCCACTACATCCAAGAAACCCTGACAATGAGTCCAGAAGTTTTCAAATCTAAAGAGCTTAGCATGAGGAAAGAGAAGAAATTTGAACAATACAAGGTAAATGATCTGACAGAGGTCTACTAGAGGCCCTAACATAAGTGTTAGAAAAAGCCCTTAACCAGCCTTCATTCACAAAAAACCAGTCTAGTTTTACCACAGTAGGATGAGTTTGCATATTAGACCAAATGAATTTCTTTCCTTTAATAATCAACTCCTCCAGATAAAGATGATTAACGGCCGCATTGAAAAGATCTGCTTATCCATAATTAAAGACACCCATATTCTTATTAGAAGGAAATCTTGAAAGATTAAAATCCCCCATAATCATCCACAAAATATGAGAAGGAACTGAAACGTTTCTAAACCAGTCTAAGAACTCCAATTTTCTCTGAGGACAGCAAGGACCATAAACATTGGATATCATCCAAAGTTCTCCAGAAAGTTTATGTTTCAAGATAACAATTAGACAAAAGTCATTAAACACCACATCTTCCTTTTGAAAACAGATGCCATTCCAAGCTGTTAAAATTCCTCCCGAATTGCCCCTTGAAGGAATGAATTCAAATTCATTCCAAAATCTTGGACAAAAGGACTTAAGCATAAAAATATCAAAAACCTCAGCTTTAGTTTCTTGCAAACAGAGAATAGAACACTTTTCATCCAAAATTTTGCTGCGTATAGCAATCTTTTTATCTAAAGAATTCAGCCCCCTAATATTCCAATTAAGGATATTGAAATTTCTTGAATTATGCATGAATCAAGAAAAAAAAAGCCAAGTAGCAAAACATCGTAGCAAACCATGTTACAATGAAACAAAACATGTATCCAAACCATCCAAGTGACATACAACAAATTAACCAATTCCTCCAACAAAAAAAGACAATTCATCAACAAAGTCAAGTAAGACAAACTAATCATCAATTTCTATAATCCTAGGTGCTTGTAAATTTTCCTTAGAGATTACCTCTAAAGGAATTCCACAGAATATCCCAAACGCCTGCAGCATCTCCAGAGAAATATCAGGCATAGGAGGCAGAGCATAACCAGGTTTAAATGCTCTAAATTTAGCCGCCAATCTTGGACTACAACGAAGCTCAGAGACTTCCAAAGAAACTTCATCTTTTTTTTCTTAGACTGAAGAGGTGGAAACTGATTCTTAATCCACAAAGAAATACTAGAGGAAGAAGAATTTCTTGGAGTAGAAGAATTGAGCAAACTCCAGGAACATTGCAACAAAGGAGAGAATTCAGGTTCCTCATGAGGTATCCAATGGGCAAAACAAACCAAGACAAGCAAAGAGAACCACCTCCAAAATCAATCACAATGCTAGAGGAGGATCCTGAAGAAACTGAAGAATTATCATTGGTCCTCCAAGCATCCCAAGCTTCTGGCTGTTGAGGGACCAAAGCATCCCAAACAAGATCCCAAACCACCTCATTGTCTTTTGGATCATCTTCAGCAGGATCATCATCAAGATTCATGTGCTGATCATCAGGATTGTCTTCAAAGTTATCCAAGGGAGGGTGAGGATCCTCAGGATCATCCTCATCTCCAGCCAAAGCCCCTGTCTGACGAGAATAACAAATAACCACTTGAACTGTCCAGCTTTTTCCTAGTGATTCATTAGGCTCAGAAATGACCAGATATCGAGGAATATCAACCAACAAAGTCACCAGACACTTAACCAGAGCATGCGATCTATCACCAGTTCTTTGATAATCATTGTCCCATTCTCTAAGATGACCAAAGGAGGAAACCACCTCGCTAAGAGATTAAAGAGACCAAAAATCAAGAGGAAAGTTTAAAAGCAGTAACCAAACTTCTTGATTAAAACTAACTCTTCTAGCATTGAAACCATCATTATGACGATTAAGAAAAAGCAAGAAATCAGCCTCCACATGAAGTCCTTCATCCAGCAAAATATCCCTTTGAAGAGTCGATTGAAAACGAACTGAAGCATCGCCCAAACCTGAAGGATAAACATGAGCCAAAATCTCTCACGTGTTCTGAAAGTAATTCCTAATCACTTGAATTGGAGCCACAGCATCCAGAGCAAGACTAACAATAGCAGTGTTCTCATTAGCTTCACTCCTAGAAGAAACACACCTAGCTCGAAGTGGACGACCTTGAACCACAATTTCCTCCAAACCCTTCCGCAAGAACGGAGCTAGATTAACCTAGTAGTTAGCCATATTTTTGATGGAATTAACAAGGAGAACAGTGGCTAAATAGGATGCCAGCACAAAGTGATCAGAAGAAGAAGGAGAAGTGGCAGAAGACTGAGCGACGTAGTGATTGACATGAGGTTTATCATGAAACCCGAAGAACTCAGAGAAATTATAAAAGTGACAAAGTACTTGCTTACCCCTGCTCAAAGAGATCCTGACCATAGGATCTAAATCAATTCCAAACGTGGGACAAAATCCAACCGATCAATCAGAAGATCTACCCCCAGAAAGAGGTGCGAAAGGAGAGGCAGTAACAACATCTCCACTAACACAAAATGCTTGGGGCACAGAAAAACTCTTCCTCTTCCAAACCAAAGGGCATTTCAAACATAAGTGCCTTAAGTGCCCATAATTAAAGCAATTTAAACAACAAACCAAGGAATTACACTCCCTTTTGAAATGACCCAAAGCAAGACAATTAAAACAACGAAAAGAATCCCGAGAAACCAAATCAGGGGACCGTAGAGGTAGATGACGATTCGAAAATTGGATCTGATCAAACACTGGAACACAACGACATGGAAACTGAATCCGATCAAAAACCAAAACACCAAAATGATGAGAGGAGCTAACAACAGATTTTTTCTTATGATGAACCAAAGACCATTCTTGTTCTTGCTCCAAAAGCCAAATGTTAAATTCTCTCCTCCAATTAGGACCACCATCCCTCCAGAGAGAAAAAAAGATGGCAAAATCCTTATGAATTAACTTATTCAGCTTAAGACTGGCAAAACCAATTCTCTTATCACAAATTGAGAATCTAAAACTAATATCCGTTAATTCAAGAACTCAAAAGCCAACCTGCCCTCCAAGATAAGCAGCCAGAATAATACTCAAAGAAACCTCCGAAGGACGGAATTTTCTTCTACCAAAAGAGGCTACCAAGAAGAAATCTTTGGAAGAAAACTTAGCACCCTTAGTGACTGGAGAATGGAACGAAGACCACATTGATTCAAGAAAACCATGACCAACAGACCAATCCAACGCCATAAGCAACAACCCTAACCAGAACAACCAAGAGCAAAAAACGTACCAGACAGGAGAATAAAACCAGAGAAAAAATAGGAGGAGATCACCAGATGCAAATGAGAAGAATCCAACCAAACTTCACAGAGGAAATCCATCTGAGCTCCAAACACCTCCAGAATCACCTCCAAGACCGGCCTTCATTGTTGAGAGTAAGACAACCTTCTCCACTAACGGTTCATAAAGATAAGATCCTTGTGTTGTACTTCCTGTAGGATTGAGAATGCCGACTAGAGGGGGGTGAATAAGAGGCTTTAAAAACTTTTCAAAGAAACAACTTTTGCATAAAAAGAGAACAAGAACAGCTTAAACTAAAACAATTGAATAATATATTGCACAATTAAAAAGAAAGAGGAAGAAAAGACAAACACGAAGATTTATCCCGAGGTCTCGGAGACTCGCCTAGTCTCCCCTACTTCTCGTTGAAGCACTCAAATAAATGAGTCTTACTTCAATATCCACTAAGTATATTTCTCACTAATGGTTGCTCCTTGTCCACTCCAGAAAGGCGAGCACTGATGCCTTTTACAATCACGCCGAGCCTCTCCGACAACCTCTGAAATGGAGAGATCAATGGCCACACCACCAAACCGTCTAGGTGAGGGTGTTTACCAAGAGTAATGAGTTGTAAGGTCTTTTCTAGACCTCCAACAAGCACCGAGAAACTCTAAGTATGCAAATGAGGCGAATAAAACACGAGGTGAATCACCAAAACTCAAGACTTGATCAAAAGATCAAGATTTTAACTCTAAGAACAAATGCTCAAGTGTGTATAAGAGAATGAGGCTGCTTGTTATATAAAACATTTGCTCAAAACCTCTATTTATAACCCAAAGAAACAAACTAGCCGTTGTGCTCGAGCAGAAAAAAAACAGCACATGCTGACAGTCAGCATAGACCATGAGCAGTCAAAAGTAAATCTTGGAGAAAACTCAACTAGCCGTTGTGGTCGAAAATGGAAAGAAAACAACACATACTGATAGTCAGCAACACATGCTGACAGTTAGCATCTACCTCAACGGATCGAGAAAAATTACGGATAAAACTTAGCTACCCGTTTGTGGTCGTATATGGAAAGAAAACAACTCATGCTGATAGTCAGCATCTCATGCTGACAGTCAGTATCAACCACAAAACGTCCATTAAAACAAAACTCAGAAAGCAAATAACTTGTGGTTGAAACTCATGCTGACAGTCAGCAACACATGCTGACAGTCAGTGTAAGTCAAAAAATTTCAGCTCAAAAAGACATGCTCTCTGGACAAATGGCAGCAAAGAAGCTGACATTTCATGTGATGTTGACTGTCAGCGTGGATAAAAACAGTCATAACTCTTAATCCAGAGGTCCGATTAAAGTGTTTTATAGTTTATTCTAAAGATAACTTAAAGGGCTATAATTTTGTCAGTAAGAGCAAGACCCAGATCGGCCTAGATGAATCTATAAACATCAAATAAAGTTCCTATTGCCGAAATATCATAAAAGAAACAATTCATTTTGAAACAGATTCGACCAAGATGTAAATGAATGCAATGTCCTAAGAGTTTCTCGGTTTATGTTGGAACTATAGAGAAAGTTTGCAACCCCTCTTAATAGTATAGTTAAACTAAAAACAATTCCTATAAACTGGTCAGACTTCAAACACCGAGACCTGTACAAAATAAAAACTCATTTTACCTTAGTTCCTTTGCATCTTCAATCTTGTGACTTCCGTTTTGGCGACCTTGCACTTGTGACCTTGACTCCCAACCTTGAACTACGACCACAGCCAACATTGCGACCTTGCACTTGCGACTTTGGACTTGTGACCTGCAGATCTTCCTGGATCACTTGCAGACTTTACAGAAATCGCTCTGCATAGAAATAGCTCAAAGACAAGATTAGTCCAAAACACTTAATGTCATCAATAATCAAAATAAACCTAAAAAGAGTTTAGATGCAACAATCTCCCCATTTTTGATGATTAATGACAACAAGTGTTTAAATGAATAAAATTTAATGACTCCCCCTAAATGCATGCATAGGCATCAAATATACCAGAGCTCCCCCTTAATGCATGCATATACAAATACATATATGAGTCATTTAAAAGCCCACAATGAATAAACAATGAGCATAAAAACTATCAAGAATCTCTCCCCAATTTCTCCCTAATCTCTCCCCCTTTGACATCAAGCACAAAAAGGCGGGAGGACAGCAAAATAGACAGTTAACTTGCATTTGATATATCAATAATATTCAATTACTTCTAAGAAAGCAAAATCTAGTCTCATCTAAAGGTTTGGTGAAGATGTCCGCTAGCTGCAAGTCTGTTCTTATATGATTCACATCTATGTCACCTTTTGCCACATGATCTCTTATAAAATGGTGCATGCCTAATCAATATGCTTGGTTCTAGAATGTTGAACCAGATTATTTGCAATTTGTATGACACTTTCATTATCACACAAGAGTGGCACCTTTTCAAAGGAAACTCCATAATCCAAAAGGGTTTGCTTCATCCACAAAATTTGAGCACAACAACTACCCGCGAAACATATTCTGCTTCAACGGTGGAGAGAGCTACAAAATTTTGTTTCTTAGATGACCAAGAGACTAGTGATCTCCCCCAAAAGTTGAAAACTACCGGATGTGCTTTTTTTATCAATTTTGCAACCCGCATAATTTGTATCCGAATAACCAATTAATTCAAAACTTGCATCTTTCGGATACCAAAGACCTATATTGATATAGCATTTCAAGTACCTAAGGATTCTTTTAATAGCAATCAAATGACATTCCTTAGGGGCTAACTGAAATCTAACACATAAGCAAACGCTAAACATGATGTCAGGCCTAGATGCAGAAGATATAGCAAACTACCAATCATAGACCTATAAAGTTTAGAATCAACCGCTTTTTCGTTGTTGTCCATATCTAGATGTCCATTAGTGGCCATGGGAGTTTTGACTGCTTTAGCATCTTCCATCCCAAAGCGCTTGAGCAAGTCTTTCACATATTTCGTTTGACTCACGAACGTTCCATTCTTGAGTTGCTTGATTTGAAGTCCAAGAAAGAAGTTTAGCTCGCAGATCATTGACATCTCAAATTCCCTAGACATCATTTCTCCAAACTCATGACAAAAATATTCATTAGTAGACCCAAAAAATAATATCATCAACGTATATTTGACATATGAACAAATCTTTTTCAATCATTTTTGTAAAAAGCATTGTGTCTACCTTCCGAATTTTTAAAATATTTTGATAAAAGAAAATCTCTAAGTCGTTCATACCAAGCTCGAGTAGCTTGCTTGAGACCATAGAGAGTTTTAGAAAGTTTGTACACATGATTTGGAAATTTGGAATCTTCGAAACCAGGAGGTTGTTCCATAAAAACTAATTCAAATATTTCTCTATTTAAAAAGGCACTTTTTACATCCATTTGAAATAACTTAATATTAAAATTTAATGCATAAGCAAGAAGTATACGAATAGCTTCAAGTCTTGCTACCAGTGCAAATGTTTCACCAAAGTCTAAAACTTCAACTTGAGAAAAATCTTGTGCAACAAGACGAGCTTTGTTTCCAACGACTACACCATTTTCACTTGCTTATTTCTAAAAACCCATTTTGTTGCAATCACATTATGATCCTTGGGTCTTTCTACTAAAGTCCATACTTTATTTCTAGAGAAATTATTAAGTTCATCATGCATAGCATTTACCCAATCAAGATCACTAAGAGCTTCCTCTACAAGTTTAGGTTCTAGGTATGATATAAAAGAATGATGTTCACAAAAAGAAGCAATACGAGAGCGAGTTTGAACACCCTTACTGACATCACCCAGTATTTGATCTAGAGGGTGATCCTTGATGATGGTTTAATGTTGTCTTGGTGCTTCTTCTCCTTGATTTAGTTCTGGTGTATCAATATGAGGTGATGATGCATGTTGATCATCATTCTCTATATTCTCATCATCTTCTCTTGGTTTGATGTCTCCAATGGTAATGTTCTTCACAGTTTCTTGAAGATCTTCTCCTGAAACTTCACAAGAGACTTGCTCCTTTTGCGAGCCATTAGTTTCATCAAATTCTATGTCGCACGATTCTTCAATACAATTAGTATTTTTATTAAAGACTCGATAAGCCTTGCTAGTGGTGGAGTATCTGACTAGAAAGTCTTCATCTACTCTTCTTTGAAATTTATTACCAAAGTTTCTTTTTCTAAGGATGTAACATTTACAACCAAAAACAAGAAAATAAGAAACATTTAGCTTACGCCCGATAAGAAGCTCATAGGGAGTTAAATTTAGAAGAGGATGCAAATAAAGTCGATTTATAAAGTAGCAAGCGGTATGAACAGCTTTGGCCCAAAAACGAGTTGGAGTGTCATACTCACTTAACATTGTTTTTGCTGCCTCTATTAGTGTTCGATTTGTCCTTTCCATAACTCCATTTTGCTGAGGAGGTAAGAAGTAGAAAATTTGTGTTTAATACCTAGCGAGTCACAAAAATCAACTAAAGTTGAATTAACGAATTCTCCACCATGATCACTACGGATTTTCTTGATGGAAAATTCGAATTCAGTGGAAACACGTTTTGCAAAACTTTTGAAAACATCGGGGGGTTTCAGATTTTCGACAAATAAAAAAGACCCAAGTGTAGCGAGTAAAATCATCAACAATAACAAAACCATAGTTATTACCCCCAATACTTTGGAACTCGGAAAGTCCAAATAAATCCATATGCAGCAGTTCCAAAGGTTTGCAAGTTGAAAGAACACACTTAATCGGATGTGAAGTAGCTATACTTGCCAGCTTGACAAGCACTACCTTTTCGAAATTCACATCTTTTAAGCCAACAATCAAATCACGTTTTAAAAACTTTTTAACTTGATGCATTCCAACATGTGCAAGCCTTCTATGCCATAGCCAACCTTTTGAGGTTTGAGAAACAAGACATATTGAAAGGGATCCATCTTTAGAGTAAAAATCAACAAGATAGAGATTTCCAAATCGAAAGCTTTGAAAATCAAAGAATTATTTTTTAAGCTTTCAAATAAAATTTCTTTAGGATAAAAAATGCAACAAAATCCAAGATCACAAATTTGCGCAACGGATAACAAATTAAAGTTTAGAGATTCAACAAGTAGAACATTTGAAATTGAAAGATCATTGGATATAGCAATTTTACCCAAGCCTACCACATTTCCTTGACGATTGTCACCAAAGATGATCTTTTGGCCGGTTTTCACTTGAGTTATCTTCCAGTGAGGTGAATAACTTTTTGCTACCAGTCATGTGTTCGGACCGTCCGCTATCTAGCACCCAATGTTTTCCACCGGTCTTATAGTTCACCTTCAAAAACAAAAGAATCAAGTCTTGTTAGGTACCCAAACCCTTTTGGGTTCTTCGATGTTACCAATCAAAGTTTTGGGCACCCAAATTGATTTCTTCTTTTCATTTAGCATGGCTACACCAACAAACTTTGCGATAGCATATCTTTTCTTTGACCTTTTGAGCTATCAAAATAAGTTGAAGTCAATAAAGAACAGGCATCATGTGAATGACCTATTTCATGGCATTTAAAGCAAAATTTGTTGCATGCTTTTACGAAGACAGTTTTTGCATTTAATTTCTTTCCTTTCTTCGGAAAGTATCCAAGTCCTTCTTTTCTAAATGAGCATTTTTGTTTGCTAAGAATAAGATCAAGAGATACTTTTCCTTTGTAACAATTTTCTAATCCTTTTCCAAGCTTCTTAATTTGTGCCTTAAGCTCATTATTTTCATTTAAAATTATTTCATTAGAAGCACATGGTATATCGAAAGAATTATGACAACTAGTAGTCATATTATTCTGAGGAATAGTATTAGAAGGATTATCAGCTAGGTCACAAGAAATGCCTACATCTACCTTAGATGATGTATTAGTGATATCTTTAATGAGAAGACTTTCATATGAATCTTTTAATTCTGAGTCGTAAAGAAGAATACTCTTCTTTAAGTGCTCTATATTTTATTTTTGTGATTCCAAATACCTCATTTAATTCATTAATCATTTCTACTAGTTCATCATATGAAGGGTCAAGAGAATTTATCTTTTCATCACCTTTAGTCATAAGAAAAAGGGATGGACTCATTGATGTGTTAATGTTGCCGAGAGTTAGTCCGGCTAGCTTCTTGGAACAACCTTCTTCATTATTAGAGTCGGAGTCGGAGCTCTCTCCTCTGGGCATCCATTCTCCGAAACATGCTTCTTTGTTTGCACCATCGTTTTTCTTGAAGAATTTTTCTTCTTACCCCAAAATTTGTTCTTGTTTGGACATCTTGATGCTATATGTCTCTTTTCATGACATCCATAACATATGATGTCCTTGAAGTTTGTTTGTTTTGACCCTTTTGGTCTTGTGTCGATATTGACTCCCTTCTTGTGCAACCTGTGAAAAAGTTTTTGAGTGTTCTTTACAAGTAGGGCTAGATCCTCATCGGAGGAGCCATCGCTTGAGTCATCTTTGGAACCGGCTTTCAAAGCCAACATCTTTTTTTTCATCTCCAATGGTTCGGCCGCTTCCTTCTTCTCCTTTCGATGCATCTCATGGGTGATGAGGTTCCCATAGAGATCAGTAGGCGTGGTGAAGATAAGTCAGAGTTGGTGAGAACCGTTACTAGTGTGTCAAAAATCTTCGGAAGAGCCCTGAGTATTTTTCTCATAATTTCGATGTTAGTAAAAACAACTCCTAGCCCCTTGAACTCATTCACAATGTTGTTCAACCGAGTAAACATAGAATCCACGGACTCGGTTGGCGACATGATGAATGTCTCATATCGTTGCCTTATCGTGAGCAACTTTGCCTCCTTGACTTTAGTAGTGCCCTCGTATATTTCCTCTAGGGTGGTCCAAACCTTGTGAGCGGTGGTAAGGTTGCTCACACGGTTGAACTCATTTAAAGACAAGCCAGCAAAGAGAGCATTTTTGGCACGGGCGTTTAAGTGGAGTTTTCTCCTATCGTCATCAGAGTGACTTGCTGGATCATCTGGAGGAGTAAACCCAAGCTTAACTATATCCCAAACGTCAAGCCCCATGGCCTCTAGAAACACCGACGTACGCACTTTCCAATAAGGATAGTTACTTCTATCAAAGATAGGCGCACGTCCGGTATAACTGAGATGAAAACCCTCATTTGACATCATCCTCTCTCTAGGCGGTGAAACCTACTCAAAGAGAGACCAGGCTCTGATACCACATGTAGGATCAAGGATGCCGACTAGAGGGGTGAATAGGAGGCTTTAAAAACTTTTCAAAGAAACAACTTTTGTAAATAAAGAGAATAAGAACAGCTTAAACTAAAACAATTGAATAATATATTGCACAATTAAAAATAAAGAGGAAGAAAAGACAAACACGAATATTTATCCCGAGGTCTCGAAGACTCGCTTAGTCTCCCCTACTCCTCGTTGAAGCACTCAAATAAATGACTCTTGCTTCAATATCCACGAGTATATTTCTCACTAATGGTTGCTCCTTGTCCACTCTGGAAAGGCGAGCACTGATGCCTTTTACAATCACGCCGAACCTCTCCGACAACCTCCAAAATGGAGAGATCAACGATCATGCCACCAAACCGTCTAGGTGAGGGCGTTCACCAAGAATAATGAGTTGCAAGGTCTTTTCTAGACCTCCAACAAGTACTGAGAAACTCTAAGTATGCAAATGAGGTGAATAAAACACTCGGTGAATCACCAAAACTCAAGACTTGATCAAAAGATCAAGATTTTAACTCTAAGAACAAATGCTCAAGTGTGTATAAGAGAATGAGGCTGCTTGCTATATAAAACATCTACTCAAACCCTCTATTTATAGCCCAAAGAAACAAACTAGCCGCTGTGCTCGAGCAGAAAAGAAACATCACATGCTGACAGTTAGCATAGACCACTGTAGGATCAAGAATGTCGACTAGAGGGAGGTGAATAGGAGGCTTTTAAAATTCTTTTCAATTAAACAATTTTTGCAAAATAATTATGAAACCTAGATGTTGCAATGAGGCTTAAAATAATCTAATCAACTAGTTGCTTTCAATCATACGAAATAAGTAATTCAACATGCAACAACAATATAACACTAGTTGCAATTACTCAATATAGACTATACAATACAACAAGCAACTAGTGAATCAAACAATTTGTATCAAGCTAAATATGAAGTGAATAAAAGATACACAATTGACACAATATTTTTACCGAGGTCTCAGAGACTCGCACGGTCTCCCCTACTCCTCGTTGAAGCGCTCACACGTGAGCCTCGCTTCTATATCCACGGAGGATATCTCACTAGAGTTGCTCCTTCCCCACACCGGATAGGCGAGCACCACACCCTTCACACGTTCTTGTCGGCCTCTCCAACAAAATTCAATTGAGAGATTGCGACTCTCCTCTGACACCGTCTAGGCAAAGGCAATCGCCAAGAGTAACAAGTCGGATGCGCTTTCACTTGAACGAATCACATGCTAAAAGCTCAATGATGAAAATGAGATGCTCAACACTCTAGCACTAGCATGCAAATGATGATTGAAGTGCACTAAGCACTATTAACCTCACACAAATGCTCTCTCTCAAATCTACTCAAGATTTGGGCTCAAATCTAGCCTCTAGATGCAATATAGTAAATGCAAAGTCTTGACTAGCTTATCAACTGAAATATCAACACTTTGAGTAGCCACAAATGAAGCCAAACACGAGATATATATAGCCCTCAAGGAAAACTAGCCGTTTGCAACCAACTGCGACATTTTTGTACAGGCCGGACATTGTCTGGCCAGTACACCAAAATGCGACTGTTGCAAACGTGTCAGTGACCGTTGGGAGGTTTTTTGTAAAGGCCGGACAATGTCCGGCCATGCCGGACAAAAGCCCCGGACATATATATCTGTCTCTGTTTCACTTGGCTCAAACAAATTGTACAGGCCAGACAATATCCGGCCATACCGGAATAAGTCCGACCCGTCCCGGACAAAAGCCCAACAGACGAATACAAACGTCTATGGCTTAAAAACAAACCTCACAAGATTTATATAGGCCAGACAATGTCCGGCCACAGCGGACAATGTCCGGCCTACCCCGGACAAAAGTATATGTCTCTGTTTTCGATTTGCCTAAGCCACAGGAGTTGTGTACTGGCCGGACAATGTCCGGCTACCACAGACACTGTCCGGCCTGTGCAAACTGAAAACAGGAACCTATCAATTTTACTCTAAACTTGATTAGGGTATTTGCACATACGGATTTCCTGTTTTCTCGCGGATGCGTCAGCTGTCACTCAGCAACGACCACGACCACACAGGTCTAACATCCGATCGAAAACATGCGGTCGAGTGGGTTTGGTTGAGCGTACGCAAGCGAGTCGAAGACTGGTACAATGTGAGACCCCCATTTGAGGATCACCTTGGTAACCGCCCAGGTAGGTTACACACAGCAGGATGTCACATGAGCTCCAAATCACACAAACATAGCAATAACATTAAACAAGTATCAGGCCAACATGGCCAATATTACATAGCCAAAGCACCGAAAATGGCGCTAAGTAGAGTTGCTAAGAAAATAACTAGTTTATCAGAACCAGAATCGGTATCCAAGTACCGAACACACAACATAAAACACAAAGCGACGACGAACAGCTTGACTTCCATCCGCAGCGGGGTTGGAGGGGCTTCTCCCACATCTGACTTGACTTGGTGCGCAAACCCTCTAGAACGTGGGCTCGTCCGGGGCACTTCCATCTTCTGCCGGGTACTCATAACTGAAGGAATCGGGATCCTCGAATCCCTCTTCTACAGTTGGATATAAATGCAAGGGTGAGCACTTGGTGCTCAGCAACACTCATTCCGGGGATTAATGCAATCGTACTTACATGAGGGTGAACCATGTGATTCCGGGGTTTTAGTTTCATATGGATAGAGATATATAGATTTCCAATCCATTTGTTCAGTAAACAGTACTTTTGTCATTAAGATGATACTTTAAACATTAAACAGGTTTTCAATAAAACATTAGATGTAGTGGTCTCCCATGAGTCACTACTTTGTTAACCGCATTATGAAAACATTCCAAAACATTACTTGTGCTATAATCCATGGATAACATCCACTACGAAAAGACTCCTGAACCTGGGAGTACAGAGTATCTGATACTTCTTTTATACTTTGCAAAGGTGTACCTCTTTTTAAATCCACCAGTTCACTCGACTTTCAAGTCGGGCCAACTCCATGTGACTTATACACATGTGACAAGGCCGAGATCACACAACGCTTTTACAGTTCAGTATTAACAGTATCCCTGCCCGGTAAATAGACAGTTAAGTCTCAAGTACCGTTGTGGGTCTTCCCCACTGCCTTACTTCCTAGCCTCTCTGGTCTATGTTCCCGCAGGACACATAGCCTTGGTCTATGTCCACGCGAGACATGAGACCATTTAAGATTACAGCCGCTCACGGCTTAATCAGGTCTAGAGCGCCTTCCTTCATTTACGCCTTTTCCTCTAATTATTTTTCTGAACTCACATCACTCATGGCCGAACCTTGGCCTTCCAGTTTCCACGCGAGAAACTAGATCGTCAAACCATGCAGGGAACTGCTAATACCAAAAAGCTACTAAGTTGTGCCTGTCCCATACCAGGCAAGTGGTTGGTACGTTTACAATTCGTATAGAGACACAGCACAAGGTTCTCGTCCTTATGAATCGATAGTGAGGAACATTCACATTCCCTGGTGCGTACCGCACCCTCTCCATACAATCCAATCCTCACTACTGATCCCTTTTATCAGTTTTCTCGACAAAACGGTTTTCATTATAACTTCTCATGTATTTGACCATTTCAAGTTTAATGTGAATATTCAGTATATGAGTCCTAGGGTGACAAAAGCATATATACGAGGGTTCAATAACAAAAAGGGTTTCATGATCCATTAGGTAATATCTACTCATGTCATTCAAACATAACTTGTATTTCAATTAAGCATGCATAGTAAGAAACAGTGAAATACTTTATATGAAAATATTGGGTGAGACATGATCAAAGGGATGAGGCTTGCCTTGCAATGTGGGGTCTAAGTACTCAGACGGATCTTCAAAGACTTCTTCCACTCCTTCAGCTTCTGACTCTGCGGCAATCAAATAACACACAAACACATACCATAAGCATACAGAAAATAGTTTCCATAGAAATTATTAAGTAAATAAGTCATGCATGCAGGGGAAAAGGTTAGGGTAAGGTCACAAGGGCTCTGGTCGAAGAAACGGCTAAAAAGGATTGAACGTCGAAGGGTCGACATTCAGTTCATAGCTTTGGCATAGCTTCAAACTAGTCTTAGGATGGTTTTCTGGAGAAGTGATAGAAGAGAAAGTTGTAGAACACAACTCCAGGAACCTAGGGGACAAAGTGACATTTCCATTGCTCAACCAGAAGGGGTCAAACAAGGCTAATGCCAGTGGCTGACATGCACTGACATAGTGCTGGACATGGCCAGAAACTAGGGCATGGCTTAACTTTTGATCCAGGGCTCCAATTGATGCAACACTTTGTCTGGGAGGTAGGCATTACTAACAGGAACAATATACTCAACAGGCACAAGGGCTGGAAATGGCCGGAGGGTGGCCAAATCCGGTGATGAACTGCGGTGGCCTGGACATGAACTGAGCTACTGGACAGTGATCTTGGCAAAGGCATAACTCACAATCTAGGCAGATCCAGGTGTCGAGCTAGTGGAAGAAATTGCTCAGGGAGGTGAGGCAAAGCTAAGGGACAAAGTTTCAGGGGCTAGATCGGCCGGGAACGAATTCCGGCGACCGGCGCTGGAGAAGATGACACTGGACAAAGGGGGTTTTCGATACAGGGTGAATGAGCTCAATCCCAAGCTTGAGGATGATCTCTAGGGCACAACAAGGCTACTGGAGGGGTTAATTTTGCTGGGAGATGGCCGGAGAAGCTTGGCGGCGAGGTCCGTCGAACGGCTGAGGTTTCAGTTTGGGGTTTCTTCGATTTGAGTTTAATTGGGGATCCTGATTCAACAGGCTTGTTAGGAAATGGCTAAGGATCACTTTCTACTACTGGGACGAAAGCTAATTCGGGATGAAATGGCTAGCATTGGGGAAACAGGGCAATTGGGCCTTTCCGGCGATCACCGGCGATGGGGATCGATCTGGTGCAATTGGCTGCTATGACACAGAGAGGGGAACGAGGGGAACTCACTGGTGAACTTGGATCGAAGAGAGGGGCTGTGGAAAGGGCTAGCACCGTGAGCTCACTCACTGGCTCGCCGGAGAAGAAAGCGAAAACGGCGAGAAACTGGAAATTTGGCTAAGTCTTGAGGTTGTGCTTCTTCACGGCACTGAGGGGGTTTAAATAGGCACGGGGACGGAGCTTGCGAGGGAAAACACGACAACGGTTGCTTGCGCCGGGGAGAAGTTTGTCGGGCGCAGGCGCAACGACGGCGACGGCGATGTGATACACTTCAGGCGGTGCTGCAGCTTTGCCAGTTGCATTGGAACTTCACCTGGAACGGCGCAGATGCGGAGGCAACAGCAAAGCTCCGGCAACGACACGTAATGCCATGCAAATGCCACGGCAACGAGAGCGCGCGCGCGAAACACTACTGGAGCACGGTCGTTTATCCGCTGGGCAAGGCGACGCACTGTGCTGGCACGTGCGCACGGGGTGGCTCAGTTGTTCACAACGCAGGCGACAAGAAGCGGTGGCCGGCGGCGAGCAAGCACGGCGAAATCCACGGCGCGGCAACGGCGACGTGCACTGGTCGAAAGCAACGACCAGGTGCTGGTCGAATGGACCTGAAAAGAATATTTGGGCTGTTCTGTAATTCTGAAACTTGCTCCAGGGACTGTTCTGTGAGGAAAATTTGAATAGGACTTGCGCCTGTTTGCAAATTTGGAGATCTGAGGGTCCGATCTGAAATCTGATTTCGCAGCTAAGTTGCAAAAGATTGTTAGAACTCATCTGGCCAAAGTTTGGTAAGATCAGGCAAGATCTGAAGGGTTTTGACAAAATTGGGGAAAACAGTTTAGGGTAAAATTAGGGTAATTAGGGTTTTAAAATGGCAAGGCTTGAAACTCGGCTTTAGGATGAGATTTTGGAGATGGTCCCGAAGGGAAAAATGCTCTGAACAACATTTAGAAGGGAATGGCTGAAGCAGATTAGGGTTTGGGGTCCAGATGTGGATTTTGGCTATTTTAGGGTTTGGCAAAAGTAGGGGTGTTACATACAACCAGCTCAAACTCCTACAACCACGACCAAACCCTAAACAGAAAATCGCCAAACCGGCGACACGACCATGACCACGTATCAAACAAGGATACGATCAGAATGTGCAAGTACGATCACGACCAGCTCTAGAATAATAAACCAATTTAAGTAGCTGGCGATCAAGACTAAGTGCAGTTTTCAAAACATTTTCTCTAATGCACCAAAAACTACACTTAGACTCTCTAGCAATGCAAGAGGCGATAAAACACTAGTGCAAGATGATATGAATGCATCTGAGCTTCCACACTAGATAGATTCAAGCTAATAGTTTCCAACCCCTCTTAATAGTACGGTCAAACTAGCAAAACGAATCCTATCAACCCGATCTGTCTCCAAACACCAAGACTGGTAAAATTCTAAGAAAACAATCCTTAATCTTGGATTTTACCTTCGGTAAAGCTCGACCTCGTGAAGCTCGATCCCTCGAAGCTTGTCCTCGCAAAGCTCAACCTTGCTAAGCTTGACCTCGCTCGAGATGACTCATATCGGCATCATCCTCTTCACGCCCTTACTTGTTTTCATCCTGCAACCATTCTGAGACTAGAACACATACACTCAATGCATAAACGTTAGTCTCATATACAATTCGCCATTAATCACCACCAAAGAAATCACTCCACACAGGAGTTAACTCAACGATTTCTCTCTTCGGTGAAATGACAAAACCAATTTCGATAAGCAACAAATGAGTAAGAGATGAATCACACAATCATATAGATCTATATATGATGAAGACATACGCACATGATCCATACTACTCATGTCATGATAAAGATAAGCATGATGCAACCACTGAGCTCCCTCTCAACACATGCATCGATCTCGATACCACAAATGAAGGAGTTATCAAACTTCCGGATTTATCACATGATATTCCAATTTACACTTAGCACAAGATTGATGCAACCACAGAGTTCCCCCTCAACATACACATCAATTGTTAAACCATAACCGGGAGTCATCGACTTCAAGGGTTTAACATTAACAATTCAATGTACTTGTGCTAAACTAGGATTTATACAAGTTGCCATTTAATCCTCAAAGCTGTCATTATCCAGATCAATATTAATCATTAAAGTTTTATCCAAATCATCATTAATCATCAAAACCCAGATGCTTAGATCGACCTAGATCCAACAACCACGAGCAATCAAAAGCAAATATCGGAGAAAACTCAGCTAGCCGTTGTGGTCGAAAATGGAAACAAAACAGCACATACTGACAGTCAGCAACACATGCTGACAGTCAGCATCTACCTCAACGGATCGACAAAAATTACAAATAAAACTTAGCTACCCGTTTGTGGTCGTATATGGAAAGAAAACAACTCATGCTGACAGTCAGTATTGACCACAAAACGTTCATTAAAACAAAACTCAGAAAGAAAATAACTTATGGTCGAAACTCATGCTGACAGTCAGCAACACATGCTGACAGTCAGTGTAAGTCAAAAAATTTCAGCTCAAAAAGACATGCTCTCTGGACAAATGGCAGCAAAGAAGCTGACATTTTATGCTGACAATCAGCATGTGGTGCTGACTGTCAGCGTGGATAAAAATAGTCATAACTCTTGATCCAGAGGTCCGATTGAAGTGTTTTATAGTTTGTACAAAAGATAACTTAAATGGCTATAATTTTGTCAATAAAAGCAAGACCCAGATCGGCCTAGATGAATCTATAAACATCAAATAAAGTTCCTATTGCCGAAATATCAGAAAAGAAACAATTCATTTTGAAACAGATTCGACCAAGATGTGAATGAATGCATTGTCCTAAAAGTTTCTCGGTTTATGTTGGAACTATAGAGAAAGTTTGCAACCCCTCTTAATAGTACAGTTAAACTAAAAACAATTCCTATAAACTGGTCATACTCCAAACCCCGAGACTGATACAAAATAAAAACTCATTTTACCTTAGGTCCTTTGCATCTCCAATCTTGCGACTTCCGTTTTGGAGACCTTGCACTTGCGACCTTGACTCCCAACCTTGAACTGCGACCACAGCCAACATTGCGACCTTGCGCTTGCGACTTTGGACTCGTGACCTGCAAATCTTCGCGGATCACTTGCAGGCTTTACAGAAATCACTCTGCATTGAAATAGCTCAAAGACAAGATTAGTCCAAAACACTTAATGCACTAGTACAGAAATGCAGTCTACTAACCCCTATATTCTATCGGTTATTAGCGATTTAGTAGAAAACCGATAGAAAATATGCCTCGCGGTCATAAAAGGCCAACGGGTGTATTTTCCCTATCGGTTTGTAAGAAACTTACCGATAGAAGAAGCAGTATGATTTACTCTAGCGGTGATGAACATATTTGCCGTTAGAAGATATGCATAAGTACTGACGGGAGAATGTTGTGCCCCGATAGGACTGGTTGACTTCTACAACTAGACTTATTCTATCGGTACTGTATGCATCTACCGACAGAATATCTCAAAAATTCCTATCGGCAATATGTAGTGTGCCAATAGAACCGTTCGCCTTCTACAAATATTTTTATTCTATCGGTAATGGATTCTTGTACCGTTAGAATATATCGAAAATTGCTTAGAACTGTTCATGTTCAAATAGTTTTATTCTATCGGTAATGAATGTTTATACCGTTAGAATATAGCAAAAATATTTTAGCACTGTTTGCCTTCTACAACTAGTATTATTCTGTCGGCAATGTACGTATATACCGACAGAGTATGTACAAAAATCCGTATCGGTAATATGTATTGGGCCGATAGAACCATTCGCCTTCTACAGATGTTTTTATTCTATCGGTAATTTATTTGTATACCGTTAGAAGATATATAAAATTACTAACGGTATGAGATTTTTGTACCGATAGTACTTATCTAGTACTATAAATACACGGGCATGTCTCTTTCATTCTCACAGTTCATCTGGGGCTCGTAGTCCTAACCCGTAAGCTCCATGGACGGCCGGCGCACCTCTACAGGCGACCGCTGCACCTCCGCACCTCCATCGACACCCTCTAGACTTCGGCATCCCAAGTAAGGTACGTAAAATTTCGGCAATATTGTTAGATTATTCTAATCCGATTATGGCAATTATTCTGCAATTTTTGCATCCTTCATTTTGATGTGTCTTCTTTTCAATATGATTATGATCTGTGCAGGTCCTTGGATGATGCTCATGAGGGGCAACGTATTTCACAGTTCTTTATCGCAGTACGCTGCCTACGTTGGCTTGTTGGCGAAAGAAATGGTGAAGATCACCATCGAGAGCTGGAAGCACGTGAAGGGCGAGATCTTGGTTGGCTCGGTCGAGAAGATCCTTAAGCCCGGCGTGTTTCTCAAATCAGGACCTATAGAAAGGATCTTACATTTTTTTGCATGCACCAATTTGTGGCCAGATGCTTACCTGCTTGGAGAAGAAGAATTGTTGTTATTTGCACAGCCATTCTACACCATCACTATGTTGGATCTAGGTAGATCTTAGTATCTAGGTTTTGATGATTAATGACGTTTTGGATAAATCCATGATGATTAAAGTTAATATGCAAATATCAGATTTGATGATTAAATGACAATTTAGATAAATCCTGATTTAGTACAAGTAAATTGAATTGATTATCGGTAAACCCTGAATTGGATGTTTGTCTCGATTGCGGGTTTGATATTGATGCATATGTAGAGGATGAGCTCGGTGGTTACATCAAGCTTGTGCTGATTGATTGATCAAAATGTAATACGTTAAATCTGAGACTGATGACTCCAGTTGTGGATTTTATATCGATGCACATGTTGAGGGGGAGCTCATCACTTTGGTCATCTAGGTTGATTGATATCATGATATGAGTAGTATAGATCGTGTGCGTATGTGTTTATCATCTACGATCTATATGATTGTATTTTATCTTATACTCATTTACTACTCGTTGAATATAGTTTGTCGTGTCATTTGAAAGAGAAACCGTTGAGCTAACTCCTGTGTGGAGTAGCTTCTCTGGAGGTGATTAATGACGACTTATATATGAGACTAATGTTGTGCATTGAGTGTACGTATTGTAGTCTCAGTTTGATTGCAGGATAAAAGCGAGCAAGGGTGTGAAGAGGATGAAGTCGATATGAGACATCTCGAGCGAGGTCGAGCTTAGCAAGGTCGAGCTTTGCGAGGACAAGTGTCAAACAGTCGAGCTTCGCGAGGTCAAGCTTAGGGAGGTCGAGCCTTGCGGGGACAAGCGTCTAGCGGTCGAACTTCACCTAAGGTAAAATCCAAGATTAAGGATTGTTTTCTTAGGATTTTACCGGTCTCGGTGTTTGGAGACAGACCGGGTTGATAGGTTTGTTTTTACTAGTTTGACCGTACTATTAAGAGGGGTCGGAAACTAGTAGCTTGAATCTATCTAGTGCGGAAGCTCAGATGCATTCATATCATCTTGCACTAGTGTCTTGCATTGCTAGTGAGTCTAAGTGTAGTTCATGTGCATTAGATTAAATGTTTTGAAAACTGCACTTAGTCGTGATCGCCAGCTGTTTAAATTGGTTTATTTATCTAGAGCTGGTCGTGGTCGTATTTGCATATTCTGATCGTATCAGTGTTGATACGTGGTCGTGGTCGTGTCGCTTGTTTGGCGGCTTTCTGTTTAGGGTTTGGGCGTGGTCGTAGGAGTTCGGACTGGTCGTACCAGTCTTCGACTCGCTTGCGTACGCTCGACCAAATCCTATCGACCACCTGTTTTCTATCGGATGTCAAGACCTGTGTGGTCGCGGTCGTTGCTAAGTGACACAAATCACATCCGCGAGAAAACGGCAAATCCGTATGTGCAAATACTTTAAAATTGCATTTGAGATGATTTTGGATTGAACATTTTGACAGCAGGAAAGTTTCTGAGTTTTCTAGAAGTTTTTAGACCTTTCTAGGTCTTGCTCCTGTGACAAAATTGTAGAGCTCTGAGTTATCTTTCTAACAAGCCAAAAATCACCTCAATCGGATCTCTGGATCAAAAGTTATGCATGTTTTACTGTCAGTGTGCACTGACCGGACAAATGCATCCGTCTGGAGCTATTTGTCCGAAGGGGCCGGACTTTGTCCGAAATGGCCGGACATTGTCCGGCCTGTACAAATTTTTTGAGCCGAAAAATGAAACAGAGACAAATGCATCCGTCCGGGGCATTTGTCCGTTATGGGCGGACTTTGTCCAAAATGCCCGGACATTGTCCGGCCTGTACAAGTTTTTTGAGCCGAGAGTTAACAGAGACATAACCATTTGTCCGGACGTTTTGTCCGGACAAATGGTATCCGTCTGGCCTTCACAAATTTCGCCCAACGGTCACTGACACGTTCGCAACGGCTGAAATTTTTGTACTGGCCGGACAGTGTCTGAAGTGGCCGGACAATGTCCGGCCTGTACAACTTTTGGCCCGGTTTCTTGCAAACGGCTAGTTTTTCTTTGAGGCTATAAATACTTCATGTATGGCATCATTTGTGGGTACTCAAAGAGTTCATTCTTCAGCTGAAAACCTAGCCAATTGATTTGCATTTGAGTTATTGCATTTAGAGGCTAGAATTGAGCCCAAATCTTGAGTAGATTTGAGAGAAAGCTTGAGGGAGAGTTTGTGAGTGTTTAGTGCACTTCATCTCCATTAGATTGCTAGTGCTAGAGTGTTGAGCATATCATTTGCATCATTGAGCTTCTAGCACGTGGTTAATTCAAGTGAAAGCGCATCCAGCTTGTTACTCTTGGCGATCGCCTTCGCCTAGACGGTGCCGGAGGAGAGCCGAGATCTCTCCAATTGAAGTTTGTCGGAGAGGCCGGCAAAAGATTGTGAAAGGTGTGGTGCTCGCCTATCCGGTGTGGAGAAGGAGCAACCCTAGTGAGATATCCTTCGTGGATATAGAAGCGAGGCTCCGAGAGAGCGCTTCAACGAGGAGTAGGGGAGACCGGGCGAGTCTCCGAGACCTCGGGAAAAACTCGATCTCTTTGGTTATCTCTATTACTTGCTTTAATTTCTTAGTGACAGAATTGTTGTTCTTAATCTTTTATAAATTGCAAAACTTGTGTTGAATTGTCACTCACATCTTTAGAAACTTGTTATTGCAATTTAGGTTGTTAATCACTAACTTAGAAGAAAAATTTAAAAACCGCCTATTTACCCCCCTCTGGTCGGCATCCTCGATCTTACACACTACACAGAACAACATCTTGGAAGGTAGGTTCTTTTTGTTAATAGAGTTGAGTTGAGTTGATCGAATTTGAGTCCGAGGAAATCACCAATACAAATGTAAGTCGACGGCAGTTCCACCTCCTCGGGCGTCTTCGAACTGAACTCCTATGGTTAAGTCCAATGTGGTTCAAACATTTATTGTTTTGGATGAATGGATTTGTGATGTATCAGGTCTAACTTGTAGTCGGTAGTTGCATTGTGGCAACCTGCAAAGGTTCTCTTTTATGTAAAATGTACGGGCCACTGGGTCCTCGTCGTGATCTGTTGTTAATTTCAGACGTGGCTTTTCTAATATACATCGAATGTGTGAATTATTGTATTTGTATATTGTTGTATATTTGTGTATCATGTATTGCTAATTGGGACATGGACTTGAATGTGTAGGGAGTATTTATGTATTTAATTGTATTGGTAGGTAGGTGTGTATTTGTACTGCTGTTTCAGACATGTACCTGAATTTGTATTGGTGAACTGGCATGTGTGTGTTTGTACCTGAATTTGTGAACTGGCATGTGTAATTTCTTTGGCAAGATGAATTCCCAAGTACCTAAGAAAAGTATTTTTGTGTCTCCTAGTTAATCCACAAATTAGCATTTCTTGAAATATTGCTTTATCTTCTAGTTAAGATCTGTTTGATGTAAGATCTGTTTGATGTTACATTGATATGATTCCTTGGATGTGAGAACTGGTGTCATGTGTGTTCTCTACAAATACCTCCTCTAACGGTAAATATACACATATTTACCGATAGAAAACACATATATTTGCTCAATCATGCATCATCTAACGGTAAATACACATATCTACCGATAGAAAAACTCATGTTCATGTGTCATGCATCATCTAACGGTTAATACACATATTTACCGATAGAAAAACTCATGTACGTGCTGTGTCATGCATCATCTAACGGTCAATGCACATATTTACCGATAGAAAACACATATATTTGCTCAGTCATGCATCATCTAACGGTAAATACACATATTTACCGATAGAACAAGGTCTTTACTTGCTCAGTAATGTACATTCTCTAACGGTATATGTGTGTTTTTACCGATAGAATATGTGAGAGGCAAATTACCTTAGTTAATCTAACGGTTATTTCATGTATTTACCGTTAGAAAAAGCTCCATTATAAGGAAAACCCCACTCGACCATTGCTGAGCTGCTCTTTAATTTGTTCTGTTTCACTCTATGTCCCTCTGTTTGTGATGAAAGTTCCACGCTCGCAGCTACACTGCTAGGGTGATCAGCGCAAGCTGGAGGGAAGTTGATTGCACCCCTCTCTTTAAGGTATACTTAATTGTCCATAGTTATCTCTCTCTCCCTCTAGATCTCCCTCCCTCTCTACTTACAAGCTAGCTGTATTGTGTAGTTTCAAGTTTGTAGCTCTAAGCTTGGGAGCTAGGTAGCTGGAAATGCGTCATGTTTTAGGAGCTAACTAGCTTGTATTGTGTAGTTAGCTAGGTTAATTAGTGTTAATTTCGTCAGGCTAGGGTTCAACACATCTGTTGTAAGAGGCTGTACATGTACATATACATAACTTAATCTGGCAGGTTTCATGCATGGCTGACTCGTTAAATTTTGTTAATTGTAGATGGACAGGAAATATTGGATGTATAGAATAAAACGTACTACTCTTGAATATTTGGATGGTGTGAATGAGTTTATTAAATTTGCTGAGCAACAAAAGGAGAGGAAGGGAGAGAAAAATATGCTCTGTCCTTGTACAGATTGTATGAACTTGAAGAGGTTTAGCAACTCTGATCAAATTAAGAGTCATTTGATTCGTCGTGGTTTTAACGCGCGATACACCCGTTGGATATGGCATGGCGAAGATCTTAAGGAAACAAGCACCACTACTACCAATCAGCAGGACTCAGATGTGGATTGCAATAATATCGATGATCATCCGAATTGTGATAATGTTCATTCCGATGTGCACATAGATGATGATGATGATGACAATCTAGATGAGATGTTACGTGATGTAGAGGAAGATTACAACGAAAATGACTTCTGTGAATTTGAGAAACTGATTGCTAACTCTGAGAAGCCTCTGTTCCCTGGATGTGCAACATTTACAAAACTGTCTTCTGTGCTGAGATTATATAACTTGAAGGCAGGCAACGGTTGGAGTGATAAGAGTTTCACGGCACTATTAGATCTTCTAGCGGACATGCTTCCAGAGGGAAATGAGTTGCCAAGATCTACTTACCAAGCCAAAAAACTGTTGTGTCCGTTGGGAATGGAAATCGAAAGAATACACGCATGCCCAAATGATTGTGTGTTGTACCGTAACGAGTACTCCAGTTTACATGTTTTTCCAAGATGCGGCGCATCGAGGTATACGCGTAGGGACCGGATTGACAGTGAACGTCACGAGGTAAAGAAAGGACCTCCGGCAAAAACTGTGTGATACTTGCCTGTGATACCTAGATTGAAGCGGCTGTTTGCAAATCCGAAAGTCGCGAAACACTTGCGTTGGCATGTTGAAGCCCGGAAACAAGACGAAAAACTGAGACACCCAGCTGATTCTATTCAATAGAGAAACATCAACAGAACATTTGCTGAGTTCGGCGGCAAACTTAGGAATATAAGGTTCGGGCTGAGTACAGATGGTATGAACCCACATGGTAATATGAGTAGTCTACACAGCACTTGGCAGGTTCTTTTGTGCATCTACAATCTTCCTCCTTGGTTATGCATGAAGCGCAAGTACATCATGATGACGTTACTAATCTCAGGACCCAGACAACCCGGAAATGATATTGACGTGTTTCTAGCGCCTTTAATCGAGGACTTACAGAAATTGTAAAGCGAGGGGGTGCAGGTGTGGGATGCATACAAGAAAGAGAATTTCATCTTGCGGGCCCTGATATTTTGCACCATAAATGATTTTTCGGCCTACGGCAATTTGTCAAGGTATAGTACGAAAGGAGCCAAGGCTTGCTCTATTTGCCTAGATGAAACTGAGAGCATGTGGATGCGAAACTGCCGGAAAACAGTGTACATGGGTCACCACAGGTTTCTTCCGGTGCATCACACGTACCGTAAGAAGAGGAAATCATTTAACGGGAAGCCTGAGAAGGGATCAGCTCCAATGTTTCTGACCGGTAAGGAGATTTACTCGCGCGTGAAGGACATCAAAGCTGAGTTCAGTAAACATTCTAAACCTCGAGAAAAAAATGTTTGGAAGAAGAGATCGATTCTCTGGGATCTACCGTACTGGGAGCACTTACAAGTTCGACATTACATTGACGTCATGCATGTTAGAGAAAAATGTATGTGGCAGTTTGATTGGTTTGTTGTTGAACATTCCGGGAAAGACAAAGGATGGTGTGAAAGCTCGTCGTGACATGGTGGAAATGGGGATAAGGACTGAGCTTGCACCTTTAGAGAATGGAAAGCGTACATACCTCCCCCGGCCTGCTATACGTTGTCCAAGAGCGAAAAAACAGAACTCTGTCGGTGCCTGCACGGTGTTAAAGTTCCATGTGGGTACTCCGCGAACTTGAAAAAACTTGTGTCCATGAAGGACCTAAGACTGGTTGGCACGAAGTCCCATGACTGTCATGTCTTGATGTCACAAATGCTTCCCATTGCTATCAGAGGCATTCTCCCAGTTAAAGTCAGAGAGACAATCACAAACCTATGTTATTTCTTCAACACAATATCTTTCAAAGTAAGTACGTGCACTCATACTATAAGTTCATTACCTCCATTTGTGGAGTTTAATTAGAAGATTTTTCTGATATGAATATTTGGCGCAACTGTGTCCTCGTAGGTAATTGATCTGGATGGACTGGACGCTTTGCAACGCGATGTGGTTACAACTCTTTGTCAGCTCGAGATGTATTTCCCTCCATCCTTTTTTGATGTTATGGTCCATCTGATTGTTCACCTTATCAGAGAAATTAAGTTTTGTGGACCCGTGTGCCTGCGCTACATGTATCCATTTGAGAGATTTATGGGTGTATTGAAGGGATACGTAAGGACTCGTCGTCGACCCGAGGGGAATATCATGGAAGGTTATGCCGCCGAGGAGGTGATTGAATTTTGCACAAATTATATGGCCGGGATTGACCCAATTGGCATTCCTAGGTCCCGACACGAGGGTAGGCTTCAGGGCATCAGAACGATTGGATTCAAAGCTATCGTCCCCGCTCGTGATGTGTACGCAAAATCACATTTTTGGGTCTTACAACACATGACGGAGGTCGAGCCATACATAACGAGCACAAGGTAATGTTACGGTCACAGAATCCTTCGAAGTCAGACGTTTGGGTCACCAGAGAACATAACAAGAAATTTGTTGGGTGGATCCAAGAAAGAGTCACGCGAGCTGCCGAGGGCTCCATAAGTGAAACTGTGACATGGTTGGCTAGAGGCCCAAGATTCACTATAGAGACTTGGCAGGGGTACGACATCAATGGGTATTCATTTTACACAAGAGCTCAAGACACCAAGAGTAGCACGCATGTAGCGGAGTGACACTGTTTGCTATTTCCGAGGAAGCCAGGTCAGTAAGGGCGCTAAACTCATATTACGGTGCTATTAACGAAATATGGGATCTCGATTACGGATTACTTAAGATTCCCCTGTTTTGATGCCAATGGGTCGAAATCTCTCGAGGTGTTCAAGTTGACAGTTACGGGTTTACTCTCATCGATCTTGGTAGAGTCGGACACCAAGACGATCCATTCATACTTGCAAAGCAAGCCACACAGGTATTCTACATCGTTGACCCGGCCAATCCAAACTTGCATGTTGCCCTCTACAGCAAGAGACGTATTGTTGGGGTCGAAGACGTTGTCGACGAAGAGGAGTATAACCAATTCGATGAAATACCTCCATTTTTAGAGGACATTCAATCTATCCCTACTGAAGATATCAACGAAACAACGTATCTGTGAGATGATCACGAAGAAGGATTATGGGTTGAGAACCATTGATGATTAATTTCTATTTCAGGGATAAATGCCAAGCAAACAGCCCACAAGTTCTGCAGCAAGGTGAGGAACTTATCATTAATACATCAGGCAGTACATTTTTCTTTAGAACTTAATGATAAGCTAGTTTACAGCATTAATATATCTCAATTTTACTCCACAGCATAAGTGCTAACATGTACAGTACCTTTATCCTGTAAGTACTTAATTCTTCTCTTCAAATAGCACTTGCAAAAATCTCATTGCAGCCTCTTGCTTCTTCAAATTAAGCTCTCCAAAAATCAATTTTTCTGACGGTATTTTGTTATTTCTACCGATAGAAAAGGACATCCACTACTTTAATGTGTCTCAGGCACTTCAAAAGTTTCGCTGTGAAACTTTTACTTATTTTATCGGTATTATTATATTTTACCGTTAGAATAAATTCGTTAGTTCACGGTATTTTGTTGTCTGACGGTTTTTTGTTGTTTGTACCGATAGAAAAATACTCTGGCGCTTTGAATTCTTAACTGTGTCGCCATGCGTCGCCTTGGAAATTCTATAAGTACCTCGCCATGCGTCGCGGTATTTTGTTGTTTTTCTAATTCTCGAACGCTTCGACTCCTCATATTCTCTTTCACAATGGCAACCTCCATGGGATCGTCAGCCACGCCCTCCCCGGTAAGAACTCTAAATCTCCTGGGTTTACCCCTGTATTGTTAATCCATGTTCAGTACATTCTTGACCTGTTGATTTGCACAGGGAATGGGAGCCATGGAAGACACTGGCAAAGTGAAGGCCGACCTGAGGGCCCTCCAGGAGGAGCACAAGCTCCTTACGGACAAGCACACTCAGCTACGGCTTGAACTGGACGATCTCCTCCGGCGCATTCAGCGCATGAAGACGGCTGGTGACAATTCCAGGGCGATGACGAGGCGTCTTTGCAAGGAGAAGCAAGCCGCAGATATTACCATCGCTGGCTGCGGTTTGACTATGAAGGATACCATAGTGAAGCTGAGGGAGGTCGCAGGCCTTCTCGACGCGGTAGTAGTTGATCCTAGGGACAACTTGTCGCTAGAGGAGTCCTGCGTCCTGGCTGCAAGTCAAACTGACTCTATTCTATATGCAGCCAGGGCTAAGACCACCCCTTGACCTAGCATTTTGGGTTTTATTTTTTTTTATAAGTGCTAAAACAACAATGAATGAACAATTTCCTTTTATGTCAATTTTCCAATTTTCCGGCTATTTTCCCTTTTTCTTTATCATTCTGCAGCTTTCAAGCACGGTCTGTTTGATGTTAAATTGTGTGTACCTTTTCATTTTCTGACGGTATTTTGTTGTTTTTACCGATAGAAAAATGGCACCCAATACTATAATCTCAGGCACTTAATTAAAAAATTCTTCTAGGGAAAATTGGTCTCACGGGATTTTATTGTTTATACCGATAAAAAAGGAATCCACTACTTCAAATATTTTTCCGGGAAATTTACTTTTTCTATCGGTATTATTTTGTTATACCGATAGAAACGGACATAATTCTATCGGTATTATTTTGTTTTACCGATAGAAAAGGTCATCCTCTACTTTATTACTCGTACACGGCACTTGAGTTTCCCTCCAGTCGAACAGTTCCAACTTAGAGCACTGCGTCTCTTCGAGAGCAAAGAAAACCACAACCTCCGCCGTGACCACTCACTTCCTCTCTCCCACACGACGATCGCCGGCTGGACACTGGTTAGCCACTGCCACCGGTTCTTATCTTCGTCCTTCGCCGGCCGCCGCTGCGTTCTACACCGCCTCTCCATCACCACAACTGATCGCCATAAATACCCTAATTCGTCGTTCTATTTCCAGCATATTTCTTATTTGATCCTAGTATTTTGTACGTACTAATTCTTCGAGTTTTGCAATTACACTAGGGTTCCCTATTGTGTTGGATTATGTACATTCCGCAGGCAATGTTGATTTAAATTAGGGTTGACATAATATGTTCCAGTGCTGTAATGAACCTATTTTGAGATTTTAACTTATCTATACTGCTGTATGTGTGATCAATTGTATCCAACTGCCATGTAATGCACATTATATGTTGGAGGTGTTCGTACACATATTATATCGGTATCTCCTGTATTTGCCGATAGAAACAATTTGTCTGCTCTATCAGCACCTCATGTGTTTACCGATAGAAAATATTTCTGAACAAATATTAAAACTTTGGATCTGGAAGGACATGAGCCATGCAATGTACTAGTTTGGTTGGGAATTTTTACTCACTTGGTATGAATATATGGCAATGTGGATGGGTCTTCGATGTATATGTTTCAAATGCATATACATGACTTTCCCAAACTAATAGATGTGATGAAGTCCTGATGACTTGCATACAGGTAATGCTAAAGATAACCAAGAGAGGGTGCTATAAACCATATTATTCCTTTTTTGGTTGTGACCTACTTTCTGAGCTACTTCAATATCTTTATATTCCATTAGCATTAGGTTTGTCAGATTACGCACAGTGGCACTTAGATGCTTGTGTGTATATTTACGTGTGAAATAATAATGCTGGCCCATGAATATTAGTATAGCAAATCATGGAGAATGTTATGTGATGACAGTGAATGGTGGCTTATCAACAAAATTCCATATATAGAGAACATTGTTATGTTCTATCGGTATCTCACGTGTTTGCCGATAGAAAAATTGTTATATTCTACTGGCAGCTCATGTGTTTACCGATAGAAAACATTGGATGGTACTAGTGGTTCGACTAGGGCCAACCCCAACGTAACTGAAGATGCAGCTGTTACATCCCAGCGCAAGAGGGTGGGGCGAGGCGCGACGACGTTGGGCCGTTTGGCCAAACGTTCGGATCTTTCTTGTGAGTTCAACCAATTTGGGAGGCCGATTGGAAAGAATGCTGGGAAGTACGCGGCCTAAGTTGGGATGTTGGCGAAAGAAAGGGTGAAGATCACCGTCCAGAGCTGGAAGGACGTGACGGCGGACGAGAGGGATAGGTTGTGGGCGGAAGTGAAGGTTAAATTAACTGAAATCGCTGAACTCTTTCGTAATCACGTTCTCTTGGCTTATACTAAAGTTTAACTAACTCGTGATTAATTGTATGCATTTTTTGAAAACAGGCTAAGTGGAACATCCCCGACGATACACCTAGGACGGCCTGCTTGAAGGACATGAACGGAACATGGAAAACCTTTAAGAGCTGGCTCGTTAGTAACTTCCTCGCTGCGGGGAAATCTCCTTGTGAGAAATACCCCTTCATATCGGAGGAGGTATGGGAGGAATTCACCAAGCAGAAGGGGACTGATCGAGGAGTTCAAGGCCCTTAGCAAGAAGAACAGGGTGATCCAGAAGAGGAACGACCACCCGCATCGGCTCGGATCCCGGGGCTATGCGGGGAAGGAGGAGCAGTGGAAGAAGGAAGACGAGCAAAATCCTATCATCGACACCCCTGAGTTGCAGCTCTCCGAGATCCGGGATGAGAGGTGCAAGCGATGGTGGAGGGGGAGAGGGTCCGTGTCGTCCACGGGGTCTGTGCAGTTCGCAACCCCTAGGGACGTCGACGTTGTGAGGCAAATGGTAAGTTGGCTAACCTCATAAACTATGTGCGCACAAGTGTATATAAGGCAATTTGTCTCACAAGGTACCTTTAAATGTAACAGATCTCTTTTGAGAAGGAGGCAGTGGAGGGATTGTTTACCCTACAGAGGGAGAACGACATCCTTACCCGGGCTCTAGGAAATAAGGAGCATCCAGAGCGGACACGGGCCGTGGGAGCCTGTCGCGCCCCGAAACTGGGACTACGACTACTCCTGTAGAGACCTAACTCGCTGCAGCTAGTCCCATATATGCATAGCATACACATACCCTTGACTTCCCAGGATAAGTCAAGCACAGGAGTATATTTACATTGCAACAGAGTAACTTACAAAATAGTTAAGCAGTGTGGCCTACTGGCCTTGATATTACATAAGAAGATTACAATGCCTTCACGGCATACATGGTTTAGCAAAATAACAACTACACAGCAGAAGATAGGTGACCCACCCACAAAGAGAAGTGGACGGCAGAACAACACACATCAGGGCAATGACGGGACTGACGCTCCTCCTTCTGGATCCAAGAAGTTCTCCATGCCATCATCTTGATCATTGAACGCTCCATCTACTGATTTGTAGGTTGCAAGGGTGAGCACTTACGTACTCAACAAGTCATAGGTAAGAATAGATACATATAGTAGTGATGGTATGAACCTAGACTAGTCAAGAATTATGGGTGTTTATAAAATAATCTTTTTCTTTCATACCTCATCTCATGGCAGCACCTTTCATAATATAACATCATCATTCATGTTCACTAGATTATAGCACTACCGCGACACGTCGACACATGACAACCCACAGTAGCACTCCTTATCATGACAATACATGTCATTTGGGTAATCTTGATTTAACACATTTTATTTAGAAAATAATACTTGTGTCACACCCCGTGGATTTAATCCACCGCAGCAGACTCCTATAAACCCGGAAGCTCGGAGTATTCGAATACGTTTTTGACTCTGCAGAGAGGTACAAATTTACCCGCAAGATATTCCACTTTCAAGCCTTTCCTATCATAACAAAATGATTAGACCCCTGACTCACTTCATATTGTGAGCGGCAAGGTGGAAATAACAAGAACTTTTGTTATGTATCACTCACAATTCCCCCTGACCCTGTGGCTCTCCGCGAGACACAGTTGTGGTAGATTGTATCCAAACCTCCACCCCTACATATATTTCCATTACTGGATCAACGTGCGAGATCACCTTCAGTGATATGTGTGGGAGCCGTCCTCCGTGCCCAAACGTGCATCACTACACAATTCCAGCAGGGGTGTCATGTACGATCCACATAAGTACTTGTTCAGGCCTGTCCCATACCAGGCTTGCGGTTAGCACGTTGTTCATGCCACTAGACGCACAACACAAGGTTCTAGTCCTTATATGCCAGTGACCAAACCATCCACAACCCTGCACCTTCAGTGCCTGCATATCCTTTGCAGTCTAGCACCTCCAGTGCTACCGCCATCCATACCATTTTTCTGGTCACGGCTAGGGGTTTTATTTCATGAATATAAATATATAAATACATATATAATAGTTCATGGCTCAAAACTTGTTTATTTCACATTTCACAGATAACCAGTCTAGTACTGCCAATTCATAAATCAATCTTTCACATGTAATATTATCTATATTCAAGGTTATGTTTTAGCAATATTTAAAATATAGGTTCAAGATGACCAAGAATATGACTTGCCTTCCGCGTCGTAAGAAACAGCAGTTGATGACGGATCAACAACGAAGTCCTCGAACTTAGCTTCTGGATCTGCTCGGCGACAAACAAACAATACACACAAATATTACTTAATATATTAAAATGATTTAGGATCTATATGCAGATATGCTCAACAAGAATGATTGAACGATACTGGAGATAGTTGAGATTGCAAGTTGAACTGAGTTGACATCTAGGGTTTCAAGGAACTGGCTAAGAATGGTGTTAGATGCTCTTAGGATCTCAAGGTTACAATAAGAACATCAGTTTTGTGGTTGGTTTGATCAAAAACAGCGAATGTCAGCAGATTGACATTCGGATTAAGACTCTGACATAACTTCAAGGAAAGCTAGAGAGCTTATCTCAAGTTATGACAGTAGAAGAAAGTGTAGATCATAACTCTACAAATTCAGTGGACAAAGTGGCTTTCAAAATGCACAATCAGAAGTGGGTAAACAAGGCCAATGCCATTGGCTGGCATGCACTGGGACAGTGTCAAAAACTAGGGTTTAGCATAACATACATTTCAAGGGCTCAAATCAAGTTGTGATAGAAGAAGAAAATGCTGATCACAACCTCAGGAATCTAAGGGACAAAGTTATGCTCAAAATGCACATCTGGAAGGGAGTGAAAAGAGCTAATGCCACTGACTGACATAGTCTGGCATTGATCTTGACATGGCCAGAAACTAGGGCTTGGCATAACTTTTGATCTAGGGCTCCAAATGATGCACCACTTTGTCTGGGAGATAGGAAATGATAACAGGAACAAATCATTCAACAGGATCTAGGGCAGAAGATGGCTGGAAGGTGATGAAATTCAAAGGAGAAGTGTGGTGGTGACATGGCACGGATCTTGGCATGGCTATAACTTGAATTCTGGACAGTTTCAGAGATCGGGCTAGGAGACAAATATGCTCAGGAGGTTGAAGCACACTTGAATGACAAAGTTTAAGAAGCTGAAACGGCCGGGAATAGGTTTCCGGTGAACTGTGCCGGAGAAGAACACTGCTATTTGGGGGTTTTCGATTTAGGCCGAAAGAACTCGATTCCAAGCTTGGGAAGTGATAGATGGGTAAGAGGAAGCTACCTGCACGATCAATTTGGCCGGAGGATGGCCGGAGAAGTTTGGCGACGATCGTCGGTTTCTGGAGAAACTCAAAATTGGGGAAAGCTTCGATTGAAGCTCAATCTGGAGATTTAAGCTCAATCTGGAGATTTAAGTACACAGGCTTGCTGGAAATGGCTCACTGATCATCTTCTTCCACAGAATCGAAATCCAATTCGGGGTAATTTGGCCTGCATTGCCGGAACAGGGCAATCGGGAATTTCCGGTGATCGCCGGCGTTAGAGGTCACCGGTGAGCAATTAGATGATATCACACAGAGAGAAAGAGAAGAGGAACTCACTGATGACTTCAATTTGGAGATTGGTGCAGCAGGGCGTGTTGGCACCGTGAGCCTCCTCGACGGCTCGCCGGAGAAGAAGGCTAAAACAGCAATTCTGGGACTTGGATGATTTCCAATGAGGTTTGAGGGAGCTGTTGAGCACAGGAGCACTTAAATAGGCCAGGCAATGCTACAAAGAGGGGACAACGAAGTGATTTGGCAGCTGGGAAGGAGACTGGTTGCGTGCTGAACATCAGCGGCGAAGACACAGCGAAGAACGGTGATGCGACGGCGACAAGTTTGCAGCTGATCACAGTGTCGGTTCATCGAGACTTTGCAAGGTTGTAGCAAGCGGTGGCGACAAGGGCTGGAAAAGTAAGCAACGTGGCGCGGTGTTGCTGACAAAAGCCTGTTGCTGGTCGCGCGCAGGAGCAAATGCTGTTCAACGGCGCTGACACGGCGTTGCCACGGCACGGCTGAAGCAAGGACACGTACACACAAGCATGCACGATCACGAGTGCGGCGAAGCTTCACCGGCGGCGAGCAAACACGGCGCAAGGAAACCACGGCGATCTCTGGTCGTGCACAGCAGCTGCTGTCCTGGTCGAATAGGGCTGATTTGCAATATTTGATTTTCTTGATTTGGACTGAATTGTAAATCTGAAGATTTGGATGATTTGATCTGGAATTGATTCTGCTGTTTTGGTATACTTAATTCAATAGATGATTTGGCACAGCTAGGAGATAAAGTTTCAGACATTTGGATAATTTTTGATATGAACTGAAAACAGAGTAGATGAGGGTAAAATAAGTCTGAATCTTATTGATCTCGAATTCTGGGATTTAGGGTTTGATTTTGAGATACTCATATAAGAAGAATTTGTGTTGAAAAGCATTTGGGAGGTGTTCCCTGAATCAGATTTGAATTTGAAGATGATTTGCAACATTTTGCCTTTTCTGGCTTTTAGAAAATCTGGAAAAAGGACTGATCTGCGAATCTGGAGTTTTGGAAGGTTTAAACTGAATTTAATTGCACTGATCTGGCAGATTATATTCAACAGAATATTTGGCAAGAACAGTTGATAAAATTTGGCACATTTGACTAGTCTTTGATACAGACTAAAAATAGGGTATTTTTAGGGTAATTGAATCTGAGTTTCAATTTATTTCGAATTCTGGTAATTAGGATGAGATCTTGAAATCTGCACAGAAGAGGAACTTGTTTCAAATAGCATCTAGAAAAGATTTGCCGAAGAAATTCTGAATTTGGAGTTAATCTGGAGATTTTAGCCTTTTTGGGTTTCCAAATATCAGATAAAGGACTAATTTGTGAAAAAGGTTTAGATGGTAAAATCTGACTGCCAACTTTTTGGATTAAGGTATTGGCATACCCTTGATCATAATCCAAGAATAATCTGGTCTGAACTTGGCTAAGATTTTGATTAAATTTGAATTTCTGAAACTTAGGGTATTTAGGTAATATAAGATATTTCTGTTTTCGAAAACAGAAAGGAGTTGATAAATCTGGAAGTTAGAGATAGAATTGGATCTGGGTTCTGAAGGCTTTTAGGTTTAGGATAACTGATAGATCAAATCTGGAAAGTCAGATCTTGACTTGGGGTCACAGGATAGATTTTGGAGATTTTAGGGCTAGAACAGAATAAAACTGGAGCTGATTTGGTTGATCTAAAAGAGACATATGCATGCATGACTTTTAAGAAAGAAACTTTTCACCCCAAAACTCAGGATGTTACAGAGCCATTGTGTCGTGGAAGGCCGGTTTCGCAGATCCGGCTCCACCGAAGAAGAAGGCCCGCTCCTGGAAGGAAAAGGAAGCTGAGCTCTCCGATAAGATACAGGCTGAGGTGCAGTTTGAGGTGCAGTCTGAGGTCACATAAATGAGGGAAGAGTTTGCACGGTTGAGAGATGCATTGCTGGCCAAGAGTACAGATGCGGATCCCCAGGGCGACAGTACCCCGCGGGGTCGGATAAGCAGCTGCGCTTCAAAGGTCCTCGCGGATCCAGTGGATCTACTTGAGGTACTGCAAGCCTTCATCTGTACACTTAAGTTGATGCCACTCCCATTCTGTTAGAGTTGTTTCGCTAACCTATTTTAATATTTACAAATTTGCAGAAGCCGGAGGGTTGCATCCTACTGAATCACCTAGGCGACAGGCAGGAAGTGGTTGGACACGGCTTCGTATATCCGTCTGGGCCGGATGTCCGGGTCCACTGCGTACCTCTGCGGTTGGGGTTTACAAAGGTACAGGTGGACATGGCCATGCCGAGCTACAACGATTCTCCGTTGGCAGTCCCAACAGAGGAACTGCAGACACTTGCTGAGGCAGTGGGCTCCTACGTACAGTGGCCTAAGAAGTGTCTTCTAATACAACTAGTAAATCCTACACATTTTAGATTACATCCTACTCAGTACACTCAACTTGCAAAATCTAACATACATGCTCATTAATTGAAGTGGCCTGCCGCCGAGCTACAAGGGGACTGCGCCCCCAGCTCAGGGCATGAGGCTCGATCTCGTGCGAACCTGGACACATCAAAGACGTCCTCGACCCCACCCAGCACATCCACACCTTCATCTCGGCAGAAAGCTGCCATCACCTCGCCCTTGCCTTCGAAGGTACGTGCTCAGTCCCCGGCGAAAGGCAAGGGCAAAGGCAAGGGAAAAGGGCGACAGGGACAGCCGGAGAGGTTCAGGTACGGGTTCCCACTCATGTCGGAGGCAGCTTTGCGCAAATTAGATCGATCAACCAGAGACCTCCACGAGTGGTACCTACACCGAGCTCGGCGCAATCTGAACTTCTTAGTTCCCTACAGGCCTGGGCAGTTCCACCGTGAGCCTGGGAGTATATCCGTGGCACACGAGGATCTGTTCGACCTCTACAATTGGCGGGAGCTCGATATGTCCATCATACGGACTGGAGTCCTGTGAGTTTGTTGATGCTATGTATTGCTGTTTTCTAACTCTGTTTGCTAACTCTGCATTGTTGTAATTCATTTGAAATGTAGTAACTTTCTGTGTAATACTAATGTCTTCCTTTGCATGCAGGTGCATGTACAGGCTAGCATCGGAGGCTGCGTGTGACAAGGTGGGTTTCCTTGACCCAGAGAAAATAAGCCTCACGATGCTAGAGCACAACGCCGCTCACACTGAGCAGTACATATCCAAGGCGCTGATGGCGCAGCAGGATAGGGAGTTCATTCTGGTGCCGTACCACCAAAGGTTAGTGCATTTCGTACTAATTTAACTCAATCTTGTATGTTACACCTGAGATATACTTTGAGCTAGCGGTCCTCTTTTACGTACAATGCAGGGGCCACTGGATCCTCATCGTGATCTGTCCGCCGAGGAACGAGGTGTACTACCTCGATTCGATGCGTGATAGATTATCAATCGAATATGTGGTCAAGGGGAATATGGAGGTGTAAGTAACTTATATGTTTGATTTAAATTTTGACCTCACTAGCTAATGATAATACATTAACCGGCAATACTAACTGAAATGCAGGGTTTTTGATAAATATGTGTCCGCTAGAAGGAGGCATGCCGCACCGCAGGGCTCCCTACTAACTTGGAAAGAATATGAGGTACTCACGAGACTTTTTGTTTATGCTTAATTAGTTTATGGAAACAATAGCTAACATGTCTTCGCATATGCAATTATCTCAGTGCCATCAGCAGCTGCAATCGTGGGAATGCGGGTTTTATGTGCTACGCTACATGTACGACCTAGTGCAAACAAACTTTGCCCAATTCCCCAGGTAAGCATCGATAGCTAACTCAAATTTGAAAATTGGGTGTCACGTTCAAAATTAGGAAGTTAGTTACTCAGTATTCACACATGCTTGCAAATCTCCATGTCGAAAGACCAATACGAAAATGCAAAGATTAGAGATCTTCGACAAATCTGGGCTCAATATGTCATGGAGGAAGTTGCGCCCAACCATCCACCATGACAATTTTCTCTTTTTCGTGTACTCTGTGCATAGACTGTTTATATACATGTGAATAAATATATATATGAATAAATGTCCACATTGGATTGCAATTTGTATTTGTCCATATATATGTGAATAAATGTGAATAACGGTCTAATGTGTCAATCTGTTCTGTGAATTTACCCTTCTTTGCATCTGTACTGTATTGTGTATCCAATCTATACTGTATTGCATCTATACTGTATATGTGAATGTACTGTATTGTGAATGTAAATAACGTACTGTATATGTGAATGTTCTATCGGTAAATTCATTCGCAACCGAGAGACTACTACCACTTTTCTATCGGTAAACTCATCCACAACCGAAAGACTACTGTCGTTTTTTCTATCGGTACACTCCAAATTAACCGTTAGAAGAGTGTGACTTTTCTTGCCGGTGAACTCATATACAACCGAGAGACTACTACCACTTTTTCTATCAGTAAACTCACCACAACCGAGAGACTACTGTCGTTTTTCCTATCGGTAAACTCGAGATTAACCGTCAGAAGAGTGTGACTTTTCCTGTCGGTGAACTCATCCACAACCGAGAGACTACTGTCGTTTTTTCTATCAGTACACTCTAAATTAACCGTTAGAAGAGTGTGACTTTTCCTGCCAGTGAACTCATACACAACCGAGAGAGTACAATAGTTTTTTCTATCGATAAACTCATTTCCAACCGAGAGAGTACTAAGTTTTTTTCTGTCGGTAAACTTGTAATTAACCGTTAGAATAGTGGTACTTTCCCTGCCGCTAAACGTCAGACTACGACGGGTTTTCTATCGGTACACTCCTAAGATGTCGATAGAATAGTGAAGTTCTTCTATCGGTTATTTACCGATAGAAAATGTTCTGTCTTGTTCTATCGTGTCTATCTCTATCTGTACAAAAATCGATAGTAGAAGGGTGTTTTTTACCGATAGAAGAAAATTTTTCTGTACTAGTGATGTCATCCATAATCAAAATCAACCTAAAAAGGGCCTAGATGCAACACTTCCAAGCTACGAGTTGCATGTTGATCTCCACACTCATCTTCTTTGGCCCATTCATGCTTTCTGAGCGGGTGTGATTGGGAATAAATTGACTAGAAAGTTTTTTGTGATGCTTTGAAAAGTTGTTGGTACTAATAATTTTTAAAGTTTCATGTAGTGCTTCTCTAGATGCATGTGACTAAGGAGACCATAAGCATTTTTTAAGTTTTATATATATATATATATATATATATATATATATATATATATATATATATATATATATAGGTTGAGAAGTTTTTCAAAAACTTTTACTATTTAGCATATATATATACGATACAAGCCTAAGGCGAGTTCGCAAGAGAACGGAGACGCGGCAGTGGGCGAGTATGTCATTCTTCCACAAGGACTAAATCGGAAGCAAAACGTATGGAACTAAAACTAAATCAATAAACAACAAACAACAAAATGTCTAAGTCGAAAGAAAGAGAAACGCCTAAACGAAAAAAAAGGTACAGATTGTTTCTTTGACAAGTTGCACCAACTAGAACGCAACTGACAGAAATCAGTTTCTGCAATAGCGTCCTAGGCTAGCGGTGACACACTCGAGATCAATCAGAATTTGATTGCAGGAAAAGCACAACTCAACTCAATTTCAAATAGATAAAGCAATGAAGAATCTCTATGGCTCCTTGCTGATCAACTTGATGAACATACACACAGCAATGGATATGATCATCTGTGCACTGACTAAACAATTCAAGCTCAGGTTAACAACTTCAGCAATTGAGACAACAACCAATAGTGAATCAGCAGTTCACACAACAAACAACAATCAGGGAAAATCCATACAACAGCAAATGATCACATTAACAGCTCCCATACAGAGGTATAGCTCAACTCAAGTAACAAAACAGATCTGAAGCAGAGTTTCTAACAAATTCAATCACAAGAATTCTACCAGATTCAAATAACTCTTGAAATTAGTTCACAGATCATTGATTCATCACAAACCACGTTTAGTTTCTGTACATGCATCCCAGAAATACAGTTTGGGGGTGAGGAGAGAACGAGGGTTGGAGAGAGAACTCGTTGCCCAAGTCGGATGTAGATGTGGTGAAGAACGCCGTCGACGAAGACAGTGACGAGAAAAACCCCAGCAGTAGCTTGGTCGTGGTCGAGGAACTGGTCGAGGGGAGCTGCGCTGATGGAGCAGTCGTCAAGGTTGGAGCTTGTCGGCGCGTAGTCGTGTTCAGTGAAGACGACCGTAGAAGCTTGGACGTCGGAGCAATTGAGACCGAGGAGGTTGGCGATCACAGCTACGCAAGATGCCCGCGGCTCAAGTCAATGAAGAGGCCATGGAAGAAGAAGTGGAGGATCTCACTGTTGGTCGAAGCATGGCGGCAACTCTGAGGGGAGTTTTGGTGGCGGCCTTGAAGACGAAGGAGAGAGAAAAGAGAGAGAGAACAACGGAGGATCCGACGAAGGAGAGCGGCGCAGAGCGGGGCGTTGCAGCGACGCGAGGTGAGATCGGCAGCGGCTGTGGCGTGAGGAAGGCGGCACTGTGGCGGTGCGATGGCGGTGGCGTGGGAACGGCGGCACGGCGCTGCGCGGGGTGATGGCGGCGCAGTGCTGGAGTGGTCGATGGCGGCGGCTTGGGATGTGGTGGCGCGAGAGGGATCGCACGGATCGGCTCCGGTGGCGGCTCGTCGGGATCGGTGACGGCGCAGGCGGGATCGGCAGATCTGGCGGCGAGAGGTGGAGAAATGGGGAGAGGAAGAAGAAGAAGAAGGAGGGAGAAGGAGGAGGAGAGAAGAAGAAGAGGACTGGAGGAAAGAAAGGGAGGAGAGGAATCAGAGATGAAGAAGAGAAGAAAAGAAAGAGGAAGGAGGAGGAAAAGAGAAGGGATTTTGGGGAGCTTCTAGGAGAAGAAAAAGGGGGAGGACCGCCGGCCGAGGCCGGTCATCGACGGTGGGAAAGACGAACCGGGATGAGGAAGATAAACTGTGGTGAAAAGGAGAAGAAGAGTGGGGTTGGACTGGCTGAGAAAAAATCAGGGTCAAATCTGGTTTTGTGAGCTATTTGGTAATTTACATAAAAGTCCTTGAGGTTTTAGGTAACTGCAACGACGTCCTAGCGGTTAGGGTTTTAGTTTTATGAGTCTTGATCTTTATGTATTTTGATACTTGGATTTCTGAGAATTTGTAGATAAGTTCAAGCCTGTTCAACCTGTAATAGAGATAAACAGAACAGAACGAGTAGTCAAGTCGAACGGTAATAGATGCAACTGTATTTGAATATACAGTGACTGAATCTAGTATAAACAGGGGGCAAAATAATTGAAAAATACGCGTATTTATGAGAATTATCAATATATATTTAGCAGGTAATTTAAAAAAGAAAATCAACAAAATGACAATTAATATTACTCAAAATTATCTGTTGCACAATTGATACTTTTTATAGTGTCACTTAGACTACTTTAAAAGTACTAAACATAATTTCAAAAGAAATGGACCTTGCAAAAGGACAATATTGCTCACAATTGGCTATTATAGGAGTGGTATGACTTAGTGTTTCCTTGACTACCTTGAAGGTACAAGATGTAAATTAAAAAGGATGAAACTCACAAAAGGGTCTTCTTATTTAGAAGCAAGTAGTTCCAAAATATTATTTTTTGTAATATTTCTTGACTATCTCTAAGGTATTAAATGTACATTAAAAAGGAACAAAACTTGCAAAGAGTTTTAATACTAAATGGAATTAAAAAGGTGCCTCTTAGGATGTGTTTGAGTGTTTGCATCTAGTCTATAATCTGGCTTACGAGAAGCAACTCTAATTATTTGATTGTCTATATGTAAAAAAGAGTTAAATTCGTGGGATACAAGATTTTTTTATGACAAGATGTTGGAGATGTAGGTTTCGAGTGTATCTCACGAGTCAGGTCTACCTAATTGTATAATTTCAGAGTGATTAACACACATTAATAATTTTTAGTATGAATTAAAGTTAATTAAAGACTAATAAAGTACAAATAATGATTATTTTTTGTTCTCCAGTGACGTGGTAGTATTAAATTTTGGAACCCTAGATAGTTTGTGTGGTACATACCAGGATGCTGTTCAATACCACTGACCCCCAACATTCACAAGCAACTTTACACTAGCTCTGCATATTGATTTGGTTTGTGGTAGGTAATGGATAGCGGAAAAAATAGGGCAGATATTATTCACATAACATAATTTCATATCATAATTTTTTTAACATGTGTTACGTTTTTAAGATTCAGAATCCATATTTGAAATTGAATTACACTTTTTTGTCAGATATGAAAACAGTGATATTTTGTCTCCACATTTGTATCCTACGGATATTCTCTACGATGATATATATCGGACTAGCTAATATCACCCCTAGTGATAAGCTACCATTAGTCCATTACCAATTCTTCTTGTACCTTGTAAATCAGGAAGCAGCAACATCATATTATGTATGATGCGGTCTACAGATATTTTAGCTAGCGCAGTCAAATCCAAATTAATACATCAAGCATTTTAATTTTAATTTGCCTGCCTACTTGGATACAGCAGCTATCTAACTACCCTTCGGCAAGGACTAATACTATAAATACAAGTCAGAGTAGTGGTAGTAGAACAATTGATATACAATCTTCACAATTTTTTTTTCTCTACACACCTTAATCATCAATTACAAGCCAATCTGTACATGTTCATGACTACAAACATGATACATACATATATACCCAGCCCACATTCTTCTTGCTGCATGGGTCCATCACTAATCATATTTACATCAGGATGCTTAATACCCCTTTGGATACACCTTAATTAATAATGACGAAGCTAGCTAATTGCAGTTTTTTCCACAAGCTAGCTCTATATCCGCATACTATAGTTGCTACACATCTTAATTACTTTATCGTAGTAAATTTTAATCGTATAATTTAATGGATGGATTCAAGTGCAAGTCATTAATCAAACAGGGTAGGAGGCCAACTTGGCGAGGCCGCAGACGCCCTCGCTTCCAACGCCACGTTTGATCCGGACGTAGCCGCCCTCACCCCAGCCGGAGCCCCACGAGTTCTTCATAAGCCAGTACTTGGTCCCGTCGCTCGCCGTGCCGTATCCAACCGCTGTGACGGCGTGTGTGAGTTTCGTGCCGCAGCGGCCGCTCAACACGCCACGGTCGTAGAACCGGAAGGTGAAGTCGCCGCCGTTGATGGCCACGGACACGGGCTGGTTGGCCACAGCCATCATGAGTGCGGCCTCGTTGTTGCGGGGCACGTCTTGGTACCCCCGAATGGTTGCCGCTGCGGTAGCCTTGCCGGAGCGGCAGGTGCCGTCGGAGGCGCGGTAGGGGTAGGAGGATTCGGTGACGAGGCCGCCGTGGCGGGCGATGTATTGGAAGGCGCTGTCCATGAGGCCGCCCTCACAGCCCTGGTTCGTGCCGTCGACGTCGCAGTCCACCAGCTGCTGCTCCGACAGCGACACCAGCCTGCCCGTCTGGCGTTTGGTCAGGCCTTCCACCGCCGCCACGGCAGAGAACGCCCAGCAACACCCTGTCGCAGTCCACGAGTTAATTATGTAGTGTTGAGCAGTAGAACCATTTGACGAATTGCTTTAGGAAAATATCTTATAGATAACAATATCTATTATCTTGACAACATATATGTTAGTACATGCTAACACAATACCACAGTCAAATACTTACTTACATGAAAAAAGCGTCATTAATAAAATCCTTGATCATTTTTTTAAGCACACGTTTTAACTAATCAAGTGTATAGCAAGTATAGAACCATCCGTTAAATTAACGTTTACTTATTTGTGATTGGATTAGATAAAACTAAACTTGACTTCATTAAGGTCTTTTATTACGGAGAGAAAAAAAAAAAAGAAAAACTTGTAAGGTCAATTGTTTTTGACCTTCACGTCTCAATTTACAGAAGGTGAAAAATAGACAGAAGTCACCGGAATATAGACAGTAGACATCAGTAGAATCTCCTGTCAGTTTTGCTTTACATTCTTGTTTTGACCGCATGCGTCAGGTACGAAAATTCCGACGTGTCTATAGCTGGAAATTTCTGACATTATTAGAATTTTTTTAGAAACCACATAAGAAATCTCTACCAAGGATAATTATAAAAGAGATGTTAGAGCTGTCTAACAGATCAAGTATATTAAAATCATTAATTATTGTATTAGTCTTCTCACATATAGGTCCGAATACAATCAAACGAATCAAACATCTTTTTTACACTTCCCTTAATAGAAAGTTTTCTATATAAGTTTGGTCTAGTCTCACTCTTGGTATAACGACCAATTTAGTTGCAAAATTGTACCTATTAAATTTTTCCCAATTTTTTATTCAAGTAGTCCACCTTAATATATGCATACTTGTATGTCTATATGTATATATGAATTTATATTATCGTTCGTACCACAAGAGCCTTGGTCCTTGACACCGGTGACCGCGCCCATGGTCCTCCAGTCCAGGCTCTCGGGCGCGCCCAACAGGCTAAAATTCTCGTACCTGAAGCCTGTTGCACCGGTGCTTCTTCTTCTCGTAAGTTGGTGCTTGTGGCCGGTTCTCATGGCCCTGAACTCGTCGTCGGTGAGGTCGGCGAACCGGTTGGTGGCGAGCCAGTGCGTGTTGTTCCCTGCAGCGTTAAACGAGTCGATCAACCTAGCGTTAGACCGGAATATCTCGAACCGCCTCGCCTTCTCCTCGTCTTCGTACGTCCGGCCATGCTCGGCCATCCACTTCTCGTGCCTCAGTGCCATCGCTTCGTCGACGAGGTCGCGAGCTGCGAGTACATAGGAAGCAGTGCCAAGACTGCTTATGCTAAGAACAGCAAGTAGCTGGGACAGGTACATGTTTGGTTCAAGTACTAGCTAGCTAGCTCAGATAGTGTATGTATGGTAAGGCTGGAAAGGGCTTATATAGAGTGCTAGCTCGGAGCTGGAGCATGAGAAAAACATATATATTTTATATATTTTAGGAGCTCTTCTATGGTTTTCTTAAATTTTTTACACCATCCAAATTAATTAAATTAAAAGATCTAGATTAAATAGTATCTCTTAATACCTCCCATATTCACTTTGTATAGAGAGAAGTACAAGATATATATCTTAATAATTGTATAATCCTTGTTAAAATTCTCTAACACCCACCAGATACCACATCATTCACAAAGGCTACTCTCCTGCAGAGGGCCCTACATGTAATTTTGTGAAGGCCCACTAATATCTTTGCCAAGTATCATGCTAAGACTATGCACTTAATTGAAGATTAGTGAACGGAAACAAAACAACGGAATGCAAGGAACGGACATATCTTGAAGAGACTATCCGCATTTAAATTTTTAAGAGCCACCCTCACAAATTTCCGTCCTATACGCTAATGAAAGGAGTTCAGAATTTCATATAACTTTTTAAGATATTATACACATGCATGATACTTGCTATCCTTAATTGCCCATCAAAGCACCTACAATTTGTATTATTTTGTGCTTAAGCCGTGCATGGATCAAATACTAATTGTATTTGCAATGTTTGAAGGAATAGATGATTCATATCTTTTGTATTTTAGGAATACAAGACTTATACTTTTCTCTATTAAACCTATCAGATCAAAAATTAACATCTAATTCAATATGAATAGGAATTTTAAATGAGATAATTAAGGACTCTAATTTCCCTTTTATATCAATTTAATATATTTTATTTTTTATTGGACAGACTCAGACAAACACATATCTCTGCTTTAGCTTAAAATGCATGATCCAAATTGTAGGAATGAAGACACAATTGGTTCGTTGATTCCTCTTGTGTTGTATTGGATAGAATCATATAGAGCTATTCCGAAAAGAGGAGGTTGAATTTAGGGAGGGAGAAGGCGGATCGTGCTTCTATTTTGGACATAAACGAGAAAGATGCATGAGAATAAGGAATGGCCTGGTTGCCTTGGACTTGGATCACACGGGATGGAATTTGGAAGTTGGTATTTTGAGAAATATTGGTGGAGTTTGATTCGGGCGTGTAGATTAGTTTGAAAGAAATATCAAAAAAAAACTTACTAAATAAAAAGATTAAATTTAATGGATACCTCTATAAAAATAGAGAGATACTGATAACTCTTGAAATATCATAGAATCTCTCATATTTTGTATACTATACATCTAATATTAGAGTATGTGGGGTGGGAATTTTGTTCCTTCTCTTCGCCTTTGAATATATTTAAGATAAAATATAGTAAAGACATGTCTAATAATATATTATTTAAAAAAATTATCTAATAAAATTTGAAATAACTAACTTGATATGATATATATAACTTAAAATATAATAGTTTATGTAGATACGAACTAAACAACACTTCAATTTTGTGAATTTCATGGAGCAATCATCATGATAGAGGGAGGGTCCAAAAAGAGAGCCGTGAAGTAAGATCCTACATAATATGTACATTGGAGTTAACATAGACATGCATTAATTAGATAACGAACATGATGTGCCATTTTTTGGATGAGAGGGACATTTGAGAATATGGCGGCCTTATGCTGGTGCCGTGAGCCACCATCTTATCAATGATCGAATCGTGAGTGATTCCTGTCAAGGTTGAGGGGATCATGTATATACTCATATGTTGCAGCCAAGTTAGGATCGAGTGATCTGCATGGATTTTATTTCTATGACTTGGTAGCCTTGGAATCTCTTGGTGTAGAGTTGAGGGTTGGAGACATATCCAGATGTTGCATCTAAGATGTATACATCCAGCCTACACAGCTAATTAGCTAGGTAGTACCAGTAGTTGGTTCAAGTCAAATCTATATATCATTTATTTGGTTTGTTTGACATGATATGACATGATATAATTACAGATAATGTTGTTTATATTGATGTTTAAACTAACTAGAATTTGCAAAAAATAAATAAATAAATAACTTAGCACAAGGACATGACTAAAACATGCATGGCATGATTTTTTGGTCTCAGGTTTGCTAGCACGACAAGTTTGCAGCTCCAACTTGTAGGTGCTACCGCGAAACACAACAAGGTTGCAACAATAATTCACATGTGTGGTTGCTATTTTTTAAGCAATCATACAGTGAATTTTATGTACCGTACGTGTAGTACACTAATACTACCTTATGATGGCTACGACTGCTTTAGTTAATATATTTTACTGCCAAAAAAGTACAAACTTGCTGGTACTTCATTGGCAACTAGTATAGCCCAAAGCTATACAATTAATTGATCACTAAACTAATTTTGCAGATGAGAACCATCCTCAAATAAGAAGTGTCAAATTTATTTTTTGGCCATTTGATACGCTCAATTGTGAATCAATCACGATCGTTTGATTTGAAACGATATACCGGCAAAAATGAGGTCTCACGCTTGAGGCTGATCCTGATAGGACTTGCTTCTTGTCCAATTATGACAAGCTTACTAGAATATTTATAGGTTGCTGTCGCAGAATCTCCATATAATACGCAATACATGGCCAACACAATGGCTGCCTTTGTATTTTTGAATTATAATTAGAATTAGAATAGAGAGGCTGGTTGATTCCAGGCCTAATTGTCAACTTATGGGGCTCATTTTTGTCTGTTATGTAAAGATTCCGTCAGGTTCTTATCGTTGCACGACTGTAGCAACTATTTCTGTTCCACCTTACGTACGTAATGATCAAATTTGTTGTAAAATATGAGATATACATGTGAATTTATTGTTATCTTTCTTATTATATATTTATTTATTTCTCCACTCTCTATTATTTATGATTAATCTCTTACATTAATATTATTGTCCTCATTTTCCAAATTTCTATAAATGACGATAGTTTAGTTTTTTATCTCAATATTCTTTTCAGTTTGGAACTTTTGATCCACGTGTGATCAAAATATCTTATATTTTACAACGGATAATACATGATTTTACACTTCTCAACAAGATACTTATGTGGAATCTCCTATCAAAATCATTTATCATTAGTAGAATAACACAGACCAATGCATCAAAGGACACAATAGTCTATTACTATTTATTTTTTCTCTAAACAAAGAGAATAACATGTTTATTCTCAACTTATGATCTTATTTTTGAAATGATTAGAGAATTGTATATTTATAGCAATATTTAATAAGGATATTGTAGGAAAAAAGTTACCTAAAAAATATAAAATGACAAATATTTGTAAACCAAACCTCTATGCTAGAATGATTTGTACTGCGGACCAAAGTGGTAGTACGCCTCAAGCTCACATGGGTTAGCAAGTTCCAATTTCTCTTCAAACAACTTCCACCATCTTTTTTAAAAAAAATTACTTTGGAATAAAGCACTCAAGAGGATAGCTATATACTATGTGTGGTTCAAAATATTTATCATCTTAGATAAGATAATAGGGACTAAGATAATAATAATAATAATAATAATAACATAACATATTTGTTCTTCTTCTCTTTGAGATGATCAGGGATGTCCACTTTATAAGCATCTAGCTTTCAGGCCATCACTATATTTTGGATCTGAGATAATATATTTCAAGCTTACACGGATGAGCAGCTTAGAAAAAATTCTCTAAATCTAATATGGCTAACTTTGTATATTCAGGAGTACACATATGCATGTATGTATGGCTGCTGTTCGGTCTTGAAAAGAAAGGGGAGAAATGGGCCATGTAATTGTTTGAGACGGAGAGTGCCAGATAACGACCTTTTTTGGCCTTTGTAGAGCAGGATGCGGGATTACAAAGCTCAAGGAACAATTTGATGTCACCATCTGTCTTCCCTGCTATTCGTGCCGATATTCAAATTCTCCTGCCACCTATATGTATGTTTCAATCATGCCCTTCATGTGTTAATACAACTCTGAGGTTTCCATTATCTATATCATAGCTTCTTAACGACTGCGACTACGTTAACAAAAAACAAGAAAGACAAGGAACTGAAGCACGATGAGTTCTTCGTAAGATGCGAAAATACAGATCAAGAAATGCTTTTGAAGACCAAAGGGGTGAACATGCCTTGTGCCCGGAACTAGATCTATTATGGTGATAGTTAAACTCATGTGTACAGGCTGTTAAATTAAAATTCAATATTTTAGATGTTTCATGGTCAAAAATAGTACTTTTTATATTTTCGATCATGATTTAATTTGGACAGTTTATATTGGCCCAAATTTAATTATAATCACTCTACTACAATTGCATCAATGACTACAAGAAATCCTGTCCCTCCATTGTGGGCTGGCACGTCCCATAAATTGAATTTGCCTTTAGAAGTCGATCTTTTTATGTGTTTATACTCTCTAGTTTGTATAGAGTACTCCATTTAATAATAATAGTAAATGAGTGCACGTCCCTCGCAAGTTTAAAAAAATTTATCATTTAGAAGTTTAATCAGTTGTTTGTCCAACACTGTATAAAATAATAGCAACTTGGTGCATTTATGGGACATATCAAGATAATAATACAAATCAAATAATATGATAATATATATACATAATCAAATATCAAAAAGAAAGTAATTAATAATTTCGTCCTCCCCAACTATATGGAAATAAATGCCATCATGTGTTAATTTTAAAACATAAAAACATAACATTATTTGAAATTGAAGCAAAACTTAGACAATATGAGAGTTATCACCGCCCGTACCGTCGTGATATCACCTCTTGGGTGCAATCTCCCCATTTTACAAACAAATACATAATGGATAAAAAAAATATCGGGGATGAAGACAAAAAATTTCTCATATTTGAAAACTTCAAGGAAAAAAATTGAAATTGATGCAAAAACTCTTGCTATATATTTAGTTGTTGCCACTTCTCATTACCATAATTTCTCTTTAAGGATACCCAATTTCTTGAAATTATAATAACTTACATTTAAGAAATTTATGGACAACGATTAATGAGCATCGAACATTATTGGAATATAAAATGTATAAAAATTCTATACCTCATTTAGCAACTATGTGCCTCATGTGTTTTACAATCACATGGTATAAATTAGAGCATTTTTCTGGGTCTGGTAGTTTGGTAGATAATATATTCTCATATTAATCGGGGCTTGTTATATAATAACTCAATTTCAAGATGAGAAGAAAGTAGATATGCGGTAATCCTCTTTTTTTTAATTAAATCAAATATACTTAACATGAGCACATGCACTTGATCGGGTAACTGATTTTGAGACAAACATTATAACAAATGATGATTTAACACTACCACTATAGGACAAGTGTTTGCAAGTAAGGCCAACCACTACCACAGAAACAGACATCCTGGACGGCACAGCACAGACGGGTATGAACTGTTCAATGGAAAACCGTCTGTGAAGGCCTGGCGGGAGAATATGTTCAGATATCACAGACGGTTCTGACGTCAAAAACAACTGTGAGAGTAAACCAGACGGTTCTGAACACAAAACCGTCTGTGATAGTATACTTATCACAGACGGCTCTAACTTAAAAACCGACTGTGATATATACAATCGGTTCCCAGCTAAGAACCGTCTGTGATAGTCTAATTATCACAGACGGTTCTAACCTAAAACCCGACTGTGATATATACAGTCGGTTCTGAGTTCCGAACCGTCTGTGATAATTAGACTATCACAGACAGTTCGGAATGCAGAACCGACTGTGATTTATACAGTCGGTTGTAAACCACGAAGCGTCTGTGATAGTGTAGTTATCACAGACGGTTCTGATGTATGAACCGACTGGAAAAGTACCGGCGCTTCGAATTCTCAACTGTGATCATTTCTGTCTCCGATCTTCGCGCGCGGCGCCTAGGAGAACACGAAGCATCGCTTTGGAAGTTCTATAAATTGACAGTGGAAAAATTGTCATTTACTTTACAAGTTTTTATAGTTCTCAGACTGTTTGACTCCTTAGCTTCTCTGCGCCAATGACATCCTCGATGGCATCGTCAGCCTCGCCCTCCCCGGTATGAACTCTCAATCTTTTGGACTTACCCCTGTATTGTTAATCCATGTTCAATACATTCTTGACCTGTTGATTTGCACAGGGAAGGGGAGCCGTGGAAGACACTGCCAAAGTCAAGGCCGAGCTGAGGGCCCTCCAGGAGGAGCACAAGCTCCTCACGGAGAAGCACACTCGGCTACGGCTTGACCTTGACGATCTCTTCCAGCGCATTCAGCGCATGAAGACGGATGGTGACAATGCTAGGGCGAGGACGAGGCGTCTTCGCGAGGAGAAGAAAGCCGCGGATATGACCATCGCTGGCTGCGGTTTGACAATGAAGGATACCATCGCGAAGCTGAGGGAGGTCGCAGGCCTTCTCGACGCTGAAGTAGTTGATCCCGAGAAGGACAACTTGTCGCTGGAGGAGTCCTGCGTCCTGGCTGCAAGTCAAACTGACTTTATTCTAGATGCAGCCAGGGCTAAGACCACTCCTTGACCTAGCATTCTGTATTTTTACTTTTTTTTTGTAAGTGATGAAACAAATTATTGAAAACTTTGTTCTTATGTCAACTTTCTAATTTTCCAGCACATTCTTGGACTGCATGCAATTAATCTTCCCTCTTTCTTTATCTTTCGTTGGCTTTTGTCGAACATTCGACCATACAAAGGTATGTACACTGTGTGCGATCAAGGAACGACTATCGCGATCTTTGGCTTGTGATCGGAGCCCTTGAAATAATATAGAAACAATATAGAGGTCGCAGGTCCCATGCAAATAATATAAAAAGAATATAGAAGTTATATATCAACGTGCTTTGAAATATCACAAACGGCTCTGAGGTAAAAAACATCTGTGATAGTCACATTAGAGACGGTTTTTACGTAAGGCCCGACTGTGATGGTCCCAACAGTGTCCTCGAGTCGACTCGAATTCTTAACCTCTATCAATATCACAGACGGTTCTTAACTCCAAACCGTCTGTGATAGTAAACGGACATATTAAATACGGTTCGGACATCAGAACCGTCTGTAATATTAAAGCAGACGGTTTTGATCTCCCAACCGTCTGTGATAGTCCCAACAGTGCAATTCTCTACATGCAATTGTTGATAACCGCACATAATAACTGAGCAGATGAAGAGACTTAATTATTTACTTCTAATTTAATTTGCATCGAATTATGTAATCTGACTCTTCAACTTCCTCGCCTCGAATTCTCGACCTCTATCAATATCACAGACGATTTTTAACTCCAAACCGTCTGTGATAGTAAACAGACATATTAAAGACGGTTCGGACATCAGAACCGTCTGTAATATTAAAGCAGACGGTTTTGATCTCCCAACCGTCTGTGATAGTCCCAACAGTGCAATTCTCTACATGCAATTGTTGATAACCGCACATAATAACTGAGCAGATGAAGAGACTTAATTATTTACTTCAAATTTATTTTGCATCGAATTATGTAATCTGACTCTTCAACTTCCTTTGCCGTGTTGCAGTTTATCTCCCGAGAAGTTGTATATCATGAATTTATTGGCCTTGAAAACCAGTACTAGTGCGCTTTTTAGAACTCGAGGCACCCGCGCATATGAACCGTCACCTTCTGTTTCTATAAATAGCGAAGCTCCTAAATCCCTGTCTTTATTCCCTCCTCAACTCCCACCTTGATGGCGAGCCGAGATTCCAGTGAGGTTATTGAAATTGAGAGTGATGAGGAAGAGATAAGGAATGAACTCGATCAGGATCTTCAGAAAGTAAGTCCTCTCTGAAACTCTAATGCAGATCTTTCTTTTATGACTTGATTACCTCGAAACAAATGCATTTCGAAATCCACAGGTGCTTGAGGAAATGATCCCTCCAAAGAAGAGACTTAGAAATGATGAAAGATCGTACAGTGGAGCTGCAGCGAAGACTCTAGAGGGTGCTGAGGCCTGTGTTGCCACATTGCCCCTTGCAACCCCTCCAGTTGCATCGACTCCACCTTTGGAGATCCACAATAATCTTTCCAATATCCCCTCTCCAACACCTTTGTATCATCAGCGTTTCTGGGGTAAGGCTCACACTTCCACGTCCAAATCCACTCCGAAGCTGGAGAAGCATATGTGCAGGAGGAGAAAGCTGCCTTGTGCAGAACTCTCCAAAAAAAAAAAGAGGCGCTGGAGAAGCATTCTGAGGGGATGTCTTTTGCCATTCTGCACTTGGCAGAGTGCATGCTTTGAGTTGCAGCTTCATCTCCACCTTGGTTGTATCAACTTTAATTTCTTGGATAATCCTACTGATGCCAAATCCACTCCTTTGGTGAGAGATGATGTTGATAGTCTGAGAGCCATTGATAGTTCTCCTGGGGCGGCCAGTGTAGATCCTATTGATGCCAATACGTCCCTAGGAGAACTTTGTAAATTACTTTCGGAACAGGTCGACACTAATCAATTGGTCGCTTAATTAATAGTATCTCTTATGTATGGAAAGATTGTAAGAAATAAGAAATTTCTTTTCCTTATATATCTGGCTTTCGATTGATTATGTAACTGATAATCACCAAATGATGTTCTGTGTAAAAATGTTAACAAGAAAATACTGCTGCGATCAAGACGGTTTTTAACTCAAAACCGTCTCTGCTTGAAAGATTACAGACGGTTTTAATTTCAGACATATATATAAAACAAATATGAAAAACAAGATAAAACCAAACAGTCTGAACGTTCATTTTTGTAAATACTAACATTGAAATAAGATAGAACCAAATATGAAAAACATGTGGAACAACTGATGACCAGTAGTCGAATGCAAACAAAAAAACCGGGATATTAAAGACGGTTCGGACTCTAAAACCGTCTGTGTTATCACAGACGGTGCTGAGGTAAAAACCGACTGTGATAACAACATACACAGACGGTTCTGAGGTAAAAACCGACTGTGATAATAACGTAGACGGTCGGATGTGATAACACAGACGGTTCAGATGTGAGAACCGACTGTCATAATCAAATACACAGACGGTTCTGATGTAAAGCGGACGGTTTGGAGTTCATAACCGTCTGTGATATTTCTTTTCTTCAATAATGCACCGATATTACCGACGGTATTATATAGAACCGTCTGTACTGAACCTGGTATAAAAGGTCTTTTGGCGGATGTTTTGAGCTAGTCGTACTCTCTTGCTCGACCTACACTGTCCAGTTCGAAGAGATTTGGGGCAAGGAAGAGCGAAATCTCGAAAGGCAGGGGGAGCATTTGGGGGCAAAAATTTGAGGATCGAACCAAGGTTGGTTACTTGCTCCCAAGGCGTACACATTACTTGATTTCATCATCAATATCGATCTCCATTGATTTACTAATTAGCATGTGTATGAATTTGATTTATTGCAGAAGGTCCGAGACTGGATGTATAATGACAACCGAGTGGGTGAGGAATACATGAAAGGTGTTTTTGATTTCGAAAAGGTTGCTGTGCAAGACATGGCGAAGAAGGGTTTACCATATATGTACTGTCCTTGTGTAGACTGCCAGAATATTAAGATGTTCACTAACTCATCTCAAATTGTCGCCCACTTGATCCGACGTGGTTTCAAAAAGGGGTACACGTGTTGGGTCCACCATGGAGAAGAGCCAACTGCAGAAACAACTGCCACTCAGGTTGAGGAACAGGACATGCCGGATCCAAACAACGACTTCGACGAGGATATGCCAGAGGATGATCATTTAGATGACATGTTGCGTGATGTCGAAGGAAATTACAGTGAAAGGGGGTTTGGCAAATTCAAGCGCTTGATTGAGGACTCAGAGAGGCCGTTGTTCCCTGGTTGCAAGTCGAAATACACAAAGTTGGCCTCTGTGCTTGAACTGTTAAAATTGAAGGCAAGCAACAGCTAGACCGACAAGAGTTTCACAGCACTGTCGGTTCTCAATTCCAAACCGTCTGTGATAATCTCAGGCACAGTCGGCTCTCAACTCAAAACCGTCTGTGATAATCTCACTGGTGACTACGATTATTATAGACGGTTTCGATGTGAGAACCGACTGTGATATATACTATTATAGACGGTTCATATGTGAGAACCGACTGTGATAATACCGACGCGGTACATAGTTCAAGGCGGGCTATATCCCGCTCATTCTACTTCGCCCTAGCTCTGTTTGCCCTAGCTCTCTCCGCCCTCGCACCGTCCGTCGCGATCACCTCCATCGCCTCCCACCTTCTCCTCTCCGTCCGTCGCGATCACCTGCATCGCCTTTCCACCGTCAGGCGCGATCACCTCCATCGCCCTCCCGCCTCCGACGCGATCACCTCCATCGCCTCCCCACCGTTTCTGTCATTCTTGTATGGGTTTTGTTATAGAATTATTAGTTGCATATTTACTTAAACTGTTCTCTCTTTCACTTATGTTAGGAACTATGTCTGGTGACGAAATGCACCACTCGGGGACTCAGGGTGACCTCGCTGGCGATGAGACGCCTGGGCCGGAGGTCGCCTCGTCCGCCGTGACCCCGCAGAAGAAGGGAAAGGGGCGAGGCTGGACGACATGCGCGCGTCTGAACAAGGGGGAAAAGCAGCACGTCCAGTTCGACGACAATGGTGTGCCGGAAGCTCCACCCAAACTTGTCGGTCAGTACCGCTCACTATGCAGCAAAGTGGCAAGGGAGCGGGTGCCCATCACCACCTCCGACTGGGGTCAAGTGCCCCCAGAGTGCAAGGATGCGCTGTGGGAAGAAGTGCAGGCGGCGTTTCACATTCCGGAGGATCGCCACTTCACCGTCTGCCGGAGGACACTTATGTCAATAAACAAGGCGTGGAGGAACTTCAAGAGCGAACTTGTCAGGCACTATGTGAAGGAGTCGACGACCCCCTTCAATGACTACCCTTTCGTGACTCCCGAGGCATGGCAGCAGTTCGTAGAGATGAAGGGCAAGCCTGAGTTCCAGGAGCTTAGTGCGAAGGCCCAGGCTAACCAGGCCAAGAACACCCACCCACACAGACTAGGCACCGGTGGGTATGTGGGGAAGAAGGCGCTGTGGAGGAAGCAGGACGAGGAAGCTTCACAGTCTTCGGCTGGTAGTCCTTATGCGGGCATAACGGACGTGCGCGCCCGCAATTGGTGCCGAGCTAGATCGACGATGGACTCCTCCGGAAGCGTCTCCGTGAATAACCCTGCGGACAGGGAAGTGATCGACCGACTGGTAAGATTGTCCGATCACGTACTATCCTCATAACACGCATGCAATGGGCTGTATTGCTAAGTTGTCCTGTTGCAGGTGACGCTGAGTGCGCAGGCGGCATCCGGAGAGTTCAACCCGAGGAGGGACAGGGATATCCTCACAGCGGCGCTAGGAAACAAGGAGTATCCAGGCCGCGTGCGCGGCCTCGGCGCCACTGTGCCTTGGAGGCATGGTTTCCCCGATGATGAGGAGACGGCTAAGAGGAGAAAGAGATCCCACCAAGCCCGCGATGAACGGCTGAAGGAGGAGATGCGATCGGAGTTCGCTGTTCGGGACAAAGCACTCCTGCAGCAGTTGTCGGAGATGCGGTCCATGTACGAAGAGCTAAGAAAGGCGACCCAGGGCACCCCTGTTCTAGCAGCTGGCGCAGACCCAGCGGAAGTACCGACCCCCATTGGCCACCGTAGTAGCTGCGCGTCTGCGTCGGGGTCTTCGCAGACGGAGCCCTCTCCTCCAAAGTATCCGGTGGACTCTCTGCAGGTAATGACCGTTAATGCGCACTGTTTGTCTATGTTAATTCATTCGAAAGTGAGAAGCGGTGAAATTCAACATGTTAATGCGCACTGTTTGTAGGAACCCGCCTCCTGCAAGCTTATGGTGCTGGCCGGTGTCTTCCCGATCGAGGCTGCCCGTGGGATGGCGCAACCATGCACGGCGGGGGCCACAATCCATGGTGCCCCTCTATGTGAGGGTTTTGCACGTGTCCAAGTGGACAGTGTCTTTGACCATTGCAAGGGTTTTCCATTGGAGAAGCCGCCGAACGACGAGATTACCACTCTCGGGGATGCGGTGCACACGTTCGTGCAATGGCCCAAGAAAGACATCGTCCTGTATGAGGTAATTCCCCCACCAGTTTCATAATTTGTACTGTAATAATAGCCCTCAGAGTTAATGTCCTAATACGTAGATTCTTACATCGCAGACATCACAGACCGAGACGCGGCCTACTAGCCAGCATACCCCTTCGACGACGAAGCTGACTCCGAGTAAGAGGCAACCATTCAAGAAGCTGGCTATGAGGGGAAAAGCAAAGAAGAGCCCGTCGAAGGAGAGCGAGAAGAGTGCGCCAGCTCTCATGCCGTTCTCTCTGGGGATGCCCATGGCCTCCGATACCGCAATTTCGAGCATGGGGTTAGCATGCCAGAGCCTGCATGCATGGTACATGAGGAGGACAAACCAGACCAGGACGCAGCGTCCGACGCACATCATGGTCAAGTACACCGTGGCAGAGTTCCATCACGACGTTGGGACCTACTCGGTGACCTTCGAAGACCTGCACAATTTGCTAAACAAAGATGCGCTCGACTTGTCAATCCTACGGTCTTGGGTGCTGTAAGTATCCTACTATCCGTGCATATACGGATATATGTCATTTATTAATTGGTTACTTCCGTGCAGCTGCATGGCCAACTATGCCAAATCCAAGGGCATACCTGTTGATTTTTTGGACCCCCAGATGGTAGCCGAGGTGATGTTTAGGACCGACACAGACTTCGTTGTCGACTACATCAAAAGAGGGTTGCTTGCTCAGGTCGACAAGGAGTATATACTTGTACCCTACAACCAGAGGTGAGTGTTTTCATCAGTACTTCACCCGTAGATTAGTGTCTCCATGTGCACACCCCCAAATTTAGATTAAATTTTTAATTCTCTACGTGTAATATGTAGCTACCACTGGATCCTGCTGCTACTTATTCCGAAAAGCAACAAGGTGTTCTACCTTGACTCATTGCAGAGGAAAGGGTACTCGTATTCCGGCGCACGAGATGTATTCGGAAGGTGATGTGGACCTGTCTTGCATGCATCTAGATTTACTGTCCTCAAATTGTCAATTTCGGCTATCCTCAAACTGTCAATTTTGACTATCTACAGGGCTTTCACGAAGTACTTTGCCGAGGTAGAGACACAACACGAGCGGCGAGCCGATAAGTTTCAGTGGTTACAATTTTCGGTACAAATTTCAACTGAATCTGTTTTATTTTATAACTTGTCCCCACCTAACTCTCGGTCTGTAAATTGGCAGTGCCATCAGCAGCCGGACGACAATACATGTGGGTTCTACGTGATGCGCCACATGTATGACCTGATCATCACCCCTCACCGGCCCGATTTCCCCGAGGTATTACAACTGCTCCCCTTAATTTGTCTCGATTTGACAGAATTTACAACTTAATTCAGCTAATTTTTTATGTACCAACTCTTGCTGCAGGGGGTCGACTTCCCTTCAGAAAGCCTTGACCCTCGGCAGATTAGTAATGTCCGAGGGATGCTCGCTGAGTTTTTCCTTTCGGAGGTCATATCACCCAAGGGGAAGTTTAGGGACCCGCAAGGTTCGTATTAGTGCGGCCTTACATTTATTTGTACATCTAACACACTTTAATTGTCGATTACATTTATTTGTTCAATTGTACATATTTCTGAGTTCTGTGCTGTATATATGAAATGCTATACAGAGAGGGGTGCAAATATATTTGAGTACTGCATGTGCATATGAAACTGTATATATTTGAGTACTGTACAAATATAATTCTGAGTTCAATTGTACAAATATATATGCATGAGACTGTATATATTTGAGTACTATGCATGTATGAAATTCATGAACTGTATATATGAAAATGCAATTTGTACAGAGGACATCTGTGAATGTTATGCACAGACGGTTTTGATCTTACAAACCGTCTGAGATTATAACAGTCACAGATAATAACACATCGCAGATGGTTTTGACCTCAGATCCGCCTGTGATATCAGACTATCACAGACGGTTCTGAGATAATAACACTATCACAGACGGTTTCAATATTAACACCGTCGCTGATATCGCAGATTGGTTTAACCTCCAAGCCGTCGGTAATAATATGAGTATCACAGACGGTTGTGAGATCAAAGCCGTCTGTGAATTATGACTATCACAGTCTGTTATAACATCAAAGCCGTCTGTTATACTCATACTAACACAGACGGTTCTGATGTCAAAACCGTCTGTATATACTAAAGTATCACAGACGGTTCTGTTCTCACATGCGTCTGTGATAATACAAGTATCACAGATGGTTCTGATGTCAAAACCGTCTGTGTATACTCAAATATCACAGACGGTTCTGAGAACAGAACCGTCTGTGATAGTCACACTATCACAAACGGTTCTGATGTTAAAACCGTCTGTGATAGTATGAGTATCACAGACGGTTCTGATGTCAAAGCCGTCTGTGATACTCATACTATCACAGACGGTTCTGATGTTAAAACCGTCTGTATATACTAAAGTATCACAGATGGTTCTGATGTCAAAACCGTCTGTGTATACTCAAATATCACAGACGGCTCTGAGAACAGAACCGTCTGTGATAGTGTGACTATCACAGACGGTTCTTACCTTATAACTGTCTGTGAAATATGAGTATCACAGACGGTTCTGACCTTATCACAGACGGTTCTGACCTTATATCAGTCTGTGAATGGATATATCACAGACGGTTGAAAACATCAAAAACCGTCTGTGATAGTGCATGATTATCACTGACTCGAATATCACTGACGGGTAAGAACCGTCTGTGATGTCTGTTTTGACCCGACTGTGATGATGAATTCTGTAGTAGTGAACACACATAATCACTGGTGCAACAACCACCAGCATGACTCGAAATGAGAATGAGCATGCGTATGGGCTAGAAGGGTGTGGCAGCACACTCAACCACCATTGGCATATCTCAAATGGAAACTCATCTGAGCATGCATCGTGGACAGGACCAATGCACAGAGACTAAAAACCAAGCGACGTTGGCTAGCTCGCACTAAGACCTGAGTAGGAAGATGGAAGAAAACCCATCCAAAACTCTTGATATATATCACTATTGCAAAAAAAAAAATCATCGGACGGACAGGGTACCGCCAAGCAATTAATCATTATGCGGCTGATTGATCTGAATTTTACGAGCAAATTTATGTTTGCAATAGTATATTCATAATTTATTAAAATAATTTATTTATCAAGATTATGATAATTTTATCACTATAATATAATATTTATGTGTTTCTTTAACTCATAACATCCTCAGAAAAAATACATACGCTTATTATTAATATAATTTTTCTTATTGCATACTACTTAGTACATATTTAATAAAAAGAAAAAATATAGTTAATTAGAACCACTACGTAGTAAATCGTATATCACAAAACACAATTACTTTATACTTTATATTTTATAAATTATATTGCATCAATGTAGTACATGACTTGTATCTCATGATACCAAAATTATTAACTAATGGGATATAATTAACAATATCAAAATGATATTTTAAAATGATTAAACAGATTAGTCAACCAATTAATCAAGAAAATGGCTGATTAATCAGATTATGCAGTCGATTAATCGCTCGAAACCGCTAAATGTTCTCCAAACTATACTATACATGACAGTTTATCCACCACCAACGATTAATTGGTCTTAGCGACCTGACTTTTAAAACACTGGTGTGTGTGTGTATTATGAATTTTTGTAGAAATTGAACTAATTTTTTTTCTTCTGGATGTATTTGTTTTGGTTGCTGAGAGTAACAAACTGGATCACTGCGATTTGTTGCAACCCAGAGAGATCTTGTTTTGTTGTTCCCTTCAAATGAACCGAGAGATACCCAATTTGTTGCCTTCAAAAGACAATATGTAGTTGGATTAAATTTGTTTTTTATGCCACAATATGATCTGCCGAAAGATAAGTTCAGAGTAAATATTATTTGTTGCATGTTGTCGAACTTTAGTTCCGTGTAAATATGTTCTCGTTGGATTTGTTTTTTTTTTCCCGTAATTTTGTTTGTTGCTAAAAGAGATATTTCTGTTTGTATGCAGCTTGGAGATAATTTAGTGCTTTTTTATGCTAGGTGAAGATCAGAGATAAACGTACTACCATTTGATTTGTTGTTGGTGCTTAGTTGGCGGATGGTATTGTTGTATAGTAATAATTATAGTAAAAGATGCATGTTCCTTACACGTCTAAGATCAAATGATGCAACTATCTTTTGCTTAATTTTTTGATAGTTTGAAGAGTACACATCTAAGATCAAATGCTGCTAGTATCAACAATTAATAACCATGACATATAGTTGGTAGTAAGTGGCACTTGAACCTAGAACTTAAGATTTTTTTTTTTTTTGGATTGAAGTTAGTTCCTATTTTGGAATAATATGATCAATTGTAAATGAATCTAAAATTGTATAATACATAGGCATTGTCTCATTTATAGTTATCCATTAATCGACCATAGTAAAAATTCACAATAATAGACAAATATAAATTGTCCATTTTCAAACAATAGGAATACTACATTTTCACACAAATATAATGTTTATAAAGCACAAAATGAAGATACAAGGATACAAGTCTCGCAAAATCATATATAATACAAGGTTATGAAATATCAATTTAATAGACCAAAGCTCCTAGTAAAAATAATGAAAATTTTCTTTTATACTACTGTAAAATTTATGAAATTATGATTTGTGAAGTTAACAATGTGGAGTCGAATCCATGTGTTAGTAAGACATCTAACAATAAATACAAAATATAGAAATTTTGTACTAGCATAAAAAAAATACAACTAAAGCCCAAAACTTCAGAAGTTATGAGATTTTGTCAAGTCTTTTGCAATTAAGACCAAGAACTGCATTCAACTTTTGCTGAAATGATTTCTTCTTATCTCTTAGAACTTTCGAATTCTTCTTAGAAAGGACCCACCTGTTCAGCAACAAACTATTGCACAAGTTTGTGGTATGACCTGGAGCCTGCCTAGAACATGTCTGAACTTTGTTTGGTTCACGTCCTCGACACGCTTGGAGAAGCAAGCCTAGTGGGTGCACCTGGAAATGCCGGCCCGAGCCAAGCGCTCAAAAACAAAGCACTTCAGTCAGACACATCACTAGCCACATGATCACCCCACATCGTCGCTCGTCCGTTTTGTTAGTTCTGTCATCGCTGATGCATCGCGTCCATTCATGCCGGGCCCACTCCATCATCGTGCCCAATCCATCACGGACATCACGCCTGATATGTCTCCATCGTATGATCAGTTGTCGTCGAACCATCTTCACCGTAGTGTCCATGCGTGTTGCACCACTCCATCTCTGTCGTCGAGCTTGATCCGTCACACCCGGTAAACTATAGCCACCACAGCTAATCCGTCACGCCTGATCCATCACGCCATGGCCATTGTGTTGATCTGTGCCACGGCCGTGAGGAGGCTCAGATCTCCAAAAATTTTCACTATACAGTTAAGACTCCATTTTTCCTACAAAAACTTCATCCAAATATCAAATGAAGCACACAATAGTAGAAAAATGGTCATTGTTAATTTAGAAATTTGCAATCATTTTACTTTCTCATCTGAAGCACCAATTACCCTAGCCCTAAGCTTTTGACCTCTTCTTACTAATATCTGCACAAAAAACAAGGAAAAATAAGTACAAGAAAAATCAATTACTAAATCATACAAAAACAGTGAGTTCAAGCAACAATAAGATTAAGCACATGAGGAATGAGAAGAGATACATTTATTTTGTACTGGGTGCAATACAAGATAGCTGCATAGGACGAGCAGCGTTGTGATTGAAACGTCAAGGCAAATCCATTTGACGCGGTGAATTGTGAGCCCTCCATGTCCCTGATTAGCTAAAGGAAATAAATCAAAAATTAAGTAAGAGTTTTGTTTCTACGTAAAGAGAAAAGAGCAGTAGGAAACATGACAAGTCCAATATAAGAAAAAACAAAGAATAATCGAGCATTTTGCCAATTATATGATGGGAAAAAGAGACAAGAGAATGGAAGTCAAAAGAAATTAAAGGTGGTAGAGAGCAACTAAGGCAATAGACCTCATCGGCGGCAAGTGCATACCCAGCCATGTGACGCAGCCACCATCTAGTTTGGCCCTGTGAAACGGCCACGATGCGGGATGTGTTATCGGTGCAGCGTGACATGTACATAGATGTTTTTTTGTTGCGCCTAAATCTTTTTTTTTTTGGGCCAAATAGATATAGTTTGTTGTTGAAATGGATATTTTAGATATGCATTTGAGTGATTCTATTGTTGAATAAATGATATAAGTGTAAATAGTTATTACCATCGAGAGTCTTCACTGTCATTATAAAATATGAATATACTCGATATTGTCTATTAGATTTTAATGCAACACATTAGATAACATATCTATAAATATCTTTATTCATTTTTAAATTTGAGAATGATTTGTTATAGAGTACTAAGACACAATTAGATGAGGGCATTTAAAGAAAAATAAAAAGAGAGTTATCTAATTATAATTCATTCTTTATTAAGTAATATAGATTGTGAGTATATTGGGTTAGTGGTCAAATTGTCTCGTTAAAATTGGTCTAGTCCTATTTAACTACCATGTGGTTTGTTGATTATGGTCATGGATTGGTTCACTTTGGATTGAGTTGGTCAAAGTTTGAAGCCAATCTGAGAGAATTTTATTCGAGCATCCTATTTGGACAAATATGGCCAGTGAACCAGGTTTGGTCACAGTATACCACAACTATGGCCACAATTCAAATGATGGTGTTTGGTAGTTAATTTTTTTTTAATGTACCTTATATTTAATCACAACTATATTTTTGACATCTTAGGGACATCAACCAAATATATTGTATGAATTCTTGTTGAAGATGGCATACACGCACACATCACACCTTTTTTCACTTATCCATAAGGGTTGGTGAAGGGGCGCAGCTTCGGTAAGATCATCTCCGGAGAGTGCTTAAAGCTGATCCTTGAGCATGCGGAGCAATGACATTAGGATCTACTACTGGTGGGTTGTACTGTTCGATCTGTGGTTGGCTTGATTCAGATTAATTCACGATCCAAAATAAATAAAAAAAGAAGTGTTTTAATATCAATTACACAATTTTTAAAACAAATTAAGAATTTGATTTGTAATTATTCATAATATCACTACTAAATATATTGTTTTAAAATTTGTACAATTTAATTTTAAAAAAATATAGAAGCACTAACTAAAAAAAATCTGTCATCTATTTTTTGATTTTTAATTAGACAACTTGTATACACATATAGTACATACCATATTGTAGTAGATCCGGATAAAACTTGAGGCAACATTGCTTCCTTTGGTATGTTCCAAATTTTTATTAAACTTTAGAGCATGCATAGGAATATGAGAGGAGAAACTGTGGATCCGGTGGTGATCTTTTGTGGGGTGTTTGCTGGTATGGGAGAAAAAAGAATTGAGAAAATGGTATAATGGAACTTCTAGTATTAGTATATGTATAATTAAATTTTTCTATTTTAGTTAGAAGTATATAAGTTTTTTTATTATTTAAATAAGAGTAGTGAGATTACTTGATCTGATTCTATATAAGTATAATTAATATGTTGAGTTATTGATATGTGAGATTTATTAACATGTATAATTTATATGTGAGTTATTATTATTGTTATTATTATAGTAGAATTTACGAAGAATTTAACAACTAATGGACATAATTATTCTTGTTTGAATAGCATAATGGTTGATTGCACAGAAACTGACAGTAGGCGGGTCTTGTTAATGTAATTTTTCTTGAAGAATAACATAAGAACAAGCAGTAGCGGAGGGATATGGGTCCTGTGAGATACACCACTGGAATTTTGTACAAAAGAACTTCTCTTACAGTGAATTTGCATAAAATCTAAAAGATCTTTTATTTGTCAAAGAAGAGACCCACTAGAATAAAAATAAGTGTAAAGGATGCCAGTGAAAGATTATTCTGGTTCTAGCACCGAGCACAAGAGGGGCGTGCTTATGGTTGGAGGTGATCTTACGAGTAAGAACTGAGATCAGGCTGAGATGATAATAATATGATAATAATACACGGAAGTGACGGAGAATGATGGATGATGGGTCGGCATTCGAGGCCGGTCAACCGCCTGCATGTAAATAGTAGCAACATGCTGGGTCTGGTTATGTTAAAATAACCTTTTTTCTCAAAAAAAATAGCGTTTTTCTCGGAGGTGCACACCCACACACGGCAGCAACACGTAGAAAACAGAGGAGATGGGGCGTTCGTTTTCGTTTCGTTTCCAAGCGAGTGAGGAGGAAGAAACATCGTGAAAACCAGTTACTCCTTCCTTCACCTCGCCTGCCTATCTCCATCTCCATCTCCATCTCCTCACAAAGGTGAAGTTTTTACCTCATGCACTCTTTTCTTTTCTTTTCTCATCACTCGTATCCGCGATAAAATTTAGCTTCATCGATTCCCATTTTATCTGAATCATTCCCGTTTCTTTGTGTTTGCTTGATGCGAATTCTCTGTAAAAAAAGGCAATGCCACAATACCTGTTCTTGTGATTTAGCAAGTAATTGTTCTTCCATCTCCATCATACAAAAGTCTGTTAGGTGAATTGTGGTTATGACTTCTGAGCTTGTACATGTAATTACTAATTCACAGTAGGGATCTGATCTAAGGAATGTACAGAGATATAGCATTAGAAAATTGCATGGAGACTTGGTTAAGAAAGAGACAGATAAGGTTAAGAGATCAGGATGCGTGTACTTGCTGTGTCCAAAGTCAAAAGGTGGGGCTGGATGGTTGTCTCTCTCAGCCAAAGCTTCCTTAACATTTGAAGAATTCAGATGAATGCCTTCCCTTAATCTGTACTCTAATAACATAATTTTTCTGTTCCTGCTGCATTTCTAATTCAATTGTTTTTGTAAATTGGCTTTGGCTGCTTCTCCTTGTAGAAGGCAGAATGCCATCTCTCTCTGTGTAGGGCCATCCAGTTATCTGTATCCAAACAAACAAAACTCCCAGGCTCCTCAATTGCCCTTCTGCTATCATGATGTACATGTCTACTCTCTTTCTGATGTATGTATGTAACTGCAAGAATGTCATCTTATGCAAATCAATCACACTTTAGGCCCTATTTGACCTACCTCTGGCTCCGGCTTCTAGTATGGAGAAGTTGGGGCTAAAAAATTTTGAGCCGTAGGAGTGTTTGATTGGGAGTTTTAGCTTCTCTATTTGAAATTCGTGTTCGACAATACTACCCATGAAATTGCATGCAAATTTGTTGTAATTTATGCAATTTTTGAGGCAAATTATTTGCTTCTAGAGCACTAGGAGCTACTCCATAGTCCATACACCGCTCCGTGTAGCATGTCTTAACTTGATAATCTATAAGCTGCTAAATCTTTTTCCTTTTTTGTCGTAGTCCGTGTCTCATGAGTTATTATAGACTACAATATCTCAACATGCATGCACCTAAACTGCATCTAGTTACTCATGAGATGTGTTTCCTTCTCTGAACTATAGATCTTCGAATGTGATTGCGACACATCCAGCCTAAGCTAATGGCTGATCACAGCGTTGACCAACAATTGTTAGCTGATACTCCTAAAGTACTTCAAAGAAAGCCTTCAGGAGGAGCTAAGAGGTATCGACGTTGCAGGACTACTCCTTGCTCAGATCCTGTTCAAATCACCGCTGAAAGCGGCCCCTCGATTCCCGCCAAGCTGTTCTTCAAGAAGATTAGGCCAAGCTTCAGACTAGTAGGCCTTCTCCTCTTTGTGTATCTACTAGTTGGTGTGATCACCTTTTACCTTGTCATGGATCAGATATCAGGCAAGAGAACTAATAGAGTGCTTGATGCCTTGTACTTCTGCATTGTCACAATGACCTCAGTTGGCTATGGAGACCTTGTCCCTAATAGTGACACAACAAAGCTACTTGCATGCGCTTTTGTGTTCACAGGCATGGCAATTATTGCTCTCTTCTTGAGCAAATCCGCGGATTATCTAGTCGAGAAGCAGGAGGTGTTGTTCTTCAAAGCACTGCATATGCATTTGAAGGGCGGCGAGCCCCAAATGCTAAGAGCAATTGAGACAAACAAGATAAAGTATAAATTCTACACAGTTGCTCTGTTTCTTGTGATAGTCATTGTTATTGGGACCACATTTCTGTGGAAGGTTGAGAAGCTGAATGTTGTGGACTCTTTCTACTGTGTATGTGCCACGATCACTACCCTCGGTTATGGCGATAAAAGCTTCTCGTCCAAATGGGGGCGCGTTTTTGCGGTATTTTGGATAATTACCAGCACCATAATCATGGCTCAGTTCTTTTTTTACCTTGCTGAACTCTACACCGAGCAACGGCAGAAAATGCTGGCCAAGTGGGTGCTCACACGGCGAATGACAATCATGGATCTTGAGGCAGCAGATCTGGATGGCGACCGACGAGTAGGGTAAGCATATTATTCACTGTAAATATTCTTCTTTCTTCATATATATAAGATTTTGGAAGTGTCAATGCTGGCTTTTGAACTTTGATCTGTATACAGTGCTGCTGAATTTGTCTTGTACAAGCTCAAAGAATTGGGAAAGATCAGCCAAGAGGAGATATATCTTTTCCTGGAGGAGTTTGACAAGCTTGATGTTGACCATTCCGGCACACTCTCAGCATATGATCTTACTCTCGCACAATCCCGTCAATGACAGATAAGATGCGTTTGTATTTGCCTTGTTCCTTTTATGTTCATGCTGTTAATATTTTTTCCTGTCCATGTATAACACTGTAATATAATGAAGTCGGATAACCGAAGGTGTTTCGCTCTTATAGTCCATGTGCAAGAAACAATGAGCACTTGGCGAAAGTATACGCCAAGCTTGTGTATATGAACTTTGTCGATCTACTTTGTTTCTATTGCCATATTTCCAGTGTGCGATGTGCATAATACTGTTGTTAACCTGTTATTTTCAGCTGGAAACGTGTATAAGCTTTTCAGAGCTTATTAAGAGAACATGCAAACCATTCATTTCTAATGGATCACCATTGCTAAAGTTATGAAAACAATTGTAAGTAGATGCTTACAAAAGATTAAGTTCGCCTGCCAATTGTTAGTTGCCAGCTTAGAAAGCGTGGCAACAGTACCCAACTACCCAACTACAGTCGGCACAACCAAGACAAGAAAATTTGCTCCAGTAGATCAGCCCAATTCTGATAGCGATGTATCTAGTCTTATATATGCATTCCTTGCTTGATCTTCTGGGGGATGTACTCTTCTGATAGAAAGGAAATAGAATTTGCAGACAATGCTTCAATTTCAAACTTGACACCCTTTTGCAACATGGCTTCCAACTCCAACCTGACAAGCAGTACAGTTAGGGTAAAAACCCAAGAAGAAAAATAAAGTTTTTGGAGGGGAAAAAACTCAGCTGCTAATGTTACACAAACTCCTTCGAAAATCAATTGCTTCCATGTACTAGGTTATTTAGGTTCATTAGGTGAATGTAGCAAATAGAGTTTTCAAACTTAAGGACTGAATATGCTGAAGCTAAAGGCACTTAAAACTACTTGCATTAAATTATAGCATTGATTGATGTACCAATGTACCATACATCAAATTTAATCGTAGCACTGAGCCAACTTGTTGTGTATGGGTCAGTACTTGTTTCAAGATAGGTATTAATCTGCTTACCCGCCAACAAATGATCAGAGCCACATTTGACTACTGTTTAAATAAAATGATAAACTTCTAAAAATTGTTCTTTCCCATCGCTTTGTCAATCAAAAATGTGGGAAGTACCTTGGAATACACCTATGACAAAGAAAGTAGAATTTTCCAATACTTTACCTCCATTCTGGGGCTTCTCGGTGCAAATAACATCTACTTAGAATTGCTTCCACCTTCTTCCTATCTGCAGCAGATCACATATAGCTCAACAAGTTGGCACTTGCCACATAAAGAACAAAACAAGGTACTTGCAAGTTTTTGCAAGAGGTGAACAGAAATTCCACTTATGTCTGTCTAGTCTAGTCACCTTCAGGTGTCAACTGAAGTAGGCAGCGGTCTGGGAGACAGTATCCCACAAAATCAGATGTGAAGACCCCAAGCCATCGTATCTCAGGCACACGCAGCAAGTTTGCATCATATGCCAATTGCTTAAATTAACAGAAATGTGCACATGGAAGCAGCCGATATCGGTCAGGTTAACACAAATAAACATAGAACAAACAATCTTGTTGATTTCAAGGGGAAAAACATGAGTTCAAGTTCAACATGGAGCAAAATTTTCCTTTTGAAATGAAAAACATGATGCCCTGTTACACTTGGATCTACACTAGGGAAATTTGTGAATTATCAGCTTCAGCTGTTTACACATATTGCAATGTTAACAGTTGATGCTGTATACTTCATTCGCACCAGTTTCTCGTACGCACAAAAGCACTGTGGATATGCCCATTTTGGAATGTTGTTTCAAACAAAGCATGGGCTAAGACACTGATGCTATACACTATGATTTACAGAACACCTCAATGTTAACAGAACTTCATCAACTAAATAAAAATGCATATACACATAAAGGCCAGGTCAGCTGCCAAAGATATACAATGAAGAAAGGAGCACTCTGATATCTATGCAAAACTGCTAGGATATAGTAGTTCATAATAACGGCAGAAAAAAGATAAAACAAGCCCTACCATGGAACCAAATTTATAGGTCGCCAAAATGTCAAATCCATAAGGATCTGAGTCCACTAAACAATAAGCTGGCAAATGCAGCTGCTCAACAAGGTAGCGCAAGAATCTGGAACAGTAAAAAAGAAATAGAAATAGAAATTGAGCGATATAAAATAGCGAAACAGAGAACAAGCAGGCACTTGCCTTCTTGTTGGAATATCCGGGTAGCCTCTTCCCTGTGTGTAGTGTGCAACATCAGCTCTAAAGATAAAAACACAAAAGTGCCACACAAATGCTAGATGCAAGGAGTACTCACTGTAATAGCAATGCAGCGATTCCTTTCACAGAACTTATCATTGGCCAATCGCTGGAATACTGCAAAGAAGCACCAAACTAAAAGTCTAGGAAGATCAGAAGTATCAGTTGCAAAAATATGAACAACTTTTAAAGTGCATACCTGTTTCCTTCTCAACAACAAGTATATAGTGAGCAACGCTAACTACATCTAAAAAAAAAAAACATAAACCAGCTTCATTTAATTGTATGTAATACATGGTATCGGGGAAGAAAATCATCATTCAGATATAACAAGATAGAAGCCTGTGACGTATAGTGGGTCAATAATACAAATATTTAACTCCACATTTATTTAAGACAAAAGTTGAAGAAAAATTTGCCTTTTTGCTTCATGTCCAAATTTTGCTCAGATTTAAAATCAGCTTATAAGAAATCAAACAGTGCATATGAGCATATCCAACACTAGAGTACTAACTTGATTATAGTCTGAATTAATATGCTATGTGAAAATGACAGCATCAACAATTTATGCCATAAAACCTAGTTTTTCAGTCCTGAAAATGCGATTGAAGACCTGCGTTGACAAATGAGAGCCAAGAACGCCCATTTTTCCAATCTGTGCGAAGATACTATTTTAAAATTTATTGATTGGTCAGTTGCCTTGACTACTGGGGCATCTAGTTTTTGTTTGATTTGACCTCTAAAACAAGACCACGCTGTTCACACAATATATTATCTGAAACATTTTCTAAGTGAAAATATCTTATGCATTCCTTCTAAAAAAAATGGAAGTCCCCTGCATTTATGGTCTATTGATTTTCAGAACCTTCAAAATGCTAGAAACAGTAGAAAATACAGCATTTGAGGGTACAAGAGAGGCCTGAATCTTAAAATTACTCAACAACCTTTAATTGCCTCAATGCTAATTGGGATGGAGAAGGCCTGCATTCATGAAGGCCAAAGCAAACCAAATTATTGAAATTAAAAATGAAAAACCCGGACATTATTAGATAGAATCTTACAGCATTGGGATTTGTCATACAGTATACTTTCTTGTCACCCTCCATAAATCTTATCCAGCCCATCACCAATCTGGAACAATGAAGAGTGCACCATGCAAAAATGAACACAGACAAGTTTATGCATAAACACTCTCAAGCTAGTAAAAATTGAGCATGCTTGAAAGATGGGCATTGGTACTCAGTCAGTACATACTTAACCAAGCAATACAAAAATAGACCATTAGTCTACAACCATAACCAGATTAAATGCTTTCCCTACATTAGAAGGTTTCGTACTCGCAAGATTTAGAGATCGCTTGCTGGCATATGTCTACAGATACTACTTGCCAAGAATACATCTCAAACATGTGAATCAACAATAGGAAGGGCAGGCTCTTCTGTATGGCATGATATCTTTACCCTGCACTTGCTTAGAACAAACCTTGGATAAATTTGGGCACTGCACTTGTTTGGCAGCTAAAAAAAGAGGAGAATTATAACATAATCAAAGGTACTTATTGTCCAGACTGATACACAGATTTATAGTATTAATCAAGGTACAATGTTGCACTAATTCACAGCACAATTATTTTTAAGTAAAGCGATGACAAAGAAATGAATGATATTTCATTAATTAAGTTAGTAATGCATAATGATACAATGGAAGGACTAAACATATCTTCAAATGCTCACAACTCTATGGCAGAATTCCTACCCTTTCCCTACAGGAACCTGCAAGCAGCAAAGGAAGCACAAATGACAGTCAGCGATGAAGAAAACCATGAATTGAAGACAGATGACAGCATTCACAGAAACATAAATCTATGCATATGATCCACTTATTGAAACAGGGAAACAAAGGAATGACACACTAGAGAAGATATGACGGTACACACATGCAAGGAACAAGAGTGTGTGCATTATTCACTAAAAGCGCAGATACCTTTTGAAGGCATAACTGAACAAATGCTTTGAGCAATATGCCATAAAATCAATGCATACCACGTTGAGATTATGGCGGCTGCACTTCAAGAGAATGCAGATATCATTGATCGCACGATCAACAACCGCTTGTTCTGCAGCGTGAGAATAGATTGGACTGATCATGCAACATAGTTCTTACATGCAGGAACAGTGTAAAACATGTCAAGTGATCACACACCTAGAAAAATGGAAGGGTACATGTAGTAGATGTCTCTCTTAGAGCAGTGCCTGTTCTGCTGCAAGAGTTGCTGAACCACGAACAGAACCCTGAGGAGGGCATCTACGCATCAGCATCAGATGTCAATTTAACATGAGCACACACGCACACACACACACACACACACACACACACATACAAAGCTTAAGACAGAAGCATCAATGATCTGTATGTGTGGATACGCAGATACATACTGAGCCTGGAGGCGTGGGAGTCCTTGCGGAGGAGGGAGAGGACGTCCTTGCCGACGGGGGCGTCGTAGCTGCAGGAGCTGCACAAACACGTACACGAATCTATAATTGGGTGATTGGTGCAGAGATGTGACGGCGAAATGGTGGGGGATAGAGAGACCATGGAGATGGAGATGTGGATGGGGCGAGGAGGGTGCAGTAGTTCTTGTAGCGGTGGAGCGCGACGGTGGGGGAGCGGCCGCCGCTCACCTCCGCGACCACCCAACGCACCAACCCTGTCACACACACACACACACACACACACACACACATGTATAGAATGAGTAGCAAGAGAGGAGGCGATAGGATGGATGCAGGAGGGAGGGAACCTTTGATCTTGCGGAGAAGCACCGCCGCCACCGCCGTCGCCTCCTGCTCGCCTTCCACCTCCGCTCGCCTCCTTTTCTCTCCCCACGCCATCTCTCTCTCTCCAACGGTTAATGTTGCGGAGTTTTTTTTTATTAATAACCCACTTAAAAAATCATTTACAAAACTAACCCACACTTCAAAAAATTTTACAAAGATACATTCGACAAACGACCTGTCCCAGGGGATTAGCGGGGAGTGAAAAAATACTTTTAATTGTGGGAGCGAGGATTCAAACCCGAGCCGAAAAGGTGAGAGCGGGTTGTGTTAACTAGCTGGGCTAGGAATCTTTGCCTGCTAGAATACTATTGGACAATGTAAGCTCCTCTACCTCCTCTCTGGTCCTCTCTTCCTCCATTATTTTTCTCTCGTCTGAAGTCTCCATTATTTAAAGATTGAGAGGAAAATGAGAGAGAAGAGAGTGTATGCTGGACTGGATATTTCAAACGAGAGAAAAATAATGGAGGGCGAAAGGACCACAGAGAAATAGGTAAGAACCAGCAACTTATCGAGTGCCTAGCACTCAATAAGACACTGAATATTACATTGTCCAGTGGTATTTTAACAGTCAAAGGTTCCTAACCCAACTGGTTAACACAACCCGCTTCCACAATTAAAATCGAGCGCTAACTCAATAATATATTGTCCAATGACAGATTATTTTTGTAAAATTTTCGAAGTGTAAATTAATTTTGTTAATGATTTTATAAGTGGATTATTAATAAAAAAAAAACTCTTAACGTAACACGTTGGTCTCTATACACTCCCCCACCCACAAGAGGGTCAATTTGCAATTTTAGTAGAGTTAAATGGCAATGTCACTGATACACAAGTAATAAAGGTGATAGCAAAGATCTATACAAACAGATCAAAGCCCTTCACCGTAATCAAGTGGGTTAATTGAGACTACTTTAAGAGGGTTAGAATGTAAATGGGAGAAAATAAAACAAGCGATTAGACGAGAAATTGAGGGGTGGTTTATTGTTCTTACCCCTCTGTTTTTAAAAGAATATTATTTTAAAAAACAAAATTTATAAAAAAATTATTCTATATTTTTAATGTGAAATATGATATCATCTTTCAAAATTACCTTCATATTTCATTGCTTCACTTAATCATTAATCATTTATATGCAAATAAAATATTTATCTTATAAATTACAAGTATTATAGATATACATATAATTTTATTTGATTTCTTAAAAATTATGTATAAAAATAAAATGACATATTTTTAAGAACAAAGTATTGACAGTTTGAGATCCATAAAAGATGAAGTTTACATCAGCTGGTGTTGTCACAAGTGGACAACAGTCGATTGTATCGCAAACTACTTTGGAGCTGGCTAGGGTTTGACGTAAAGCCCAAGGTATATAGACATGAACAACTTCTATCATTGCTGAAATTTGTGCAGTTTATATTTGGTCCATGGTGAGTTCTTTCTATGTGCTCAGCTAGATATAATCTCAGCAGACTAATATATATACACCAAAAGTAATGCCCAAATTGCTCTGTCCAAGCCATGTTCCCAGAATCAAATTTGGTCACCAGCACCAACATTGCCTGAGAAAGATCAACGGCACAAGGGCAGTCATCATCATCAACTCACAATTCATACAGTTGTCAGTTAAATTACACTAACACCTAGCTAGCTAGGTCGCTCACCACCACGACCAAATCTATCCGAATTAAACAGGCCGTGCCAATTATCGACATGATTATTCTTGAATTGGCCATCTATCTAGAAATCTTTGATTCACCATCTACAATTGATACAGCTAAGCTCTCCGCGAAGGCCAGCTAACAAGAACAGCCCCTAACATGACCCTAGTTTACATTTCAAGATGGAGGGCAAATCAGGGCAAGCACATCAGAAGTTACTTGTCGAAGGCTTGGACCTCTTACTGTTGAGTTGGGCAACTGGGAACTCTACCAAAACAATGAATGATGAATTCTCTGCCTCTCGGAGATATTGTACAGTGCCACTCATCATTTTTACAAGCTTCTGGCTTATGTACAGGCCAAGGCCTTCTCTGGAGACACCTGGGCTGTGGCGAAACATCTCTTGTATCAAAGCCTCTGGGATGCCTGGTGCTGGATGGACAATCCTGCAATAAGGTCTCGGTTAAACAACTTTTATTTTCAAGGAACAAAAGCTTATCCTAGAAATTATTTTCCCATAATGGACACCCGCGTCCCAGGAAACTAACAATCAATATATACCATCTAGTTAAACCCCTTTGACTGCAGTGGTAGAACATAGAATTGTGATGCTACATCTACTTTTGCTCAAGAAATGATATTCAGCCTACTATATCAAAGTTGGATTAATTGTTAGGATGTGATTTTATGCTATTACAAAGAAAAACAAGTTATGTTAACATGAGTTACTGAGAGTACACCAGCTTTACACAGTTTTTGCTTTGATGTGATCATAATCTGGATTAGAGTTTGTGCTCGTGCCATTTGGAATAACAATTGAAGCACACCCTGAACAGTTTTTAATTGTCTCTCATTTCAAGTGCCCACCTCTTGACATGCATCACTTGCATCTTTAATGACGCAATTGTGGATAATAAATACAAGCTGTGCGAATCAAGATGTTTAAAAGTGAATTTCCCTCTTGTACCGCTGAACTGTTGTGTGCCAACAAACAGGCCATTTTGTTCATGTAGAAAGAAAGCAATGAATCATTGCTGTCAAAGTTGCTTAGGAAAACACAAGCTGAATAAAAGAACTATTGGAGTTATGTTGGATCAATGGGAAGTAGATGCAAACCTAAGTAGCTCAAACACTTGTAGAGTTGTACAACAATCAAAAGATCCAGATGATGGAGGCAAGTGGTGGGTTACCTGAACTCTAAATGAGCAATCTGCATGCCAGATCCAATATTTTCCTTTGTGGGAATGACTTGGAGTATGATAGGTCCCTCAGTTGGCTGTGTGAATTGAAGCGTGCATGCCAGGAAGTCTGCTAGAACCTGCTGAAGCCTTAAATTATCCCCGTAGAGGTACATACATGATATTTCTACCGGCCAATCACGACAAAGGGATATTCGTTTTTCCTTGCTCAGAGACATGCCTTGCATCAGGACCGTATTTAAAGCTTCCTCAAGGTTGAATTCTCCCGTGTTCATCTCCATGTAGCTGTAACAGTAAGCATTTCACAATCAATAGTCAATCTACCAATATTTTTATGCATGTAGAAGCGAATGGACTTTGCATGGTGTACAGTTGTATGCATGGATTTTTCATGTCTTAGCAGCATGAGTGATTGAGAAAAAAATTTTATATCTCAGTATTTCAAATCAGCATACAAATATGTACAAATATATGTTACCCAAACACCTCCATATAGTCTCCATATAAAGAGAGAATATCTTTACACAGACTATTTATAGGCTACAAATAAGTTGAAGTATATTTTTTGTCATAACAAACTTACTCCAAGAATATCAGCATAGGAAGCCAAACGCTAAAATTTGGGGGGATGATCATATCATTACGTTATATTCTAATGGCATTATCTGTAATCAAGAAAAGCACAGGATAAACAATTTAGTTTTGCATCATGACCACCACCAAAGTTTACATAGATTAGTAGAAACATGGTCTCAGTAATAATTAAAAGACTAGGAATGAAAACCGGTGAATGCCTATAAACGCCATGGAAGATATGGCACTTACCATTGTTCAATGCTTTCTAGATCAGTATCATGTAAGATCTTTTTCAACTGTTCCTGACACAGGATATTTGATGTAAGATGTCGTCTCTGCTCCTCTGTCAAGTCAGAAGGTTCCAATAAATTACGAGTAAACTGCATGCCATTGAGTGGGTTCCTTAATTCTTGACGAACATATGACAATTCCTTGAGCCTGGTCATCGCAGCTTGTTCAGACATTTTCTGCACCTGCAAAGCATGCTGAAGCTCTGGGCTGGCCACATGCAAAAAGCAAAGAGCACCAGTAATCTTGTCCTCAGCATTTGTTCTCTTGCTTGCTGTCAACAGTGATTCTACATACTTGCCATCTGCGTCGAAGAAACCAAAAGGCAGTTTCTCGGGATCTTGACCTGTGATTACTGTGTTCATCAGTATGCTAAGTTTGGTTAGAGTAGCATGATCTTTTACTCTACAACCATAGTCATGAAGGGTGAAAACCTCCCCAATTAGCAACTTATCTATTGCATCTTCCCTCTTGATACCAGTAATCTTTTGCATAGCTTCATTCCACTCAAAGCAGGAACCAAGCTCATTGATCATAAATATAGGAGGGATGAGCTCACTGGGGTTCCTTACTATTGCCACATAGTCTCCTTGTATTCGAGTATACCTCTCAGTAATCATCTTCTGCCCTGTCATATCTTGTGCTACAAAGCAAACACCTACAACTTTCTCCGTGAGGTCACGACTACAGCAAGCATTTACCATCAAGATTACAGGGCCACTACTTTCCTGGTGATTGAATGCTTTGAGCTTGATTTCCAGATTTTGCTCTTCTTTTCCTGAAATATAAGAAAGCAGGCACATGTGTTGAATTGATACATGATTGATCATGCAAATTGTCTTAAAAAAATGAAAATTAAAAGAAAGTTACAGAGCATAAAAAGACAAACTCAAGACATAATGACTACCTTGTAAAGCTGAGTGTACAATGCTTTTGACCACTTCAACAGAATCATCCTCAACGAGATCTACAAGAGGCATCCCTATGGCTTCCATGACCGGTAATCCAGTGAGTTCTGCAGCCTTATTATTCCACCCGTTTATGCTTCCAGCAATGTCAACAGCCAAAATAGGTGCAGTTGCTGTCTCAATTAGGCGGACCATCTCATTTGTAACTGTTCTCAATTCAAGCAGCCCCTTTATCTTCTTCATATCATCAGATGGGGCTTTAACAATAGACCTCACATTATTGTTGACGTCTTCATCTTGCAGGGAGCCACGCAATATTAGCTGCAGTGAATGGATTGCATCCATTTCAACATCCTCCCAAGGAACACTCCTCCATTTAACCACCTCCAAGAAAGCCTTGAATGAAGATCGTGGATGCATCTTCTGGCCACTGTCATTCCCACCAACTGGTTCATGTTTAGCTCCACCCCACTTTATCTCCTTTGCTGTGTGAGATCGGAACCAGAAGATAAAATCTTTGGAAGAGATCTTTATAGCAGCCATGCCACACACAACCTCACCAAGTGCTGCACCACCAGGATAACCCGCTTCCACTAAACTGTCAGTACTCAGCCCAGTAGAACCATCATGGTACTCCTGCAGCCAGGCAACGATGTTCTTTATCTCTGCCTCAGAAGGGGTTGATCCTAGCACCCAAAGCTGGTTTTGGTAATACAATGCAGCACCGTCACACTTCACCAGATCCATTACATTGGGCGACTGGGTAAATATCCCAACAGGAGCATCTCGAAGGAGCATATCACAGAGAAGGGTCTGTGTGAGGAGGATGTGCCTCTCCTTCGCCTGAGCAGCCAGTTCCACCTCTTTATTAAGCTGTATGCCGAATACTTGCAAGAGAAATTCGCAAGCATACCTGAGCGGAAAAGGGACAAACCTCGGGCTAGCGTGATGGCAGACCACCAGTCCCCAGAGCTTCCTTCCTTTCTGCTGCTGGTCACTCCCAGTGTCCCCATCATCCTCCTCATCGTTTATAGTGACTGACATCACAAGCGATGCAACAGAGCCCATGTTCGCAATGTACTGAGCATGGCAACCATGGGGAGCCCTGAGAGTAGAGCCACAGAGGCTGAGGGGCTGGGCTAAGTTGTCATCCTGGATGATCTTGACAGGAGTAGCCGAGCAATCACAGATCATCCTCACTTTGTTCTTCATGAACAGAAATCTGGACGCCTGCGGGATGTCGGTGGCTGGGTAGTGTAAGCCAAGATAAGGCTCCAAATCCGATCTCCTGCACTCGGCAATGACCTCGCCGTGCTCGTCCTCGTGGAACTTGTATGCCATCACCCTGTCATAGCCGGTGAGCTCACTCACCTCACGGACCAGCACATCACACAGTAGTGAGAGATTCCCACTGGGCAGGGACTGCAGCCGGGAGATGGCCTTGGCAGCCAGCTTGTAGGACTTGAGCGCGCCGGCGGCCGTGACGGGCACATCGGCGGGGTTCACCGGCTCAAGGTCGATGACGAGGCCAACATCGATCCGGTGCATGATGGCATAGAAGGGCTTCCCTGATGTCCTGGAGTGGACGAGGATGGGGTTGAGCAGGTTGACCTCGCCGAAAGTGGCGGCCTTGTGCAGCGCGATGGAGCTCTGGGACCGGAAGAGGGTGCGGACGTCGGTGCCGATGGCGAGCGCCTCGCGCTGGTCGATGGTGGGCACGGCGTGCGGCGTGAGGTCGAGCATCTCGGCGGCGTTCTCGCTGTACGCCAGGAGCGCGAAGGTGTCCGGGTGGATGGCGAGCAGGCAGCCGAACGGCTGGATGTAGCGGCCGCGCTGCATGCTCTGGAGATAGGCGGACACGGTGCTGGTGCTCGCCCCCGACCGGTTCGCCGCGCCCACCGAGGTCGAGTAGTCGAACTGCCGCTGCGACCCCTCGAAGTTCGCGTGCAGCTGCGCGTCCACTGGAGTCTGCGCCACCACCCGCGCGCTGTGCTTCGACCTCGCCGAGCTACTCCGCGAGCACGTCGCCCGGTTGTTCGACCGCGAAGACGACATCTTACCGGCCACCCCTCCGCCCTCCTCCTCCACACCACCCACCCGCACACAGCCGCCCAAGAACAGTAAAAATATCGAACGAATCAACAAGAATCGTGTGGTACTCCCCAAGGGAGGAAGAGAAGAAGAGGGGGCAAGAGAGAGACAGAGAGAGAGGAGTGAGAAGACTTTAGAGAAAGAAGAGAGAAAGAGAGAGAGAGAGAGAGAGATGGGGATTGGATTCCGGTGTGGACGGGTGGATAAGCACACGGGAAGTGGGACAGCGAGCGGAAATGACAATAATAATATCTTCGTCCTCCCTCCAAAGACGAAGCAAGTGATTTGATGTGGCAAATTCGTGTCTCCTCGCCGGAGAAATGGAGAGGGACGCCGGAAACGGGGCAGAAGAGTGTCCGGAGGCGGCGGCGCTGCAGCGAGGCGAGGAATCTGGCAGTACTCGCAGCTTATCACCCAATCAGAGCGTCAGGAAAGCAAAAAAGGAAAGGCCGTACAGCGCCATCTGGTTCTTGTTCATGGAATTGTTGCTTCCTATTCCATCTATAGTAGTGGGGATAACATAATTAATTAATTAATCATACTGGGAGGTACTGGATTTGATTGAAATTAGGCTTGTTGGGGAATCGGGGCATCATCCCCAATTTTTTATCCATTAATGCTTCCATCTTGTGGTATTGTCTAGTGATGCACCTCACTTAAGTTCCGAGTAATGCTATTTCTACTTAAAAATTTGTTAGTGCTATAAAAAAGACTACCTACCTAGAAAGTACTAAATAAATAAAATATAAAAAAAAAACATAGAGAGAGAACGAAAGAATTATTGTCCTTCCCATATATTCTCATATATTCTTATTTGCGAATACAACTCATATAAGCTTTATATACAAGAATTCTAAAAAACATTAGAAATTATAAGAATTCATGTCTTCAAAGTTACAAAAATCATGTTATGAAAACATGAGATTATAGACAATCATTATAGAGTAAAATTTGCATAATATTCTCTATTTGAATCCTATATTCTGAATAGAAATAAAGGATTACCTGTGAATGTGATTGGCAAATTGTCTCATCCATGATGCAAATGACACTCGCATTGCTAGATGATTGCAACTTGCAAGACAAACATATTTGACTGACAAAATTGTAAATTTGTAGGGGTTTAGGAACATATTTGGTCTTATTTCAATTTATATTTTTGTCAAGAACACAAATGATTTTTTCAAAAATTTTCCCCAAAAACTGAAGCTATTTTGTTAAAAAGAAGTTGGAGACAGTCTACTAATCACTATGACTTCTCACCCTCATCCAACTCTCAACACCCTTTTACAAACTCATAAATTGATTTTTTTGTCGAACAACATCAAGATTTATATAAAAAGTCAATTTTTTTATGTGTTTCTCCATCATAAATCCTAATATTGAGTGAATTATATGCGACCTGTCTCGGGATCGCCTTACAATAAGAGTTAGTCTTGAAAAAGAATGTTTTTGATGGCGTCCCTATTCCACTTAAGATTGCATACCCACTAGAGAATATAGACTTTCTAGGGGGCTTACAACCTCTCGAAGGTCCTCGGCCCCCCGAAGAGGTCTTTTATCTCTTAGAAGGCTTCAGGAGCTCAATGAGACTTCTCGCCTTCCAAAGGATCCTACATCTTCAGAGAACGACCCTTTTGCCTCTCAGGGGTTTTCAAGCTCTCGGTAAGGACTCTTACCTCCCAGAGAACCTTCAGGGTCCCAATGAGACTCCTCACCTCCCAAAAGACTTCGGGGTCATATTGAGGTCCTTTGTCTCCCGGAAAAATCTGCATCTCTGAAGAAATTATTTATCTCACAGAGGTCTCTGAGCCCTCAATGAAGGCCCTTACCTCCCGGAGGACCTCCAAGTCCCTGGTGAGATCTCTCACCTCTAAGAAGTTTTGAGACTACAATATGACCCCTTGTTTCCTTGAAGAGTCCACATCTTCAAAGAGACCTCTTGCCTCTTAGAGAAGTCAACATCTCAAAAGAGACCCCTTGCCTCTCAGAGAGCCTCCAGGCCCCCTGTGATATCCCTTACCTGCCGAAGGATCCCATATCATTGGAGAGGCCCTTTGCCTCTCAGGGGCTTCTGGGCCCCTAGTGAGGTCCCTTACCTCCCAGAGGGCTTTGGGGTTCATGTGGTCCAATACAAGAGGTTCAGATGGCAGAAAAATAATAGTTCAATTATTAGTTGGGGGCCATCATTCTACTTGTTTACCATCCAAAGAACACTAAAAGACAAAAAGACGATCTTATCCTCCATCCAGCACTTGGTATGGGGCACTAAACACCTTTAATATCTTTGTTGGGGTTATAAATACCTTTATACCACTTTATTTATAAGGATCAACTCATTTTTGAGATCAATATAGAAACTAATACACCACCTAGGTGTGTCTTGGAGTTTTCTCTCTTAGATGACGACTCTCGACTAACTCTAGATTAGGAGTATACTAAAAATTAAGATCTCCTGAGTAACCCCAACCTATATAAATCTCCTGAATTCTAATCTTTTTTGCTTGCTTTAAAGTGATCTATCACATCATCACAAGGGAACGGAGAATCCTTATCCCTCAACCTAAAAACTAGTTTTTTTTAGAGGCACTTGAATAATATATCGGCTGAATAGGTTATAAGAAACTAGTTACGGACAGCTATTGACCGATGATTAATATTCCATGACATGAAGTTACTAAGGGAGCTAAGACTACAACATAATACTACTGTTTTAACACTTTTGACTAGCAAAATTGTGGGGTTGAGGAGGGCTTTAGCTTTTACAAACAATCATCTGTGGGACATGACTTCATACTTTTAAACTTTGACTAGTAAACTTTTTTAACACCTAGAATCCACCTTTTTTGCTTTCAGATAAAGGAAACAAAAAAGATTTGCTTTGTGGAATAGTGATTTTTTTGAACTTTTCTTTGCATGATAGACATGTTGGTAAGTAACAATGGAAAACAGAGGAAAGAAAAAGAAAAGGAATATGCAAGCCATCCACATAGGGCTCTTTCACTTTGCCATTGCCAATGCAAACAACCATATATATACCCGCAACACAAGCCACGAGTTATTGAAAGAAGCCAAGAGAATTTTCAAAGGAGAGCTGATCCCAACAGATAGTAACAGTACAGCAGAGTTCTCTAGAAATCACTTGGTTACATAGCTGAATAAAGTTCATCATGCATTCATGCTCTCCATTGTCAGTTTTGGTTCATAAGAGCAGCACCACCAATTTAATTATAAAAATTAAGGAAGGGTATAAATTAATTAAGAAACCATATGAGATGGCAATGGCAGAGAGGAAACAGCACACACTCTGAGGCCATCAGATATAGTAGAATAGATGGAGATATACTATCATTCAGCCATTAAAACCGAACAAGCACATCGGGTGCAAGAAAACTGAACTCACAGCTCACAGTTCATCATGGGGGGGATGCAGATGCAAGAAACAAAGACGGATGCATGCATGCGAGGAATTCGGCAAGTTGGTGAACTGGGCAACAGCAAGAGCAACAACAACAGAGTTGTTAGCCTTCTTGTTTAGCTTCTTCCGTAACTAAGAGGCCCATAGGCTTAAACTTGAGACGGGCCTTCTCGGCTTGGGGTGTCTAAAGCCCATTCGTGAAATGTCGCTCACTTTTCTTCTCAGTGCCAACCAAAACCCAAGTTAGATTGGCATTGGTGAACTCGTGAACTGAAATGGACGACTGCGAGGGCCAGCCTCGCCTCAGAAGTAGGCCTGGGGTGGGCTCACAAGCCTAGAATTGAATAGGTCATAGGTGGGTCAGTTTATATGTCCAGTTTGGAATTGTTTAAATAAACTTTAAAATAAAAAGATCGGATTGAGTTTTAAAATAAGTCCATGACTTAGCAAAAGATTTTGACCTAAGGATTAGGAAAATATATTTAACTTAGAAAAAGAATTTGTCTTAATTTGGTTTGCATCCTAAAAAATTCTAGACACAAACTAACGACAATAAAGACCAGTGTTGTAAAAAAGGTATACAACCGTCAAACACATAGGTATCGCTGAGGCTCACTCCATCCCCGCAGCTTCCACGCTCTGCAGGTGGGCCCAGGCAATAAAAAATCAATATTCGTAACTGGAGAAGAGAGAGAAGACGCCACAGCAAGCGGTAGCAAAAATTGCTCTGCATGTGGGCCCGCCACTGTTTTTCCTCGGTTTGCGTGTTATCAAATTACATTTAATCTTTGTTTCTTAATTTATGATTAATTTAGTTCAAATTAGATGTTGATTATATTGAGAAAATTGTAGATATTTAAATTATCTTCATATAGAGACCAAACATCGCATATATTCGATTTTTAAATTAAAAGTTATTGATGTTTTATTAAACTACCTAAATTTAGTTTACTCGTGGACCCATACGAAGCGCCTCGCGAAGCGCCGATGGGTTGGAGTAGGGGGTGCTTCAGATGGTGCTTCGCATACGTGGCACAGAATATACTGGAGAATATTCTGTTGAAGCGCCTCGCGAAGCGCCGATGGGTTGGAGACAGCCTAAGCAATTAATCAGAATTTTGTGGAAAATTTGGCATTCACAATAATATATCCATAATTTATTAAAATAATTTAGTTGTAAAGATTATGATAATTTTATCACTACAATATAATATTTATATGTTTCTTTACTCGTAACATTCTTAGAAAAAATAAATATGTTTATTATTAATATAATTTTTCTTATTATATGCTACTTAATACATATTTAAATAAAAAAATATAGCTAATTAGAACTAGTAATATAATAATACTATACCACAAAATAGATGGCTTTGTACTTTATCTTTTATAATTTATATTGCATCAAAATGGCACATAGATTATATCATGTACATGACAACCAAACTATTAATTAATGACTTACAATTAATAGTACCAAAATTATATTTTATGATGAATAAATGGATTAGTCAGTCAATTAATCGGGGAAATGGCCAATTAATCAAATTATATGGCCAATTAATTGTTCGAATCCAAATACACTATACGTGATGGTTTATACACCGCCAATGATTAATTGATGATTAATCCGTCAACATTTAAAACTCTAATAAATACTCATGGTAGTGGGAGTAATATTAGAGTTTGTCTAAAGAGTTGAAATGAATTAGAGTTGAGTTGGGAATTTTTCTTCCGAAGGGTTAGGTTGAACTCTAACTTAGTTTAATACGATCAAACTAAAGCTAGACTAGGTAATAGAATTTGAGGGCTAGATCGGGTGAGGATGGGACCTTTGCCAATTCTTAAGCTTACTCAAAAGGTAATTTGAGAGGTGAGATACTGCCTTACAGTTATATATGTTGAGTTTATACATTAATCAGTTTATTCAAAAAACTTACACTACTGAAGAAAAATAATCAATATACTCATATTCAATGTACTTTCATATATGTCCAGACTCTTCCAAACCTATAACTTGATTTAGACTGAGACTGAATTCATTTTAAGATCCTTTGATCTCAAAATTGAACAAATCAACTATCATAATTTTTAATAAATTTAATCTATTAAGAAAAAGCAGTCGATCTACCCATATTTCAATAATATGGTAGAACATAATCTCTACTACATTTTGGTATAACACAAATCCAACAATCTACTCTTTCGCACGTCGTCTCTCTTGTCTTCACACATGGTATATATGGTCAGAGATATTGAAACCATAATCGAATACCAGTATCATATGCTAATGCTTCTCGGATTGACGTTTCCAACAGGGAGATAGATGGGAGCAAACCTGTACATGAGAGTGGTACAGTATATCTGAAAACCCCCTTTTTGGTGGGCAGGCCAGACCTACTGCTACACAAAACTTGATCCCAATATGCCAAAGTTCTTGGGGCCTTTTGCTTTGGTTTCTCACACTTTTGTAAGGTTGGTATCGGATTATCTTAAATTTGTCCCAGTTTAAAAAAATATCTCATCTTTAAGAACTTATGTCATTTTTATTTAATTTTGGCATACCATGTTTTTAACTAATTTCTTAAGTTAGACTCGTTAGACATGTCTTACTTGAGGTTTAAAAATTTTGACACCTAGACTAAAATATGATGTGACAACCTAAACACTGTCTCAGATTTTTTTTTATTTTGAGACACAAGTGAGAGCAAAAAACTCTAAGGGTATGAACCATACACATACACCCTACAATTTTCTTGAACGTGTGGTCGGACATGGAGGACAGCTGCTAAGGAGGACGAGCAAACTGTGCTGGCATGGATAACATGTAGGGACAGCTGCTAAATTTCAGACTTTCATATCATTCATGTCGTGAAAGTTGATGGCAATTTATCTAGTTAGATGAAATCCATTTGAAAAGGAATAAGTTTGGAAGTACAAAAAAGAAAAAAAAAAGGAAAGAAGATAACGACATGGCTCTTGAGGGGAGAGGCTCAGAGTGATACAATTTGCCAAGAGGAGCTAAAGAAGGAATGCAAAATATGTGCATGTCAAGCCAAGTCTGATAGGACATTTGAACCACCGGACTTGCTAAATGTTGATCCATTCTTACAAATCTTCCTAACTTCGTACTGTTGGTTAAGACAATCCCAGCTCTGATGTGACAATGGCCCCCCTGCAGGGTGCAGGTCCTACGCAACTTCCTTCTTTTTATTAAGATAACTAAGATACTGTACACAGAATAATATGGTTAACAAGAACACATAATTAAGCAGACTGAAATCATGGAATGTATCTAGCAAGAAACTATCCTTAAAGTAAGAGAAATGAGCAATAAATATTAGTTATCAAATCAAATTTGAGAAGTATTGAACAAGACAGAGCCTATATGCCACTAAAAGATGAAAATTGAAAATAGAAAAGAGTAAAGATAAAATATCTGAAAGAGCCTTTGGAAAGATGTCAGTAATTTTTAGTGACCGATCAAAGTGGGAAAAAATTATATTAGAAGAGAACGTATAAATCGCTAAGTCATGGTCTATGAGTTTGAAAGTGGTTTCTATGCAATACACATCCAGGAGAAAAAAAATCACATGTGAAAGAAAACAAAAGCCCATGAGAGGCACAAGAGAACAGAGGAAAGTCCAGAGAGGCCCATCAAGGAGAGGAAACAAAAAGGTAGTGCTGGCTGCTGGTGGCCCGTCCAAATCAGATACAGATGGGAGGCAAAGAAAGCCGGGCAGAGGACCCATCCACCACACCTATCGGCAATCGGCAAACGAACCTAGCATACAAGAGATGGACCATCATCCACTGCTGCACCCCTCGTCCTTTTCTCCCCGCCTCGCAAGTCCCCATTCCCCATTGCTGCCTCGGGTGGCCGTCAGTATCGGATGATTTACAATTTTGTTTTATGATTTATGTACTAATCAAATTCAAATTAAATTTTGATTATATTTAAAAAATTATAATTCTTTGAGTTATCTTTATACATAGTTCAAAAATCACTTAAAATTGATTTTAGAATTAGAAGTCATTATGTTTTACTAAAATCACATAAATTCTAGTATATATTCAATTTACTCGTGGGGCGGACCGCCTAAGGAATCTGATGAAACAACAATGTATTGGAGTAGCTAGTGTCTCAAATGATGCTTTAGATATATGACACAGAATATTTCTCCGAAACACCTATTCTCCTGATGCTTCTATTGAATTTAGCCTAACCCACAAACCAATGGCATTGTCCCCATTGGCAGGCCGTGGGGGCACGGCCCCATTAGCACATCGTCACGCTCCTCTCTACTCCTCTGTCTCCTCAGCTCCTCAATACTCTACTTCTCACGCCGCCCTGTTAGCACGCCGCCACACCCTCCTCGCGTCGCGCCACCGCATATCAGGACCACGATGGAGTGAGAACGGCAGTGGATCATCACTACGCCGCTTGTCATCAGATCTACCTGATCTGATCCACTCGAGCCGCAGATCTAGGCCACCGGATCATCGCCGATCTCCCCTCCTCTTTCTCCGGTTATGGTTGCTTGGAGACAGTTTTGCGCTGTGAGTGCTGGGCGATGCTGTCGGAGGATCCCCCAAAGGAGCCGGAAGAGGGGGTAGAAGCCTGGGTAGGCGAATTAGAAGGGGCGTAAGGTTCACCCCTTCTCGCGGCGACGGCGACGCTGACAGCGACCACCCATCTCAAATGCTTTCGATTTTGATGGGCGATCAGTCAATGGGAGTGGATTGGCCGACCTGCCCCATCACCGACGACCCCAAAAGCACACCGGCGAGGATCTCAATGATGAAGCAGGGCGGCGAGGTTGGCAGAAGGGCAGAGGAGGACAACGAGGAGTCGAATTCAAAACAGGCCTTGCCCGTGCCGGCTAGGCACGCATTGCAGCCCGCAGCCTATTGTGTTGTGTCGAACCTCTCCACCGAGCAAACAGGCCAAGCCGGCCCGGCACGACAACTTGTGGGCCGGCTCAGGCACAACACAAGCCATCGACCCAACGTGCCCCTGCCGTGCCGACCTGGCACGACCCAACTTTCATCTCTATATAGGATAGTACATGTGGATTGTTTGATTTAGTGTATAAAATTATACGATATCTTGTTTGATTGCTTGCATGAATTGATTTCATATGATTTAAAATGGTGCTTGTTTTGTTATATAATATATACTATGGCTCCATAAAATTTTGATTTTTAATATATATTATTATTTTTAATGTATATGACCCATCATTATTCATCATTAATGATCATTAATAATTAAAAATCACCACTAATTAAGACTATAGTTGATTAAATTACCACTAAACAACACTAATTAAAAATCATTAATTAATATCACTCCATCACTAATTACCATTGACAATCACTAATCAATACCACTTCATCACTACTTAACACTCATAGTCACTATTTACTAATAATAACAAAAAATATTAATAGTAGTTCCCACTAATTAATATTAAATCACTACTAATTACACTAAGACTATAAAATAATACTAATCACTATTAATTATTGGTAATAACCACTAATTAGTTTTGATTATCACTAATGGTGCATAATTAACAGAACTTGCATGAGTATATGTGAATAAAAATGACATCTCTCACCATACAAGATATTAGAGAAATATTACAAGATGATGCACCTTCTCAACTTACACCATCTAATCTTATAGAACCAACCAAATACTACTTTTACACACCAGATCCATATACCAGTTCTACACAGTGGATCCATATCATGCAAGGATACGATGCATTTCACTTTCACCTCCTCTTACCACCACCCAATCATCTTACCTCACCATTACGTGTACACACCCTTTCGAACGGTGATGACAATATGACACCACTTAAACACTTTCACATCAAGTTTGCTTGCCTTTTCACCCTATTTTCCCATAATTAAATTAAAAAACATGCTAATTATCACTTGTCTCAAGTTGGAATAAAGAAAAAAAAAACAGGTTGAATGCAACATAATAAAATTTAATAAAGTAGTGTACGTGACACTTTTCCAAATCACCTCCTTTATACATACATGGACCGATGAACGTGCTGTTTATTTTTAATTTCTTTTACCGGAATACATACTTGTATAGAGTACGTATACGCAAGGCTGTACGTGAGTATATCTGCACCGTACTTGTACAGGAGGGAACTTAACAAGTGCAGAGCATACTAATTACATGATGGAGCAGGCGTAGGACGGGTCCTCCTCGCAGACGATCTTGTAGCCGTTGCAGGGCCACGGCGCCGCCGGCGCGTACTGCACGGGCTGCGGCGCGGGCCCCGGGGCCGGAAGTGGGGGCGCGGGTTCCTCGTAGGCGCGGCCGCAGGAGCAGCACCGGCAGCCGCCGTGGCCGTGTTGGTCGTAGCAGGGGCACGGCTTCCAGCAGCACTGCTGCGGCCACGCGGGGAACGGGTAGGGGTACGGGAATGGGTACGGTACTTCCACGTACTTGGGGGGCGGCGGCGGCTGCGACTCCTCTTTCTCCGCAGGCGGAGGCTCCTCTTTCTCCGCCGGCGGCGGTTCCACTACTACCACCGGCGGTTCCACTACTACCACCGGCGGTGGAGTTTCCTCTTTCTCCGTCGGCGGCGGCGGGTCAGTTTTCTCCGTCGGCGGCGGCTCCACGATCTCGATCTCCTTGATAATCTTGCAGGCCTTGCAGCAGAGCTTCTCGGCGAGCTTCTCGGCGTCGAAGGGCCCAGACACGATCACCTTGTTGTTCTTCTCGTCGTAATGGATCGTATCGATGCAGAACTCACCCTTCTCTGCATCACCTCCCCAAGATTCAGTACCACCATTGATAGAACTCAAAGCAGCTTTTGGTTATACAGATCAAGTGGAACTGTGTAAGTAAGTACCTTGGATCCTGGTGAGCACCTTCTGGATCTTGGCAGAGCAGCGGCTGCATTCCAGGTCTACTTTGATTTTAATCGTTGGCATCTGCACAATTTCTTGATCAAAATTATATTTTTGAGCAGAGAAAGAACACGATAATCAATTAATGTCTACAGAAATAAGAGGAAGCTAACTGTTGATTGCAACTGATTTATGGCCCACACCACATAAAAAGGAAAACTCAAGAAAGAAAATAATAACAGAGAGGACGCTCCAACCATCAACAAGAACAAGAAGATTTCCTAACAAATCCGAATTAATTTGCTTGTACTTGAAGAGCAAAGAAGAAAAGAAGAAAACAGAGCACCTTGATTGCTTGCTACTGGTGCAACGACTGGTACTGGAATCCACCTAAGCGCCTTGCAATGTGAGAGCGACGGGTGGAGAGGAATAAAGAAAGGAAGGAAGGCGAAGAAGTGGAGGAGGAGATGATGTGTTTATGTATATATAGATAGATACATGCATCATCTGTATAGGTTGATAGTGATGAGAGAAAAGCAGAGGAAGTAACTGGAAAAAGCTTTAAAAGGGTGGAGGAAGGAACACTTGGCTTGCACCACCATCAACCGCACGTCGCCGTCAAGGCTGTTAATTTGCGTCCTGTTTGGCGGGTTATTTCCTAGACAAGTTGACTGTTGCTTAGTAGTACTTGTACATATATTATCACACGATCCTTATTATGGGAAATGAAGGGTCTTTCGAGACATAAAAGTTTATAAGCTAATCTCTGCACACTTGGAAACATCAAAATTCAAAAGCACTCGAGATATGTTGAAAGAATAACTGTATAAATAAATATAAGATCTTGTTCTAGACTTTTCTTGAGGAAATACTGAATCACTCTTTCGTCTAGCTTCTATGCCGGCTCCAGCTCTTTAAAGCTTAGAAGAAAACTTCACAATTGTTTAGGTAAAATCCTAACTTCTTAGACCAGGCTTCTAAATAATTTTATAATTTGACTATTTTGCCCTTCAAGTTGTACGTAGAAACTCAAGGCATAAAAATACAATAAAATACATCCAGCAAAATCCATCTAAATGAGCATGGTAGGAGCCCTTGGCACCACGAATCGTGCTCATCGGGTGCTCCAACGGACCGCCCGCGTGCTCCAGCTTAATCTTGCTCGGCCTCGCGCGCTCCAATGGACCGGCCGGATCCATGGACGATGACGGCAGCTGCTCACTAGGAGGTTTGCACAGCAGCAATGGCGGGCTCGCCGCAGGCCAGGACGACGTTGGTGGGAGGCAACGGGTGCTTCGGCGGGAGCCGTTCCGACAGCAATCTTGGATGGCGGCGACGGCAACGGCTCCTCGGAAAGCTTGAACGACGGTGCTCCGATTGATGGCAACCCTTCTAATTTTGGGTGAGTCGTTGGGAAGTCTAGTAACAGTGCTGCTCCGGAGCCAGTGGAGCCACCCAATCCATGCTCCAACCTTCATGTAGAAAAATGCTTCGGCTCATGTGTAACTCCAGTGGATCAAGCTGCGGAGCTATCCTGTTTTGCGGAACTGCTCTGACTCCATCCTAGACATTGGGAGCTAGAGAGAGAGCATCGTTATGACGAAAGCATTTTAGGTTGTTTTTATTCACCTATTTAGAGGTAGAGAAGAGTTAAGTGGTATTTCGTCAAGTTTGGTTTATTCAATAAATCAATTTTATTAGATTTGTTGATTTATAAATTCAAAAAATTGATTTATTTCATAAATTCATAAGTTGTTTAAAAAGATTTGAGTTTATAAGTTTGAGAGGCGTAAATAATTTGAAAGAATGAGTGAAACAGGAATAAACTCCCAAATAAATTCAAGAAACCAATTTCCACTTCCTATAATTTATCCACTTAAATAAATTGAAACTAATTTATAAAATCAAAATAAATCAGGTGTTTAATGGAAACCCAAATAAGGTTGGCCGAGCACCGCTTAATAGCACTTCTTGTTTGATCGCCGGTTTCAATATGCTATTGTTACCTTTGCATGATTAGATTTCAGTGTGAAAATTTCAATGTGAGAATTTGGACTTCCCTAATGACTTAATCATCCTATCCTGTTGGAACATCTGGAAAGCTCGTAATGAGGCCACCTTCCCATCTTTGCATTCACGAGTAGATAAGTGGCACAGGGCATTCGCACAGGTGCTCTCTCTTTATTACCAGAAAAATTGTAACAACAAAAAAGATAAATATTTATCGCTGGCTGGGAGAGCTGTCTTGAACTGAAGTACTACAGGGCTCAGGGTTGAATACAAAAATTTTTTCTCGTATTTTGCTTTCCCTCTTTTTCATTATTGTACATAAAACTCTTCTTTTGGTTAAATGAAAACTCTCAGTAAGATACTCTTCTACTGATTTCCAAAAAAAATAAAAATAAACTGTATATATCCCACAAATTTTTCCTGGGAAAACTTGAAAATGACAAGGATGAAGAAATTTGTTTGTACAAATTTTCAGAGGACTGCCAGAACTTAATCTGATGAATTTTCTGGGCATCTTTTGCAAGCATGTGAGCTGGACCTCCTGATGTATCAGCAGGAGATTTGGCAATATTTCTTGATTGCGATATATAACATATGAAATGCATGTGAGCTCTGAGTCTCCATAGAATTTATTGGATATTAGTCACTCTTGAGGCATAATTTTGTAGGTTTATAATACGATAGTAATGTTCATTTGGATTTCATAAATGTGAATTGTATAGCCTGCCAAAAGGCCAGCTTTGACTTCAGTCTCTTCAGCAGTTTAAAACAGGTTTTGTTGTATTGTTGATATTTAGCACTGTGGCCGAGTTCTGACTTATTAAATAAGCAAGACTAGCGGAAATTTGGTAGATAAGTTCAATGAGTTGTCTTTCATTGACTTCGATCTACTAGTAATTTTTTGTTAAAAATATAATTTTGCTTATGAAATAAGTTCTCCGATTAGTTAGATGTTTGTCTAATATTCAATTTAAGTTTAATAAACTTAAATTAAAACTCGGTAAAACTCCTCTTTGGTGGCAGATGTGCCCTTGTGTTGGGTGGAATTGTCGGGGAAAATGACGTCATTGATAGCCAGTCTTTTCTTTGCAATCATATATGATCACTGTGGCATCGACATTAATAATTTAGAAGTCATTATCCTCTTTGAGAGCAAGAAAGATACTGGATTATTTGTTCAATGTAGCTCTGGCAAGCATCGCATTAAACATGTTGCTCTCGTATATATATAGATATATATCATACAAGGATATAAAGCTCACGAAGACTAGTTAAAGCTAAGCCAGCTCTATCCAGAAAATTGACTAACATAACAGTGTTGAGTATACTGAACTATTACGACCTCCACTTGATAATGAGCATCATGTAACAATAGTACACACAAAAAAAAATTGCCGAACCTAACCAGTTGGAGTTTACACTTAGCTCCCGTTTGGTTCAAGTTAAGATGTGGGTTAGAGATTTAACTCTCAAACTATTCGTGGATTAGATGAGTTTGTTTAATCTGGTGAAAGCAAATTAACCCTTTTAATTCAAGGTTATCCTAGTCCAACAAAAAAGTGAAATAAGCTAACCCACATAAACTAATCCTATCTCTTTTATAAATAAATCCTCTTATACCTTGGTCAGTTCGGGTTAAGAGGTGGATTAGAAGTTTAACCACACAAATATATAAATGAATTATATGGGGTTAATTTAATTCGATCAAAACAAATTAATTTTTTTTAGAAAACTAACCCTCTTAATCTGGGGTTATCTTTGTTAGCAGCCTCATGGTAGGAGCGAGACTCAGAAACAGTAGTAGTAAGAGTGGACGCATACCGATCCGGAGGGTGGATGATACGATGATCCTGAAGGTGATACTGAGGAGAAACAGGAGGGGATAAAGACGAAGAAGACTCCACCTGAACTGCAGTAGAAGTGGAGGGAACAGGTGGCTGAGAAACAACCGGAGGGCGCCGAGTATATTGAAACTGGAAAGAAAATGCACGACCAGGCAGAGACTCAATGCAAGCTGGGGTAGGGAGAGTAGATAGGTCAGAGTGAGAAGGCGCCGCAGGAGTAGGTGGAGGTAACCTAGGAAGAGGCAGTGGCGATGAGTCAGGGATAGATAGAAACGAAAATGTCTCAGATAGAGTAGTGGCCTGGGGGGCAGAAACACGATAGTAGTAGGGCCGAGTCTCATCAAAAGTGACATCACGTGAAACTCTGATCTTCCAAGCAAAAGGATCATAATAACGATAACCCTTATGCTCTGAGCTGTAGCCAAGAAAAACACACTCGACCGACTGAGCAGTCAGCTTTGTGCGTTCTCGAGGCTGCAGAAGAACAAAACAGGTACAACCAAAGACACGAAGATGAGTATACTGAGGGGAACGATTGTAGAGACGCTGAAAAGGAGCAGTCCCCTAAAGAGCAGTGGACGGCTGAAGATTGACGAGATAAGCAGCTGTGGAGATAGCCTCAGCCCAAAACTGAGGTGGCACATGAGAGGCAAGCAGTAGAGTGCAAGAAGTCTCAGTCAGATGTCGATATTTGCGTTCTGCAACTCCATTCTGAGCATGGGCACCTGCACAAGAGTACTGTACAATAGTGCCCTGCTCAGAAAGAAAATACTGAAACGCAGACGACTGATACTCACCACCAGAATCACAGCAAAAAGTGCGAATAGCAGAGTCAAATTGTGTGCGAATAGCAGAGTCAAATTGTGTGCGAATCATGGTGGCAAAAGACTGATAAATAGAAAGAAATTGACCACGAGAAGTCATAAAATAAAGCCATGTGAAGCGAGAGTAGTCATCAATAAAAATCACATAATATTATAACCACCCTTTGAGGTAAAAGGAGTTGGACCCCAAACATCAGAATGAATGAGGTCAAAGTGACGTACATAAATGGTCTCACTTGAACTATAAGGGAGTTGTAGTTACTTGCCAAGCGTACAACCCTGACAGACCATGGTAGTATCAACAGATATGCTACCAAGGACACCCTGACGTACTAAAGACGAGAGATGAGACCCACATAAATGACCTAAGCTATGGTGCCATTGACCAAAACTAACAGAAGCAGAGGTGGTGAAAGGAAGGTGAAGTCAGTCGAGGATGTAGAGACCCTGATGATACTGTCTACGGCGGTGGCCAGTACCAACTATCTTCTTTGTTCGACAATCCTGAAAAAGACAAGAAGTAAGACCAAAGCCAACACAGCAATTATGATCAGTGATCTGACCAACAGATAAGAGATTCATAGCTAACTGAGGTACATGAGAGATAGTAGGGACAGAAAAATGTGAGATAGACAGGACACCCTAAGAGGTGACAGGCATAGATGTGCCGTCAGCAGTCTCAACAGAAAGAGGAACATGTGGAGATCCGATGAGTGTAAGGGAGGATGAATCAGGCGTCATGTGAAATGACGCACCAGAATCAAGAGCCCAAGGAGAAAGGGTACCTGGAGGCGACTTAGCAGCAAGACTGGCAGAACCAGAAGGTGACGGAGCAGCAAGACTGGCAGATCCTGAAGACGAGCCAGGCTGAGCGAGACGCTGAAGGAGACTGATCAGCTGAGTGGTGTCACTCTGAGACGGTGCTAGAGTGGGAGGACCAGAGGACCTTCTAGAAGGATCCTCCGTGCGTCCGCCACGAGTCTTGTTCTTCTTCTTCCGGGCACGACAGTGCTGATAATCATGACCATAGTGATGACAGTAGTTGCACTGGACACCAGAGGGCGGAGTGGCAACTACAGGGGCAGCACAGTAGGTGCACTAGAGGCAACACCTAGAGATGAAGAAGCAGTCGAATGAGAAACGGCGGCTGGGACTGCGAGAATAGTCGAGGAAGTCGAAGACGACGAACCACTAGTACTGAGAAGCCGAGTCTCCTCGGCACGAAGTGCAGCAAGAGCCTCGACCATAGTCGGCGGGGGAGACTGACTCATCAACTGAGCTCTGGCAGGCTTGAACTCCAGAAGAAGATGCATGACAAAGTCGTAGAGACGACGCTTGTCAGCATGATCCCGAGTCTTTGTGCAGTAGGCACAGGTACGACAGACCGCAAGATCCAGGGAGTCAAGTTGTCGCCAGAGAGCGGTAAACTGACGTGAAGTCGGTAAATCAACGATATCTATCGAGATGGAAACGTTAACACTGTGAACCAAAACAACCACCACTCGTGCCTCATTAGCGCGCCAGCGCTCATGAGCATCAAGAGCAACCTCATAAGACTCGTGGACATCGACAGTAGCATCCACAATGGTCGGGTCATCGGATGCAGACGCCAGAGGCACGACCGAAGGAGGAGGCGGCAGAGGAGGACTAGGAGTAGTCCCAAATATGTGCCCCCAGAGACGAAGACCATCAAGGATAATATGAAGTAAAGCGGACCACTCCCTGTAGTTGGCACCATCAAGCCAGACGGCAGGAGACGGAATGGCAGCAAGAGGAACCGATGACATAAGGTCTTTTTTTTTTTAAACGGAAGCAAAGGAACTGAATGTATAAAAAAAAAGGGTGGGCCAAATAATATGGCACATAACTTCCCGTGGGAGGTGGCCCAAAGGGAGAGGGGGTGGTGGGGAGGCGGCGACGGCGACTTGGAGGGGAGGAGCAGCCTGTAGGAGGCGGCGGCGGCGTCCCGTAGCGGCGGCGGCGGCCAAAAAAAAGTTTAGGTAACGTAATCTTGCTCTGATACCATATTATGAATATTGTTATCTATATTGAGAGCGAGGACAAAATATATACCCAAGTTACAGAGATGATTTAGGTAACAAACCTTAACAAACTAACAAAATAAAACAGAATACATATCTCTAATAATCTTAACCCAACAAAAAAGTAAAATAAACTGTCTTATCTAAACTAACTCAATCTCATTCATAAGTACCCATAAAAAATAGAGATGAGTAACAGATTACAAAAAAGATCCTGTACAAGAAATGTGCAAAATAATGTTATAATAAAAATTGCAAATTTATAGATTTTACATCAAATCTATTTAATCCAATTAATCAAACTAAACATTATTTTAGATTAATTAGATTTGTTGCTAAACAAAAAAATATGAAGTAAACTAATCTACCTGGATTAGATTAAACTAAACTAGTTATTTTAATTTGAACCAAACCGGTGCTTAGGTTTTATTTCTCATTTATAGTGGCGAAGCTTTATGAAAAAAACCAAAATGCTCAAATATTACGAGTTTACGACATCCCTTTGGTAAAGAGCATCATGTTACAATAGGAATAGGGGCACACAAAAATTGTATGGATATTTTTTAATAAGATATGACATAAATACTATTCCCTCTAGGATAGGAGTATGCCGATCATTTTTTTTTATTTTTAGCCATTTATATATTTATAAATATTTTAGTTGGATAAAAAAAATTATACGAGCTTGTTTTTCATGAAAAAATATTTTCATAATATTACAAATTTATACATTTTTTACCAACATATAATATTAAGAAATAGCATTCAAAGTTGCATCTAGAAGATTGTTCACAATTAAAAAAACATCAAATATTTTAGACTGGAGGGAGTAAGTTATTTATTTTTACTAATTAAGTGACTCATTTTGAAAAATATTAATTATATTTGGTAATACAAATGGTAGGTACATATTTAATAGGAGTAGCTTAAGTAAATATATCTAAAAATTGTAAAGAGACAATCTTTTACAAGCAGAAATTTCTTCTTTCGTTTGACCTTTTGCAAGTACAATATGATTCGCTTAACAACTTGGTCCAATAAAAAAAATTGATATTGTGAAAGTAAAAGCAAGGAGCACCAAAAGATTTTATACAACAAAAGTAGAAAAGCAAGAAGAATCTCGTTCCAACTCTAACCAAACCATCATGGATGGATGGACGGATAGAAGAAGAGGCCAAAGGCGGTTAGGCAATGGAACCTTCTTCTTTCCGAGGCCTTGCGCGCCGCCCCCCTATCCTAGTTTGGTGTAGGGGCACACACGCTCAGATTTTGATTTCTATCGGATATTTTTATATTATTTTGATTATATTATTTTTTAATATAAATTTTAAATATAACAAATCTTCGATCAATAAATAATATATTGAATGAATGCGTACGGTATTTTTATTTTTCAGGTAAGAATTTAATTACAAAGTTATTATATTGTAAATTTAGACAAATATTTTATATACAAATAATATTCTAATTTAAATTCAAATATATAAGTATATCATGTTATCAGATTCAAAAATATAGGTGCATATCCAAATAGAAAAAGATAGTATTCAGACAAAAAAAATTCTTAACCATAGTCGTATATTATGTGATTGGATCGTCGTGGCATAAGCAGTAATCATTTGACCACCCTAGTTTAGAGGTTGCAAAAGGGTAGCCACACCAACCAAGTAAAGCAATCGGTTTGGCTTGGTTACAAATTGATATCTCGTCCCCTCCCCTGTACGTGTAGCTGGCGATGCACGCAATCCTAATCAGGCTGATCTAATCCTGTCTTTCCATACAGTGCTCCGATTGCTGCCCCCCGTTTCTCATATGCTATGCTCATTATTGTCTCCCCAAAGTTGCAACACATCACACGTCCCTCCATTACAATCCACTGTGCAATTAAGTTTTTTTTATTTATAATTGATGCAAACTGAACGGTCTATTATTTTATCGGGTGTGACCCAACTCATCCGATCAATTCTTCTTTGACATGTAGTAGGTCTCACATGTCGATATTGACGATAATGTGATCTCATTTGTAATTAATCCAATACACTAACAGATTAATAAGAAAAAAGGTTTGGACAGAAGGATTTTGTTAAACCAATTCACATAGTAGACCTGCTCCAATTTCAATTAGAAAAGACTGGCTGTATAAAATATGCCGGTAAATAGACTAGTGCAATTTTGACTTGTTTCTTTGGTCATTATCATCTCCTTAAATCCCTCCCACCAAGTCTCTGTCAATTTTTTTGAAGATATTATCCATTAACAGATTATAAAACCCATATATTAATCTCGCAGTGTGATCTCACATTCTATTAACTCAATATATTGATAAGATCAATAAATAATTGGGTGAAACAACTTGATTGCACTGGTTCAAATAGTAGTGTTCTTAATCAACTTTAATTTTAAATAGAAATATCACTTCTATAAGATAATACTAGAACGGTTTTGAGTGCCATTTTGGCTTATTTGGTGGGCGTCGTCGTCTCTCATCAAACCCATCATCCAAACTTTTCAGGACGGGAAAGGTGTGTCGGTGGCTGTTATTCTACCGACTACGAAGTGTTAGTATGGATTGTATATTCGGTGATCGTGTGTATGCTGACATGTGGATCGATCAGGACTTCGCAACGCCGAAAGTTTTGACGTGCTTGTTTTTTGAGTGAGATTAGGAGCAAAGAAAGGAGAAATATATAGGGTAGTTTGCTTGATAGTTTCGTTAACGTTGGGGGCAATAGTTAATTAGTTTTGTTTTGGTCTCAAGTGAGAGCATGAGATGTACGATCGATCCTGAGTGAGCCGTGCTATGTTTGGCTTGGTAGATGGAAGTCTCATGACTCAACTCATGTGCAACTTTAAACGAGCTAGGTATACAAATACAAGAAGGTGGCTCGATTCCACTCATTTCAATCTACCGAGATAGAGCGCGGCTTGAATTCGGCTAGCTTCCTATTCAAGTCGAGTCAGCATGGGAAAATGAGTCATTTATAAAAATGGTAGTTGCGTGGCCAACAGCTACAAGGAACTCTTGTCACCAGTCAATTCAGATGGAAATATTATGCGGTAAGAGAGGCGTAAGCATGATCGAGATGTTGTACTTTGGTGATTAACTATTATTAGTAGAGTTAGTGACTAGTGAACACTTTAATAATAAGCGAGAGATGCAGCGAAAATATGAGCGCACCGCCTTCCCCTCATGGAAAGCTTGGTGTTCACAAAAGGAGGTTGAGAAGATTTTAATTTGCAGATGGAATAGATACGATTCGATTGCCACTTGCCGATACAAGAAGTATATGGGGCTATGACAAAGGGAATTCTCTATTTTTTTACTAGTACATGGGAAGTATGACGGTGGTAGCAAAATCTAAGGGAATTTATATTTAGAACCGCATCTTCCGTATTACAGTTTAAAGTATGGATTTAGTTAAGGTGCTTAAGACTTAAATGTGAGAACCTAAAAAATAAAAAATAAAAGGGGGGGGGGGGGGGGGGGGGGGGGGGGAGTGGGAACTTAAATGAGAAAAATGTGATAGTATAAAATGAGACAACATAAAATAAAAAAATATCACAACCTACAATATGTTGGATCAAACTAATAATTATTTTATCAAGATCTATTTGTTGATATCAAAAATGAAAAATATTTTTATTTTATTAAAAATATACGGATATTTCAATCAATTCAAATTATTTGATCTCATGACATGATGGGCCATCTCATTGCACAGAAAAGAGGACATGGAGAAGGAAAATGCAGTGATGATCATGCAAGCTAATTTGTCGATCGACAAGGCCTATCTGCCAGCGACTGTTTATGCCTATTTATTTTGCTTATCCTGTATATACAAGAAACATATGGAGTTGGGCTTCGCATGGAACTGGAAGTGGTGAGTACAATATATGCAAAAAGCTGTAAAGTGCATGTGTTTTGTACCGAGTTTTTTTTTATAAATAACTTATAAAAAATAAATAATTACAAAAATAACCTACAGTTCTAAAATTTTACAAAAATAGTCTGCCATATCAGTCTATCGAGTTCTAAAAACTCGACAAGCTACATGTCACGTGGGAGAGACTTGTCGAGTGCCCAGGACTCGACAAACCTTACCTCAACCACGACTAATGACCATCAGGGAATACGAGCAACATTCGACAAGCGGCTTGTCGAGTCCTGGGCACTCGACAAGTCCCTCCAATAACTTGTCGAGTTCCCAAGACTCGACAGGCTGATGTGGCAGGTTATTTCTGTAAAATTTTGAAACTGTGGATTATTTTTGTAATTATTTATTTTTTGTGAGATATTTATAAAAAAAACTCGTTTTGTACCTAAACATATGCATGTGGATGAGTCTGGATGACGACACAGAGAGAGAGAGACGGGCGGGATGATGGATGGATGCGGATTGATACACGTGGCTTAGCTAGCTCCACGCCGAACTGTTGGGCCTCCGGGCCCCACGCATACGTACATGCACATGGAACACTACTTGCATTTTTCTCGCTCGCTCCTTCTGTACACCAAACCACAAATTTTTTTAAAAATAATCCAGCGAAAAAAAATAATTATATAAATGAGTCATAGTAATTTTTTTTTTAAAAAAATAAACGACCTCTGTCAGTTTGAACAGCAATTAGACGCTTTTCCAATGACTAGATTGAATTATGTATTTTCAGTGAAGTCACTGTTTTAGTTAGCGACCATCTTGATTTTTCGGCTTTTCAATCTTGTTATCATTCAAGATGATGATTAGACCAAAAAAATGTAGTATTGACCTTTGTAAAATTTTTTTTACTATAAGTCATTTCTATAACTTTTTTTAGTATTTTAAAAACATTCACCAAACCAATTAAACCTACACCAACTGCGTGCAGATATATCTCCTGTTTGCCTATCTGATTGGGTTCTCTTTTTCTTTTGTTGCGTGTCCTGTAGTGTTCTCTTCTGTATGACCAATGATCTGGTAAACACATAGAGGGACACAAATGGATCTACATCTCATCTGATTAATTTGCCCCCGCATCTTTCAATCACATCTTAAAAAGCCTGTAATTTTTTTTTTGAGTAAGAAAGCTTGTAATATTGTTTAGAGAAGTGTATTTGAAAGTTGAAACACTTCAAAACATTAATGTACAGAAAGCCCATTAAATGACGGGCCTGCTTCCTGGTTTTTATTCCATGTGAAGATATGGCCCAGACATCATACACAACTTTATTAGAAATGTTGGCCAAATGTTTGTGACAAATGCCGCCACAATAGGCCCAAGATAACAGGTCGGCTTATGATTTATGAGTGATATCACACGCTTGCAGCATGCATTCCAATAATGGTAAATTATGTGAGACTCACGTCCGGTTTTAGCATTTTAAAGTGCGTGTGTTTGAGAATCAGAAATTGCCAAACCAAAAAATGGCAATGCAAAACTTATTTAGTCATTGTTTACTTCATTACTAAATTTGGTTAATTTTGGCCACATTTTTTTTAGAAATTTACCTTTAAAAAAGACAGTATCTATTATATCAAAAACACACATCCCATTACACACATATCAACACAATACTCCAACTAAACACAAGGAGAATCGAAATTGAAACACATAATCTTTTTTTTTGTGTGAGCACACATTTTAATTGTGCGAGGGTATATAAGTGGAATTTTGGCCACCATTTCTTAAATAAAAAGTAGTCAAATAAGCGGTGTGGATTTTATCCGAGCACAAAATGATCAAGTCTAAAACAGTACTATGTCGCTTCATAGGCAAACTATTGTATTACAATACCATACTTTTAGCCGTTGACCAAAATCCAACCAAGTCCAACTCTATCTCTTAACCAAACCCACCACCGGTGTTTCCGTGTTTGCAAAAATGGTTAAAAACCACGTGTCGGTAATATTTGATGACCACATAGACACACCATGGACGCAATGGGCAGTTGTAATGGAGGCTTGTCGAGCTTTGAAGGAGACGCGACTGAGGTGAAGTGAATATTTTTCTTTTGCGCGTGGTGGCGACTGGACTGGAGAGCTATCTATGGAGCTGTCCGTGACGGGTGGCTGAGCTTATTTGATTTGACCAATGATGGGTTCCACTGTGGGCCATGCAATACAACCAAGAGAAGAAAAAGGAAAGCGAAAAGGGTGGATGCGCTCCTCCATCAGGTCAACGCTGTGATTTTTTTAGTCTCCACCCAACACGTGGAAGGACCGCCACTCTTCCCCACTGCACGCCCTCTACTCCCTCCTGTCGCCACAGCTGCATTTCTTTTTTTCGGAATTTGTTTTATGCCACCATATAACATTATAATCTTGTTTATATCATTATATGAAATTGTAATTTTGTTTATACTACTAAATGTCTCGTGAGTCTAAACCTATTTTTATTAAGCATAACACAAAATTGCAATTTGATTTTAATGCACAATCTTTCACTTTTTTTTTAAGAAGAGGAGTGCTGTATATAGTTGTTTTAGTATAAGATCTTCGATTGATTGCATCTACTAGGAAGCAACACGGGTATTGAAATAGGAGGTGAGATTCTAAAATATTCTTTGATAAGACGGTAAGACAATATAGATATGATGTTTTTAATAATAATAATAATAATAATAATAATAATAATAATAATATTGGACATTTTATATAAATAACCTTTAAAAAAAGAAAATTACAAATCTGATCAGTGTTCAAAAAATTGCAAAAATAATCTTTTTTAGAAGTGTGGTTGAATTTGGACATGACATGTAGCAGCAGGAGTGCGACAACCTCAACAAAAAGAATATATAACTCTAGTTGATAATTCGTTTGTGTCGATCTGATCATTTTTGTTTCACGATTCTACCGATTCAAACAGATTATCAGTCTAAATTATAGATAAAAAGATATCAATGTTGGAAGAAATTACAAAAATTTTAATCTGAATTAATAGTAAAAAATAAAATTTATTTGGGAGTGCGGCAGATTCTTTTGTTCTGATTTTTCTCTGCCGCATACTGGTTGTGTGGCTGAAATATTTGTCGCATTCCTCCTGCTACGTGTCACATTTAGATTGGACTCACTTTAAAAAGGGTTATTTTTACAATTTTTAAAATACTGAACCAAATTTACAATTTTTTTTAAAAGGTTATTTCTATAAAATATTCAATAATATCGTGGGGTGGACGTACGTTAGAGTGCATGTCCACGTGACACAAGCCATTTCAGAGCATCTAGCTGGCACGTGTAGGGTTCGGTTGGCAGAGTGGGGTGGCATGTGTTGGCAACATGTGCCTGACGATTCCCACATGACTGCCTCATGCATACCTAAATAGCTTTATTGGTTGCCATTATCGCCTACCATTATCTATACTCTATTTCACTTTCCAGTTTCCAAACTACACAGCACCTACCATCAAGGAAAAGGGTAACCAAATCATATGCATGCATGGGCATGGAGATGGAGACTAGCCTGAGCCCCTACACGGCCCGCTTGAGTCCGACCAGTCTTATCTAGTCCTGTCTGAGATTATAGTTAAGTTCGACCTTTCGTATATCTGGGCTAAACATTTTAATATAGTCGGTTCAAAGCTGTCCAATCAAGTCTTCAATTTGTATTGGGTTGGGTTAAGTCAAACTAGAATTGGTCAAATATAATTGAGTTTTTTTGTCAATGCAATCCAATCCCAATCAGCTCTAATGAACATTGGAGCTTGAGTTGGTAGGATGAAACTTATGAAGTATGAGGATATAATCTCCAACAGGTAAATTCTGTGATTTATAATTTCAAAAGATTCTACTCTAAAGATGTTGATTGTGAGTTTATTGTAGAGCGGAAGTCAGAGATGTAGATGTATCGAATGTTACACAAATGCACGCCCACTTTATGTATTTTTTATGGTTTAGATGGGGATAGAAGAGAAATTTATAGATGTATCTAAGCTTATCAATTCTTTTTATATGTATTTTATATTTTCATTTCTATAATATATATATAAATTATCATCAAATTTTCAGATATGTATATCTAGAAAAGATGAACAACGAGAAACACTGAGAAGTACCATCCACTTTCCAAAGCAAGAGGATGCTAATGGATGGAGGAAGTTAAAGCGCAAAGTAGTGCGACGACCGCCGATGCTATACAGTGACACAAAATCATACAATAAAAATCATGTGGCCATGCGAGCCATGCGCGTGCCCCAGCGCGCAAGGTCCACGCTGTCCAGTGCCCGCTCAGCATCCACCTGGCCCTTCCCCAGCCGTCCGATCGTGCTCGCCTCCCCGCTAGTACGAGGAGGGAAAGTTGCGACGGGAATGTAAATAGAGGCGAGTAGAGGTCAAGCGCTACCTTCCAAAGAATCCCTTGAAGAAGCACCAGTGTTACAGGCTACACTCCAAATTCCAGAGAAAAATAGAGAGCGAGCGAGCGAGAGATGGCGTCGTTGAAATCGTACTTTTGTTTATACTACTAAATGTCTCATGAGTCTAACCCTATTTTTATTAAGCATAGCACAAAATTGCAATTTGATTTTAATGCACAATCTTTCACTTTTTTTTTAAAGAAGAGGAGTGCTGTTTATAGTTGTTTTAGTCTAAGATCTTCGATTGATTGCATCTACTAGGAAACAACACGGGTATTGAAATAGGAGGTGAAATTCTAAAATATTCTTTGATAAGACAGTAAGACAATATAGATAGACTGGCGACTTACGAGTGATGATAGCAATAAGATCAGTGTCATTGATAATTTCTCTATCAATAACACATAGGTTGCTTATTAATATGTACAATTTGCCAGCGATAGGAGCCCCGAGACTCGGCTCTTCTGACAAGAAAGTGGCAACGGCAACGCTGACAGCTCTCTGTTTGCAGTATGTTTTCCTTTCTTTCTTTTGTTTGTGGCCATTAAGTAGCTATGGTTTTTTAGGAGAAAACAGCCCATTTTTCAAGTTAATACTTAGTACTTTTAAAAAATAGAGATATTGGAGCCTTTATTATTTTAATTCAATTAGTCAAAATCTCACTCAATTGTATAGATAGTCTCTATATGATTTAATATTTTCTATATTTTATAAAATTATGTCTTCTTTTAATATTATGATAAAGACAAAGTTGGTTTGGGGATACGATTTTCATGTGAATATGTATTATAATAGAACTAGAATTAATTTTAGATTTTTAATGATGAATATATATCGTTATAAATATAATTAACAGAATAGATCTTTTCTTTTTTATCGATTAATGTAAGAATTTTTAGATTTTTTTATATCTTTTGTAGTTTATTTGAGAATTTTTATTATTTTTCATGTGGGTTCAGAATTAATATGATGTTTTCAACATCACCAAAATTTATATAATAATGATGATGATGATGATAATAATATCGGATTTTTTTATATAAATAACCTTTTTAAAAAAGAAAATTACAAATCTAATCCAGTGTTTAAAAAATTGCAAAATAACCCTTTTTATAAGTGTGGTTGAATTTGGACGTGACACGTGGCAGTAGGAGTGCGGCAATTTCAACAAGAATAATATATAGCTCTGGTTGATAATCAGTTTGTGTCGATCTGATCATTTTTGCTTCACGATTCCATCGGTTCAAACGGATTATCAATCCAAATTATAAATCAAAAGATATCGATGTCGAAAGAATTAAAAATTTTCTGTATAAAACTTTTAATCTGAATTAATAGTAAAAAACTAAATTTATTTGGGAGTGCGGCAGATTCTTTTGTTCCGATTTTTCTCTACCGTATACTGATTGTGTGGCTGAAATGTTTATCACATTTCTACTGTCACATATCACATCTAGATTGGACTATACTTTAAAAAGGGTTATTTTTAATTTTTTTAAATACTAAACCAGATTTGCAAATTTTTTTTATTTCTATAAAATATTCAATAATATCGTGGGGTGGACGTACGTTAGAGTGCATGTCCACGTGGCACGAGCCATGTCAGAACGTCTAGCTGGCACGTGTAGGGCTCGGTTGCAGAGTGGGGCGGCGTGTGTTGGTAGCATGCGCCTGGCAATTCCCACATGACTATCTCATGCGTGCCTAAATAGTTTTATTGGCTGCCATTATCGCCTACCATTATCCATACTCTGTTTCACTTTCCAGTTTCCAAACTACGCAACGCCTACCATCAAGGAAAAGAGTAACTAAATCATATGCATGCGTGGGCATAGAGATTGGAGACTAGCCTGAGCCCCTACACGGCCTGCTTAAGTCCGATCAGTCTTATCTAGTCCTGTCTGAGATTATAGTTAAATTCGACCTTTCATATATCTGAGCTAAATATTTTAGTATAGTCGGTTCAAACCTGTCCAACAAGTCTTCGATTTGTATTGGGTTGGGTTAAGTCAAACTAGAATTGGTCGGATATAATTGAGTTTTTTTGTCGGTGCAATCCAATCTCGATAAGACCCAAAGATGTATGGAGCTTGAGTTGATAGGATGAAGCTTATAAAGTATGAGGATATAATCTCGAATAAGTAAACTCCGTGATCTATAATTCCAAAAGATTCTACTCCAAAGATATTGATTGTGAGGTTATTATAGAGCGGAAGTCAGAGATGTAGATGTATCGAATGTTACACAAATGCACGCCCACTTTATACTTTTTTATGATTAAGATGGGGATAGAAGAGAATTTTGAGTGCCATAAGATGTTGCAATCATAATTTGTAAATGTTATTTTCTTATGGCATAACCTCTAAGATTGAGGTGTTTATTTCATTCAAATTTAACAACATACCATATCGAAAAAATCAAAACATATACTTTATCATATATATGCTCGCTACAATCGCTCTTCCAAATTAAAACTGAGATAATCCTTTTAAAAATATCACTATAATCTCATATCTATGCTTTCTACAACTGCTCTCACAAATTAAAGCTGAGATTTTTTTTTCCTGACAAATAGATGTGACTTGCGCTTTCATATCTATATTTTCGATGCTAGTTCTTGCAAACAAAATAGAGATCATGTTTAAAAAATTTTAAAGAAAATCCGGTTTTTATCTGCAAGTTTTCTACAACGGCTCTCGAAGATAAAATCTAGCCATAGTGTTTGGAAGATTTTTTTTAAAAAAAATGTGGCCACTGTTTTCATATACATATTTGCTGGAATCCTGGAACAGCTATGTAGATTTAAAATCCTGACCATATTTGAAAACTAACATAGAAAAAACTGACATGTTCACAAGAACAATAACACCACTCAAAAAATGGTCAATACCGCTATAGTACTCGTGTTTAGGTTGCATTAAGTATAGATCATGCCCATCTGAAAGAGAAGGTTGTCATCTGACAACGATCTTCGCATAAGTTTTTGAAGAAATTATTGGTAGAAAACTCCAAGTTTTAAAATATATTTCAATTCATTCCATATTTTTTTTGTTAAATATTTTAGTTCACTCTAACTATGTTAATTATCTAATTTTGATGGTTTTAAAATATTTAGACTATGTCACAATCGTGTAATAACTTTATCGTGTTAACATGGCACATATATTATAGTAATCCGTCATTATATATTAAAAATTTTTATGGATTTTTAGTGTTTTTAAGCTCTAAATTTTACTAAATCGTAATATAAAATGATATTTTATTACCATACGCATCTATCAGTACTATGGAGGTGCAAGATGAATGTTTTGTGGTCTTGACATAAAAAATTCATTAAAAACAACATCTGGTAAACAACATCCAAATTAAATTGAAACATTTGGCATAAATATATGAGATAAACTGAATTTTTAAAAAAAAATTTGGGGTTTTTTTGGACAATAGTAGCAAAATATATGTGTCTTTATACGTAATTTCGTCTAAGTTTGTTGTTTGTATTGTCCTTTTGCGGAAGAATGAAAAAAAAAATTAAGCACACTATCACCCACGTGTAATAGGATCTGATGCGTTCTTTTTGCATCCACTTGGGTCATCAGCCATCCCCTCCTACTTTTAGTTCCTGGTGAGCCACAAGAACCCAGAAATCCTTAGATGATAAGATTTGGTTGAGGGGTTCAAGGGAGCCCTACTTTGATACTTTCCTACAAGTTGGCAATCCTGAGGTATAATGCAAACACATCAGTCAAATTAATTTACTTAATTAGTTATACAACCATGACGTTAGATTCTTTTTTAAGGTTCCTCCTGTTTTTCTATTTAAACATGCTTAAACTTTTGGTCTTTTGTGGTCTTTTGTTATTGTTTGAGAATGCTATCAAGAGTCCAACTTTGTACTATTTGTATTTCTAATTACATAAGACGTGTTTAGTTGGTCAATTAAATTGTACAAGAAAAACTATCCTATGATATGATGATATTGAGATTTTTCAGAAATGGTTCAAATCCAACTCACCGATAACGAGTGATTTAGGTCAAATGGGTTATTTATGTGTGCATTTAAATCTATTAATTCTCTTTGTATGTATTTTTATATTTTCTTCCCTATGATATATAAAGAAATGATCGTCAAATTATCTGATGTGCATATCTAGGAAAGATGAACAAAGAGAAATACTGGGAAGCACCATCATCTTTCCAAAGCAAGAGGATGCTAATGGATGGAAGAAGTTAAAGTGCAAAGTAGTGCGACGACCGCCGATGCTATACAGTGACACAAAATCATACAATAAAAATCATGTGGCCATGCGAGCCATGCGCGTGCCCCCGCGCGCAAGGTCCACGCTGTCCAGTGCCCGCTCAGCGTCCACCTGGCCCTTCCCCAGCCGTCCGATCATGCTCGCCTCCCCGTCTCCCGCCCCCCGAGGAGAAAGTTTAATCCCCGCTAGTACGAGGAGGGAAAGTTGCGACGGGAATGTAAATAGAGGCGAGTAGAGGTCAAGCGCTACCTTCCAAAGAATCCCTTAAAGAAGCACCAGTGTTACAGGCTACACTCCAAATTCCAGAGAAAAATAGAGAGCGAGCGAGCGAGAGAGAGAGAGATGGCGTCGTTGAAGGCACCGGTGGCGGCGGAGGAGCAGGGGAGGGTGGGGATGGGGAGGAAAGAAGAGGAGGAGGTGGAGAGGTGTGCGGTGGAGGAGGTGGCGCTGGTGGTGCCGGAGACGGACGAGCCGGGGACGCCGGTGATGACGTTCCGGGCGTGGACGCTGGGGCTGGCGTCGTGCGTGCTGCTCATCTTCCTCAACACCTTCTTCACGTACCGCACGCAGCCGCTGACCATCTCGGGGATCCTTGCCCAGATCCTTGTGCTGCCGGCCGGCCAGTTCATGGCCGCTGTGCTGCCCAGCCGCGAGGTCAGGCTGCTCGGCGGCCGCCTCGGCAGCTTCAACCTCAACCCGGGGCCCTTCAACGTCAAGGAGCACGTCATCATCACCATCATGGCCAACTGCGGCGTGTCGTACGGTGGCGGCGACGCCTACTCCATCGGCGCCATCACCGTCATGAAGGCGTACTACAAGCAGGCGCTTAGCTTCGTCTGCGCGCTTCTCATCGTACTCACTTCCCAGGTAAGGCTTTGGCATGGTTAAGATGGAATTTATCCGGCGCCATTAATTACCCATATCAATGTCATTGTGTGGAATAAAATACGCTTCTTTTAGTGTTTTAACACTATAGGTCATAAAATGGAATTCAGTCTTCTGACGGTGACATAAGGTGGACTGTTGAAGGCACCGAAGTGTAGTGAAGTTTCAAAATTTAGTGGCAGATTATATCATGCAAAATTTCCTATAGATGAACAAAAAGGAAAAAGAGAAAAAGAAAATCTAAAATCCTAATATGTATCTCTGCATTATTAAGTTCAAAAGGCGCTGTATTTGTTTCTCCGCTTCGACCGTTAAATTCGAAATCAACACTCTAAATCAAAATAGATGGAAAGACATTGGACCACCCTAATTTCTGTCCGGACGTGGCAGATGAAAAGGCAGCGCGATGACATAGTTTAAGGGGGTGTGCCGGGATACAATTCCTGTCTACATGCGTGCATGTGCCGAAGCCTAGAAACAGTACGGAATACTAGAATAATTTTTTTGTGGAACACTATTTTGCATGCATGTGTGCGCAACAGTATGCCAGTGGCCACATTCGCATATTTACTTACCTTTTTTTTTTTAAAAAAGGCTCCAATTCTTTGTGGTCCCTCTATGAAAACAGAATAATCACGCTTTTATCTGCAACAGTCACACGCATCCGTGGTACTTACCGCAGTGATTGCAACCAATCTGAATCATTCAATTTGTAATTTTGTATATATAAAACTTCCTTGTCCATGACCAGTATTGTCAAATTTCATTGAAAAGAATTATCATCTGCTTGTGTGTGGCAGAGTTTCAAAAAAATTAAATTTGTTTGCAAAGAAAACATAAAATGAAACTAACAAAAGGAAAAGTTACTGGCCAAAGTTATTCCTAATCCTAGCCTCCTAGCTATGGTCTTCAACATTTCAGAGTCATGGATCATCGTTGGTAATAAACTAATCGATTCAGAAGAAATATTTCTGTATATTTTTTTTATAAAAAACTTGCATCATAATCGTACTAGTTGCAGTGCTAGCGTTTTGACTTGTATAGTTTTAATTTTTATACCATCTGAACATTCCAGATACTGGGATATGGCTGGGCTGGTATGCTGAGGAGGTACCTGGTGGACCCTGCTGAGATGTGGTGGCCTTCTAACCTGGCTCAGGTCTCCCTTTTCAGGTAAACCCACAATTCAACTCATTAGCTTGACTCCAATGCCGCTGCAGTACATATTTCGGTGTTTTTTATTTTAATTGTTTCGATTTCTGTATAATTGTATAAAATTATATTTCTTAATTTATATATTAATCTAATTCAAATTAAATGTTGATTATATTGAGTCCGATGCATTGGACTCAACCTTACACTCATGCACCTACTGTTATTTCATCTGAGCAGTATTCAATTTGCCATATTTTTCAAACCGTGCTCCTCAACGATAAGCCAAGAACCAACCGGTTTCCTATCTTTTCAAGTTTTTGTATTCTCACTAGAATGGATAATTACCTAGTCTTTTCAATAACCTAGCAAAATAGTATAGCCGGTTTTTGAAAACCTGGTCCGCATCGCCCTTACTACACTAGAGTTCACCACTAGATTGTTAAGTTTTATACACGAACCGCTTCGCACATGGACGATCTAATCGTATTCCAATGCAAACTAACCCTAATTTGTTTCATGCATGCAGGGCACTGCATGAGAAAGACAACAAGTCCAAGGGGCCTACACGGATGCGGTTCTTCCTCATCTTCTTCTTCGCGAGCTTCCTGTACTACGCGCTACCGGGCTACCTGCTCCCGGTCCTGACCTTCTTCTCGTGGGTGTGCTGGACGTGGCCGCACAGCATCACGGCGCAGCAGGTCGGCTCCGGCTACCACGGCCTCGGCGTCGGCGCCTTCACCCTCGACTGGGCCGGCATCTCCGCGTACCACGGCAGCCCCCTCGTGACGCCGTGGTCGTCCATCGTCAACGTCGCCGTCGGCTTCGTCATGTTCATCTACGTCATCATCCCGGTGTGCTACTGGAAGTTCAACACCTTCGATGCCCGCAAGTTCCCTATCTTCTCCAACCAGCTCTTCACCGCCGCCGGCCAAAAGTACGACACCACCAAGATTCTCACGCCGGACTTTGAACTCAACATCGCGGCATACAACAGCTACGGGAAGCTCTACTTGAGCCCTCTCTTCGCCATCTCCATCGGCTCCGGGTTCTTGCGGTTCACGGCCACCATCGTCCACGTTCTTCTCTTCCACGGCAGGTACGTACAGACATGGATGCATGGACGTACGTACATTGGTGTGTGGATGTGAATATGCGATGTGTTCATGTTTCTGCATTGTTCTTGTTGTTACAGCGATATGTGGAGGCAGAGCAAGTCGGCCATGGGGTCGGTGAAGCTGGACGTCCACGCGAGGCTGATGCAGAGGTACAAGCAGGTGCCGCAATGGTGGTTCCTCGTGCTGCTCGTGGGCAGCGTGGCAGTGTCGCTGCTCATGTCCGTCATCTGGAAGGAGCAGGTGCAGCTGCCGTGGTGGGGGATGCTCTTCGCCTTCGCGCTCGCGTGGCTCGTAACCCTCCCTATCGGCGTCATTCAGGCCACCACCAACCAGGCATGTGTTTCGGATGCAGAATTTAGAAATCAGAACTGACCGGCAACATTGTCGTCGCCGCCGCTGCCGTTGTCTGATTGTTTCGTTCATTTTACTGAATTTTTGCAGCAACCGGGGTACGATATCATAGCGCAGTTCATGATCGGATACGTCCTTCCCGGCAAGCCGATCGCCAACCTTCTCTTCAAGATTTACGGCCGGATCAGCACCGTGCACGCCCTGTCTTTCCTGGCTGACCTCAAGCTCGGACACTATATGAAGATACCTCCACGGTGCATGTACACTGCTCAGGTAAAAACGGGCCTTGCAACACCCCATTGGTAATTGGTTTGCACATGCATTGTCCATGGAAATGGTTAACTGAAATCAATCTGTACTGCAGCTGGTGGGCACGGTGGTTGCCGGAGTGGTGAACCTGGCGGTGGCGTGGTGGATGCTGGAGAACGTCGAGAACATCTGCGACGTCGAGGCGCTGCACCCGGACAGCCCCTGGACGTGCCCCAAGTACCGTGTCACCTTCGACGCGTCGGTGATATGGGGGCTGATCGGCCCAGGCCGGCTCTTCGGGCACCACGGCCTTTACCGGAACCTGGTGTGGCTGTTCCTGGTGGGCGCCGTGCTGCCGGTGCCGGTGTGGCTGTTGAGCAAGATGTTCCCGGAGAAGAAGTGGATACCCCTCATCAACATCCCCGTCATCTCATACGGGTTCGCCGGAATGCCGCCGGCCACGCCGACGAACATCGCCAGCTGGCTCGTCACCGGCACCATCTTCAACTACTTCGTGTTCAAGTACCGCAAGGGGTGGTGGCAGAAGTACAACTACGTGCTGTCGGCGGCGCTGGACGCCGGCACGGCATTCATGGGGGTGCTCATCTTCTTTGCCCTCCAGAACGCCCACCATGACCTCAAGTGGTGGGGAACACAGATCGATCACTGCCCGCTCGCCTCCTGCCCCACCGCGCCGGGCATCGCTGTCAAAGGCTGCCCTGTCTTCTAACACTGCCAACAATCCCGTGTATTTAACACTGCCAACAATCCCGCACAAATACACGGTATATTTTTCTAAAAATTTATAGTTGTATGTGCTATGGAGTTTTAATATAAATCTCTTTAATCTATATGGTTATAATTTGGACTTGTCAAATATGTGATATAGATTTTTTTTTCTTTTTGTATCAACCAATATGAGAATTTTTACATTTTAAGTCAATATGGTGCTTCAATTCCGACCACATTTTAAGTCAATATGTTGCCTCGATTATTGTCGGAATTTGTAACTCTCCCAGCAGTGCCTTTTATCTCACCCAAGCTCCTACCCAATCCATGAATTCAAGAAAAAACAACAAACCATGCACAACATATAGTTCTTTTGATGCATCAAAAATATCATCTATTATCTTTGATACAACACAGACATGGAAACAAATGATGACAAGTGAATCAACTAAGGTGGTGAAGATATATACGTGTATCGATTTACAGTGGTAACTCAAAGATCTCTTCATCTCTCGCGGCGATATGCTTACGGCAAATCCATGCGATGTGACCGTCGTCTCTGTACCTGACCCGCCATAGACCAAACCTCTGTGCTACATCCATCCCTGTCGTAATGCCTTGGCCTTTCAAGAAATCCACAAGCCACTGTCTGGCTGCTTGCATATCCTCTCCCATGTCACTCCGGTTGCTGTTGTTCCTGGCTTTCCCATACAGTGCTGCTGCACCTAGAGCTCCCACTGACACTGCAGATGTCGCTGCACCGTACATGACTGAAGAGTCAAGTAAGTGCACCACCTCTCTACTCAGATCAGGTATCATTTCCCCCATTCCAACAATGAAATGTGCGCCTATTTTCAGAGCAAACGTTAACAGTTTCATGAACTTGCTCATGTATGGCAGCAGGCATTTCACTACCTGGTTGTCCACTTGCATCAGTTCGCAGCCGACCTGATCCTCCACCACATGCATTTCTCTACGGAACTCGCACAGCATGTGCACCCGTAGGGCTCGCATCCCTGGAAGTATTCTTGTAACCAGCCTCTTGGAGCGGTCATCCACGCTTACAAGATAGAACATCTGAGGCACTTTCCTCTCTTCTAACTGAATGCTGTAGTTCATTACATAGTCCATTTTCCTATGGAGCTCAGTCACAAGGTGATACTCATAGTATCTCAAGCTTGCAATTTCCTCCTTTAAGTCCCTAATCCCCTGTTCTATTCTCTTCAATCTTTGAAGAACCATCTCAACGCCTTTGGCAATGCCTAATATGGAGGGATGAACCACAGCTTCCTCAGGGACAGTTTCAGGTTGTTGCAGATCGTCCGGGGTGACTGCGAGCTCAGTTGCAAGATGCTGTAGATCATAGTACCTCCGGTGCAAAACTTCATGGAAGTCATCATCTGAGAGCAGATCTCTGGCATGGTCAGATCCTGACTTTAAGATGAGCCTTCTATCGCTTTCAACTGCACCCCAAGTATGCTGATAATCATACATGCTATCTGCCGGAAATGACAGCAGGATTTGCTTTATTTTTTTCAGAGGCAAGGTTGTGCGAAAATTTTGTGGAATGAGATGTTTTACACAGTCAGGCCTGATGATGCTTTCTTTGAATGTCATACTGGGAGACATATTTAGTATTGTAGGGATTATGAGCTGATGGAATAGCCTCACCATGTCAGTAACATTTTTACTGGAGCATGCAAGTACATCAATGGATGAGCCTAACGTCATTCCCATCTCCACTCTTACATGGACTCCGTTGATCACGGTATATATGAGGTTTTTCTCCAAGTTATAGACCACACCTTGTTGTAGTCCTGAACTCATGATTTTGTTGTGCAGACGGACCTGCAGAAAAAGACATTATTTTAGAAATCCAAAACTGTGTGGAGATTACACTGAAGTCACATCAAGGCATGGCTAATATGTCTTTCTAAAGTTAAAAGCTTAATCACTTTGGCAGCTATTAGAATTTAGTTTAAGCATGTATTACCTGTAGTCTTGGAAAGAAGTCAGTTGTCAGGAACGCATGTGTGTCTTCAGATTCTAGACACCTTCCAGCATATCTGCACTCTGGCATGCTTAACTGCCATTTTTGAGTCCCTTTTTTGCTTTCCTCAAGAATAGCTGGTAGCAAAACTAGAGTATTCGGGTAACCGGGGTCCTGTTCATAGCATAATTCTAGTTCCAGCAACATATTTATAATATCACTAGCCTGTAAGAAGGCACACGCACTCAAATTCGATCTTGAAATTTGGTTTAACACCTTCTCTTGTAGAATCTTCTCCAACTCTTGTTTGCGGACAAAACCACTACTTTCAACTGTTTCTATTTTTGCTGATTTCACTGCTGTGAGTTGGCCAAGGACATCTAAACAGAACCATTCGCAATTCATGATCAGAACTCCAAGCTCATCAAAATATATTATTTCCCCCAAGTTATGCAGTGATTTTGCAACAGCACGTCTTCGTGCATCCACTTTATCCACATTATCGCGCCTTGATCTCAGTCTTAGCATTGGAACTTTGAGCTGGCATACCTCGCAGAACTCAGACCATCTGATCACTACTTTATTAGGGTTCTTCAACCTCCAGTCATACAAAATGTTTACCAAATCATTGCATACTTCATAAACTTGAGGAAATTGTTGAAGGATTGTCTTGATTGTCTTCCGCAAGTGATGAGTGAGTTTACTTACAGAAACTAATGATCTTGCATCTACGGCAAAAACAGTGGGGTAAATTTCTGCATATGAACGGAAGTCTTCTCTGAGCCTTTGCACAACAGTAGCAATTGGCTGGAGCCCTTCTGGTACATGAGTTTCCTTATCAAAATGGGTGAGAACTATAGTTACACATGGCAGAATCGAGTGCGATGCTCTCCTCCTCAAATTTGAAACCAAGAACTTCAGCCAGTATATCAGCTCCATTTCAATTTCATCTACGCTTTTGGGATATTTATTAGCAGGCTTTCTGAACAAGCTAGATACTACCATGAAAAACCTTGGACTACCATGCACCGTAAACATGAAATCATGCAATGCAAGACTTTCATCGTGTCCACCAAGATTCCAGAGTGTCAATTTTATGTTTCCATCATGGATGACCTTCATTTTAATCTCATCAGAACATGCCATTTGCTCAACTTGAGTCTGCAAAGTCCTTATTGCATCCATGAGAGGTAACTTCATTGAGTTCATACTGTGGTGTATGGAGTTACATAGGGTGCTTTTACCTGCAGGATCAATTTGAAGCATCAAATATAATCGCTTCTTACTCTGTGAATGTATTAATAATGATTTTTCTTTTATGTTTGAACTGTAATACAAGGTGTAAACATCCTATAGCACCAAAAGTAGCCAACAAAAAGCAGGTAATAATTTGGCAGGCATCATACTCATGAATGTAATCCAGGTTCCAGCAAATTGATATTTGGCATGACTTAAATTAGCATATCCACATGTTAAAATAAAAAATGTTGAACAGAACAAAACTGAATATATAGTTTCTTGTTAAGGTTAACTAAAGATATAGTTATCTTCTTTCTGTCCATAGGCTAGAAAGAGGAGGACAATAGCAGACAATGCTAACTGTACCTGCAAATTCTTGGCCGCACAGAAAAACTTGGCAGCAAGTAGGAGAAGTTAATGGCAAATCAAGCAGATCATTGGACACGACCAGATTCCCATTCTGACCAAGCTTCTCATAGATTTGACCTGTTTCCCCAGCAACATGCAAAGGTGTTTCATTAAGGTCAATTTCTTCGATCCAAGGATTTACCTGCAAAGTGCTCATAATGGATTGCAATACTACTTCTCCTTCAACTCCCCTGCAACCTTTTAAAGATAGAATTTGGAGAGTGGCATTCCTTTCCAAGCTTGTAAATACTTTGACAATATCATTTGGCCTCAAGCTTGTGTCTTCACATATTGCCAACTGAACTAAGCTCTGGTTTGTCTCTAACATATGCAATATTGCAGCTATGCCATGTCTGCCTATCTTTGTTTGCCCTCCTCCAAAAGTCAAAACCTTCAAAGTGGTATTGGCTTGTCTCTGAAGAGGTGAGAATGTGCTAAGTGGGCATAGCAAATGCTCCAATCCAACTCCACCAAAATAATTCCCATCCAAACTCAAGCTCTCTAAGTGCTTGTTCTTGAAGAGCCCTGCAGCTATGTACACCACCGCTTTGTCCCGAAGGCAACACCTGGTAAGCTTGACAACTTTGAGGCTCCTATTCCGTTCAAGGGCTCCTCTAAGTTCTTTGGTCCACTTAGATTTCAGTGGGACACTTGACATGTCCAGTGTTGTCACTGTGTTGTTCCATGCCAGAGCACAAACAACTCGTTGCATGCCTGTGGAGTTGGCATTGCTGTAAATCCTCATGTTCCCAGTTTCAGGCATGAATTCAACAATCTTAGAGCTGGTTGTGCCACCTCTAATATCACGACTACGTCCCCATAGATGCACTTCCACTTTGCGGTTGCGTGCCAGCACAGCAGAGATGAGTGGAGCCGCAGTAATGGAGCTGTTGTCAAATATGATCAGCAACTTCAAAGTATAGTTCACTTCAATCATCTTGGAGAGCTCTTCTGCTCCCTTGGAGCCTATGGAGTCTTCCCACACCTGGAACTCTTCCACACTCCTGTTGTTTGCTAAAGCTGAAGCAAGCAGCATGGCTCCAGAAGATCCAACTCTGCACTCAGAGAGAACAACTGCTTTGATACTGTTATTCCTTTGGAGCATCTCCGAGAGTTGGAGTAAAGCAGCTGCCGATTTTGTGCCAAACATATTCTTTTGGAACTCCACCTGCCTCACACTTGAACCATGGCCTAAAAATGAACATAGGAGTTGGACTCCCTCAATCTGCCACACAATACCATGAAATAAGAGGTTTGCCATACTTCTATAATCGTCTTTGTGCTCCACAAGATGATGCAGCAACTTGTGCAGGAAGCTGACATTGTTGTGGTCTGTACAAGTATGGACCCTTATTGATTTCTCACTTTCCCAGAACAAGCCTGAGACCAAGTGTGATGGCATCTGGTAAAACACGATGTTCTCCACATCTTTGAAATCTTGCAAGGCAATCTCCTCAACAGCTTCTATATGTTGCCGGCTGGATGGTGGAGCAGACATCATGATCCTGTCACCCGGACTCAGAGGGGATGAGACAGGAGGATAGCTGAATAGAGGAGAGGAAGCAAATATATTCAGACGTCCATAGATTTTGATTTTTTAGTGATTTATGTGGCAAATGCTGCAATTCTAATAGTAAACAAGTGCTAACAAGATTCACAGGTACAGAGGTTTTGCAAATAGTTTTGAAAAAGAATTGGGTATAAAGATAAGCACAGGCATCAGATTCCTGGCTTGTCAAGGGAGCAATCATAAAGGAAAGGAATAATCTTTATATTGCTTTGCTGGCCTGGAGAAAGAAGGCCTAAGGGACAAGATGCGAATAAATTAAGTTTAAAAACAAAGGATCAAAAGATAAATGTGTTACTAATGGATAAAAGACAGCTCTAAATCAGAACCAAAATTGGCACGAGAGCACTCCATCTACAAAAAGCTCAAGTTGTTATGTGAATTAAATGTGAATCTGTCTGTGCAATTGTGCATATGCCATCATTCCAAGGTACATCCATCCAAATACCTGCATAAGCTTGCAAAAATCCAGAGAGCATCATTCCAATTGTGTGCTTTTTCCTTGGCATGATCTAGAGAGCAAAAATAACTCATTTCATGCCAGCTTTTCATAACATGGAGACAAGATGCACTGATGCAGTAACTTATTTCCTTCTTATGTTCTCTGCCAAAATTATATACTTTATTCAAAGAAAAAAATAGATTCTTAGATTAGTGCATGAAGAAAGGAATAAGTTTGACATGCCTTTAATAGACAATCATATCAAATCCATGTTTCTCTTCCCCTCTTAAATTCCACATCATCTAAAGCACTATATGAACTTCACTACACTAGATACTTGTAGATTTGCTCCACACTTCCACTACAATTTCATACTCAAAAACATTTTACTACTAGCGCATGGAACAAAAAATGCATGATTTATTACCATCAAGTTGTGCCAGCAGAGTCAGGAAGAGGAATCTAAACGTCTCAGCGACAAAGATGGTACTGCTGCTTCATTTGATACTCCCCTTGCTCACAATATCAGCTCAACCAGGTTAGACAACCAATGCTAGCTCCTGAATGTTCATATCTTCTTCTTTTTCCCCTTCTCATGTGTGATGATCCTGGTGAATTCTCCTTGCTAATTTTTAAATTGATAAATGTTCAGCTCAAAAGATTATAAGGTTCAATGACATCAAGTAAGATATTGTAAGTTACACTCTAGAATCATAAGATTAAATTTGAATAAGCATGAAAGTCTGGTGAGTTAATAAGGTTCTCATTGACAAAATCTCAAAGAGAAGTGTAACAAATAAGAAATATATTTCTGTCATTTGATAGCAAACAAGACAAGAGAAGATGATCTGTGCAGATCAACTGATCCATTCACTGGAGTGGTACATATTGAGTGGTTAACCCATTCAATATTTTGAATATCTCAAGAAGATTCAGAGTGTTGTAGACTTGTAGTCATTTCAACAGATCGAAAAGATTATTCAACACCACGACCGGATGTATATATCATTTAATAGAATGCACCGCACAAAGGAATCGAACAGAATCTAAATAGCTAGAACAATCAAATTATAGTATTTCCTGGGCACATTCATTACTCTCAATAATAGTATAATACACGCTTAAATTTTTTCAATGAAATATAACACATGGGAGCGAAACAAGCTTTGAACCTGGTATATGCTAGACCCAATGTTATCTTGCAACTCAAACTCATGGGGTGCTAATGAAAAGCACGCAAATTATAGTTTCTGATATTAGAACTTACACTGCAGGCACGGCAACTAATAACAGTGCACAAGTACTTCTATAAAATCATTCGCTATTTAACTGTTTCATCTTCTTTAAATATTCAGATGCACAATATATCTTTTTCCATGGAAGACAAGAAGGCCATATCTGAACTTTGCATTTATATATCTCCCTAAAACAAATCGAGCCATCTAATGAATCTTCAAATACAAGCAGAGGGTGCCTATTGGGAGAAACAGTGGTGCATAGCGGATGAGCAAACACCAAATGACATCCTACAGAAGGCTCTTAGCTGGGCTTGTGGTCCTGGTGGTGCAAATTGCACGATGATTGAACCAAACAAGCCCTGTTACCTCCCCAATACTGTCAGGGACCATGCATCCTATGCCTTTAACAGCTACTGGCAAAAATTCAAGAAACATGGAGGTTCTTGCTACTTCAATGCAGCCGCAATGGTCACTGACCTAGATCCCAGTATGGTTATCTCCCAGCCCATTATTAGGATCATTTCAATTTTTGCAGGCAGAAATTTCATTTAGCAAGATAGAAAATGCAGACATGCATGCACCTGTACACACACAAATGCACACTAACCAAAAGAAAAATACAAGCATGCCCACATCGAATAAAGGCATATCTCACTCATCTATGCAGACAAACTGATAGAAAAGGGGCTAAACATTACAAGGCTAATTCTTACAGTTTATGATATTCTGTACAGGGAAACCCTTCTTTCTTGTGCTAGTTTGGTAGGATCAGTTTTATATGATACTAATATGCATATCACTGAATGCTGCTAAGCATATTTACACTATGAAAAACTGGAAATCTCAAAAAATATCGCATTTTTTTTTACTTTGTCATTCTGTTGCCTTTTCTCTTATCCAAATATAATGCATAAGGAATTTGATATACGCAATTTACTACTCAACTCTATGCAAATTTTGGTTTGTACTTTTTAGGAAACTACAAAGCATTATTCCTCCTTTAGAATCAGATCCTCTCTTTTACATGAAGCATATGTTAATAATCTGGTGCAATATTTGCATGAATCTTCAGATAAAACAAAAAATGCATCGAATCCTAAAATACTTATGTTATCTAAAGACATAGTTGTTGGTCTTTCACTTACTGCCATCTTGCAGGTCATAATTCATGTCAGTTTGAGCTGGCACCCTAGTGCACCAAAGGACACCCAAAAAAAAAGAGAAGAGGAATAAAGAGGAAAAACTTTGCTCCATTTTTGCCATGGGGTTTGTTCTTCTGTTCATTCAGGAAGTGAAAACTATATGCATGTGTTCCCCTTTATGGGAAAAATGTTATTACTTGAAAAATGGCTGGCCAATGAAAACCAACAGATCAAAGGTCACCTAACACTTGAAAATATTTCAGTTCGACTATCAACTTTAATTAGAATTTTTCCACTTCCGTTTCTCATCATGTCCCGAGGTTTTGTATTATGTAAGTGGTTGGATATTTTTTGTTATGATGCCTGAAAAGGGGGGGAAATATGGTGAATTGTACTAATTAGCATAGTAACTGCTTGGTTCAGTATTTACCTTCAGCAACTGCCACATGAGGTAGACAGACATTAACATGACATCTGTAATGCGCCTAAGGTCAAATAATTTCTGAAATAGATGATGCCTGCATGGATCAGTCTAGAACAAAACAATAACATCTCTACAGCCTTCAATATATTTTAGACATGCAAGTTAGTGAAGCAATAGCTGTCAAGCTTTCAGCTTGAGGACAATGGCATATGTTGAATGGAACAAAATGTTTACAGCAGACTATATTTGGATGACCAACAATGAAGACCAATGTTGTGCAAGTACTAACTAATTTTGGCAGAATAGGGCTCCCTTGCACAAACAAAACTCAACTTGACATGACAATAAGGAAATTGCAGATAAAATTTCATTGGCATGATCACACTTTAGAATGACATATATCTCATGGATGATCACACTTTACAGAAAGCATAACACACGAGTGGTATGAATATCAAGGAGAATGATTTTATTCAATTGCTCGTCTAAAGGTCACAATGAGCTGCATGTCATATCATTACAACTGCAGAACTTAATAAAGCACCCAAGACTAAGCTTTCAGCAATATAGATCTTGTTTCAACAGGATAAAAACCCCGATTTAGTCAGAAGAACAGACTGGCCCAAGCAGCAATGAACGCAAAGCCACCCAATGGTGCTGGAGAGGAATACTTCCTATCTTCAAGATACGCCACAGTATAGCACCTAAATGAAAAGGCATTGATCATCCGTCAATAATGATCTTTGATTCGTTTTTCCACATGCAGCACACTAAACTTCAAGAAGACTTTCTTATTTTCTTCATTTAGTGAAAGAATTTCGATGATGGTTTATCTGCAAGTTATAGTTCCCTGATAATGAAATTCATGGCAAGTAAATAGGCGTAGAAGCTTACGTTCCAGAGAAGAGCACAATACCAGCAGTAAGAAGCCCTCCAAACTGCAAACGCAACAAGAATTAAGCAATCCATGGAAGTGAAGAAAATAAAAAGATAACAAGGTGCAAAATGGATTGCATGTACATATACATACAATTTGGGGGTGTTTGGTGATGGGAGCCCCGACCAACGCTGCGGTGTGTACCAGGTGATAGAGGGACGCGGTATGCCAAACCTTTCGTTCCCAATTGCAAGAAGCCAAGAAGCAAGTCCATAAGCTGCAAGAAAGAAGTGGAAGCAAGAACAGGAAGCAGGTAGGTGGTGGTGAACACCAAATACCTCCTTGTACGCAGGGTTTTGGGGGCGGAACATGTGGGCTCCATAGGTGCCAAGTCCAAGAGCAGCCACACCTGCTCTTCCACATAGCGACCGTCAAATTAATGGAGGAGGAAAAGGAGGAGGAGAGAGATGTATGTGTGGAGTACCGGAGACGGCGGCCACCTTGTGCCATATCATCGGATTCATCGTCGTCTTCTTGTTTTTGGGTCGTCGTCTAGGCTCGCTCCTATTTCCACTTCCTTTCTCGTCTCCGTTAGTACTGAGTCGTCGACACCGATGGTTCTGCTTTTTTTTCTTCAAGATTTACTGATTTAGACTGAGCTTCGGTGAATCGCTTGAGGCGGAGTCCAACCCCAAAATAAAATTTTCACGCCAGCGAGGAGAGAGAGAGCACTTCCTGAGGCAGTGGACGCCTCCCAATTTTTTTTTCTCGATTTTTGTGCGATCAAATTATATATATATATCTTAATTTATATATTAATCTAATTTAAATTATATTTTAATTATATTGAGAAAGTTGTATATTTTTAAGAGATCAAATATAACATATTTCGATTTTGAATTAAAAATTATTCATATTTTACTAAAATCACCTAAATTCTAATAAATATTTAATTTAGTAGTGAGATGCATGTGAAACTTTTTCGAGGCGCCTTTACATTGAAATAGTATGTGTTTCAAGTAAGGTTTCCCATGGGTGATAAAAAATATGCTGAAAATATTCTTCTGGAGCGCCTGGACAGGCGCTCCAGTGTTAGACTCAATCTGAAGAAGATAATTTTTTAATGTGAAAATAAAAGCTTAAGTTTTTTTTTTACATGTAGACCTGGTTAGATTATCTCCACAGCATGGTGCAAGTTGGCAAAGCAAGCTTGACATGTGCTCAATATTCGGATGGCACAATTGGACGATCCAGGACCGCAAGAGAGCAGTCATCATCAAGAGAACACGCGGTGAGCCAAGCTGTGTTGTTGAAGCGCAAGACACCATGGCTGATGTGAAATTAAATGAAGATAAATTCTAATTTTGTCTCCGAATTTGTTCTTGATTTTTTAAGGTAGATTGATCTCATTCAAACAAGAAAGAACCAACTAAAACGATTAAAAAAACAGATAGATAAATAGATGAGAGGTGTAACCTAGCAAAGAGATCGGTTAACTTGTGTAAATTAGATCTAACACAAACCAATAGATCACAATATAATAAACTACAACTCAATTTAGATCCAATCAATCCATCAAATTAAAAACTTGAATAACCAATTGGAGAGATTCAACAAAACCCACTCTTGAATCTTACCCGAGGAAGAACAAGAGAAAAATTAGAGAAAACACAAGATAAACTCATGCAAAATTACTGGAAAGTAATAAGAATTGTATTGATAAGCAAAAAATTATTTTTAGAGAACAGATTACATACATATATATAGTTGTGAGGGGAAGACAAACCCTAACCACCAAACAAAGTCTATCCAACTAGAATATTAAAAAAATTTCCTAAAATAAGTTTGAACTAAAGATAAAAAGTGGAAAATTCAAAATATACCGATTTGAACTCAAACTCCTCCTCTAAATCCAATTCAGACTGAATTTGTGCAGCTGACAAGAAAACGTGTAAAAATCTTTTAAATCTTGCTCAAATTTCGGTAAATTTGAGTTTGACTCGATTTTGAATTTTGAATTGGTCCTCCATTGTTCTACGTATTTTGAAGAGAATTTGACCAATATTTGACTCGGATTTAACCAAATTCAAATGTGATAGCTGACTAGAATTTTCATATTTTCCTCCTTGTTTATTTTCTTCACTCAAGGTGCAAATGCTCTTGGGCTTGTTAGAAAATTTGTGAAGGTTCTTTTAGAAAAGTATAATTTTGTATATGTTTAGAGTACTTTTTAGAGCAAAATCTCAAAACACTGTACTGATGTTCTCTGTAAAATATGCAGCAACAAACAAAACTCAATGTGTCTCTTTGTTATGAATTCCTTGATGTTCCTTAAGGTGTTCTATATACTCCTCATGTATCTTCATGCTCCTCATACCTAATACAAATCAAAAAACTCCCAATCGATAGTACCATTAAAAATTTAAATCACAATTAAAATATGAGAGAAAAGTTTGTATTTGGGCTTGAAACTCTCTTGTTTTACTCATAGTATTTGGTTCATTGATTATTGGTGTAAATGTTGGTGTAGGGATGTCCTCATCAGTGGTTTGTGGGCCCTACACGATTTTCATTCGCGCACACTGTATTTTGTGAAAACCTTATTTAAAAAAGTGGGGTCAGAGAACCCTCAAATACCGAGAGGAGCGTATATTGTGTGCGTGCACATGAAACGAGCACATAAGGCCCACATCCCACGTGCATGATGTCCTACGCGAGTCTCGTTTCATGCACATCTACACACACAAAGACATTCACTGGTTGACAGGTGGATCCAGCTGTATTTTAGCTTATCTATCAGCCTAATATGTCTAGAGAGATTCTGTCTTTTACTATTTAGTGATAGGAAAAAATTAAAATATAAAATAGTATTTTGTTTTTAATGATATGTCACATTGTCTCTCATCTAGAGTTGATGAGTTAAAGTGGTTGGTTTTTGTTTGACTCTATACTTAAGTGGCACTCTATCTCTTTTATATGACATGCTCAAAAGTAAAGAATGATTAGAAATAGCTTTATGAGCATACCTTTTTTTAAGACCGTGTCACAGTAGATTTGTTTAAGAAAAATTTATTTATGCCACTGTAAATTTGAATATTTTGTAATACCGTAAAATCGATTTTCGACGGAATCATTATAGTGCTACAAAATATATTTTTATTATCACAATTATTTTTATTAAACACTTCAAAAATAGATATTATTTGATAGGTGTCTCTTGCCAGAAGTTTTTTTCCTAGCTATGTGATCTGATAAATCCTATACAATATTTGGATAGTGCTTCTCAATTTGTCTTGCCTGCAAGTACTCAACTTGATTTGCCTCGGTGAGGCTACCTAACTTGTAAGAAAATGTTCTAAGTGAGACAAATCGATTATCCTACTTGTGATTTGTAGTCAACTTGCCTCACTTTTTTGAAATAGCAAACTAAATATTGTCTTAAACTTGAGGTGTTTCTCAAGAGGTGAAACCATTTTAATGATAAGGCAAATTAGGATATGTCATGCAATAAAATTGTCGATGTGTCGAAATAGATAATCACTTTAAAGATATTTTTAAGGAGAAATTGCTTATTAGTCTATTTAGAGAAATTTCAATTTCAGTGTCCTAACGTGGTGCTCAGTTGCTTACGGAGAGGGCATTCACTACTTTAAGAAGCACCTAGCTTAGCAGTTAGCACTAATGCTTACGGTGTTATTTTTTTTGCGGGTTTTGTTGAAAAAAATGATAGATACAAACCAATGCACTGCTATTGGAAAATGGACCGAAAGGGGGCTTGCTTAGGCGATCTCCAACGGCGGCGTTTGCCGTGGCTCGTGTAGATGGAGGTGGAGGGGTGCTTGCCGTTTGCTCGGTGTGATGGGACGCGCGCGTGCCTCGGGTGGAGGTGAGCAGGAGGTGAACTCGTGGTGAGGGACACGCCGGCGTTGGAGGAGACGAAGACGAGAGCGAACGCGTTTTGCGGGCCCCATCGAGAAAACGAACAGCTAACCCTACCCGCGTAAAAAATAATCTGACAGGTGGGGCCAATGAATAAAAGGACTCACATGTCATTGATGGAGTGCACGGTTTAAATGTCGCAAGCATTAACCGCGTGGGTCCCACGGCCATGTTCACTGTGCCCATGTCAGCAGCCACACGCACCACGCGTAAATCGAAAAAGGTCACTGACCTATGGACCCCATATTTTGTGGCCCTACACGTCATAGGCCTATGACGTGTAAGAATTAGCCACGTCGCACATGTTTAAAGCTGAGTGAGGCCCACCACATGGGAGTGCACCGCGGTTGCTTACGTCGGTGACGCAGCGGCGTGCGAGCTCCAGTCGCTAAGCCATGGGCCTGGGATAAATTAAGTCTAATAAATGACCGTTGGATATAGTAGAAGCCCACATTTTAAATTTTTTATTACGTACAGATTTAATTTCAGCCGTAGGGGATGACCGGTAGTGTCTTTTTTGCGCTGGCCCACCTGTAAGCGAGGGGGGACTTAAATATAGCCGTTGAGGAGGTAAAAACCGTGGGTCCCACCTGTCAGCGGCTATAAAAGTGACCATTTTACTTTAGCCATTTAAAAATAGTCGTTGGATTAATTTTTAATTCATTTTGGACATAAAAAATCATAAAAATAGCCAAAAATCCAAAAAAACCCCAAAATCCCAAAAAATCACAAATTTTTTTCCAACTCTCCCCTATATAAAGACATGTTTTACTATTTTCACTCAACATTTGTTCATCCATCTACACCTAAAACCACTTCATAATTGTTGCCAAATTTTTTTAAAATTCCACATGGATTCTAATGTACCTGGCGGTTTTGTTAACTATCTTGGCTCTTCCCATTCTCCTGGCGAAAACACTGAAAACCCAAACACCCAACAGCAACCCGGTTTTTTTCAGCCATCGTATCCCCCTAACTATCATCAATATCCACCGACTTACTAGCCGTATCCATAGTACAGCCAAAATTATCGTCTCTATCCACCACACGGCCACGCAATTTCACCGCCCCTATAGTATAGCCAAAATTTTCATTTTATCGGTATGCCGCCGACCTGTACGCAGTTTTCTCCACCTTAACCGCACTCTGCGTCTGTCTCTAACAGCAACACTCCAGACTCTTCTCCACCCGATCTAGCAGCCCGAGTTGTCATCGATGACACCAACACCAATGTTGTCATGAACGCTGGCAGGAAGACGAAGCGCTTACCATGGTCCACCGATGATGACATAAAACTGATAATAATTTGATTTTGTCCAGGAGTACTATGCAGGAAATGTATTTACGTTCGACTTCGTTATTCAATTTTTGTTGACAACATACAGATTAGCTCTTAGCTCAATAATTCGCTCGATCCTACTGATGAAAACAATAGGAAGTGCGACATGTACTAGGCTAACGTAACAGCGGCATACAATGAAACAGTGCCGACAAGTAGGAGAAGAGAGAACAAACACTGTAAGGACCATTAGCAACGAACCAACAAAAAGGCGATTCAATTCAATGGTGTTTAGCTCGACTGAATAAAGTCTATGCCAGCGGTCGTTCCGACGACCAACTCATGGCGCAGACTCGCGAGATGTACAAGACGAAGATGAGTCATTCGTTCGTTTTGGATCATTGGAGGACGGCGGTTCGCGGTGAACCTAAGTGGTCTGTAGCTTATGTTGATGCTCCCAACAAAAGAAGCAGATTGTCCAAGTCGGGAACCTATGTAGGATCGAGGATGTCGACTAGAGGGGGTGAATAGGAGGCTCTAAAACTTTTCAATAAAACAACTTTTCCAAAAAAGAAAGAATCAAAACAATTAAATAATATATTGCACAATTAAAAAGAAAGAGGAAGAGAAGACAAACACAACAATTTTTTCCGAAGTCTCAGAGACTCGCTCGGTCTCACCTACTCCTCATTGAAGCACTCAAATAATGAGTCTTGCTTCAATATCCACAAAAAATATTTCTCACTAATGGCTGCTCCTTGTCCACTCCAGAAAGGCGAGCACCGATGCCTTTTACAATCACACCGAGCCACTCTGACAATCTCCGAACAGGAGAGGTCAACGGCCACGCCACCAAACCGTCTAGGTGAGGGCGTTCACTAAGAGTAATAAGTTGCAAGGTCTCTCCTAGACCTCCAACATGCACCGAGAAACTCTAAGTATGCAAAATGATGCGAACAGAACACTCGGTAGATCACAAAACTCATAATTTGATCAAAAGATCAACATTTTTATGCTAAGAACTAAAGTTCAAAAATGTATAAGAGAATGAAGCTGCTTGGTGTAAGAAACATTTGCTCAAAGCCTCTATTTATAGCCCAAATGAGCAAAAGAGCCATTGTGCTCGAGTTGAGAATTGACAGTGCACGCTGACAGTCAGTATAGCATGCTGACAGTCAACATAGACCACGAGCAGAAACAAGCAAATCTCGAAGAAAACTCAGTTTGCCGTTGTGGTCAAAAAAGGAAACAAATCAGCACATATTTACAGTCAGCAACACATGCTAACAGTCAGTATCCACAACAACAGCTCGACAAAAATTACGGATAAAACTTAGCTAGCTGTTTGTGGTCGCATATGGAAAGAAATTGCTCATGCTGACAGTCAACATCACATGCTGACAGTCAGCATCGACCACAAAAACGACCAGTTAAAACAAACTCAGAAACAAAACAGATAAGATCGAAACTCATGCTGACAGTCAGCGTAAATCAAAAAATTTCAGCTCAAAAAACATGCTCTCTGGACAAATGTCAGCAACGAAAACTGACAATTCATGCTGACAGTCAATGTGGATAAAAACAGTCATAATTTTTTATCAAGAGGTCCAATTGAAGTGTTTTATAGCTCGTTTGAAAGATAATTTAAAGGGCTATATTTTTGTCAACATAAGAAAAAACCTGATTAGCCTAGATCTTTCTAGAACATACAAAAACACTTCTGTTGCCGAAAAGATCAGAAAACCAAAACATTTCAAAACAAATCCAACCAAAAAGAATGAATGCATGACCTAAGAGTTTCTCGGTTTATACTGAAAATGTAGAGAGAACTTGCAACACTTCTTAATAGTACGATTTAAACTAAAAAAATTCCTATAAACCTGTCAAACTCCAAACACTGAGACCGGTAAAATAAATATGCATTTTACCTTGAGCCTTTTGCAGTTTCATTCTTGGCGACCTTGCGCTTGCAACCATGGCTCGCGACATTGGACTTGCAACCTCTGATGACACTGCGACCTTGTGCTTTTGACCTCGGCTTGCGACCTTGTGCTTGCGACTTGGGGAAATACTGCGACCTTAAGTGAAATAGCTCTTAAATCTCTGCATACAGATATCTCAAAGACATGATTAGATCAAAAACACTTAATGTCATCAATAATCAAAATCAACAATAATAGGAGCCTAGATGCAACAACCTACACATCATCGTCCAACAATGGTGACGTGCCACCAGCGGAGACACGGTCGGAAGGACGAGACGCTGCTAAGGCGAGGCGCAAAGGTAAGGGAAAGGTTGATGGCTCGCAGGATTCTACTGCGGCAATGAGAGCAGATCTCGATGCCTTCATCCAAAATCAACCTGACCGAGCTGACAAGAGGAAGGACGTAGTCCGTATGTCGGATAAGTTGCGCGACGTGGTGAAGTCGAAGGAAAAGTCTGCCTTGTATAAAGCGTACTGGAAAATGATGGGTCTCGACAAATCCATCTTCGACGATGCACAAAAAGTGGAGTGCGATGCAGGGATGAAGATTCTGAGAGAGAAACTTAATGCTGCCGAAGATTAGTTATTTTGTTTTTGAATTATCTCTTGTAACCAACCATGTATTCTCCGTTATTAATCTATATATGATTCTCTATTTAATTTTACTTTAGTATCCAACCATGGAAACTAGTTGTTGGAATATAGCCGTTGCGAAGTAGCCGTTGGAAAACTGTCGTTAGAATATAGCCGTTGCAAAGTAGTCGTTGGAAAATTGTTGTTGGAATATAGCCGTTGCAAAGTAGTCATTGAAAAATTGCCGTTGGAATACAAACGTTGCAAAGTAGCCGTTGGACTCTTTGTATATATATTCACCCCCTCCACAAAGTTTCTCCTCGCAATCCAGCTATCTTCTCAAACGGCGCAACTCTTGAGAAACTCAGTTTCAGTAGCCACTTACAAAATGTCATCTAGCTCTAGTTCGAGCACACATAGCTCCGAGGAGGATGCCATGAACCAAATTGAAGATTTCTTGGTGGAATTTATAGAGGAGGAGGAGGAGGAAGATCGTATTATCGCCGATCTTTACGCTCAACTCGATGCTTCGTCATCCCACAGACGCCGCCGAAGCAGCAATAGGAGATATGTTGAGAGAGACCGCAAAGAGGGGCATCAACGGCTCGTTGTGGACTACTTCTCCGAATATTCAATCTACCCCGACAATATCTTCCACTAGCGTTTTCGAATGGGGAGACTCCTCTTTCTCCGCATTGCCAAAACTCTAGGTGAGTGGTCCCCCTATTTCATCGAAAGAAGATATGCCACTAATTGCCGTGGACTCTCCCCTTTATAGAAGTGCACCGCAGCAAAGCGTATACTCATATACGGTGGCCCCTCCGATGCCGTCAATGAGTATGTACGAATAGGCGAGTCCATGTCGATTCAATGCTTGGAGCACTTCGTATAATGTGTCATCGACATATTTGGCGACCAATATCTTCGCAGCCCCATCGTTGAGGATATCCACTGCCTACTGCAACAAGGAGAGTCCCGTGACTTTCCGGGTATGCTGGGAAGCTGGGAAGTATTGATTGCATGTATTAGGAATGGAGAAATTGCCTGGCAGCATGGAAGGGACAATTCACTCATGGAGATTATGGAGTCCCGACGATTATACTTGAAGTGGTAGTTTCGTATGACTCTGGATATGGCATGCTTTTTTTGGTGTTGCAGGCTCCAACAACGACATTAGTTTGTTAAACCAATCGCCTTTATTCACCGATGTGTTGAAAGGGCGGGCTTCTCATGTTCAGTACACTGTCAACGGCCGACAGCACAACATGGGGTATTATCTCGCCGATGGTATATACCTGGAATGGGCTGTTTTGGTGAAGACGATGTCGCTCACACAGACGGTGAAAGATCGGTTGTTTGCGCAATACCAAGAAGTAGTGAGAAAAGATTGAGCGAGCTTTTGGAGTTCTACAGTCTCGGTTTGCCATCGTGCATGGTACAGCACGATTTTGGCGACAGTCAACCTTCACGAAGATCATGCGGGTTTGCGTCATATTGCACAACATGATCATAGAGAACGAATGTGACGATAATGCCGAGAACTATGACTACAATGATCATTCGGGCACATCAACGATAGTATCACCTGTGATCCATACTGGGGGTATGCCTTCATTCGAAACTGTACTTCGAAGAAATGCTGTCATCCGCACTCAACCTATACATACGCAACTAAAAAGATACTTGATCGAGCACATTGAACAACGTTTCGGAGGAAACACCGACGAGTAGTATCTTATCGAATTTCATAGTAAATATTTATTTGCAAATTTAATTTTAGTGTATTTCGCAATGATGTCATGTACCACTATTTGAATTTTAATATCTATTATTTTATGTCAAGTGCAATTTTTCAATCCAAAATTTTATTATTTATTTTTTTGTCGCAAATACCTAATTTAATTTCGTAAGTAATACATATTACTAATATTAAAATTAATGAATTAATACAAATTCGTTAAATATAAAATTATCAAATTATATAGTACCAAATAAGAAACAACCCATTGGAGTGTTTGACTCTTGTTTGTTGCTTAGGAGTGTAGGGCTGGCGCTAAGAGTCAAGCAAGAGCCAAGCTGTTGGAGGTTTGACTCTTGCTTGACTCTTTGAGATGGTTCTCGCACACGTGACAGAAAATATTCTGTTTGAGAGTAAAGTAAAAGTCAAGATGGTTGAAGATAGTCTTATGTGCTACATGGGTCGCGTTTAAGTATCAACCAGACTCCCAAAAAAAAAATTGTTGGAGGTGCCTGCTGTGATCTAATTTCATTATAACGGCATGTCCAACATTGCATATATATATATATATATATATATGTGTGTTTGAGGAGTAAGAAAAAAATTTATTGCCATACAGATAGAGCAAGCGGAAAGATATTTTACATCGTTGTTTAGTTTAGATAGGAATTGACACTTCAAGTGGCTCTTCTGAGTGAAAAAGTGTATTAGTTTGTGTTGTAAAAAGTAAAAAATGGATTGATGTATAAAAAAATGAGTTACCACGAGGAAATGTATCATTGGTGTGCACACATCTTTTCTTTACATGGCATATATACCATTGTTAATGGTTTTTGCTTAACTAATCACAAAAACGTCAATGCTAAATTAGAGATGCCTTTAGCATCCTATTAATTGAATTATTAAAGTTGATGTTAACTCACTTTTTAAACTAAAGATTAACAACTCTATGAATAATATGTCTCAAAGTATGACAAAACAAAGATATTCAAATTTGCATCGCTCAGCTCGGCTCGCGTCGACGACGGCGGTGGCGTGCTCTGCGTTTCGTCGGCGTGATGTGACGCGCGTGCACTACGGGCGAAGCTGAACGACGGGCGAGCGCGAGGCGAGGGCGGCAGCGCCGTTGGAGACGAAGGCGATGCGAAGAGACGCGTTTTGCGGGCCCCACGAAGAAACCAAACAGCGAACTCAACCCGCGCGAAAATAGATCTGACATGTGGGTCCAGAAAAAGAAAAGGACCACATGTCAATGACTGGGTGTTAGGTTAAGGCGTGAGAACGTTTAAGCGCGTGGGCCCCACCAGCTCGTAAAACGAGTGAGTGCGAGGGCGTCGGTGGCGTCAGTGACACGCGTGCAAGCTAGTCTCAGTCACGGACAAGTGGGGCCAGAAATATTTAGGGCCCACGCGTCAGTGAGTAAAAGGAAAATAATGTGTGTGTTGAAAAAAAAACCGCTTTGAGGACCACGTGTATTTAACCCCAGCAGCTGACATGTGGCCCCAACGGCGCAGAGGCCCGCATGACAGTGAGTGGACGCTTAAAATTATAGCCGTTGCACTGATTTTTGGCCGGGGCCCACTTGTCAGCCTCAGAAATTTAATCCGTTGGAATTAAGCCATTATAAAATAGCAGTTGGAGATTATTTTAATGTTTTTTGGGCTTAAAAAATCTTTAAAAATAGCAAAAAAACCTTAAAAATCCCAAAAAATCACAGAACATTCTTGCGCCTCTCTCTTATATAAAGGGCATGTTGTTGAGCTATTTTGACACAAAAATCTTCATCCATCCACAACAAAGCCCATTTCTAATCCCCGTAAATTTTTTAAAAAATCCGACATGGATTCCAATCCACCGAGCGGTTTCGTTAACTGGCTTGGCTCTTCCCATTCGCCTAGCGATAACACCGAAAGCCCAAACACCCAACAACAACCCAGTTATTCGCAGCCACCGACTTATCAGCCGTATCCACCGAATTATCAGCCGTATCCACCGACTTACCAGCCAGTGTATCCACCGTACAGCCAAAATTATCATCCCTATCCACCACAAGGCCACGCAATTCCTCCGCCCCCACAGTACAGCCAAAATTTTCATTTTGTCGGTATGCCGCCGGCTTGTACGCGGTTTTCCCCACCTCAACCGCACTTTGCGTCTGTCTCTGACAACAGCACTCTAGACTCTGCTCCACCTGATCTGGTGGCCCGAGTTGTCGTCGATGACACGAACACCAATGCTACAATCAACGCTAGCCGGAAGACAAAGCGCTTACCGTAGTCCACCAATGATGACATAAAACTAGTAAGTTCATGATTTTCGTACAGGAGTACTATAAGGGAAATATACTTACATTCGACTTCGTTATTCAATATTTTTGTTGACAACACACAGATCAGTTCATGGCTCAGCAATTCGCTCAATCCTATTGATGGTAATAACAGGAAGTGCGACATGTACTGGGCAAATGTCGCAGTGGTATTCAACGAGACGGTCCCGAGAAATAGGAGAAGAGAGACCAAACACTGCAAGGACCACTGGCAATGGAGCAATAAAAAAATGGTCCAATTTAATGGTGTTTGGCTTCGACTGAAAGATATCTACCCCAATGGTCGTTCCGACGACCAACTCATGGTGCAGGCTCGTGAGATGTACAAGACGGAGATGGTCATCCGTTCGTCTTGGATCAATAGTGGACGACAGTTCGTGGGCAACCTAAGTGGTCCACAGCCTACGTTAATGCCGCCAATAAAAGAAGCATGTTGTCTCAGTCGAGCACGTACACGTCATCGTCCAACAATGATGATGTATCACTAGCAGAGACACGGCCAGAAGGACGAGACGCCGCTAAGGCGAAGCACAAAGGTAAGAGCCAAATTGATGCAGCACAGGATTCTACGGCGGCAATGTGAGAGGATCTTGATACCTTCATCAACAATCACCATGACCGTGTTGAAAAGAGGAATGACGCAGTTCGTGTGTCTGAGTCATTGCGTAGCCTGGGGAAGTCAAAGGAGAACTCTGCCTTGTACAAAGCATACTCGAGAATGATAGGCATCGACAAATCCACCATGGACGACGCCCAGAAAGAGGAGTATACGGCGGGCATGAAGATGATAAGAGATAAACTTAAAGCCCTGGAGGACGAAGTTTAGTTATGATGTTTTGAATTTATTTTGGATAGCCAACCATGTATGTTTCTTTGTTAATCTATGTACGATGCTTTATTAATTAATGCATGAATTAAATTTAGCATTCTTGTTAGAATATGACCGTTGGAATATAGCCGTTTGAAATTAACCATTGGAATAACCCGTTCGAATATAGCCGTTGGACTCTTTGTATATATATTCAAACCCCTGAGAACGTTCTCCTCACAATCTAACTTCTCTTGCAAAACAGTATAGCACTTCGCAAACTCACCTTTGTTGCCACTCACAAAATGTCGTCTAGCTCTAACTCGAGCACAAACAGCCCTGAGGAGGATGCCATCAACAAAATAGAAGATTTCTTGGTGGACTTTGTGAAGGAGGAAGAGGAGGAAGATCATATTATCGTCGGTCTGTACGCCCGATTTGATGCTGCTTTCTCCCGTGAACGTTGCCGACGCAGCAGTAGAAGATATGTTGAGAGAGACCGCGAAGATGGTCATCTACGACTCGTCGCGGACTACTTCTCCGACTCTCTAGTCTACCCCAACGGTATATTCCATCGGCGATTTCGGATGACGAGACCCCTCTTTGTTCGTATTGTCAAAGCGCTTGGTGAGTGGTCCCCTTATTTCACTGAAAGAAGGGATGCCACTAATCGTCGTGGACTCTTCCCTTTACAGAAGTGCACCGCAGCGATGCATATGCTAACATATGGTGGCCCCACTGATGCCGTCGACGAGTACGTGCGGATAAGAGAGTCCACGGCGATTGAATGTTTGGAGCACTTCGTGCAAGGCGCCATCGACAAGTTTGGAGAGCAATATCTTCGCAGTCCCACCGTCGAGGATATCCACCACTTGCTGCAACAAGCCGAGGCTCGTGGCTTTTCGGGTATGCTGTGAAGTATTGATTGCATGCACTGGGAATGGAAAAATTGCTCAATAGCATGGAAGGGACAATTTACGCGTAGAGATTATGGAGTCCCGATGATCATACTTGAAGCGATGGCTTCTTACGATCTCTGGATATGGCATGCTTTTTTTGGAGTGGCAGGTGTAGGATCAAGGATGCCGACTAGAGGGGGGGTGAATAGGAGGCTTTAAAAAACTTTAAATGAAAAACAAGTTTTTGCAACAAGAAGAACCAAAAACAATTTATATATTGAAAAGACAAGATAGAGAGAGCTAACACCGATTTTTACCGAGGTATCGGAGACTCACCCAGTCTCTACTAATCTTCGTTGAAGCACTCAAGTCACTTGAGTTTTGCCTCAATACCCATGAAGGATATTATCAACTAGTGGTTGCTCCTTGTCTACTCCGGAAAGGCGAGCACTGATGCCTTGTACACTTTTGCCGAGCCTCTCCAATAATCTCCAAACTAGAGAGGTCAACGACCACGCCTCCGAACCGTCTAGGTAAGGGCGCTCACCAAGAGTAATAGGCAGCGAGGTCTTCTCTAGACCTCCAAACACACACCGAAAAACTATAAGTATGTAAATGTAATGAACTGCAATGCTCGGTGGATCAGAAAACACTCGACTTGATCAACAGATCAAGATTTTGTGTAAAAAACTAAAACTCAAGAATGTATAAGAGAATGATGCTGTTTGTTGTGTAAAACACATGGCCAAAACCCCTATTTATAGCCTCAAGAAACAAAAGAACCGTTGGAGTTAGGGCTGAAAATCAGCAACACAAACTGACAGTCAGTTACGTACACAACGGCCGACAAAATTTACGGATAAAAAATAGCTAGCCGTTTGTGGTCGTTTAAGAAACTTGAAACCCCCAACTGACAGTCAGTTCTGCAAACTGACAGTCAGTTCGACCAAGATCTTGACCAAAACAAATAGAAACTCGGATAAAAACCACTATGGTCGAAACCCCAACTGACAGTCAGTATGGACAAACTGATAGTCAGTTTAGTACAAAAATTTTGAGCCCAAAAAATACACTCTCTGGACAATTGTCAGTTAACACAAACAGACATTCAAACTGACAGTCAGTTCAGCAAACTGACAGTCATCCTGAACAAAAACAACCATAACTTTAAATCCAGAAATCCAAAAGAGGTGTTTAATAGCTCGTTTGAAAGATAATTTTAAGAGCTACATTTTTGTCAACAGAAGAAAAAATCAGATCTACCTAGATCTTTCTAGAATTTTGAAAAACTCTTCTACTATCAAAAACTCAACTGAAAATCCAAATCTTTCAAATCAAAAAGCAGATCAAATCCAAACAAAAAGATGCAATGCAATAACCTAAATTTCTCGGTTTATGTTGGAGATGTAGAGAGGACTTTTGCCGCCCCTCTTTTTATAGTATGGTTAAAGACTAAAAACAATTTTCCTAAACCGATCAACTCCAAACATCGAGATTGGTAAAAATAAAGACAATATTACCTTATGTCTTTTTGCTATTTTGCGACTTGCGTCTCGACTTCATTCCTTGCGACTTGTGCCTTTACTTCTTTTGCGTTGAGTTCGTCTTGTTCATCTTGACTATCTTCCCAACGGAGCTCTGTATCAAACAATCTCAAAAATACAGTCAGTTTGAAACACTTAGTTTTCATTAATCATCAAAATTAGGGTTAGGCATGAAGGTCTAGATGTAACAGCAGGCTCCAACAATAACATCAATGTACTGAATTAATCACCATTGTTCACTGATGTAATGAAAGGACGAGCCCTTCGTGTTGAGTACACTGTACTTGGTCGGCAGTACAACATGGGGTATTATCTTGCCGACGGTATATACCCGGAGTGGGCTGTCTTTGTAAAGACGATACCGCTCCCGCAGACGACGAAAACCCGGTTGTTTGCACAACATCAAGAAAGAGCAAGAAAAGATGTCGAGCGGGCTTTTGGAGTCATGCAGTTTCGGTTCGCCATTGTGCACAGTGCGGCAAGATTTTGGAGACCGTTAACCCTCGCGAAGATCATGTGGACTTGCGTCATCTTACACAACATGATCATAGAGGACGAACGCGATGGCAATGCCGAGAACTATGACTACAACAATAATCCGGGCACAACCACGGTAGTACCGCCTGTGATCCACATTGGGGGTACGTCTTTATTCGAAGATGTACTTCAAAGAAATACTGTCATCCGTGCTCAACCTACACACACGCAACTCAAAAGAGACTTGATCGAGCATGTGAACTTTATTAAACATGACACCGAATTTTTAAAATTTTTTTGTTTCATGCATTGCAAACAGGCTTCTTGTTTTTTTTTTTTTGGCGCTTGAACCGTTTTGAAACTTTGAATTCCAGCTCGATTTCAGAAAAAAGATGCTGACACTGACGTGATAATTTTTTCCTGCTCGCATTCCTTTATTTATTTTTTTCGAAACGGAGCACGTAAAGTAGGAATCCAAGCGAAGCGCATCCGCAAATCATAATTGCGCCATTTGAATTTCGTAAACCGCTCCCCAGCCTCCAAAACGCCACAACAACCACAGAAGAGAGCTCTGAAGGCGATGAAGAAGGCCGCCGCCCCCTCGCGATACGCCTCCTACGACTCCCCCTCCCCCTCGCCGTCTCCACGCCATGCCACCGCGGCAACCCCGGGCCACGGCAGCCGCGCACTGGTGGCGGCCAGGTCCGGCCGCGACCTTCACCACCCGCAAGCCCAGCAGCACTACAACCTGGGGTCCGTGCTCCGTCGGCTGATCTCCATGGACAAGAAGCCAGGCGGCAACGCCACCGCCAAGAATCTCCCTGTCCCTCCTCCTGTTGCTGCGAAGAACAGCGGCGGGAAGCTGCCGGGTCTGTCGCGGAAGCTGCTGTTCCAGAAGGGGGAGGAGGGCAAGAAGAAGGCCCTGACGGAGGTGAAGAACAGCAACACGAGGACGCTGGCCATGGTGCTGCGCAGCGAGCGGGAGCTCCTAGCGCAGAACAAGCAGCAGGACGACGAAATCGCCAGCCTCCGCCTTCTTTTTGAGCAGAAGGACAGGGAGGTATGTAACCACTGCACATATCTTCTCCTCTTATACGCACCATCCGTGTTGTTTTATTATAGATGGATGAATTAATTGGAGTTGGTGTGAGTAGGTGGAGCGGTTGAAGGATTTGTGCCTGCGGCAGCGGGAGGAGATCAAGACGCTGAAGGATGCGGTGCTGTTCCCGGATGCGGAGCCGGAGCGGGATCTCCACCTCCGGGACGAGATATCTACCCTCACCGGGCAGATCCAATGCCTTGCCCAGGAGCTTGCTAAGGCATGTTCTTGAAGGTTTTACCGAGTGCCTTTAACGCCATGGCAGTAATGTGTTGATGTTAAATGGCTGGTGTTATTTCACTTTGGCAGGTTAAGTCCGAGAAGCGCACATCAAGGACATGCTTTGATGGATACTCGAGCTCCCCGAGGACGCCGGTGCTCACTCAGGAGAGTGCTTACTCTCTGGTATGTTCATGCCAATTGGATGGTGTTTATAAGTTAGTAAATAGTTTTCAAAAGATATTTTGTCCAAGAAAAGTTGTAAACCTGAAGCAATTCTTCTTTTCCAATGTTAATACTACATTCTCTTGTTCCTTTGCCTGTGTGACCTAGCTTGCAACAAGATTGGGCAATGTATTTGTTGACTACATTTAGGGTAAGCAATACGAAGTTGTTATTAATAGTTCCTCAGAAACAAATTCTTCTAGTTGTTTGATGCCGTTCATCTCTTGGTCAATGGACAGATGATTACATCCAATTCTTGATGTTGTCTTTAGATTAAAAGGATTAGTTTCTTATCCTGCAACATCAGCATTTTGTGCCAACCGTTAAACAAGGTCCATTAAGCCATTGTGACAACAAAGAAATAACCTCACTTTCATACAATAGCTCTTACAACACACACCTATGTTCCCATGATACTTGTTTCTTCAAGTACTATCTCTTTGTTTTGGCCTGGGGGATCTAAAGATATTAGTTTGTTGGTTCGCAATGTTGTTGACGTTTAGTGAAGAACGCTGGTCTGTGCCTTGGGGCCAAATAAGCATTATACCCACAATTGTGTAACAAAGCCTAGCTTGGTCTCAGGAACACACAAGCATTTGTATTTATAGCTATGCTAGGAAAATTTCTCATCCTTTGTTCTTTATCCTTTTTATGATTAATTCAGTTAACAGGCTTCAGTGCATGCTCTTTTTTCATTGTTACAACAAACGTTTTGTCAATTTTTCTGCAAAAAATGAAATGCTTGCACTGAAGTTATGCTACCTATCTGCATATCAGCATGTGCCGATTTCATACTTACCATTTGCTACCCATACAGGAGTGCAGCACTGGGGAAGCTGAGACACCAAACTATGGAAGCCCGGATGAGATGTTCCTCAAGGATCTCAATCCTTGCCTAACTCCATGCATCTCTAAGAGCAAATCTGAGGTATTGAGGCTGTTCTTAGTAAAATTCCTTGTTTTTTTTCTCCTGTTTCCGACAGAGGGGCAGAGAAGATGAATTGCCTCCATTAAACCGTGCTGTTACCTAGTGGCTGTCATATAGCGATGCCTGTACTACTAGTAACACAAATAACACCTTTTCCTTGTCAATTTGAACTTTCCAGGAGTATGATGAGTCCTTTGGTTGTGAAACTGTCAAGAGAGAGGAGACATTTCATAGTGGCAACAAGTCAAGGCCGGACATCTCATACAATTCTCGTCGCAGACCAATTTCGAAGAGCTCTGATCATCACAAGCCTACCTCTGGTTCCACTAGCACACGGAGAATATACAGATCGGACCATGACAAAATTTATCAAAACCTTTTCTAGAGTTTGTAATTGATTTGTACTTCCGGCTCATGTGGTTTCTCATGATCTCATGCGGTCTTTGTTGTGAAATATTTTAGGTTGTGGTCTTGTGGTCCAAATGGTACAGGGTTTGAGTTTTGTAACAACAATGCTATGAGCCACCAGCGTACACATCTTGGTTGTGCTTTGTTAGACCAGCAACTAGCTTGTATTTATTGTTTATGCTTGCCCAGGTATTTGGATTTTGGAATTAGCAGTGGGATACAATGTCTTTGATACAGGAAATGCTAAGGTTGGTCTCTGTTTGCTATCCATGGCATGTTAGGGCTTAGCTCTAGCACCAACGGTTGTTTCCCATTTGCGTGAGACAAAATTTTCGAAGAGACTTTTTTTGTTTAGTGGCGCTAATCAGTGGGGTGTTCTAGTTTGCTAGCTTATATTTATGTGTTACGGAATTGCATTAAGTTTGTTGTTATACAAACATATCACAACTTTGGTTTTCATCATTGGAGCAGATTTAAGGGCTGTTGTAAGAAGTGAGAGCTCTAATTTATATCTATTTTTTAAAACTCCAATTTTGTTTTAGTTTGAATTTTCAAATTGAGCGAAGTTTAACTGCAAGACCTAACCTTTCTAAAAAAATAATGATAAAAAAATAAAAAAGAAAAATTGCAAGGTTTAACAGCTCCCGCTAGAAAGAGTTTAGATGCGATGATGGACGGTCCAGATGTAACAAGTCCCTCTGTAAATAGCTTAGATTGGATTAAATATCTCCCTTTCTTTTCTGCAGTAGTCTTGTTCCCGTGACCCCGACGCATCTCGACCCAAACAGAAACCAGAGCACGATCTCTCCCCAATCCCCAATTCTAATCCACCCTTACAATTCCAATATCAAATCTTCCAAATTCGAATCCACTCGATTCGAGCAGAAGCATGGCGAAGCCTCGAGCTTGGTAGCGTCGGAAGCTTCCAGAATCTGTTCTAGGGTTTGCGGGCGCGATGGGTCGTTCTCGTGGTGTGCCTAATCCTGGAGACGATGACACCAATCACAGGTTGTTCTCCGTCTCACTCTCGATTTAACTATGGTATGAGCGAACCAATGTGTGTGTTGTTGCTGTTGCTGTAGATCGAAGCGGAGGAGAGTTGCATCGAGCGGCGAGGCACTAGAATCCATTTCGGCGGCTTGTGGGGGAGCCGGCGAAGGTGGAGGGAAGAAGGCGCTGTATCACTGTAACTATTGTAACAAGGACATCTCCGGGAAGATTCGGATCAAATGTTCCAAGTGCCCTGATTTTGATCTCTGCGTCGAGTGCTTCTCCGTCGGCGCCGAGGTCACGCCGCATAGGAGCAACCATTCTTACAGGGTTATGGTAAGTCCTATATGTGATGTCTTCACTTAACTTCGCCCTTCTCTAATACTAATTCCTGCACAATGCACTGGCTGTATCACTTGATGAATGGAGAAAAACTATTGGAGCATAAACGATTCTAGTAAAACAATTCAGTGGCTACTTGACTAGTTGCTTTCGCTATGAGTATCTGAAGGTGTAAAAACCAGAAATGTTGAATGGAATACTGGTCTTGTTAATACACATGCAGATCACTTCAGGTGATCCTTTAGTTGAACATTTCGTACCAGAGAAGGGAGAGAGCTGGCATTGATGTAAATAGTTCTTCAAATTTCTCCTGGTATCCTATAGTTCATTTATTTCCTGAAGTGAAGAAAAGGAAAAGAATCATTCTCTACCTTGTTACTTCAAATATTTAGTGCTATTGGTGCTTTTCATGCCTTAGGTAGTTTGTAACTTGAATGAACTTTTGCGACAGGACAACCTGTCTTTTCCACTTATTTGCCCAGATTGGAATGCAGACGAGGAAATCCTTCTTTTAGAGGTACTTTCGGCATTCATTTTGACCATTGACCAACTTTTTGTTCTGATTGTTTTCCTGTTTTTTTTGGAAGGGAATTGAGATGTATGGTTTGGGAAACTGGACTGAAGTTGCCGAGCATGTTGGTACCAAGAGTAAGGCACAATGTATTGATCATTATACAACAGCGTACATGAACTCACCCTGCTATCCTCTTCCGGTAATTGCTGTACCTGTTAAATTCTGCTGTTTGAAGTTGGTACTTCTTAATTCACTGCTACCACTATTGTAGGACATGTCTCATGTCAATGGTAAGAACAGAAAGGAACTTCTTGCCATGGCTAAAGTACAAGGTGATAGCAAAAAAGGTGAGTGACAATCATATTTTTCTGCATGTCAGGTGATGAAAAGAGTCTTTTGTTGTCTGGCATACAATATAGTACATCTTGTTGAACATGTGAAGAATTTACTCTAATTGAAAATAGAAACTGAGTATCTTGCACTATTCAGTCATGGGTTTTGGTTTCTACATGCCGACCTATTTCACTACACGTTAATAATTGGTCATGGACTCATGGGAGATGATTTAGTGCTTTAGGTGGCTTTTGGTTGCAGCCTTGCAGGGATCTGGGCTGTTAGGGTTGTATATCTGGGTGTTCACTTGCCTGTGTAGAGTAGTTGGATCTCATATCCCAAATTTGAAGAGTCAGGATCTTGGTCATTGCACTGGAGTGATGTGATGTGGGTCATCTATGCCAAGTTGTGGACCAGGATATCCCACTGGTGGCACCATATTACATCCAAATGGATGCAATTCATTTGTGCAAGCAACATGCAATGTGGATCTTGGATCCACATGTTGACCTAGATTTGTGGGTTAGACAATCAGAGATCTACCCCTACCCCCACCCCCACTGTCACATGTGAATGCACGAACCAACCAACTAATAACAACAAGCAAGCAAGGCTTCTAGTAGTAATTATTCTCAGTAATCATTCCAAATATCGGGATTCTGAGTACTGCTCGCTACCCTCTGTAGTCATTTAATCCCCAAAAGAAGAATGACAATAGAGATTTACAAAGATAAATAGTCCCTGTATTGGTTAATCCTCGACTTCGAATCTCATATTTCCCTTCCTGTTCATATAGGATCTTCAATATTACCAGGGGTTTTGACTCCGAAGGAAGAGTCCCCATTCTCTCCCTCCAGGATCAAGTATGCTGTTAATGCTCTATCAAATATCTGTAATTATTCTATTCAAGAGATTCTTAAGCAACTATTTTGTCTTTACTTGCATAGGGTGGAAGATGCAGGTGGAGAAGGCCTATCACCTTCTAACATAGCTGCTGGTATGTATGGACTAATATGACTGATCCATACAAGATCCTATATTGACCATGTGTTTTGTATGACATGAGAACATGCTATCATTTTATGTTGATGTTGTTGTAGTGATGCCATCTGTTTCAGGTGCCAATAAGAAAGCTACAAACATTGGACAACTGAAAGATGGGATTGATGGAGCAAAAGTTGAAGGTACAGTTTACATGAATATGTCATTGTTGTCTCTTATCATTCGGATTTTAAGACCATTTAGCCATTTGTTTTTTTAAAATTTTTTTGAGAGGATTTAGCCTTTTATTACCAGCATGACCAGAGGAAGAACTGTAACTGAAAAAAAAAATATTTAGCATGTGTTTTCAATCTTTCATCTGTTGAACCATGAGTAAGTTTCACCGCTGATTCCTCTTTTACCTCAAATGTTTCATCCAACTCTCTCTCTGTCTTTTCTTTTCCAATTTTGGCATTCAACTGCCCTGTTTATTCAAATTGTTTCAAATAGGTCTTCTTTGCCATCTTCCACGAACAGAATTAACAGAAAACGCTATCCATGTGTCATAATAGTGTGTCTTGTCATCCTCACTGGCAGTGTGAACCACATCCATTGTTTTACAACCTCACATGACTCACGTGATAAAGAGAAGTCATGTGATGTGCCTAATTGAAAAATGGAAATCTATGTCACCCTTTATTTCAAACTCAAACCTCACCCTTGCTGTCTCTGGCTCCCCATGTTGCACCCTTCCCCTATTGCACATGCTCCCCAACCATCAGCCCTCCACCATGCCTCCTTGGTTGTCAACCCCCTCCATCCCACCTCCTATCCGCTGTGCCTCATCCCGTGTTGCCTCCACCCCCTAGCCTCCTCCCTGATGACGATGCCCCCACCATGAATGGCATCCCTCTGCTGTGCCTCATCCCTGGCTGCACGTTTACCTCAGTCGTCTGTGCACTTCCATAGCTATTTGATTCTTAACTATGTCAAAGGAGGACAATTTCCCTCCCTTGTTGCACTACAAAACAGTTATGTAGATTTACACAATCTTGATGCACCACATGGATGCTTGCTTAGTGTTTTCTGTTACTACTATCTGTGAAAGATTCTGGAGTGGAATTATTTAAAATGATTTGAATAAAAGGGCGAGTTGGTTGCCAAAATTGAAAAAAAAGTGGGAGCTATATAGAACATTTGAGATAATAGAGCCAGTGGTGAAAATTACTGTGAAATATCTTTGATAATTCATTTCACTCTTACAAAATAGATATAGAAAAGTAATTATGGCCTACTTTTTTTTTTTTTGCTCAAAAGGCTTTTCAGTATAAATTAATCAGCAAAATAAACTGAAGAGAGAGGATCCCTTTTTGGCACACTGCGTGCAACATTTATAAGCAATGCATTTTTTAACATCTTTTACAGAGGATTTGCTTGCATCTAATTTGTTTTTGCAATATTCCTGCTAAATCATTTCTTGATTATTGGCCTATCCAATTTACATGTGCCAGATGGTCATGCGGATAGAAGTATTGGCGTGAAAAAGCCCAGATATTCTGTGGATGAAGGCCCTTCTATGACTGAATTGAGTGGCTATAATTCAAAGAGGCAGGAATTTGACCCAGAATATGATAATGATGCTGAACAAGCACTTGCCGAAATGGAATTCAAAGAAAATGATTCAGAGACTGATCGTGAACTGAAGCTACGTGTGCTGCGTATTTACTTGTCAAGGTTTGTGACAGGGAACACAATATTTTGTTACTTGTCAGGGTTTTGTTGGTGTAGGATCTGAGTTTCTTTATATTGTTATTTTTTCTGATATCAGCAACTGATTATTTGTTCATTCTTGTGTCTGTCGCTTTGAGAGTTCTACCATTGTTTAGTGAATGGTTTCTATAATTATATTTATGATTTTCTTTTTCAAATGCATGTCGCTAGATTTTTTAGGATACACTTCTGATTATATAATTTGTGTTATTTGACAGGATATGAAAAGGTGTAACCTAGTGATATGTGTAGGCTGACTTTAATCATTGTAATTTATAATGTTGACATTCCAAAAGACCAATTCTGAAGCTCTCTCTATGTTAGAACTGTTTTATACTTCTCATTCATTGAAAAAGACATATTTCCTTCATAGGCTTGATGAAAGAAAAAGGAGGAAGGAGTTCATATTGGAAAGAAATTTACTTTTCCCTAATCCTTTAGAGAAGGATCTTTCAAATGAAGACAAGGAGGTTTACCATCGCTACAAAGTTTTCATGCGTTTCATTTCTCAAGAGGAACATCAAGCCCTTCTTAGGAGCGTCATGGATGAACGGAAAATACGGAGGAGGATTCAAGAGCTTCAGGTGTTATATTTTATCAGAAAATTGATGTTTCCATACCTCCATATCTGCTGTTACATTTCTTACTCCATTCTATTTTAATAATGTTTATTGAAATTGATCATGCTTTTCTTCTGTTAGAATAGTTCATCCTATAACAAGTTCTCTTTGCGGTAAAATATGCTAGCAAAGGAACTGAAATTATCACACAGAATTCCACATGTTGGGTGAACTACTAAACTGGATGAAACGTAAGTTATTTCCTTTGTTCATTTATGCTAAAAGGTTGGCTGTCAGTTGTAGATATGTACAAAGAGGATACCAGTACCATATCTAAAACTAGAATATTCACCTAATGATGAGGTTTCCTTTTGATTAAACCCCCCAAAAAATGGTGCATGCATGACTAGATAGAGGTCAAATGGACCTGTGCTTTCAGAGCTATATCTTATATTCTAGTTTGTTATCACGTGTGATAAGCTAGTTCTTTATTGATCATACATGCCACATGTGATAGCTGATCTGATATTTGTCCTTATGGATCTGGTAGCACCAATATGCTCTTATCTGCAGATGTAGATGTTATTGTTTACTCTATTATGTTGACAAACTTGACACTCAGGAATGCCGTTCTGCTGGATGCCGTACATTAGCTGAAGCAAAGATTTACATAGAGCAAAAGAGGAAAAAAGAGTATGAGATGAATGCCCAAAAAGCTAAGGAAAGTGGCCAACTTGCTCCAAATAATAAATTAGTACAGAAGATGAACCGACCTATGAAAGCTGAGTCTGATGGGAACATGGATCCAAAGAAAGGTGGTGCTAGCTTAGATTCTGGTGGCAGGGACTCTCCAAAAACCATTGGACATACAAGCGCCAAACCGTGGGATGATTGGGATGTTACTGGTCTTCCAGGAGCAGAGCTATTAAGTGCAAATGTACGTATATTTCACATTTCAAGATGTGCTTAATTTAATTAATGACGCATTTGCTCATTTGTGCTGGTATCTTCGACAAAATATCTTTATGTTTGATTCGTAATTTGAGTATTGTGCACTATTATTAAGATTTCTTAAACAATGCCTTCTTTTAGGTCAGAATCAACAAAAATTCCTGAAAATCCTAACTGAAATACCAGTTGTTTGGTTTGCTTGACATATTTCTCAAATGCACCTTGTTGCAGAATTGAGAAATCTAATGCACTCTTGTTGAGGATTTATGCCACCAATTTACCTGCTGTCTAACATGCAAATGATTTGAAGTTATTATGCGCCATATTTAAGCATGCACTAGCATATCCAGCTTAAAGTTTTTATATTTTTGGTGCTTGACAAAGTAAAAAGAAAAATTGATCCATCCTTGTTCCCTTCTCTTTTCAGGAACAGCTTCTATGCTGTCAGATCAGGCTGCTACCCAGTCATTATCTGAGAATTCAGGAGGTTCTGATGCAGGAGATATTCAAGGGCAGTGTTCTCAAGAAAGAAGATGCCCACGTATTATTTAAGGTTGATCCTGTCAAAGTGGATACGGTTTATGATATGGTAATGAAAAAGCTGGGTCACTGTGACGAGGCCCCAACTGTTTAGTTATACTTGTGGGTGTGCCGGGCGTAGCTTTACAAATCCGGGTTTCTCATTTGCCTCTACAAGGAGACATGATTTGAGACCCGACTAGAAAAATGAAGACCGTGCTTGAAAATGATTCGACATAGTAGGCCACTGAAGTTTGCATGAAATGCGTACAGTGAGAGAACACGTTCCAGCAAAATTGTAAAATGACTGCCCCAATGAGAATTTGTAAACATGTTGCTATTGTTGGAAGTGTACGGCGTCACTAATATGCCAGTGCATGCCGGTTTGGCTAAGTATATCAGCTTGAAATGATGTACCATTGCCCTTTTTTTACTGTACCAATATCAGAATTCCGACATTAATAAGGGAGATTTCTCCTGTTAAATTTGTGATGAGTGTTCAGTCAAGTTTGTGATGGGTGTATCTCTTACTTTGGTGCTTTGGTGTGTACCTGAGAGCGATGCATTGACGGCTTTATCATATTAAGGGTGAAGTTTACTTGTAGTCCTCCAGCTTTAACACCAGACTTATTTTAAGTTAAAGGAGACTAAAAAGAAAGTCTTATATTTTGAGGTTGGATGCGAAATTGGTTCTTTGCTATAATTTAGGGACAAATAAAGTATAAGTTGATGTCGTGACTTTTTATGACCAAATTGTGGAGTTGAATTACAATTCATGTAAGTTACTCTAGTTAAGGCACACACAATCCCTTTTAGATCCATCACTAACAAAAAATTTAAAATTAAACATATAAGCTAATCTTTTTAAACTAGCTTGTTCTATGATCCAATAGGAAGTGGACTAATATTGCATTGATTCCAAATTTCAGGTCTTGTTTTATGCCATCGTCCAGTTGTAGGGTTAAAAATGAACTTGACATTAAAATTAGAGGAAAATTTTTGTTCCCCTTATCTTAATAATGGTCATAATTGTGTATGATCTCCGAGACAGAGATGGGCAGGACTGGAAGCTGAGTGGTAGTTGGCAAGTGTGCAGCAGGCCGCAGCAACGCAACAAAGTAATGATCTCCTAGTTAACATCCCCACCGGCCCCAAGCTGTGACTTGTGCCTTGGAGGAGGAGAAACCAAGGAACCGGCCGAACAAATGGCAGCGGCGGTGGTGCTGGCGGCGATTGCGGTGGCCGCGGCGGCGGTGTTCTGCGCCACTGACCCGCTCCGGCTGAGCAGCATGGCGGACTTCCCGGGCTTCGAGGCCTACCACGTGCAGCTGCCGCTCCCGGCCGAGATGCCCGCTCACCGCGACCTCGCCGACCGGCTTCGCGGCGCGGAGATACGCTTCCGGGGCGAGGTCCAGGGCCCCGAGAGCGTCGCCTTCGACCCCCTCGGCCGCGGGCCCTACACCGGAGTCGCGGACGGCCGCGTCCTCTTCTGGGACGGCTCCCGCTGGTCCTACTTCGCCCACACCTCGCCCAACAGGTCCAACATTCTACCTGTTTCTTGAAGTCTTGATCTCAAATTAGTCGACGAATTGACGGACTGAAGTGTGAGTGGCGCGGCTGCAGGACGGAGGAGCTGTGCGGGCCCAAGGCGACGCCGCTGGGGTACCTGAAGGACGAGCACATCTGCGGCCGCCCGCTGGGCCTGCGGTTCGACAAGAGGACGGGGGACCTGTACATTGCGGACCCCTACTTTGGGCTGCTCAAGGTTGGGCCACAGGGCGGCCTGGCCACACCGCTAGTGGCACAGGCAGAAGGTGTGCCCTTCAATTTCACTAACGACTTGGATATAGATGATGAGGGCAATGTTTACTTCACTGACAGCAGCATCAATTACCAGCGAAGGTCTGTAATGTGTTCTCTATTTAGTCAATTGAGTGTGCCGGGTACACACTGTTCATGTTATATCCTTAATGCTTCTGTTCATGTTATATCCCTTATGCTTTTTGATTAGCTAGACATAATTTTATTATTCTAACAAGTTGGTATATGAGAATATAGAGAGCCTAGAATCAGGGTGTTAAGTTAGGTTAACTTAGTTTCGTTTTGTTTTAGTTGATCTATAACTAACAACGCGATCAGACTTATTTTGTCCATAAATATACTACGGTTTTTCTAAAAGAATACTATATAGACCCTAAAGCAATTGAGGGGCTGATTTGTGGTTTTTTACCCTTGAGAAGGGGCTCGTTTTGTGGTCTAAGTAGGAGTTATTCCATTTTCTTTTAGCAAAGCATACATGCAATTTTCAAAGAATTATTTGCATGTTTTGCTTTGTTATGATTTTGCAGCGAGAAAGTCTGCTTTGACCTTGCTTATTTTGGAATTGCTACTCGTGTCTGCATTTCAACTTATCAATAGGTGTGTGTGCACCTGTTCATTTTGCAGGTATTTCCTGCAGTTAATTTCCTCTGGAGATTCCTCTGGGAGGGTTTTGAAATATGATGCGCATACAAAAGAAACAACAGTTCTGCGTGGTGGCCTTCAATTTCCCAATGGGGTGACCTTAAGCAAGGATGGCTCATTCTTCTTGTTCTGTGAAGGGTCACGCGGCAGGTTTATATACTCTTCTCTCCTCTTGGTTGAGGCAGTTTACCTCTACTTGTCAAACACCGACTGTTGTGTACTTTCTGAGGCAGGTTGACCAGATACTGGCTGAAAGGTGAAAAGGCAGGAACAACCGATGTTTTTGCCTTCTTGCCTGGATTTCCAGATAATGTAAGGACAAACGAGAAGGGTGAATTCTGGGTAGCATTGCATTGTCGGCACAGTGCATATGCGCGAGTCATGAGCCACTATGTCCAACTCAGGAAGTTCTTGCTCAAGCTCCCGATCCCAGCCAAATATCAGTACTTGATGCAAATTGGCGGCAGGCTTCATGCGGTGATCATCAAGTACAGCCCAGAGGGGGAGATTCTTGACATTTTGGAGGACAGTAAAGGAGAGGTGGTAAGAGCTGTTAGTGAAGTCGAAGAGAGGGATGGAAAGCTATGGATTGGATCTGTTCTCATGCCCTTTATTGCTGTTTTTGATTATGGAAAGGCTCCTTAGCTGCCTTCTTGCTGGGATACTTGGGTAAAAATTTGAAATCCATGTAATACCATTGCACACTTCTTTCAGAGGACTATGGATCCAAATAATTAGGGCTCGAAGCATGTAAAGTGTAATGCTTAGACTTGCTTTGATGGTCCAACATTTCATTAGCGATTGTGATTTGCTGACATTTTAGATTCTCTTTAAATATTTAGCAATGAACACATTACTGATTACCCTTATAAGTGCATCTTTGTTATGTATGTTCGCTATGCTTGAATGGTATTTTCTCGAAAAATTGTAGAAGTCTTAGTGGCAAGGCCCAAAGTTGTCGTGGGATCTACACTCTTGCTCACTTCAAAAGCTATGATGAATCACTTTATTTCGATGGATGATATGAAGTTTCCATTTAAAAAAAATAAAATCCTTTGCAAAAAAGATTATAAACCCACTTATGTTTTTATGTTATGTTCTGGTTCAGCATTTGAGACTAACATAGGTGAAATGTTTTTGATTAAGAGTTCATTTGGCCTATTTTAGTTTAATCTTATAAAACCAATAGACCAATAAAAAAGAATTTAATCTTATTTAGAGTTTCTGGTTAAAAAATCTTAAACTTAAAAGAATAAACCCAATATGAATTTTAAGCCCCTCCATTTGGTCCAATTTCAATTTATCAGAGAAGTTGAAATCTGGATAAATTAGACTAAATAAGTCTTAAATAATGCAGTTTGTAGATATAAGCAAAACTTGACCCGCCTAAGCCCGGCCTGGTCTGAGGATAGAAACCAGACAAGAAGAGGGAGTTTTAAAAATTATATTAGAGCGTGTAAGAAGCAATAGAGCCTATGCAGGAGCTTGTTGCTGGATGAAGATTTGAGTTCTCCACTGCCCGGTTCTTGTGCTCTACCAGGAGGAGGTCATGTCAAGTGATTTTGTTGAGGATATTCCGGAGGCCGACACATTCTAATTTCTATCTCATCTTGATGTCATATCTTTCTAGAATTACATGATGCATTCTTTATTAGGTCAAATTGCATTGAAAAACAAGTAGCATGCTGGGTTTTGTGTTATCCTTAACTACCAAAAAACATTATATAAAATTTATATGAAGAAAATGGCATCTCAATTTTATTTTTTTGACTAATGGAATGGAATTGAACTCTAACCCACCTGATGAAGCACATACTGTTCAAAGCAAGTTGGCCTTTCTTGTTTCTTCCGAAGGACATAGGATCCCGGCATTCCAAGTGAGAAAAAAAAAATCATAGGAGAATATTATAAATTAGTTTCTAAGAAATCAAAAGTGCTGAACAGAAAGTTCAAACTTCCAACAATGTCCGTTGTAGGACAACTTTTAAGTTTATTTTGTAGATAGTGATGAACTAATGGATTGAAAGTGGACGGTGCAACTTTTCCATATTCCTCATGCTGGTCTGTTCTGAAAGGAGGAGGGATTTGTGAGGCCGTAAAGCTGTTGCCGAACAGGGGCCTCAGTGCAAGTTAGTGCAATAGTACTAATGGTGCTTTGGCATACTCAATGTCTTCAACACTGTTCCGACCATGGCAAAACTCTGGCATAGCTGCCTCCTCTGCCAATGCATGTTTGAGTACTCTGCATATGCAGATTGAGTCTCGGTCCTTTTACTCTGGGTCACTACTTCCGGTGCCACCGATTAATATGGGGGACCGAACTTGATAGGCTTAGCAGGAAATAGATGCTTCATGTGTTGGCATAGAGCACATTGTGCCCAGTTTGTTAGGTGAAAACTGGAATTTCACCTCGCTATTGCTGCCACCGAGGCCAGCAAACCTGCGTGCAAGTTCCAACCAATGGCCTCTTAGAAATTGTGTCTTGTGAAATCCAATACAAAGTATTGCCCTGTAATGCAAAGAGGAGAAACAACCTTGAAACAATCTTAGTGCCCACTGAAATCCAAACAAACACAAACCCTCCAAAGGGGGAACAAATTGTAAAGATGAAACATCAACCTCTATCCCAAAGAATCTGGTTTCTACATGACTGAATTAAACTTGTGGACAATATAGAATCACCTCTCGATTTCGTGTAATAAAAAGACGGCCAACATCACGTCATTAATTCAGTCTGAAACCTATTGGTATCGGAGGATAAGCAGAGTAAAACTCCCAACTTTCAATCCACCGTACTTAAAAGGGCGATCTTAAAGGTGCGATTAGTAGTAGATCACAGATGGGTTGATGGGGAAACCGCCATTAGGAGGCAAGGCAACGTTCTAAAGCTGCAACAGTTGTGAAGTTTGGGCGGATTTTTAGGATAGCAAGTTAGAGACTTAGAGGCTGATTTTAGGGGTGAGAAATTACTTGGGAATAGGAAAATCTGATGATGTATATCTCACTGAGTGATGATCTAACGGTTGTTATTTTATGATGACGTCAAACAACTAGGAGTTCTCTTTCTCAGTCAAAAATAGAAGAGAGAAGGATGGGTGATTTGCTCATTAATGTATGTGGATCTTTTCTAGTTATGTATACATACGCAGTAATCAAAGTGCAGCCACACATGTAGATTACACACGTCAGCCTCAGCCAAGTCAGTCAGGCGATCTCCAACGTGGCCGCCGGGGCGTGATAAAAAATTAAAATTTTTTTTGTTAATTGGAGAGAGATAGAGGGCGTCTGATGAGGTTGCGACGTCTCAAATTTTTTTCTTCAATTTTTGTGCAACTAAATTATATATAATTTTTATTTCTTGATTATATTTCGAAAAGTTGTAGATCTTTAAATTATCTTTATAAAAAAATCAAATATCATTTATATTCGATTTTAAAATTAAAAATTATTTATATTTTACTAAAATCACATAAATTCTAATAAATATCCAATTTACCTGTGGGCTCATGAGAGAATTCTCTTCAAAAATCTTTGCATTAGAGTAATAGATATTTGGGTGACTCTTCACATATGACAGAGAATATTCTCTTGAAGAACTTTTCGAAAAACCTGTTCAAATCACACTTGTGGTCAGTCTAATATTATTTATCATCTACTATGTGATTACACACACTAAGTCCAAACCCTAGTTGGACTAACGACTCAGCTACTTCAAATTTTGATTCCCCAATACACCTTTTCTAAGCAGTCTCACAAGACATGCTCCATTTACAATAAATAAATAATTTTTTGATACCATTATCCAGGGGCAAAGTTTAGTGTCAGCCAAATTGGATGATGGCATCGTGAAAAAGGTGATTCGAATAAAAATTGTAACTGCAATTGTAGTTGTATTTTATAATTTGTTGGAGTTGGAATTGATTACAGATGCAATCTTGGATGTGTTAGGATTATGTAAGGACGTATCTCGGGCACAAAAAACACAATAACTTCTACTAGTCAACACGCTATAAGTAGACATAAGCACAATATGACACGTCCGACCCGGGCCATATGAGCTCGAACGGGTTTAATCTGGTATGACTCGAGGTTAGGATTAGACCTTGACCTCCATAATACTTAGTCTGATCTCGAATTCAAAAATCTCAATCCAAATTGGTCTTGTCTAATCTAAGTCGAGCTCAAACTCAACTGGTTTGATTTGTTTATTAGACTAAACTATATTAGATAAGTTCAAATCAATTTAATAGATCCGAGTTTTTTTTATAAGTCCAATATGCACACAAATATGCTCAATCCTATTTAAAGTGTAAGGTTGCTTGTGACTGTATGACATTAGGAAGAACAATAATTCCAATACAGAATATTTCCATATCTAGCTACGACGTATAACGAGAGCAAACCATCTACTCGACGAACCGGTCGATAAATAAGATAAAATCCTTTCACTATTGTTATATTATTTTTATACCTGCTACCTGTAGTATCATAGGCGTTCTCTATATATTGGAAATGTATATTATCTTAATTGTATCAAGTCGAAGAAATATTATATTAGTTATATATTTTTTTCCCTGTAAGTTGGTATTGGGATCAATATAAATCCATAAGATGTGAAAGATGGATTTAGCAAATATCAATGAAGAATGATTTCCAAAGATCAATCTACCCTGCAAGTAATATAGGCAAGAGATACGAAATAACAAGTTAGAATTTTCTTAAATGAATCTCGCAAAGAATGAGAGTCGATGAGTCTAAAAGATATAAAGATTGTTTTAGAGCATCAATTTTTTATATTTTTTAAAGTTGTAAGTAAAAAATTGTTCTTCTTCACTAGTATTTTCTTACTCTGATTATCAGTTTCATATTTTTGTTACCGTGCTCTGAACCTGTATCTCACGTGAGGAGATTTGATCTTGGTGGTGGGGGCTTCTGATATTAGGCTTTTTAAATGCAAACAAAATTAATCAAAAAATATATTATAGAAATATTGTATGCCCTGACTTACTCTCGAAAATCATCGTTACCATTCCTCCATGATATGAAATAAAAATTACCTAAGTTTTTTAAAAAATTTTCAACCAATACTACGAAAGTACATCTGTTAGTACAGGAAATGCTGAGACAGATTCAAAACGTATAGCAATGATTGATTCTGAGACTAGTTTTTCTCTGTTCGTAGATCAGGTCCGAAATACCTGTACTGTATATATACTGACTCCGACATCATAACCGTGTGAGATGATATTACAAAGAAGCAAAATACAAACATATAACCTAATTTCAATTTTCAATATAAATCTTAGGGACAAAATGCTCAAGAGATTTTCCATACACATACTGGCATACAGGTAGAAAATTCCCAAGACAGGCGAAGTACAGAATCACATGGAGTCAAGTAGAGATGCGGCTGTATTGTAAAAGCAGCAGACATCTCAGAAACATTCCTTGTTGATAAATTTTTATAACCACAATAGATGTTTGACAACAAGTAGAAATGCCATAAATTTCAGCATTTGCTCTCTTTCTATTTCTCTCTGAAGAAAAAAAAAAGCACAAATTTGAGCAATCTGGAATCAGGACCATGCAGGGTGGTCCAATCCAAGAACAAACCACTCTTGCACGTGCAACCAGCCAATTAACAAATCAAAAGGGCACCTGGTGGTGCATCATGCAAATATGTACGGTGTTCAAACCAAACATATGATCCAATCCAATCCAATCTTGCACATGCTGTAGCGCAATTTCGCGACCAAACAAACAAACGCTTTTGTGTATCAAATTATCCAACAAAGGAAAAAAAAAATTTGCTACCGGCGAGAAGACGCGCCAGACCAGGAGCCGGAGCTCCGCTGCGAGATGCTCCGCCAGAACCCGGCGCCGTAGAACCGGGAGCTCATTATCTCCTTCTCCAGCTCCGACGCCTCCGGCCCACCGCCTCGCGGCCCCACCACCTCCTCCATCTTCACCACGGCCGCCGCCGCGGCGCTGGCGATCATCGGCTTGCCGCTCCCGGACAGCGACGGGGCCCGCGGAGCGGCGCGCCGTCGCCCACGGCGGCGGCTGACCCGCCTCATGACGCCCGCGGGGAGCTTGACTGTCACCAAGAGCACGACGTCCAGCAGCGCCAGCGGGCAGCAGCAGCAGACGGCGGCGCAGTTCGCCGCCGTCTCCCCTGCCACCTCCCCGCAGCCCGGCTGCGACTCGGGATCGTACTCGTGCTCATGCATAATAACTAAGGATTTGTGCAAGAATTAGGGTTTGGAATTTTTAGGGTGGAGGGGAGTAGGTTGGTGGTGGGAAGGGGGAATAGAGACGAAGAGGCAGGCGCGTTCGTTTTGTGTTGGCCGTTGCTTACTTATTTTCCACTGGGAGGAACAAACAGAAAAAATCAAATTGCTATTTTTCTTGTTTTTTTCGTAGGTTTCTGTTTAACATGTTGAATTATGAGAACCAGTGGACCAGGCAAGGAGAATGTGATAAAGAGATGGTGCAAATGGATTCTTGTCCTTAACAAGTTTATAACTTGCAAATATATCCTTGATTAAAAATTAAATATCCTTTTTCCTTTTCACAACATCATTTTCACTGGTCCATCACCACACACATACATGGTGCACGTGTGGCCATCAATAACCAAAATCAACTCTCAACTTCCACCAATACCATACACCTGCTACTGAAAGTAAGAACTGGAAAACAAGACAAAATTTCCAAGGAAAATATGATCTTATGGCATAAAAGTCTCACATTTTTTACAAAGATATTTTAAGGCTATAGGAAAATAATGTTGAATAACAGTATGTAATATTTATCTAATTAGCAGTCAACTGACGGATTAGACAGTACTTAACAAATTTTATAGGGACACATCTGGTACTGCAATATTAAGGAGGATATCTTTGGGATTATGTGGTTTGTGGGGACACCGTTGATGCAATTCTCCCTAGATATTATATGCGTGTTATGTCCGCGTGTTAGTGGAATCCTAGTGGGCTTCTAGTACCTCTGTACTTGCGTCACACACGGTCTAAAGCTCTAATCTGACGGCAAAACTCTTAATTATTAAGTATTCCCCATTTGCTTCTATGTGTCCCACGGCTGCTTGGGATGTTTAATGACGTTTGTTGGTTGGTATCCATCGATCTTACACAGCTACACCCAATGATTGCTTTAGTCAAATACGAAATATTAAAGTCTAGTGTTACAAGTTTGTGCCACTTGGCAGTCGGCTCTAAATAATACTGTCAACTTGCCATTAAGCAGCTAATCAGAAACAAAAGACAACAAAAAACAATCTTTGAAGAAACTTCTAGAATCACCATCACAACACATGGAACAATTCAAACCACAGAATAACCTTTTTTTTTCAGCTGCATAGGGCTTGAGCTCAGCATACTTCACTGATGGCCTGTTTGGAGCAATTCTCTTGGATTCAAAATCTTATAGTTGGCAAGTGTCCCTCTAGCTTCAGATAACTTACAATACAAGGCCGCTTACTAATTATTATTAGTCTAGCTAAAAGAGAGAAGGAAAAGATCAAGTTATCTTGGATTCAACATCTTAGAACCAGTTCCCATCTTGCACTATAAATCAAATTTTATAGCCCACAGAAACTAATATTGATTCTAAGACCACCAGAGATTAGGAAGTCGCACAAGACAAGTAGAAGAAAATTACAAATATCAGCATCTGGACTCTCGTGAATTGGTTCGAAGGATGTGTACAGAAACTAAGACAGATTAGCCTGTCTGTTAGTCGGCATTGATGAAGTAATTTGGTACCAGTAATTGGCATCACAAAGTTGTTTGGTTGTCAAGAACCAAAAGTTGCCTGGTTTCAGCAACATGATACCTGATGCCCTCAAGATGCTTTTTCACCTTTTCAGAAACACGCGGCATGGACTCCTCTAAATTGCAAGAGGTCATGCGTTTCCTGTCTTGCAGAAGCTCACTCATGTCGTGCATCGCTTTATTTAGTCCTGCTTGCAGTTCATCCAAGCACCTAGTTTGATGTTGCAGGGACTCCTCAGATACTCTGATCTCTTCCTCCTTCAAGTCGACTTCAAAAATGCACTCCTGATAATCGACCAGCAAGCTCTGCATATCCTGCGCACCCTCCCAAATCTCCAATAAAGTCGTATCACGAACAAACTTCTCAATGTCAGCTTCCAGCAGGGTGAGGCAGCAATAGTCTATTTCTGTATCAAGGTGTGCAATCTTACATTCAATATCCTCACATTTCTTCATGCTTTTGATCTCCTTTTGAACCTTGACATGCTGTTCACGAGACTTCTTCAATTCAGCTAAAAGCTTTGTTTGCTCCTCCTCAGACTTGAGCAGCTCAGAGGCTTTACAAAATTTCATGGGATTCTGCGCTAGACCAGTGGAAGTATACAGATTATCAATCGCAAAAAGAACCCTTTCTGCCTCCTTCCTTTGAGCTTCGTAAGAATTGAGCTTCAGTTTCAGGCCATCAATTTTGTTTCTCAACTCAGATTCAGATTTACGCGCTACAGAGAGTTCGTCCTTACAACTTCGTAGGCGCTTCAATTCTGTATTCTTTTGCTCCACTAATTCTAAATTGAAATCTAAGTTCGCCCCACAATTAACTTGGGTTTTCAAATTCAAGATCTGACAGAATGCTGCAACCGAGAAGTACTTCCCCTCCAAAACTTTTTTTCTCTCCTGAGCTTCTGACAGCAGAGACTCGAGAGCATTGATGTCTTCTTGTCCTAGCTGCACGTCTGCACGACTTAGCTCAATGCTGGCTGAAAGTCCTTGTACCTTGGCACTAGCCATTTCGAGTAGTTTAAAATATTCGACTGCGCCCTCAGCAGTCACAAGCTTGTCTTGGACCTGCTCCAGCTTAGTCCGAACAAGCTGCAGCATTTCTTCTTTAAAAGCCACAAATGTGGCATCCTGTACAAGGTTTCGTATAGGCTTCTCAGCATCTGTCGCTTCATGCACTTCAGGAAGTTTCTCACCAAATGGAATCTTTTCTCTAGTTTCACAACTGTTTTGCTCAAAAAACTTTCTTTTGAGTTCATCTCTTTCCTGCATAGCTTTCTCATATAAACCCATAAGTTTCTCATTTTCCTCGTGCATCTCTTCAAGTTGAAGCTGCAATTCTGTAACTTCAGTTCTGGAAATGTTATCCTCACGGCTACATTTTTCATCCACTATCTTAGACACTGCTTCCTCACCAGATGAGTCATGTTCAGGCAAATCTGTTGGAGCTGTTACTTGGACATTGAGCAGTTCCTCATTCACAGCATTTGCTCCATAGAAAGGTTGGCCGTTTTGTTGCTCATTCACATCTTGATTTTGAAGAATTACTGAATGATTTCCATTTTGATTCATCTCAACATTGGCAATATCATGTTCATAGAGTTCAACCAATCTCTTGTTATCCTCAATAAGAACTTTAAGTTGCATTCTTAATTCCTCATTCTCTTTGGCCAATCCAATTGCAGTTTCATGAGCTTCTGCTTCTCGTTGACTTGCAGCAGCTATTGCATCAACCAGCGTCTTAAGCTCTGTCTGAGCATCAGGCACATTGTGTAAATCTGTCTCTTCTTGCTCTTTAAACTGCATGACCTCAAATTCTTCATTTTCATCCTGACGTTTCTTTGCTTCCTCCAACTCTAAAGTCAACTCATCGACACGCCTGCAGATTGTTCAATATATCAAGTAACAATGTCAGAAAGAAAGTATTGAAAGAAGCTCTAGAAAAGCATAATAAGGCATAAATATCTTCTCATGAAAAGACATGATGGAAATTATTGGCATCCATGAACACGAGTGTCGTGTTAGGGTCTTAGGGAGGATGCAAACCAAATTGTTTGGAAATGCCATACTGATTTTGTCATCCCCTAAGGAGCCAAGTAGTATTATCCTGATTCCTGAATGCTCAATAAAATTACCACATAAACTATTGTATTGTGTTCTAGGGAGATGGAGCTAGCTAGTAATATGATGTATGAGTGAATCACATACAATAATCCCAAACTGGGGCAGGGCACCATTCCAAGATCAACATGCCATTTGCCTTTGCAGAAGTACTTCTATGCTCTCTTAAAAGAAGATTGCATATATCCTAAGGCAAATGAGTTGGATGACCATAGGTGCCTTTGAATATATGTAATTTGAGAGAGCACCGAGGCACTACTCCTCTCGATCTTGCAGAAAAGCATCAGTAGCTCAGACCTCTAAAGACATTGCTATCTTAAAAGACTACACAATAAAATAGCATATTAAATACCAAGGCATCAATTCCCTAGTCACTTGGTATCTTGAATGAAACAGCTTTGAGGTCACAAACTTCAATCAATGTATGTAATTTGCTTCTGAGGGGCAGGGGGCTGCCTCGCTTGACCAAAAGACTTTAAGCGATACGCTACTAAACCAATGGAACAAATGAAATCCAACAATAATTTAAAAAAAAAAGGTTAGTAACAGACTAACAGTGTGTACTTTACCGCATTCCAAGAACCAAATACAAATAGACTTTGGATCCATGAAATTCAACAAACAACAAAGTTATGAATAAAATTACCGCTTAAAGTGTTTCTACATGGGATTCTCAATCTTCACCCATACCCGAGCTGACCCGAAGATACCCCGACCAGACCCGAGGCAAGGGCGGGTAGATGTGGGTGGTAGGTCGACCCGACCCACCCTGCCTCGATTATATATAAACATATATTTTTAAATGTATTAGTATAATTCATAAGTATCATCATCATATCATTTTAACTAGTTTTATGACATCTTATATTCAATTATTACTACTATCAAATAGTTTTCATTAGTTAGCTTCTATATATCTTTATTTTTGTAATATTACTATCATAAAATTAATTATTAGAATTTTTTATTTTAAAAATAATTTATCTATCAAACCTTAAAATACGACCCGACCCGATGGATCACCATTGACTGGTCAACCCCGATCCAACATAGGCCAAGTTGGGTGCAGGAGGTGCAAAAACTCGCCCCAACCCGCTCCATTGAGAACCCTATTTCTACATTGTTGGCACTAACCAAAGATTATATTTCTAATAGATGCTAATAGGTGGAGAAGGTAAATTTGGTGAGTTAGGATTGGGGCCTAAAGTGAATGTGAGGATCTAATATGTTAGAAAAGATAATAAGAAAAACTCATAACAGCTAGGAAATCATTGAAAACACATGCTAGCACATACTGATAGCACAAACATGATAGGAAAAACTTATACCTCTCAAGTTTCTCTTTCGCTTCAAGGCAGAAGCTCAAATTTTTACGCAGTGATTCAATTTCTCTCTCATTTTGAATAGCCTGTACAACATGATAAAATGAGGTTACTTGAACAAAAGAGTAAGACCACTCCCAGTGAAGAATAAGCAGAGTTAGATAAGCAACAGAGGAAGATTTCTAATACTAACCTGCAAACGAAGAAACTCATTTTCCTCATCACCCGCAGACTCCCCAAATAATGAGAGGTCCTGCAAATGTTGTGGTTTGACCACATGCCCAAAGCCAGGTCAGCAGTACAATCAGTGAAAATTGAAAACTGTATTGATAGCTTCAGAGTTAAGATCATTTGTTCCCAAATTTGTATAACTACAAGCATATGGTGCAAACCTTATTAACAGGATCCTTCTCATGCATAAGTTTCCAATCAAGTGCTTCTAGCAGCTGCAAGTTATGCAAGATAGGTGAACTCAAAACATCAAGTAGCTAAGATACAGAAAGGTACATCACTTGATAGTTTTATCTTTTTTGTGATAAACATGAGTAGAAATTTGATACCTTATCTTGTAAGACAATGATTTGCTCATGCATCATTTCCCGTTCTCCCTCATCAACAAATGACTGCAACCTGAAAGTTCTACTAAAAGTCTAAAAATGCCAAGATAAACTAAAGGCATATTCAGTAAGCTTTAGCTAAGTGCAGAAGTGATTAGTAATAACATGACATGAAGGTTGTGTTCATAATTGAAACAGTTCATTTCAGACAATATAAAACTCAAGTAACAATTGTTGTGTGCCAACACTCGCATGAATTAGAAAACGGTCTGAGAAACAATGCAACAAAGACAGCAAAGCTAACCTTCTCAGCTCTTCCTTTAATTGCAAGTTTTCCATAGCAAATCTAGTAACTTCTGGATTGCGATCCAGTTGGTTTCGCAGAACATCTAGTTCCTTCAAAAGGTCTTCCTTTTCTTGCAAGAGATGTGCTTCAGCCGATAACCTCCCTGATGCAACAGCCTCCAATCTTTTGATTCCTTCTTCACGAAAGCGGAGTCTCATTTTTAAACTTCTCAACTCTTCTGTTCTTTGAGCTGCCTGTAGTGCAACAACGAACTAAACTTAATTGGCACATCCCTATATGCGCACATATTTGCTTTAGATTTGTCATGTTGCACATTAAGTTGATATGCACAATCATATGATATTGAGAAGGGAACTTCTGACCAGCTGTTCAGCAATCTGCTTCCCAGCAACTGTTGCCTTCAATTTTGCCTCTTTTTCCAGTTCCCTCCTAAAAGCAGCGACAAGGGCAGCATCATAATCCTTCCTCTGAACACGTCAGTACAGATAGAGAAAGATAGTAGTAAGCACACGGAGAATCACGTCACTTTCAATAACCAAGAACAGGATACGAATACCTGTGAAGTCCTTTTATCAAACATAAGCGGACTGAATGAGTCATGACCTTGATCCCATTTAAATGTGCTAGGAGACTCACAAACAAATCCATTGAAACCAGCACCTTCTGTTTTTTCAGAATTGAGTAGTCCTTGTAAACGGTTCACCTCTTTCTGCAAGAATGGAGCAGACAAAACATGTCACTCATAAAAGATCATCCATCAGAATTGTGAAAAGAATTTTCTGTGGGGAAACAACTATGATGAATCCAAGCTAAACATGAAGAATATGAAACACAAAGGTGATAGACAGAAATGTAGGCAAGGCTGCACATCATAACAGAAAGGTCCAAAATTCAAATATTTATGTCCTGGACCTGAAAGTATTTCAGTGTACCATAAGAGTTTTTGAAGACTAAAGTGAAAGTATCCTCTATACCTTAAGATGTTGAATCTGTAACCGCATGTTCAGAACATCACCTGAAGCATCCTCATTTACAATTGCCTGCAAAGAAGAGCAGCAGTCAACCTACGTTTGCAGAAGATCCAAGCAAGCAATGGACAACAAGTGTTGCTTACACACATTATTTCTTATATATTTAGCTCGCTGTGCAAATTTCAGTGTGCTTAAGGTCTCCGCTGCACAACTAATAGCCAAAAAAAGAATTTAAAAAGTTAGCTATGATGCAATGAAAATATTACAAAATGCAAGGCTCATTTTGCATTAAAAAAATCAGGTCATGATTACGTCCTTACCTGTTAGATGGGCTTATATTTGCAATTATAGTTGTTTTTGAATTCCCTCCAAGAGAGTCCTGGAAAATAGATTAAAGGCATAAGCAGAAATATTTCATGTTACAGGATCATCAGCAGAGGTGCAAATTCTGAAGTTTTGCATAAAAATGAAGTTCTTAGCCAACATAGAACATGAAAAACTTTACCAATTCAGTTGTGCTTATTACCTGAAGGAGAAATGTCAATTTCGAATCTCGATAAGGCACATGTTGTGACTTTTTATTTGACACAGCAATAAGGTTCGTAATGACAAGTCTGCAGAATTGTAATTGACAAAATAGTTGAAGTGTGTAACTCTTTGAGCTGAATTAGACTCAGTACATTGAATTTTTTAAACAATTTTGTTTTATCTGAGATAAAGATTAGAGGCTGATCGACTAACCCTAAAGTTGAAAGTGACTTGTTGATGTTGGTAGCTTCCTTCAAACGTTCCCCTTCGGCACCTGAGCTCTTTTGCCTGTAAGTCAGATATCATGCTTGCTGAGTAAGAGAGTGAAAGAGCAAAACAAGTTGTAGGGCTTAGGGCAGCATATCCAGCGCATCCCTCATTTCAGTGCATCCCACCCCTAGAAACTTCAAACAAAAAATCTCAAAAAAAAAAAATACTAAATATAGGGAGGAACTAATTTATAGCCTGGTAAAATTTCAGGATCAAACTCTCTAGGGAGGGAGAACCAAAAGACAAATGGATAATGAATAGTGGTTTTTATTATTCAGTTACAATTCATTTTCTGATTTGCCTTTTTTGTTTCTCCCCCTCTAGACTGAGTTTGAGCTTGAAATTTTGCAAGGATATAGATCACCTTCCTCCTACCTTAAGTATTTTTTAGAATTTATTGAAATTTTAGAGGTTGGATTTATACTATTTGTTGAATTATCAGATCATTATTTGCGCAAGGACTAAAAATCCAAAAAGTTTCTATCTGACAAAAATATGCAAGGTTAACTTTTACAACTTACCTCTCTGAGCCCGCAAGATCAACAAGGTTAAGACGAGAAAAACGGTGGTGGTTGATACCTTGTGATTCCCACTGAATAATATGATTATATTGTTATAAGAGTTGGCAAAGGAAAAAAAATCTCGTCATTAGCTTAGGCACAAAAATAAGCTTGCACAGACATTTCTGAAACTAAAAGGCACCTAATTTGCCTCTTATTTACAAAAAAAAAATAAAGAAGAGTAGTATAAAAGATTTACTGTATACCTTACTCTCTATAAGACAAGTGAAAACACTATGAGAGCGGCTACTAGCTCGGTTCATATTTGTGGCCGCCACCTTTCTGTTTGCTGCCCCCTGAAAAAAAAACATGTAGAATGTTTACCTTTTAAATTACAGAATTACTTAAAGTAGTTGAGCTAGTAGAAATTAAACATGACTCTGTGAGCTCTCAGACAATAAACTGGCTTATCTAAGCTCGGCTAGCAATTAATGAAGAGACTAAACAATACTATCTTGAAACGAATCCTAAGGCAAACTTCAGTGGAATGCATAAGAAAAAATTGAAGTTATTCATTCAATTTAACCTCAATCAGTTGTTGCATCACTTCTCGAGCATTTGAAACCTCATATTCTACAAGATTCTCAACATGGACACCCTTTTTGGCATCCTCTCTTATCTGCAAAAACAAAACAGACTTATTCAATACATGGTTAAACGAACGTACATGTTCAAATGCAGACATTTCCTAAAATCCCCCTGGAAACAGGCAACCAACAAACACCTAAGAACATGCACCAAAAGAAACTAGACAAATTTGGAGAGGTTAAACAAAAAAGATACAGGAGTCTGTACAACAGGATCAATGACGAACAAAAGCACAATCCTTTTGTTGATACTAAATTAACTTTTTGAAGAATTACCTGCAAATTAACAGCATTTGGATTGAGCAGATCCAGAATCTGCTCATTATAAATCTCCAAAAATGAGCATTTACAAGTGAACCTCAGCTTCTCATCTCTCCTCGTTTCTTTCTCCTGCAAATAGTAACACAAAATTAACTAAGAATAACCATCGTTTGCAACATAAAATGATCTATCAGTTATCACAGTCAATAAATCATCAAAACTTGCCTTCTGGATTCTTGAGAAGAGATACTCAAACACTCGAGGTGTCATACCACAATTGACATTATTCCTCCGCGTACCATTTTCTATATCCCCAAGCATTGTGTGAGTCTTGCCACTACCGGTCTAGCAGAATTGAATACTTGTTGTATCAGTGCAAACTTTGAAAGGCAAATTGAGAACAAAATGCAAACTTTGACATTGAGAGAACATGGAAATTTGCAGCAACAAATGGAGTCTGCATCTCACCTGACCGTAGGCAAACATGCAACTGTTATAGCCAGCCATGCAGGTCTCTACCATAGGCACCCCGGCAACCTTGAACATATTCTCCTAACATAGCAGAAAACGGGAACATTTAAAGATTACACACAACAAATCCAGAGAACATGAATGAGAGATCAATCAAGGAAGAGCAATAGAGAGCACACCTGCGTAACATGCTCATCCGCAACAAGATCAAATGTGAAACGGGACTCCGGGTGACCCGTCCAGGTGATGGTTTGACAAGTATCCTGCTTAACGCATCTGTTGTGCCCTTGCAGCGATATCTCGCTGCTGCTAAGCGGCCGAATGCGGATAACGACCTGTAGCATGGAGGCATGGAGGCATCAAGACAAACAGCCAAGAGGAACTGTGTGTTCGACGAAATGCTCGTGAAAGCCCTCGCACATCGAGCCGACTTGGACAGTGGCATCCACAGATCACAAACGTATATACAAATCGAGACAAGACTAAAGTAGATCAGCTAAATTCTACCCACAATACACCACTCCATTGATTCCAAAGCCGCGTCGCGTATTGGTTGCTTACTTTACTGAATCAACTGGGAGGAAAAGCGAGTAGAGTAAGGAGAGCAGGAGCTTGTGGTGAGGTGAGGAGAACCCTACCTGGACGTTGTTGTCCTTCCAGAAGGAGGGGTCCTCCTGGAGCTCGAACCTCGCCGGGGCGCAGCCGCCGCCCCCGTGCTCGTCGTCGCCGCAGTCTGAAGTCATTGTGGTCGCGGCTCGACTGGAGGGAGCTGATGGATTCGGAGCAAGCAGTAGCAGTGGGTGGGATCTGAAGATACCGACGGCCGAGGAGGAGGAGGCGGAGGCCGCTTTGAGAAGAGACGAGAAGTCGAGATGGGAGATTTGAAACGGGGAGCGGAAATGATTAGAGACGTTGCCTCATTTCAAATTTTGGGAACCCATCCGCGTATTGCCGGCCTCCAAAAAATCGAAGACACTGCTGACTGCGGGGTGGGTCCCCCTCCACTTAATTAGGAGCTTCTTGTTGCGGAGGTGAGTGGAAAGTCCCGAGAAATGTTCGATTTGAACATCAGACGGTTCAGATTAATCAAAACTTTTAAAATTAAATTCTTTCTAGTACAACTGTACAATGGTAGGTTCTTGTTTTAAATAGGACAGCTTGGAATCTCAAAAATTATCTTATATGTTTTTATCATGAGCTTGATTGCGATAGCAGATTTTAACTTATTTCTATGAGATTTTAATAGATCAAGTTTAGGATTTTAACTTGAGTTAGGAAGTTGTTTGGATAAAACAAGATTAAGATACATATTCTGACAAAAAAGTCTATTTTGGGGAAAATGAAAAATTAAGGTATAAGATAAGGAATGGAATCCAAGCACAATCGAGCTCAAACTCAAATCCTCTCATCTTTTCCTCCTTGTTTTCACATCATTTCAATTTTTATTATCCCTCAACTTTGTTTGTATTGAATCTGTGAAGTACCCACCTCACCTCCTATCCTAGAATCCACGGAGTAGCCACACCTTGCCTGCATCATATTGCCTAGGATCACTCGTGTTGCTTCATCAAGCTGCCGCTTTCTATCATCAAGCCACACCCATTGTTTCTATTGTGCACAAGCCAAAGGCCACAAGCTCGATAGCAAAGGGAAGGCCTTAATGCTACTAAGGCCGTCTCCATCCCAGCCGTCGGACTGTATGTGGGTCCCATGACTAAACAAATAATATTTTACCGGAAGAAGGAGAGAGGAGGCGCTTGTGGAGGCGTCAAAAGCCAGGGTCTGCATGCGGGCTCAGCTGTTTTTTTGTCTCATTTTTCGTGCAATCAATTGTATACAATTTTCTTTCTTGATTTATGCATTAATGTAGTTCAAATTAGATGTTGATTATATTGAAAAAGTTGTAGATCTTTAAATTATCTTCATATAGAAACCAAATATAGCATATATTCGATTTTTAAATTAAAAATTATTGATGTTTTACTAAAATTACCTAATTTAATTTGCTCGTGGGCCCGTACGAAATGCCTCGCGAAGCGTCTTTGCACTGGAGAGGGGGGTGTGTTTTGGGGTGGTGCTTCACACATGTGACACAGAATATACTGAAAAATATTCTGTTGAAACGCCTCAGTGCGTTAGAGTCAGCCTAACTAGTATCAATGCCAACTTGAGTCATCCATGGTGAGTGATTACGCACTATCTCATGGGGTTGCTACATCACCATACACATGTCAAGTATGGCGTGGTGAAAGCTTGAGGATCTAGTGCGTAAGGTGGGTATTTCAAAGCTCGACAATGACAGATGAGCTCATGTCATCAACGAGATGTGCGTCATTATACATTTGATTCAACCTGAGTTGCTTGTCGATTTGCATATACCCTATAGCTAAATTGCCATAGTTGCAAAATGGCTCTAGTGGTTACAAGTTTGCATAGGTTGCTTATATTCTTATTAAACATGCCTAAGTTATTTAGAGATTCAAATACCCTAATTTGCATCAAGCACCCACGATCCTAATAGATCTAATATGAGGTAAAATTATGAGTTGGATATATTCCAATTGGACTTTAACCCTTTAGGAAAATTTCCCTAAACACCCAAACGGCCCTAACTATCAAATTTAGACTTCAGTTTTTGGAATGTTAGATACACCTAATATCTCCATGAAAACTCTGTATAAAAGTTGTTTTCTATCTAAAAGTACCAAAGTACTCGTTTTTCTTCCATCTGCTAATATATGAATAGTAAACAATCGTCATATTGAACGATGAGTAATACAATGACATAGCACATCGGGTTGGTTGATTACAATGACTACATTGACGGAAATAGAAAAAGACAAAAAACAATAGAAAAAAAGATAATTTGGGTTTTTATGGCATTCAGCCCCTTTTGATAAGTTTTTTCGAGGCAAATATGATTTGTCATATTTAATTGCGATAATTTTCAAAATAGGTTGTTTCAAAAGTTAAAAAATGGGGGATTCCCATTGCCCTTTCTAGTTAGGTCTCAATCTACATATTTACCTTTTTTTTTGTTGGTCTATTTGATAATCATGTTGTGATGATCCCTTTTGACGATAGGTGCATTGAAAACTTAACTCGTTGGGTTACTAACTTACTAGAGCTGTGATGCAAGACTCCAATTTGATACCCGATGAATACTGAAACCAAAATTGTCCAGTTCAACTCAATATTTATTATTAAAGAAAAAAAATCAATATTAGTATGTTGAAAAGTGAAAGACAAAAAAAATCTGATTGATCAAAATTTTCATCTAAGTGAGAAAAACTTGATAATTTTAGGCCAAGTTTAAATAGATTAGGATTGGATCAGATCCGACCTAATTCACAAAAGAAAATTTTTCCGTCTTAAATTTTTCTCATAAAAAATAATTTTTGTCCCTTTGACTTCATGCGTAGAAATGCAACTATTTTCTCTCTCCCCTCCCTGTTAGCCTCGTCTCTCTCTTTTTGTTTTTCTCTCTTTCTGTTAATCTTCATTGTCTCTTTCTCTATTTTATCAATGAGATCTTACAGGCAATTTCTCAATACTGTTCATATCGATAAGAGATCTTATTACTTCCAATCTGTTGGATTTGAGGGCCCTGGAGCTTGAGGAAGCAGGTAATTGCGGAGATGAACGAGAGCACGAGTTTCAAAGTGCCACTGGAGTCAACATGGTAAAGGACATAGAGCTCAGAGAGGAGAAATTTTTGTACGGATATCACAGAATAAAAAAATAATTTTAAAAATAACGCTTAATAAAAAAAAATTGCAAAACTGGCTTCAGTCGCCATTCCAGATGGCGATTTATGGCATTTCGCCTTCAGTCGCCATCTGGAATGGCGACTGAATGCCACGTAGCTTCAGTCGCCATCCAGGATGGCGACTGAAGGCCGAAAATGTGTTTTTTTCAAAAAAAATTCTTGACAATTGTGTTTCTTTTAAAAAAAACAATAAAAATTGAATTTTTTCTTAAAATAACATTCAAATTTGTGTTTTTTTTAAAATTAGCATTCAAATTGTGTTATTTTTTTAAAATAACATTCAAATTTGTGTTCTGTTTAAATTTAACATTGAAATCTGTGTTATGTTTAAAATTAGCATTCAAATTAGTGTTTTTTTTAAAATTAACATTCAAAATTGTGGTTTTTGTAAATTAGCATTCAAATTTGTGTTCTGTTTAAAATTAACATTCAAATTTGTTTTATGTTTAAAATTAGCATTCAAATTAGTGTTTTTTTTAAAATTAACATTCAAAATTGTCGTTTTTTTAAATTAGCATTCAAATTAGTTTTTTTTTAAATTAACATTCAAAATTGTGGTTTTTTTTAAATTAGCATTCAAATTAGTTTTTTTTTGTAAATTAACATTCAAAATTGTGGTTTTTTTAAATTAGCATTCAAATTTGTGTTTTTTTTGAAATTATCATTCAAATTGGGTGATTTTTTAAAAATAACATTCAAATTTGTGTTCTATTTAAAATTAACATTGAAATTTGTGTTTTTTTTAAAATAACTTTCAAATTTGTGTTTTTTAAAAAATTAGCATTGAAATTACTGTTTTTTTAAAAATTAGCATTCGAATTTCGTGGTTGGTTCAATCTGTCGAGTATGATGTTCCCAAAAACGAAAATGAACATAAAAAAATAGTGAAAACATGAGAATACTAATATAAACCAAAATAGTACAACCATGAGAATCGATATAATGTTCCATAAAAGGAGAACATAAAAAAAAACTACTGTCGGCCCCTCTTCGGACGATGGCTCCGGTCGCGCTGAAACGGCGATGGCGAATAGGTGCTGCGCGGATGCACTGTCCTCTGCGAGGGCTGTCGACCGGGAGGCTGAGCACTCGGGTCCTGCGACGGTGGAGGTGCCTCACCAAGCTGCGAAGATGCCAACTGATGTTGGCTCCGATCGGCGTCGTCTCTCATCTGCAACATATCGGCATACTGAGCATACGATGGGTCGCGGACCACCTGGGGGTCGGCACGGACCGACTGACGAGGAATGTATGGTGGGTGCCTAGCAGGAGACCGAAGCGGAACAGCCGACGGGATAGGCACCGTCTACTCAGACATAGCAATGTACTCGTCGTCTGAGTCGAACGTGACGTCGAAGCCCAATCCAGAATCGGAAGTGTGTGCAGAAGGCGGCGCTCGGGGACCCTCAGAGATCCGTACACCACCACGCGACGAGAAGTCCACGTGAGGTGCAACACCTGTACGGTACGAGCGAGCCGGGGGCCCACCGAGATAAATGGGTGCGGCAACGGCCGTACCTGAAGGGCCGGCTGTGTCGGGATGAGGAGCAGCTGAGTGCGACGGCGTATGACTGGGTCGGGCCCGTGGATGTGGAGGTGCAACAAAAGTCGACGAAGTGGCGGCACTCTCAAGGGTCAGCTGCGAGGCGACTCGGTCGACGTAGGCGACGGCCCGATATAGCTCGTCGGGCGTGATAGGCAGACCTGCTTGCCTCCGCTGGACTAGTGGCCGTGTCACGGAACTGATCGCACGGATGCCGTCAGCCTGCAAGACGGTAAGACAATGGGAGGCAGAAATAAAAATAACAAGTAGGTCATGGGCTGGCGGCATGTACCTGGCGGTGTACCCGAGATGCGTGATGTCGGTCGTATGTCTGATGCACGCTCGGAGCAGGCACGTCTGCAGGCGCCGGAGGCGGCGGGGCAATGCGAGCTGCGGTGCGAGGGAGGTACCATCGGAGGTAGTTGCCGTATGTCGTGGAATCGTACGCCCTCTCCTCACGCACGACATCTATCGCTGCTGTCTGCTCCCAGCGACGAGTGTAAGGAGACTGTCGGTCCTGCCAACTGACAACCTTCTTGCCCTTGCGACTCTGCCTGCAAAAAAAACAAAAGTGTTCAGTTATTTCACAGAGCGAAAACACTATGCGCGGAGATAATGGAGAACTTACTCGTGCTGGTCATGCGACAAACGATGCGGGGCGTCTGGAGGAGGGATCGTCTGGAATAAGCCAAACTGGCGCATCACCCTCCACGGAGCGTACACCTCCAACATATGGCTGAAGACAAGAATACAGCGGGTGAGCCATAAATCCCGGTCCTCGATACACACCACAGAGATCGCGCCGCCGGCTGTGCTCTCGATATAGCTCGTCGTCCAAACCCTCCATATAACACGAGCCGGATGCAACAACTCCAACTCGCCACTGTACGCACTGTAGCATGCATGCACCTGAACTGTGGCCCACTGCAGCTCATGTTGCAACCAGCGATCCCCCATGGTAGGGCGATCGATCTCATCCTCTGCATCCCTAGGCGGGTGCCCCTCCGGAAGTGCAACGGGCGTGTCGGTGATGAGCGGTCGTCCGACAGGTATGTGCTCATACGACCACAGCAAAAGAAGCAGAGGAGATCCGGCCATGTTCGCCGCTCGGGCACGCCGAACGCAGGCGTCGCACAATCCTCGATACGTCGCACAGAGAACCGCTGACCCCCAGCTGATGCGTGGGATCTGATCGATCGGCGTGTCCGCGAGCATCGCGCCAGTGGAACAAGCCAACGATCCACTGTGTCGCCGTGAGTGCCTGTAGAAAAGCAAAAAAATAGGAATTAAATTCAACAAGAGAATGGAAATAGCTGTGCCTATAACATGTTTAAGCATACCAGTGAACATGAAGCCCCCGAACAAGTGCAGCAAATACGCCTCGAAGTGTCGGCTCACAGTCCACTCATCTGCATCTGCTGGGCACGTCCTGAAGTGAACAAGCCAAGTCGCAGGAACTCCGACGTCGTGCTGGAAGGGCTCCTGGCCCAGAGGTAGTGGATGAAACCTCTTGGCGAGCATGCCGTCCCATCCGGCGGTAGTGGGTGGTGGTACCCAGGCCTGCCCGCGAATCGGGAGTCCGAACAACATGGCCACATCCTCCAGGGTAATGGTCATCTCCCCCCACCGGAAGTGAAATGTGTGCGTCTCGGGTCTCCACCTGTCCACCAGAGCAGTGACGAGTGATCGGTCGTGCCTGAAAGTCTCCAGTCTGGTGATCATCCTGCTAAAAGGAAGCAGCCCCGCCGCCCTCAGCCGTGCGATGTATCTCCCGTCGAGAGGCCAAGACGTGCCGGACGATCGCAGGCGGAATGGCTGAAGCTCCTCTCCGGATCGCACCGCTCGAGACCGATGACGACCGTCATAGTACTGATCGAGTAACTCAGGAAACTGTGGACGAGGGTGAGCCATGCCTGCAAACAAGAACATTAGGTTAGTACATCATCAAATACACAGCAGGAACGAATAAGTGTTGCACAACATTACTCAGTCATGTTCGACTAGGTCCAGATGCATCAGGACATGTCCTCCTCGTGTGGCCGGGCTGTCGGCAAATGGCACACTTTCGTAGCTCATCGCGTTCTGCGTTATCCATGTCATTGCCAATTCGCATTTTCCGCCGTCGTCCAGGGCCTTTCCGCTCCAAGTGCGGTGGTGGAACATATCGGATCTCGCCTGCCCTACACGACCGATCTCTGTAGTGCTGCTGAGTCCCCCAAATCTCAAAGTCTGCAGTCCATGTCTCGGCAAGGTACCGTGAACCATAGTAAACTGAGAGGTACATCTCGCTCGACTTGTTGTCGTGCGCACACGCGGCCATCACATGAGAGCACGGTTTATGCAATAGAGTTGGCTTATTACAAGTGCACTTGACACCGTCTTCAAATGTGACTCCTTGCCTCTTGATTTGTCGCATGTATCCACCCCCCACGTTCTTACTGCGCAGATAAACGACCCAACTTTGCCTTCTACTGTTAGGAATGCACTCGACTGAGTGTTTCTGAGCGGCCGCGGCTTTCATTTCTAAGTACCTTTGTACTTCATGAGGAAATTTTGGTGGTGTCACCCGAAGCAATGCTCTTGCAGCTGTACCTCTCTCGTAGAAGTATTTGGCCGTGCGATGCCATGTAAACTCCACAATTCCAGTGAGCGGCAGACCTCGCACCCCCCTCAACACAAAATTGTATACCTCCGCCATGTTAGTTGTCATTACGCCATATCTGGCACCTCCCTCATCGTGCAATAGAGACCACTTCTCAGGAGCTTTGTCACTGATCCATTCACTAAATTTCTTTGGCCTTGATCTTCGGGTGCGTCGTCTCGCCACATCTGTAGTCTCCGCGACATTTTCTTCATCTTCTGCATGTTGTGAACTGCTTGCCTCTGACCTTTGGGATTTACCTAGATCTGAAGTTTCTTGTTCTAACTCGTCCCAAAGTTTTTGGAACTTATGGCTTTGCTTCTGATCGCACAACCGCTTGAACTTCTTCATAAGCCGTGCACTCTTGTAGTGTGTGAAGAAGTTCGCCGCAAGGTGTCGTTTACACCACCGACTGATCAAGTCATTCCAGTTGTACTGCGGGTTCTCAGTGGACAACATGAACTCAATGGCACTTAACAGACCCTTGTGTCTATCATGGATTATACATACATTCCGTCTGTCTTTCACGACTGTTTGTTTTAGGTTTGCAAGGAACCATACCCAGCTGTCTGTACTCTCTCCTTCCACTAAGGCGTACGCCATGGGAAGTAGCTGGTTGTTTGCATCTGCAGCAACTGCTGTCATCAGAGTTCCCTTGTACTTCCCAGTTAGAAATGTGCCATCCACGCAAAGTATTGGCCGCATGTACTTGAACACAGAGATTACTTGACCAAATGACCAGAATATACGCTCCATATACTCAGCTCCAGGAACTATCTCACCATTTCTGCCGACAACTGGGCTATGGACCATATCCATCACAGTGCCAGGGTTGGTGTCAACGATTTGTTGGATCAATCTGGGCACATAGTTATATGAATCATAGAAAGATCCAAATAACATCTCAAGACCAAGTTGCTTGGCTCTCCATGCCTTCCCATATTGAATGATGTACCCAAATGTGTCATTGATCTGGCTAACAATTTGTTTTGGTGGCATATCAAGATTCGCATGAAGGTTCGACAAGATTACACGTGCCACAAATGCGGAGGACATATTTCTATGACTCTGTGATACTTCTGTCACCGAACAGTCGTGTTCGGTGATCCTGGAAACAATGAAGTGCTCATTGTCCCTGTACCGAGCAATACGAACATAAAATCGACATCCTTCCACCTTGCACTTCACTGCGTACAGTCGTGGAGTTGTTCTGTCAACCTTGAAAGACCGACGCAGTGTCACGGACCACATCGCCACGGCTTGCTTAGCCTCCTCCTTGCTTCGAAAATGTTGTCCCAATGTTAATCTGTGCTCACTCCCTGCCGACTCCAAACTGCGATCGTCGTGGATTCGCGCATGCTCAAAACCACTAGGATCTAGCCATTGTTGTGGAGGTCCCATTCCACGATAGTCTTCTTCACCAGAGGAATCCGCATAGTCTACGTCCATCTCCGACCCTTCGCTGCCTGAAACTTCCAGACCCTCGTCTTCACCTTCGTCGGCATAAGCCTCATCCCCAGGCCAGAAATACCCGCCCATGAATTCTGCGTTGGGCATATCCGCAGAATTATAAGTCATGGTTGGATCAATGTTCATATGTTCTCCTCCAATTAATGGTTCGGGTACAAGTTCTGCTCCCGGATCGGGTACATTGTCTAGCTTTGTCACATACAGTATACAGTCATCTGGCCCATGATTGGGATTTATCACCCTCCTAACAAGAGAGCCCCATGATCTATCGCCTCTAAGTTTACACAATTTCCAACAAGATGTCAAACCAATAGGCACCAGCGCTTCCATGACAATTTTGTGTAAACATGGGTCAATATTTAGGATGTCCATGACTCGGGTCTTAAGGTCTTCAAAATTAAGAACATTAAGATCATTCAATTCCATGTCTACACGGTGACATCCACTTAGGTCATCTCCAGATGGTCCATTTCTAATGATTTGTTCCCCGTGAAAAATATATACTACTCTTGTTTCCGACATTGTCTACAACATAAGTATTACAAACATCAGCTATCATATCTTCAATATATTTTGCACATTACTCTATACTCATCCTTAAGACATCTGCGACTTATTTTTTAACATCTTAGAAGTACACTGCATTAATGATATTGCATCACATCTAATCAAATATGTATTTCTACACATTTTCTATGAATAAACCGTATATCCTAAATTATCGATTCACTATTTATTAATCAAATTTATTCGCTCAATACATAACATTTCTACATAACGGATCTACAAATACAACACATCTACATAACAGATCTACACATTTCTAAAACAGATCTATACATTTTTAAAATAGATATACAGATACAACAAATTTTTAAAACAGATCTACACATTTCTAAAACAGATATACAGATACAACAAATTTTTAAAACAGATCTACACATTTCTAAAACAGATCTGCAAATTTCTAAAACAGATCTACACATTTCTAAATCATATCTGTAAATTCCTAAAATAAATCTATAAACCCCTTTCTTTTTTCTATAAACCTCATTTCTAAAACAGATCTGCAAATTCCTAAAACATTCTATACTAATTATCAATAAAAAAATTTTTACCTTTCTTTTTTTTTTCTTTTTCTTCTTCTTCTCCTCTTCTTCTTCTTTTTCTTCTCCTCTTCTCCTCCTCCTCCTCCTCTTCTCCTCCTCCCCCTCCTCTTCTTTTCTTTTTTCCCCTCCCCTCCTCCCCTCTCCTCTCTTCTTTTTTCCTCTGCCGTGAGTGAGTGTGAGTTTTTTTTTTTCGTTTCCACCACAATCGCCCCGGCCCCCCTTATATATTGGCCACAGTCGCCATCCCAGATGGCGACTGAAGCCAGTTTTGCAATTTTTTTTAAACGTTATTTTTAAAATTATTTTTTTATTCTGAGATATCCGTACAAAAAATTCCAGAGAGGAGGACACCTTGCTTTGACAATGACGGTGAGTTCGTGACGCCTTGATCGACGCCAACCTTTTCTTTTAAAAAAAATTCATGACCTAGACAAAATTCAAACACATCTATAATATCAAACAAGTTAATCTTTTTATCAATTGATTTTACTTAGATATGATACTTTACAATTTGTAAGTTTGGATAATTTATTTTGGTACAAAATATACTTCTATTTGTGACGAAGATTTATTGGGTGGGATTTTTTTTTTGAGGGTCCAAACATCATATGGTTTTTTTTTGTTGGGTGAGATTTTTTTCCCAAAAGGATTCGAATGACACGAGTGGCATTCTCATTATCCCAACATGGATTTAATTATCCATAGAATTTATTTTTGGATTGCCAAACATGTCTTTAGGGGAATTTTCTTTCATAATACTACAAAATTTTTGAAATTATATTTTATGAGAAACCAAACCCACATATGAAATTAGTAAATGTAAAAAATAAAATTGAATTGGGCATAAAAAATTCTCCTGTAATTTTATTAAAGAAAAAGAAAAACATAATTATCCATAGAATTTATTTTTGGATTGCCAAACATGTCTTTAGGGGAATTTTCTTTCATAATACTACAAAATTTTTGAAATTATATTTTATGAGAAACCAAACCCACATATGAAATTAGTAACAAATGTAAAAAATAAAATTGAATTGGGCATAAAAAATTCTCCTGTAATTTTATTAAAGAAAAAGAAAAACATAATTATCCATAGAATTTATTTTTGGATTGCCAAACATGTCTTTAGGGGAATTTTCTTTCATAATACTACAAAATTTTTGAAATTATATTTTATGAGAAACCAAACCCACATATGAAATTAGTAACAAATGTAAAAAATAAAATTGAATTGGGCATAAAAAATTCTCCTGTAATTTTATTAAAGAAAAAGAAAAACATTAAGCCACTTCATTTCGCGCCAGGTAGGGGTCGAACCTACGACTTTCTGCTTAGGAAACAGACGCTCTATCCACTGAGCTACAGGCGCAATCTGCTGACAATGTCTCAGAACTAAATATAATGTTTTTAGAGTAAAGCAAATAGAAAAACCCAGAAGAGGCCGGAAGGAGAGGCATACGGCGGCGAGGAAAGAGTGAGCAGAGGGCGAAGAGAAGAGGAAGCACCGAGAACAAATCGATAGCCATGGCGCTGCTGATGGAGCCCGGGGCGGAGCCCCTGACCGAGAGCGAGAAGGCCGACCTAGAAGCCATCGCGGCCATCAAGGAGTCGGCGGCCCGCGAGTACAAGGAGCAGGGCAACCAGTTCTTGAAGATGGGCAAGAAGCACTACGGCGACGCCATCGCCTGCTACACCAAGGCCATCGCCCAGATGCAGCCCCTCTCCGGCCCCGATCCCGACGCCTCCGTCCTTTTCGCCAACCGCGCCCACGTTAACCTCCTCCTCGGCAACCACCGCCGCGCCCTCACCGACGCCGACCAGGCCATCCAACTCTCCCCCTCCAACATCAAGGTCCGCGCTTTACTCCGTTTCTTGTTGGATTCGGTCAAGAAAGGATCACATTAAGTATACGGTTGTTGTAGTAGGCGTACTACAGGGCGGCGAAAGCCGCGGTTGCTCTCAAATTGTTGCCGGAGGCGGCGTCCTTCTGCCGGAGGGGGCTGGAGCAGGACCCCGCCAACGAAGAGCTCAAGAAGTTGCTGGCGCAAGTAGACACGCAGCAGAACGAGCAAGATAGTCGAAGGTCCAAGGTTTCACAAGCAATCTCCGCAGCCAGGGTCTCTTCTTTTACAAAGACGCAAATCATGCAATGCACTGCATTAGTGTTCCAATTGTTGTGATTGATGGTACTAGTGTGTGCATGCAGGACCTTGTTGCTGCTATGGAGAAGAGGGGGTTGAGATTTGGGAAAGCGGCTTATCAAGAACCGACGGGTGTAAGGAAGCCGAAGCTGGATGAACAGGGAGTTCTCCACTGGCCTGTTCTTCTGCTCTACCCTGAGGTCATGTCGAGTGATTTTATTGAGGATTTTCCTGAGACTGACACATTCTCTCTGCACCTTGATGTCATATCCTTCTAAAGTTACGTGATGCATTATTTACGAGGTATAATTCCATAGAAAGATAAGTAGCATGATGGATTTTGTATTATCCTTAACTATCTAACATGTTCTCCGAAGGTTCTCCACCATTGCCGTGGGATGAGAATCATGCTTACACAAGGGAGGCTATTGAATTGTATTATCAGGTCAGTATGTTTGTTTTGAATTTTGCTTGAGAGTAAATCTCTGCCTGTTGCTTGTTGGCAAACACTTCTGCTCGAAAGAATATTTAAACATCATGGTCTCTTCATGGGGCGTTGTAATGATACATTGATGCCCCTGTGAGATGTATATGCAACTGTTAATCTCATCTTAATTTTCAGTTGCTCTGAATATTTGTTGTGTTACCAAGCAAATTTACATAAACTTGGACAAACCATAAGTTTGGTGTTTGCAGTGTCTGTCCATGAACTGATTTGAATCTCTAGTCAACTCATGAAGCTGTAAATGTAGCTGGCTCTAGAAGTAGCAGGACAAGTTAGTAGTAACAGGACTTGGATTGTGAGCCAAGACAACTTGATCCATAGTTTTTGGTATACTTAAATGTTGTTGTTACATATTTCTGTCGATGGAGTATCAAATATCATTGTGACAACATTTTAGAGCTTGCAGCAATCTTTTGGATTGTTTTCCTCTTCGTTTATAAACTATAAAATTCGATCTAATAGTGTTGGAATTCTATGGTAAGTCAGCTTTTAACATGAGAGATAGAAGTTATCTAACTAGACAATCCAGTCTCTCATTATTTGGCTATTTGCTGGTTAGCTGATTTTTACTTCACCCCATTTTTTTAGGCTGGTTCTGGCACGCTTTTGTCCAAAAGTGAAATACTAAAGTATCTTCTTGAAGGCACTGTAGACTCAGGTTCACTTCCAGAAAGCCTGATTGAAGGGGAGGATGGAGAACATGATTCTGGCAAGGGCAATGCAACTGTACCATCAAGTATGTAGACACTATATCTTGTTTATTGTTGTTCCTCTTTAGCTCATCATACTGTAAAATTATAATGAAACAACATAAAAGAATTGTCGTGAACTTATGATGTTGCTATTGGTTTTAACTTCTGTGCCAGTATGTAATATTCCTATTCTAATCACTTAAATTACATGTGTATATTATTTTATCAGTAAAGAGGTGGAAAGAACCTATGATGTTGTTATGTTGCAAGAAAAACTAAGATTCACATATTACTCACCTTTTATTTTGAATATTTTGTCTCTTCCTGTTGTCTAGCACACACTGTATGTCGCATTCCATTATTTTGTTCAGGTGAGGGCTCTGATAAGTGGATCAAAGTAAAAGAAGGAAAAACTCTTCAAGAAGTGATACAGCATAGGGACTATGTCATCCCTGCAAATCCTGGTTTGTTTCTTCAATTTCTGTATAATTTTACATTATTACGTATGCAATGTGTATTATTCAGAGAGACGACTCCATTTCTCTGCATGCAGTGTTCTTTGTTGTTTCAAGGAAATCTACCTTTTATAAGGAGTTCAAGGCTGGAAATTGGTCTTTGCCATAAAGCTGCACTATAGTTTAATTTGACATAGTATATATGCCGTAGCTGGAAGCTGGTAAGGTGTTGTGATTGGATACATGCAGAAAACAGAATCTGTTTAGTACTCTGGATGGTTTTAGATGTTACCCGAGAGATTGCAGGGGTGCATTCTAACTACTAGCTGCAAGAATGCCCAACTGTTTTTCCACCATTTGCCCCTGCTTGCTGCTTTGTAAACCGATGGCTCAGTTGTGCGCCTTTGGAGCAAGATTCACTGAAATTGTAAACGATATGAATTTTAGCTATGAATCTAACGTAACAATTTTCATCTCAGTGCTATTTTGTACTTCAGACCTGCAATTCACAGTTTTAATTACATTATTGCCTTGTCAAATACTTCAAATCATATTCTACTTGCAATTGAACTTGGAATTGAAATTTAACTATTCTGTGGCTTCCTGTAGTTCTTAGACTTATCCAGTTGCTTGCAGCGATTAATATCTGAGGTACTGCTGATTTCTTTCTGGATGCATGTTACAGCAAATGAGCCACTCAATTTGTTGTGATTAAAGTCTTGAAATCTACCATTGCCGATATGCTGCAGAAGCAGATGCTGGTGTGTATTATCTGAGAGTTTTGTTTCAGACTTCCAGGCCACCTGGCTTGCTCTGTGTTTTGCACGCGAGTGCAAAGACAAGGTTTCTGCATGCCTGCGTGGCGTGCTGGTGCGCCAAAACAGGGGGCATGTGTCTGAATCTCGATCTGTGGAGATATGCATGGACATAGGGAGCATGCTGATGCGTCAAAACAGGGGGCATGTGTCTGAATCTCGAACAGTGGATATATGTATGGGCGTGACATTAGGAAGGCATGTTCATCTCTATCTTGGGCTATATGGAATAATAGAATGTTGTGAACAGTGGTAAACGGTAAATGAGTGGGTTATTCTATTGTTTAGTGTGTATATGGTATGCGGTCTTTTATGTGGTTGAAGTTTTAGAAAATATTAAAATTTATTTGTATGTATAATACTATAACACATACGTTAAATCAATAAACAAACAAAATTTAGAATTTATTGATGAGTCAATAAATGATGTTCTATATTAATATGCATAACATATCTTGATTGTATGATACATTTGTATAAAATGCAAACACTAAGTACATGAAAAATACCAGAAGCGATCAATCCGTATAGCGGAACAGTAGGTCTATGCTAATACTTACAAAAGAGTATAAGAACCTGTTTGAGAATTTGAGAGGAAATTAAATATGAGTTTCCTCCAAAATTCGTGTAAGAATATTTCAATCGAAACGGACTTTAAATAGTGTGAGGAGTCTTGACGGAGAAACGAGAACATTGGCTATATATGAGCGGGTTGTGGCAATAGGCAGTGCGCATCAGTAGCGAATAGCCAGGAACAGCATGGAGGAGAAAGAGGCAGCGGCAGCGGCAGCGGGGATCGGGCTGCAGGGAGAGGAGGATCCTCAGATGACGGCGATGAAGGTGGTTGTGGCAGTGGACGCGAGCGACGAAAGCTTGCAAGCCTTGTGCTGGGCTCTGGATCACATCATCAAACAGAACCCCGCCGCAGGACTAGTCGTCCTCCATGCCCAGCACGGCGCCGACCACTTCATCTACCCCGTCGCTGGACATGGTAATTGGTAGATAAACATACATAACAAATTGCAAATCATCTAGCTATTTCCCGTGTTGATTTTCATGTATGGATCAGTTCACTGAAAAGCTTAAACCGTTAGAGAAAACCTCTTATCGACTTATGTTTCAACACACAATACAACTACTTTACTCGTGTTGCTTATGACATTGTTGCGAAGCTGTTGTTTATGCTCCCACTTCAGCGGTGGACTCCATGAGGAAGACGCAAGAAGAGAACTCCAGGAAGGTTATATCACGAGCACTAGAAATCTGCAAACAGAAAGAGGCAAGTATGAGATGACCAACTTCCAACTCTTCTACCTTTCTTCTTCTGATTTCTGATGTAGATTGATGTGCGCATTTGAACTCGCGACAAGAATGTCAAAGCATTAATAGAGCTGGATGATTTGCAGGCCGATGCTACGGGTGCAATTGTTGAGGGTGATGCAAAGGAGGCCATCTGCCAAGCTGTGGAGCAAATGCAAGCTGATCTTCTAGTTCTGGGTAGCCGAGGGCTTGGCAAAATCAAGAGGTACCAAAGTAGCAATACATAAGATACAGATCTCCAAACACACAGCTGTAGACCAGATAATTTTCGTATATGTGTAAAATTAGCAGGAAGTAGCATGAACAACTAATATTTGCGACTCACGACGCAGGGCGTTGTTGGGCAGCGTGAGCGACTACCTGACTCACCACGCGTGTTGCCCTGTTTTGATTGTGCGGCCACCCAAAGCACAGGGCAAGTGAACTCTACTCCATGGATGTCAGTGAAGTAGTACCGCATACAATGCTTTGTTCCTCCAGTGAAAGATGAAAACTAACTCCTATCCAGTTATATACACTATATATTGCATAGTCTGTACAAAGTGAAAAATAAACTGATGAAGTATATAGTCTGTACAAAATGAAAAATAAACTGATGTACCAGCATAAAGAAAGCGAATGGACCTGAGAAACGCTCAAATAGTGTCTTTCTTGCTTCTTGCTTGTTACATGGATGCACTTCTTCAGAAATGCTGCAACCTTTCTTGGGCCTGTAAGAATGATTGTGGGGCAAAAAGAGTACATTGAATAAAGTGCAGTTCACCCAACTATGAACTATCACATTACACAAATTCAGAAAAGGAACATTGCAAAAATCCTTTCAGAGTGATTGTTTTAGTGATGAAGGCATGAGTGAGGATACAAACAAAGATGCAGTGAATTCATTATCCATATGAGGACGAAGCTCTGGAAGTACAATAACATGATGATCCAGTTCTGAGTAGGATCACATGAACAACAAAAGCCATGAACAATTAGTACAGACTGCCTGAGCTAAAGGGAGGTGCCGTGACTTTGTTCCCAACCACCAATTCTCTCTGCAGGATCGTAATTTGTGAACAATCTGAATTCATTTCCTAGTTTGTTTGAGTGCTGAGGCCTGAAACCACAAGGATGAACGTTCAAGAGCTTGAAGGCTCGGTCCATCTGCACTTCCCCTAGCAAAAGGAAGCAAGCATCATGTGAAATTTCATTAAAGAAAGAATACATGACATGGGCTCTAACACTGATGGACCAATGTGCACAAATACTAGCATCAAACTTCACATAAAGAAGTGAATTGTGCAACATGGTGCCAGATTTCAATGATCAATATTTTGCAGTTACAATACAACAGACACAAATACAATTCTCTATTATTACAATTAGTGATCAATATTTTCCAGGTACAATACAATAGATATAGATACAATACTGTTGAAGTATCAATAGATTTACTGACTTTCCTCGTCAATTTAAATTTTTGAGTAAACTAGTTAATGTATGAAATTTAACATAATATCAGAACCCACATATTCTAAGTTCATGACTTGATTATGATAACTTATGAGAAAAAATAATTGAAGTATTCAGTTGTGAGATTAAGAGAGTTTTCGCGGTGGACTAGATCCCACATCAAATTGAGTCCATGTTATATGCCTGATGGAGTCTAAGCGTGAGGGAGAGTGTTGAAATACGAGTAGATTGAATGTCTTTCCTCGTCAGTTTAAGTTTTTGAATGAACTAATTAATGTATAAAACTCAACAACAATAAACACAAATACAATTCTTTATGACTACAATTACACAACAGATGATGAAATGGTGCACACTACGGTAAATAATAATAAAGTACATGAATCATGCATCAGAGGCAATGTAACTGCATAGAGCTAACTACTATCCTGGTAAGACAGCATCATGTGTTGATCATTATTCTTGAATCTTTTTTTTTGACCAATTCATCATTCATACGGATCATTCTACCAAAAGTAGTGAGAACTCACATTGAGCTCCTGTCATCAACTAGTAACACACTGACAATATACTAGTGTCAACAATAAGATGAAAATGACCATTGAGTTTGAGGCTAGTGGCCTGGTGCTCATATAAACTTGCTTGGAAAAGCAAATCAAACTACTATAGCAGCATTTTATCACCAGTATATCATTTTTTGGGCCATGAGGCACCACTATAATGATGAATCTTCCTTATCAAATGTTGGCTACTGCCGAATATAAATAGGCTAGCGCACATAGAGATCCTAATTCCAAGTTTTAGTTAACACAGTGTTGCACTGAATCCGAAAGAGTGCACCGATTCTAGGTCACTACATAGGAAGCTTGATCACTAATTACAATTGAACTGATACAACTAAATGACTAATGGTCATCTCGGTTGCTATTTACCTGTGAGTAAAAGCAGGAACGAACCCTGCGACCGCGAGAGGAAAGATACTGTCTTGGCAACCTTCTCCAAGCATTCCTTGCTCTACATCAACAACATTGTTTGCTTCTTATCAATCCCAATTTTGCTAAAACTCGAGATCGGATAACAAAGGAAGATCCAACTAGTTACCAAATAAGGAGGGTCTGCAACCACAATCTGGTAAGCGTGCTTCATCGCCGGCGGCAGCTCTTCCGGCCGGTTGTAGTCATAGAAGGTGAAGTCACCGCCGTACTGCTGGAACCGCATGTCATATTCCAGCAACTGCACTGAGATATCTGGGTTGCGCTTCTTGAGGTAGGCATAGAGCGTGGGGCAAGCGATGCAGGCCACGGCGGAGGAGGTGAAGGAATTGGCCGCGTCGGAGAGGAGGTGGACGACCTCCTCGACGAGAGCCTGCGCGGTGCTCTCCTCGTACCAGAACTGGCTCAGTCTCCAGTCCTCCGATACCAGCTCAACTCCACCTTCCCCTTCCCCCTCTCCGTCGTGCCCGTGCTGCCTCTGCTGCTGGTGCTCCGCCAAGAACTCTCGCAGCGCCTCTACCGCAGCCGCGCTCAGCTGTGGCCTATCGTCGCCGTCGTCGTCGTCCTCTCCTCCCGACTCACCTCTCACTCTCTCCTCCACACCAGCCGCCATTGTTGTGTCTTTTTTAGTTTTTTCTTCAGTTCTTCTACCAGCCTGCCGGTCGGTCGTCGAGGGAGGCGGCGCAGCACCGAGGCACCGACCGATATGACGACACCGAGGCCCAATGAGAGCCCATGGACCAATTGGGCCGGTTCATGGGCCTCCATAGGCTCTAATGGCACATTTGCCGTTGATCCAGTGGAGCCGAAACAGAACACCAGAGCCGAATGGTAATGGAATCACAGGCAGCAACGGAAAGGCAAAAGAAAGAAAGGGAGGTGCTATGCTGTGCGCCTCTGTACCTGGCCGTGATGAGCAGCATGAGCTGAGGCGAGAGGGAGGGATTGGCCTTCCATAATTTCCACAGCCTCCTCTTTCTCGCCAAATCCTTCCCCTCTGGGGCTCCCGCCGCCGCCGCCGCACAAAGCAATCAAGTCAAAAGTTAGAGGAAAGGCAGTAGCCACTGCCTCGCCGTCGCCGTTGCGTTCGTTCCAAGTTCTTCTCATCTTCTCGCTGGCGTCCATTCCACAAACTAACACAGATAGATCCATCCACGCATCTGTGTTGCTAAATACTTGCCGTACTGGCGCGGTTTGCTTTGGGAAGCTTTGACACGGCCGATCCAATCCAGGCCAAATCGGCGGCAATGTCGGGCTCGTCGGCGGCGGGGGACGACATAGTGCAGCATTTGTCCTCCAACTCGAACCCGTCGTCGTCCAAGCTCGCCAAGCTGGAGGCGCGCATGGCCGGCAAGGCCGTTCCGCGGTCGCCGTCTCCTCCGCACCATCCTTTGGCTTCCGCCGCCGCCGCCGCCGCCGCCGCCGTTTTCGACCAGGAAGAGCTGCCCGAGTCCTCGTCTTCCGATGATGATGTCAGCCCTAAAACCTTGAACTCCCCCTCTTTCTTTTTCTTTTACTGATCAGCTACAGTAGGGCATCCATCTTTCATGTGTTCATTGTTTGTATGCTTACACATTTCCTGTGATTCTATGATTGTACATGTTGGAATCATTGCCAAATTTTCTAAACCGCTTCCGCTTAGTTGTTGTAACTAAGTAACTACATAATGTTTGAAAAAATGAGAACTACTAACTACGTAATGGCTGTAGATTTCCATTGGTCTTGCTCTGTCTAATGTCTCCTGCATTTCCAAATCAGAATGGTGGGGAGTTCTTGATACAAAAGAACACCCAGAAGCGCCCAAGGTCGCCAGATGATGACCATGACCTAGCTCTTGGGCATTTTGAGGTATGCCACTCATTTGTTCTCTTCTCATGGAAACTGAATAGAATGAAATGACATCAATGCTTCTGTTTTGCCTTCGCTTGAGATCTTTTATTTTTATGTTGTAAATATTAGGGAGCAGCTCATGAAGCAGCAAAGATTGTTGACCTCATCAACACGCAGCCATGCTTAGAAAACACAAACAGAAAAAAGCAAGGCCGTGGAAGGCGCCGTGCTGGAACAGGCCGAGGGCGTGGCTCAAAGACTGCTGATCAAACAAGATCGGCATCAACTTCTTTGGTAGCTGTCCCAAATGGACAACTTGACAAGTCAACCAACAAGGTACTTCTGTATTCTTGTCCTTGCCAACTTGATTTCTCTTCGTAGTTTTTGATTTCCTCTGAGACTTTGACAATATGGGGTTATGAACTGTGCTACTATCTTGCCCTTGAACTTCCCATGTGCAAGGGTTTGAGCTCTTCTTGGAAGGGCTTCTTTTGTAAGGTCTTCAAACCATAATATGGACAAAGATCATAACCAAGAAATCTCAATAGTTTAATTTATATGACCTAGATATAACCATCTTTTTATGAGAAAGGGCAATTTACTTATTGTTTATGGATAAACTTTGGTCAGTTGAGGATTGCTGAAATAAAAAAATGTTTTGTAATGGTATCAAGTTCCTTTTATTGGCATGTTTTGGAAGTAGAGCACTACCTACGATCGGCTTTAGCTAAGTTGAGCACCAAACAGATATTAATTTTACTATCAGCGTACCATATGTGTTATAAATAAACAAAAGAAAAGTTACTGCACCTACCCAGAGATATCCTTAATGCTTTCAGAACCACAGAGTAGAAAGAACATTAGGAATTTGGAATCGAGTGGATTGGAAGAAGTTGATAAAATGGTACTTCTTGTTCAATGATAACCTGGGATTAATTTGATGTTAACAATCTGACTATATGATAAACTTCGAAGGACCATTGATTTTTGATCAAATGATATAAGACATAGGAGTTCCTTTATGCTCTTTAAGGATTTATTTGTATTAACTTGGTCAGTGAAAGTTTGTTTCTTGTGTTCTCCTATGTACATTATACATCACCAGTTGCATGGATATGGAATGCATTTCACTTCATCTGTTCCATAAACTCTTCTGTTGCTGGCAACACTAGCATATATATACAAGTGCATACAGAAATATGCAGTTATACACTATCAAACTTACACAGTGATAGATCCTCACCTGCTACATTATGCATACTTTCTCAAAAGGTAGTTTTTCAACAGGAATGCAGGTCAAGTGTCCAGCTTGGCAATGATGAGAGGGCTGCTCTACAGGTAATTCTTAATTTACATCACTTCTTTTTTATGCTAATGTTGTTTTTTTGGAGCTTCTATCTTGAAGTTTCTAGACCACTTTATAAAAGAATTTCATTTCTTTAAGAGGTACAGTAACGCTTTTCTTAGGAGCTTTTTAGCTCTTGCTTCGGGATATATACCTAGAAATTGATCACTCATCCAATTGACTAGAATGGCTTAGTATGCCAACATAGTTCACCTTGCTTAGTTTTTATGTGCATCAAGAAAAATGCTCCTTCTTCTGGTCTCAATCTTGGTGTGGATGTGAGACCTTCTAACATAGTGCTGATGCATCAATGTGCTTGTGCTGTATGCATATGAAAAGCATACATCATGCTTGTAAAAGCTATTGCAAGGTGAACTATGCTTCTGGTCTGCTCGTGAAAAAGCATGCTTGTGCATTTGGAAAATTCATATACATGGAGATCTTTGTGATGGTTTATCATGTGCTATTTGGCCTTTTTGTTTGCTACTTAGTTTCACTTTTACATATGGTGGGCATGACGATCTTCTCTGCTATTCAGTTTGGGTAACTCAATTCTATAAATAAGTAACCTGCTTCAGGTAAGAAGTACTTGAACTAATGACAACTAAGATGGAATGCCAATACTGAGATAGGCCATATTACACAAGGATACCTGTGAAACAGAGCATATGGATACACATGCATTTATAGAATCTGTTCCTTTTGTTTCTCATTGGAATGCTGAATCTCTCCACATTGAATAGGAAGATATATCACTATTGCGCGGGAAAGTTGCGTTGTTGGAAGAGGAGCTTAGTAAATCACTTCAAGAAGCAAATGACTATCGTCATCTTAGTGATAAGTTAGCAAAGGTAATGGGATACGTACTACAATATCTCACTTGATAATGACTTAAAGCATAACATGTTTGATGTGCGTTATACTGCCAGGAACTGAAGGATATCAAAGATCATGATCAGCAAATAAAATCAAAGGTTGTTGCACAATAACTCTTGTTTGCTATTGTAGCAATTTGTTATCCTGTTTTAGCCATATTTATTTAGCTACTGTTCATTCTGTTCTTTATGTATGTTGAGACCAGTTATCCTGAAGGGTGTGAACATAGGCATATTGTTATTTTCTGGCTATAGGGAGTGGATTGCCTTCCTCTGCTAGCTTTGATCGAGTTAAATAGAAAACTGAGTCCTTTAAAATGGGGAAAAATAGATCTACAAGCACTGGATATTGAATGTTGTGTAATCTATTCATCTAGTAACATTTATGCAATAGCTTTTTTTTTTGTGTGGCTCCAGATGGAAGGTTGAAACTCTGTGTGTGCATGTGTTTGAAAATCTTTGGGTGGGTGGGTGGGTGGGTGGGTGAAGGTGTTGGGGTTGGATACACAACCGAGCTGACCACTGCTCCATTTTCAGATAGCTGTTACCCTGGTTGTCATCATTTCCAATTTCCATAGTGGTATTGTTTTGTGGCAGTAACATTGTGAGTGTGATGCGAAAGGCTTGCTTCTTGTGCAATAATAGCCGTTATCATAACTATAAATAAACTTGTATGGTTATTTACACTGATGCAGCAAATGAAGGTCCTATCTGATCTGCTGATAGCTGTGTCGAAAGCAGAGAGGCAAGAAGCGCGAATGAGGATAAGGCAGGAATCTTTCAGACTTGGGAATGTTGGTGTTATGAGGTAATCTCCTAATGTCCCAACTCTTAATGCTGAATTTTGGAGGACATTTTTGAGCTGATTTTTTCTGGTGAATATTTACAAGGATGCTAACCATATTTTGGCTTGATAGTGTTATTCTGATTGGTATGCTGGCCATACTGGCTTTCAGGGGCAATTCTGTTGGTTAGCACAACCGCTCATTTTCGATACAGATCCATCATTGGCACTTTAAATCTTGCTTAGCTAATGCTGTTTGCTTCTCTTTTCTTTTCATGTTATGGCAGCATATGATGTTGTTACTGTTACTGCTATTTCTAGTACTGAACTTCTAGGGGATTGGGTTAAATGTTCAATCTGTTCAATTTTGCTTAATCATGAAATTGTTCATGATATGTCTTGGTACTTCTTTAGAAGCTCAAGTAATACTCATTTATCATCAGTTGCATACTTGCGTCTAGGGCACATAGCTTCCATCCCATGAAAGGACTGTCCATTTTGCTTAGTTTCTTTTGTTTTAAATAACTTTTCTATGTCAAAACATTTTGTTGATAAATTCTGTACACTCTATACAACTATATACTTAGTTTAACCTGTATCTGTTTTAATTCTGTTCTTTATCCGACTAGTTTTTTCTTCGCCAAATTGCCCGAAGCTTATGCCATTTTTAACCCAATTGTGGATGTTATGCCTGTCATACCTCTATTCTTTTTTCTATTAGCCTTTGTTTGGCAAGCTGCTGTAAGTTTTATATTGTTTATTTCTTTCAAAACGCAGGGCTGGAACTGTCATATCTGAAACATGGGAGGATGGCCAGGCAATAAAGGATCTTAATTCTCATCTTGTGAGTTTTCTGTTTGGAGGTCGGAAGACATGCCATTTTGCACAAACAATTTGCAAACAATGGCATTTTGTCATAAAAACGGATGATCATATAATACCTCGACTTGTGGAAATTCTTATCTGAGTAACCTGTTCAGTTCTTACTTGCTGGCAATTATACTTCATAGATATCTATCATGACAACCGAGAGCCCTCATTAATATTTTTACCATTCACAGTTTGGCTTTCAGCCATTGTAAGATAGTTCATCTTAGTAGTCCAAGTATCTTCAAAAGAATAGCATCATCCTGTTTACTAGAGCAGCACATTCTTGATACTATAATTTTTCTCCTATTTTACTGCTGTAGGTTAGCCTCGATGCAAAATTTACTTTGAAAGTTTTATGGGTTGGACATACTAGTTCAAATTGTCACAATGCTTTGTGTATTTAGGCCCTTCATTGGCAGTGCAATTTTAGGAGCATTAAACTCTCTTGTGGTCAATCTTTGTTTTAACATTTAACTTCACCTTAAACTAGAAATAACTAAGATGAAATTCTATTTGCATTATGTTAGCAACATAGGTGGTTGTGCATTTCTGCATCAATGATATGTTTCTTTATATCTGCAAAGGCTCTGTCTTTCTTTGGCTTTTATTACCAGTCATGTATTGTTTTTTTGTCTTTTTCCTGGTACCCTTTTCATAAGCAATCTAATCAAGTGATGTGCCTTCCTTTTGTTGAATTGCTCATGTATGCTGAACTTTGCTGTAGAAATCATTGCTGGAGACAAAGGAAGCTCTTGAAAGGCATCGTAAATCACTAAGAAAACGACAATCTGGTAAAAGTCCAGCCGTCTTCCTTTTGTTGTCTTGTACTGGCTAGCAGGACACCTTTCCTTTCATAAAAAAAACTTGACAATGTAATGGAAATCCATACAGATTTATATTTATACTGCTCTTGTGCATATTTTTAATGCAAGGAAGAAAGTTTGCCGTTTATCTTTTGTTCTGCTCTAGTCCTTGTTGATTTGTTATGTTTTTCTTTTGTAGACAGGGGTGATAGCAGTGATGGTGAAACTACCATGTCTGAAGAAGATTTCCTCTTACAGGATGAGATATGTAAATCCAGGCTAACAAGTATCAAACGGGTACATTCCTTATCTGGTTGCAGTGACTTTGAATATTCAACATGACCTTTCCCTCTTAATCTAGTTATCACACCTTTAGGAAGAAGAACAGTATTTGAAAGAAAGAGATCGGTACGAATTGGAAAAGGGAAGGCTCATACGAGAAATGAAGCGTCTCAGAGATGAGGATGGGTCACGCTTTAACAACTTTCAAATTCTTAACCATCGTTATGCTCTGTTAAACCTTCTTGGAAAGGGAGGGTTTAGTGAGGTTTACAAGGTATACAACTCTATGTCTATGTACCATACATATTGACACCTTTTTTTCCATCTCTGCCTCCCTTGAAAAGATAACTGAATTTTATATTCATAAAGAAAGGTGAAAGACCTATTTCACTATAATTTATTTAGATGTGTCTCAATATTGTTCATTTATACATGCATTTAACAAGAGAAGTTTCAGTACTATCTCGTCTTTCACCTGTTCTTTGAGCTTCTTTTTAAGCAGCCAACTCAATATGTATTAATAGAGGCTTAAAAAAAATATTCATAGAGCATCTGCATCTGTTTTAATGTAGATTTGAAAACTTTATAGCGTCTGCAATTACATAAAACAGTTCTTTTGAGCAGGCTTTCGATTTGCTGGAGTACAAGTATGTGGCATGCAAGCTTCATGGTTTAAATGCTCAGTGGAGTGAAGAGAAAAAGCAAAGCTACATACGCCATGCGATCCGTGAATATAACATCCATAAGACTTTGGTGCATCCAAATATTGTCAGGCTATGGGATATATTTGAGATTGATCACAACACATTCTGCACTGTCCTAGAATATTGCAGTGGTATAATAAATTTTTTTAGTGACCTTCCAAATTTCTGTTTGTGATATGACGACATAGAATTAGTGCTTAATTTTGCTTATTCCTGTAGCTCTGATGATTAGAATATTTGTTTCTTTGTTATCTAGCGAGAACTTTAATTTAAAGACCTCTCTCATGTTGGCATAAACTTTATAATATGCTACATGGTTATTGTTCTTGTGCCCATGTATGCATGAATGAGCATATGTTTGTGTTGCACATGTACACTCATCTTTGGCACATGCATGCTTTTGCATTCCTAGCACAGCGATTAGGTATATAAAATGTGAGCAAACTATGATTTCATCACTAAGAAGCATGCACAAAGCTATCCCAATATCATGAGTATTTGAGCTTAATGGGGTTTAGGATGTGTATTCATTTATGGTGCTAGGCATCACACCAATGAAGTTGACTTGGCTACAATGAGTTGAGATGAGAATATAAGGTGTGATAAGTCATGTCTCATTAAATAGACACAGGTGGACCATGGGGAAAATAGCTATTGCTTTCAATGACAGTATGATCCGTTTTCCTTTTAGAATATGTTTTGGCCAATCATGTGAAGTTGTTTTATTAAAATTAGAATGTCATAGTTGTTGTTCGTGTTTTTTCTAGCTAAATCTAAACCTTTCGCAAATCTTAAAGCCATGACATTTTAATAATGTCCTCTTTGTTGATAATGTTTTACCCAGGCAAGGATCTTGATGCTGTCCTTAAATCAACACCTATTCTTCCTGAAAAGGAAGCGAGAATAATAATTGTTCAAATATTTCAAGGTCTTGTTTATCTTAACAAGAGGGCTCAAAAGATCATTCACTATGATCTCAAACCAGGCAATGTTCTCTTTGATGAGGTTGGTGTTGCAAAAGTTACAGACTTTGGCCTCAGCAAGATAGTGGAGGATGATGTTGGATCTCAGGGAATGGAACTCACTTCTCAGGGTGCTGGAACCTATTGGTGAGTGCACTCACTTTTTCAGTTCTTTGATTTTTTTTCCACAGCTCACATGAGATTAGATATGTGGTTAAACTCTTCTTTTGTTGGTAATATGTTGAATTGTTTTTTGAACTACATGTTTTTCTTCTGGAATCTTTTAGTTGTGGCTGTTGTTATGCCTTGTGCAATGATACATACTCTATCTAATACAGTGGCATAGGTTTTCTGCAGGATGCTCCATTATAGAAACTTATAGGGAATTTTTAATGTTGATTCTGCAGCTAAATTATGTTGTTTATTGTTTCGTAATTTCCATGAAAAGAAAATATAACATGGAACTTACTGAATGTTTTAAAAATTGGAGGAATCATTGTCAGAGAAGCTTGCCTATTTTGATAGTGTTGCTAACTTTGTGTTGTTGTTTTTGTAGTCCTTTATAACCATCTGTTGTAATCTCTTATTCCAGCCGAGCAATGGACCCACTACTATTTGTTTAATTTGTTATGCAATGAATGCAACCTTTATTACATTAAGCAATAAAATGCTTTCCTTGAATGTATTATGCAACCAGGTGGAAAGAAATCATGCATTTCATACACCCTGTTCATAGTTAGCACATTACTTTTTCCCAAATTGATACCCGCATTCCTTTAGCACAATAGGCTCCGTTCCTAAAACTCTCATTTGTACTTTTTTCAGGTATTTGCCCCCAGAATGCTTTGATCTCAGCAAGACGCCATTTATTTCATCTAAGGTATTGATATTTAGAAACATGGTCAACCTTTTGATGTGCATACATGTTGTTCTATCATAATGTGCTGTACCAGCACGAACAAAAGGATATGCCAACTTATGGACTTGCCTGTGTACATTAGGACATTAGGATGCCTGTGTTCTTAAGAGTCTGTCTTAAAAAATCTTCTCAGCCAAGCATTTTTATGAGTTCCACCACTAACAAAGCCAGGCCCACTGGGTGTGCACTGGAGGAGAGGCGGGAGGGGTTTTTGGGGGGGTGGGATTAGAGAGAAATCCTTCTTTGATGGCTACATGAGTTTGAATCTGATTCTCTCGAATAGATCTCCTTATTCTAGTCAGAGTGAATGTTTTGCTGAGGAGATATCTTTCTTTTTTTTGTTTTTTTGGATTCCTTAACTCTCAACTATAAAAATATCATGGTATATGAGATAACCCAGCAATGGCATTTTCACTTCATTCTGATTGATGCATCAATTTCTCCATTTTGCTTAGGTGGATGTCTGGTCAGCTGGTGTCATGTTTTATCAGATGCTCTTTGGGAGGCGTCCTTTTGGCCATGACCAGACCCAAGAGAGAATACTCCGTGAAGACACAATTATCAACGCACGGAAGGTGGAGTTCCCTTCAAAGCCATCTGTATCAAATGAGGCAAAGGTCTGTTTCTTATTTGCCCAAATGGTCTATACACCTTCAGTAATCACTTGTAACTGTTCCCTTACTGGATTGCAGGAGCTATATGTATACACATTATATGAAACCCTCAGTTTGGTTTAAACCTGTGTATCTCTAATCTTAAAGATAATAATTCTTTGAACAAATGGATAGATAGGGAAAAGTGGTGTTTTACAATCGGACTGAATTTCACATATTGATCCAAGTTAGGAGAAATAAAAACACAAATTTGCAATGAGTAATCCGTATCTTTTTTTGGTAGAACTCTTTTTTCAGACATATAATGTGTCTGTTACTTTACTCATCAGTATTCTTCTCATGCCATTATCCTGAAATTATATTTTACGTGGAATTCTTTCAAACAAAACTGAACAAGGCTTTTACGCAAGCTTCTGGGTTCAGCTCAAATAGTAGCAACATAGCTTCTGGTTCATAGCATGGTTTGGTTTTCAATTTCCCTGCCTGAAATTTCAACATCAACTTCTTGCCGTCATGACTGGATGTCATCCAGGTTCTGCAGATTCTGGCCAGAATTTAAACCCTTAATCACAGTAATAATTCTTACTTTCTTAGTGCTAACCACGTAACTTAGGCGAAGTGAGAATAATGCATGTGTTTGCTTGTGATCATGCATATGTGCATGCAAGGATGCAAACAAGAAATTCTCAACTGGCAGGCACAGCTTTGCTCTTGCAACGAAATTTCTTCTAGTCATAGTTGTGTGAAAACTCTTTGTCAGTGCATACAAAAGGCATGCCCATTGTGTTCTAAAGAAGTTTGGTGCTATGTTCTTTTCTTTTCTTTTCTTTCATTTCAGCATACCAGTAAATGAAGTAGGAACCATCAGTTGCTTAGAAGTATTGTACAAATTCCTTGTAACGCAATTTCTTGTCAACTAATCTGATTCTTTCTCATTATTCATGAACATTCTCAGGAGCTGATTCGTAGGTGCTTGACATACAATCAAGCGGAAAGGCCGGATGTTCTAACAGTAGCTCAAGATCCTTATCTTTCATATTCAAAGAGGTAGTAAACAGGATAAGATTTTGGATGGGGAGCCGCTGTCAGGAAAATATTTTGGATGGGAGTGGATACTTCAAATAGGAAGTGTTTTACAAGCTCAAGAATACCCAAAGGGTGTAGTTTTGTACATGTTGTAAATTTGAGTAGGGCCCCATAGAGAGGATCTGAAGCATCAAAAGTTTGCCACTTTGTAATGTATAGGAAACAGCCATTGATTTGAACGGGCCATCTACTCTCTGAAGTGTCTTAATGCTCTTGTGCTGTGCTCCCATGTCGGTTTGATAATTTGTGTTTAGGCTGGCAGCTACTGCCCACTGGTCCTGTTGATGGTATCCTAGTAGTCTTGTGTCTGTTCATTCTGTCAGGACAGAAAAAAATTTTATCAGACGGTTCTTGGTTGAGGACCTTTTTCACCCTCAGATCAATATGGTTTGCACTTATTCACCGTAGATGGGTGGGCCCTTACACGAGGACTGTCGTCACAGAAGATCACCTTTTCGCCGGCAATCGACTTTTTGGAACATAGATGAACGCTCCATGCGCATCTCCCAAGAAAGATGCATAATCCAAAACATTACTAGTACATTTCTCTGGTAAGTTGGATCCTTGATTCATGTTGAATTTAGGAACCTCCAGTTTGGGAGTTTCAGTTCATTTGAAGTTAGAGACTTTCAAATGGCTGCAACTTCCATTTCTTATTACTCGGTCTATATTTTTTGGGGTGACTGGTTGCTTACCTGAGTTTAACGAGTCTAATCTAGTTTAGCGGATAAATTTGTATAGTTGAAACTTGGGATAGGATGAGAAGATGTAAGTAGGAATTGTTTGATTGGTTGTATGAGTGATGTAAATCAAAATATGTGATATAATTAAAAAATAATTAGAGTTATTGGTTGTTTTTATTGTACTCAAATAATTATCAACATATCTTAATAATTTTAATTTCACTTAGTCTATCTTTAAAATATTTAATATGCACCAATGACTCCCTAATAATGTCATTAGGTGAGTCTGATCCCGATAAATTTGGCTCAAACCACTCTTTTTACATAAATAAGCCGTATTGAAGTTAATGCAAACAACTAAAAGCAACCAAATAGCCCCTCTAAGTCTAAGAGTTTGGTCCAGCTTCTCTAGTAGTCTTCTGATTGGAGCTGAAGTCAGAAGTCAAAGGTCATCCACTATAGACAACCCAGGTCAATAAGGTTGTACATCTCTATCAATTCATTTGTATATCAGTCGTTTTTTTTTATATTTACTCTTGAACTAGCCGTTCTGACACTGGACGTTGGATCCTGTGTTTGTGTGGCATTTCAGCTTAAATTTAAACGGGAAGAAAAACAGGGAGACTTGGGAAGATATCATCATATCATATAACAATCACTCACGAATAAAAAATTAAGCTAGTGCTCATCCATTTAGTAGTAGCTGGTAACTCCCCGAAATCGAAAGAACAAAGAAAAATGGGGGCGAAATAATTAGGATGACAGGAAAACAAGAACTCATATTCCTGTCTCTGTGCATTGTTTTCTATCACTTTGTGGTTTCTAGTAAGTAATTTGTATCATCTTCTTAGTACGTCCTTGGCTTGGTGGTGAGGCCATGGCCTAACGGGAAGAGCGGATCATAGTGCGCGTCGCCGACGTTCATGGGGAGCTGGTCGACTGTCTTGAACCACGTCCGCGGCAGCTTCCCGGTGAACCCGTAGTCGCCGAACAGCACGTCGGTGACGCCCTGCCCCTCTGTGCCGGGCAGCCATGCGGCCACGAGCGCGTCGATCACGGGCACGTACGGCTCCACCACCACGGGCCGCCCGGTGATGAGCACCACCGCGCACCGCACCGCGTCGCACACGCTCTGGATGGTGCTCGGCCCCGGGTCCGCGATGGTAAGGTTCGTGCTGTCCCCTTTGGTCTCCGTGTACGGGTGCTCCCCGACGGCGACGATGGCGTAGGAGAAGCCGCCGTTCTTGACGAAGCTGGCGTCGGGGTTCTCGGCAAAGACCACGGTGGTCGATGGATCGACAGCTGATTTCACGGCGTCCAGGATAGTGGTGCCCACGGTAATGCGTCCGCTGCCGCCTTGCCACTCAATTGTCCAGCCACCGCACTGGTAGCCCAAGTTGTCGGCGTGGCTGCCGGCGACAAGAATCTTAGGCGCCTTCTTCGAAAGCGGCAGCAATGGCGGGGAACCTGTCTTGCCATTCTTCAAGAGCACAAGCGACTTCCTCACTGCCTCCCTTGCCAAATCTCGGTGTTCCTGCATAATAATTAATAGATACATCTCAACTTTAAAACTACATCCTAATTATCACATCAAGAAGGAAATGTGTAGTACTAGTAGTAGTATTATTAATACCTTCTTACCCAGCTGATCAGCCAAGCTAAGATCAGCCAAAGGGTTCTCAAACAAGCCCATGGTGAACTTCACGCGCAGAATCCTCGTGACGGCATCATCAATTCTGCTCATTGGAATCACGCCGTTGTTGACGAGAGTGGTCAGGATATCGATGAAGGACTGGTAGTTGTTAGGAACCATCACCTGCATTTGTTAACAATCATCTCTATGAGATACCTAAAACTGAGTGAGTGTATGCAGGAACTGCTGATTTGGCACTAAATGGAGATTGCCTACCATGTCAATTCCAGCAAGAATTGAAGCATGGACAGAGTAGGTGTAGTTTGCCCCTGCAGGGGTTGTGATTCTGTCAATGCCCTCCCAATCTGAGATTGTGAAGCCCTGTAATGTTTACAGACCAAGGACAAACTGATGAACTTCTGAAGACTGAAGAATTGGAAGAAACATACAAGAAGGTGCAAACAATTTGTACCTTAAACTGAAGCCTGCCCTTGAGGAAACGGGTAATGAGATCGTGGTTCGCGTGCATCTTTATGCCGTTCCAGCTGGAGTACGAGATCATGACGGTGGAGACACCCTTCTGGAGGGCTTTCAGGTAAGCGGGCATGTGGATGCTCATCAGGCCCTGGCGGTCGATGATGGTGTTGTTCTCATTGATGCCGTCGCGCGTGCCACCGTCGCCGACAAAGTGCTTGGCGCATGCTGCTACCTTGTTCCTACATTTCCAGGATGCAATCATCACACCAGGCCCAGTAAATGGATGAACAAGAGGTGAGTGCTAATTGCCAAGGCCTTACTTTCCAGCGACATAAGGCGAACCGCTGGTGAAGTTCTGTGGAACGTCGCCCTGCAGACCTGGAATGAGCTCTGTCATGCTTTGCACAATCCTGTGGTCTTCGCTGTAGCTCTCATAGCACCGACCCCACCTCGGATCTCTGCAAACCTGTATAACACAAGAACCGACACCAAGATCAATTCAGCATAACAGATGTGGAACATATTTTGATATCTTGGTGAATTGAATATAACAGATGCTTACCGCAATGCATGGCGCAAAGGCGTATTGGATGCCGGTCGCCCTCACCTCGAGGGCTGTAGCCGCGCCAATCCTCTTCACCAGATTAGGATCCCTGTGCAGAACAAAAATTGAGGCTGAATCAGTAAGTAAATTGGCTTCTTTTTTACTGACAATGGCATGACTACAGAAACTAGCTAGATGTACTTGCCCGGTAGCTCCAAGTGCAACATTGTGGGGAAAGATGGTTGCACCATAGACATTGTTATGGCCATGAACAGCATCAATACCATATATCATGGGGATGCCGAGGCGCGTCGACAAACAGGCTTTCTGGAACTCGTTCACCATGTTCACCCAGTCTGCTGCTGTCGCCTGCGGGTGGGGCACGCTCCCGCCACCGCTCAACAAGCTACCTGATGGTGGTCACAGAACCAAGCACTCAAATAAGTTTCAGGGACTGTGACATGAACTACATAGTCTGCAGTGGTGACTAAACAACAGATATACCGATGAATTTGTCCTTGAGGACTTCCGGGCTTGCGACTGCACGCTCAATCTGTGTCATCTGGCCAATCTTCTCGGCGAGCGTCATCCGTGCACGCAGGTCATTGACACGGGCTTCGACCGGCTGATTGGGGTCCTTGTACAACGAGTACTCTGCCTCTCCGAACGCGGCCCAAAAGAGCAGCAGGGCGGCCAAGAAAGGCGCCGTGAGCAGCGCCATCTTCTGACGTCGCAGGAAGGGGATCCAACGCCTCCTGACCTGCCCATAGCATTCCAGCGACGTGATGAGAAACCCGGTGAATCGGTCCTCCAAACGCTCAAGAACATCGCTCGCGGCAGGCCGACAACAGCCAATTAGGCCACTATCGCTCATGGCGGGTCAATGGTGGCAGGAGCCAAGAACGCAGAGACGCGACAACGACAGAAGCCATTGCTTCTGCCATGAGCTGGATGGCGTGTTTGCCATTTGCATATTGCCAACAACTGGGTCAACTGAAGCCTTTTTTTTTCTGCCTTTTTGATTGCATAGGAAGACAAGAGCATGTCTGCTTCTGCTGAGCAATCACAAGACTAATCTAGAGCGTAAATAATGTTGTTTTAACTGGCACAGGAACAAGCTTTGTTTTGTTTTAAGAAGAAAAGTAATAGGTAAAACAGTAGACATCCTAGCAGTTATTACGATTTGTGCAACTGATGTGAAAGATTAGCTATTGTACAGTGCACATGAAATAAAAAGATCACAGATTTAACAAAGACCTGCACACATTATTAAAGAATGAAAAAAACATCTTGTATGTGGCAAAACTAATTTAAAAACCTGCTTGGAAATCAAAAAACAGATTGTTGCTCAAATCGAAACCATTAGAACAGAAAGAAATGGAGAGCCAATCACCAGAAGTTGATGAGACAGGGCTAGTATTAGTTTGGTGCCTTGCAAGAACAACAACAAAGAGGTGGCTGGCTATAGCTACATTTCACAGTACATTCATACGATCCATATGAAGAGATGGTGCAAATTAATGGGTTTAAGGGTTTGTTGCAACTGTTAGGAATTTCTCACAAAGGCAGGACCCATTAAACAACTAACTCTTAGCACAAGAAAAAATGTTGGAAACACACACAAGGCACTTACCAAAAAGGACTCGTCACAATATTCTGTTGAATGACAGAATTAGATGAGAAGAGGCACACACACATTGTGCCTTTCTGGTGATGATTCTTATATGCAAAAATGTGATTACAAGTGGTTGGATTAGGGGACCCTTTGGTCCATAAAAGTATCAATGAGATCCAATCCACTCAATTAATATCCATCCATCCTTGCCATCAAGATAACAATCGAAACAAAACAGAGCAAAGTGCGGCGGCACGTGAACTCAACAAGAATCACACGTCCAAGAAAACGAGAGAAAAGGAAGAACACGACAACCACAAGATAAAAAAACCAAACAAAGAAGTTAAAAAAAAATTGTAGATGCGTGTAAATAGAACATTTCCCATTTCTTTTTTCATTTAGTTGTAGGTACTCACTTGTTTGAGCCACATGTTAGAAAAATCCCAGGCCAAATACATCAAGAAATGAAATGATGCAACACAGGATGATCTTGGAAGGGGAAAGGGAAAGATGAAGCCCAAGAAAAGAGTAGGCAGGCCATTGCAATCAGGCATACATCGCAGTATAAATACTTGCATCACTTACCCTGTATAACCTCAGATGCAAAACCAACTTTGCAAGGAGATTGAAAAGGACGACGACGGCGACCACAACGACAGAGACGTGGATGATGAGTCCGAACCGCACAAGGAGATTGAAAACCAAAGTCCCAACCTACAGCGAATGCAATGTCTCTGGATAATTACAAGTTGCAAGGAGAGAAGAAGCAAGAAGCAACCGTGCAAGAACAGAGGAATGGGGAGGGAGAGATTTTATAGGGGAAAAGAAGCGGAGCACTTGCATGATTAGTAAGTAGTATGAATGAACAGAGAGCAGCAGCACTTGCAAGATCCCATTGAATAATAATAAATTCTAACGTTCGAATGAGGGGGCATCTGGGCCGCACGTGCAGGAATGGACGGCTGTGGTGAGTTGGTGAGATGGTTGTGGAAGTGTGGGGCGTTAGATGGTGAGGCGGTGGGGAGGAGAACGTGACCGGCACGTTTTTTTGTGGGCTATCTGCTTTCTACGAGAAACCCAACGGCTCACTTCCAGAAAGACATTTGGGCTCTGACTTGCTTTTGTTACTAAATTATGTCTGAAATAAACCGTTTAATCAAAATCTATCACTCTAAATCAATCAGAGTGAAATAATATGGGGAGAGATTTTTTTTAAACAACGAGTATCGGAAACCATCCTTCCTCTTTTTTTTTTTTTTCATATTCTTATCCCTTATATTTAAGAACAAAGGTTTATATTTTTTTTCTATTTTTAAACTGTTAAATCAAAAATTAATAGTCTTAATCTTATGAGAGGTTTAAACTTTTTTTAAATAATTATTCACTATAATTTCTCTTTCTTATCAATCTAAACTACTCAAACTCTCATGGAATAATTGAAATTTTAGAAAACATCATCTATATTTCGTGCGGCGGCGCATGCATTTTGATTTTTATTTGTGTATGTATCTGGTGCAAGGCTGGATCTGTGTTGGAATCCAGATTAGTTTTTAGTCATTGAAATAAACGTAAAGCTGGAAACTATAGTTTTTCTTCACACGTTTACAAATCTCTCCTTGTGGCCTACGTGCTGCAAGGATTAAGTAGTGCTCAACAAAAACATTAAAAAGGAAAAAAAAATCTCTGAGATCTCTTTGTATAGTCTGAAACACAGTAATTCTATACGAATTTTATAAAAAATATATAATAAAAATTAAAAAAATTATTTAAAATTCATATGTTTTAACCTTATTTTGTAAAGATGAGTGTGTGCGAGTGCATCAGCTCTTTTTTTCAGCTGTACAACAAAAATGTTTAAGAAAGTGAGCACATAAAAACTGATGAAAAATTTTCTGCGCAACTCATGCATTTCAAAAGTACCCAAAAATGTGGCGAAATGAGTTGGAACGGTCTTGCGAAATGCGAACCCGTTGGAAGAACATATTTGTGCCGTTAAAACAGTAGTACTTTTGAACTTTGAAATTAAATAATTAAGCAGATTGCATAAGGACTTGACAGGATTTTCCAAAGTGTCACATGGCACGTTGGTTCGTCTCTACCTTTTCTAGTAATTTTATTTCTCATGATAACAAACTCCTAAATTCTTCTGTCCCCAAATCCCTAAAATAATGGGAAAATGCTCCTATTTGAAAAATCTTCTCCAAAATAGGAGTACAAAGTTGCTTCTAAAATATTGGTATTGGTAGGGTCCCAAAAAAATCGACAAAACTAGCATATAATAAAATAGATTTTACAAATATAATTCATTTCTATTTTGATCAAATAACTTCAAATCATGAATTCACATATTTCTATCTTAAAAAAAATCATAAGTGGATTCTCCGCTTTAATGCTAATCGACAAATATATATGCTCCATTTTGCGGTAGCTATAAGGTCACATATGTCCATTTTTTTGGGTACGAGGGCTCAGTGCTCCCTTTCGCCTTCACAGTAAAGTTTGCCATTTTTGCGTGAAAAGTGCACCCTTTCCAGCTGTACTTTCCTCACCGCACCAAAAATTTTATGGTAATTAACTCTCTGTCACACGAACATTACTTTAATAAAATATTATTGAAAAAATTTTTGTTAGTAAAATATCACTTAAAATTTTTTATTTGCATTTTTATTCTTGTCTTCCTCACTTCAGTTATCCAACATTTTTCTTCTTAATTATGGTGGGTTCCTGCGTGAATCTCAGACTTGATTGGCCATCTTATCCGACTTCGACGAGGATCTGAAACTCGCGTGGTCATCTTCTCTTGCAATCCTTCTTCTATGTGGATCTAAGACTTCTTCTCTGACGACAAGTATGTCTGTTGCAACTCAAGTAGGCGGTGGTTGCACCCGATGATGCACCGGGAGATCTAAACTCGAGCAATTGAGGGTGAGGCGGTGGCAGATCTGGAGCCCCTAGGCTGACAATGGCATCGTCCTATAACCATGTGTGCCCATTTGAGCTGGCAGTGACTTGGTTCGAATTCCTTTGGTGGTGAATGATAGATCCTGTGGCTAACACTGGCAGTAGGGCAGTGGCTTGCAAAGTTGGCGATGAGGGTAGCGAGGAATTTAAGTGAGTCAAGCGGCAGTTCACGATAGATACTAGGGCGAGTGCCAGCAGCGATGATGAGGGCGGCGAGGAACTCGGGTGACTCAAGTGGCGGCTAGAGCTCGCCAATGGTGGTGAAGCAATGGTGGTTTTGGGGAATCGGGTGATCATCAGTAAAAGGAGTAGTTTTGGAATTTAAAAAAATCTATTTTGAATAATATTTCACTAAACAAAAAATTTTGAGCAATGTTTTACTAATTTGATCTTCTTTGAATGATATGGAGTTAATTACTCCAAAAATTTTGTAGCTGAGTTTAGACTTTTCAAATAAATTAGTTTATTAGGATTTGAGCCTTTAATACTAGTAAGTCGTAGGTTGATTATTGACAAATCCATTTTAAGTGGTAGTTTTTTTAGCTTTTACTAAGCAGTCAAACAAACACATGGGAAATATATAGGAACATTGATTATTGACAAATCACTCCAATAGGAGACCCGCATATCAGCCATAGTTTCTATAATTTTTTTCCCAAAAATATCCAACCCCTAAAGATTTTACAGGGATGATGGATACATTGGGAAGCAGAATTGCAAGAGAGTGTAGTCTATGTGTGTGGGGGCAATGCTTTCATCAATGTTAACGCGATGGAGGGGAAAAGCACATGCCTCACTCAACCTCACATTTGCAGGATTAGATCTCCCAGATTTATCAGCTAAATCTACTGGATGGATTTGTATCCAGATTATTGGTTTCAAATTCAACACTCGTGAGATATCTGGAGGTTGTCAGCTGGTGATAGATTGATAATCTAATCTGTGTGGTGTTCGGATTTTTTTTTTTCTGATTAATGATAGAGTATGTGAATTATTACTAGTACCTTTAAGATAACTATACTAATTACCTGTTTGAATAAACTCCAACAAATAAAATGGAGGATAGATCTACTGAGATGGATATCCAATATAGGATGGGACTCAGATGATAATGACCACTTGACATAATGCGACAACTCAATCCATCTCGCCCTGAAAGGACCACTGGACCGGCCTTTTCATAGCCATGGTCCTCATGGATCATGATACCTCCACTACGACATTTTTCTTTTCGAAAGGATGCGTCATTAGACATATAATTTATCGACACAATATATCTTGTATTCGCTATATCGATTCCATGCAATGATTTGTTGGTTCCAACACAAAAAAACAAAGGCCTACGTTCATGTTTCTAGTCTATGCGTTGATTTTTCTCTTCCCCTCGGTATTTGTTGCGTATTTTTGGATGTATACATCAGACACTAGCTTGCAATCAATGTAGGTCGTTAGCTAAGAAGGTTAAAATGTGTATCTCAAAAGATATGCGGTTCGCATTATAATCTTAATTATAATAGATTTTAGTATATATTGAAATTAGAGATAGAGTACATTACACATATATTCTATTTGACAGAGCGGAGTTTTGTGTTGCGTTTTAAGTTTAACAACTATATATGTGCGTGAAATACCTAAAAACTTAATGTTTAAGTTCCATATACGGTCTCCTCTTAAGTTTGCTTTCAAGCTTCCACTACTACTACATGGCTGTATTGAAATGTGGAAGTTATACTTGAAATATATTTGAAATATGAATACAACGAGATTACGTGATTCAGAATATGTGACCAATGAGAAATAAATTTGAGTTGCGTTTCAGCTTGAAAGGCTGAAAGGATTGGCCATGCACGTTGCTTGGACGCTGATTTATCGACTCCATAATCACGCAACCCAATTTATCACCAATCAAATTTATCGACAATGCGACAAGCATGTAACAATCGACAGAAACAACTCCAAATTAATTCTAGGCCATGCCCTGAATGACGGCACGACTTCCATCCAAATCAACACATTAAGGTTGCTAAAGATTTGAGTTCAACACGTTATCCTTGTTTCTTCCTCGTTGCCAGCACGTAAAGAAAGATAACATATTGTAATGGTCAAATCAAATCAAAGATATATTTTATGGATAGCGAGATAAAAGCTAGCATCTGCACGGCGCAGCTAATTCGCCGCGTAATCCTTGACCCCTTACCCTTTCTTGTAAGGGAAAATTTCTTTCCCTACACTAGACATTTTAAAATTATGATTTATAAATTTGATAATCACATATCAATGAAATATTTAATAAAATATAAATTATGAAAATTTTATAATGGTGTACAAAAATTTTCTCCTTCTTACAAAACTAGTTGAATCTCACATAATTAGGTACTGGTTTTTATATGAGTTAAAATTCTATGTATGTTTTATAATATATGTCATATTTTAATATTATAACAGAAATAAAATTGATTTTGAATACAATTTTTCAGATTAGCATGTTTCATAATAAAAATAGAATTAATTTTGGATGTAATTTCTGTGATGATGAATTTATATTGTTATAAATATAATGAATGGAGTAGATTTTTTTTTTCTATTTTTTGATTAATGTGGAAATTTCTAACAATTTTTCTTTTTAAAATTAATATGAGAATTTTAAGTATTTTTTTATGTGAGTCAGAATTAATATGGTGTTTCTAATATCACTAGAATTTATTATATAATATAAATATGAAAAACTTGTGTCATGTGTTGACTATGTGTTTGAGTGTGCTGTTCACGTAGAAACTATGAACTTTGATGGATTTAATCCTCCCTCCCACCCTATATTCGGGCGAGGGTGTGTGCGTAAAAAGTATTATGTACCATCCGATTGAGAATGAATGGCTTAGATTGATGGTGACATTTCAACGTGTGACTTTTTTTAGTAGGTATGATTAATCTGAATTATCTGTTGCTTCAGATCGTACAACTTCGAATCTTTTTCTACCATCCCTCACAGTAAAAAGTCCAATTAAACATTGGAATGGGGCCGTCTAATCAAGCATCGACAGTCTCCATTAAGACATTGGCAAAAGAAAAAATTGTACCCTTATTTTATTTATCATGGTCCATCTGGAATGTTGATCAGACGAACCCGGTGGTTTCTTAAGCTGGTACGACAGAGAAAAGAAATTTCAAGGCGTCCAAAACAAGAGCTAAGGTGAAAAACACAAAGATAAAATTGCAAGCGCCTGATTTTATTGCATACAATCTCACAGTAACAACCTCAAGAATGCATCACTCTCTTATTGTCCAAACAAATCTAAAGACAAACGTATATGCCTCAAATGTTTCATCCCAAGGAAGCGCTCATGATACATGTAGCATCTGTAGCAGATGCTTCAGATTTCTATTTCTTAACCTCAGTGGTGAGCCCAAAACCGAAGGGGAAGAGCGGGTCATAGTGTGAGTCACCAACGTTCATGGGCAACTGATCAACAGACTTGAACCATGTCCTGGACAGCTTGCCACTGAACCCATAGTCACCAAAGAGCACATCAGCCACCCCCTGGCCCTCTGTGCCCGGCAGCCACGCCGCGACAAGGGCGTCGATCGTGCTGAGGTATGGCTCGACCACTAAGGGCCTCCCTGAAATTATGATCACGACGCACTTCACGCTCTTGCAGACGGTCTGAATTACGCTCGGGCCGGGTTCGGGGATGGTCAGGTTCAGGTTGTCACCGAATGTCTCTGCATATGGTGGTTCTCCGACCACGACAATCGCGTAGTCGTACTTGTCGCCATTGACAAGGCCGCTGTCTGGGTTCTCGGAGTAGACAACTTGTGTGCTAGGATCGACGGTGGACTTGATTGCCGAAAGAATTGTAGTTCCTGTTTCAGATGGTTAAAGTTGCAAATTGTCACGAAGCAATTGATGTTCTATGAACTTTGTCTGAATGGTTTACTAGACACTAAAGAAGAATGATGAAAGAAACACTAGTTACCATAAGTGAGGTCGTTGCCGGTCTGTCCTTGCCAAGTGATTGTCCATCCTCCACACTGATTGCCCAAGTTGTCAGCGTGGCTTCCCGCGACGAGGATCTTACCGGCCTTCTTAGGAAGGGGCAGCAATGGAGTATAGGCAGACTTTCCATTCTTCAGCAATACCAAGGATTTTCTGACTGCTTCCCGTGCCAGCTCTCGGTGTTCCTATCCAGGGAAGAAAGTTGATCAGTACATTTTCTAGATGTATGAGATGTGTCAGAAAGAAAAGAGAGAGGTTCAGAGTCTGACTGGCTTTCCAAGTTCACCACTGAGGCTAGGATCGGCAAAAGGGTTCTCAAATAGACCCATAGTTAACTTGACTCGAAGAATCCTATAAACTGCATCATCGATTCTGCTCATTTTGATAATGTTGTTTTTAACTTGGTATGTCAGATCGTCAATGAATTCCGTGTAGGCATAAGGAACCATTATCTGCAAATGATGCATTTTGGGGCATGATCAATGCAAGAAGAAAATATTGCATGAATGCAAGTAATGCAAACAAATAACAATTTCAGGATAATCAGAGAAGGTTTACATTGACTTTCTCATGGTTTACATGTTAACCACTTTTACTTCTATCTGAATATTTGATGCCATGTGGAGTAGTAAAAAAAAAGTAATGCTTTACTGGATTTTTCTAAGAGGACAATAAGATGATCTGTGGCACTCGCCTTGTTAGATATATTTGATTCATAATTTCATTTAATTTACATATCTTACCATATCAATTCCGGCACCAACACCAGCCTCAATTGAATAAGAATAGTTCAGATGGGGAGGGGAAGTGATCCTATCAATGCCTTGCCAGTCTGAAATCACAAAACCCTGTTTCCACAAATTGCAAAAATTACAAAAGTTAAGATATCTAATATACCTGAAGAGAAGAACAAAAAAACAAGTGATTGTTTTCATAATGAGCAACTAACCCTAAAACGGAGCTTATTCTTCAGAAAATCAGTGATTAGGGCATGGTTTGCGTGCATTTTCACTCCATTCCAGCTAGAGTAAGAAATCATGACAGTGGAGACACCTCTGATGACAGCATTATAGTAAGGAGGCATGTGGATCCTCAGCAGCCCATGAGTATCAATGATTGTGTTGTTCTCATTAATTCCCATGAACGTTCCACCATCACCAACATAGTGCTTTGCGCATGCAGCAACTTTTTTCCTACACGGTGTGACAGTGACCACAATATCAGCATAGAAATATGAAGCATCAAAAGATAGATAGATCTTGTAAAGAAGCACTACTGTCACTTTTAAACAGGAGCCTGTAAGCCAAAGAGAAGACAATATAGATTATATCTGTCAGATGAACATTACCCTCCACCAACGTATGGTCTTCCTAAGGAATTTGACGGAACATCGCCTTGCAAGCCAGAGATGATTTCAGTCATTGACTGGACAACCTTGGGGTCTTCACTGTAGCTTTCATAGCAGCGGCCCCATCTTGGGTCTCTGCAAACCTGGGAAACATTATGTAAACTATGTAAGTGAAGTTCCTACGAATAATAAAAGCCACACTGGATACCCAGCCTGAAATATTTATACTGCAAGAAATATTATCTCTTACTGCAACACACGGAGCAAAGACATAAGGAATTCCTGTAGCTCTAACTTCAAGGGCGGTTGCTTCTCCAATTTTCTTTACCAGAGCAGGGTCCCTGGCAGGTAAGGTATTAACATATTAGAACAGACCATCAAATGTGCCACAAGGACTTGTATACAACTACACAACACAGTTTGCATATTTAACATATCAATGGCATCTTCGGCATGGAAATTATGAGTTCAAAAACAAGAATATTGTATCTTAGGGTGCAAAATCATTCAGGATTTCTGTTGCCAAGACACTGGACAAGTAACTCACGAATGTGATAATGGGGCATCTATTATGTTCTTCGCCTGCAGATGATCTGGTTCAATACATATCTAACTTACATGTCCTAAGCTATCTACATTTTAATGCCTGCAGCTTGGGGATGAGCAAACAAAAGGAGGTTTTACACAGGAGTTCTATGCATGGTTGTACTAATAATGAGGTAAGTAGTAGGGAGAAATTATATTCTCTTAAGTACATTTCAACTTGGATAACAGGTAAAGTTCATTCATTAGGAGTTGCTGTGCTGAGGTTGTGATAATTAATGGTAAGTGTTAACATGAAACTATAAGATAGACAAAGTCATGTAAGAAGTAAAGTCGATTCCTACCTGGTAGCCCCGAGCCCAACATTGTGGGGGAAGATAGTAGATTTGTAGACGTTATTGTGACCATGAACAGCATCAATACCATAGATAATTGGAATACCTAGGCGGGTGGATAGAGCGGCCTTCTGCATTTCGTTCACCATCGAAGCCCAAGTCTCTACAGATGCTTGAGGAGCAGGCACACTGCCTCCACCACTCAATACACTACCTGCATCACAGCATACCAATTTCAAGTTTTCAACCACATACTTTCCATTTCATTCACCTTTTGCATTTCTTTAGATCAAGTAAAGGACTCACCTATAAAGTATTTCGACAATGCCTCTGAGGTGGCATTTTCTCTCTCAATTTGGGTCATCTGGCCTATCTTTTCAGCGAGAGTCATCCGATTAAGCAGATCCTCGATGCGAACACCGATTGGTTGCTTCGGATCCTTGTACTTGAGATACTCTGCTGTCCCCAACGTGACCAAGTAGAAGGTAAGGAGAACAAATGTAATCTTGTGCAAACTCCCCATCTTTGCCTAGTGCGTGGTCTCACCACGAATTGCCTATATATGGTCCAAAGAAAAGGATGTTATCAACCATATGAGTACAAGCTCTCAGGGAAGCTCATCCAACTAACATGTGCTATAATAATGCATGCCTCTTGTTTGAAGCAAAAGAAAAATATCAGATATCAGACATCAGTCTAGTCAAAGATGCTGCTGCAAGCATCAGAAAGAAGAAAAATACAAGTGCACAGTTTACTTAAACCAGGTAAATATCGATCACTTGGTCCAAAATGCATCTAGTTGCTGGGAACCACCATGAATCTAGGTAAAACAATGATATCACCCAAATCAAGATTCATTGAAATTGGTTACCACAAACAAAGAAACGAAGAAAACAGAAGCGCAGCACAAACTGAATACAATAGGAGGAGCATTCTCGACATGACACCAAAACACATGTAGTAACACTGTAAGAGTGTATACCTTATTCTAAGTAATCAGGGGGAGCACTTAGTGATGGGAGAATGGTACTCGCAACCTAATTGAAAGAAAGAGAGGTTCTTTTCCTCTCACTTGTTAACGGTTGCGGCATGAGAGAGGTTAGCATCTTCTAAAGGAGAGTTTGATTCTACTTATAGACTACCGAGCCACGAGGCTCCGTGCAATGCCCCTACGCGATACATAAAAAATACAAAAGGAAAGGAAAAAGAAATCTGGGTTTTGATTGGGAGAAGTGGACCTCACGTGCTGTTATGGCTTACAGCAAGAACCAATATCTCCATGCCGCATCATTAACATGTTAGTTTACGTTAACATAAGGCCATAACTGGAGGAGGTTGGAAGGTCGCTGTGGACAATACTTTTTTAAAACAATTTTTTTAACAATAATCAAATTCCCATTTCCACTCCCCAATGGACTAATAGACCAGTCTTCAAGGCCATTTGATTATCCTCCAGCGACATCCATCCATCTGGCCACAGTGAAGCATTTGCAATTCTTGCAAAAAAAAAACATCGAATCAAAATAGCACCAACGCTTTGACACGCAAACTCCCTCCATCTCCGGCTCCCCCGAGCCGCAGAATGTGACTACTTAACCACTCAAAGAAAATTTTCAATTAATTCAGAAGAAATTTTGGATTTGCACGAGCATAAGTACTACAACATATTAAAGAAAAAGAACTATTCAAGATTAGGATAGGTACTTCAGATTTTTGCTAGAGTAGTTCAGGCCAGCCTGATCTGGTGGATGCAGATCAAACTAATCGCATATATCCGCATTTCCGTGTGCAAAGTTGACATGAAAGTGGTGCGCTAGTGGCTTTCCATGATCCACTAAACACGTATATACATACACGACTACAAAGACAGTACTACTAGAGCCCAAGTTAGCACAAGACAAGAAAAGGGTAGCTCAGAAATCCACATCTGACCAAATAGATTCCTTCTTTTTTTCTTTGGGTGGTTCTTGAAGGCCTAGACTAGTGGTGGCGACTTGATTGCTTAAAGAAAGAAAGAAAGAAAGAACATGTGGAATACACACAATAGAGTAGTAGTAGTAGGGAGATAAAATATTACAGATTACAGTGAACAAGAAAGCAAGAAACCATGGAGAACAAGAAGGAAGCAATGGAGGCGTACCAGGATACAGGGAGGGAGAGGAGGAGGAGCACGCGGGGCAGAGTAGAGTAGAGGAAGAAAGGACGAGATGGGAAGGTTTTAATGGTGGTTTTTACAGAGGGAATCTATGGAGGAAAGGAGGCAAATCTGAAGCGAGGAGACGTGTGTGGGGAAGTGTAAGTGTGAAGTGTGAAGTGGTCCCCTTGGCGTTTACTCATCGGTTGTTCGTCAGAGTTCCAGCTACTTTTAAATTTAACGGTTACTAGTAATTTTTTTTCCTTGTCGTTTTTGATATTTACGGTCTTCCACAATTTTGATCACAAATGTCGAGTATATTTGTTTTGCATCTCGAAAAATTCAATCCAAAATTTGGTCATAACCGAATATATAATATAATAAAAAATTTATCCACAAATTAAACAATATTTAGTTAACTACTGCCAGTTTCACTTATCATAAAGAGAGAAGTGGAGGAAATGAAAGATTTGACTGAACAAATTTCTTATGCTCAAATTATGTATCTAAGATTTGAAAAAAAGAAATTAACTAAAAAATAATCAAATATTGGCTAATGGCTATTCCTATTGGCATGCTAAATTTTATCTTAAACCATATAATATGATAGTATGATCAAAATTTGACTTGATCAATTGTGAAAATGAACCAAACATACTCCTATTAATAGCATTCTATATTACTAATATTAATGAATCAAAATTAAAAAAAGTTAATTTCATACATACTAAAACATCCCTTATTTAGAGACGAAAAGTCTTCACATATACTAAAATCACTTACTTAGAGATAAAAGAGAGTGACAGAATTTTCGCGTATACTAAAACATTACTTATTTAGTGACAATGAGAGTAATATTTGTAGATCGTCCAACAATGGTAGTCCTTTTTTTTTATTTGAAGATACTTTTTTGATAAACTCGAAACAAGATGGAGATGAACACCACACGAGGTCAGATCCGTTGACCCCAAAAATTATATTTGCAAAACCTTCAGTACTCTTGCGGAAAAAAAGAAAATTTTATAAGACTCAACCTTATTTAAGAAAATTAACTCATTCATTATTTGTAGATTGTACAAATAGATGCATCATTATCGGTATCAACAAGTAGTTGTATTTTTCAAAAATATCAGACAGTCATATTAGCATTCCAATAACAAGAAATTGAGTCTCATAAAAATTTTAGAGACTAGATCTTATAGAACTTTTCCCTTCTTAGAAAAGAGGCGATTGGTATACTTAGCATTCATCAATAAACTAGTATATAAATACTAAAGTTTTCCTTATACTTCTTCGGAAGTTTTTAGTAGAATAATGGTTTAAGTTTATTGGATATGTGTTAAAAGAAAACCATATTATTTCAACTTTATTTTCTAAATTTAATATAACTAAAATCTTAAGCTAGGACAAATACGTCCAATAATCCCTTTAGCTTGTCTAATCCTACTTTGGCTGTATATGCTGGGCCTTCCGTTTTAATACGGTATAGTGTTTGCCGTAGCCACTAATTGCCAAACGGTAGTGAGTCGCTTTTACATGTACCAACAAAAAATAACATGAAGTTTACTTGTAAACATATGTCTACGAGCGGTTTGGGGCCCGTATGGCAATTTGCAAAGGAATCTAATTTTCGTATTCACAACTTATTCTATAAGACTGGGATCTACTATAATCACAATCAAAACTGTGATATGTACGGATCAACTAATCAAATTTTGGTATTTACGGTTGACCACGGTTAAAAAAACAAAGAAATAAGTATTTTTTATTTGAAGCATATTATGACCTAGAATTGTTACGTTCACCCGACGGCAGTTACAGTGGCGCAATTGGAGCGTCCTATTTGATGGTAGTATATTTATTGATCGAGTTTTTTAGATCAAGATTTACTTAGTTTACTTTAGTTATGTTTGGTTCTTAAGTTGCAAGTTGGTATTTAGTGTAAAATAGTCATGATGAAAATTCACATGAGGTACCTTAAAATTCCAAAAAAAAAAAAGAAAACACTAGAGAGGGTTTTACTTGGTCTACAATTTGGCAAAGTTTCATGTTCCAATACATTATAGAATAAGTGCAGGTCAAACGATAACTCTGAATTGCTCTAGGCTGCATGTGTACACACTCAATTGGGCCCGAGGAGCAGAAACTTGTGAACAAGTTGTGTTTCACGAAAATGGTCTGTTCAAAACTGAAGCACACGCCCTCTAAAAAAATAATTGAAACATATGGCGTGTAGGTTCTTTTCCACCGGAAAAAGAACAAAAAACCATTCGTCTCACATCCTTGTCAATCCAGGCAGGCATGGGTGAGAACTCTCTCTAATCACGCACAACACACAGCTTGAGTGGCGCGTGCCGACAAACTCTACTCTCATGGATAAGGTAATCAAAGATGGTCGGTTGATACCAGTTAAATCTCAACATCTGCAAATCATGGTATTTACATTCTAAATTCTAAATGTTGTATCAACCTATGCTATAACATTATAAAATTTTGGAATTGACTAAGGACACTGATGTTTCATTATATGTGTGTTTGGAGCTCATATTTCAACTTGATAGTTAGTGTCCTGTAGTAAAACTCTATTTGTGTTTTCTAGTTAATTTTTTCACAGATGTATGCATCATGCAACTTTTTAATATGTGTAAGGAACTGTTTGGTTGTTTGCTAGGGTTTGCCACATTTTTTAGGGAAAATTTGATTTTTTATTCCACACTTTCTTTAAATAGGCGCACCACATTTTCTTAATTTTTAATCTATCTATTATAGACATATATTTTTTTTACTACAATTGTAGTGGCCGTTTTGTCCACTATAAAAAATATGATGGACAAAAAATATGATAATATTTGACATAAAATCAAACAATCTCTATATTTTTCAGCTAAATATTCTAGTGGACTTCTCCTTGAAAAGTTTGGATAAACATGACTAGTTAGCAGCGCCCCCCCCCCCCCCCCCCAAACTTGGGACAAATAATACATCAGAGCACGTGCACTTCCTGTACAACCCCATCAGGAATTCAAGGTCATGCTAAACTGAAATCTGGATCACGATCAAACAATAAACAAAAAAAATTCTAGAAAGATAATCACAAGAAGGGAATTGTTTATGTACAAAGTATGAGCTTACAGTGTGTGTGTCGGTACACTTGTTGGGTGAAGTAACAAATGCACATGCAGAGGAGGAGCGTCCAGCTAGGCTGCGCCAATTAATTCTATTCTCCCTGTATAAATTGGACCACTCGTACTGGTGAAATTAATTCCAAAACTTGGATTGAAATTTCGAAATGTGCTTTTGAATCGAATGAATTGGAGTTGGTTTGGCTATTGTCCTGAGCATCTCAATTTATAGCGATGAATGCAGCTTAGTGTGTGGTTAATGGATGGCGTGTCGTGCGTGTCGGTGCAATTAAAAGAGGTTAAGCGAGTGCCATCTGCTTATCTTATTCGAGACCACTATCTTTGAGTTGTGACCACTATCTTTGAGTTGTGAGGGTAATTCAATTGGAATTTAACTATTCCAAAGATGATTTTGTATTTTCTGTGTGTTTTTTTATCTGGTTGATAATTAATATAAGAAATTAACAATCTAAATCAAAATAAATGATAGTATTAAAATTTCTCACAAAAGTGATTAGTTAATTCAATTTCTTATTTTTATTAATACTAATTATTTAAATTTTAGTTGGACCATCGATACGATATATTTGAATTTCCCTCTTAAATTCAAGGTAGTCGGAATTTTTAAATGAAAGACATTGTATTTTTTTAATTTGAGACAAGAAATCTGAACAGCTAATGCTTCTCTATTTGTCCTCGCGTTATGGATTTAATATTATTTTGATATGAACAGATAATTTTTTATCAAAGATTACTGCTAATATGAAATTGCAGTTTGGTAAAAAGATCACGACATCAAACCAACACGAGTACGATTTTTTTTTTTTAAAAAAGAATGATGCAAAGTTGCCGTATTAGCCGGCAGCTCATGTGAATTGCGGAAAACCCTCGCTGACCGTTTCAACCTGCGATACATTGCAGTTTAATCCGGAGGGCTCATTCATTTTCAATTTAAGGCCTGTTTCAGTAAACCTATTTTTATAGACTTTAATTTTTTGGGGTTTCTAGTTAAATAAATTTAAATTTATGTAACAAATCCTAAAATAAGTTAAATATTGATTTTTATTTTCATAAAATGAGTCGGAGAGAACTTTCCAAATTGCAAATTGTAAAGTACGCATGGTCCACACACTAACATTTTCTATAGGATCCTTTTCTTTGCCCAACTCATAAAGGATTAGGACAGAGCAACTAATGTGTTGGAAGTCCATGTTTAATTCAGAGAATGAACAATAATTTAGTGACGTGACAAATATTGTTTAAAAAAAAAAATTCAAAGTCATGTAGTCTTAGCAGCTGCCTAACAAACACAGCTAAGGTTGTTACAATAGTATTAGCATGTTAACAAAAATTACTTAATTTTCACGAATGTTTTACAATAGTATTAGAATTTCAATTATTTTGGTTCAAATTGAACATCAAACTTCAAAGGTAAACAATTTTATTTTTTAATTGCAACTTCTGTATTTTTATTAAGTATTGATATTAGGATAAAATATTATATTTTTATATTGCAACAGTTTCCTACCATTCCTAGAACATATTATTTTAATTATTAAAGTATATCTATATCTATACTACTATATTAAGGGTGAGTTATAGTTAGATAATCACCTCTGTGTTATTTTCAAATATAATCCTGAGCAGTTGGTTGATCTCTCTATATCTATTACTTTTTAAATTATTTATTCAATGACAAACAAGATATTATTGCAAGCCAAAAATTATCTTAGTTGTTGAAATAACACCTAATGGATAAAATAAAAGTATCCCGCACTTTTTTCTATTGGATGCCCCAACTTGTAGTTTTTAATTTTATTGCCAGCAATTCCTTCAATATTCCAATCTTTATCTACCAAAAACAACACAAGAAATGTTTTGGCAAGAAACGTCATACACGGGAACAAGGTTTGTTTTGGCATAACAACAAAATCAATCCATTGTTACAGCAATAAACCCAATTAGCATATCTTTCACAAAATATCAAGTTTGTTTCGGCATTAGTTGGCATAGTATCTTCCACGGCAAATAATTTTTTGTTTCAGCGTCATGGTGCAAAAGCCATAGCCATCACAGCCAAGAATCATGACTGTGGGCTTGTGATGATTGGTGGGCACCACCGAGGACGGCAATCTCTACGTCGCCCTCCGTGGCTCATGGGCCGTGCTCGGCACCGTGCTTATAGGAAGGTGCCAAGTTGCTCTTGCGGGGCCACAACGTTGCCAACGAGGACGTGCTGAGGGAGGTCACCGAGTGGCACCCTGACGAATTGCACATCGTCATAAACAGCCACGGCATGTGCCGCATCCTTGACGCCGTCGCCTTGGTGACCGCACGAAGCCTCGGCGCTGTGGGATTCAATGGCGGGTGTAGGCACGATCAGCGCACCACCAAGCATGCTACTGAACCCCACGTCTAGGTCGTCGTCGCCGGTGGCAGCAAACGAGACCACCCTCATGAACAGGTAATCAATGCATAAGGAAGTTTTATTCTAAAGGGTTTGCATGGGTTCACGTGGAGAAATTACATTCACAGATTAGATCATGACAGACTTCACTTCCATTTGCTTATCGAGGAGCTTAGGAGAAAGAATATAATGAGCTTGGACCGTTGTTCAAGAACTGATGACGCAGTGAAGTCCCAATGGTTCGTCATGCTGTGAGGTCCAAAAACAATTGAGACTATTATTAATTCCACAACAATACGAGCAAGAATGGTGTAAGTAATTCCTCTTTTGCTTAGTTTGGGCACGTAACTCTTGCGAAGATAATGTCAAAAATAACAATAAGTAGATAGATAATCCATCATTACTATTGTTAAGTGTTGCAGCAGATGGCTTGAAAATATACGTGATTGGTGTCTTTCAAGACAAACACCGTGTGCCTGCATGGTATGACACTAGCGGATGACCAAGAGAAAGATTTAGGTTTTGATAAATGATCGCTGAATAGTCGTAAGAAATGAAAGGATCTCCATTCTTTGGGTGATGCAATCCACCAAAAAAGAGTAGAAGCTACTCTGTAAGGAGATGGCAAGACTGGAGGTGCAAGTAATTTTTTTTTTTTGATGAAAAGGACAGTAGCCTGCTTTTTCATTGATTAAGACAAGAGGAATGAATTACACATATAGGTGATCAGGTGTCTCTTAATTACAGAGAATAGGGACATGCATCAAAAGGAACAGCACCATGCAACGTGAAAAAAAAAAATTGCTTTGAGTTCGGGATTCCATCCACGCTAGCTCTGCATGTGACTATGGATGTTTGGCACTTCAGGAGACGACGCCGTCGGTCATTGCGCCCCTGAATTTCTGTAGCGCAAAGTGTACATGGCGATAGAAAGCTTCTTTGCCAAAAATTCTTTCCAGCCTACGCAACTTGTCTCGAGAATAATAGTGATCCCCTTAAGCCGAATCACCGACTTGGCTATCTGTGCCCTTGGATGAGTAGCGTTCCTAGTCGATACGCCCTTGCTTGTCTCCAGCTCTCTGCTTCGGTCCAAATTTGGTCGGTTAGGAGCCAGGTAGATTTGCCACTTTGCCTGAAGATCCTTTGGTATCGTTCCTTCCACACTGTCCACTACACAAGTATGAAGAGTGAATTCCATCCTTTCCGCCTGTCAGTTAGCAGTAATTGGGCCGTTTTCACCCAAACCTCCTCAGCCTTGATTGCATTTACAAATTGAGACAGCAGGTGCTATAGGCCGAGCCTTCCCAGGACTATTCTCCAGAGATGTCGTACAAAAGGGGCATTTCGTCAGCAAATGAAGTCCAGTCTCCTGATGTGTGTGGCAAAGGGCACGAGGTGCAAGTAAATTGATATCCCATGCTTACCAAATGGCTGAAGATTCAAAAAGCAAGTTCCTAGAAAAGGTGGAAAGAAAGCTTTTGGATTAGCAAAAATATGATCGTGAAAGAAACCATATGTAAAAAGATTTAGTGCAAGTTTTGTTCTGTTAATGGTGTCTGGGTCATAAAGTGGTCTAGAGAAAAATTATGAGACTAGGAAGCAAACTATTCGGGTTTTTACCCAAAACTCTATTTCTTGTTTCAATTTATGAAACCGCGGCGAGGCCCTTTCCATCTAAAAAACAATGCAAGGGAGTTGTGGCCTATAGCTTTTTGTGATTATTCTAACTTTGTTGCTTCTTACATGAAAAATTATTGATTAATCAATAAATTAACTTCCTCCTTTTGACTGCTAATTCAACCAAACTCTGCAAACACCACTAGTACAGAAAAACTTTCTTCTATCGGTAAAAACACCCTTCTACTATCGGTTTTCGTACCGATAGAGATAGACACGATAGAACAAGACATAACATTTTCTATCAGTAAATAACTGACAGAAGAACTTCACAATTCTATCGGCATATTAGGAATGTACCGATAGAAAATCCGTCGTAGTCTGACGTTTAGCAGTGGGAAAAGTACCACTCTTCTAACGGTTAATTACAAGATTATCGACAGCAAAAATCTTACTATTCTATCGGCACCTAATGAGTGCACCGATAGAAATCCCGTCGTAGTCTGACGTGTAGCGGTTGGAAAAATGCCACTATTCTAACGGTTAATTACAAGTTTACCAATAGAAAAAAGCTTAGTACTATCTCGGTTGGAAATGAGATAACCGATAGAAAAAATCTTAGCACTCTCTCGGTTGTGTATGAGTTCACCGGCAGGAAAAATCATACTCTTCTAATCGTTAATTTCAAGTTTACCGATAGAAAAAACTACAGTAGTCTCTCGGTTGTGGATGAGTTCACCGGCAGGAAAAGGCACACTATTCTGACGGTTAATTTCAAGTTTACCGATAGAAAAAGTGGTAGTAGTCTCTTGGTTGTGGATGAGTTTACCGATAGAAAAGTGGTGGTAGTCTGTCGGTTGTGGATGAGTTTACCGATAGAACATTCACATATACAGTACGTTATTTACATTCACATATACAGTACAGATGCAATACATTATAGATTGGATACACAATACAGTACAAATGCAAAGAAGGGTAAATTCACAAAACAGATTGACACATTAGACAGTTATTCACATATATATGGACAAATACAAATTGCAATCCAATGTGGACATTTATTGACATATATATTTATTCACATGTATATAAACAATCTATACACGAAAAAGAGAAAATTATCATGGCGGATGGTTGGGCGCAACTTCCTCCATGACATATTGAGCCCAGATTTGTCGAAGATCTCTAATCTTTGCATTTTCGTATGAGTCTTTCAACATGGCGCTCTGCAAGCATGTGTGAATACTTAGTAACTAACTTCCTAATTTAGAACGTGACACCCAATTTTCAAATTTGAGTTAGCTATCGATGCTTACCTGGGGGAATTGGGCAAAGTTTATCTGCACTAGGTCGTACATGTAGCGCAAAACATAAAACCCGCATTCCCACGATTGCGGCTGCTGATGGCACTGAGATAATTGCATATGCGAAGACATGTTAGCTATTGTTTCCATAAACTAATTAAGCATAAACAAAAAGTCTCGTGAGTACCTCATATTCTTTCCAAGCTAATAGGGAGCCCTGCGGTGCGGCATGCCTCCCTCCAGCGGACACATATTTATCAAAATCCCTGCATTTCAGTTAGTATTGCTAGTTAATGTATTATCATTAGCTAGTGAGGTGAAAATTTAAATCAAACATATAAGTTACTTACGCCTCCATATTCCCCTTGACCACATATTCGATCGATAATCTGTCACGCATCGAATCGAGGTAGTACACCTCGTTCCTCGGCAGACAGATCACGATGAGGATCCAGTGGCCCCTGCATTGTACGTAAAAGAGGACCGCTAGCTCAAAGTATATCTCAGGTGTAACATACAAGATCGAGTTAAATTAGTACGAAATGCACTAACCTTGGGTGGTACGGCACCAGAATGAACTCCCTGTCCTGCTGCGCCATCAGCGCCTTGGATATGTACTGCTCAGCGTGTGCGGCGTCGTGCTCTTGCATCGTGAGGCTTATTTTCTCTGGGTCAAGGAAACCCATCTTGTCACACGCAGCCTCCGATGCTAGCCTGTACATGCACCTGCATGCAAAGGACGACATTAGTATTGCACAGAAAGTTACTACATTTCAAATGAACTACAACAATGCAGAGTTAGCAAACAGAGTTAGAAAACAGCAATACATAGCATCAGCAAACTCACAGGACTCTAGTCCGTATGATGGACATATCGAGCTCCCGCCAATTGTAGAGGTCGAACAGATCCTCGTGTGCCACGGATATACTCCCGGGCTCACGGTGGAACTGCCCAGGCCTGTAGGGAACTAAGAAGTTCAGATTGCGCCGAACTCGGTGTAGGTACCACTCGTGGAGGTCTCTGGTTGATTGATCCAATTTGCGCAAAGCTGCCTCCGATATGAGTGGGAACCCGTTCTTGAACCTCTCCGACTGTCCCTGTCGCCCTTTTCCCTTGCCTTTACCCTTGCCTTTTGCCGGGGACTGAGCGCTTACCTTCGAAGGCAAGGGCGAGGTGATGGTGGCTTTCTTCCGAGGTGAAGGCGTGGATGCGCTGGGTGGGGTCGAGGCCGTCTTTGATGTGTCCAGGGTCGCATGAGATCGGGCCTCATGCCCCGAGCTGGGGGCGCAGTCCCCTGGTAGCCCAATGGCAGGGCACTTCAATTAATGAGTACGTATGTTAAATTATGCAAGTTGAGTGTACTGAGTAGGATGTAATCTAAAATATGTAGGATTTACCAGTTGTATTAGAAGACACTTCTTGGGCCACTGTACGTAGGAGCCCACTGCCTCAGCAAGTGTCTGCAGTTCCTCTGTTGGGACTGCCAACGGAGAATCGTTGTAGCCTGGCATGGCCATGTCCACCTGTACCTTTGCAAACCCCAACTGCAGAGGTACGCAATGGACCCGGACATCTGGCCCAGACGGATATACGAAGCCGTGTCCAACCACTTCCTGCCTGTCGCCTAGGTGATTCAGTAGGATGCAACCTTCCGGCTTCTGCAAATTTGTAAATATTAAAACAGGTTAGCGAAACAACTCTAACAGAATGGGAGTGGCATCAACTTAAGTGCACAGATGAAGGCTTGCAGTACCTCAAGTAGATCCACTGGATCCGCGAGGACCTTCGAAGCGCAACTGCTTATCCGACCCCGCGGGGTACTGTCGCACTGGGGTTCCGCATCTGCACTCTTGGTCAGCAATGCATCTCTCAACCGTGCAAACTCTTCCCTCATTTGTGCGACCTCAGACTGCACCTCAGCCCGTATCTCCGCCCGTACGTCAGCCCGTATCTTATCGGAGAGCTCCGTTTCCTTTTCCTTCCAGGAGCGGGCCTTCTTCCTCGGTGAAGCTGGATCTGCGAAACCGGCCTTCCACGACACAATGGCTCCCACTGCCCGTGTCCGCCCGGGATGCTCCTTATTTCCTAGAGCCCGGGTGAGGATGTCGTCCTCCCTCTGTGGGGTAAAGAATCCCTCCACTGCCTCCTTCTCTAAAGAGATCTGTTACATTAAAGTTACCTTATGAGACAAATTGCCTTATATACACTTGTGCGCACATAGTTTACGAGGTTAGCCAACTTACCATTCGCCTCACAACCTCAACGTCCCCAGGGGTTGCGAACTGCACAAACCCGGTGGATGACACGGACCCCCTCTCCCTCCACCATTGCTTGCACCTCTCATCTCGGAGAGCGGCAACTCAGGGGTGTCGATGATAGAATTTTGCTCGTCTTCCTTCTTCCACTGCTCCTCCTTCCCCACATAGCCCCGGGATCCGAGCCGATGCGGGTGATCGTTCCTCTTCTGGATCGCCCTATTCTTCTCGCTAAGGGCCTTGAACTCCTCAGTCCCCTTCTGCTTGGTGAATTCCTCCCATACCTCCTCCGATATGAAGGGGTACTTCTCGCAAGGAGATTTCCCCACAGCGAGGAAGTTACTGACGAGCTAGCTCTTAAAGGTTTTCCATGTTCCGTTCATGTCCTTCAAGCAGGCCGTCCTAGGTGTATCGTCGGGGATGTTCCACTTAGCCTGTTTTCAAAAAATGCATACAATTAATCACGAGTTAGTTAAACTTTAGTATAAGCCAAGAGAACGTGATTACGAAAGAGTTCAGCGATTTCAGTTAATTTAACCTTCACTTCCGCCCACAACCTATCCCTCTCGTCCGCCGTCACGTCCTTCTAGGTCTGTATGGTGATCTTCACCCTTTCTTTCGCCAACAGCCCAACGTAGGCCGCGTACTTCCTAGCATTCTTTCCAACCGGCCTCCCAAATTGGTTGAACTCACAAGAAAGATCCGTGCGTTTTGCCAAACGGCCCAACGTCGTCACGCCTCATCCCACCCTCTTGCGCCGGGATGTAACAGCTGCATCTTCAGTTACGTTGGGGTTGGCCCTAGTCGAACCACTGGTACCATCCGATGAAGACGACGACATATCTTTCCCTACAAAACCATCAACAAACCATCAAAAATTTAATGGAAACACAAACCAAATCATTTTACAAAGAAAAAGGACCTATTTTAAATATTTTTTCCATCGGTAAACACAAAAGTTACCATGCAATTAATACAAGATAAGATTCTATTTCTCAGCGTTTTTGTCTACACATTTTCATATAGGAAGCAGGCAGCATATGGCAATTAATTCTTCTTGGAGTTCCATAACTCAGCCCAGGACTGGAATCTAATTAGGGCTGCAAAAGGGATGTCCGAACAAAATAATACTAAAAGAAATACATGAATAAATTACTTCTTGAACTGTTCAGAAATACATGAATAAATTTTGTTGATAAGCCACTACTCACTGTCATCACATAACATTCTCAATGATTTTCTATACTAATATTCATGGGCGAGCATTATTATTTCACACGTAAATATGCACACAAGCATCTAAGTGCTACTGTGCATAATCTGACAAACCTAATGCTAATAGAATATAAAGATATTGAAGTAGCACAGAAAGTAGGTCACAGAGGAAAAAAGGAATAATATGATCTATAGCACCATCTCTGGTTATCTTTTGCATTACCTGTATGCAAGTTATCAGGACTTCATCACATCTATTAGTTTGGGCAAAGTCATATATGACATACAGGTAATGCAAAAGATAACCAAGAGATATGCATTTGAAACATATACATCGAAAACCCATCCACATTGCCATATATTCATACCAAGTGAGTAAAAATTCTCAACCAAACTAGTACGTACATTGCATGCCTCATGTCCTTCCAGATCCAAAGTTTTAATAGTACGTTGTTCAGAAATATTTTCTATCGGTAAACACAAGAGCTGCCGATAGAGCAGACAAATTGTTTCTATCGGTAAATACAGGAGATACCGATAGAATATGTGTATGAACAACTCCAACATATAATGTGCATTACATGGCAGTTGCATACAATTGATCACACATACAGCAGTATAGATAAGTTAAAATCTCAAAATAGGTTCATTACAGCACTGGAACATATTATGTCAACCCTAATTTAAATCAACATTGCCCGCGGAATGTACATAATCCAACACAATAGGGAACCCTAGTGTAATTGCAAAACTCGAAGAATTAGTACGTACAAAACACTAGGATCAAATAAGAAAGATGATGGAAATAGAACGACGAATTAGGGTATTTACGGCGATCAGTGCTGGTGATGGAGAGGGGGTGTAGAACGCAGCGGCGGCCGGCGAAGGACGAAAATAAGAACCGGTGGCAGTGGCGAACCAGTGTCCAGCCGGTGATCGTTGTGTGGGAGAGAGGAAGGGAGTGGTCACGGCGGAGGTTGTGGTTTTCTTCGTTCTCGAAGAGACGCAGTGCTCTAGGTTGGAACTGTTCGACTGGAGGGAAACTCAAGGGCCGTGTACGAGTAATAAAGTAGTGTATGACCTTTTCTATCGGTACACCAAAAAAAATACCGATAGAATTATGTCCGTTTCTATCGGTATAACAAAATAATACCGATAGAAAAAGTAAATTTCCCGGAAAAATATTTGAATTAGTGGATTCCTTTTTTCTATCGGTATAAACAATAAATTCCCGTGAGACCAATTTTCCCCAGAAAATTTTTTTAATTAAGTTTATGAGATTATAGTATTGTGTTCCATTTTTCTATCGGTAAAAACAACAAAATACCGTCAGAAAATGAAAAGGTAAACACAATTTAACATCAAACAGACCGTGCTTGAAAGCTGCAGAATGATAAAGAAAGTGGGAAGATAGCCGGAAAATTGGAAAATTGACATCAAAAGAAATTGTTCATTCATTATTGTTTTATCACTTAAAAAAAATTAAAACCCAAAATGCTTGGTCAAGGGGTGGTCTTAGCCCTGGCTGCATGTAGAATAGAGTCAGTTTGACTTGCAGGCAGGACACAGGACTCCTCTAGCGACAAGTTGTCTCTAGGATCAACTACTACCGCTTCGAGAAGGCCTGCGACCTCCCTCAGCTTCGCTATGGTATCCTTCATAGTCAAACCGCAGCCAGCGATGATCATATCAGCGGCTTTCTTCTCCTCGCGAAGACGCCTCGTCCTCGCCCTAGCATTGTCACCATCCATCTTCATGCGCTGAATACGCTGGAAGAGATCGTCAAGGTCAAGCCGTAGCTGAGTGTGCTTGTCTGTAAGGAGCTTGTGCTCCTCCTGGAGGGCCCTCAGTTCGGCCTTCACTTTGCCAGTGTCTTCCACGGCTCCCATTCCCTGTGCAAAGCAACAGGTCAAGAATGTAGTGAACATGGATTAACAATACAGGGGTAAACCCAGGAGATTTAGATTTCTTACCGGGGAGGGCGTGACTGACGATCCCATGGAGGTTGCCATTGTGAAAGAGAAGATGAGGAGTCGAAGCGTTCGAGGATTAGAAAAACAAAAAAATACCGCGACGCATAGCGAGGTACTTATAGAATTTCCAAGGCGACGCATGGCGACACGGTTGAGAATTCAAAGCGCCAGAGTATTGTTCTATCGGTACAAACAGAAAAAAACTGTAAGACAACAAATACCGTGAGACTAACGAATTTATTCTAATGGTACAATATTATAATACCGATATAATAAGTACACCTTTCGCAGCGAAACTTTCGAAGTGCCTGAGACACATTAAAGTAGCGGATGTCCTTTTGTATCGGTAGAAATAACAAAATACCGTCAGAAAAATTGATTTTTGGAGAGCTTAATTTGAAGAAGCAAGAGGCTGCGATGATATTTTTGCAAGTGCTATTTGAAGGGAAGAATTAAGTATTTACAGGATAAAGGTACTGTACATGTTAGAACTCATGCTGTGGAGTAAAATTGAGATATATTAATGCTGTGAACTAGCTTATTATTAAGTTCTAAAGAAAAATGTACTGCCTGATGTATTAATGATAAGTTCCTCACCTTGCTGCATAATTTGTTGGCTGTTTGCTTGGTATTTATCCCTGAAATAGAAATTAATCATCAATGGTTCTCAACCCATAATCCTTCTTCGTGGTCATCTCGCAGATACGTTGTTTCGTCGATATCTTCAGTACGGATAGATTGAATGTCCTCTAAAAATGGAGGTATTTCATCGAATTGGTTATACTCCTCTTCGTCGACAACATCTTCGACCCCAACAATACGTCTCTTGCTGTGGAGGACAACATGCAAGTTTGGATTGGCCAGGTCAACGATGTAGAATACCTGTATGGCTTGCTTTGCAAGTATGAATGGATCGTCTTGGTGTCCGACTCTACCAAGATCGACGAGAGTAAACACGTAACTGTCAACTTGAACACCTCGAGGGATTTTGACCCATTGGCATCGAAACAGGGGAATCTTAAGTAATCCGTAATCGAGCTCCCATATTTCGTCAATAGCACCGTAATATGAGTTCAGCGCCCTTACTGACCTGGCATCCTCGGAAATAGCAAACAGTGTCACTCCGCTATATTGCGTGCTACTCTTGGCGTCTTGAGCTCTTGTGTAAAATGAATACCTATTGATGTCGTACCCCTGCCAAGTCCCTACAGTGAATCTTGGGCCTCTAGCCAACCATGTCACAGTTTCACTTACGGAGCCCTCGGCAGCTCGCGTGACTCTTTCTTTGATCCACTCAGCAAATTTCCTGTTATGTTCTCTGCTGACCCAAACGTCTGATTTCGAAGGATTCTGTGACCGTAACATTACCTTGTGCTCGTGTATGTATGGCTCGACCTCCGTCATGTGTTGTAAGACCCAAAAATGTGATTTTGCGTACACATCACGAGCGGGGACGATAGCTTTGAATCCAATCGTTCCGATTCCCTGAAGCCTACCCTCGTGTCGGGACCTAGGAACGCCAATTGGGTCAACCCCGGCCATATAATCTGTGCAAAATTCAATCACCTCCTCGGCGGCATAACCTTCCATGATACTCCCCTCGGGTCGACGACGAGTCCTTACGTATCCCTTCAATACATCCATAAATCTCTCAAATGGATACATGTAGCGCAGGCACACCGGACCACAAAACTTAATTTCTCTGATAAGGTGAACAATCAGATGGACCATAACATCAAAAAAGGATGGAGGGAAATACATCTCGAGCTGACAAAGAGTTGTAACTACGTCGCGTTGCAAAGCGTCCAATCCATCCGGATCAATTACCTACGAGGACACAGTTGCGCCAAATATTCATATCAGAAAAATCTTCTAATTAAACTACACAGATAGAGGTAATGAACTTATAGTACGAGTGCACGTACTTACCTTGCAAGATATTGCGTTGAAGAAATAACATAGGTTTGTGATTGTCTCTCTGATTTTAATTGGGAGAATGCCTCTGATAGCAATGGGAAACATTTGTGACATCAGGACATGACAGTCGTGAGACTTCGTGCCAACTAGTCTTAGGTCCTTCATGGATACAAGTTTTTTCAAGTTCGCGGAGTACCCACATGGAACTTTAACACCGTGCAAGCACCGACAGAGTTCTGTTTTTTCGCACTTGGACAACGTATAGCAGGCCGGAGGGAGGTATGTACGCTTTCCATTCTCTAAATGTGCAAGCTCAGACCTTATCCCCATTTCCACCATGTCACGACGAGCTTTCACACCATCTTTTGTCTTTCCTGGAATGTTCAACAACAAACCAATCAAACTGTCACAGACATTTTTCTCTATATGCATGACGTCAATGCAATGTCGAACTTGTAAGTGCTCCCAGTACGGTAGATCCCAGAGAATCGATCTTTTCTTCCAAACATTTTTTTCTCGAGGTTTAGAATGCTTACCGAACTCAGCTTTGATGTCCTTCACGCGCGAGTAAATCTCCTTACCGGTCAGAAACACTGGAGCTGATCCCTTCTCAGGCTTCCCGTTAAATGATTTCCTCTTCTTACGGTACGTGTGATGCACCGGAAGAAACCTGCGGTGACCCATGTACACTGTTTTCCGGCAGTTTCGCATCCACATACTCTCAGTTTCATCTAGGCAAATAGGGCAAGCCTTGGCTCCTTTCGTACTATACCCCGACAAATTGCCGTAGGCCGCAAAATCATTTATGGTGCAAAATATCGGGGCCCGCAAGATGAAATTCTCTTTCTTGTATGCATCCCACACCTGCACCCCCTCACTCCACAATTTCTGTAAGTCCTCGATTAAAGGCGCTAGAAACACGTCAATATCATTTCCGTGTTGTCTGGGTCCTGAGATTAGTAACGTCATCATGATGTACTTGCGCTTCATGCATAACCAAGGAGGAAGATTGTAGATGCATAAAAGAACCGGCCAAGTGCTGTGCCGATTGCTCATATTACCATGTGGGTTCATACCATCTGTACTCAGCCCGAACCTTATATTCCTAAGTTCGGCGCCGAACTCAGAAAATGTTCTGTTGATGTTTCTCCATTGAATAGAATCAGCTGGGTGTCTCAGTTTTCCGTCTTGTTTCTGGGCTTCAGCATGCCAACGCAAGTGCTTCGCGACTTTCGGATTTGCAAACAGCCGCTTCAATCTAGGTATCACAGGCAAGTACCACACCGTTTCTTTCGCCAACAAGCCAACGTAGGCAGCGTACTGCGATAAAGAACCGTGAAATACGTTGCCCCTCATGAGCATCATCCAAGGACCTGAATAGATCATAATCATATTGAAAAGAAGACACATCAAAATGAAGGATACAAAAAAAGCAGAATTATTGCCATAATCGGATTAGAATAATCTAACAATATTACAGAAATTTTACATACCTTCCTTGGGATGCCGACGTCTAGAGGGCATCCATGGAGGTGCGGAGGTGCAGCAGTCCCCTGTAGAGGTGCGCCGGCCGTCCATGGAGCTTACGGGTTAGGACTACGAGCCCCAGATGAACTGTGAGAATTAAAAAGACATACCCATGTATTTATACAACTATATATTTTCTATCGGTACGAAAAAAGAATACCGTTAGTAATAAAAACATCTGTAGAAGGCGAATGGTTCTATCGGCACAATACATATTACCGATAGGAATTTTTGTACATACTCTATCGGTGTGTACGTACATTGCCGATAGAATATTACTAATTGTAGAAGGCCAATAGTTCTAAGATATTTTTTGCAATATTCTACCGGTATAAACATTCATTAGAGATAGAATAAAACTATTTGAAGACGAACAGTTCTAAGCAATTTTCTATATATTCTAACGGTACAAGAATCCATTACCGATAGAATAAAAATATTTGTAGAAGGCCAACGGTTCTATCGGCGCACTACATATTGCCGATAGGAATTTTTAATATACTCTGTCGGTATATTCATACAGTACCGATAGAATAAGTCTAGTTGTAGAAGTCGACCAGTCCTATCGGCGCACAACATTCTCCCGTCAGTACTTATGCATCTCTTCTAACGGCAAATATGTTCATCACCGCTAGAGTAAATCATACTGCTTCTTCTATCGGTAAGATTCTTATAAACCGATAGGAAAAATACACCCGATGGCCTTTTATGACCTCGAGGCACATTTTATATCGGTTTTCAACTAAATCGCTAATAACCGATAGAAGATAGGGGTTAATAGACTGCATTTCTGTACTAGTGCACTCACCTTTTCATATTGAAGTCTGAAGGTAGCTTAAGCCTATTATGTTATGTATATAGCAACATGGGATTCACATCTTTTGATATTGTAGTACTTCCGTATGCTTAATTTATCTGAAAGTTGCAAATTTTTTGTTGAAATTATGAGTAGTTATTCAACCAACATACGAAAGCAGCTTCTGTTCAGGGTTTTGAATTTTCTTATTATTTTTCTCTTCAACATGTAAAGAGATTAAATGTTTGTCTAATTACTCCCGTCTCTTTAACGGATTTGGTAACGTATGGATAACTTTATGATGACATGACAACCATTAACATGAAATTATTTAGTGAAATCTCGTGACACTGATTCAAAATTCCTGAGTTTTTTTTTTCTGAAGGATCAAAATTCCTTAGTTTGAATGAATACATGGTTGTGTTTATTAGCATCATGCATTAGTACTGTGTACTGAAAGTGTAATGATAAACTAACTTTTCTTGCTAGCAAAATGTATGTTTGTGTAAATAATATTTGTAGAGTAAATAGTACTTAAGCAAGACACCGGAGATTGGCCAACACCCTCCCCAAATTGGGAGAGGGGTACAGCGGTCAACTTTCCTATTTTTCCATTATAACCTCTCTAATCACTAATTTGGGGAGCAAGAGCCGGATTATTGAGTGGCCATGATTATTAATTATAATGAATTGGAATGAGCATTTGTAGTATTGTTATTTTTAGATGGGCACATGTGCATACACCTTAGGTGGGCATTCCTTTAATTGTGTTTTTTGACATTATGTAATCTCGCTGTCCAGATTTTGTTTGATGAAAAAGAATTGACACCAGATTTGTTGGGCTTAATTACAATGCTCACCCGGTCACCGTTTTTAGTGTTATTCTTGTTTATATTGAAATTCTTAATGCTTTATCTATACTATTAATTAAGAAGGACCTTTAGTTTTCACATATTCCCCCATTTGAATTTGAATGTGTCTCACACTCCATTCTCAAATTTAAAAAATTAATAAAAATATTTACATCATCCTATCGAATGTGCTAAATTAGAATCCAACAGATGATATTATCAAGTATATCCATATTTCATAATAACAGAGAACAACAATCACTATTTTTATCAATCAACAGAATCAGTCAATACATATCTGCAACAAATAGTCCCATTAAATTAAACCCAATCAAGTCCCAGCTACCAAACCTGATCCCGTCCAACCTAAAGTAAAAACACGACAAAATACGACAACTTAAAATGATAAAATGTGACAACTTTAATTAAGAAAAGTGATAGTCTAAAATAAAAAATGCGACAATCGAAAAATAAAAAATGGATAATCTAAAATACAAAAATTCAACAACATAAAAAAAAATACGACAATCTAAAATAAGACAACATGACAACACAAAGTAATATGACAATTTTAAAAAAATACAATTTAAAATAAAAAATGAAATAATCTAGAATAAATATGACAATTTAAAGTTTATTGGATCAAAATCTATTAGTTGATATAAAAATGAAAACAAACTTGAGAAAAAAAGTTTAAAAAGTTTTTACCTTAGTCAAACAAATAAAACAATTATTCAGGGCCAACATAACGACTAATCCGGCGGCAGACAAAGCAAACGAGCCATGACATGTTTATCTGCGGCAACAGACAGACCATCTTACCGACCTTGTCACATCAAGTTTGTTTCAACAACAAACCTAATCTATCTAAAAACAGCATTTTTCTTTTGAGTTTTGATTGTTTTCTCTTATCTTCAATATCCACCTTGCACTAACAGGCATTAGTACTATACTACCTTAATACCATTCAAACTCTCACATTAACAAGCATTTCTCAAGCTAAAAATACTATATCCTCCTGAATATAATTAATCATATTCACAAATGCCTAAAATACTATACCCTCGTACATATAACTAAGCCAATTCAAAAGCATCTAAAATACTAACTGGCCCGAAGGTTTCATGCGGCTTAGTGGCTTTTTGGTGTAGTTCTAAGAGAGAAATAAGATATATATTTTGCATTTTTAAAATTTTAAATATAAGAAACTTTTTTTTCGTCCCAGTGTTTGTTTTATATTTTATGTATTTGTTTGTAAATGTAGGAAAATGAAGAGATTGTACTCAATACATGATATCAGCAAGATATAAGGAGGGATATAACTGTTGAATTGTTTGGGTTTTACTTCAATTTCGAATTATATTAAGATGTCATGTTTTAAGATTAACACATAATGTTATTTCTTTCATTTCGTACTATTGGAGGAAACTAAAAGTATTACTCTGTAATAATACAACGGATTGACGTAATTTTTTTACTGCGTGTAGAACCCTATAATAATAATGTTTCTCCAAAAGAAAACTCTGTGTTCAGTACCTCAGACTAACCATCATTTGGAAGTTTGATTCTTTATATCTTTTACATTATCATATTATTTGATTTGTATTATTATCATGACACATCCCATAAATGCACCAAATTACTATCATTATGTTAGTGTTGGACAAACAATGGACTAGACTTTTGAAAGATAACTTTTATTTTATTTTATTTTATTTTTTGCAAACGTGCGAGGAATGTGCATCTGTTTACTAGTGTAATATGATATTGCAACAATGCAAATAGAAATTGTTTGGCTAATTAGTCAAAATTATTATAACTAACCAAAATATCAGGTAATTCCGTAGCTAGTCTAATTTATCTACGTTTCATATAGAGATATCTTCTTTTAATATTATAATAGGGATATAATTGGTTTTTTGATACAATTTTCATATGAATATGTATCATAATAGAGATAGAATTATTTTTTTGATACAATTTTTCAGATAATGAATCTATGCCGTTATACTATATAATGAAAAAATAGATCTTTTTTTATTAATGTGAAATTTCTAGCAATTTTTATTTTTCTAGGACTAATGGGGAATTTTGAATATTTTATGTGAGGCCGAATTAATGTGATGCTTTTAATATCACCAAAATTTATTATATGATTAGTCGTCAAGCGTGCATTTGCACGGGCTAGCTCTATGAATTTTTTTCCAAATAACCCTTTAAAAAAAAATTACAAAACTAACCCCCAACTTTTTAAATTTGTAAAACAGGCTCTCAGTCGCGAAGAACCGCAGGCGACCGGCTAGCCACTGAAGACGTGGCACGGCACAATTGCCCCACTGGCACCCGTGCCATGCCAGCCAGGTTTCAGTCGCTATCCGGGCTAGCGACTGAAACCTGGGAAATTCTCATCCTGTCCCTTTTGCCCCGTGGTCGCGATCGAAAGACTTTGTGATGATTTCGTTTAAGAAGTATGACTTGTTTGTAAATTCTGAAATTGGGAGGGCTGATTTGAGATCTAATCTCACACACAAGTGTAACTTTATTTCAGGAGCGTATTCAGCAGAAGTTTGAATGAAATTTGGCAAGATTTGATGATTTTGGGATAATTCGAAAACAGGGTACTTTAGGGTAATTAGAATTTCGAAAAATGGCGAGACTTGAAACTAAGGCGTCGGATGAGATTTTGAAAATCTTACAGAAGGGAAACTTGGTCAGAATAGTGAATGGGAGATACTCCTTGAATTAGATCGAAGTTTGAAGATGAGATGTGGGTTTTAGCCTTTTTAGGTTCCGCGGAAAATCTTAAAAAGGTATAAGCCGCGATAATTCTAGGCTGATTTACGAAAAAGAGTAAGACGACAAAGTTTTGCCATCGGGACCGTACAAGTACATACTAATTTCGCATTTATACCGTGCTTTTGATACCTAGTTTTGTCTCGTTGGTTCGACGCATTTGTACGAAACTAGACGTCTCGGCGCAAAAGATGGTAGGTGCAAAAGTCGAAAAGACTAATCATACGAAAACGAGAATCAGATGAATAGGTAAAAGCTGAAAAGTAGAAACGCAAAGTCATACAAAAGTAGAACAGCAGAAAACATAAAACCCCAAAAAGTTGGAAACCTAACAAAAATGTACGAAAATTGAACAGTCTTAGAAAAGCCTACATCGGACTAGTGCCCCCTCCTGCCCCTCTATGGGGGGGCTGATACTCTGATGGTGTGTACCGAGAGGGGGGCTGACGATCCCTGACGCGCCGCCTCCTCACTGGTGGTGTCTGCGCAGCTGGCGTAGACTGGGAAGGCTGTGTCGGCCGCGTAGACGGCGAAGCATCGGGAAGGAAGCTAGGAAGCAGATGTGTTGGCTGTGTAGGATGCTGCTGTGCCTGGTCGAGAGGCTGGTGCCATGGAGGTGTATCGAGCTCTTCATCCGAAGAGCTGTCGGCAGGCACGAAACCCGTGTGCAGTGGTGGAGGGCGCGACGACGACGGACGGTCCGCTGGTGGCACATGTGACGAAGGACCTGGCGCCGACGGTGATGGTGGGGGAATCACGGTCAAGTGAGGTGGCAGCAGCACTCTGAAACCGACCAAAATCTGATCGACCCGCCGCTCGACCTCTGAACAATATGCGTACACATCGTCGCTGGGCATGGTGGGTCCGAGGCGGGACCTGACCATCATGTCCCGTGCACCAGTAGAGATGCCGCCGAGGATGTCTAGCTGTGCACACGAATTAATGCAATTATAGAACGACAATCCATGTGAAAGTAAGGTTTCAAAGAGCTAAGGAACTCACAGAAGAGTGGATTCGCCCAGTTAGGTGTCGGTCGTAGCCGTCATCGATGGTGGCGGGAGGGATGGCCTCATCAGGCGCAACGGGTGGACCGCCCGTCAATCGATAGATCGTGCGAGGTCGGTACCAGGACAGATAGGAAAAATGGATGTCGTGGCTGTACAGCCTGTGCTCCTCGCCCGTGTGTGTGTGGGCCCAATCCATCCACTGCTGCACATAAGGCTGCTGTCGACGAACGAAATCGTCCCTCACTCGACCCTTCCTGGATTGCCTGCGGACAAAGCAATTAGTTCGTGATGGAAATTATGTATAAAATAACATGTGAATGTAATGCATATTTGACGTACTCGTGGATATGGTGCGGGATCTGTCGAGGAGGCGGCATGGGGACAACCTGGCGTAGGCCAAACTGGTGCATAACTCGCTCAGGCGAGTAACCCTCAACCATGTGCGAGAAGACGAGCAGAACTTGGGTGCGCCAGTACACATCATCCTGCGTACAAAAAGAAGAAAGGCCGGCTGGAGCGACGGATTGGAGGTTTGCGGTGGTCCACGGATCCCAGATGACGCTGTCGTCGAGAAGCAGATCGAAGTCTGTGGCGTACGAAGGATAACAGAGGTGCGCCTGATCTGTGGCCCACCTCAAACTCAGCCTAACCCACCTCCATCCCATCACGGGGCCGTCTCTCATATCCCCGACTAATGCGAACTGATCCCGCGGAACCAGCGGTCGACCGATGGGGAAATGCTCGTACGACCACATCTGCAAGAGGATGGCGCACCCAGCGAAAAGAGAGCTGACCTGGTCTCTGCTTGTGGCGTCACACAACCCCCTGTAGGTGTGGCAGAGCACGGCGGATCCGAAACTGAACCTCGGCACGTAGCCCAGAGCCGAGTCGGCAATACTCCTGGCGAGCTGAATGTACTGCCGCTCGCAGATGTCTCCGTGGGTGCCAGGGAAGAGCAACCACCCAAACAGGTACAGCAAGTACGCCTCAAGGTGGCGCCTGAAGACCTCCTCTTGAGCGGCCAAGGGGAGCGCAGCATCGCGCACTGCGCGAAGGTAACTCTGGGGAACTCCCGCGTCCTGCGCAAACCCCCCCGCTGGCCCTACTCCCTCGAAGCGCTGTAGGAAATCTAGGCGCCATGCAGCTCTCTTGGTGGCCGCTGGGACATATATCTCCCCGCGGATAGGCAGGCCAAATAGCATGCTGACATCCTGCAGCGTGATAGTGAGCTCGCCAAAACTGAAGTGGAACGTGTGTGTCTCGGGCCTCCACCGATCCACAAGCACAGTAATGAGGGCTCGGTGGAAAGGGAATCGCCTCGCCCGATCCACCATGCGAACGAAAGGCAACAGTTCGGCCTCGAGCAAATAAGGCGCGAACCGCTCATCTAGAGGCCACATCTCACGCGGTGTCCTCATACGCAGAGCTGGGAGAACGATGCCCTGTAGAAGGCGTCGAGCACGGTGACGCTCCTGATGGTGCTGTGAAATCAGATCGGGAAGCTGATGGTCGTCCGCCATACTTGCAGTTGTCACATATTGGTTGAGAAGGTGAAACATTGAGTACATAAACAAACATTCAGTAAATAAAAAAACATTCAGTAGTGCTTACAAAAATTCACGAGAAGACATTAAGGAAATTAAGTACAACTGATATATGGAAATTCAGTACAACTCACGACAAAACATTAAGTACTTGAAATAATACAACATTTAGTTTTGCGACGAAGACGATGTGCCTGTCACCCGCGGGCATCGATCTCTTCTGTGACCAGGCTGCCGGCAAGTGCTGTATCTACGTACGTCATCTTCACGCTCCGCTGCATCCATATCGTTATTTATCCTCCTGGATCGACGTCGGCCGACATGGCCTACGAGGAGCCTCTTGTCTGGGATCCACGTGATGGCATCTTCCGGGGATAGTTGTCGATAGCTTTCCTCCGCCGCAAACCCATTGAAGACACCATCCCAGGTCTTGCACAGGTACTGCAGAGTATAATAGGTTGAGATGTACCGCGCCGGATCGATCCCAGGAACAGAGCAGGCAGCGATGACATGCGAGCAAGGAATGTGCAGTAGTTGAGACTTGTTGCATGTGCATTGGGCATCTGCATTTGAAATTCGACATTCGTGGACCCGACCAGCCCGTAGTGTGCCACGGACATGTTTGTGCCTTAGCCGAACCTCGTACTTCGCGTGCAAGCGACTCAGTACTGTGACATCATGTGTCAATGATTTCCTTGTCCGAAATTCGAGGTAATCATTGATCTTTTTGGGCCAGTGTGCTAAGGGGTCATGCAAAAGCCTTGATGCCGCCAAACCCCTGCTGTCGTAGTACGCTACTGTGCGATAGAATGTCATTTCAACTATTGCAGTGAGTGGTAAGCATCGCACACCTTTGAGGGCGAAGTTGTACACCTCGGCCAGATTTGTCGTCATGATTCCGTACCGAGCCCCACCTGTGTCATGAAGCAACACCCACTTCTCCATTGGTTTGGGCTGAATCCACTGACTGAAACTGAGACGACCCCGGCGGCTTCCCGTGCCAGTATCGCCGCGATCTTCTGCAACCCCTGCTTCTCGCAATTCCGCTAACGTACTTTCCTCCAGTGACTTCCAGATTTGTGAGAACTTTGACTGTTGGTTCTGTTTGGCAAGCCGTTTGAACACGACCATCAGGCGCTTGCTCTTGAAACGACTGTGAAAATTCGCGCCAAGATGCCGTGAGCACCAACGACTCTGCAAATCATCCCAACTCAGCAATGGATCCTCTCCCGATCGCATGTACTCCATCGCACTCAGCATTCCTCCATTTCGATCATGAATCAGGCACACGTGCTCCCGGTCTTTCACAACCTCATTCTTCAAAGTGCCCAAGAACCACAGCCAACTGCTATAGTTCTCCCCCTCGACCACGGCATATGCTATGGGGAGAAGCTGGTCATTGGCATCAATAGCCACGGCAGTCAGCAGAGTTCCCTGGTATTTTCCAGTCAAAAATGTTCCGTCAATGCAAAGCACGGGTCTCATATACCTGAACGATGCAACGCACTATTGGAATGCTCAGAAAAATCTCCGCAGTACCATGCACCCAGGAATCACAGCACCCTCGGAGCCGATTGCCGGCGTATCAACAATTGCGGTGACTATGCCTGGATTTGCCTCGCATATCCGCCGCAACAGCCTCGGTATTAAGTTGTATGCCTCAACATATGTACCAAAAAGCTCCTCCAGTGTCTTCTGTTTAGCCCTCCATGCCTTCGCGTACTTGATATTATAACCGTACTTCTCCGCGACATGTGCAATTATCACTTTCGGTGTTATTGCCGTATTTGCCTTCACTACTGACAGTATCAGACTGGCAACAAAACTGAAAGTGATATTTCTATGATGTTGTACCATGCCCTCAGCCAGACATCCGTGGTCGTCAACCCTGGTCACCCGAAAGGACGGGTCATCTCGTGGCCGCCAGACACATACGTACCATGGACAATTCTGGATTAAGCACCTCACAATCCACAGGCTCGGATTTGATTTGACCACTCGGAATGGCCTATTTAGTGAGACAGCCCAGGCAGTTATGGCTTTCTTTGCATCCTTTTTATTCCGAAACAACTGTCCAAGCTAGACGGTTGATTCATTATAAGACCATCGCGAACCCAGCTCATCACGAACCACAGCGTTATTCAAGGATGATGGATCAGTCCACTCACTCATAGGATTATGCTGTTCCGTGGGTTCAACAGGAGATTCGTACATTTCCGACGAATCAGTATACTTTTCTTCATTAAAATTCTCCTCCAATTCTGGTAATTCTTCAGCTGCATCTACTTGATGGCCACCAAATTGAGTTGTATTTCCTATACCAGTTTTGTTAGGTACACTGCCAGTTGCACTGGCATTGGTACTGCCACCTGCACCGGTATCGACATCGCCACCGCCAGCGCGACCTCCGGTACAGATATTAGTGCTTTCTCTTTCAACTGAATGGCTGCCCTCCGAACTATGTACTAACATTTCAACGTACAGTATGATGGTTCCGACAGCATAGCATGGATTTGTCACAATTCGTCCAAACGAACCCCATGATTTGTCACCTTTCAGTCTCTTCAGCACCCATTTGTTTCCATCCGGAACCATGCCTTCCACCTTGAGATTATCCGTCGCAACATTGAGTTGTAACAGGTCAACTAACCACATCTTCAAATCATTGAAAGACATTGACTGTGGTTGTCTCATTTGACCGCAAACATACATACAACCACCAAGATTATCACCGTTTGGTCCATTACGGATTACACCGGCTCCGTAATAAACGTAAACCGTACTGGGTTGCTCCATAGCTGTACAAGAGTGTATAATTAGAGAACCCACATTGCTCATTGTACTACAAAAAACATGATTTTTCAAACAACAGAAATTTTCCCCTCCCTCTAAACCCATGCGGGAAAGACCAACACGGTGAGGGCGACAGCGGTGATGACTACGACAATGAGGCCGCGATTCCTAACCCTAACACTAACTGATTGACAACCCTACCCCTAAATCTAACAAAAAAACCAACCCTTCTCTTCTCTTCTCCTCTCCTCCTCTTCCTTCTCTTCTCTTTTTCTCTCTGCTAATTTCAGAATTTTCGGAAAAATGAAATGGCCGTACTGTGTGAAAGCGACGCACGGTGTTTAAATACCGTTTCAGTCGCTATTGGGGAACACGATGTTTCCCTACAACCCTAAAAAAATAACCCCTCTCGCTCTAAACCCGTGCGGGAAAGGCCAAGACGGTGAGGGCGACAGCCCTAACCCCAACTAAAAGAAGCGACAGCGGTGACCCTAACCCTAATAATAACAATATTTTAATATACATAATCACAAATGTTTACATCTACATATTAACAAATATTTTAATCTACGTGCATACTAATAAAATTCAAATTTGAAAAACATCACATTTTTTAGTGGTTCTTCAAATTTTTTTAATCTGCGAAATCCTAAATTTTTTAATCTGCGAACATACATTAACCCTAATCTGTGAACATACACTAACCCTAACCCTAACCGTAATCTGCGAACATACACTAACCCTAACCCTAATCTGCGAACATACACTAACCCTAACTCTAAATTTTGTTTCATCACATTCACGCATTTACCATCACACTAACCCTAACAATCATTCTAAATCATATCTAAATACTACGAGTTTACGATCTAATTAATTTAAATATACGAGTTAAAAAAATATACCTCAGCGAACAGATTTGAAGAATCTCCGAAAAAAATTTTCTGCTCCTCTTTCTTCTCTTCCTTCTCTCTAAACAGATTTCAGTAATTTCTGGGAAATTTCGGAAAAATGAACTGCGCTGTACTGTGATAGGGACGGCTGGGAGTTATAAACTAGGTTTCAGTCGCTATCCCGGCTAGCGACTGAAACTTGGCTGGCACGGCACGGGTACCAGCGGGGCAATTGTGCCGTGCCACGTCTTCAGTCGCTAGCCGGGCTAGCGACTGAAGACAGTCGCCTGCGGTTCTTCGCGACTGAGAGCCTGTTTTGCCAATTTAAAAAGTTAGGGGTTAGTTTTGTAATTTTTTTTAAAGGGTTATTTGGAAAAAAAATTCAGCTATTTACACAATTTTATCTTTTAATAAATGATTTTTTGACCGATTAATTAATGTTAGATTGTTAGTCTATTCTATTGACAAAAGCAAAAGAAGAGTGCCTAGCTCGTAGAGTCATATTTTAGTTGTTGTAATTATTGGACAAAGCTTTTGATGCATTATATTGCTTCAAAAGAAGCTTTTTGGTGAGTTGAATTCGTAGGTCAAATGATTCAATAGGTAGACACGCTTTATTGCTCTTAACAAATTGAAAAAATTAGTTCTATATCACTATAAAAATATTAAATTAGTAAAATATTATATTTTAGAGATACAGTAGAATACCATCAATTCGGTCTATATGAATAAATGGTAGAGGTGGAGAGTTGAACTATTTAGTGACTTTACTACTACACTAGAACCCACCTCTAATTAATAAAATATCATGATCTATGAGATTGATATATAGAATTCAAATTCACATATCATTGATACACTCAATGATATTTTACTAAACTCTAATTTTTATAGTAATATAGAATTAAATCTCCCTAAAAAGTTATGATTAAAACAGCTAGCAAACATTTAGACAAAATGTCTTATATGAAAAGTTGTTGGCTAAGTTGGGATGCTAAGGGTAAGAGAATAACAATTGGGCAGCTAAAGTAGCTGGAGAACAATGATTAACACTACATTGGAATTTGATCTTAACGACAACTCATAAAAGCATGACTAAGATTATATTTGAGAGTTTGGTATGTCTAAAAAAAAGGGTTTTCAAACTATTTTGCTAAATATATCTATTTGGAGATTTTTTTTACACTTCTTTGTTATAATGTAATTGCTTAAAAAGTGCTCCCATGAAATCAAAGTTTTACATGCTTTTTCACAACAGTGGGACTAACAATGAATTCTCTGATACGAGTTACTTTTGAGTTTTGACATACCAGGTTGCTCACCTAACTATAATAGAACTAACAATAATATTGATTTTATAAAATAGATAGAAGCTATTCTTTTAAAGTATTGTTATACTATATTTATTACCACCTCATTACAATCCTAAATGCAGAACTTTACTTGTTTAATTTTTTTTAATTCCTTAGAGCAATTCTCAATTATATACAATCCAATTGTCTTGCTCTAACCTATTTATATTAAGATTATGTACAGGAAATCACTAGATTTAGATGGTACGGAGGGGTTCATGAGATGGATGGTTAGATCTTTTGCGTTTTGACAAAATAGATTTAAAATGTAAGCCATAAAAAATTGATGATTCATGGTTAGATCTTTTCTTTTTTACAAAACAAATTTGAAACCTTAGCCATTATATAACTGGATTTACCAAGTTAGATCTTTTTTCTTGCTTTACAAATATATTTGAATCTAGATGGATAGTTAGATATTTTTTTTTACAAAATAGAATTAAAGTCTAAGTTATTATAACCCTGGGCCACAGGGTGGAAAGTTTTATTATTGGACCATAAAAGATTTGGATTATAATACCTAACTTGATTATGATAGATATCTGAGCAATATGCTATGCTTATCTTTAGCAACCTTTTTCCACGCCCACAACAACTATAATGACACAAATAATCACAATTATTAGATCACGAATATGCATGCTAATGGTGTCTGCTTTAGTTTTTTTAAGTTCAAACTGCATCAATAAAAATTCATACATGAAAATCATTAAAGGTGGAAACGGTGAACCTATAACAAGTCACTTGTGATAATTACCTATCAGCAATATTGTAGGTGATTTATGGTAAGATAGCCTAGTGTTAGAACTTGATAATAAAAGAAAGACATACTTAACAAATCAAGAACACCTAATGAACTACAAAAAGAGGCCAATGGTTGAATCTATATGTTGTCCTCTTATCACATCCTGGCATATAACATGCAGGCCATCAAGAGATCATGTCGCTATCATCTCTAATCTTTTAGATCCTCACCTGTATGAGTTTTATCTCTAAATCATCAACTAATATCATTGGCTCTTACATAATTAGCAGAGGAGAGAATGAAACCATTGTTTTTGCACGTGTGACTATGGAGATGAGAGAAATTAAGATGAGCAGGTAGCAACAAAAAAGTAAAACTACAACCTGGAGAATCGCGGCGACGAGGTCGCTGAGAGTCAGAAGCTTCTTAAAATACTGGCCACCTGCTATTTGTTTGGAAACTGAAGAAGATATGCTGTAATATATAAGATCTTATCTAATTAATTTTTCGAGCTTGTTTTGGTACAATCTTTCTTCCAATAGATAGATACATAGAGTTAATTTTATGTGATGACTGTTTGTATTGATTACCAACACGAACTCTTTAGTTACCATAAGTAATTATTGAGATGAGGGTTAGATTTTCTTACAAAATAGATTTGAATATGGATGGGTGGTTTTATCTTTTTCTTTTTCGCAAAACAGATTTTAAGTTTTCTATAATATTTAGTTTTAAAGTTTGTATTAGTTAAAATTTCAAAAAATTAATATTTTAATTCTGAATTTTTAATTTTAATAATATTTAGTCTTATAGTTTGTATTAGTTAAAATTTCAAAAATTTAATAATTTTAATTCCGAATTTTAGATTCTTGTAGTAGAGTTGTATTAATTAATAATTTTAATTCTAAATTTCTAATTTTTCATAATATTTAGTTTTATGGTTTGTATTAGTTAAGATTTGAAAAAAATATTATTTTTAATCTGAATTTATTATTTTAATTAATGTTTATTCTTAGAGTTTTTATTAGTTAAATTTTAATAATTTTAATTCTAAATTTTTAATATTTTGTCCTAACGTTGTATTTGTTAACATTTCAGGAAATTAATAATTTTAATTCTGAATATTTAATATTTTGTCTTATAATTGTATTAGTTAAGAACTTCTTTCATAAATTTGGGCATCATAACTCAAGAAAACCAAATAAATGGCTAGATTTTTTTTTCATTTTCTAAAATTTAATAATGTTAATTATAAAATTTTAATTTTTTTAATATTTAGTCTTAGAGTTGCTATTGGTTAAGATTTAAAGAAATTAATATTTTTATTATGAATTTATAATTTTCATCAATATTTAGTCTTAAAGTTTTTATTAGTTAAGATTTCAATAAATTAATATTTTCAATTCACAATTTTTAATATTTTGTCTTACAGTTGGTATTAGTTAAGGTTTCAGGAAATTAATATTTTTAGTTTTGAGTTTTTAATTATTATTGATATTTAGTTTTAGATTTTATATCAGTTAAGGTTTAAAAAATTTAATAATTTTAATTTTGAATTTTTAATATTTTGTATTAGAATTGTATTAGTTAGGATTTTAGAGTTTGTATCAGTTAAGTTTTCAGAAATTAATAATTCTAATTCTAATTCTAAATTTTTAATATGTTATCTTAGACTTGTATTAATTAAGGATTTTTTCATAAATTTACGCTGTTATAACTCGGGACCACCAAATAGATGAACACATTTTTTTTCTTGATCAACGTGAGAATTTGATTTTTTGGTAAACGTGAGTGGTTGTATTTACTTCGAAATTAATAATATATAGATACATAGTAGATATTTTTCCAGTTAAAAATAGTTATTTTAAGTATTATACCATATTATAAATGTTCCAATTAATAATTTACTGGTAACTAGGTGCATGCGCCATGTACATTACATTAATAGCATTTATGCGTAAAATGTTTCATTATCTGACATTATTACATCAAGATGAAATATAAAATATTTCATTAACTTTATCTCTTTTACGATAATATGATTATACAATAGAATAATTTCTACACTATCTTTATAGAAAGTAGAAACTTGATTTGCAGCACAAAATAGTTTCAAATAGTGTTCATTCGGAAGAGACTTCCACAAATATACTGAACAGATGACTATTAAGAATTGTGCCACATCTAAAATGATACATTTCCAATCTAAAAATTGAAAGAGCTAAATGGCCAAAGAAATTCATGACTACACAAATTAAACTCCAGAGCTTCTGAATAAAAAAAAATAAAGGAAAGCTTCCCAACAACACCAATACTACTACAACTCATTTTAAAAAAATACTATGTTTTTTAAACAAAACCCGTTGGAAAGGTTCTAGCAAAGAGGGCAAAAGATATTACTATATTAAGAAATTGATAGACGGTGCATAATAGTTTAAGTAACAATCTAAAAAAATACTATTACAATTACTATTATCGCTAACTATCAATTTTACATGCGTTGGTGGCGCTCATCAAAGGTCTAGATCGAAGATCCATAATAGCAATGAAGCTCCCTTGGTAATCTTTGATCAAAGCACCCATGCCACCAAAACGTAAAAATGCACGGTGTAAATAATCTGCACCACCATTGGTTTATAAATCCATACATGAAGATCAGTTTATAACTCCATAAAATGAAGCTAATACTAAGCCAAACGCCTTAAAGTCTTGTGTGTAGCGACAAGCGTTTTGTTATCACTTCAATTAATTTGAGAACTCTACTCCATTAGATTTTTGCACCAACAACATGAGAAGTGTTAAAAAAAATTAAGGTAACAAGGAACAACTTATGACAGGAAATAATCATGAAGTTAAGCTATCTAAATTATAATTAACGACATGGTGGATGATCATAGAAAATAATTCTAAAGTTCTCCAAAGAAAAACAGATATCAATATATCAAAATGACTCACTAAATTTATTTATCTAAAATGCACCACAATCCCAATTTAAACATAGATTTTAGTAGATAAAAAGTTTTTGTTAGACATCACAACACACGTAGCCAAATCACATCGGTCATTTTGTGAAGCTATCTAATTCATAGAACATGACAGATATTTCTTCCAGACCACAAAATTTTAGAACATTTATAATTGTGTTCCATTGAAAAATCTTGCTGTGAAAACCGTAGGACTGTGTCCTTATCCTTGAATTAATCCGTTGTCAAAAAACGGTTTATCGGGACAATCAAAAAATAACTAGCAATCTATAATTCCAACTAAGAGCCGTGCATTACAGAACAAAACAAATCTAAACTCCACTTAACTCTTTAAGACAAAGATGAAACTAAACTCTCACTAGCTTACTCCAAACCCTAAGATAAACCAACTCGCAGAATCCAACACTTACACTGATCTTGGTCCTAACTAACACCTACGTTCATGGCTTGGTCGTGAGTCCGAAGCCAAACGGGAAGAGCGGGTCGTAGTGCTTGTCGCCGACGTTCATGGGGAGCTGGTCGACGGTCTTGAACCACGTCCTGGGCAGCTTGCCGGTGAACCCGTAGTCGCCGAACAGCACGTCGGCGACACCCTGGCCCTCGGTGCCAGGGAGCCACGCGGCCACAAACGCGTCCATCTTGTCGAGATACGGCTCCACCAGCAGCGGCCGCCCTGACACGAGGATCACCACGCACTTGATGTGCCCGCAGACGTTCTCAATCACCGAGGGGCCCGGCGCCGGGATGGTCAGCTCCTTGTTGTCGCCGTTGAACTCAGCGTACGGCGGCTCGCCCACAACCACCACCGCGTAGTCGTACTGATCGCCGTACTTGGTGACGTCGCTCTCGGACGGGTTGTCGGAGTACTCCACCTTTGTGCTCTTATCGACGGTCGCCTTGATGGCCTCGAGAATCGTGGTTCCTGTCAATGCAACAGGTTTGATTAAACATTTTTTATTAGTTCCGTGCTATACATGAGCAATTTCGGTCCGACACAAGCCACGTAGAAACATTCATACATACCGACAGTTAAGTTGTTGCCGCTCCGTCCTTGCCACTCGATGGTCCAACCGCCACACTGATTGCCAAGGTTGTGAGCGTGGGTTCCAGCCACGAGGATCTTCTTTGCGTTCTTTGGGAGGGGCAGCGGCGGCGCATCGCTGGACTTGCCATTCTTCAGCAGCACCATCGACTTCCTAACCGCCTCTCGTGCCAGCTCGCGATGGTCCTGTCCAGCAGAAAACAAACAAAATGTTGATATATATGCATATTTGTGGTTTTGGAGATGGTTGTTAAGAAGTATGAGCTAAGACCGACCGGTGAGCCGACTTCTCCTGCCAAACGCGGGTCGGAGAAGGGGTTCTCGAAGAGACCCATGGCAAACTTGACCCGAAGAATCCTCGAGACAGCGTCGTCGATACGGCTCATGATGATTTCGCCACGTTCTACTTGCTTGGTCATGTCATCAATGAATTCAGGGTATGCATAGGGGATCATAACCTGCAAGAGAGTAAATTGTTCAGCTTAGAAGTTACAACCCAAGTGGTTTGCATCACTTGTAGTTGTTTATTTTTACCATGTCAACTCCGGCGTGAATCGCTTGATAGACAGAGTGGTAGTAATTCTTATGTGGCGGGTCAGTGATCTGATCGACGGCTTGCCAGTCAGAGATCACAAATCCCTGTTCATTCACATCACAATAAAATCAGCAACTGTGATTTTTCTTTCGAGAAAACGAACAAATCAATGGAAAAGAAGATATGTCACGGCTATTTCACCCTGAAACGAAGCCGCTTCTTTAGGATCTCGGTGATGAGAAAGCGGTTGGCGTGCATCTTGACCCCGTTCCAGCTCGAGTAGGAGGCCATGATGGTAGAGACGCCCTTGATGACGGCGTTGAAGTAAGGAGGCATGTGAGTCTTCATTAGCTCGTGGAAGCTGACTATGGTGTCATTCTGATTGATACCGTCGTGCGTTCCACCGTCACCGACGAAGTGCTTCGCGCACGCGGCGACGTTCCTCCTGCATCACCAAATTCATACAAGTTGAAACCTGAAACTTCAGAACTTTGAAATTTGATGAAGTGTTCTTAGTTCTTACGGCCCAGCAAGGAAGGGGATGCCTTTGAGTTGCTTGGACCGGATGTTACCCTGCAAGCCGGGGACGATCTCCGACGCCATTGCTTGCACAAGCTTGGTGTCCTCGCTGTAACTCTCATAGCACCGGCCCCACCTCGGATCACGACAAACCTGACAGGCATGCACAATGCATTCATACAACAACAGTCCATTGCAATTCTTGATGTTTTATCTGAAAACTTTCAGAAAGATTTTTTTTGGAAATGCGTATATGATTACCGCGAGACACGGTGCAAAAACATAGGGTATTCCAGTAGCCCTGGTTTCGAGGGCCGTCGCTTCTCCGATCTTTTTCACCAGTTTAGGATCTCTTTTCACAAGAACACAAGATCATCACATGATACACATTGATATGGTTTCAGAAACAAATTAGCTGCATCCAAGAACTGTGCATGAACGGACCTAGTGGCTCCGAGCCCAACGTTGTGGGGAAAGATGGTGGCCTTGTAGACATTGTTGTGACCATGAACGGCATCAATGCCATAGATGATCGGAATGCCAAGGCGGGTTCTCAGAGCAGCCCTCTGCATCTTGTCTACCATCTTTTGCCACGTCTCCGCCGCTGCTCTAGGTTCCGGCACGCTGCCTCCACCACTCAGCACACTACCTGCATCCATGACATTCACATATACATTCAAAGCTCAGACACATACACACAACATCTAACAAATCAATAACTGCAGATGTAGTATGGTTGTATCACGAACCGATGAAGTAATTCTTCAGCACGTCGGATGTCGCATTGGCCCTCTCGATTTGCGACATTTGGCCAATCTTTTCAGCGAGGGTCATTCGGCTAAGTAGATCTTTCACACGAATTGGGATCGGTTGCTTTGGGTCCTTGTACGCCATATCTTCTGCGCTCGCTGACGCAGCCAAGCACAAGAACAGAAGAAAAAATGTGATCTTGGGGAGGCTCCCCATCTTCCCAATGATTGCTACTGTAGGTGTAGAAGACAGGAGTAGAGAAGGGCAGAGTGTTGAGTGGTGGTGATGTGAGGTATTTATAGTTGTCCGGTGCAGCAGAAGCGGGAGGAACTGGGCGCTATTGTGTTACTTGTGTATCCCATTCTTGTTTACTTCCACGAATTAAATGGTTTGACTAAGCACCATGCTTATCCTTTAAAAGTTTCGGAAACAACGGTACATCTGGACTCTATGCAGCAACAACCCAATTTCAATATGCAAGAGAAATCCATCTCCCCCGTTCTCAAGTGTTATAAAGAGTATCCACTAAAGTAACTACCATTATTTGTTAAGCTTAGGGAAATTCAAAAGAGATAAAGGATAAAAGCACTTTTAATCAATATATATATATATTTTGTTTCTTATTTTTTTGAAAATATTAAGGTTTTAAAATTTTGTATCATAATAGAACTACAATTTAGTCTCTATCTCAAAAGTGTGCTACTCACATCGATCTAAATCCAAATCAAACACGACATTCCTCAAATAAATTGCGAAGATAGTTTAAGATGGTTGACTGCTACATAAAATTTTGAGTTTAAATTCAATAGGTTCTAAGAGAAAAAAAAAAGAAAAAGAATTTTTTTGGCAAACAATAAAGTAAAAAAAATTAGAAGTTAGAAATTAATAGGCTTTCTAGCAATGTTGGAATTTGGACTTGAAATTCTCGAGTTCATAAGTTAACCCATAATCTGTCTTGTTAATTTTTTTGAGAACTTTTCATATTGACCTGATATACAACCAAGGTAGTTTGCATGTTTTTGTTGAGTTGGTGGTTTATATTAGACATTTTCCCCATTCCTACACTTGGCAAAAAAATTGTATGGATAGCAAAAAAGCATAGAAATTGAGTGATATTTACAATTGAATCCATACGAATTCTAAAGGTTAAAGATTGCTCAAAAAAAAGGTATTTGGATACTATAAAAGAAAACTATAAAAAAATTTTAAAAAATGATATTGTAATTTGTTTTGGATGAGGCACAAAGGATAATTTCCATGAGATTATATCCGTTTTCACTTTCAAAAAAAAATCCTATGAATGAGAAATCACGGTCTTTCACTTGTTTGAAATCTCATATAGAAAAAAAATCTAACATGATTCAAATCCACCATGATTTCTCTATTTTCCCACCATTCCAAATACTCCTAAACACATCACGTTGTTACCATTACGAGAGAATGTTTAGTCTTACAACATTTAGTTTTGCTTGTCTCCGTGTCAAATTACTAAATTGAGAATGACATTCTTTCCTACGGTCTTTCAATTAGATATTTAGTCTAATCGGTACGACATCTTTAGAATAGTTGTGATAGGAGCTAACCAACTCTTTCATCACTCTCAAAAATTAATTCTCTAGTTCAAAAACAATGTCTTTTTTTACTCTATAATCTTTAAGATGTAGCTTTAATTATTTATTTTTATTATAATATATAAATAAAAATTTATAAAATTATAATATTATGAAAGTATTTTTTATGAAAAATATGCTAATATAAGTTTTTTTATATCTAATCTAAATATTTATCAATATTTTAGTGCTCAAAGTTAAATTTTTTTTATGTTTTACATTTGGATGGAGAAAGTACCAAAATTAAGCAAAGACTTACCTTTTTTTTTCATCAGACTCCTGGAACAAAGAAAATCATTAAACTCTATGGCACTTTCATAAAAAATGTGGGGGATCCCTGCATGGTTAGTTAGTTTCACAGCCGTGCCACAGTGGTAGAACCGTCCAAGGGAGTTGGGGTGTCAAAAAAATAAAAAAAAAATGTTGCGAGTAGTTACCGTCGACCAAGACATGTCTTGAACTTGGGAGGGAACCGCGTAATTGATCGGATGGATGCAGATTTGCCATGATTTCATCAGAGGGCTATTGTCTTGTAGATGAAATATTGATAAGTTACAGATACAATAAAGGAGGATTCCAATTATCCGTCAATTTGTTGAATAATAGACTTTTAAAGAATTCTTGTCACAAATTACGCTCGATTTTATTGTCCGAGGTAAATCATTAAGTGTGTATTTAGAACATTAAAAATATAAAATACAAGAATAAAAATAACACAAGAATTAAGTGTCACGTTCACTTAAATACTACAAAAACACAAACTATACAACTATAACACAGAAAAAACACAAGAAACTAAAAAAAATATATGTTTGAACTAATTTTTTCCCTGCAAAATAAAGAAATTAAGAGCTATTCCTATGGAATGTAACTACTCTATTCTTTATTCCAAATGCCTCCTACAAAAAATATTCATACAAAAAATCGTTGGGCCCTAAGTTTATGTTTCTATAACTGATCATAATCCAGTGTTGGATCTCGGACTCTCGGTAAGTCCTTCCATATTAATAGCAACTTAATAGGAACTAACCCCGCAACTGCTCCCTTAAAAAAAATCGGCGGTCTTTTCCTTTACAATTTTGTGGAGAAGATCGTTTCATTTTTTTCTGTTGACCCTTTCTAAAATGTATCTAGAGGAAACAACACAAACTCATCTTAGCCTCTTATTAGGTTCAAAGATCGTGCAATTTTTTCCACAGAGATAGAAACACTTTCCTATTTTATATTTATTTATTTCATCCCAATTTCAATATGTCTAAAATCTATTATAATTACCATTATAATTCTAAACTAAACACATCAATTCGTTCACATTAATATTTGCTATTATTTTGTGAGTGGAGCCTAAACAGTAGCCCTTTTTCTTTAATTTATTCTTTCAAAGCTCAAAGGTTCAGACAATATAGTATCCACGAGTCTCATCAGAAGATAAATTGCTTTTTAATTTTATCTCAGTAGCTATGTCCAATCAGCGGCAAGGTTACACATTTCAGTAGCCAATGTTGTCCGCGATTATTATGTGGCATGATTATGAGTTAAATACATCTCTATAGCCATTTTTTATAATATCATATAATTCGTTACAATTTCATATTGGATTGATAATTTTCTATAATTAACCTATTTTGAAGGGAAAATACAGTGAATGTAGGTGTCCGATTAAAGATACGAAGGTTCGAAGTAAAGATATGATTTTTTTTAAAGAACAGTATTTTTCTTTTTTTTAGTATAATTGATTTAGAGTTTCGATTCTTCTTTAGATATCATATATGTGTGCAGCTATCACACAATTGTTGTCAATTTGGTTCTTGCACGCTTGGCACAGAGGCATGCTTATGAGTTTGGGACTGCCCGGGAAATTATAGCTCCTACTGTGGGCATGGTTACTCAAATTGCTATCACAAACTTATTTTACAAGAGAGAAATGAGTTCAATTTATGAGATAGATCTATTATAATAAATTTTGTTGATATTGAAAACATCACATCAATTCTAATCTTACATAAAAATACTTAAATTTTTCATATTAATCCTAGAAAGAAAAACTACTAGAAATTTTCACATTAATGTGAAAAAAGAAAAAATCTATTCTATTCATTATATTTATAACGATATATATTCATCATCTAAAAATTATATTCAAAACTAATTCTATTTATATTCTAGTATAAATTCATGTGAAAAATTATATCTAAAATTAACTCTCTTTATTATAGTATTCAAAAAAAAATTTCTGTAAAACATAAATAAAATTTTAAATTATATAGAATATGATTGGTTGCCCACATTTAGTCTCCATCTTAACTCACGAGATGAAATCCTCAATTATTTGATTGTCTGCATACAAAAAAGAACCAAACTTGGGGATGTAAGATTCCTTTCTGAGCAAGGATGGAAATGCAGGCTTCGAGACTTCGAGCGTATCTCACATGCCAAATCTACCTAATTTCATAACTACATAGTGATTAACATTTATAATGATTTTTAGCATGGATTAAATTCAATTAAGGACTATTGAGGTATAATAATTATTATTATAGTGGAATATGACATATTGTTAGTTTTGATAATATTTTTCTATCTTACTTGTTTTCTACTTACAGTATCCATGCAACTAATCAAACAAAATCTCATCCCATCTTAAACTGCCTTTTTTAATACAACTAACCAAACATCATTATCTTACATCTCTATTGCCTATCTTATTCAACCTGTCATATTCATACAAATCAGACTCAAATTCATGTAAACATCTAAACACATTCATAGAGACTAGCCCTACAATTGTATGAGATTTCGACTAATTATTTTAAAATTTGCTTAAATGATCATATTTCATCCATGTAGATTAACCTATTTTATCATGATTATTATGATTTGTTTTGTAGTGTGTGTGTGTGTGTGTATACACCTCTTTCTTGTTCACAGATTAAAAAAATAAAAAATTGGCTCAAAGTGAGCTCGGATTTGAAGAATTTGATGTAATAACGAATTCCAGATTATCAAAGCTGAGAAAATACTATAAGATATTTTTAGCAATTTTGTCGACATTCACGGTTTTTTGGCACTAAAATAGGGAATATTTTATATAAATAACCTTTTAATTAAAAGATTGTAAATCTGACCCAGTATTTCAACAAATTGTAAAATAACTCTTTTTAGAATTGCGGTTGAATCTAGACGTGACATGTGGCAGTAAAAGTGAGACAAAACTCTCTGCCGCACAACCAGTGTGCAATAGAGAAAAACCAGTCGAAAAAGAGTTTGCTGCACTCCTAGAGACGGTAGTACAACTTTGCATTTTTTTTATTAATTCAGGTTTAAGGTTTTGTACAGGAAAATTTCAATTCTTTCAACATTAATATCTTTTGATCTATAACTTGAATTGAAAATCTATTTGAACCGGTGGAATCATGAAACCCAAATGATCAGATCAACACAAACGGATTATCAACTGGAGGTATATATCACTATGGCTTCTCGATTCCACCGGTTCAAATGAATTTTCAATCCAAATTATAGATCAAAAGATATCAATGCCAGAAGAATTGAAATTTTACTGTACAAAACTCTGAACCTGAATTAATAAAAAAAATGGAAAGTTGTACTACCGCACTCTAGGAGTGCGGCAAACTCTTTTTCGATTGGTTTTTCTCTACCTTACACTGGTTGTGCGGCAGAGAGTTTTGTCGCACTCATGTTGCCGCGTGTCACGTCCAGATTCAACTGAACTTCTAGAAAAGGTTATTTTTGCAATTTTTTGAAATGTTGGGTCAAATTTGTAATTTTTTTTTAAAAATGGTTATTTATATAAAATTATCCTAAAATAGGAGATTGTTCTAACACATGTGAGAGAATACTATAAGATATTTTAGTATTACAATATTTTTGTGTCTTAATCTACTATATTTCATGTTTAATGGATGTCTATAAAGTATGTAACTCTGAATCTATAAAGTTTGTAACCTCAATGTCATAAATTCTTTGAACTCATATGACTATTAGATCCTCTAGTCTTTTCATATATCTTGTGTGTTTATTAATAGGGAGTTTGTACATATTTGAATGATAATAAGATATGTGAAGAATAAATATTCACTCTTTGTTTTCTTATACTTTCTCTTTATATTCTATAACTTGAAGTTAATTGACAAATATTTTTTTATAACATGTTATCAACATGACAAAGTTAAATGGCCAACCTTACAATGTTGGAGTTTGTTGCTCTTGACATTTCTGGAAAGAACTATTTCTCTTGGACTCTTCACACAAAATGTCATTTGGGTAGTCAAAATCTAAAGGAAACAATAACATATTGCAATAGCGCATCTCAGCAGGAGTGCAACAAATTAAGCAATTATTTTGCTTCGTCATCTTCATGAGAGCCTGAAATCCCAATATTTGATCGTTGAAGATCCTTTATAACTCTGGAAGAGTCTAAAAGATCATTCTGATCAACAAAGAAATGTGATACTACCTCGTGCAAGGTATGAGTTCATGCACATGAAGTTGCAAGATTTCAAAATGATTTTAGAATACAATTTTGAATTATTCCATATAGTTTCAAAAATGAGGCTATATGGAGAGGGGGTTACTGAAAATGATATGTTGGAAAAGATATTCTCCACTTTTCATCCATTTAATCTTGTACTCCAGCAGCAGTATGGAGAACGTGGATTTAAAGAATATTTAAGTCTCTTGTTGTTGAAGAGAATAACTAGTTACTCTTGAGCAACTACCAATCTCAGTCTATTGACTCAAGACATCATTACCTGAAAAGGATGTAGCATTTCCTGAAGCAAATTAATGTTCCTTATCATAAGCGTGGTCATGGTCGTGGTCGAGGCCATGAACAACACTATAGTGGTCAGGACTATAATTGTGGTCATGATCACAATTATAATAATCTCAATATCCAGAAGAATATTGACAAAAAGTATCAACAAAAGAGTGTCACACCAAAAGGAGAACAGTCTTGCTACAAATGTGGTATAGAATGACACTGGTCTTATATATGTTGTACTGCCCCTCGCCTGGTAGTTTTGTACCAAACTTCATTGAAAAATAAGGGTAAAAATGTGGAGACAAATTATGCTCAAGTTAAAGCAAATTTTGATGAAAAAGACAACTTTGATGAGACCAATCTAGATAGCTCAGATTTTCTCCAAGATGGTGCAAACAATAGCAATGATATCACCAACACTGGGTTGGACTATGGTGATTTTTACTAATGATTTGGTTTAGAATTTTTCTTCAAAATTTGTTTTCATGTTTTATTCCAAAATAGATTATAATGTTTTATTTCTTCACTTATTTATCTTGGCTAGGTAATTCTCTTTTATAAAATAATGTTATATTTCTTAAACATTTCTCTTATTGCGGTATCTTTTTTAATAGAATGGATCGTCCCATTGAAAATGAGGAAGAGATATGTCTCATTGATAGTGCTACCACACACACAATCTTGAAAATTCAATTTTTTTTAAAAAAACCTACCTATGACAAAAACCGGTGTAAGTACTATATCAAACAACTCTAACATTATAGAAGGCTCCAAAAAAGCCTCTATCTTGTTGTCATGAGGAACTAGAATATATCAAAAAGGCCATATATTCAAGTAAGTCACAAAGAAATTTACCTAGTTTTAAAGATATTTAGCAAAATAGTTATTGACACGTTCAAAAAGGGTGTGTTTAAGTAATAATCACAAGTGAACAGCTGTTTGTTGAGCACTTGAGAGTTGATTCTATGAAGAACAACCAAAATTATCTTTTAGATTAAGATTACAATCTAAACTGAGGTAGTTTGATTATTCTAGAAAGCTACAACTAAACTACAAAAACTAGGCTTTAAATTAAGAGAGAAAACCCAGAGTTTGGGGAATTCCATAACCTTTGGGAGTGATTTACACCAAGGTCAGTAGATTGATGAATTAATTTTCAAGATTTCAAATGAGATAAATTAAGTCGTTGGCTCCAACTCCAATCAACAGTCACAGAGGATTGGACCTATTGCTCTAACCCAGTTAAGTAAAAAGCCTCTTCCAAACTCTAGATTTAGCGTTAGAGTGTAACGGTCGCATACTGCCCTAACGTATGAATACCGATTGTCTCAAGGAGGACAAACAATATCGTGGATGAAGCACAATACCCAAGATTTAGAGAATAAAATTCAAGAAATTAATATGACAAACTTTCAAACAAAACAAAAGCTGAAATTGTGCTCTTTAGATTAGGTCAAACCCTTACCCTAGAGGGAAAACTACCCGCTAATAGCCATTGAAATAAACAAAATAATAAAATAAATGTATCGAATTAAATTGATGAAATAAGAATGGTTGTCCAGGTTGGCTTACGAATTGACGAAGAAACAATAACAACTAAACTAAACTAAATCTAAATTAGAGAGGTGGGTTAAAATAAATTTTCCTAGATGCTAAAGCAAGCCAAAAGCCTCTCTATTCATCCCTAAGAGTTTTTGACAACTTAAGTATAAACCTTTGAAGAAAATCTGCGTGAAAATGAGTTTGAATCACATAAAATGATGCAACGTGGGTTGAGACAAAGCTGGGCACAGGTGTGGGCACGCCCCATGCTTGTTGTGGGCACAGGCGTGCCACAACTCATGCTCCCCTTTGGTTCCTTTGTCAAGTTCGTTTCTTCACATCTTCGTTTCTTGGATTTCATTTCAGCTTCATTATTTGTCAGAATTACTTCAAATTTGGCACCGCCGACTCTTGAAACATATTAAATGAACTCATCGAAGCGCATTGTTGATATCTCCAAAAAAAACACATAAAATGACGAGTTGAATGCGTTCTAGAGCCGGAAATAATCTCTAATATAGGGAAAAATGTATATGAATAATATGCTTACCAATTATCATGTTGAAACCTTGTATAAACGGCCTCTAACTCAAAACAACCTTGTAGAGTCATTAATTAAGAGGTTGCAAATGATAATTAGACCACTATTGATGAAGTCTAGATTACCCACCTCAACATGAGGGCATGCAATATTGCATACCATGATTTTGATTCTGCTTAGACTAACCGCTTACGTACCATAAATACTTGTCATTAAAATTGGTCTCTGGAAGAGAACCAGATATATCTTATTTGAAGATATTTGGATGTGTGGTATATGTTTCCATTAATCCTCCTCAAAGAACTAAAATGGGGTCACAAAGAAGATTTTATTTGAATCTCCCTTCACTCACAGTGAGATATTTGGATTGTCATTTTAATGGGACAACATTCCCAATTTTAAGTGGAGAAGAAAGGGAAATTGATAAGAAAGATATTACATGGAATATCTGTTCCATGTCTTTCATGGATCCAATATCATATTAAAGTGAACATGAAGTTCACTAGATCATACATTTACACAGCAAACAGACTACCTAATGTATTTATAGATACCAAGAAAGTTACTCGCTCAAAATGCCCCAACTCGTTTGGAAGTCCCTGAAGTGACTCCTAAAATATTACTATTGGCAAATGAGTCAAACATACGTCAGAAGTAAGGTAGACCACTTGGCTCTAAAGATTTGAATATATGAAATAAAAGAGAATCAAAATTGGCAACACATAAAGTTGTTAATTTCCCAATAAATAATACCCCTAATAAGAAAACCATGAAGAGGTTTCACCTCAAGAATTAGAATGTAAAGACAAAATGTTGATGATAATTACGAGATATCCATCAATATGTACCTAATGATTATATATATATATATATATATATATATATATATATATATATATATGAAAATTTCAGAAGGATTAAAAGTGTCAAAAGCATTTAAATCAAAATCTTGACATATGTATTTTACAAATTGAAAAAGTCTCTGTATAGACTAAAATAATCAGAACAAATGTGGTATAATTGTCTTAGTGAATTCTTGTTAAAAGAATAGTTTATAAATAATCATGTCTGTCCATGAGGTTTCATAAAATGGACAAGTCAGGATTTGTTATTATAGCAGTCTATTTTGATGATTTAAATATTATCGAAAGTCCTGAAGAGATTCGACAAGTTGCAAGATATTTAAAGAAAGAATTTGAGATGAAAGTTTTGGTAACTATCAAATATTGTTTCGGCCTGCAGTTCAAGCATATGAAAAATGGAATGTTTAATTTTCAATCAAATTATATTGAGCAAGTTCTCAAGTAGTTTAATATAGATAAAGCACATCCATTAAGTATACTAACAGTAGTTTGATCCCTCAATATTAATAAAGATTCATTCCATTCTCAAGAAAATAATGTAGAGATATTAGGTCCTGAAGTTCCATATCTCAATGCAATGGGTGCTTTGATATATCTTGCAAATAACACTTGTCTAGATACAGCATTTTCAGTGAATTTACTTGCAAGATATAGTGTAGCCCCAACAGAAAAACATTGAAATGGTGTTAAGCAAATTTTGCGTTATTTGCATGGGATAAGTGATATGGGCTTATTCTTCAAGCAAGATAGAGATTCTAATGTTCAACGCTTAGTTGGTTATACCGACGCAGGTATTTATTTGACCACATAAGGTAAAAACCTAGTCAAATTTTGTGCTCCTACATAGAGGAACTATTATTTCTTAGCGTTTGTCTAGTTGAGATCCATAATCCAACACATCCAAGAATCTTGTGGTCTGAGATCTTGTTCAACAAGTCCTAGGTGATACATAAAGACAATGTCGTTTGTATTTAACAAATCAATGAAGGATACATTAAAAGCAACATAACCAAACACATATTACCCAAATTTTTTTCAACACATGAGCTTTAGAAGGGAGGAGTAATTGATGATCAACATATTAGATCAAATTAAAATTTGGTAGGCTTGTTCACCAAGTCATTGCCTGCACGGGTATTCAAACACCTTGTTCATGGCATAGGAATGCACAGCTTAAAAGAATTGAGCTAAATTCAGAGGGAGAAAATTTTTGCTACTGTAGTCTTTTTTCCCTTAACATTGGTTTTTATCTCATTGGATTATTCAAGGCAAGATTTTTAACAATGCAATATATTTAAAAATGGTTGTTTCAGAATGATACTTGAGTAAGATTGAAAACTGAAATTTTTCATCTTGACGGGGAGTATTATAATATTTTAGTCTCTTAACTTTCTACATTCCATGTTTAATGGATGTCCATTATATTTGTTCCATATTTATAAAACTTATAAACTCAATATCATGAATTTTGGCAACTCATGAAGCAATGAGTTCTTCGTAACTCATATGACTAAATAATTGTATTTTAGAGGCTAACAACTGAAGATCATTTCTATAATTCTTTCACATATGGATCTATTTTTAAAATTTATTTTTTATTAGATTATTCTAAAAAAATTCTAAACATTGATGGAGCTTTCTCTAAAGAATCACGATAAGGTTGCTGAGGTTTTGACATCCACGATGAAAATGGATGGGTCCAGGATGCAGGAGCTAGGCGACTTGAATATTCATGACGCTCTACAGGCGGACCATGGCATGGGGAGAGTGATTATGGAGAATGATATTATTAATTTGAAGTTTGCTTTGGTAGGTTGTGAACACAACTTGTGGAGAATTGGTGCGCTTTTCATGCAGGCAAAATTTCTTCTAATTCATAATTTCCTCGATTAGCAGTTGTCGTATTGTCCTCCTTCGTGTAATAGAGTAGCTCAAGAGCTTGCTAACCATGGAGGTCATATGGAACCTGGCGGCATGATGTTGTTTGTGGTCAGACTCAGCTATGCTGTGCCTATCTTTTAATGGAAACCTAGTTTTCTTTCAGAATAGAGCAAAACCATGGACATTCTATTGTGGCGGGAGATCTGCCTTTGTTGGAGAGTATCTAACTTAAAACAAATAAATATGGGAATCGAGAATATTTTATGTTATTATGAAACATAGATATATTTGATATCCACTATCGGATTTTAAGTATCATGCATGTTGTTTTGTGAATATTTTTATTAATTTTTTAAATTAGAGAATGATTTGTTATGGAGTGAACATCTACTAGAGGCTATTTAAGAAAAAATAAAGTATGAGTTATCTAACAATAACTCATTCTTATTAAGTAGTATAGATATGTATAGAACCCACACAAAAATTACTGAAAAACCAATTTATTAAAATATTTAACTCTTAAGAAGAATTTATATTATATATATGACTGAAGAGTCTTTTCAAACACCATATACTGACTCTTCACGTATATAACATATTCTCACCTCCAAAGAATCTTCTTAGTAATGTTTGCATTTGAGGTAGCCAGAATACAATTCTAAGTCAGATGCCCTTACCCAGTTTTGCGCTGCAACAAAGAGCCCACCCATGCCACGCGTCTGAAAGAACAACCCTAGGCTTGGATGGTAGAATTACAGGTGGATGGATAATCCAACACGGCCCAGTATAAATGGCTAACATGGCTTAAAAGGGTATCATGTGTCCCAAGAACTATTCAGAGGCGTTTCGTTCATAAACTTTACTCTATATTCTTATTATTTATTAATTAAATTATTTAATAATAATAATATCTATACTTAAAATACAACATATTAAAATTTTAAATACATTCCAATCCATTCTTACCACCACTTATAAGGAATTTTAAAATCTATAGTAAATCAAACACCATTGATTACACTTAAACAGCAACTGCCTACCCGAGGAGCAAGTCGGGGATGGTGCCGCGCGCCAGGACCTGGCAAGGTACTTCAAGGAGAATGCCCGTACAACAGGACGATACATGGCGACGGACATAGAGCCCGTGCGACAGAGCTGCCGGTGTGGGTACTGTTGCGGCATCGCAGCAAAAGTTGGCCATTGGTTTATACGTGAATGTGGTGTGTGATGCTAGTAGTGCTGACTGCTGAGTTGTGTGCTTCTCTATTACATGTGAGTGGACGCTTTGACTGCGTGCAAGTAAAGAAAGTATAAGTTCATTAAATTTCTCTTATGCAAATCTTCTTCCCAATCTTCTATTTTAGGAGGACAAATAATGGGATTTATTGGGGAAGAACTGAAAACGAGGGAAGAAATCTTAGATATAAAATGCATAAATCTTCGATATAAAAAAGCATATATTAGTATCTGTTTCAAACTTTTAAGAAGCTATCTATCTTCTTCGGACGCAGGAGTTCGGATCTCTTCTCCAAAGTTTGTTTTCTTTGTTTTAATTGCTTGTGTTTTTTTTTAATTAACCAGGAGTTCTTATCCAAAGTGTTTGCATTGTTTTAACTTCTTTTTTTTTTTTTTTACAATTAGCCAGGAGAAGTTGGGATTACATTACAGTTGGTTTGGACAGATAGATTTGTTTTGAACCCTTAAACCCTTAATACTGTATACGTTAAGCTTAGTTACTATAACCCTTAAACCCTTGAGCACAATTTGGATGCCCTCAACACTAGTTCATAAAGATGGGCATCTGTTCCATTCAAACAGAGGATTCGTTTCAAACGATTAAGGAACTTTTAAACTTTTTGGCCAACTCAAATCAAATGTAAAACACACGAAACGGAAAAATGCATGAGTTGATTCAACAGGAGGACTTGATTTATCTTAAAATTTAAGATGTAAGAATACAAGCTGTTTCGTTGAATCTGGACTATTCCAATCGAATATAATGGCCCCTGTAAAAAACGACTTTATTCTAATTAAGGGGCCTTTAAAAACTATTGTTCCTAACACGCTTGTCCCGGTTTGGTGGTCAGCCCGAAGCCGAACGGGAAGAGCGGGTCGTAGTGCTCGTCGCCGACGTTCATGGGGAGCTGGTCGACGGTCTTGAACCACGTCCGGGGCAGCTTGCCGGTGAACCCGTAGTCGCCGAACAGCACGTCGGCGACGCCCTGGCCTTCGGTGCCAGGGAGCCACGCTGCCACGAACGCGTCCATCTTGTCGAGGTACGGCTCCACCACCAGCGGCCGCCCTGACACGAGGATCACCACGCACTTGATGTGCCCGCAGACGTTCTCGATCACCGAGGGGCCCGGCGCCGGGATGGTCAGCTCCTTGTTGTCGCCGTTGAACTCAGCGTACGGCGGCTCGCCCACAACCACCACGGCGTAGTCGTAGTCCTTGGCGATGTCACTGCACGGCTTTTCAGGGATTTCGGAGAAGTCCACAGTCGTGCTCTCATCGACGGTCGCCTTGATGGCCTCGAGAATCGTGGTTCCTACCAATGAAACAAAAAGGAAGATTTGGTTAAAAATTCTACATGACTTCAACACAAGACCTGAGCAATTTGAGATCACATACCGATAGTTAAGTTGTTGCCACTCTGCCCTTGCCACTCGATGGTCCAACCACCACACTGATTGCCCAGGTTGTGAGCATGGGTTCCAGCCACGAGGATCTTCTTTGCTTTCTTTGGGAGGGGCAGCAGCGGCGCATCGCTGCACTTGCCGTTCTTCAGCAGCACCATCGACTTCCTGACCGCCTCTCGTGCCAGCTCGCGGTGCTCCTGTCCAGGAGAAAACAAATAAAATGTTGAGAGGTGTGTGTGTGTGGTTTTGGAGCAATACAGCTCAAAAGTATAGGCTAAAACCAACCGGTGCGCCGACTTCTCCAGTCAACAGAGGGTCAGATAAGGGGTTCTCGAAGAGGCCCATGGAGAACTTGACCCCGAGAATCCTCGCGACAGCGTCGTCGATGCGGCTCATGCTGATTTTGCCACATTCTACTAGCTTGGTCAGGTCACCGATGAATTCTTTGTAATCATAGGGAATCATAACCTGCGAGATAGTAAATAATTCAGCTTATAAGTTCCAACATAAGTACTTTGCATCATTTGTAGTTGTTTATTTTACCATGTCAATGCCGGCGTGAATCGCTTGGTAAACAGACTGGGAGTAGTTCTTATGTGGCGGGTCAGTGATCTGATCGACGCCTTGCCAGTCAGAGATCACAAATCCCTGTTCATGCATATCACAGGACAATCAGTAACTGTTATTTCTCATTTGAGAAAACAAACAAATCAATCTGAAAAAGACGTCACCCTGAAACGGAGGTGCTTCTTGAGGATATCGGTGATGAGGAAGCGGTGGGCGTGCATCTTCACCCCGTTCCAGCTCGAGTAGGAGATCATGATTGTAGAGACGCCCTTGTGGATCGCATTTAAGTACGGCGCCATGTGAATCTTCTGCAGCACGTCGAAGCTAACTCTGGTGTCATTCTGATTGATACCGTTGTGCGTTCCACCGTCGCCGACATAGTGCTTCGCGCAAGCGGCGACATTCTTCCTGCATTACAAAATTCACACAATCTGAAATCTAAAACTTTGAAATTCTTGAATGAGATGAAGTGTTCTTTGTTCTTACGGCCCAGCGACGAAGGGGACATCTTTGGGGTGCCCGCAGGGGACGTCACCCTGCAAGCCGGGCACCATCGCCGACGTCATTAGCTGAACAAGCTTGGTGTCCTCGCTGTAGCTCTCATAGCACCGGCCCCACCTCGGATCACGGCAAACCTATCAAACAGACACAATGTAGGCATGTATCATATACAAACAGTTCATTGCAATTTCTTGATGTAACAAGAGAGAGATTTTTGGCAATGTATATATGATTACCGCAATACACGGTGCAAAAACATAGGGAATTCCAGTAGCCCTGGTTTCAAGGGCCGTCGCTTCTCCGATCTTTTTCACCAGTTTAGGATCTCTGTCACAAGAACACAAGATCATCACATGATACACATGATATAGTTTCAGAAACAAATTAGCTGCATCCAAGAACTGTGCATGAACGGACCTAGTGGCTCCGAGCCCAACGTTGTGGGGGAAGATGGTGGCCTTGTAGACATTGTTGTGACCATGAACGGCATCAATGCCGTAGATGATCGGAATGCCGAGGCGGGTTTGCAGTGCAGCCCTCTGCATCTTGTCCACCATCTGTTGCCACACTTCCGCCGATGCATTTTTTTTCGGCGAGCTACCTCCACCACTCAGCACACTACCTGCATCCATCACATTCACCAAGTTCAGACACGCACACAACATCTTGCTAATCATGAAGTGCAGAGATAGTATAAATGCATGACGAACCGATGAAGTAATTTTTCAGCACGTCGTCTTCTGCCACCATCCTCTCGATTTGCGACATTTGGCCAATCTTTTCAGCGAGGGTCATTCGGCAAAGAAGATCTTTGACACGAGCTACGACCGGAAGTTTTGGGTCCTTGTACTTCATGTATTCGGCGCTCGACGTCGCCGCAATGCAGAAGAACACAAGGAAAAATGTGATCTTAGAGAGGCTCCCCATCTTGCCTTAGCCTTGCTCCACTCCTGCAGAAATTAGTCACACGTTGCAGAAATTAATCACACATTGTTGCAGCTGATTCACATTGACATTTGCTGCAATATGAAGAAAACTTACCGAGATAGACTAGGGAAGGAAGAGACTATAGGTGCAGAACAAGAGATCGATGAGATGCTTAGTGCTCGTAACATCAAGTATTTATACTAGTCTCATGGGGCATTCAATGCTTATCCCAACAACCATTTTCGAAATATGGATCAACACAAATGGTTTATCTCTATCGCAATTCGCAACAACTGAACAATTATCAAGATAATTATCTGATCTAAACAATATTACGAGGTGGGAACCGGTGCTAACTGTAGAAACGACACAACACCTATTCGGAGGCTGTCAGCTTGCCACTCAAGACTTGGATAAAATTGGGGCTTAGCTAGCTCAAACACGTTGGCAATGTGGGCAAACCCAAATGGGATGTCCGGGCCTTACTTTCTTGAGTCCAGCACAATAATAATTCTAAAACAGAGGACTATTATCATTGCAATCAATTGCTGGATCTTCTTCATCTCGTTGCTTCGTAATGAAAGGATTTTCCGACAAAATGAGCCGACCCAGGAGGCATGGAGAGAGCGACTCTCTTGTTGATTTCTGACTGGAGAGATAGATTTTCAGAGACTGAGCACAACACGATGCAAGCTTTTCTCACAAGTATCTAGTCTTCTAAGAAATACCTACAGATATTTACAGTGAGATATCTTTCTGTATCTTTTCATTTCTTAGCGATTCCTTAGTGGTATACATTTTGTATTAAGTTGTACCTTTCATCTCTATTTTACCTTTAATATATAAAATCTCCCTCTTATTGGCGACTTGCCCGATAATGGAATTGCTAAAAAAAACATTTAGAAATTAGATACAGCACATAGATTCGCATGGACAAGGATTAGATCTGGACGGTACAAAACCACAAACCTTCAGACGCACCAAATTTTTGAGGCAAAAATACCCAAAAATTCCCCTCTCCCTTCCCTCACCTCTTGCTCTTTCAAACAAGCATATCTCATACTGTTGTGCATGCCATATGATAAAAAATTGACATCTCAAATCAATCATTGAAAAATTAGTGGGGCATTTTTTTTTTTTTTACTTTGAATCGTGTTTAATTTGAAGTGTCTAATCACATATCGGATAACCCAAATTTTCTATAATTAATCTGAATGAATTTGGTTAGCCACCGCTCCCCAAACCTAGCATCCCTATGCTATCTCTACTTTTTAGGTTTTGAGATGGTACGTCGGTTGTCAAATAATTGTTACATTTGATATTTTATGAGTAACTTTGGCAATCAATATATTTGTAAATATCTACATTGGTCATATAAAAAAATTAATATATACGTCATGAAAACTATTTTCACAGTATAATATTTTTTATAATTTTTATTGAGATATAATACTAAATATTTATGGTCAAAATTGTCCACAGAAATAAAATATGACAGCTATTTGAGACGGAGGTGGTAACACTTTCTGAGTTCTAATAAATGGAGTATTTTTATGTAGAATAATTAATTAATTAATTAATGTATTGGCAGATTGATTATTTCTATACTTCAGAAAAAAAATTATGAAATCTGTAAGGAGAAAGTGTTACAGTAAATTTTGATCTATGATTTGCAATCTTGCTGCAAATGCAGCTCAAATTTTAATGTGATTCTATGTAAAGTTGTAAACATGTGGTGGATCAGATGTATTATTGTAAAGCTCTCAGTTTCGTGTGCTTCTTCATGTACGTAATGAGATTAATTTGCCCAGATAAAGTGGGCAGGTCTAATGAAAGATAAGTTGCTTAATAGTTCGTGTATTATTATGTCATGAGATCTGTCAGATCAAATGGCTATAGGTTTACACTAACACCTTTGCTAATCTCATGTATAATCACTTGTGGGATGCTGGGGTGTATATCAATTGGGAATTTCCAAGTAGCACAACTTGTTTGCCGTGAATGAAGCATGCCTAACTGATTGTGACTTGTAAGTATAGCCATGGTTACTTGGTCACACTCACGCCGCCTGGCACTGAGGCATGGAAAGGTCTTTCTTTGCTCAGCACCGTTCTAATTTGAAGACACTTTTCTATGTCTTAGCACTAGCGGCTGCAATGGAAGGGAAGCGGCCGCCCGGTGAGCGGCGACAGCTACCGTCAATGTGGGAGTGCTAGCGGTGGGGGAGCAGTGGTGGTCGCAGCGGAGGTCGAGGAGGAAGGAGGGGAGGTGGAAAAGAAGGGGATGAGGGGAAATGTTTAACTACAGACAATTTAGCAAGAAGAGGATGGCCACATTCAGGGAACCGCTGACTATACTTAACAGAAAATGAAACAGTGCAACATCTTTTTAATGCTTGCTGGTTCACCACTGGCATCTGGAGGAATATGATAACATGGCAAGGCCACCAAACTTCCCTTCCAGTGCAGTCCCAAGGCGAGCTAGAGGAATGGTGACATACAGCGAGGAAACAACAGCCTAAGAGCCGGAGAAGGGCCTTTGATATGCTGGTGATATTCACTATCTGGCAGATACGGTCTGAGCAGAACAAGCGTATCTTTCAGCAAATGGGAAGAGCAATGGCACAACCAACACTAGATATCCAAGATGAATGGAAGAGCTGGGATATGGAAAGACTGCTACCGAACACCTAAACTGCCGCTAATGGCATCTGCAACTAAGATGTGGAAGAGCTTCAAAGCAACCGGGGGCTGAGGAGCACTAGCAGTTCATGTAAAGGATAACCAAACTTTAAATTCAGTTTGATAAGACACCTCCATGCAAGCTTAGTGCATGCATTAGCTCCAACATGTTTATTTAAATACGTTCTTGGACTTTGTGCTTTTTTTTTCTTTTTTCCTAATTTAACTTGTAAACCCTTTCACACTCTTCAATGAAATATGCAGAATCCTACTGCATTTTCAAACAAAAAAAAACATTCTAGTTACAAAAGGAGTCCCTGAAACAAATATATATACCAAATGTTAACATGTAAAGTATTCAATATTTACATATGATAGCTTGATTGTCGGATCAAAAACATCAACAATCTAAATTGACATAATCAAAAAATAAAATATTTTTTTATTTTGGTCATGGATAATTTTGGATCGTCCAACCACATATCATATCATCTCATCAGCTTTGGTAGAGGCGATGGGATTTGGATAGCTATGGTTCCCATGCATGGACTGCTCGTACGTCTCGCCGTCGCCCCACACAGCGTACGCGTCCTCCCCGTGAATCGCGTCGTCGCCGACCAGCAGCTGCTCTTCGGTGAGCCGGAGGGGCACCACGAGCCCCACGGCCAGGCATATGACGCTCGTCACGACGACGTTGAGCACCAGGACGAAGGCGATGCCGGCCAGCTGCATGCCCACCTGCCGGAACCCCGCCGCGGCTTGGCCGTCCTTGAGAGCGTACACGAGGCCGACGTACCGGGGGTCGTCCCCGAAGAAGAGGCGGTTCAGCCTCGGCTCGGCGAAGACACCTGTCAGGAGGACGCCGAGGCTGCCCGCCACGCCGTGCGTGTGGAACACGGCGAGCGTGTCGTCGACGCGCTTCAAGAAGCGGCTCCTCCTGTGCAGCACCATCATGGTGCACCATGGCACGCTCCCCGAGATCGCCCCCATCAGCATGGCCGCCCACCCTTGCACCAACCCTACGTGCACATAGCCATTAGTGTTAACTGTTAATGTTTATCAGTGTGTGTGTGTGTGTGTACCTGCAGCGGGGGTGATGCAGACGAGGCCGGTGATCATGCCCTGAACGGCGCCGACGACGGAGGGGCGACCAAAGACGAGGCAGTCGAGGAAGAGCCAGACAAGGAGGCTGGTGGCCGTGCAGAGGTGCGTGTTCACGATGGCAATGGAGGCGTCGATGTTGGCAGCATAGGGCGCGCCGCCATTGAACCCCGTCCACCCCATCCAGAGCAGCCCCGCCCCGGCGAGCGTCAGAAGGATGTTGTTCGGCGGGAACGCCTCCCTGTCCTTCCCCGTCCTCGGCCCAACCTGTCCATGCATACATGCACACAGCACATTTACAGCACAAGTATTAGGATCTTCTTATGCATGCATGCAAATTGTATGCGTACCCAATAGGCGGCGGTGAAGCCGGCGACGCCGGAGGAGAGGTGGATGACGTAGCCGCCGGCGAAGTCCATGACCCGGGCCTTGAAGAGGAAGCCGTTCGGGCTCCAGAGGCTGAACGCGCCGACGGTGTAGGAGAAGGTGAGCCAGAGGGGCACGAAGATCATCCATGCCCTGAAGTTCATCCGGCCGAGCAGCGCGCCGGCGACGAGGATGAGCGTGATGGCGGCGAAGACGAACTGGAAAAAAACGAGCGTGGCGGCCGGGTAGGCGCCGGCGAAGCCCTGCGCGGAGAGGAAGCCCTGGTCGAGCGCCGCGAAGTCGGGGCGGCCGACGAAGGGCAGGAGGCGGTTGCCGAAGGACATGCGGAACGCCCAGAGGCACCAGCACACGAAGGTGGCGGCGAAGGCGTAGAGCGCCATGAACGCCGAGTTCACGGCCCACTTCTTCTTGACGATGCTGCCGTACAGGATCACCAGCCCCGGCACGCTCTGCAGCCCCACCAGTGTTGCCGCCGCGAGCTGCCACGCGTTGTCTCCCTTGTTCACCCACTCCGGCGCCGCCTCCGTCGCCATGTGTACGTATCTATCCGATCAACGTCGACGGTAATGTGATGGTGTGTGTGTGAGAGTGTCAAAGGCAAACGGGCTGTACAGGGAGAGGTCTTATATGCAGGGGGAAATGGTCAGTTGCATCAAGAACTTATAACTTATAGGGTAAGTATTAATTTATCTTTTAAAATTTATATATTATATTAGAGTCAATTGTTTTAAAATCTTTAGAGTGTTACAGGCTTGAGCATAATTATTAAGAAAACTTGAATTATTTTTAAAAAACTATGGAATCAATTACACACAGTTATAACTTAGTCCACCACTGGAAATAGTCATGCGGAACCTGTGCAGATTCTTCAGATACTTTGAACAACGAGATTCGGTTCAATGGCTGAATCTTTTGCTCCTTTTTGTTACTAATAGTACTTCACCACAATTAGCGCTTGAGCTGGGGTCAAAGGTAAAAAGGCAATTGCTGCAGCCAATGTGTAACAACACATGGAATTACAAAGTAAACTGGTCTCTCTCACATGAAAAAAAAAATGTAAGACTCCTCAACTGTCAATTAGATATTTATACAATATAAATAGACTGTTAAGACATAACCCTGATCCATATTAGATAATGTGTAATTCTTATAAGATAATTATATTCAAACGTCAATCTTAAATCATGTGAGTGAATGATTAAAAAGTAGGTCTGATATCAGAGGAAGGTCACAATTTTTTTTTCCAATCACAGAAAGAAATAACTAGAAACTCTAATCTAATTGAGTCAAGGAAAAGCTATTCATTCTCCCAGTCATGCAAGAATTGCTGTACCATGTAAAAGAACTTTTTTATGAGAAGATTTTTTTACCCTTTTAGATTTGCAAATTGATTTGATGCATGCCATATGTCACAGTAACAATTGTTCCCAGCTGGAATTGAATCAACAATATTTACATATGTGCCATATGTAGACAACACAAAAGCTTCCATACACAAAAGTCACTTGCACCAAGCATTGCCAAATCATACGCAAACAACAGCGTTAGAATTTAGACTTAAACATTCCAGAGTGCGACAAATTACTCATATAAATTCAGATTTCGAACAAGTCTCAAGACATGGCAGATCAATAGAGAAAACACCAATGTACACCAATTGTTTTGTTATCTTACAAGGACTAAAATAACAAATTCGGAACTAACAGAGACACCAATGATAATCAAGTTAAAAAAGTCCAAAATGTGAATGTCACCTATAATCAACTGAACATCGAGTCTAAAAAGAATGGCTGGTCTAACAATCCAAAATTCAAGCAGCTCTATGTACCAAATCTGACATGACTCTCCGAAAAACCCTCCCCAAAAAAGACAACCATGAAAAAACACAGTAACAAGCCACAAACTCTGTCGATACAATCAAGGGAAGGTGCTTGCTCATGGTTTCTTGATCCATTTTTCCCAGGAAGAAATGCAGCTTCCAGAACCAACATAGCAAGCTCAAGCAACAACAGCAGGGTCCTGTTTTAGCAAAAGAAAATAACGTCATTGGGAGGTTGAGAAATAACGAACACATTATAACCCAGTAAGCTCCATAAATGGCATACTTTAATCGGATTCGGGTCAACATTTAATGATAAGCCAAGAATGGACTCTGCAAGAGGCGACAAATTTGTTATAGAGTTAAGTGGCTTCTTTCTTTCTTTCAAGGCATCAGATTATCAAGAATAGAACCATTTAATGCCCTCTCCTAGCTAAACGCTAAGAAAAGCTACACCTTGCAGCTTGCACAATTTACAAATCTGTTTTACATGGCATATAAGTCCAACAATAGTGTGGACAAACAAAAGAACACATCCCAACCGTTCAAGCACCCTCCATCCCTGCTTGTTCCTCTTTGACCATTGTTCCCTGGGTTGAGATTCTATTGGACTGATTTTTCTTTTGCTACGGACCTAACAGGCCTTTATGAACCATAATTCGGAATCTACTATAGACAGGCAAAGATACTGTTGAGATGAATGTGTTAGGACAACAAGAACAGCCTCTAATGGCAACAAATTGTGTGCCATAATATAACTAGCATTGCTTAGTTGTTGAAGTTGAGCACCCTCTCTGCACTCTGCCGGGGCAGGCCAATGATTGATCCAGAGTTAACACATGCCCATTAAGCACAATGCAACTACAGTCAACTGTTGTAGTTTGGACTAATATTAGAGAAACAAAAAACAAAACAGATCCTATAACCCTCCAGAATTGCTGTGTGCACTTAATAACACTGATTATATTTCTAACAAATTTAAGTTTGTTAGTGGCAAAACTAAGCAACAGTCAATTGATCACCCACTCACTTTCGCTGTTAGATTTGACACAGCTAATTGGAACTTCTCTCTTGTTCTTGAGCCAGCAACATGACCAGCCTTGGCAACCTTGCTGAAGGCACCATTCAGCCAGTTTGTTCCAGCAGACACATATCTACAGGTTGGGGAAAATTACATCAAAGGATTAGCAATACAAGACTTGATAAGCTCATGTAAATAAAGGATATGATCAAGCATTTCAATAAGGCAAATAATTTGGCTAAGTTTAAATGTATAATACAGTCTAACACAAGTCTAAGACTGCAACAACATTAGAACAAAAAGGTCTAATATAGCACAAGTTTGTTCGTCACTCCGTGGTAAACATTCATGCAAAACGATCAGTTGAGACATTAGCAAAAGGATGGATAAGAAAAAACCTGTTTGTTTTCACAGCAGAGCCTGTATCATTTAGCTTGCGCTCTGTGGCCAGCAAAGCTGCCATTGTTTTGTCAGAAACATGTAGCCTTTGGTCCACGGATTTCACCTTTTCATTTACAACTGATATTCCAATATTTATTTTCTCTGAAAGACCAACACGCCTATCAAAGGAGATGATCTTTGCTGATGCGTTAGCCCTCAATTGATGTTTCTCATCAAATGCTTTAGCTTTGTTCACAGCATCTTGTCGCATTGCTGAACCCCTAGCAATCACGCTTGTCATGACATCATGAGCCTTGCTAACATAAACACGGTTAGTAGTGGGACTAACATTGACCTGTGTGGAAGCATGAGAAAGTTTTATTCAGTACCAAATATATTCAATAAGAAAAGTAATGCCACATGCAAGGGCTGAGGTAGGCAGATATTTTTTCTTGTCCTTCTGGAAGGATGATTGTTCATTTATTATCCACCAGATAAAGTACACAAAAAGTTTCACATTGGAATTTTCTATCTCTGCTGTTGATTACATATAAGGCTAAAGCTATGGTGCAAAGGGGTAAAGAAAACAAGAAGTATACTGGAATTAAAAGGCACCTCAGTAGGTTCCGCCAAATCTGTGATAGGAGCTGTACTTGTAGTTGTCACCTCATTGGACATAAGTTGCTGCAAGATTTGCACATCCATGGATATATTTATGAAGCAGAAGGATCAACAGAGAGAACTGAAATTGGTATACCAACTAACTGAATAATGTACCTGCTCAATGATAGGGATGAAGATGTAATCTTCAGCAGGGGTTATGTTCACAACTTGATCCACAATTGTGGCTCCCTGCATAAAGTACATTGGGAGAAATCATTCCATATCAGCATGAAGGGGGAAAGCTTATCTAACATGCTTCTATTTTGCAAAGCAGCAGACTTTGGAAACTTAAATGAGATATAAAATGATAAGTAAAAGAAGATAAAGCACTAGGCTACAGGTTATTTGGACCATTCAATCATCACCATTATCAATTCCATAAAGATATAAACCAAAGGATGCTGTCTGCGCAAATAAGTAATTGCCATGCATGTTTGTTAAATGGCAAAATAGATAGAAGCAGGCATTATAATACTGAAAATCTGTTTATTTTTTGTTTCATACTCCATACTCAATGGTCCCCTAATAATTTTACCAACAACTGAAGATAGTACTGAGTTGCCATCATATGTCTACCAGTGTGCATACTCAAGAATATGTAGCACGCAACGAATCATTAGAGTTAATTAAATGTACTAAAGTGGACAAATTGGAATGCCTCTCCCTGGAATTCCAGTTCTACGAACATGTAAATAAACTCAGGAGAGGCATAAAAACAGGCCCATAAGTTTTTAGACCTAAAGATACCAAGAGAAAAATTACATGATGATCACATCCTTTTTTCCCGTTCATCTGTATGCATTACTCTGATTTCAAACTCTTAAAAGTAAAACTCTTCTCAAAATTTGTTCTTTCTAATTTATATCTTATTCAACCAACCATGCTACCCCACATGCCACCCGTTCTTTTACTTTAAACGGAGTTTGTTTTCTTAACCAAACATGCAACAGAAGCAATCAACACAAAACTTATAGCCCTATATAAACCAAAACAGATACAAAACAGGTATATACTCCACATTCGCATAATAACAACACAAGATGTTCTATTAGCCAAAAATCTCATTTTATTCTCAAAAGTAGATAAGAGTCTGTGTAAGGGCATACCGACAGCAGCAGTGCAATCTCGAGAGCTTTAGGATCTTTGAACGTCACGAACGCCGTCCTCCCCCTCGCCACCCCATCACTTCAAAACCCAACCATAAAAACAAATGCACACACAATGTGTAACCTATAACAGAATTGAAAAAAACACACAAAAAACCAAGAGATGAACCAATAAATGGCCCTTACAATCTGATGTCAACATGCTCGATTTCGCCGGAGAAGGAGAAGAACTCGCGAATCTCCCTCTCCCCCGCCAGATCTGATATGTTCCGAACACGCACCGTCCTCGCCTTCCCCTGCAACCACCAGACCACAACTCATCACAACCTCCAGTACCACCAAAAAAATCCACACCAAAACCACCTGCCAAGCTCGAAGCACTCACCTCCATCATGCCGCAATCAACAGAAGCTGGAAGGAAAAAATTTGAACAAAAAAAAAACACAAATTTGGGAAAAATTTTGGAAGTTGGTTGCTTGGTTTGCGCTACTTTTCTTGAGCTGTTCGCTGCCTCGGTCGTCTCTCTCTCTCTCTCTCTCTCTCTCTCTCCCTCGCTCGCTTTATTCGGCGACAAATTATTAAAAGAAGAACTCCTCCCACTGAGTAGTACTCGATTCGAAGCGAACTGGAATTGCCTCCCTCCCTTGCGAAATCCCCGATTTGCCCATGGTGGGAGCACGCGGTCTTCCCGGCTCTGCGAAAAAGGGCGAGGGGTATTGGTGTCAATGGAGAGTACGGTCTCACTTGGGCGGCATGCTGGCCGCGGCGTTTGGCTTCGAGACCGCGCCATCTCTCCTGACCTGTAATTTTAGGGGAGAAATGCATATATTTCCTCATTAAGTTTAGAAATTGAAAATATATCCCCTGAGAAATTTAAACATTGCATTTGCTCCTTACATAGACCTTGTTTGTTAGTGATCAATCGCCATGCTTATAAATGATGTTTATGTGAGTGTACAGGACTAAAATGAGACAGAAAATTGAGAGATGAGTGAGAATTCAGAAATAGTCTAATAATCTAACAAATACACCTCACAAACTAAGGATGGTATTTTAGAGTAATCTAGAAAAAAAAACTTAAGTTCAACCCCACAGTCTAAATATTAGTATAATTCAGTCATTTATGATCAAATTTTTGGATCTATTAAATGCAAGTCATGTCCAATGAGATCAGTACCTTGTTACATCACTAATCAGCTACAAATCTAGAGTATCAGAAACATCACACAACTAGAACAGCAAAAATAATGAATAATAACAAAATCTACAGCGCATGATGTATTTGACTTTTGCAATTATATAGTTTGCAGGGACACGAATGCATTTACCGATAATAATAAATTAATTAGCCACCCAACTGCTGCTACTGCTGCTGCAGCAGCTAATTAGCGCAGCCAAATTTGGAGTTAATAGTAAACTTATGGCTGTGGTGGGTCTTCCAACGGGCGTCATGCCAGTGGTGATTAAATTGAAACAATGTTTGGTTAGGCCCACAGCCAGCTCGGTCGAGATCGTGTCATGTGGTGCTCGAGGGCACATCAGTCCTTTTCTGCTCCATCAGAGTATGATGACAAAGGTCGCATGTTACATCAGGCAAAATTTGGTTCTCTACATCACTTCAAATACGCTTGTATTATTATATTCAGAACTGTTTGCTCAAGAAACAATGTCTGAATTAGAAATGAGAAATTTCAAGAGAGATTTAAAAATATCAACTTCTCATCTTCTCACCTTCAAGCGTGACGCATAGTATTTATTTTTCAATCAAATGATTTTATATGATTCATTTCCTTTGCTAATGTAGACGATCCTTTTCATTGTTTAAACGTGTATTACTATCATCTTCGAAGCTATCTAATCAAATAAACAATGACATAGTTGAGATCAAATTCAATGAAAAAATTGAAAATTTCACATGAGAAACTAACCCTCTAGCATGATCCAGATTCTCAAAAGTGAGAAAAACACACTAACATTTTCTTTCTTAATACGGAGAATCCTCGTTCGGTCATCATTTGCATGTGAGGTGTGCCCTCCTTCCTGTAGCATCTGGCCCATATCGTCTGGCAGGCAGTACCAATTGCCAAGTGCCAACGGACTTAAATTCTTGCTCAGTTGCTCATGTTCCTCCTTGTTGCCGCCAGCTTTTTGGGTACACTCTAAAGGGGAAGTGGGATGTGGAATCACCCTATAAGTGTTGAGGCACAAGGATCAGGGGCATCAATCATTCTTAAAATTTGACAGCCCACTAAAAACATCTCTAATAGGTACACTTTATAAATAAGTGATTAAACTAAAAAATTAATAACACATCACCAAGTAATTTTCTAATTTTTAATAATAACACTTCTCAATTTGTGTTAAATGAGACCTATAAATATCTTTTTTTATCTCTTGTGTCTCAAAAAATGTAAATACTGGTGTTTCTCTCCCCTAGGTGGAATTGTCTTTCTCTATAAATACCTATTGGGCATTTTATTAGAGTTGCTCTAAGAGAGTTACTGTTTTATTGCTTTCACCTAGTTGAACACAAGTGTTAGTATCTATTATGTCAATAACACACTCACTCCACGCACACGGCAATACAAAACTCTAACTAAGCACACACAAGAAAATAGAGAGGATCAAGATTTGAACCATGACTTCTCTTTATGTGAGTATATGTTTTAACTATTTGAATGCGTATATGTGTACCAAAATACGCTCAATTTAGGCAGAATAGCATCTGGCGGGTAGGATGGTTAAAACTAGTGCATTATTATTATTATTATTATTATTATTATTATTATTATTATTATTATTGCCGATTTCATCTATTAAGAATAATGGTGGGCTGTTAATGGGTCGTTGACATTAATGGGCCGACCGTGACCCCCTTATCATTCCATTGATGGACCGTTAAAGGGCGTCATTAGGCTAAATCCAATGTATGGACTACTAGGCAAGCTCCACAAATGAATATTCTGTGTATATTAGACTAAGTCCATTCTAGACGCCTGAACCAGCGCCCCACTGTCACATAGGACCCGTGCGGGCGAGTAAGTTGTACGGCGATGCATGGAGAGGTGATGAGCACTTTGTACACTAACAAGTGGGTCCCATCGGCGCCCAGGTATGCGTAGCGGCAGTTTTAGGAAAGTTAAAAATGCCTGAAGACACGTTTTTGGGCCCCACTTTTCACGAACCGTGCCTAGCTAACCTACCGCGAAAACGCACTAACAGGTGGGGCTAAAAAAATTTTGGGCCCGCTAGCTAATGGTGGTGTACGCGGTTAATGCATGCGCATGCGAAGCAACACGACAGTGCCTTGTAGGGCTGTGCAAATCTGGACCAAACTGAAAATAGTGATTTTTTTGGTATTTGGTATTCGGTTCGGTTGACCAGTTTAGCCATATTCGGTGTTTGATTCGATTCGGTAAAAAACCAAAAAAATGGGAAAAAAAAACTTATTTGCCTATTTGCCATTTTGCCTGGCCTGTTTCACTATCTATTTGGCTATTCTATTCTATCTATCCTAACAGTAAGTTCCTAATCCCCTCATCCTCCTCTCTGTGGCCCGTGCTGTCCTCCCCGTTCGCAGCTTCGCACCGCCACCTCCTCCCCGGCTCCCCATGCGGCCTCCTCCGGCCTTCGCCCGTCCGCCACCTCCTCGTCCCCCCTGTTGCCCCTGAGTCCCCATGTGGTCGTGCTACCTCCCCAAGGCACGAGCAGCCGAACCGCCTCCTATGTGGCCCGTGCTGCCTCCCACTCCCAGATCTGCTACCTCCTCTAGCCTCCATCGCCTCCCACAGTCCCACTCACAGATCTGCCACCTCCTCCGTCCTCCGCTGCCTCCCCCTATGCCGCCTCGATCTTCCCTTGCCACCTCCCACTCCGGCCTCCGCCACCTCCCCCGTGCCGCCTCGATCTCCTTGTTCCGTCTCCCACTTTGACCTCCGCCGCCTCCCATTCCCAGATCCACCACCTCCCCATGCCACCTCGAGCTCCCACTCCGACCTTCGCTGTCGCCTCCTCCCTCCTGTGACCATGCCTCCTCGAGCTCCCCGTGCCACCTCGGCGCCTCCCTGACCCCAAGGCCCGAGTCCCGTGCCTCCGGCCTCCACCGCCTCCTCTGCAAGCTAGCAACAATGGAGTCAACCACAAGATCGTGCAATGTAAGACTCTCAGTCACTCTTGGTCATTTGTTTCGTTTCGTGAATAAAGAATTTCGAATCTTATGAGATCATGAGACTCAGCTCAGAGATTCCTAAAATGGCACTAGAAAAAATTGATAGAACTTACACTAGTTTAATTTTCATTTTAGATGTCTGAAGCAGATGAAATCCAAAACATTGGTGGATCACTAGGCAGTGATGAAACAGTTGCAGCTAGGGGCAATGCACCTTCGAATAATAGAAGAAAACAAATGAGCCACAGAGTAGAAATATGGAACCACTACATAGTACTAGAAGGTGAGAAGAAGACTGTATGCGAGCATTGTTCAAGAGTACTTGCATATGATTCAGCTAAGAATAATACTTCATCGCTAATCTCTCATGCAAAAATTTGTAAAAAGCATCCCGATAGAAATAAGGGCAGCAAACAAACTTTACTAAATTTGCAATCTAGTGCGGATGGAAGTAATTCTCTTTCTAATTGGCAGTACAATCCTGAAGAGATTAGGGAAGGACTTGCTTGCATGATAATTATAGATGAGCCGCCGTTGAGTTTTTCAGAATGTGAAGGTTTTAAATAGTTCATGTCAAAAGTTTGTCCTCGTTTTCATGTTCCATCTAGGTGGACAATGCAAAAAGATATTGTTCGAATTTATGAAAATGAGAAAGTTATGTTAAAAAAGTTTTTCAATGATTCTTGTCAAAGAGTTTACCTCACCACAAACACATGGACTTCTTCAACAGTTCAGAATTATATGTGTCTAACATCACATTTCATTGATAATGAGTGGAAACTAAACAAAAAAGTCCTCAGTTTTTGTTTAGTAAACACTCACAAAGGAGAAGACGTCGGTAAAGCACTAGAGAAATGCTTGCTTTAGTGGGGAATTGTAAATGTGTTTACTATCACAGTAGATAATGTTAGTATAAATGATGTTGTTGTAGGCTACATGAGGAGAGTTTTGAATAATTGGGGAGGTAGTGCTGCACAAGGCAAATATCTTCATATGAGATGTGTAGTGTAGGATCGAGGATGCCGACTAGAGGGGGTGAATAGGAGGCTTTAAAACTTTTCAATTAAAACAATTTTTGCAAATAAAAAGAATCAAAACAATTAAATAATATATTGCACAAAAAAGAAAGAAGAGAGAAGAAAAATACAAGGATTTTTCCTGAGGTCTCGGAGACTCGCTCGGTCTCCCCTACTCCTCGTTGACGCACTCAAATGAATAAGTCTTGCTTCAATATCCACGAAGGATATTTCTCACTAGTGGTTGCTTCTTGTCCACTCCGGAAAGGCGAGCACCGATGCCTTTTATAATCACGCCGAGTCTCTCCGACAATCTTCAAACAGGAGAGATCAACGGCCACGCCACCAAACCGTCTAGGTGAGGGCGTTCACAAAAAATAATAGGTTGCAAGGTCTCTCCTAGACCTCCAACAATCACCGAGAACTTTAGATATGCAAAATGATGCGAATAGAAAACTCGGTGGATCACAAAAACTCACAACTTGATCAAAAGATCAAGATTTTGTGTTAAGAACTAAAGCTCAAGTGTGTATATTGTAGGATCAAGGATGCTGACTAGAGGGGGGTGAATATGAGGTTTTAAAAACTTCAAATTTAAAACAACTTTTACAAAGAAAGAACAAATGAATATATATTGTAAAATAAAAGAGAGTAGAAGACAAAAACAAGATTTTTCCCGAGGTCTCGGAGACTCGCCCAGTCTCCCCTAATTCTCGTTGAAACACTCAAAAGAATGAGTTTTGCTTCAATATCCACGAAGTATATTACTCACTAGTGGTTGCTCCTTGTCCACTCCGGAAAGGTGGGCACCGATGCCTTTTACACACACGCCGAGCCTCTCCGACAATCTCTGAACGGGAGAGGTCAACGGCCACGCCACCAAACCGTCTAGGTGAGAGCGTTCACCAAGAGTAACAAGCTGCAAGGTCTTGTCTAGACCTCCAACACACACCGAGAAACTCTAAGTATGCAAAGATGATGCGAACTGAAAACTCGGTGGATCTCAAAAGCTCACGACTTGATCAACAGATCAAGATTTTAACTCCAAAATGAATTCTCAAGTATATGTATGAGAGGAAGGCTGCTTGGTGTATAAAACATCTACTCAAAGCCTTTATTTATAGCCCAAATGATCAAAAGAGCCGTTGTGCACAAGCTGTAAAATCAACAGTGCAAACTGACAGTCAGTTTGGGTCACGACCAGAAAGAAGTAAAATCCTGAGTAAACTCAGCTAGCCGTTTGAGGTCGTATATGGAAATAAAACAGTGCAAACTGATAGTCAGTTTCAAACTCAACGGCAGACAAAATTTATGGATAAAACTTTGCTAACCTTTTGTGGTCGTATATGGAAACTAACACCTCATACTGACAGTGAGTATCACAAACTGACAGTCAGTTTCGACCACAAAAACGACCAGTTAAAACAGAAACTCAAAAACAACAGTTCGAGGTTAAACTTCATACTGACAATCAGTTTAGTTCAAAAAATTTTGGCTCAAAAAGCACCTTCTTTGGACAATTATCAGTTAACAAAACTGAAAATTCAAACTGACAGTCAATATAGATAAAAATAGCTATAACTTTTAATTCAGAGATCCGATTTAAGAGTTTAATATCTTGTTTGAAAGATAATTAAAAGGGTTATCTTTTTGTCAATAGAAGTAAAATCCAAATCTGTCTAGATCTTTATAGAAAATACAAAAACTCTTCTACTGTCAAAAACACAACTGAAAAACCAAATCTTTCAAAACCAAATCTAACCGAGATGAATGTAATGCAGTGACCTAATAGTTTCTCGATTTATGTTGGAAATGTAGAGATGACTTGCAATCCCTCTTTATAGTACGATTAAAACTAAGAAATAATTTCTTAAACCGATCAACCTCCAAACACCGAGATCGGTAAAAATAAATACACATTTTAACTTAAGTCTTTTGTAGCTTCATTCTTGGCGACCTTGCGCTTGCGACAATAGCTCGCGACCTTTGACTTGCAACCTCGGACGAAACTGCGACCTTGTGCGTTCGACCTCAGCTCACAACCATGTGCTTGCGACTTACAGATCCTCCAGATAGCTTAGGTCTCTGCAGCTTTCTACTTGTCGACCTTGTGCTTGCGACTTGCAGATCCTCCAGATAGCTTAGGTCTCTGCAGCTTTCTACTTGCCGACCTTGTGCTTGGGACTTTGGCAATACTGCGACCTTAGGCAAAATAGCTCTTAGGTCTCTGCATACATATAACTCAAAGACATGATTAGATCAAAAACACTTAATGTCATCAATAATCAAAATCTATAATAATAGGGGTCTAGATGCAACATATATGAATATTAGGCTGCTTGGTGTAAGAAACATCTGCTCAAAGTCTCTATTTATAGCTCAATAGATCAAAAGAGTCGTTGTGCACGAGCTGAGAAGTGACAGTGCATACTGACAGTCAACATAGGTCACGACCAGTACGAAGTAAATCTCGGAGAAAACTCAGCTAGCCGTTTGAGGTCGAAAAATGAAACAAAACAGCACATGCTGACATTCAGCGTCCATAACCACAGCTCGACAAAAATCACGGATGAAACTTAGCTAGCCGTTTGTGGTCACATATGAAAAGAAGTTGCTCATGCTGACAGTCAGCATCAACCACAAAAATGACCAGTTAAAATAAACTCTCAAATAAATCAGCTCGAGGTCGAAACTCATGTTGACAGTCAGCAACACATGCTGACAGTCAGCGTAAGTCAAAAAATCAGCTCAAAAAATACGCTCTCTGGACAAATGTCAGCAACAAAACTGACATTTCATGCTGACAGTCAGCACCATATGCTGACAATGAGTGTGGATAAAAATAGTTATAACTTTTGATCCAGAGGTCCGATTGAAGTATTTGATAGCTCGTTTAAAAGATAATTTAAAGGGCTATATTTTTGTCAACAAAAGCAAAACCCAAATCTGCCTAGATATTTTTAGAAAATTTAAAAATACTTCTGTTGCCAAAAACTTATCTGAAACCAAATCAAATCCAACCAAAAAGAATGAATGTAATGACTTAAGAGTTTCTCAGTTTATGCTGAAAATGTAGAGAGGACTTGCAACTCCTCTTTATAGTACGGTTAAAACTAAGAAACAAATTTCTAAACCGATCAAACTCGAAACACCGAGATCGGTAAAAATAAAAACAAATTTTACCTTAGATCCTTTGCAACTTCTATCTTGCGAGTTGCGTCTCATCTTTGTACCTTGCGACTTGTGCTTTATCTTTTTCACGTTAGGTTCATCTTGATTATCTTACATGTCTTCCCAACACAGCCCTGTATCAAATAGCTCAAAAACATAATTAGTCTGAAATGCTTGTTTTCATTAATCATCAAAATCAAGTTAGGCATAAAGGCCTAAATGCAACATGTAGCTCATATTATTAATCTTATGGTTCAAGATGGGGTGAAGAAGATGTCTAATTCCATCTCCCGTGTTCATAATGTTGTGAGATATGTGAAAAGTTCCACTTTAAGAATGAATAATTTTCAGCCATATGTTGAATTCACTAAGATAGAAAGTAAGGCATTTGTATGTCCTGATGTGTGCACTAGATGGAATTCAACATATCTTATGTTAGAATCGGCTCAAAATTCGAGAAGGCATTTGACAGGTTTGCACTCCAAGACACTTATTACATATCAGAGGTGGATGATGATGGACCTCCCCAAAATCAAGATTGGGATAATGCTCGTCATTTTGCACAATTTCTGAAACATTTGTATGATCTCACACTTCGTGTTTCGGGCACTCAGTATGTTACTTCCAACATTTTCTTTGAAGAGACTGTTGCTGTGAATATTTTGTTGCAAGATTGGTGCGATAGTCCAGATGAAAACCTATCTGAAATGGCTATTAAGATGAAGGAGAAGTATGATAAGTATTCGGGGGATCCTGAGAAGATGAACATGTTGATATTTGTTGTTGCTATTCTTGATCCTAGGTATAACTAAATTTGTTATTTTTTCTTCTATTTAAGGATATATATAGTCCAGCTAAATTTTTCTTGTTTTCCTAAATGCAAGGTATAATCTATCTGATTACGTGAAGTTTACAGTTTTAGAGATGTATGGTCCAATCAAAGGAGATCAATCGTTCTCTTTTTGAAGAATACAAGAGCATGTATACTCAAGGTGGAAGCCAAAGTGATAAACAACAAGGAGCACTAAATTCTTGTTCTGAACCTCAAAGAAATACATCAAATTTGATGAGGTCTTTATACAACAAGAAAATGAAAGTTTCTTGTGAAGCTGGTGCATATAGCAAAACTGAATTAGATAAGTATGTTGGTGAATATACAGAAGAAGATCGGGAAGATTTTGACATTGTCGCTTGGTGGAAATGTAACTCTCCTCGTTTTCCTATACTTTCACGCATGGCTTGTGATGTGTTAACAATTCTTATATCGACAGTTGCTTCTGAGTCAGCTTTTAGTACTAGTGGCCATGTTATTGATGATTTTAAAAGCTCCTTGACACCATTTATGGTGCAATGCTTGTTATGTGCACAAGATTGGATACGGCGTTCCGGTCGCATCAATGTTGAAGAGGATTTAGTTGAATTAACTCATTTTGAAGAAGGTACTAAATTATAACTATTGTGTCTCAGCTTCATGTTACAACAGTTAAATTGTTTCACCTTGTGATTATCATATTTTTGTGTCATGCAGACTTGGTAAGTCCCCAATTAGAATATGTTACAACAAGTATTTATTCATATGATCAATCGTGAACTGGTAAATTTTTTTAAGCTTGACTACACATTACATTGGTAATTTGATATGCATTTTTAACATTATAATTTGTTTTTGCAACAGATGTTCCTTTTAATGCCAACAAGATCAGAGAACTTCTATATGTTGAACACATTTTTCTCCAGAACATTTTTGTGTTGAATTGTGATGCATGAGTTGTTCCATGGATTGTGGATTGTATATTTTTCTTGTTATGTAGACTGTCAGTGACTCAGTGTGATTGTGAATTTTGCTTATATTTTATGGACTGTGCTTAACTGGTTGGTTATGTTCTGTAGGCTATGGTGTTTAGTTTAATGTTATTTGGTGTTTAATTTTAATTGTTGATCACTTTAAATCTTTAATACTATACTATTATATGGTACTCCAAATTGTAAAACAAAAAAAGAGTCAAATATGTCATGTAGATTCGCGATAATTTGGTAAATTTGGTATTTACCGAAACTGAACCGAATTAATTTGGGATTTATCAAAACCGAATTGAATTTTTTGGTAAATATGGTATGTGATGTGCAATACCAAAATTTTAAAAATATTGAAAAAACCGAACCCAAAAAACCGAATGCACACTCCTAGTGCCGAGCCCCACAAAACGTGTGAGTGCGGTGTGGGTGTGCTCACCTCGCGTGTTGCACGCACCGCGCAATAAACCGCCCAACGTCACTAACAGGTGGGCCCAAAAAGATTTTGGGTCCACCTGTTAGTTGAGAGTTGGGTTTTTTGTTGACGTTAAATTTTAATTGAGATTATTTACTTTCATCTCGGTTTTGAAGGACAAGGTGGTTGATAGTAGGCCCAAATTTGAACGGGACCCATATGTCAGTGTGCGTTGTTGTAGATATATGATAATTTGTTGCAATATATGATTATTAATAATTAAAAATTACTAAAATTAAATTTAGATAATTCAAATGCAACAAAATAAATTTAAAATTTAAAATAAAAATTATTAATTTTCTTACTTCAATCGCACATAGAAAATAACATTAAACATACAAATTAGATATATCCAGCCATTATCGACAATATAAACGTACTAATTAAAATTTAATTTAACTACTACTCGATATGAGGTTGTTAATGGGCCTCTAACAGGCCGACATCACAGCATACGGGGCAGGCCGACTCAACAGGCCCTTAATGGGTCTCTATTGGCCAACTTGAGCATGTTAATGGGCTGACAATGGACTGATGTCAACATGCTTATGGGCCGGTAATGGGCTGTCAATGGGTCGACGTTAACATGTTAATGGGCTGCAAGTGGGCCGATGGCAACATTCCAATGAACTTGGGTTTCCATCAGCATGTTAATAGGGTGTGTCGTGGTATTGCGAATACCCCGGCAGGTTTTGAGAATGATCCTAGCGAAGATTACGCGGCGCGGGTTGACCGGATGACCGGGGAGGCCAGGTCCCGGGGGCCAAAAGGTGGCGCCCGAGGAGGCCCCGGAGGCCACGTCCCCGGGCAAATAGCGGCGCCCGGGCCGGCACCGGAGGCCGCGTCCCGGGGGCCAAACGGCGGCGCCCGGGAGGGCACCGGAGGCCACGTCCCGGGGGCCAAATGGCGGCGCCCGGGGAGGGGCCGGAGGCCAGGTCCCCGGGCAAATGGCGGCGCCCGGGACGGCATCGGAGGCCGCATCCCGGGGGCCAAACGGCGGCGCCCGGGAGGGCACCGGAGGCCACGTCCCGGGGGCCAAAAAGTGGCGCCCGGGGAGGGGCCGGAGGCCAGGTCCCCGGGCAAATGGCGGCGTCCGGGACGGCACCGGAGGCCGCGTCCCGGGAGCCAAATGGCGGCGCCCGGGAAGGGGCCGGAGGCCAGGTCCCTGGGCAAATGGCGGCGCCCGGGACGGCACCGGAGGCCGCGTCCCGGGGGCCAAACGGTGGCGCCCGGGAGGGCACCTGGGAGGGCACCGGAGGCCACGTCCCGGGGGCCAAAAGGTGGCGCCCGGGGAGGGGTCGGAGGCCAGGTCCCCGGGCAAATGGCGGCGCCCGGGACGGCACCGGAGGCCGCGTCCCGGGAGCCAAATGGCGGCGCCCGGGAAGGGGCCGGAGGCCAGGTCCCGGGGGCCAAAAGGCGGCGCCCGGGGAGGGGCCGGAGGCCAGGTCCCCGGGCAATCGTGACACATCTTACCTGGACTTAGTCCCGCGGAGATTTCCCCCAACAGCAGCCCCCCATGCCCGCCGGGGACGATGCTCGAGTCCCCGGTGAGTATGGTTCAGGTCACTAGGAAGATCTCCGAGCCAAGTCACCGGAGCCGCGGCGCTTCGGTTTCCGTGCCCCACGCTTAAAGCCGCGCCGTTTCGCCACAAATGCGCGCGCGGTTCGAACCGGCGCCTCGATTCACGCGCCCGTCCCTTCGTTTCCCGCGCACGGTTTGAACTTCTACGGTCCAGATTGATCCGCGGGTGCCACGTGGCGTGCATCTAGACCACGGTCCGCCCCTATAAATAGGACCTTGGGGGCCCGGAAGCTCATTCCAAATTTTCAGCCTCGACGATTTTTGCTCTCCCGATAGCCCTCTCCCAGTAGCTCTTTCCGGTAGCCCCTTCCGGTAGCAGGCGTCCGGGAGTTTCTAGTAGTAGCCTCCTGCAAAGTTAGCCACTGAAAAAGAAGACTAACCTCATGGCACCCAAGGGTCGAGCAAAGACCACGGAAGTGCCCCCGGAGGAAATCCCCTCGGATTTCCTCTGGGAGTCGGAGTTCACGGCCGAGGACGCCGAGTCCTTGGTCGAAAGAGGCATCGTCGCGGACGGGGACATCCGAGTCCCCGTGAAGAAGGACGGTGATCCGTTTGAGACCTAGCCTTGGTTTTCACACTAGGCTCGCCCAGATTCTAATATGCGGAATAACGGGATCTTACTCGGAAATACCGAAACCCAAAATAATTGCACAACTCTTTATTTCAAAGAGGGCTTTACACGTCGAACGTTAGGCACACTTGCCTACGTCGAAGAAACTATAAGTGTCTAAAACTCAAATAAGTTCTATGACTCTTCGATTGAGTTCGATGATCTAAACTAGACCTATTACAAGTTATTTATAGTCCAATCGTATGAGTACGTATCAGACTTAGAGACCTAAACGTATTACACTCATATAACTAATCCTAAACAGATAAGCTTAGTTATACACATTCGGATCGGATTACAATTCCGAACAGGGAACGAATTCCTTTTCCTGGTCGCGGACCAATCCATGGTCGGAAACCTTTCCGAACACGGTTAAGGTCGCAAAGCCGTATGCGATCAGGACTTGGTCGCGAATCCGTATGTGATCAGGACTTGGAGATCCTCCCGGATCAGACGGAGCCCCCCGCCCCAGGCCCGGAGAGGTCGTGGCCTTCGAGGCCTTCCTGGAGGCGGGGCTCCGGCTCCCGGTGCATTCCATGCTCCGGGAGTTTCTCAAGGAGTACGGGGTGGCTCTCAACCACCTCACCCCGAACGCGCTCGTCCGGATGGGCCTCTTCATTTGGCTCTACGAGACAGCGACCGGGCAGGAGCCCGACCTTCGCTCCTTCCGGTACTTCTACGAACCGGCGGCGCGGACCTCCCACCTGGTGAAGGGGGGCCCCAAGTCCCCCTTCGGTTCGGTGATAGTCCAGATGTTGCCGGCCCGGGTAATCGACTACCCGGCGGCGGCCTCCCGGGACCACTTGGGGGATTGGGTCCGGAGGTGGTTTTACCTCCGGGTCCGGGACGACGCGGTAGTGTACGCCCCGGAGGCCCCCACCTGCAGCCGGTCGTCCGCGCCGAAGCCCCCGGCGTGGACGGACGAGGAGTTCGAGCTCCTCGGCAAGGTGATCCTCTCCAAGAAGACCCGCTCGATGCGGGACGCCGCCGAGGAGATGGCTCTCCTCTGGATCTCCCCCTTCACCGACGGGAAGATGGGGATCGGAATGGGCCCCGAGCAGCGGCCCCCGGTGAAGCCGGTGACGCGACGTAAGCCCCGGGAACCCGCTGCATTGTACTTACGAATTTTTAATAAATTGACTAACTCTTTACCTCTTTCAGTCCGGCCGTACCCGGCGGCGCGGGAGAAGGCGGAGAACCTCCTAGGGAGGTATTTCGCCGATGAGCACGAGCGCGTCGTGCGCGCCGTGGGGGAGGGCGCTCCCAAGAACTTGGTGGCGGCAGCCTACGGGCTGAAACTGCCGGAGAGGAAGCCTCTCCCTACCCCCGGGTCGCACAAACGGGGGAAGGAGGCGGCCGGGGGCTCGGAGCCCAAGAAGGCCCGGGTTCAAAAGACCCCCGGCCCATCGACGACGCCGGCGGCGACACCGGCGAAGCCCCGGGACGAGACCCCCGGGAGCGAACGTGCCCGGGCACCGTCCCGGAAGGAAGCAACACCTCCTCCCCCGAAGGGCCCCGTCGAGGCGCGGGGGAAGGAGGCGACCGCGGGCAGGGCGGCGTCCGACTCGGCGAACTACGCCCCGTCGCTGCTCATGGTGGAGCCCCTCCCGCCCCTTCCGGCTTCTTTGGAGCCAGAGAGGCTGGAGGTGAGATTCGCGGGGGCCTCGCCTCCGCGGGTTTGGCCGGTGGACGAGGGGGGGAGCCCCTCGGTCTACGAGGTTCCTCCGGAGGAGGAGGCCCCGAGGACCTTCCGGCCCGGGGCAGGGAAAGGCCTGATGGTTCCCCCCCGGGCGGAGGCTCCCGCCGAGAGCTCCTCGGCCACGTCTTCGGGGGGCACTACCTCGTCGACGAAGACGCCGGCCGCGTTACCGGACCTTGAGGTCCGGGGACCCCCCGCCGGCCGCGCTGGCGGCGTCGGGCGGGAGACTCCTTTGCTTCCCGCGAGGGAAGTCGCCCGCTACTCGGAGGGCCTGCATACCCGGAAGGTGCAGGTCTTCGTCGCAGGAGGGACGCTCCATGAGCGTTTCAAGGGGCTTCAGTCCCTCGGGGCCCAGGTAACCCAAGTCAATAACGCCTTCGTTCATCCCCTGCACTTTGAAATTTTTCTAACTCTTATGTATTTTGTAGGTGGCAGCTGTTACCTGGGGCCTTGAGCAGCGGGTCGCCCGGCTGCTTAAGGAGGCGGAGGGCTGGGCCGCGGCCTCCGTAGGGCAGCGCGAGGAGGCGCTCCGGGAACGCGACGAAGCCCTCGCGGAATTGACCCGGGTAAGGGCCCAGGTCCATCTTTCCGAGGTCGTCAACGCCCGCCTCCGGGAGGAGGCCAAGGCGAGGGAGGAGGCGCTCCAGGAGCTCGAGAGCTCGAGCGTCCGGGCGGTGGCGGACGCGGGCCGCTCCGTCCGGTCGGCCCTCGAGGGCCTTGGAGTAAGCCTCGGCTCTGGGAGCAGGGAGGTGCCGCCGGCGACCCTCGCAGAGGCTGTGCGTTTTCTCAACGCACAGGTCTCCGCCATCCCGGAGGCTGCCGACGTTCGGGCGCGGGGCCGGGCCATCCCCGTTGTCGCGGCCGCTGCTCGGCTCGTCGAGTTCCGGGGGGTCGGCGCCCGGTCGATCGGGGGCCGCATCCCCCGAAGCTTCCCGGACTCCTTCGAGCCTTCGCGCCGGGAGGTGGAGCAGCTTGCCGGAGGGTTCTACGACCGGATCATCCGGGCGTGGTTCCCGGCTCCGGCGCCTCCGGCGGGAGACGCCCCAGCCCCGGCCTTGGAAGAAGCCCCCCGGGGGGAGGGCGCCAACGAAAATGTATGAGCCTCCCCCCGGGTCTTAGCTAGGGCCCTTTTTTGCTTTCTTAGGATTTTGATCTCGGTAGCTTCTTAGAAGAAGCCCCTGACACTTGTACAAAAACATTTTGAATGCAATGAAGTTAGAATTTTTTCTAAGTCTTTGAATTGAATTTACTGTTACCAGGGTTCCCGGGAGGTTGCTCCCGGGCGAAGGTCCAGGAGGGGCTCCCCGGGGGACGCCCAAGCGGCTTTGATTTTGCTAAGCCTTATCTCCGGGAATCGCGGCGAGGATAGTGTCCGGGAGCCGATCCGGTTAAGGTGGCGTCCAGAGTGGCACTTGGACAACTTTGATAATCATCGTGCCGAATTGTCCCCTCCGCGACCGGGGCTCCGGATGATCCCTCCCCTCCGAATACTTCCACCTGCGGGATACGAGTTCTGGCCTGAAGATGTGCTCCGGGACGCTCGGCGCCGCGTACGGGCGTTGTACCGGGACTTCACCCGAGAGCTAGCGGAGAGCCTCCGGGAGTATTAGGTGTAGGAACCTTAGGGCTTAGAGAATCCCCCGGGTTAGAACCCGGGTTGTATCGTTTCCGAAGCCCACCGGAGGGGGAAGATGTCCTCCGGGTTTGATAATCAATAAAGCTGTTGCTGTTTCCTTTCATTGCCTCTTTATTTTCTTCTTCTTGGATGGTTTGGACGACTCATCTTAACAAGGATGAGCTAAGTTTCCTCGTGGGTGGTGTGGTCGACACCCGGGGGTTCCTTATCCCCCGGCCCACAGCGGGCCGGAGAATAGCTTCGCGCCCTGTGGGGGTAACAAGGCCCCCGGGGTGGAAGTCACCTGTAGCATAGGAAATTTTCTAAGTTAGAAAATTTTAAAACGAGGTTTTCAAGGAGAAGACCTTCCGGGGGACAATCGTCCGGTCGCCGTGAGAACGGGGAGCCGGGAATAAGGCCTCATGTGGAAGAAATGTCCAAGAGAACCCGATGAGATTTCCGGAGGTGAGCTTCCTAGGAGACATTCATCCGGTCGCCGTGAGAACGGGGAGCCGGGAATAAGGTCGCTGGGGACCAATCGTCCGGTCGCCATGAAAGTGCCCGAAGACGGGTCTTGAGTGTTTGGGCAGGGGACTAGTCTCCCAAAGTGACTCGTTACCACGGCCACTGTGATCGGGTTGCCGCTTACACCCTCAGTCCACGAGGGCTGATCGTAAGCCGCCCTACGGGAGTGGGGACTCCCGTTGTAGGGACTTGTTGGGGCTGGCCCACTTCCTAGCGGGGAGGGCATCCTCGCGGGGAGGGTTTCCTTGCGGGGAGGGCATCGCCGCCAGGGGCGGCAATGAGAGAGACCTGCAATGAGAGTTTAAAAAGCAAGTCCTATGTATTGCTAATAAAATGAAATACAGGGCCTCCCCCTGCGAAGTCGCGAAAGGAGAGGAAAATACAGCGTTCCTCCTCCCCCTCCGGCGTGAACGCTCCGGGGGAGGGGACAGGCCCGTAAGGCTAAACATAGAACTTGCGAAGTAAACGCAAGTTCCACGTGTGCTTCAGCTCCTGCTCTTGAAGGTTGGAGAGCTTGTAGGCCCCTGAGCCCAGGACCGCGGAGATCCTGTAGGGGCCCTCCCACTTGGGGGAGAGCTTACCCTGGGCCTGGGGGTCCGTCATGTGCTTGAGGACAAGGTCCCCAAGGCGGAAAGCTTTCTTATGCACGCGCCGATTGTACGTGCGCGCCATTTCTTGCTCGTAGATGGCGTGGCGGAGGAGCGTTCGGTCGCGTTCCTCCTCCACGAGGTCGATCTCCAGACGCTGGTTGGCCTCGTTGGCCTGGTACGCTGAGGGCGTAGCTCCTTCCAGGAGCTCAACCCGCAGTGACCGGAAGCCAATCTCCGGGGGGAGGACTACCTCCGCCCCGTAGACCAGGGAGAAGGGAGTACGCCTCGTCGCCCGGGACGGGGTGGTGCGCATGGAGCAGAGGATGCTAGGGAGCTCCTCTGCCCATGCACCCCGCTTAGAAGCGGTTTGCTCGAGTCTCCGGTGTAACCCCTGTAGGATCACGCCGTTGACCCTCTCGACAGCCCCATTGCTCCGGGGATGGGCCACCGAGGCGAAGTGGATGACGAGCCCCAGGCCTTCGCAGAATTCCCGGAAATAAGCCGAGTCGAATTGGGTCCCGTTGTCCACGGTGATTTCCCGGGGGACACCAAAACGACATATGACGTTTTTCCAGAAAAACCGCTGAACGGCCCGGGACGTGATGCTGGCCAAAGGCTCCGCCTCAACCCACTTTGTAAAATAGTCGACTGCGACTACCGCATACTTGTATCCCCCGGGTGCTGGGGGGAAGGGCCCTAAGAGGTCCATCCCCCAGCGCACAAAGGGCCAAGTGATGGGGATCGTCTGCAGCGCTATAGGGGGGAGGTTCGAGCCCTTGGCCATCTTCTGACATGCCTCGCACGCGGAGACAAGGTCTCGCGCGTTGCGCATGACCGTGGGCCAGTAGAACCCCTGCCGGAGGGCCTTGGCTGCGATGGCACGCGGGGCTAGGTGAGAACCACAGCTCCCCGCGTGGATGTCTTCGAGAAGTTGGAGTCCCTCCGGCCGGGGGAGGCAGCGCAGGTGGGCGGAAGCCCCCGCTTGTAGAGCCTCCCCTCCAGCAGGAGATATGCCCGGGCTTTAGCCCGGAGGCGTTTAGCCTCGGTCTCACTAGGAGGGTCCCCCTCCCCCTTGATGAAGGAGATGAGGGGGGCCATCCAAGACGGAGTCCGGGTGATCTCGGCGACCTCCGGGACATGAGGCTCGTTGACCGTGTCCGGGGAGGCCACCGAGGGCTTCGCAATGATCTCCAGGAAAGCCCCCCTGGGGAGCGATTCCCGGGCGCTTGCTGCCCGGGCCAAGCCGTCGGCCCGGTCATTGTCCCTCCGTGGGATATGCCGGGTCTCGAGGCCGTCGAAATGCCTCTCCATCTTTCGCACTTCCTGCAAATAAAGATTTAAGTTTGCGTCATGGCACAGGTAAGACTTGTCCACTTGGCAAACTACGAGCTGAGAATCTCCCTTGACTAGGAGGCGCCGGATCCCCAGGGAGCGCGCGAGGCGCATCCCGAGGAGCAAAGCCTCGTATTCGGCGACGCTGTTGGTTGCGGGGAACTCAAGCCGTGCGGCGTACTCGAGTTCCTTCCCCTCGGGGCTCCGGAGGACTACTCCCGCACCAGCCCCGGCGAGACACAGCGACCCATCGAACATAAGGGTCCAATGATCACTGCGTCGGGGCGGCACAGGGAGATCTTCGTCCCCGGACCCAGAGGCGGGAGTCCACTCTGCGACGAAGTCGGCGAGGACCTGCGACTTGATGGCGGAGCGGCCGGTAAGGGACACGGAGAAGGGGGCGAACTCGGCCCCCCACTTCCCAATCCGGCCGGTGGCTTCCTTGTTCCGCAGTACCTCCCCAAGGGGAAGGGACGACGGGACGGTGATGGGGTGCCCCAGGAAGTAATGCCGAAGCTTCCGGGACGCCATGAGGAGCGCGTAGCAGATTTTCTCCATCTCCGTGTACCGAGTTTTGGCCCCTTGGAGGGCCTCACCACGTAGTACACCGGACGCTGCTGCCCTCCTTGCTCCTTCACCAAGATCGCGCTGACGGCGACAGGGGTCGCGGCGAGGTAGAGGAGCAAGGGCTCTTCCGGGGACGGACTCACGAGCATTGGAGGGCTCGTGAGGTACTTCTTGAGGTCGTCGAACGCCTCCTGGGCCTCGGGGGTCCAGCGGAACCCCTCGAGCCCTCGGAGGATCTTGAAGAACTGGAGGCCCCGCTCCCCCGACCGGGAGACAAAGCGGCTGAGTGCGGCTAGGCGGCCGGAGAGCCGCTGGACATCCTTGATGGAGCGCGGCGGGGGCATATCTAGGAACGCCCGGATCTTCTCGGGGTTTGCCTCAATGCCCCGCTGGGACACGAGGAAACCTAGGAGCTTCCCCCGCGCACCCCGAAGGCGCACTTCTCCGGGTTTAGTTTGAGCCCGAACGCGCGGAGGTTGCGGAAGGTTTCAGCCAGGTCGTCGATGTGGGAGGCTGCGCGGGGACTCTTGACAACCGCGTCGTCTACGTAGACTTCAACGTTGCGGCCGACTTGCTCTTTGAAAACCAGTGTCATGAGGCGCTGGAAGGTCGCCCCCGCGTTCTTGAGCCTGAAGGGCATATGGACGTAGCAGAAGGTTCCGAGGGGAGTAATAAAACTCGTCTTTTCCTCGTCCCCTTCCGCCATCCGGACTTGATGGTAGCCAGTGTAGGCGTCGAGGAAGCTCATGAGCTCGCACCCCGCAGTGGAGTCGACGAGCTGATCAATCCGCGGGAGCGGGAAGTTGTCTTTGGGGCAGGCGCGGTTAAGGTCGGTGAAGTCCACGCACATCCGCCACCTGCCTGTTGATTTCTTGACGAGGATGGGGTTCGCGAGCCACTCGGGGTGCAGGACCTCCCGAATGAACCCCGCCTCTCGGAGCCGGGTGATCTCCGCCTTGATTGCCTCTTGGCGCTCGAGGGAGAGTTTCCGCAGCTTCTGTTTGACCGGGGGGTGACCGGGGGCCACTGCGAGCTTGTGCTCAATGACCTTCCGGGCGACGCCCCGCATGTCTGACAGTTTCCACGCAAAAACATCGGAGTTTTCGCGCAAAAAAGCCGCAAGTTGCGCTGCGTGCTCCTCGGGGAGCTCCGCCCCGATCCGGACGGTTTTGTCTTCGTTGCCCGGGGACAGCAGGACCTTCCGGAGGCCCCCTTCCGGACGCGGCTTGAGGAGGGGCCTCCCGGGTGGTGGCGCAGCAGCGCCTAGTTCCGGGGGAGAAGCCTCCCCCCGGGCGTCTTTATGAGGTTGACGCTTCCGATTGTGGCCGCAGCGCGCTCGTATAGAGCACGGGCCATGTCTTGGTCTCCACGGACGTTGATCACACCATGCGGCCCGGGGATCTTCATGCAGAGATAGTTTTGATGGGTGGCAGCCCCCAGCCGGTTGATTGTCGTCCTCCCCATAATCGCGTTGTAGGAGGAGGGGAGGTCCACTACGTCGAAGCGGACCAGTTCGGTCCGGTAGTTCTCCGGGGTGCCGAAGGTCATTGGAAGATCTATCTTGCCCACGGGGTGGATCGCCTTCCCCGGGACAAAACCTTGCAGGGGCCCGGCAGCGGGCTGTAGGAGCTTCTCATCCACCTGCATTTCTTTGAAGGCCTTCAGGAATAGGACATCGGCGGAGCTCCCGCCGTCCACCAGGATACGGGCCAGATGGCAGTTGTAGATGGTCGCGGAGACAATGAGCGCGTCGTCGTGGGGGAAGCGAACCCCCCGCGCGTCTTCTGCCGTGAAGGTGAGGGGGACGTCCGACCACTTCGGTGGCGGGGACGCGTGTAGCACCCCCACAACCTTGACCTCGCGCGCGTACTCCTTACGCTGGCGCTTAGAGTCCCGCCCGGAGGCAGATCCTCCCACGATGACGTTGATGTGCCGTTGCGAAGTTTGAAAGGGGAGAGCTTCTGAAGGCTCCCCCTCCTGCTTCTGCTGACCCCCCGTGGGAGCGGGAAGGGCCGGAACAGCTGGCCGAGGGAGCAAGGAGGCCGGAGTCCCCCCCCTGCCCGCGCTGGTCGAGGAAGTCCGCGAAGTGCTGCAGCAGCTGGCTACAATCTCGGGTAGCGTAGGTATTGGACCTGTGGAGGCTGCACCACGGTCCTTCCCGCCTTCTCCCCGCGGGGCCTTCCCGGCCGCGCGAAGACTGTCCTCCCCCATGGCCCTTCGGTTTGGGGAAGGGGCGGTTGGCCCTCGGGGGGTCGCGCGAGCCTCCTCCGCCCTCGAGGACAAAAGTGTCCCGAGGCCGTGGCTCGCTACGCCCCCCTTGCCTAGGGCGTTTGGGGGGATCCCTGGCCCCCCGGTCGACGGAGGCGGGAGCCCCCTGGGTCTTCTTCCAGATATCGTCTTCCTCCGCCTGAGCATATTTTTCGAGCACGTTGAAGAGCTCGTCGGCGGAAGAGGGGCAGCTCCGGGAGAGCCTTCGGTGGAGCTCCCCCGGAAGGATGCCGCTTTTGCAGGCTTCGATGACCGTAGAGTCGGGGACGTGGGCCACTTTGCTCTTCACCTGAGCAAAGCGCTTGAAGAAGCCTCTGATGGTTTCCCCTGTCCTCTGCCGGACAGTGTACAGCTGCGAGGAGTCCAGGGGACGCACATAGTTCCCCTGGAAGTTGGCACAAAACTCCCGCTTGAGCTGCGAGAAAGACTTGATGAAGCCGGCCTTCAGGTTGTAGAACCAGGAGCGGGCAATGCCGGAGAGGTAGAGGGGGAAGACGTTGCACTGTACTGTCTCGTCCCCCCCGGCCGCGGAGATGGCAGTGGAGTAGACCTGCACAAACTCGTAAGGGTCTGCCTCACCATTATAGTGCTCGATGTGCGGAGGGCGGTAGGGCTGCGGCCACCGGATGCTGCGAAGTCTTCGGCACAGGGGCTGGTTAGCCCCCTGCACTTCCCGGGGAGAGCCCCGGTCGCTGTCTTCCTTCACGGGACCTTCGTTGTCTGAGTCTGCAAGTGGTCCGAGAGGTCCGCCAGAATGGTGGTGGCGACGCTTTTCCTCCGGACCGGGACTGAGTTCCCGGACGTCCGGGCTCTCCGCCGGAGAGGTTGGGTCTTCAGCGGGTCTCTTCCCCCGGCCCGTGCGAGAGCGAGGCTCCCCGCGCCCGCGGCCGGGGGGAAGTTCTTCCCCGCGCTCTGGTGAACGCATTCGCTCGACTTCCCCCGGGGCGAAACGGACCTGTCCCGCCGAGGGAGGGAGCTCGTGCGCTGTAGCTTCCGGAGCCGGTTGGGGGGAGCCCCCTGCGACGACCCCCGGGACCAGAAAGGGGGGAGCCCCTGTATCATCCAGAACCGGGGAGGGGGCGCCCGCGGCGACGCCTGGAATCGGAGTGGAGGGGGCCCCATTGGCCACGACCGGAACCGGGAAGGGGGCAGGCCCTGTAACACCCGGAACCGGCGAGGGGGGAGCCCCCGCGGCGACGTCCGGAACCGGGGAGCTCATGCGGGGGGAAGTCCACTGCAGCACGGGGGCTGCCCTATCAACTGCCCCCGGTGCGGTAAACGCGACGCGGGGGGCGGGACTGGCTCCCGGCGCGGGGTAAACCGCATGAAGTGGGCTCCCGGCCCCGGGAATAGTCCAGGGGCAGGGTACCCCCCTGGTGCCACGAAGGGCCCCGGCATGAAGTAACCTCTCGGCACCGGGTGCCGGGAAGGGTCCGGACGTATATCCCGCAGGATGAAGGAACCCCCCGGCAGGATCATACGGGGCGGACAACCCCCCGGAGGCCGGAGGGGCCGCCGGGTAACCCATAAACGGGGGCATGTTCCCCGGATACGGGTGTGACGCAAATGTGGGGGCCGGAGGCCGCGCCAACACGCTAAGGAGCTCGTCCATAGAGCACTGAGCGCGGAGCTGGCCTTCCACAAGAGCTTCGAGCAGGGCGTCCCGGGGAGCCGGGGGAGCCGTCGGGGGGAGACTGGTTCCGGCCGAGGTCCCCGCGGCCACCGGGAACGACCTGGAGGTGGAAGCACCTAAGTTAAGAGGAAAGGAGGGAGGCGGTACCTGGGCCAGGTCGCCTCCGGGAGGGACCGCCGGGACTGCAGTGTCCCTGGCGGACGGCGCCGGGTCTCCGAGACCCGGGTCACCGGGAAGGGTGCGAGCCCTTGTTCTTGGGGGAGCCATGGCGTCTTGTCACGAGTCCCCACGGACGGCGCCAACTGTCGTGGTATTGCGAATACCCCGGCAGGTTTTGAGAATGATCCTAGCGAATATTACGCGGCGCGGGTTGACCGGATGACCGGTCCTCCCCCGCCGGACAAGCACAAAAAATGACACACGGGTTTATACAGGTTCGGGTCCCGGTGGGGGCCCTAGTCCTGTCGACGCGCTCCCGACCGGAGTCGGCTAAGGAGGCTCTCTCCGGGGAAGAGGCTTCCGGAGCACGTCTGTGAGTTTAGCTATTCCAATAAAAGAACCGATCCTTTACAACAGAGGGGTACAAGGGCTATTTATAGCCCCAAAAAGAAGCAAAAAACCTAAACTACCCCGGAAGCCACCGTCGGATTGAAGGGCAGGACCGTCCTTCTCCTGGTCAAACGCCTTGGATGCTTGACAGGTGGTCGCTAGTTCCCGAGGCGCCCCTCGCGTGACCTGCACGTGATAAACAGTTCAAGACTTTACCTTTAGGGGGGCGATGAGGCCCGGGACGGCGCCGGAGGCCAGGTCCCGGGGGCCAAAAGGCGGCGCCCGGGGAGGCCCCGGAGGCCACGTCCCCGGGCAAATGGCGGCGCCCGGGCCGGCACCGGAGGCCGCGTCCCGGGAGCCAAACGGCGGCGCCCGAGGAGGGGCCGAAGGCCGCGTCCCCGGGCAAATGGCGGCGCCCGGGACGGCACAGGAGGCCACATCCCGGGGAGGGCACCGGAGGCCACGTCCCGGGGGCCAAACGGCGGCGCCCAGGGAGGGGCCGGAGGCCAGGTCCCCGGGCAAATGGCGGCGCCCGGGACGGCACCGGAGGCCGCGTCCCGGGAGCCAAATGGCGGCGCCCGGGAAGGGGCCGGAGGCCAGGTCCCTGGGCAAATGGCAGCGCCCGGGACTACACCGGAGGCCGCGTCCCGGGGGCCAAACGGCGGCGCCCGGGAGGGCACCGGAGGCCACGTCCCGGGGGCCAAAAGGCGGCGCCCAGGGAGGGGCCGGAGGCCAAAAGGCGGCGCCCAGGGAGGGGCCGGAGGCCAGGTCCCCGGGCAAATGGCGGCGCCCGGGACGGCACCAGAGGCCGCGTCCCGGGAGCCAAATGGCGGCGCCCGGGAAGGGGCCGGAGGCCAGATCCCGGGGGCCAAAAGGCGATGCCCGGGGGGGGGGGGGTCGAAAGCCAGGTCCCCGGGCAATCGTGACACATCTTACATGGACTTAGTCCCGCGGAGATTTCCCCCGTCAGGGTGACATCAACTTTCTGCTGGGTAGCAGCAGGCTGTCTCAACTCGTTAGTGGGTCGTAGCGGGTCGAGATTCTATGTGTTAGTGGGTTGTTATTGGGCCAACCTCAATATGCAAACTTGTTAATGGGTTATTACTGGGCCGACTCTGCACTTTAATGGCCAGTAATAGGACGAGATCTGTATGTTACTGGACCGCTATTGGGCCTACAGCAGCATATTGGTGGGCTGTTATTGGGCCAAAATACATGTTTATGAGACGTTAGTGGGCCTTCATTGGGCCGACAGCAACATGTTAATGGGCTAATGTCAGATGTCAGAGGCCGACGTCAATATGCTACTAGGCCGCCAGCATTATGGTGGGCCCTGGCAGGATGATGGTCATGATGGCCAACATTTATGAATTAGAGGGATTAGTTTAATTCGATCAAAACAAATTAATTATCTTAAACAGAGGTAATTCTAACTCAACAAAAAGATATAATAAATTAACCCATATAAATTAACTATATCTTTTCCATAAATATCCATAATAAAACACAATTACACAAAAAGATTCGGTATGAAAAAGTGCAAAATATAATTATAATATAAATGATAAATATATGAATATTACATCAAACCTATTTAACTCAATTAATCAAACTAAACAATATTTTAGATTAATTAGACTTTTTTGCCAAATAAAAAATCTGAATTTAACATAGATTAATCAAGATATTTTAACCTGAACCAAAGAAGCCTAAAGCTCCGTGCATTCAACCTGAAGGCCTAATGAGCCCAATATTGCCAAAAGCCCAAACCTAGCCCAATAGGAAAGCATAACCCACAAGGTCGAACAAACCTTCCGGCCCAAGGTAAAGGAGACGAGTCCACAGTTGCTCGTCGCCCACCTTCCCCCAACGCCGGCGTCGCCTCCGTCTCCCACCCCCGCCTCCCCCGTCGCCACCTCCTGTCATGCGCACACCACCACCACAACACTAGTAGCATGCACAGCGGCCTGCGTCGCGGGCTGCGCCGCCTTCTTCTCCCACTCCCTCACTCCCTCGACCGGCCTCTGCCGGTTCCTCTCGGCGCTCTCCTCGTCCTCCTCCCGCGCCGCCGCAATGCGTTCTCTCGCGCCCCATCCGCTCGGCCCTTTTTCAGCGCCGGCGGAAGCTACGCCGTCGAGCAGTTCTCCGACGACGAATATGACTGCGAGTACGAGGATCACAGGGTAACCGTCCCTCTCTCCTACCCTTTTAGCACTCGCACCAAAACTTCATCTGTTTCGTGTTTGACGTGCCCGGTCCACAAACACGACGCAGCCGTCGTCATCAGTGGCGAACATTGACGAGTGGAGGTGGAAGCTAAGCATGCTGCAGCGCAACGCGGAGGAGCAGGAGATCGTCTCCAGGGACCGGAGGGATCGCCGAGACTACGACCAAATCGCCAACCTTGCCAAGAGGATGGGGCTCTACATGTATACAATTACTATCCTACATTTCTTGTTTCTTCTTCATGTAATTCTCAAAACTGATTGTTTATGGCGCCTTGCTGGTTTGTCGAATGGCAGTGAGATGTATGGGAAGGTTGTGGTCGCGAGCAAGGTCCCGCTGCCGAATTACAGGCCGGACCTGGACGACAAGCGTCCACAAAGAGAGGTGAAATCCTTATGATGCAATGGCATGATCGGATTTTGTGTTATTGGCGCGGCCAATAGAAGGTGTTTATGAGTGCCTGTGTGTTGTTTGTGACAGGTGGTGATCCCGCTGAGCTTGCAGAGGAGGGTGGAAGGGCTTGTGCAGGAGCACCTTGACCGTGCGCTCTTGCCTGTGGATAAAGATGGTGGCAAGACGAAATGTGGTTCCCAGATGGCCGAGAAAGCTGAGAATGTGAGCCTGGAGGAGCAACACGATTCTCTGCTTGATCGGTCAGTCATGGAGAAGATCCTTCAGAGGAAGAGTTTTCGGATGCGCAATTTCCAGAGAAGTTGGCAGGTTTGACACAGTTTATGTGCTGCAGACCTGTCTGTTTGTGTTAGAGTCTTAGAGAAAGCAATGGATGGAGGATTTGCAAATTCCTTCCGTAGCATTTAAAAGTTGTGATTTTTATAGCTCTGTACTGTTATTGCAACAATCATTGGTCACGGCAAGCTAAGCCTCTGCGTTCTCATTATATCAGGAGTCACCTGAAGGCGTTAAGATGCTCGAGTTCAGGAAATCACTTCCGGCATACAAGGAAAAGGAGAGGCTTCTAGCTGCCATTGCACGCAATCAGGTACACCTATCAGTACAATGTCTGACAGACATCTAATTGTATGGGCCTTGCACACTCTGGGGGAACTAGTTTAGTAATTCATCTGTTTCCTTTTATGCGTGAACATTCTGTTCAATGCCAGGTCATAGTGATTTCTGGAGAGACAGGATGTGGCAAAACAACTCAGTTGCCCCAATATGTATTAGAATCGGAGATAGAATCTGGTCGTGGGGCCTTTTGTAATATCATCTGTACACAGCCACGAAGAATATCTGCTATGGCAGTTGCAGAAAGAGTTTCCACTGAGAGAGGAGAGAACCTTGGTGAATCGGTAAGACAGGACTTGCTTTTCCTAATCTTTTCTTGCTGTAGTTCATCTCTAATATGCTTAAGGACACAAAGTCTTTACTAGATTCTCTCTATTGTATTTTTGCATACAACACTAGCTTTTTTAATAGGTTGGCTACAAAGTTCGATTGGAGGGAATTAAGGGAAAAGATACACGCTTGCTTTTCTGCACCAGTGGCATTTTACTAAGACGGTTGCTAAGTGACCAGAACTTGAATGGTGTAACTCATGTATTCGTTGATGAAATACATGAAAGAGGCATGAATGAAGGTTGGCTGTTAGTTCGACATTATTGTCTTGTCTCTGCCAAGATTCTGACTTTAATCAACTCATCAATCTTTAAGTTACTCATTTGCATCAGTTTTGCAGATTTCTTATTGATTGTCTTGAAAGATCTATTATCACGCCGACGTGACTTGAGGTTAATATTGATGAGTGCTACTCTAAATGCGGAACTGTTTTCAAGTTATTTTGGAGGTGCCCCTACCATCCACATTCCAGTGAGTAGTTCTGTGACTGAAAATTTTAACTTTTACATTATCATTTAAATTTTTAATAAAAAGTGAAAACATGGCCATTTGGATTAATATATTTGTTCTAGAATGCCTTTTTGTTAGAAAAAAAAACTGATTTTATGAATTATTTTTCGAAACTTTTGTGAATTTTGATAAAGTGCTTATTCTTATGCTTATTTTTGTGAATCTTGAGCATCATTACCTCCTAGCTTAAAATGCTCACTTAACTTTTTTTTCCCTCTGATGAACAATACTTTGCTGTGCATTTTTTGCTCATTATTTGGTGTTAAGTTTGATGGTTTATTTGTCAAATACGTTTTACATATTGCTGTTTTACATAGCTTGAACACGACTGCATGTCAGCTTACATCCATTTTGTTATTCTCTTGAATGTTAATGCCAGGGCTTTACATATCCAGTAAGGGCACATTTTCTGGAAGATATATTAGAGAGGACAGGTTATAAGTTGACTTCAACTAATCAACTTGATGACTATGGCCAAGATAAAATTTGGAAAACTCAGAGGCAGCTCTTGCCAAGAAAAAGGAAAAACCAAATCACTACACTTGTGGAGGTACTTTTTCTATATAGAGCTGAATGAATATGATTCTTGCTCAACGTTCTCCAGATATTATTGTTGTACTGTGCAGGATGCACTTGAAAATTCAAGCTTTGAGACCTATGGTTCCAGGACACGTGATTCTCTAGCAAATTGGAATCCTGATTGCATAGGGTTTAACCTCATAGAGGCTGTTCTTTGCCACATATGTCGTAAAGAGCGATCTGGTGCTGTTCTAGTTTTTATGACTGGATGGGATGACATTAGTTGCTTGAGGGATCAACTAAAAGCACATCCCCTGCTAGGTGATCCAAATAGGGTTTTACTGCTTGCATGCCATGGTTCTATGGCTACTTCTGAGCAGGTAATTGTGCTGAACTGGGCAAATCTTATTAAAATAATTGATATGGAGCCAAACATGTCATTGAACCTGACTATGTCAGTTCTATTGCCCGAAATGCATTTTCCAGACAACAGCTTCATCTTGTTTATGAGTTAATTATTCATTATATCTGTAAACATTTTGTGTGTGTCAAATAATTCACTGCCATTCAGATCTAGATTTTGTTGTGATATCTTCAGAGACTAATTTTTGAGAAGCCACCTCCTAATGTTCGGAAGGTAGTTCTTGCTACTAACATGGCAGAAGCAAGTATTACAATAAATGATATTGTTTTTGTGGTGGATTGCGGAAAAGCAAAGGAAACCACATACGATGCTCTAAACAACACTCCGTGCTTACTCCCCTCATGGATTTCAAAAGCTTCTGGCCGTCAGGTGAAATGCTTCCTTTTGCTTTTGGATATCTCATCTTCCATACCACAGCCCTTTTCTTTTGAGTCAAATCTTTGGTAATATAACATGTATCAGATCCATTAGCAAAATGTTTGATAAGGTCCTGTGTACTGACTAATGATTGTCCAGTTTTTATAGCTTGTCTTTTATGTATATACCTCTGCATCATCATTTTCATCACGTTGTTAATGTTTTCATTGAATATGCTTTTCCTCTTTGATTTCAATTATCCAAAAGGACTTGCTGTTTCAGTAACTAGTGTCTTTTCTTGGATAAATCATATACATGTACATCGATTTGTCCATGCAAATCTTTCTTCATGCAAGAATTAAGATGTTCCTTTGTTATAATGGTAGCAAGCTCTTGTCTTGGCTGAGATTTTTTTTTTTAAAAAAAGAGCCTTAGCTCCGGTTTCTAACAAAACCAACGTCACAGACATACAAAATGAGCCTTCTTACCTGCATGCCTCCATTTACAGACCATGATGAGCAAGAACACACGCAGAAGTAATATAATAGGCTAGCAATCAGGCCAATGCTAAGGCCTAAAGAAAAGTCTAGACCAATGAGAGCTAAGACAAAATATCACACTTCACAAATGACTCTTGCAGTATTGGACAGTTCCTAACATCATCAGGATCCCTAAGCTGCTGCTTTGATCTCATGTAGCTTACACCTTATCTATAAAATCCCATTTGCCAGCAAGTCAGCGTTAAGGATGGGATTTTACTCATTAACCCGTTTACTTGTGGGTAAATACCCTAAAGAGGTGGATGTGTTCTAATTTTTATGCCTGTTGGCATGTTTGGCAAAATCTTAAACTTGAGTCGAGTAGTGGGCATGGGTACATTCTTCCACCCTTGCTTGTTTATCCGTTGGCTACCTGCAAAATAATAACATATATACTATATCTATGACATGTGGGGTAAAATTACTCTAACCCTAACCATCGATACTTCATCCAGTCATCCCCAAACCACAAGTCCATAGCTGCCAAGCCTTCACCTCAAAAGCTCTCCTGTGAATCCTCTAATCATCTTAAGCCTCACCATTAGAAATAGATCCTAAGCTTCTATTCTCCGAGGACGCAAGACACCAATCCTCCAGCTCCAAGGACCAAGGCTCCCACTTCTGGTGGTTGCTCCAAACCGACTGCACCACGCCATGTCATCGTAGGAGATATCGCAACCACAAGAGTCATCGTTGATCTCCCTCAGTTATAGATCTGGCGAATCCGATCACACCACCACCTCACCTTGTTGCGAGATCTTATAGATCCGGCCTCCTCACCTCACAAAGCCGCCACAGCCTTCTCATTTGGTCAGATTCGTGAGTACTTGACAGGTGATGGGTATGGGTGAAATGTGTGCTTGCCACCAGGTGGCGAGTAAAAGTACCTGGCGAGTAGCGGGCATGTTCTTCCACCCCTTGTGCCCACCACACTTGATTGCCATCTCTAGTCGGCATCCATCTTCCCCAGCAACAATCTCCAAACCTGCAGGAAATGAATTAGTTTAGCACATTTTCAATTGGAGATGTAATCTTGTTGTTAGAAATCCATTTGTTGCATATTAACCACAGTACCCATCATAGTGTCCCGATTCCAAATAGCAAAAGTTTAATTTCAAACTAAATGTATTTAGCCACTCCTAGCAAAGCTGAGACATCGAAGTGGGAACCTCCAGTTCACGACAACTCTAGTCGGGCACCAAAGGAACTTAGCTAGTGGGCATTTGAAGATGTGATTCGTTGTTTCCTTTTGACCAAACGCCTTGCAATTACTACTTCCAACCATCATTTTTTTAAGATTACCAGCTGACAGCCCTACACCATGGATCACTAGCCAAAGGAAAACTTGGACGTTGAGGGGTAGGTTGCACTTCCAAAGCTGCATAAAACGTCTCTCTCGCACCCTTCCAAATGTCAACACTGATATAGAGATTTTGTGCTAAACTGTCCTTTTGTTCCAAAGCCCACTGGACTACATCTTTTGTTGATGATAAGTCTAGCGTCCCTAATATCTTTTTAAGCTCTTTCCAAAGTGTGCAGTATTTCTCGTGAAGGTTATACCCTGAACGAGAGATTTAGAGTCCCCCGAACACAGGCCTATGCCACCGTTATTTTTGGATCATCCACTATCTTGAAAACATTTTTCTAGGGACAATCTTTATACCATGCTCAATCTAGAAACTAGTCTGCTCTCCAGACTTCACAGACTTCGACATCCCTAGTTTTGTGTAGTCTCTGATGTCCATCTGACCTTTCTACTGGAATTAAATCCCCATCTCCAAGTAGTGCAGACTAGGACTCCAACAATACCCATCTAATCATTCTAATTCTCCAGGTTCCAGTCTGTAGTGCCAATGAGAAAGAAGGGAGATGTTCATCAGCTCAATATCTAGAATACCCAACCACCCAAACTACTTAGGTTTACAAACTCCCATCTAATCAGGAAATATTTCTGCTTTTCGCTTGTACCTTGCCACAAGAAACGGCTTTGGATTTTGTCTATTTCTTTAATTACCCATTATAGGGCATCATATACATCAGCATGCTGCTCAAGCATGAGTTGAGAAGGGTTAGTCCTCCCCCGGAAAGAGTTTGACCCTTCCAAGTTTGCAGCTGCTTCTCAATTTTGGATATCAACTCTCACCAATCCAATCTGGTTAGTTTCTTATTACTAATTGTTAGCCACTTGTATGAACAATGAAGCAGACATGTTGGTCTGAACTGCTTGATGTTGTTAGCCCCCCTAACTTTGGAATTAAAGTAATTAAACCATAGTTTAGTCGACGGATATTAAAATGACCATTGTAGAAGTCATCAAAAAGAACTGTTTTACATTATATTTGATTGCAGACCAGCATTACTTATAGAAGAAAATGGGGAAACCATCTAAACGTGGTGCTATGTCGGATTTCATGTCCTTGAGAGCAGCTTCTATTTCAGTCATAAAAAACGGATGTGTCAAGAAAGCATTATCTGCCTTTGAGACTTGCTCGACTTCCCCCCAGATGCCTTCTCAAAGTCTGATACTACCTTATCTCCTTGACCAAGCCAATGTTATAAAACCGAACCATCCATTGACCTGGTTGAAGCCTTGGGTCGTTGGTTCACTAGTTGGACTGGTGGGTCACTGGTTAGACCGGGTTTTTATTTTAAATTAAAATAAATATATGTATGTGCCAAAAATATAAAAATCGTATTTTTATTGTATGAAATTTTAAATATGAGTAGACAACCAACACAAATTAAAGTAAGAATGAGCAACAAGTAGTAGAAATAAATATACAAGAACAAAAGCTTCTGTTGTACAATAGTATGACCAACCCAACCTTTTGTCTATAGATATTCACTCTCATGCATCAAGGTTCCTACCTTCTTTATGGTTTTTTCATAATTTCTCTACCTCCAATGTCATAAGTTACAAGAGAAAAGCTGCCAAGGCACAACTCTAAAGAAAAAGCAGAAGAGGTGGGAAAGTGACCGGTTATTTTTTTTTAAACCTAGCCGAGTTAGCTGGGTCACATGAAAACCAGCTGGGTTAGCTGGGTTTTTCCGGTTCAATTGCAACTCGTCTTGTGAGGGTACCCAGCCCGATCTAGGTCTCAGGTCCAGTTTTTTCCGATCTGACTGCTGGTCTAGTCCGTGTTTAATAATACTGGACCAAACAATTGTTTATAGAAGTCTCCAATATGTTCTGTAATCTCTCTTTCCCCAATAATCTCCCTTCCTTCCCCTTCCAGAGAGGATCAAAATTTTCCTTCATTTGCCGTTAGCAGTTTTATGGAAGTAACTTTGTATCCATTGTGCACGAGATCATTGTTGTTAATGTATTTCCTCAAGATTATATATTTTCATGAACTCTTCCTCCAAGAAGTAACTGAAATTCCAGTCCTGTAAGGGTGGATCCCACCCCCCCCCCCCCCCCCCCCCCCCCACACACACACACACACAACAAAAGCAACTGCAACCTTTTAGGAACCTGAGCATTGTAAATATGATCACTTGTTCATCACAAGCTCCTTGAAGCCTTCAACTGACAATTTTTTTCTACATGAAATATCTTAATCTTATTGAAGATTGTATTGTCTCCCAAAATCTAGTAGCAAAGGGGAGTGATCAGAGCCCACCTTGCTCAGAATCCCCACCACAGAAAGGGGATACTGCTCCTCACGTCCAGGTCCCACCAGAATTCTGTCCAATTTGGCTAAAATGGGCACATCTTGCTTATTTGACCATGTATATTGTGCTCCATTATTCTCTAGTTCTCTTAGTTCATTCCTGGTTATGAGATCATTGAAAGCTTCCATTCATTTAGTGTTCCCTCATGCAAAAGATTTCTCTTCTGGTCTTTGCATCAAATTGAAGTCCCCACCCAGGACCACAGGAAATTCTGCTGCCCTACATTTAGTATCTAATTCATCAATAAAATCACCTTTGAGTTCTTGGACCAGCCCATAAACCGTCATCATCTCCCAACGAAATCTGTCTGTCTTATTCCTAAGTTTAAAACTAACAGAGAAACGACCCGAGTCTGTGCTTTCCAACTCCAATAAGTCCTCTCAACACCCATCAGGATACCTCCAGATCTCCCATCTGAGGTAACTAGTTTCAAAAAAAGTTCAGATCTCCCCCAAGAGATCTGAGTTGTCTGTTCATGAAATCAGTTTTCATGGTTTCTTGGGTACCTATAATATCAATGTTCTCCCTCTTCAACAAATCTATCAGAAGTTTCCATTTACCTGCCTGACTCAAACCCCTTATATTCTAAAGAACTCTCATTTAGAAGCAGGTAAAAGTATAAAATTATCACTTGCTTGTGTCCCTCCCAGCTGCTGAGAGCTCTGACCTTCCATCAGAATCTCCTGCTGCCCATGGACATGACCAATACTATGCTGTGATTCCAGAACTACCAAGGAAGCCCCCCTCCTACTAACATTTTGGTGTACAGGTACCAAGGTTTGCAAGGCCCCGTTAATAACCATATCTTGTTGACGCTGAACATAATTACGAGCAATCTGAAGAGCATTCAGAGTATTGATTTTTTATTTATTGCAGCATCATTACCCCTCATAATGATGTTGCAATCTGAGGTTATTATGCAAAGAATCAAATCACGAGTATTGTTAATAATATGAGATGTAGTAGATTTGTGAGAGATACCTGACCCTTTCATGTTCCTCTCCTGCACTCGTTTGATAGCCTTTTCTCTTGGATTGGTATGCCTGATTCCTTGAGTCTGGATCTTCTCCTAAGAGTCACGACTGGTTTAGAGGGCTGCTTCCTCTTGGCAAGAAGCTTAGTTCTGCAACTGACCACCACTTTCCACACAAGTTTGGGGGCTTTTTGCTAAGAACTGTCATTTGTCATCCGTTCCCAGATTCTCTAGATGGACACTGTGAGCCATCACTGAATAAGATGAACTTTCTTCCCACTTCTCAGAATCTGCAACATGTCCCTTGGAAACTTGAAGTTCAGTTCCAAACCCATGATGAGTAACACCAACCAGTTTCTTCCTTTTAGTTTACCCAACAACATTACCCTCCTTAGCTTGAAGGGCAAGTAGTCCAGTACTCATGTCAATCTTCCTCGAATTCAGTCCAAGTGCTGTATAATTCAAACTTGTCTTCCCCTCAGGCTGGGCTAAAGGTCAAATGTGCTTTGTGGAATTACCCTCACTAAGAGGAGAGGCTGATCCCCCAACCAAGCCAGCCAGGCCCCACCCAGCCCAACCCTTGGAAGTCTTCATTGAGGAGAATGGGTTTACTATATTCTTTGAAGTTGATTGGTCGCACTTGGATTCTAGAAGGTTTATCTAAACCGTCTTCTAGTTCAAGTGGTATGCACAAAAAAATTCAGCAGGTATTCGTCAGACTAGGAGGTCTTGTACTCAAGAGATCCCGAAACTCAGGAATTTGAGCAGCATCCCAGCAGCAACCTTTATCTTAGGATGAGCTAAATTGGTTAAACTGTATTCGTCCACTTCTTTGACAGTACCAATGAGTGACCCAATTTGAGCTACTAGTTTCTTGCGTCTACACTGCAGTAAACCTTTGACACGCACTCAAGCAGTCTCCAATAGAGTTGTGGCCACCATGTCTTGCCCCCATTGTTCAATATTGATTGAAGCTTGAGGAAGCTGCATGGGCAAATCCCGAAAATGAGCCAACTGAATGACTTGATCTACACTTGGGAAGTCAACTAGAAAACTCTTATCATCCCTCTATCGATCATTGCAATTCCATTTCATATTGATCATTTTCTTGAACTCTTACTCAACAGCATACATGTTGTCTCATCATTGTTAACAATTACCAGGTCAGTTTTGCCAAACGAATCCTTTTTTCATCTGCATCCAGGCCGTGTAACCCACAAAGCAAATTAGGCAATTGCCTTAGGCCCCCCAAGAAATCTCACTTTAATATAGGTAGTTATGGCAATAGAATTCTCAACTATCTAGACTTTATATCATTACTTTAAATTCTATTCCTTAAACCAACCACCTTCCTTAGTTATAGGCATGATTAATTGGACGTTTTAACTTCCCACTCAGACCAGCCAGTCAAAAGTCTCTCTTTTACAGTTTTTGCCAATTCATAATGTTTAGTTTTAGCACACTATTTATACCAAGGTGCTCCTTAGATATTTCATCTATCTTTCGATCTTTTCAAGATTTGGTTGTTCCCTTCATATGCAAGTTTGGAGTAAAACTTTTTGGTGCATCTAGTAGCAAATCTTCACAAGTGCCGGTGTTAAATCTTTGCATATATACATAGCATATCAATTATGTTGTTTCTGGTTTATCATGCTCTTCACAAGTTCTCATTATTTTTCATTCATCTATATATTTTTTTTGTAGTAGTAGATTTCTTGGATAAATGATTTTGCATCAAAAAAGTTGTCGAGTAATGCTGTTGCATTAGTCCCTTCTAACAATCTCGTCTAAGGCCTCAAAATTTTAGGCACGAATCAACAACAATGTTGTAGAATCCTTGGCCAGCAGCCCCCCAACCACACGATTGAGCAATTGGGGATTCAGATTTTTGTTTGGGGTAGTCACTAGATGTAGACAAACTTTCTCACATAGACAACATATGATGGGATTAGGCATTCCCTAGAGAAATGACCCAAAATACCACAAGGCATTTCTTTTCCTTCTTGGAATTAGGGACTTTACTATGATCTATAATCTCAATAGATCTCTCTCCCTACAAATTTGACTGAACACTTGGTTGGGTGGATACACTAGCTCCCTCCCCAGGAAGCTGTGCATGACAATCGAGTCTGTCATGAACATTGACTAGATGCCTCACCTCACGATTGACTATATTTGTTCCCCCCGGTAAGAGTGGTGATCTTGACCTTCGCCCGTCTTAAATTGCCTGTCTCCATGCTCAAATCTACAGCGATCATCTTAATCACCCCAACCATCATCACTGACAAGCCGTTGGTGAATATCACGGTGATTGCCACGATTAGCATCCCTGCGATCAATGCTCTAAGTCTTAACTACCTCACTAAACAAACGACAGTCACCGTGGATCGTACCTGACCAATTGCGCTCTTCCACCCCAAATATGGACGACAGCGCTACTTCTAACGAGGTCATAGGAGCTGCCAAACTACCGCATTCTCTACCCAGTGAAAACCCTAGCGCCTGAACACTAGCTCGGCGAGCTCGCCCACCCCCAACGAATCCTCTCATCAGCACGAGCCACACAATGCTTCTCCCAAATTAGAGTTTGATGTTGAATTGGAACTCAAAACCACCCAACTCTTTGGTTCGACCCAACCAAAAATGTTGAAACAAGTGATTGAGTAGGAATTATATCTAATTAGTAGCTTTCCTAGATCCAACGACATGGGATGGGCCTTGCTAAGCCCACCCGCCTCTGCAACCACCTGCTTAGGCTCAACATATTCAAATTCCTGAACCCTTGCTTAAATTCCGTGAACAAAGTTGCACCAATCCTTCGAGAAGGCTTGAGCTCCTCGAAGCTTCGAGAAACTAAGATGTGGGACAGAAGGTTTGGGACAAGAAGCTCCATCAGTTTTGAGTTAATTTTCTCCTCTTGGCTGAGATTTCATTATTACGTTTAACCATCACTTGTATGCTTTCTTAAAGGAGTGTTGGGTTGTTTATTCTATGTATTTGTCTGAGTGATGTTATGTGTTAAATTTGGGAGATGCAGTAATTAGGAACCTGAATTGAAGATTTATGGTCCTGGTCACTATCAAGATTTGTCTTCTACCATTTAGTAGATCTGATTTGTGTAGGATACCCTTTTACTTACTTAATTATGGTATGCTCATCAACTAGCATCTATATGCGTGTTATTATCTCGTGAACTTCTTTGAACTCAAGGTATTTTTCTTCTTCTGCAGTAAACAACATAAAGTTGTCACTGCTTCAAACAAAAGTGCCTTATAAGTTACACACTCACAAGTATTAAGCAATTTTCTAACATTTAGTTGAACTCGAAGACTTGGGTTGTTTGGTTTGATGTCAAATATTATCATTTTTTCTTGCCATAGTTGTGGTGCGCCACTCTTTTTGTGGCGGACAAAAAGGCTGCTACAACTGTGCCAAAAACTTAGCAAAAAAATTTGTCTATGACAAGTAGGCCATATGGGCGTGCCACAACTTTGGACATGAACAAAAATAATGACCACAAAAAGTAAAATTTGTCTAAGGAGGGTGGTAGGGTGCGGCTAGGGTTCAGAAAACCGTTTCAAGCCCATTTCTTGCCCAGTGGCCGGTAGTGGTTCCTGGACGGTTACCAGCAGAAACTGGAAAAATATCTGGCAGGACAACCATTTTAAAATGCTGGCCCGTTGCATGCATTTTCAGTTATTTCCGGAAATTTTGGATGCAGTATTTCTGGAAGCAATATGCAATTGCTTCTGAAAATTGCACATGAAAAATTCTCAAAGATTGTGCATGTCATGGGTAGTTAAGGTATGCAAAATTTCTGAAAATTGTAGATGGGTGGTTAAGATGTGCATGCTGCTTGCAACAGAAGGGAAGGTTCAACATTTTTTCAACTAGTTGCATGCAACTGAACCCTGGTAAGATTTTGCATGCATAGGGAAGGTTCCATTCATGCAAACCGATAGAATCTAAAGGTACCGGTTCAGATTTAAATTGGTTTATCAATGTTTATTCCAAAAACAAATATAAATGAAAATTTCAAATTTTAATTTGATACAAAATCGGTTGGTTTTGATTCTCCCGGCCCTGGCTTGGATCCCCAATTGCCGGTGGTAACCGTCCAGTTACTGCAGGAAACCTGAACGCTGTGCGGTAAACTGTGGCAAGCAGCCAAACAGCCCTTAAGATTTTTTCTAACAATGCTTCTTTGCTCTAACTTAAGTCAAATGCAAGATTATGTTGTTTATCAACCATGCTTCTTTGCTGTCACTTTCTCATAGTTTCCCCATGATCTTGATGCAGAGGAGGGGCCGAGCTGGTCGTGTGCAAGCTGGAGAATGCTACCATCTCTACCCTAGATGTGTATATGATGCATTTGCGGAATATCAGCTTCCAGAGCTTCTTAGAACTCCTTTGAACTCGTTATGTTTGCAGATAAAAAGTTTGCAGGTTGGCAGCATTGGGGAGTTTCTATCAGCTGCTTTACAGCCTCCAGAACCACTAGCTGTATGTACTTAAATCATAGTACAACTTTTAAATGTTTCTTTATTATCCTTTATATTGATATGATTCTGTGGTTTCTTTGAACTCTCAAATTTCTTGGGCATGAGCTACATAGCATATGATATTATAATTTATTTTCTAACTTGCAGGTTTCAATGTTTTATGTCACTTTATGTAAGTTTGTCTGGTTGCTTTATACAATATTTCAACAACCAGGCTACATAGTCCACACTAATTGTGTGCGAGTCTGTTTTGTTGTTTGATGTACTGTATTTGACTATTTGTGCATCTAACTCTCTGCACCACAGTCACATCTCCAATATACGATTTTTCTCTTGGTTCAATCTTAATTTTCTCCTGATCCATTATGGTCTTATCCCTTGGATTGCAGAATTAAAATGCGTCTTCTTTTCTATAATTGATGTGACTGCCCTCTTGGTTAATATGTAGGTCCAAAATGCAGTGGAGTTTCTGAAGATGATTGGAGCATTAGATGAAAATGAGAATCTCACAGATCTAGGTATGTCTTAGAATTTGCTTACTTGTTTGTACTACAGAAACAATTTCGTACTGAACCTATTGCTATTCCTTAATCCAACTTTGTAGGACGATATCTTTCCATGCTTCCAGTTGATCCAAAGTTGGGGAAGATGCTTATAATGGGTGCAGTTTTCCGCTGCATTGATCCTGTACTTACTGTGGTGGCTGGATTAAGTGTTCGAGATCCTTTCCTGTTGCCACAGGATAAGAAGGATGTATGCTTTTAATTTCTATCATCTGACATCTTTTGGTGAAGCAAACCTTTTACTTTCCAAAAGGAAAATTCTTACAGAAAAGTAGGGAATATCTCATGGCTGTGGCATAAATACATGCAGTAATTATTAGTTGTGCGGTAACTGTGTTTCATTCAGTGAGTAAATAATTTTTTTTTTTCATTTTATGAGTATAAGAAACGTCATTTTGAATATCATGCTTTATTTATTAGTTGGCAGGAACTGCAAAATCAAGATTCTCAGCAAAAGATTATAGTGATCATATGGCCCTTGTCCGGGCATATGAAGGATGGAAAGATGCAGAAAGAGAAGGCTCTGCTTATGAATACTGCTGGAGAAATTTCCTTTCCGCTCAAACACTACAAGCAATACACTCTCTTCGAAAACAATTCAGCTATATTTTGAAGGATGCTGGCTTAATAGACTCTGATGTGAATACAAATAACAGTTTGAGCCATAACCAGTCATTGGTTCGTGGTATCATATGCTCTGGGCTTTTTCCTGGGATAGCATCTGTTGTGGTAAATAGCTGTCAAGAATTATAATCAAGAGAATTTCATTGTATTTTCTAAAAAAAACTTGGTTGTTTTGCACTTTACTTTTGCAGCATAGAGAAAACTCCATGTCCTTCAAGACAATGGATGATGGCCAAGTTCTTCTTTATGCTGTAAGTGCCTACTGGAATGTCCACTGTTCTTTTGCATTGCTGTTCTCTTATGCTTGCCATCTTTGAAGAGCCATCTACAATCCCTTGTCAAATAGCTCATTTTTTAAGAGCTCTAATGTTCTCTTGTGCTAGCATATTTTTGAAGGGGAAAAGCCTATCATTCAGTGTAGTGGTGTGCAAAAACTCACCGAACTGAAATAGCCAGGTTGAATCAAACCAAATTAACCAATTTTTTTTTTGTTAATCTGGTATTCAGTATTTAATTCGGTTTTCATTTTCAAAAACCAAAATTTTTGCAAAACCGAAGTAATTGAATTTATTGAATTATCTTTCATTGCTCCCAATAAACAACATACTTTTTAATTACTATACTATCTACAATAATACAAAAACAATTTTGTTGGATAAATCTTGAATTGGAAGAATATAAAGAGTGTAATAGTGTAATACTTGTATTTTTTTCATTATAATATGTGGTAGTTTAAACTTTGTTTTCAAAATTATTATGTCATTTACATGTTAGAATGTTGGTTTGGTAATTTTTGGTATTTACCGAAGTGAATCAAATTTTATTTGGTATTTATAGATACCGAGCCGAATTATAATTTGATTATTTTGGTATTGATTTAACATAACCAAAATTTTTTAAAAACTGAAATAACTAAACCGAATAAACCGAAATAACTAAACACACACCCTAGGGGTGCTTTTTTAAGACTCAGATATATTGTTTATGTTAAACAGTTGTTTTTTATCTACACTTCTGAGTTCTAACATTATCTTTTCATCAGAATTCAGTGAATGCTAAGTACCAGACCATCCCTTATCCATGGCTGGTCTTTGGTGAGAAGGTGAAGGTCAATGCAGTCTTCATCCGTGATTCAACTGGAGTATCAGACTCCATACTGATCTTATTTGGTGGCGATGTAACAAAAGGAAGCATGGTACATTTTTTATTTTCTTTCAAATGTTGTCTCCTTGATATTTTGATCTTTTGCTTAGACTGACTCCCAACTTGTACATTACAGGCAGGGCACTTGAAGATGCTGGATGGTTACATTGATTTCTTTATGGATCCCAGCTTGGCTGATTGCTACTTGCAGCTTAAGGAAGAACTCGATAAACTAATAAAACAGAAGGTAAGTTCACCAGGCGATTAAATTCGTAAGGCATTCCAGAGGTTGTATGTCAGTAGCCATTTTCATTGTCAAGTCTACAAGTAATACAGGCCAGATAAATTTAAAACTGGCATGGGAGATTCCACTTGTTATTGGACATCAAATGTAAGTGTGCTTCCCTTTGCACCATCATGTATTGAATCTGACGAGGGAGGGAGGGAGGGTGGGGGAGATAAAAGGATCTTTGATTATTATGAAGCATGTGTTTGTAATACAATCATCAACCAAAAAAAAGATAGTGCAGGCATTAATTTGTGCTTAGTTACATACATACACTCAACCTCGTTCAACTGTGAAGTAATCATGCTTGTAATTTAATGATGTTTTCAACTCCAGCTCCAAGAGCCAAGTTTTGACATTCACAAGGAAGGCAAGTACATTTTATTTGCTGCACAGGAGCTTGCTGCAAGCGATCTGTGTGAAGGAAGATTCATTTTTGGCCGCGAAACAAGCAGAGCGAGGCTCCGAAACAACGATGATGGTAAAAGCGACATTGTGAAAGATGGAATGAACCCAAAGAGCTTGTTGCAGACCTTGTTGATGAGGGCAGGCCACGTCCCTCCAAAGTACAAGACAAAGCACCTCAAGACCAACGAGTTTAGGGCCATAGTGGAATTCAAAGGAATGCAGTTTGTTGGGAAACCAAAGAGGAACAAACAACTCGCGGAGAGGGATGCCGCCATAGAAGCACTAGGATGGTTGACACATACATCTGGAACTAAACCTCAAGACGAGGACGACAACTCCCCGCTTGACCTAACTGACAACATGTTGAAGCTGCTTACCAGACCAAGACGGCGGTCGAAAAATAACTCAAGGAAATGATTCTTTTGTGAGAATATATATACAGGTTCAGAAAGCCCTGGCAGTTTATTTATGGCGCCGCTTCTTGCTGGCACGAAGTGTTTGACAGCACCCCTAACGAGAAGGTGATGATTGCATCAGTATCGTCCGCTTCGTTGGGATTGATGGGAGGTGCCCTTGCAGAATGCAAGGCGAGGCACGAAACATTGCTTCATCCCGGGGGGGGGGGGTGTTACGGGGGGTGTGGCTGAAATTATTTTGTAATCTGAATAAGATTATGTATAGTCTATACAACATGGTATTTGTTGGATTTATAAAATTTTGATGCGTAGCTCGAGGTTCTCTCTTTGTTGTGCTCTCCGTTCCATGTTGGCAAAGCTGCGGTGGGCGGCGGCGGCGGCGGCGGCGGCGACTGCATGTAGCTTGTTTGTTCTGAAAGGACTCGAGATTAAGATTGTGTTTGTCTAAGTTTTTATCTTAGATTTATGAGTTTATAAATTAAAGTTGGTGATGAATGTCTAGTTTATTTGAATATCTATGTTAAAAGTCTATGGAAAAGGACTTGTCAAGTTTATAAACTTAAATTTCAATAAATTAATTTATTGGAAAGATTTAAATTTAGTCAAACATAATGAAAAAATAAAGGTGACAATTTGTTATAAGATATTGAAAAATTATGGTTTTAATTGTAAGATACTGATGACAAGCGAAATTGAGTTGAGGTGTGTGATTTGACTATGTTTCGGGTCTATTTCATAAATTAAATTTAAATTAAATGTGTTTTTCCTAGAAATCAGGTGAAAAGAGTTTGTCAAATTTATAGATGTAAATTTTAATAAATTAGTTTATCGGAGGAGTTTAGCTTGAAGGGAAAAAGGAAATTAGTGATGTCTACTGGAACCGAACTTGAGCTGAGGTGCGTGACGACATCCATGGCACCACGACGCAAAAGCCACACCAAGATTATCAAAAGCTAGCTATTTTTGTAGCCTATTATGTTAGCTTTGCGTCGCTTTCTTCTCTCCAATTAGTGAGGAGTCGAGGAATATAAAAATGGCCGGTAATTAGTACTTCTTTTGTGACGTGCCACGATAAAAGCTGCGAGAGCTATTGGAGGGGATTTATATATTTATTTATCGCTGCTCTTTATAATTATAGGGAGAGGAGAAATCACAATTCCTATTGTCATCTGAATTTTATTATATCCGTGTTACTAACTCCAAAACCTACCAAATAGCAATTTTCCTTCTACAATTGGCTTATCCGAGGATATGTGAAGCAAGAGAATTCGGAATTTCTCTTTAGTAGAATCATCAAAACTGAATATAAAATGATTATAGTAAATTGTTTATATAGATATGGATCTATTATAAATGAATTATGTTATTAGTGGGCCAATATAATTAATATATTTGAAACCATTAATAAGTCGTGTAATAATATATGACCAATAAAATAATTAGAACTAGTATAATTTAATATGAGATATAGCATATAAAGCTAGTAAAATTTGGAGGGATAATTTATGTATGTATTTTCGTCCATTTTGTAATAAACAACTCATATTGAATATTTTAAATATTTCAAAATTTTGAAAGACCAAAAAAAATTACTTTTTTATTAAAAAAATTAATCACGACGGATTTTTTTTTATCTAACAGTTAAAAATACATATAATATTTATACAATGACTATATTATTTTAGAGGAGTAGGTTCCGCAAAACCTAATATAACACAACTACATGATACAATGTATATAAATTTGGAATTAATATACCAACACAGCATAATTGATATATTTAATAAACAGGTAAACAAACACAACAAGTTGACCACCGCCCTACGCTGTACTAGGGTTGTGGGAAGGAAGAGCGGGCCGATTAGGTGACGGTGAGGGGAGCCCAGGCTCGGTTCTTGTCAGTCGGCGTCGCCCCTGGAAAGCAGCAGGAGGTGGAGGAGAGTAAGAAGGCACTAAAAAAAGAAAAAAGGTCGTTCCCTTCTCTATAGACCAGCGGACCACCGAACCCCACGGAACCGCCGGCGATGGCGTCGAGCAGGTTCTCGCCGGCGCTGCAGGCTTCGGATCTCAACGATTTCATCGCGCCCTCGCAGGACTGCATCATCTCCCTCAACAAGAACCCCTCCTCCCGTCGCCTCCACCCCGCCGTAAGCTTCGCCTACTCTGTATTGCTATGTTCTGTTCTTCTTCCACCTGGTGTTAGGGTTGGCTAATTCGACGTAAGGGTGTAAATATCGTCTGAAATTTTATCTCCCGAGTTTTATGCAAGGAGCAGGTTGGTACTCTATGTCATTCACCATCCACCGCTTAAGCCAATTGGAACAATTTAGGCATCGTTCTTTTACTTGGAGGTAGTGATTTCTGGCGCCTAATTTTCCAAAGCTGTAGTCTTTCTCACCGTGCGAGGTGATTCTGTATCAACAACGAATGCAACTGTGTGCTCTTTTGATATGAGGAGTGGAGAATTATAACAAAAAGGAAGGAAAAGAAGTGAAGAGAGAAAATAGGAAACAGAATTGATTTTTTTTTCTGTTGTTTGATTGTTTGAGAGAGAGAGAAGAGAATGAAGTAGTGCAAGCTAACGTTGTACTCTTAATTAATGGGATTTCCCAATCAAAACTTATCTTCCAATGAGAGAATCATATATCTTTCGGTCCTTCCGCCTTCTTTTTCTTTATATTGTTTTCTTTCCACCCAAACAAAGCACGAGCCTCTTTTAAAACACTTATGTTTCTCGTGTAATTCTAATACTAATCCTTTCTCCAATATTTTAAAATCTTAAAGTTCTGCACCAAAGAGCCTACCTGTTTCCTATTACACGGGAAATAAAAGTAACAGGAAATCTATATTATGCTTAAAAAACCAGAAGTAACAGAGTTCTTTTAGCTCACTGCATGACAAGCTCCTGTAACCCAGATTAGAATCTAACTATTGTCTGTGCGCGCCTGACAACATCAACTCACTTGATGAACTCCTTTTTGATACTTTTCCTCATAACTTTGGCGCTTAGCAAGTTCTAGGTTGACACTTCTCCTCACTATAACTGGAGCATGGCGAGCTAGGCCTAGAAATAACTGCGGTACTAATGTTCGTCTCCCCATCATAGAAATCTATACTTATCTATTTTGCTGTTGCAGATCAAGCCAAAGGAAATTGCTTTGAACACAAAACCTCCAGAAGAAGCAGTCAAGATTTCACTAAAGGACTGCTTAGCATGCAGGTTTTTACCACTTCGTTTAGTGCTCAACTCAGTTATAAACTCAGTGATCTCCCCACATAAGGGTAACTGTTCCATTTTGATTCTACAGTGGCTGCATAACATCAGCAGAGACAGTTATGCTTGAGAAACAAAGCCTAGGCGAGTTCATGTCTTGCATCAAGTCTGGGAAGGCTGTTATTGTATCTGTCTCTCCCCAGTCAAGAGCATCACTAGCTGCGTTCTTTGGTCTTTCTCAGCCACAGGTAGTTATGTGTGCTTTACTTGTGCATCATCCACTGATCAAATGTGCCCTCTAATATTTTTTATAAGGTCTGTCCAGAAATATTACACTTCTTACAACTTCAGATGAATAAGGAATGTGCTTTAACTGTTATAGCAAAACCAGAACCTAATTCCTTTGTCTCCAGGTTTTCAGAAAACTGACTGCCTTGTTCAAATCGTTGGGCGTAAAGGCAGTTTATGACACAAGTTCGAGTCGAGATCTGTCCCTTGTTGAAGCATGCAATGAGTTCCTTTTGCGGTATCAACAGAATCAATTATCTGGCAGCCAAGAAGGTGGCACCCATCTTCCCATGCTTTCATCAGCATGCCCAGGTACACTACTTCAGGCACAACTGGTTGCAAAATGAGATTTGGGGCCTGTTTGGTATCCTGCCACATTTTGCTTTAGCAAAGTGCAGTAGACAAAAAATTCACCACACTTCCCATACTTCTTAGGAAAAAAGTGACATTGACATGTGGGCCCTTTTGCCACATTTTTTTGTGGTCATGAATCAAATGATGGCAATAGGAGCTATGGCATGCCACAATTTGCTTAGGCAAAGTGTGGCATCAAAGCAAACAGGCTTTTGATGCTTTCCAATGTATCTTGGATATAAAAAATATTAACTCTTGATAATAGTTGCCAACTAGCTACTTTGGTAACAGCATTCTTTTTCTTCATCAATATGAATGAGGATCAGTTTAAAAAGATGTGAATCACTTTCATACATCTAATATTTATTAAATTTTTTGGCATCTTACAGGTTGGATATGCTATGCTGAAAAGACTCTTGGTTCATATATCTTGCCTTACATCTCATCTGTAAAGAGTCCCCAACAGGCAATTGGTGCAGCTATCAAGCATCATATGGTTCAAAAACTTGGTCTCAGGTGAATACCTTTCTTGGCTCTAGATATGAAGGTGTTAGATTTTGTCAACATATGGTACATCTTGAGTGCTTTGAATTGGCAAAAATAATATTGATCTGCACCTAATTTTCCCCCTTTTGTTTGAATAATGGAAATCCCCTGTTGGTTGTATATGTGTGTGTGTGTGTGTGTGTGTGTGTGTGTGTGTGTGTGTGTGTGTGTGTTACGAAAATGCTGATCTTATTGGTTAAAGCTCATGTCATTAATTACTATTTTGACTGTTGGTTACACCCGAATTAATTTTCTAGGCCGTCTGATGTTTACCATGTCACTGTGATGCCCTGTTATGATAAAAAGCTAGAAGCTGTTCGGGATGATTTTGTCTTCTCAGTGGAAGGCCAAGAAGTTACAGAGGTGGACTCAGTATTAACATCTGGTGAAGTGTTAGACTTGATACAGGTTATTGAGTTTTTCATTGTTACATGTCATGCAGATCTGAAAAACTATTAAATACTTAATTATCACTTTAATTATCATGCAGTCCAAATCTATTGATTTCAAGACACTGGAGGAAGCTCCCTTGGACACATTGTAAGTCCCTTTGTTGTTTGGAGTGTTGTTCTACTCATCTATGCAAGAAAATTCTAATCAAGTGCAAGTTGACCAGTAAAAATCAGCTGTCATCTGTTCAATTGCTAGTTTAAAATAATTAAGCAACTCTTTATTTTCATCACTTACTAAAAAAACCAGAGAATAGCTTTCTTATGCTGTATAGTATATCAACTATCATAGGTGCTTTGTTTATTCTGATAAATTTTTACGGGAATTCATAGATGTTGTTTGCTTCGTTACAACCCAGATTGACAAATGTTGATGAAGAAGGCCATCTATATGGGGTTTCTGGTGGCTCTGGGGGTTATGCAGAAACTGTCTTTCGCCACACAGCACGTGAACTCTTCAATAAAGAAATAGAGGGCCCACTTTATTTCAAAACCTTGCGAAATTCAGATTTCCGTGAAGTGACTTTAGAGGTAGAATCATCCTTCAATATTGTCTTGCAGAGAGCCATTGGCTCTTCTACATAACTTGAGTGACCTTAAGCTTCATGTGTATAACAAGTGCTGCTTATGCTAGCAGGTGGAGGGCAAACCTGTTCTGAAGTTTGCACTGTGTTATGGATTCAGAAACCTACAGAACATTGTTAGGAAAATTAAGATGGGAAAATGTGACTACCATTTTATTGAAGTTATGGCTTGTCCTTCAGGTACTTCATTTTGATTTGTTGTCAAATGTTGCTTTTAATTATCGAATTATTGTATGTGATAGATACTCTCTTTACAGTATACTATTTATCGTTTTGCAGGTTGCCTGAATGGGGGAGGTCAAATAAAACCCGCAAAAGGTCAATCCGCGAAGGATCTCATCCAACTTCTGGAGACTGTCTACATCCAAGATGTAAGGAAATGCTAACTACATCTGATTTTGTTGATAAGGGCCTTGTTTTTCTACACATTGTTCATTTGCCTTGACCTTGCTTGTATTATTTCCAGATCCATCTAGGGTACTTTAAAATTGGTTTATTTGTACTTATGATTTCAAACTGTGCATTCAAAATAGAGTAGATGTTCCAATCGTTATTCTGTTAAAACTCTGTGTTGTCCTTGTCCCTTGGAAATCCAGTTATTTGTCTTGAGTTGGTTCTGTGTCTAATATAGCTAGCCAGGTATTGTACTGTCCTAGTCATGTAGCATGGTGAAGTGATGACTGTAATGTTTACCTTTTTTTGCCATGTCATCTCTGGTAGATTTTGACAAGCTGGAAGAATGTCTGAACTCATGGGTCGGTGTATTCACATTAGGATTTGTTTTCCCCAAGCTTTACACATACTTGTGTCCTTAATGAGGTACAAGATGGATGATAACTGAGACTTGTTCCTGTTTTATATTTACAAGGCATCACATATTTGCACATGCGAAGTTCTAGCTGTGGTACCTCTAGCTGCCATTGGGCACACTTGTTACTTCGAAAGAGATGTCTGCTTTATGTCAATTTGGTATTCTGACTGTAAATCCTTATGTATCAGGTATCGGTATCCAACCCCTTTGATAACCCTTTTGTGAAAAGATTATACAACGAGTGGCTGGGGCAACCTGGTTCAGATAATGCAAAGAAGTATTTGCATACGAAGTACCATCCTGTGGTGAAAAGTATGGCCTCACAGCTGCAGAACTGGTGACATTCGGTAGAAGATTTGGGAACTCCTATGATCTTCAAGAGCACTTGCATTATCATGGTGCTGTGTTCAAACTAAAATTCACGGAGCACAAAGAAAATACACACAATACCAAAGTTGTTTTGCCTTAGAGCAAATAGATTTTTGTAGACTATAGGTCTTCAATGTTTCTTTCTTGGTTGTGTTGTATATTACCTCACAGGAAATTACAGTTATTGTAATCTGTAAAGATGAAGAGAACTAAATAGCTCTTGACCAGCTCATCTAATTAATAATCCCATGCCACTGAAGTACCTTGCAGTGGTCGTGAACTTGTGATGACCTTGCATCCTTTCTTGACTGATTTATTCATCAGTTTGTACCTCTCACAGGCTTCCTTATTGTTCTATGTACAACCACAAACCCTGATCATTTCATGGAATCATTTCTGGAGACTTGTCATGTAATGATGTGTGTTTGAAACAGTTTTAGATATCATGGATCAACACTGACCTATTGTATGACAAATCTTTTTATCATACATGTAAACAGGTAGTGTATAGCGTTGGCATTTGAGAATGGAGACATCAAAATGACCTTTGCAAAACCTATTTGGAACACAGGAATTGTACATAATTTTTTTTTGTAAAACAGGGACAAGAAACATGTGCATTCAAATGATTAGAGTATTTATTGTCACAAAGAGAGTTTGTGTTTGATTTTTTATCATTGATCTCTATTCTTATTTTTATGTGTGTTTAATTAGATTATTGTGTTAGTGTATATTGGATGTTAAGTGTTGCCAATATAACAAATATTATCATTTGTAAGAGATAACTTTCTTAAAAAAAGAACATTTGATGTGAACTAACCGAAAATTTTACTCAAATTTTTATGTTCCAACTAAGACTGAGACAAGAGTCCCCAGGTTAGTCACTGCATTAGCAGCAAGAGAAGTTATAATGGAACTATTGCAAATATTATAAGGGCACAGAAATCACAATTATATAGGAGTATCAAATTATCAAGCAGTAAACTACAAAGATGTTGGTGCAGATATAAGCTGGATCATGTCGGGAAGTTTCTCGAGGAAGTAAGTGAACAAGCCGCCCAACAAGAAGATGAACACGAAAGCCAGAATTATCTTGGCAATGTAAATAGAAGTGCTTGCTATTGTTTCACTTTCCAAAGGATTCTTCACAAGCTTGACTTCACCTTGTTTCTGCAAAGCCAAAAAACACGAATTTATGCTTTAATCAGTCATCAGGTCTTTAAGTTGAGCAAAATCTAAGCTTTATATATGAGAAAAATGCTCATATGTTTATACTATCCCTATCTTTTTTACGCAAAGTATTGTACATAAAATTACCCTTGTTCCTGTTCAATTCAAACACCTTTTTATATTTGAAGCAATTAGTCACTTAGCTTGAATGATCAATCAATTTGACCAATATTACCCATGTTCCTGTTTAATGCAAATGCCCTCGACCTATTCTCAAACTTCAAATAGGGAGGGTACCCCTCACAATATGACCAAAATATATTACTACACATCATCCATTCTCGTCAGCTCCATTAATTGCAATCACAAATTTAAACTTGATCATCCCTTAATATCTGCGCATTACATTTAGAAAGATGTAGAGGGAGCATGATATACCGTGTCAGGGAAGTGTGTTTGATGGATTTCTGGTACATCTTGTTCAGTAATAGTTTGCAGTTTCCAGTGTTGGCCGTAGTTGGCGAGGATGGCGGTGGGGCCAAAACTGATGGGTTCCTCGCCGTCCTTGATGGCCTCAATGTGCAGCGCAGCTGGAGCCCCGGGCTTGAGCTTGCGGTTTATGGTGTGCAGCGCGTATCGAGCGGTCGTCCCGGTGGCAAACCGGCGGACTTTGCCGGAGCTCTTGCATGCCACCTCCAAGAACTGCCAAGCATATACAAAAGAACTCTTGTGTTTGCTCGTCAGATTAATAATTATTATATGCAAATTAGAGAGAAAAGTTACCAGTGTAAGAGGAGGACGACAGTGGGAGGAGTCGTCCGTGCTCTTTTGCTCCTCCACTACCTCTTCATGCGGCTTCTCCATGGCCTCTCGCTCGGCTTGCGCTTGTCCCTCCTCGCCGACAGAGGCAACACGATGAAGGAGATTTCAAGCCTGGTTTGTATTGTGGGGAAATAATCTCCCGTGGAATTGACTTTTTTTTTGTGGTAGGTTATGTCACTTGTTATGCAAGACTCAAGCTGATTCTTAATACTAGTGTGTGTGAAGCCCAAATAATATGTCAACTCGTTAGTGTTGTCGGGTTCAGTGCTCTTGCGATGCCGCTAAGAGGAATTGGCTTTCTCCTTTTAAGTGTCCAGACCTCGAGCATTCATCTAATCTCTTTTTTAACTTCTTTAACAATGGAACAGAAGTGGTGTTTTAATCTCCTCTTTAACTTCTCTAACAACAACCTGATGTCAAGCAGAAGTGGTGCGGCAAAGCAGCTTCAATGGCTGCAAGAGATGCAAAAGAGGAGAGAAGAGATGACAAAGAATAAATTTAGATTTGGATGTCTAGTATATGATGTATATTTTTTGTAAAAAAATAACTATCTACACTAACCTCTTATTTCTATTTTTATCAAGAGAGTATATAATGCAGCATCATTTTATATATGCAACCAAATACATCAATCTTTATCCTCCGTAAACTCGTCCGATGGAGCCTCCCCCAACCGGAGATGTGGAGCCTGGTTTGTATTGTGAGGGAAACAGCGCCCCGTGGAACTTGACTTTTTTTCATGGGAGGTTATGTCATTTGTTGTGCAAGACCCAAGCTGATTCTTAATGCTAGTGTGTGTGATCGCAATCGTAATGGTTTTAGAAACCCAGTAGATTTGAGGTGAAATGGATGAATACAAAATATATTTGGTTCAATGGTGGAATGGAATAATAAACCAATACACTTGTTTGGTTGATACACCAGAATTAAAATACAGGATACATGCATCCATGCTGCCAAGATCCACGCTATGACAAATTGTATATTTTTGTAACTGTTAGCTTGAAGGGATTCTAAAACGAGACAAACATGCTGCCAAGCTACACTTTCTATACTCAAAGGGACATGTATCCAAGATGCCAAACTTATGAATTTTTTTGAAAGTAACCCCCCCCCAAAAAAAAAAAAAAAAAAAAAAAAAAAGAAAGAATTACAGAAATAACTCACACTTACCGTATTTTACAAAAATAACTCTCGACATTAGCCTATCGAGCGACAAGTACTTGTGTCTTGGAAACTCAACAAGGGTTTGTCGAGCTCCCAAGATACGACAAGAACATTTGAACAGTGTTTTGAGATTCAAATACGTCAAAACAAATTGTACACGAGTTTTGAAATTTTTCGGCATTCATATATATTTTTAAAATTATAACTCCAATCAACGATCCATTTTGATCATTAGAATTATGAAATCAAAACAATCCAATCAACATAAACGGATCACCAACCGAGATTATATATGACAAGATATCATATCGTATTATATCTTAAGATATATAAATTCAATTGACGATCCGATTATGTTGATCTGATCATTTGGAGTCACAATTCCATCGGTTCAAACGGATCGTCAATCAGAATTATAGATCAAAACATATCAATCTCGGAAAAATTTGAAAGTTAAATTGTACTCGATTAATAATTATTGCCTGTGGTTTTCATAATAATTGCTATTGGTTTGGATAATAATTGTCTGTAGTCGATCAATAGTAATTGTACTCATATCAATACTAATTGACTTTTTTTCTGGACATATACCTCCCTTTGAGCTTAGTCAGACTGGTAATCTTTATATGAGTACCGTCCAATGCACCCTTCTATAATAGCAAACTAGATTAGTATATTATATACCTCAAGGTTTTCTTATTTAGTCAAACAAAAAAAAATTTTGTTGTTTTACCTTGAAATATTTCCACTTATCACTTATCTTCAGTACAATCTTCTGATATAGGTTTTGGGTCTTAAGTAGCAAATGATGTAACTTAAGAACGGCTGGAAGACAAGAGTTGAAATGTCTGCTCACGGTCTCACCACTTATGTGGAAAGTGTCTCCTTGTTCTGTTCTTCAAATGGTAAGCTAAAGTATACAGAAACATGGCAACTATCTCTTCTAGAGACAAATTGTGTGTACCTTTAAGACCACCAACATCACTACGCATCTCACACAGTATATTAAACGTTCTCATATGGATAAGACTAAGCTCACTTATACATGCTGTGTCACTTTCATGAATGAGTTGACTCAACTGTTCACTTCTAGTTTTCCTATTTCGTATTATCCTCTCCATTTTCCAACACTTCCTTCTATATGCTCATGCAACAATGCTAATGCAACAAATAGCCATATAAAAAAGTACATCACTATGATAATAGTCATCATTTTCCTACTTGCTAAATTTCTCCTTCGCGTTCTTGTACTTAAAGGAAGACGAGCCATGAATCTACAAAAAATAGTTTTGGGACATATATAAAAAAAATGGGTAGACAAATATTAACACTAGTTCAGTGCAAACTTAGCCAAATATTCTCCATGCTTACCATGATCACACTGCAAGGGTGGTTCCTCAGTCACTTAAGATGAAACTGGAAAGTGACAGATATGAAAGCAATGATCTCAAAACTTATTGTTCAAAGAACACGATTTTTCTTGGGGATGAAGATTGTTATCACGTTTTGGATTGGATTAGAAGGATACAGGTGAAGTAAGGTCTTCTCATGTTTCTATCAGGAAATTCTCCTGCTATTGCATTTGGAAAGATCACTACAGAAATTCAGTTTTCTGTAAGTCCCATTTGCATCACAGCGCAAAATTTTTTTCTCACTATTTATTGATCAATTCAAGTAATGTTCAAGAAATGATAGCTAGCCATGTTGAGAATAGAATGAAATTTCTGTGGTGTTTCTTTGCTCTCTCTCTTTTTGTACAGAACTTAGAAGATGGTTGTATGTGGAAATTGGAAAACTGGTTTGTGCTAACTCTGAAGCTGAAATCAAGCAGCATTACTCCAGCAAAAAGTAGCCGATATGTATTGTGGAATATTTTTTTCCTATGAATTATATGTCTAAATTTGCGGACATTGCAATAGTATGAATGCCTAGGTCTATGTGCTTCTGTGAAAGATGCATGCACCATCAAAGTGTAGGCAATTTGATTTGTCTGCCATGAAAGAAGCCACAAGGGAAGGAAAATGATGGATAATAATTGTGCTAATTAATTTCTTTGTAGTTCATGTACTGGTCAGTCAAACTTGGGCTACTAGTTCGTAGACAGCCATTGATCCAGGCATCATAGAACTAAATTCCAATCAGTTAACATGTTTGCAAAATACATAGTTTAACTATGACTTATGAGCAGCTTCTGCATCCCAGATGGTAAAGTTATTCTCAAATGACTAGAAGCAACCAATGCAATGCATTGAACTGCTACACTGTAAACAACCACCTTGCAATCATGTGGCAGCTAACTCAGCACTTAACTACTAATCCGCATCCATTCCAGAGAGATCCTAAAGTACTACACGATCTTGATACATATAGCATCTTCTCAAATCACTTATCTGTTCAAATACCAATGCTCCAATCATACTAAATCAAGGACCACGAATCACACAATACAATCTATACTTGCTAATCACATCTATGCATCACAAAAAAAATCAAGAACCCAAATTAAGAAACCATCAAAGAAACCATCAAATTAGGAAAAAAAACAAAGATGAATGTACCTCTTCTTCCAAATACAGATTGCTACAACTGGTCTCAAGGCCCCAAGAGCTACACAATCATTCGTTCGCTAATTGCAGATCTGAACAAAATAAGAACAAAATAGATAGATTAGATGGAAGATTTATGCACAAAAAATTGAAAGAAGAAGAGAAAACTCGCACCAAAATTAAAAAGAAGACAACAAAATCACACCAAAACAGATCTGAGTAGTGTTAGGGTTTGGTGGAGATGGAGGAAGGACAGGGGGTGAAGATGGAGGGGGGGCGGGAGGGGGAAGGGAGGTGGGGAGGTGAAGGACGCCGCGCGGAGGTGGGATTTCGCGGAGGGATTTGGCAGATTTCGCGAGGTGGGGAGGTGACGGAGCTACGGAAAAATCGGGGGAGATGCGAATGGCAAGGGGTTTTGAAAGACATGCCAGTAGGATGTATGAGAAGGGTGTATTAGCGAGTAATTAAAATACATATATTATGAATACAAAATAGTCTAACCAAATACTAGAAAATGTATTTCATTTATGTGTAATCTGAATACATAGCAAAATTTGCGAACCAAACCACATAATTTATTGTAGTTTCCAGTGTTGGCCGTAGTCGGCGAGGACGGCGATGGGATCGAAACTGATAGGCTCCTCGCCGTCCTTGATGGTCTTCATGTGCAGCACCGTTGGTGTTTTGGTCTCGAGTTTGTGGTTTATGGTGTGCAACGCGTACCGTGCGGTTGTCCCGACGACGAACCGGCAGACTTTGCTGAAGTTTCTGCACGCCACCTCCACGAACTGCGAAGCATATACAAAAGTTCTTGTGTTGGCTCATCAAATTAATAATTGTTATATGCAGATTAGAGAGAAAAAGTTACAGGCGTAGGAGGAAAAGGACAGTGGTGGGAGGAGTTGTCCATGCTCTTTTGCTCCTCCTCTTCATGCAGCTTCTTCATGGCCTCTCGCTTGGCTCACGTTCATCGCTCCTCATCGACAGAGGCAGCACAATGGAGGAGGAGATTTGAAGCCTAGTTTGTATTGTGGAGAAATGGCCTCTCATGGAATTTTGATTTTTTTTTTTTCGTGGGAGGTTATGTTATTTGTTATGTAAGACTCAATCTAATTCTTAATGTTAATGTGTGTGAAGCTTAAATAATATATCAACTCTTTAGTTTTGTAAAATTCAATATCTTTAAGATGCCGTTAAAAAGAATTAATTTTCTCTTTTTAGATCTAATCTATTTTTTAACTTCAACAACAACGATTTGATGTAAAAAAAATGATGTTTTAATCTATTTTTTTAACTTCTTTAACGAGTAGAAATAGTGTGACAAAATAATTCTAATGATTACAAGAGAATGAGAGATGCAAAGGAGGAGAGGAGAAGAGATAATAAAAATTAAATTTAAATTTGAATATACGATATAGATGCTGTAAATATTTTTTAAAAATAACTACCTATACTAACCTCTTATTTCTATTTTTATCGATAGAATATATAATACAGCATATGCATGCAACCAAACAAATCAGCCTTTATCCTCCGTAAACTCGTCCAGGGACCTCAGACTGCTCAGTGATCACCACCTCATCTCCCATTTTGACTCGGAGACTCGGCCGCCGATGGGCAAAGGCAGCGGCTGCGTCCCCAGCAAGAGACACCGCCTCCCCCAACCCACCACCTCCCCCGCCCACCGTCGAACCCCTTCTGCCACCACCACCCCCCCAGCTCCGATCCAACCGCCCCCGCCCCGCCAGCTCCGCATCAACATCGTCTTCTACTCCATGTACGGCCACGTCCGCCTCCTCGCGCGCGCTGTCCAGCGCGGCGTCGACTCTGTTCCCGGGGCCCGCGCCCTCCTCTTCCGCGTCCCAGAGACACTCGCTCCCGCCGTCCTCGCCCAGATGGACGCGGCCGGCCCCGTGGACGACGGCGACGACGCCATCCCCGTCGCGTCGCCCGATGACCTCCCCGACGCTGACGGCCTCCTCTTCGGCTTCCCCGCCAGGTTCGGCGCCATGGCCGCGCAGATGCAGGCCTTCTTCGACTCCACCGCCGCGCTCTGCCGCAGCCAGCGCCTCGCCGGCAAGCCCGCTGGCTTCTTCGTCAGCACCGGCACGCAGTGCGGCGGCCAAGAAACCACCGCGTAAGCACCAACACCTCCAGATGACATCTTTTTAACAAGCCATCGCATTGTTGTGTTTGTCTCTGTGTGTTCAGTTGGACGGCGATCACGCAGCTGGCGCACCACGGCATGATGTTCGTGCCCATCGGGTACACCTTCGGGGAGGGGATGTTCGAGATGGACGAGCTTCGCGGGGGCTCGCCGTACGGCGCGGGGGTCTTCTCCGGCGACGGCTCGAGGCCGCCGAGTGAGCTGGAGCTGTCACTTGCCGAGTACCACGGCAAGTACATGGCCACCTTTGTCAAGCGGATGGTGCACGGCGCCTCTTAAATCTTTTTTTTTAATTTCATTTTGTTGCAGCTTTGGCTGCACTGATTTGTACAACATTTGTATTAATTCAACAACAATAACCTTGAAGTCTTAAAGATGTGTATATTGATGCATGTTAAGTTGTTGACTGAGTAATTGTATTCATTAAACAGACGGAAATGTAATTATTGACATAAAAATAGACCATTCCAATTTGTTTGCACCTAAAGAACCACTTAAAAAATTGCAGATTCTAATTGTACAAAAGAATATGTCCAGGTAGAAGGGTTAGGGATCTTTGCAACCCCAACAAATCTAACCTTGTCAACCATCCCGATACAACAAATATTTGGCCTACTCTTTTCTTTTTGTTCTCTTGGGTAGCTATCCCTAACATATCTCAAACCTACAGAAACACTCCTCTCCCACTCTTGAAACATATCTTAACCAAAAATACTCATAAATTCAGCTTGTACCATCAATAGCATCTTACTTCTTAGGAGTAGAATTTGCTTTGTTTTGTTTAGTACTTGCTTGAGGGTCTTTCATTGGCTTTGACGAAGCACCGTCAATGGCAATATTCCCCAATTCCACAGCCATTGCATCTCTTTCTTCGTTCTCTTTCCTTTGCTTCTCTGAAACACCTTCAACCGAATTCGGTGTTGGATCAGGCAGTGCTTTGGGCTGCCGTTGAAAGGGTCCAAAATTAAGCCATGGATGTTGAAGCAATTGAGCAGCTGTAGGGCGCCTTTCAGGAACAAAATCTAGTATTGGAACGAGAAAGTCCGACATATCGTTTGCATCTCTTTCGGTGAATTCGTACTTCTCAATAAGCACCTTGTTCAGAGGCCAGAACCGCAAGCGACGGATGTGCCTCAAGTCCCCATACCGATTGAAGAACTCTCGTGAATAACGACCACTCAGGGCAATCTAGGAAACAGCAGCGTCTTCATGATATACCCAGAATTAAAACCACTTACAACATTTACTTACGAGTTACAGAAAATGCGAACCTTCATCTTGCTTACCTTCCGAGGCATCATTCCTAGAAGTTCCATCATCAGTGCAAGGTGATCCTGCATAAAGTAGGGAACTGTTCAGAATAATTCCCTTGGAAAGGAATACATAATGTTGCTTCATAAAAAAAAAATAAAAAAAAAAGACTACAACAGCAAAAAAATATAAATAAATGGAAAATCATTAGGATTTTATTACTGGTCATTCTTATTTCATATGGTGCCTCCGTAAACAACCTCGTCAAAGGTGTCACTTATCAAAACTGGCCTTTGAAGACAAGCTGACAAGCAAAGCAGACGCTTGGCATTCATAGAAATACTTCACAGAATATTTTTCAACTACTGAATACCAATAATACAAATGTTCCAAAAGAGGTTGAAGAATATACACAGAGCAACTCAGCCGTACATCCCTTTAATTATGAAGACATCAGACAAATACATTTTGCATCTTATAATTTTTCATGTGGTCTTTTACCATACAGAAATCAAAATGGCCTTTATTATTCATGTTCCAAAAATCTTGCTTGCTAGAATACACATAGGACCAAATCATCCTAGTTCAACCCAGTACAAAGAGTCAATATTAGCACAAAGCCAACATTGTTGCCGGCCAAAATCTTGCTTACTATAGGATACACACAAAGTACCAAAACATCCTAGTTCAACCCAGTACAAAGAGTCAACATTAGCACAAGGCCAACATTGTTGCCAGCTAAAATCTTGCTTACTAGGATAAACACAAAGTACCGAAACATCCTAGTTCAACACAGTACAAAGAGGCAATATTAACACAAAGTTGTTGGCAGCCATTTTGAGAATGAGACAGTGTCTTCTATCATGCAAGAGTCTGATTTATCTTTTCTAGAACAAATGACTTAAACACATGAAAGTTGTCCTCTACAAGTGCATTACAGGACCAATTGCACATGCATACATGATGATTCAAATATGTGACACAGAATAAAAGATAAAACTCAGGTCTAATCAATCCCATGTTTAAAATCACAAAGCTTCATAACCAGACAGCGAATACATTAGAAAGTCGTACCAAAAAATAACGGCAGAATAACATTTACTTCTTCCATAATGGAAGCTAAAAAAGGCTTCATCACACTAAGTAGGGTAATGACCTGGTGACATCCCAAATGACAAGGAAACAGCATACATGTTTTCCTTGTCCATAAATTGTTCAAACAAGATGTTGGCACTCCACATAAAATAACAATACAAAAATATAACAGGCCAAGAACAATGTGAAGCCAACTAGAGCCAACGAAAATTTGCAAAATACACTAGTCAATGTAAAGAGATGGAAAAGCAATTTGACTTTCTCATCATAAAGAGGGTCTAACTGGAGGCCAACAATTCTACCACAATCGTCCTCCTGAACTGAAAATTTGGAAATTGAAGGCTTAATAGTTCACCAAAAGAAGAATGGCATTGTACCAGCAAAGTTGTCATAAAATTTTAGATTGGACAAAGATTCACCAAATAGTCCATTTACTAGTGCTAGTGCAAGGCTATAGAAACAGGCCACATGTGCTATCACTAAGTCACCTGACCAGTATAATTTGTAGAAGACGAGGGAGAGTGTGCACACAATGACTTATAATAATGGGAGCACACAGTTGGTTCATACAGGTTCAAGCACATGCAGGGTGCCCACTCCTATCGGGGCCCCTGAAGAGCAACAATTCTAAAGGCATGCCTGGTTGTATAAGCTCCCAGAGTAGCACCAGTTGTGGATTCACTATGCACTCCGGAAACGGGGAGTGGATTACAAAGGTGGAGCGCATGGCTGACTATGTGTGTAGCCTAGTCAGAGTGACCTCTCTCTCTCTCTAGGTGTGTATGACGGTACAAGTCAGAGTGAGTCAGTTTGTTCTTGACGGTTGTCTTCTAAACCTTATACTCAAGAGGAACCGACAAGCAATAGCCCACATTCTAGTTGTGGAGCCATGATTCTGCAGTCAAGGGGCTAATGCATCTGATGGCCTTGACCCGTTGCTCCATTGGTTATCCTTTGAGGGTGAGATGCTCGGAGGAGGTTGTGAATTGTGATGATCTAGGAGGCGGATATTGTTGCAGCGAGTAGACCACAGATAGGCTTCTGAGCCAAAAAGGCCAACCAGGTGAATGGTTTTCCGGCCCTTCTGAAGGGTGCAGAAAAATGGGCACATGCGCTTGAGAAAGACCATGTGGAAGGCGAAACAACCAAAAAGAGTTGCATGATCTAGTGATCATAGGCCTCATCTCGACAGTTTGAATAGCATAAGTGAGGTAATTAATCAAAGAAATTTCACATTCCTTTTTTCCATTTATCTTTATTCCCAATATAAGGATTAGACTCCTATAGAACTTAGTTGGAAGATCACCATATGCCACTAACAAAAAAGTGCAAATTTTGTGACATGCCACTGGACAAAGTTTTTTTTTTTTTTGAAACGCAACTTTGACAAGGCCAAAGGATTTGATCCAGGTACAAATGAACATTATACCTTTTTTTAAAATGCCATTGAAAATTGAACTTTTTAGAGGAATGCTACTTTCACTAGGCTAGCAAGTTGAGTGTAGTTTAAAATGCATATCAAAGTAAAGTCCTCCCTTGAAATTGGGGGTGGGGGGGTACCTCATCCCTGTCAAAGTTGTCGCCACTATGTGGATCAAAGAGCACATCCCCAGTGGCAAGCTCGAAGCATATGCATGCAAACGACCACATGTCAGCAGACGTAGAATACTTGGAGCCAAGTATCACCTCAGGACACCTGTATTGCCTTGTTTGGATGTCATTTGTAAACTGCTTATATGTCCAGCACGCATTCCCAAAGTCCACTAGTTTGCACTTTAGGTCAGCTTGCAATGCCATCCTCTTTCTAGTACCTTTGCTACCACGCCTATGTCCTCCAGATGAACCCTTCTTATTTCCATCATGGTTAGGACTGCCCTCATTTGCCCCACCCAGATCTCCCCTATCATCTGACCCGTCAGTGTCAGCAGGTGCTGCAGCCATGCTGCCTTCTGAAGTCGCAGCAGCTGCGCGTTTGGCCTTCCTCCGAATTTTCTTCTTTTGGCTCTTGGTGAGGCCACCATTCACTGATGGTGCAGGTGCCTTGGAAGGTGGCTCATCCATCTTGGCAGCAGGCAGTACCAGTGGCACACCGGACTTGTGGGGGTCCTTCGAGGGGTCAATGCTGGACACAAGCAATATATTCTCAGGCTTAAGGTCAGTGTGAATAATGGAAAGCTCGCGGTGGAGGTAGTCTAGGCCAATGAGCACATGGCGGCAGATCTCCTTAACCATCGGAAGTGGGATGCCGCGGTAGTCCGTGTACTTAATCAGCGTCAGCAAGTTATCACCAAGAAACTCAAACACCATGCACACATGGTTCCCATTGGGGCCTGAATGCTTGAAGTGGTCAAGAAGCTTAACAACACAACGGGTGTCATTGGGGTCCGCATCAGCAATCTGCTTCAAGATCTTGATCTCATCCATGGCTGCCTCAGTGTAGTGTTGCGCGCTCTTCTGCACCTTCAGCGCCACATAACTCTGCACACAGGACCAACCAAATTTACATATGATCTTTTTTTATTTTTTTGAAGCAGAAGAACAAATAATTGGTGAGACAGTTCCAATCCCCTAGCTAATAAGCACAAGAATGCAAAATTTTTGGTAGATTAACAGGATTCACAGACAGTGCAGTACTAATTAACATTTAAAAATAAATTTGGCAAGTTTCTATCCTCTGAGGAAAAAGAACGAACAGGTTGTGGACACGGGCAAACTGCAGCAGGGCACAACATAAAAGACATCAAGATCGAAACTTTCTTGCAGATTAGCGCGAATCCTGAATGGAACAGCAGAACTTAGCGAGAAATTTTCAGAAAAGGTAGTAAGCACCCACGGAGTGGACGGTGTCCCAGGCGAGCCAGACGGTGGAGAAGTGTCCCCAGCCGAGCTTGGACTGGACGACGTAGGCGCCCTGCTTGAAGGAGTCACCGACGCGGACGGCGTGGTAGCCGCCGCGGCGATAGTCCTCCGTCCCCTCGTCCTCCGACGTGTAGTCGCTACTCTCCACCTCCTCCTCCTCCTCCGCCTCCGCCTCGCTGGCCCGCCGCCTCGCCTCCGACGCCTCCTCCATCGCCGGGGAGCCCTAGATCTGCACACCGGAAGGGGCGGTGGGGTGCTGGGATTAGGGTTTTTGGCGCTGCTCTAGTGGCGGTGGCGCTCGCCTCTCCCTCTCCTCCCCTGTCTCGAGCGGCGTTTTATTTTTAGCAGCAAGATAACTAAATTAAATAAAAAGGAGGGGACAACCCTGTGTAATTACTAATTAGTACTAACTAATTACCTTTTCTAAACAAACCAATTTAATATGTCCCGTGGATATACGCTTCTGAAACATTATATCCAAATTGATGAAAGATACGTGCCTATAAGATTTTTAGCATCCCTAAATATGGTACATTGATTATATAAACTATTCACAACTAGAGGATAAGTTGAGTGATTATTTAATTAACACTTTTAGATAACATTTGTCTATTTTTTTACTTGTCAAAAATATATTTTTAATGAGTGAGTAACTAACTGTGGACTACTCATTTGTTGCTGCACCACTATCATATTATTTTGGTGTCATAATATTATTAACCTATCAACAACATGAACATTACACATTTATTATTATAATTTGACTCTTCATTTTACAATACCATAACTCCCCTTTTGTTACATCACATCTCCCGAATTTTATTATTATATTATTGTTACAAAGTTTATAAATTTTTTATAAAGAATCTTTTAAAAAAATTGCAGATTTAACCCAACATTTTAAAAATTGTAAAAATAATTCTTTTTAGAAGTGCAGTTGAATCTGGACATAACACGTAGTAACAGAAGAGCGGTAAATTTCTCTACCGTACAACTAGTATACAGCAGAGAAAAAAAAAAGTCAGCGTATACTGAGAGTGTGGCAGTACAATTTTAAATTTTTTTATTAATTAAAATTCAAAATTTTGTATAGAAATTTTTTTTAGTATTGATATCTTTTGATTTATAATTTGGATTGATAATCTGTTTGAATCGATAGAATCGTGAAATCAAAATATCACAAGATATTTAGTTTTGGTTGATAATTTGTTTGTATTAATCTAATCATTTTGACTTCACGATTCTATCAGTTCAAACGGATTGTCAATCTAAATTATAAATCAAAAGATATCGATGTTGAAAGAATTTAAATTTTCATGTACAAAACTTTGAATTTAAATTAATAAAAAACAAAAATTATACTAGAGTATGGCTAACACTTTTTTGGTTTTTCTCTATCGCACACTGGTTGTGTGGTAAAGAGATTTACTGCATTTTTGATGTCACGTGTCATGTCCAGATTCAACTATACTCTAAAAAGGTTGTTTTTATAATTTTTTGAAATATTGGGTTAGATTTGTAATTTTAGTTTTTTAAAAAATATTTATATAAAATATTGAATAGACCTGTTCTCCGCACTATTATAATGTGTTTGAGTGTCTCTCAGTCTTTCGTCTAGAATATAGAAAATGTAGTAGAGAATTTATTCTCGATTCTTCATGGGTTAATGGATAATAAAAACATAGAAAGAGTGAGTTAGGGTAGAGAGGACTTATTGAGTCTATTTTAGATATGGGGGTTTCTAGATCGTAATCAAGTGTATAAAAATTGGAGAAAAATTACATAAATGATAAAACAAAAAATATCATATGCAATTGAGATTGTGCTATGTAAAGGCTGGGTTTATGCCTATTATATTAGTGAAAATATGTAGGGTTCTAAAAATTTTAAATGAATTGGTACTATAAATTTGAAAGGTGAACATATTGAGTATATTCTGAATCTACCATCGGCTAAAAGACAACGGTAATTCTCCGGAAAATATATCTAGAATTTATTAGATTGTTCTGGAGAAAGAGAAACGAGTAGGGCTGTTGACTTGCTTAACAAACCGATGGAACAGTTTTTAGCTCCTGTCCGGAAGAATCGTCACCGTATAGTAATTAGTAAAGCAACAAGAAGACAGCGAGGAGAAAGATTAAACAAAAGCTAATAAAACATGCTTAGTTAATTTACTGTCTTGTCCTCCATTACCGAGGGTTTTTTCTTCTTCTAACTTGTACGCAGCAGGTTAGTCCAAGTGGCGAAGCCTTGAAGGCCGAATCGTATGACAACTCCCCCCTCTTTTGCTTAGTTCCAAAGCAAGCTACTACTAATATTTTGCATGGGTCCAATTAGGCGAAGGATTTCCATATTTATCTTAACATAGGTTATAAGTCAAATAATTTCTTGAGTCTTTTCTATTGACTTAAGTTTATATAACAAGACCTCATATAAGATCATTGTTTGACGTCACTTCAATTTATCAACTTATAAATTTAAGAAGTATTTGATTTAGTTTAGTTTAAACTAACTAATCAAATTAAGCTCAAGTTATGGTTGAACATAACTTAAACTTATTATAAAAGTAAAACAAAGAGTTTCAACTTATCTAGTATAATAAATTATAATCTCTTACTCCTGATTTATGTGATTTATTGTTCTCTTTTCAATTTGAGAAACTCAAACCGACAAACTTGACGAACCACACCTGTAAACCCAAACTCGTCCAAACACACTCTAATAAGTGTATGTGATTGCAAAATGAAGCAAACATAACATAAATAATTTGGCCCATGATATTACTGCAGCACGGGCATGCTGTCTGTCGTCGCAGGGCACGAAAGGGGATCGGATTTGGACCACCAGCAGTAACACTGATGCAGTGATGGTGATGGTGGTGTACCCGCACAAGCACTTATGATATACTAATATTACTCTTCTTTCTTTCTCAGCAAAATAAAAATGAGACATGCATACACTTTTAAATGTACGCAGAGTCCTTTCTGCGAGACATCAACCTTCGTCTCGAGAGCGGCAGCAGCACGGTGCTAAGCTGCGCTGCTCCACATGCACCCTCCCCCATTCCTAATACTAACTCACGCAGAGATGGACCAGACGAATAGTAGCACCATGAGCGACCGAACTCCAAACATAAAAAATGGTAGCATAGACACATCAGATCAGTTGGGCCAATTGGCAACTCAAGCTACTAAGACAGACCACCAGCTCGAATTAGCACTCTTCCATATTGGTCAACGACCATGCAAAAACCAGAGTTTATTGTTATACTCAAGAATGCAGTATTTTTTCAATGGTCGAAGTGCTGCCTCTAGGCCAAAAATATTTAGCCATTCTATCAAATTAAGTTGTAGTTTGCAGTACTTATCTTCCTACACTTCTATAAATTTATTCCCCTAATCAACTCTAAGCAACGGTCATAAGTTGAGTGAAAAAATTGTAAATATTGATATATTTATTATTATCATAGTATGTGTTATTGTATCTAAAACGATAAATATTTTGAACCAAATACAATCAGATATATTTAGTGAAAATTTCTCTTAAAATAAAAGAATACGAACTCGTGTTTTGAGTCGTCTGATCAATATAAAAATAAATTACATTTGTTAAATATATTTTATGATAAAATTAATATTATCAATTTCCTTTAAAAATTAGTAATACTAACGTCTCATAATAAATAGATGGTAATCCTATGTAAAAGTTCTTAATTAATACACCCTACATACAGTATCTTTCCGGTACCCTAAAAAGAAGAGGGGAAAAGGCCACAAAGGAAAGTTAATCCAGCCATGAGATATTTCCCTGCTCCTCCTCCACCTATCAGTCTCAAAAAATCAAAAGATGGCAGAAACTTGCAGATAAGGTTATGCAGTTCAAGTATTATACTTACTAAGATTGCAAGAAGTAGCCATGGCATTCTTTACTCCTACTACCACCACTACTACTCATGTCACTCCTACTCCTCTCACAAGCTCAAGAAAGCACCTCACGTTGTGCAACTTCTCCAGACCAAACAGCAACAACCACAGGGCACTTCAGGTGCTGGCCTTGGCTCCAGCTGCGTCAGAGGCTGCAGTGCCCTTCCCTCCCAACGTGGACTACCTGGCCGCCGAGTTCGCTGGCCACGGCGTGACCTTCGAGGCCGTCGGCGACAGCTGCGCCGTCAAGATGGCGCTGAGCAACGGCAGCCTAGCGCACCTGCTGCTGCCGAGCGGGCTCGTTACGTCCTACAAGCCCGCCATGTGGCACGGCACCACCATAGAGGTGCTCCACACCACCGTCGGCGAGGGCGCCGGCGGCGCCGCCGTCATCCGCGGCGGCGTGTCAATGGACTTCCACGTGGAGAGCGACGACGGGATGTTATCTTGGTCACCACGCAGGTCATGGGCTCTCCGTGATGTCAGAGGAAACTCTACAGAATCCATTGAGGTATATACAATTACAAACATACCGTCAAACTCACTATAGTCTAACTAGTAAGGCATCAAGTCTAACAGGTACGGCATTCGGTTAAGGATAACGTGAAGTTTTTCAGGTTGAACTTGTGTCGATTGCACCGGAGAACAACGTCGAGGTGACATGCGTCATGGTGCTCCACCCGGAGCTGCTGGCCTCAGAATTCACGGTCACAAACAGGAGCTCGTCGTCGCTGAAGCTGTCGAGCTCTGTCGCAAACCACCTGCGGGTGAGCACACCGGACGCGACATACGCAATTGGGCTTCAGGGCTCCGATTACCACAGCAGGGAGCCAATGGTGTCTGAATTCAGTATCATTCCTCCAGATTACAGGAGAGGCTCTGCAAGAATAGCCCTGCAATGGGCCAATAAAGGATTCAACATGGTTCTTTCAGGATGGGGAAGCACCACCGCACCAACCGCACCGGAATGGAACGGCGAGGAGGACGACGACTACAAGCATATGACGGCAGAAATGTGCCGGATTTACAGCCATGCACCCAGGGAATTCACCGTCCTTGACAGGGTAAAAACTTTGTCCATGTCTTAATATTGTACAATTACAAAGAACAGAAACATAAGTTTATTGTACATTCCTTTGAAAATGCAGGGAAGAAGAAACTCCATTTGTTTACACAGGAGAGGATTTAAGGAGCTGTATGTCTTCAGTCCAGGATCACAATACCAATGGTACGGGAAATACGCGTACGTATGCGTTGGGCCCGCGATGCTTGAGCCAGTGGTCTTGGGACCTGCAAGTACATGGCAAGGAGCTCAGTACCTGCGCAATCCAAATATTTAGACTCATCTATCACAATAAGATGTGAAACAGGAAAAATTAGTTGGTTTATCAATGTAGCTATTACAGTGGTTTTCAGATGCTACACAAATGTAACAGATGACAATGTTGAGTAGAATCATATGAAGTCAATGGAGGCAATGCTTGACAGCAACAAAACTAATATCACCATTGAAGGACGTAGACGCCAACGTTGAAATTACTCTTTTAACAGCTTCAGCAAGGAGGAAGGAATCAACAGAACATCCTGTAATTACAATCACATACTTCTGTTCACTCTAGAAGAAATTTTTACAACAAGATTCCTGTCCTCCCCAGTAGATACATTTTGAAGTAAAACACAACTGATGAAAAGTTCAAAATGAAGGGGGAAGGCACTAGTTTTGAAGTTAATTTCAAGTTACAACTCTTACAAATAGAATGTCGTTACTAGTTTGCACTTTGCATCCTAACAACTTCAGAGAGCCTCTCATTGAAGATTCCTGCATGTTGGGCAAAACCATTTGCCTTTGAATCTCGTTTCAGGCGTCAGACCAACACAAGAGTAATGGAACCATTCGCCTCCTTCACACTGTTGAGCAAACATGAACTAGTTAGGATTTAGGAAGACACAGAAAGATGGCTCTCTTAAGCCAAATCATGGCATGGAGAGTTAAGGGAAGATATAAATATTGTAAAAACTTAAAATTGATAAGAGTTCCAGAATATCTAAGAATGAGGTGGCATAATATCATGTCCTTTGGATCACAAGAATAGAAGTAACACAAATGGAATCCTCATTCTGGATAATAGTAAACAGAAATAAGCAAGCAAAGTGATAAGATGAATGACCCTCAATCCAACTAGATCATAGATCTGGTGCTACATTTTGTTGTCCGAGAAAAGAATAAAAAACTAGAATTTTAAAACTAAAAAACTAGAATTTTAAAACAAGACAAGGATCCCTGTTGGAAATGGTCATAAATCTTAGCTCATACCGGACAAGTAAAAATAAGTAATACAGAAAACAACTAAACTCCCCCAACACATTACAAGATAAATCCTCGTTAATCAGCAGTAAAAACTTACATTCTCATTGTCGCAAGCAATCATATCACCATATGAAACCTGACATATCAACTCAGTGACACAACTTGTTAAAAGCTATTAAATGTAATATCAATGCAAACATAAGTTTTAAAATATAATTATACTTCAAAGCTGACCTGGTGGCATATGCAGTATGTTGGTTCATTTGGATCAATTGTTTGATCCACATCCACAGATGTAGTAGTTTTCTTGTTGCCACCAGGAGGGGGCATTAAGTCGAAGTCCATACCGCGTTCCCTGTCCCATTCCCTCTCTCTGAACTTCTTAGTTGCCTGAGGTGTACCAAAAGTAGGCCTCCGTTTGTCATCCCTGTTAACCACAGGAATGGGAGGAAGAATTGGTGGCTCATCTGGAGGTATCTTTCCTTCTGCAAATCAGAGAGTGAACAACAATTAATAATCTGTTTGATGAAGAATTCTGGATGATATCATTTAGATATTGCGAAACCAGAGTAGGAGAAAGGATTGTTGCCACGCATTTTATGTCTATACCTTGCTTTAAATCTTCAGCAAACTGGGCCAAGTCTTCATCCAAACGTTTGACATGACTCTCTATCTGTACAGTAATGCCCAAAATATTTACAATTAGATATCTGCAAAAAGCAAGTTTCCAAATAAATTTCCAAGACCATTAAAAGCAAATTTTGGTTCTAGATTGGCTTGTGTACCCTAGATCTCTATACATCTATATAGGAGATTGATGAGTTGTCATTGCAGTTGTGATTCTACAAAATAGATAACAGGTGTATACTTGTATGCTCAGTTTTAAATTTAAACTCACATGTTCTATTAATTAGAGGAATCGAGCGGATGCCCTTGCAAACACAGCTTATTTCAAAAATGCCCCTCCAAAACAAGAAATACAAGAATTGCCCTTCCAAAAATGTTAACTATACTATGCATACCCCTCCGATCCATCATTAGCAGTTAGTAGAATATTAGGCGTCAATTTTAGTTATACTTTTTTAGAAATACCTAAACTATCCCCCAAACTTACCCTTTCCCTCTATATCTTCCCTCTATTTTTTAAGTTCTTGTGCTTTATACCCAATCATTTTACCCATGATACCTTAGTGGTTGGGAATAGCCTATGCCAACATCTAAGGTCTATCAACAATTTTGCGCTACCACTAGAAATTTCAAGAATACCCTATTGAGTTACGTTTGATTTGAGTTTGATAAATTAATCAAACAAATATTGACCAACCATTTATCTTGAGGAAAAGGAGGTGTAGCTCCCCCTCTGTTGTGGAAAGGTAAGCTCATGGTTGTTTTTTTTTTTTTTATTATTGGCCGATGTAATAGGATGGGCACAATTGTCAATTCACACATATTCCCACTAATTTAACATGTAACAACCATTAAAGATGGAGAGGGGCATGGTTAGCACTTTTGAAGGGCAATTCTAGTATTTCTTGTTTTGGAGGATATATCTAAAATAAGCTATGTTTGTAGGGGTATCTATGAAATTCCCCCTTATTAATTTGTCCTATTTTTGCATTTACTAGTCTTCTTGTAATCTCTTATAGTTGTAACAATAAGATGTGTTTTAGATGGCTGCAAAGCTTCTATATAGCTGTTCATGGTTAATATTTGCATTGCTGGTTTAATATATACTATTATAGTGGATGGTACATACAACATATCCAACCCGAACACCAACCCCACCCCCCATCCCCCCCAAAAGCACCCGTCACAATAAACACACAAACAGTATACCAGATTGTACAACTATTCTTTTAGAACCATCAACCATGTTGCTATTTCACACTTCATAGCTGATAAATTTAGCAGGAACTGAAACTCCATTCACTTATCTGCATCTAGAAAGCAATAGATAAAAGGCATCCTTGTTTGAATACATGATTCTTGTTCTGAAATATAGTTTGATTTAGACAAATGCACACTAATGTATGAAGTATGGACTTGCACACAGAAACATCAAGTTGCTTGGCAATGATGAGAAATCAGAATAGCAAGATTACTACTACAAGTGAAAAGAAAAATGCACCATGGCACTGGCTAAATGATTGCTACTAGAAAAACTGAGCCCATATGATAAATTCCTCAAGCTGCAAAAACTACAAAGGAATAAGAAGGAAGCACAACCAGGTCATAAGCTTGCCTTGCAAGCAATACTTTCTCAGTACAGAGGCTCAATGCATTGTCCTGGCTAGCTTCAATATCCTTCATCCTTTCCATGGCGGTCTCGTCATCATCAAAGCCTGATCTGTCAAACCCATGGGATGACACTCCCAAAAGATACTTCATTTGCTCTTTTGTCTGACCCATAATGCCTGCATCAGAAAATGTTAAGAGATACAGAATCACAAACTTGCAAATATCATCCACCATCTACTAGAGCATCTAATTGTCTGATCCATGGTCAACACAATAATACACAATGGCAAAGCAAACCAAGAAGCTGAAGTGAATTATTAAAGAAAAAATTCATCACCGTAAGCTCTGTCATCGAGCTCCCGCATGGTGGAGAGCAGCCTCTGCAGATCACCGGCAAGGGTGCTCGAATCTGTTGGACGAAACAAAACCAGTCTAAGCAAATCGTGGGAGCAATAAGGTGTATGAGATGAAACAGTGCAATTTCTCACACTCCAAGTAGTCATCCACGAACACGCCGGTTCGAGCTATTGCCATGTTTATGGATTGATCGGTGGATCGATGTAGAGCCTGTGTGGATACCTAAACAAAAAATTCCCCAGTTAGGAAAATATTCCCTAGGAATTTATGAAAACATAGAAACCCAATAGATCAGAATTCTCCCTTCGATTTGAATTCCCAAGAGATGTTTCGGTGGGGGATTACCGTGAAGGGAGTGGAGATGCAGCTATGATTCTGCCGAAGAAAAGGCTTCTCGCTGCGGAAGAGCGGCTTGTCAAGGATAGGCGTTGGTGCTGCCGACGAGAGGACGAGGAGGGAGGTCGCAGGTGGCGGGGGCACCGGTGGTGAGCAGGGCCGGCGGAGGGAGGGGACGGCGGCGAGACCTAGAGGAGCCTGAGGAGGAGGTCGTGGAAGATGGGAGCGGCAAGAGAGGAGGATAATTTTGGACCGGATCAACTGGGCACGCGTGCAGACCGTGCGATCAATAATGGACGTTTAAGATGGATTATTGACAGGGGATAGTTTTGTTATTTTGGATCATAGAAATTTTTGTACCGAAAACACTTATTAAAATAATAATTTCATAAAAAACATAAAAAAACAAAAATTACAAAAATGACTACAGTCATCAACTGGAGTGGCGACTGTATGTGGGAAGCCCTAAGTCGCTAGCCCGACTGACGATTTACAGCCACGTCATCAGTCGCCACTGTAAGTCGCCAACCGGGTTGGCGACTTAGAGCTGTCCTACCTTTTTGTTGTTTCAGCCGTTTTGCAATAAATTTATTTTTAAAATAACCTTTTTTGTTTTTTGTTATTTCTAAAATAACCAGTGTGGTTTTCATTGTTTCAAAAATAACCTATGTGGTTTTTGTTGTTTCTAAAACAGTCTATAAGGGTATTTTTTATGTATGAATAACCCAAATAAAAAGAATAATTGCAGGTAAAACATAGAAAGACATGTTGAACCACACCAACTCGCCCAGTAAGGGAGAAAAAGAGCCGTGATGGGTTCGGTTGATTGATTCGTATGTTTTATGGTTGATTTAATTTGTCGGGTTATGATAACTGAACGGAAAATAGACTGAAAAGTAGAAAGATTGAATCGTAGAAAAAACATGTTTCATATATACATGCAAACAAAAATCATGTTTCTGTTAGAGAGTACGAAATTTGGAAAAAAACTAATATCGCCCCCTCTTCGGACGACGAGGCCGGTCCCGCTGAAACAGTGAAGGTGAGAAGGTGGTGCGTCCCTGCACCGTCCTCTGTGATGGCTGTCGATGGGGTGGTGGTTGGGCGCTCGCTCGATCGAGGCCTGTATCAGGAGGGTCCTGCGACAGCGGAGGCGCATTACCCAGCTGTGTGGACACCAACTGATGTTGGCTCTGGCAGGTGTCGTCTCCCCTCTGCAACATGTCAATATAGTCCACGTATGCAGGGTCAAGGACCACATCCGGGTCGGCATGGACGGACTGAGGTGGAATGCAGGGCGGGCGCCTACTAGACGGTGCGGATGGAGTAGATGAGGACGTACCGGCAGGCTCGTCCACCGTACGCTGCGACATGGTGACATACTCGTCGTCCAGATCGAACGTGATGTCGAACCCCAGGTTGAAATCGGAGCTGGAAGGGCGCGCAAGGGTACCCTCAGAGATCCGTACACCACCACGCGACGCCACGTCTGTTGGATCTAGGTAGATCTTAGTATCTAAGTTTTGATGATTAATGACATTTTGGATAAATCCATGATGATTAAAGTTAATATGCAAATATCAGATTTGATGATTAAATGACAATTTAGATAAATCCTGATTTAGTACAAGTAAATTGAATTGATTATCGGTAAACCCTGAATTGGATGTTTTTCTCGATTGCGGGTTTGATATTGATGCATATGTAGAGGATGAGCTCGGTGGTTACATCAAGTTTGTGCTGATTGATTGATCAAAATGTAATACGTTAAATCTGACCCTGATGACTCCAGTTGTGGATTTTATATCGATGCACATGTTAAGGGCGAGCTCATCACTTTGGTCATCTAGGTTGATTGATATCATGATATGAGTAGTATAGATCGTGTGCGTATGTGTTTATCATCTACGATCTATATGATTGTATTTTATCTTATACTCATTTGCTACTCGTTGAATATAATTTGTCATTTCATTTGAAAGAGAAACCGTTGAGCTAACTCCTGTGTGGAGTAGCTTCTCTGGAGGTGATTAATGACGACTTATATATGAGACTAATGTTGTGCATTGAGTGTACGTATTGTAGTCTCAGTTTGATTACAGGATAAAAGCGAGCAAGGGTGTGAAGAGGATGAAGTCGATATGAGACATCTCGAGCGAGGTCGAGCTTAGCAAGGTCGAGCTTTGCGAGGACAAGTGTCAAACGGTCGAGCTTCGCGAGGTCAAGCTTAGCGAGGTCGAGCCTTGCGACGACAAGCGTCTGGCGGTCGAACTTCACGAGATCGAACTTCACCTAAGGTAAAATCCAAGATTAAGGATTGTTTTCTTAGGATTTTACCGGTCTCGGTGTTTGGAGACAGACCGGGTTGATAGGTTTCTTTTTACTAGTTTGACCGTACTATTAAGAGGGGTCGGAAACTAGTAGCTTGAATCTATCTAGTGCGGAAGCTCAGATGCATTCATATCATCTTGCACTAGTGTCTTGCATTGCTAGTGAGTCTAAGTGTAGTTCATGTGCATTAGATTAAATGTTTTGAAAACTGCACTTAGTCGTGATCGCCAGCTGTTTAAATTGGTTTATTTATCTAGAGCTGGTCGTGGTCGTATTTGCATATTCTGATCGTATCAGTGTTGATACGTGGTCGTGGTCGTGTCGCTTGTTTGGCGGCTTTATGTTTAGGGTTTGGGCGTGGTCGTAGGAGTTCGGACTGGTCGTACCAGTCTTCGACTCGCTTGCGTACGCTCGACCAAACCCTATCGACCACCTGTTTTCGATCGGATGTCAAGAACTGTGTGGTTGTGGTCGTTGCTAAGTGACACAAATCACATCCGCAAGAAAACGGCAAATCCGTATGTGCAAATACTCTAAAATTGCATTTGAGATGATTTTTGGATTGGACATTTTGACAGCAGGAATGTTTCTGAATTTTCTAGAAGTTTCTAGACCTTTCTAGGTCTTGCTCCTGTTGACAAAATTGTAGAGCTCTGAGTTATATTTCCAACAAGCCAAAAATCACCTCAATCGGATCTCTGGATCAAAAGTTATGGTTGTTTTATTGTCAGTGTATAGTGGCCGGACAAATGCATCTGTCCGGGGCTATTTGTCTGAACTGGCCGGACATTGTCCGGCCAGTACAAATTTTTTGAGCCGAAAAATGGAACGGACAAATGCTTTCGTCCGGAGCAATTTGTCCGTTATGGGCGGATTTTGTCCGAAATGGCCGGACATTGTCCGGCCTGTACAAGTTTTTTGAGCCGAGAGTTAACAGAGACATATCCATCTGTCCGGACGTTTTGTCCGGACAAATGGTATCCGTCCGGCCTTCACAAATTTCGCCCAACGGTCACTGACACATTTGCAACGGCTGAAATTTTTGTACTGGCCGGACAGTGTCTGAAGTGGCCGGACAATGTCCGGCCTGTACAACTTTTGGCCCGATTTCTTGCAAACGGCTAGTTTTTCGTTGAGGCTATAAATACTTCGTGTTTGGCTTCATTTTTGGGTGCTCAAAGACTTCATTCTTCAGCTGAAAACCTAGCCAATTGAGTTGCATATGTGTTATAGCATTTAGAGGCTAGAATTGAGCCCAAATCTTGAATAGATTTGAGAGAGAGCTTGAGGGAGATTGTGTGAGTGTTTAGTGCACTTCGTCTCCATTAGATTGCTAGTGCTAGAGTGTTGAGCATCTCATTTGCATCATTGAGCTTCTAGCAAGTGGTTGATCAAGTGAAAGTGCATCCGGCTTGTTACTCTTGGCGATCGCCTTCGCCTAGACGGTGCCGGAGGAGAGCCGAGATCTCTCCAATTGAAGTTTGTCGGAGAGACCGGCAAAAGATTGTGAAAGGTGTGGTGCTCGCCTATCCGGTGTGGAGAAGAGCAATCCTAGTGAGATATCCTTCGTGGATATAGAAGCGAGGCTCTGAGAGAGCGCTTCAACGAGGAGTAGGGGAGACCGGGCGAGTCTCCGAGACCTCGGTAAAAATATTGTGTCAATTGCATAATTCTTATTTGCTTTATATTCATCTTGACACAATTGCTTATATCACTATTGTTGCATGTATTGTTAAATATCTCATATGGTTGAATGCAACTAGTTGATTGAATTGTTTTAAACCTCATTGTATAATTTAGGTCTCTCAATTATTCTTTAAAATTGCTTAATTGAAAAGAAAATTTAAAAGCCTCCTAATCACCCCCCCTCTAGTCGGCATCCTTGATCCTATAACGTCTACGTGAGGTGGAACACCTGAACAGTAAGAGCGGGCCGGGGGCGCACCAAGATAAATCGGGGCGTCGATGGCCATACCTGACAGTCCGGGTGCATCGGGCGGATGAGCGGCCGGCTGCAACAGCGTCTGAATGGGAGGGGCCCTCGGCGGAGGAGGTGCAACAAATGTCGACGAAGTAGCGGAACTCTCCCGCAACAGCTGGGTCGCGACTCGATGAACGAAGGCGATGGCCTTCTTGTACTCCTCGGGTGTGATAGGTAGACGTGACTCGTCCCGATGGAGTAACGGCTGCGTGGTGGAGGTAATCGCACGAAGGCCATCAACCTACAAGACCACAACACAATGGTAAGCGAAATAACAATAACAAGCAAGAAATGTTGTTCTAAAATTAATCTTTGCTCATCCGATGCCGAGTCCGAACTGCGATCATCGCGGATTCGTACATGATCAAAACCACTTGGATCTAACCATTGCTGCGGAGGTCCCATCCCACGATAATTTTCTTCACTAGACGAATCCGCATAGTCTGCATCCACCTCTGAACCTTCGCTGCCTGAGTATTGCATACCCTCGTCTTCACATTCATCGACGTAAGCCTCGTCCCCAGTCCAGAAATGCCTACTCACGAATCCTGTGTTCAGGACACTGGCAGAATCCTGTGCTATTGTTGGATCAATGGCTGGCTCGGGTACCTCTTTCGCCGGTTCGATGTTTAGTACCGTTACATACAGCACGCAGTCATCTGGGCCATCAATGGGATTTGACACTCTCCTAACTAGAGAACCTCAAGACCGATCACTTTTAAGTTTACATAATTTCCAACTATATGTTTCACCAACAGGCACCAACACTTCTATGACAATTTCGTGTTTAGATGGGTCGATATTTAGTATGTCCACGACTCGGGTCTTAAGATCCTCAAAATTAACTGCACTTAGATCATTCAATTCCATGTCTACACGGTGACAGCTACATAGGTCATCCCCATGTGGTCCGTTTCTGATTATTTGTTTCCCGTGAAAAACATACACTATTCTTGTTTCTGACATTGTCTACGACAAAAAATTAAAATTAATCTTTGCTTTATTTTTTAAATAATCTAATTTGTTATAGGTACAATTTAACACACAGCTCATCCATAATATTATATACACATCATATTTATAAATACACAACATTATACAACAGATCTAAATTATTTTACGTATACATCACATCTTGCATGAAGGTTCGCACAACATATCTAAATCATAACACATCTTCCATGAATTTCGAAAGCAGATATATACTCTAAACTAAATTTGTAAAGCATATATGTATTTTCCACAAATTTCTAAAACATATCTATACTTTAAACTAAATTTCTAAAGCAGATATGTATTTTCCACAAATTTCTAAATCAGATGTATACTCTAAACTAAATTTCTAAAGGAGATATGTATTTAAAACTAATTTCTAAATCATATCTGTATTCTAAAGTATATATGTATTTTTCATGAATTTCTAAAGTAGATCTATACTCTAAACTAATTTTGCAGATATGTATTTAAACCTAATTTCTAAAACATATCTGTATTCCAAATTTAATTTCTAAAGTAGACATATATTTTTCACGAATTTCTAAAGCAGATCTATACTCTAAACTATATTTTTAAAACAGATATCCATTTAAAATTAATTTCTAAAGTATATCTGTATTTTAAATTTAATTTCTAAAACTGATATGTATTTAAAACTAATTTCTAAAACAGATTTAATTAGAAAAGTTTAAAAAAATTACCTTTCTTCTTCTTCTCTTTTCCTCTCTTTTCCTCCCCTCTCTCCAACTGAATTTTTTTTTCGGCGCAGCCTCTCAGTCGCCACCTCTGGTGGTTATATAGTGCCCTAAGTCGCCAGCCCGACTAGCGACAGAGGATGCACAAGTGTTAGTCGCCAGCTCGGTTGGCGACTGAGAGTTTTTGGTGCTAAGTCGCCACTCGGGTTGGCCAATGTGGTCATTTTTGAAATTTTCGTTTTTTCTGTGTTTTTTATGAAATTATTATTTTAATTAGTGTTTTCCGTAAGAAAAATTCTGGATCATAACTTACCCTTAACTATCAGTCTGTGATCAGACAGTCTAGAGATGCTAACTGTCTCCACTTGAGACTACAAAGGATCCGAATCAAATAATATTAGTATACAAAATTGCTTTAAAACCTAAGTTTCTATTTTCTCCCAATTTGGCTTACCATCCTCATTTTATTTCCTAATCTTTGCCTACGCAAACAATTTTCTAAACCCAACTAGTATCTTATCACCTATCAAAATTTGTTTAAATTGGGCCCTAAACTGATCTTTCAAATAGGATCCCAGTGGCTTTAAGTCTGGTTCAACTTAACTCTTGAGAACTATGGTTTCTAGCTGAGGAAGACGAGTATCATTTTGGTTATTAATTAGAAACTATTGGGTTGATTTGCATCATTAATTTGTGGGATATGCATTATATCCGAAAATTTTAGAAATTGCTATTATACTTTTTTAAAGTGAAATACCATGTTTGTCTTAACAAGCACCTTCATCTTTTTTTTAGGGAATGGCTAAGGTATAAATATTTTTTCGTGACTTTTATAAATTTTTTATATAAGAATTGAGTATCTTACAAAAAAATATATATAAAAATTGTGAGTATCAATCATACTTAAATTTTTTTGTATGTAAAAATTATGAGTATGTTAATCATATTTTTTTTAATATATCACCAAACATATAAACGATGTCTGATTGAACACGGATCACCAATATGAAATAGAGAATTAGGAAAGAAAAAGATACTTCAACAATAATTTAGGATTTCAATGCAAATTTATCTACTAATATTTTCCGGTAAGTGCATGTTGTATACTCGATACAAATCATATGCACACTTTCTGTTTTTTTTTTAAGACTGGCTTTAGTTGCTGCCTTGCTGGAACACTGCCGGGGTCTAGCATTGGAATAGCGGGCGGGGATTGGGATTGGGATTGGCCATTGTGAGAGGGGAGGGGAAACAGCAACGCCCATTTCCACAAAAATCCAAGGTCCAAGGGTTGGAATTGGAAAAAAATCCGAATTTCAATTCCAAACCACATCTAAACAGTCGAGGTCTAGAATTCCAATTCTAATATCATAATTTCCTATCATGTTCCTGATGCAAGCAAGGTTATTAGTTTTTTGAACAAATATAATACCATAATATTAACAACGCACACCACATAATAAGACTATCTCTAATGAGAGAGTTAAAAGAAATTCTTAAGGAATATTCTATGTCACATATGTGAAAAATATCTTACAAAGTCAAACACTCAAATGTTTTTATAGTGCTTCAAGAGATTCTTAATTGGGATCCATATGTGAAGAGTCTTTCAAAAAATCAATCACTCCAATAGTTTGGTTAATAGATTGTTTTTTTTTCTCACGTATAAAATATTGAAATATATTTTTTGTAATATATGATTGATAATAATTAAAATAATTTGAAGAAATTACACACAAATAATTCCAATACAAAAAAAAGACTTACAAATAAAAAATTAACATAGAGAAAATAAATTTTCTTGTTAAATTCAAAAATTGAAACATAAAATTTAACATAAACGTACTATTAAAAATTCTAGAAATACAACAACATTACTACTAGATAGCATAATTTTCTCCAAAACACTGTCAAATATGCTCAATCGAATTCTTCTTGAGTTGCATACTGATTGATTGGGTATAGAGTTCAGTATTTCTTGCAAGTACATCAGCGAAAACAATCGGAGCACCGTTATGAATAAAAGATAATGTTATGGTAGATGTCTTCTGAATGTCACTGAAATCATAAAGGGGTCAACATAGTCTTGTTCATTTTCAATTACCAATTATCATATTATGTAACATGACACATGCTTGCATAATTTTTGTAAGAATTGAGCGTTGCCAATAGCAGTTAGGACCATACAAGATGACAAATTGAAATTGTAGGACTGCAAAAACTCACTTAACATCTTTTTTTTTTTTTGCTCTTTTTTAATACTATTCGAATAACTTAATCTTGTCCGTCTAAGACAGACAAAATTCCTTTGGTCTACTTTAATAAGAAGTTATGCGGGAACATCCTGTATTGTTGAATAGAACATCTACCCTGCATAGATTATTTTCCAATCAGATCAATTTTTATCTTACCTAATTGTATCTACGCCGAGAGGGATAATATCAAAACAGTCTTTCTTTTTTCTGATCATAGAGGAGCCTTGTGAAGTTAAGACAAGAGCATTATCTTAACAAATACAACTCATTCTGGATGCACAACCACATAACTAATAAATTAAAAAAAGATAAAAAAAACCTTCCAAACAAAGTCTTCACTTCAATGCACTAATGATTGGACATTACATAAACATTAACCCACAATAATTTCCCTTAACAAGAACATGCGCAACCATTACCTGTTTACAGCAGATTAATTAAACCCGTTGGAATTTTTTTTTATAAACAACTCATACAAAAATTAATTCCAAAATAACTCACACTTATCATATTTTACAAGAATAACCTACTACATCGAACTCGACAAGTCCTCTAACTCCTCGCTTGTGGTCGTATGACTTCAAAACTAGTCGCATCAGATCTAAACCTGGTCGTACTCGTATCAATGTTAGACCTAGTCGTGATTGTATGTAATACACAAACTGATCGTATCAGTGTTGAAACTGATCGTGATCGTATCAGTTCAAAATTAGTCATATCAGAACCGAGCAGTTATATGAATTAGAGGGCTTGTCGAGTACCCTAAACTCGACAAACTGACGTGATAGATTATTTTTGTAAAATACAAAAATTATAAGTTATTTTTAAAATTAATTTTTTAATCCGAATTATTTAGAAAAACTCTAATAATTTGGGCACTGACATACATACATACATACTTTCGACGGTCAGAGAGATGGTCGAACTCACGATATAAACAATTAAAAAACATCATAAAGTTTTTTCGATTGGTAAACTGTAAGGTGGTTCATCATACATGATGTGCTCTGAAATAGATTCTGTATCACAGTTGGAGAACTTCCTCTAAACTTTCTGACTAAGTGTAAACTTGATTAAATGCTCGATCAAATCTTAGAGGATAAAATTTCTTCAGAACCTTGGGTTGAATCAATGGTCAAAAATTGGTCGACATCATTGATTAATAACTTTAAGCTTATCAACTGCGTATTTTAATGAAAACTAGGGAATTAAATTTCTTAATCCTCGTCACATACATTCATATGTGCATGAATTTTTTTATATGAATGATCCTTTAAAAAAAATTACAAATATGATCCACAATTAAAATAATTTACAAAAATAACTCATTTTGAATCTGCGAATGAACACAATTGTGAGACATAGCAACATTATATGACAATAACAATCTACCACATAACTAAAGTTTGACAGAGACTGCATTAAGTGGCAGACAACGAATCACACTTATTTGATTGATGCTGTCACACACAATTTTTTTGTCCGCCGCACATGGAGTAGTGTGCAGTAGAACTCTCATGCCGCACTCCCATTGTGGGACAAAGCCTCATCCCCTATCCACCGCATAACACTTTCTCCTATTGCTCGGATAATGCCATGTCTCCAACTCAACATCTAAAATGGTTTATTTTTGAAATTTTTTTTAGTTGTGAGTAATTTTTGTAATTTTTTTAAGAGTTGTTTATATAAAAAATTCATACATGCATCACCCGTACTCCGGCGGCGGTGGCTTCGGCGGCTATATGGTGCCGCCATTGCACCGTATGACCTGCGCGTTGACCCACTGTCCGCCGTCGCTAGCCAGGAACCCGACGAGCGGCGCGATATCCTCCGGCATGCCGAGCCTCCCCAGCGGGGCCTCGGCGATGTACCTCGCCATCTCCTCCTCCGTCTTGCCGGTGTAGAACATGGCCGTGCCCGTCGACCCCGGTGCCACCACGTTGGCCGTGATGCCCGTGCCCCGCATCTCCCGCGCGAGCACCTTGGTCATCACCTCCACGGCCGCTTTGCTCGCCGCGTACGCCGCGTACCCCGGCCGGAGCAACCCGACGCCCGACGAAGAGAACGTCACGATGCGCCCGCGCCCGTCGCGCGCCAGCCGGTTCGCCGCCTCGCGGCAGCACAGGAACGTGCCCCGCGCGTTGACATCGAACATCATGTCGTAGCTCGCCTCGCTCGTGTCCGCCAGCTTCGGGTAGGAGTAGTCGAGCACGGCCGCCGTTGTCACGAGGATGTGGAGCTCTCCGCCGAACGCCGCCGCCGCCGCGTCAAACAGGGCCTTCACCTGCGCCGCGTCTGACACGTCCGCCGCCACCGCGATGGCCCGCGGGCCCTCGGCGGAGCCGTACATGGCGTTGATGCCGTCCACGAGCTTCTCGGCAGGAGCCGGGTCGCCGATGTAGGCTACGGCGACCCTGGCGCCGAGGGACGCAAGGTGCTCCGCCACGGCCGAGCCGATGCCGCCGGCGCCGCCGGTGACAATGGCCACGCGGCGGTGGAGCGTCATTGGCGCCTAGGCGTTTGTTCTTTTCTTGGTGGGTAGTTGGGTACTGAGCCGTAGTAGTTTTACAACACTACTACTCTACCCATATATGGAAATCTGCGCATCTCCTAGGACTTTTTTACACATAGGCCACGTGGATTCCCACTTGCTGCAGTGGGACCAGCGCGTCGTCCCCCACTGGGTGCCTGGCTGCTCCGGCGTATCCCCAGCCCAACTCACTAAATGGAGAGATTATTTGAAAAATTCTTCATTAAAATACCTTGTGTCATGTGTACGAATAATTTTGTTGGAGAGTTAAACACTCTAATAAAGATTTTGAAAGAGATTTTTAGAAGAGAGTGGAAAAAAATATTGATTTATTTGTTAGAAAAGGAAGAAAATTAATTAGAGGATGGTTTAACACGTAAATTAATATGAAACCAAATAAAAAAAAATCCTGACAGACGAAGCTTGGTGAAGCTCTCCCACTCTCCTGTCCCACGTGTACAGTCATAAGATTTGAAAAATTTTTGTAACCAGTCAAATATGCCCTTGATGTACGGTGTATGAGTCTTTGTTAAAAATGTCACTTCGAACGTACGCGTGAGCGACGGATATCTCATATCGAGCGGTAAGGCTTAGTGATAATTAAGCATGTTCTAAAAGGCTGTTTGAGCCATGTCGTCGTTGCCACCAGTGACGGTGGTCACACGGCATTGGAACGTCATCCACACCAAGGCATTCACATAGGACGGTAGGAGCCAGTGTGTGGCCACTCTGCGTGTGGTTGCACTAGCAGCCGCCCAACCCAACTCACTACCTGGTGGATCCGGATAATTTTGGAGCCCACCTATTAGCTAGTTTAAGTCATTTTTAAGCCAATTTAATTGTTTAAAGCTGTTCTAATCCATTTCAAGCCGTCCTGTGAGGTGGCTTAAGACGTTCTTAATCCATTTTAAGCCATTCTCAAGTCATTTGAAGACGTGCTTTACTTCTCAGTATGGTCTTGTGTATGCTTGTTTTTTTGGGTTGGTCTGTAAGCGTCGATGCAACCACAGGTGTACGGATCTCTGCTAAAACTGTCACTTCGAAAATATCCACGAATATCTCATATCGGGTAAGGAGGCTCAAGGCTGTCTCCAACAACAGAGACTCTTGTTTTGTTCTTAAACAGAATATTTCTTGTCACGTCAACGAGCATCATCTCAAAACACCAAACAAACACCAAGTATTCAATAGCTTGGCTCTTGTTTGGTTCTTAACGTGGGCCCCACACTCCTAACCAGCAAGTAAACACCAAGTAAGTGCCAAGTACTCCAATGGTTTGGCTCTTGCTTGACTCTATACAATTTAACAATTATATATTCAACGAATTTGTATTAATTCATGAATTTCAATATTAGCAATATATTAACATATTACTTACAAAATTAAATTCGACATTTGCGACAAAAAAAATAAATTCGACATTTTGAATTTAAAAATTGCAATTGACAAAAAAAATAATAGATATTAAAATTCAAATAGTGGTACATTTCATAATTGCGAAATACACTAAAATTAAATTTGCAAACAAATACCTACTACGAAATTCGGTAAGATACTACTCGTCGGCGTTTCCTTCGAAACGTTGCCAAATGTGCTCGATCAAGTCTCTTTTGAGTTGCGTGTCCGTAGGTTGAGCATGGATGGCAGCATTTCTTCGAAGTACATCTTCGAATAAAGGCATACCCCCAGTGTGGATCACAGGCGGTACTATCGTGGATGTGCTCGGATTATTGTTGTAGTCATAGTTCTCGGCATTGCCGTCGCGTTCGTCCTCTATGATCATGTTGTGCAAGATGACACAAACCCGCATGATCTTGGCGAGGGTTGACTGTCTCCAAAATCTTGCCGCACCGTGCACAATGGCGAACCGAGATTGCAGAACTCCAAAAACCCGCTCAACATCCTTCCTTGCTCCTTCTTGATGTTGTGTGAACAACCGGGTTTTCGCCGTCTGCGGGAGTGGTATCGTCTTTACAAAGACAGCCCACTCCGGGTATATACCGTCGGTGAGATAATACTCCATGTTGTACTGCCGACCATTGACAGTGTACTCAACACGAGGGGCTTGGCCTTTCATTGCATCAGTGAACAATGGTGATTGATTCAGTACATTGATGTTATTGTTGGAGCCTGCCACACCAAAAAAAAGCATGCCATATCCATAGATCGTAAAAAGCCACCGCTTCAACTATGATTGTCGGGACTCCATAATCTCCACGCGTAAATTGTCCCTTCCATGCTACTGGGCAATTTCTCCATACCCAGTGCATACAATCAATACTTTCCAGCATACCCGGAAAGCCAAGAGCCTCTGCTTGTTGCAGCAAGTGGTGGATATCCTCGACGGTGGGGTTGCGAAGATATTGCTCGCCAAACTTGTCGATGACGCCTTGCACGAAGTGCTCCAAACATTCAATCGCCGTGGACTCCCCTATCCGCACGTACTCGTCGACGGCATCAGCGGGGCCACCATATGTTAGCATACGCATCGTTGCGGTGCACTTCTATAAAGGGGAGAGCCCACGACGATTAGTGGCATCTCTTCTTTCAGTGAAATAAGGGGACCACTCACCAAGCGCTTCGACAATACGAACAAAGAGGGGTCTCCTCATCTGAAATCGCCGACGGAATATACCATCGGGGTAGACCGGAGAGTCAGAGAAGTAGTCCGCGACGAGTCGTAGATGACCATCTTCGCGGTCTCTCTCAACATATCTTCTACTGCTACGTCGGCGACGTCCACGGGAGGAAGTAGCATCAAATCAGGCGTACAGACCGGCGATAATATGATCTTCCTCCTCTTCCTCCTTCGCAAAGTCCACCAAGAAATCTTCTATTTTGCTGATGGCATCCTCCTCAGGGCTGTTTGTACTCGAACTAAAGCTAGATGACATTTTGTGAGTGGCAACGAAGGTGAGTTTGAGAAGTGCTATGCTGTTTTGCAAGAGAAGTTAGATTGTGAGGAGAACGTTTTCAGGGGGTTGAATATATACACAAAGAGTCTAACGGCTATATTCGAACGGGTTAGTTCCAATGGTTAGTTTCAAACGGCTATATTCCGACGACTATATTCCAACGGTCATATTCTAACAAGAATGTTAAATTTAATTCATGCATTAATTAATAAAGCATCGTATATAGATTAACAAAGAAACATACATGGTTAGCTATCCAAAGTAAATTCAAAATATCATAACTAAACTTCGTTCTCCAGGGCTTTAAGTTTATCTCTTATCATCTTCATGCCTGCCGTATACTCCTCTTTCTGAGCGTCGTCCATGGTGGATTTGTCGATGCCCATCATTCTCAAGTATGCCTTGTACAAGGCAGACTTCTCCTTCGACTTCCCCAGGCTGCACAATGACTCGGACACACGAACTGCGTCCTTCCTCTTTTCGACACGGTCATGGTGATTGTTGATGAAGGCATCAAGATCCTCTCGCATTGCCGCCGTAGAATCCTGCGCTGCATCAATTTGGCTCTTACCTTTGCGCTTCGCCTTAGCGGCGTCTCGTCCTTCTGGCCGTGTCTCTACTGGTGATACATCATTGTTGTTAGACGATGACGTGTACGTGCCCGACTTAGACAACCTGCTTCTTTTGTTGGCGGCATTAACGTAGGCTGTGGACCATTTAGGTTACCCACGAACTAACGTCCACCAATGATCCAAGACGAACGGATGACCCATCTCAGTCTTGTATATCTCACGGGTCTGCGCCATGAGTTGGTCGTCGGAATGACCGCTGGCGTAGACATCTTTCAGTCGAAGCCAAACACCATTAAATTGGACCACTTTTTTATTGCTCCGTTGCCAGTGGTCCTTACAGTGTTTGGTCTCTCTTCTCCTGTTTGTCGGGACCGTCTTGTTGAATGCCGCTGCGACATTTGCCCAGTACATGTCGCACTTCCTGTTGTTACCATCAATAGGATCGAGTGAATTGCTGAGCTATGAACTGATCTGTGTGTTGTCAACAAAAATATTGAATAACGAAGTGGAATGTAAGTATATTTCCCTCATAGTACCCCTGTACGAAAATCACGGACTTACCAGTTTTATGCCATCATCGGTGGACCACGGTAAGCGCTTCGTCTTCCGGCTAGCATCGATCGTAGCATTGGTGTTCGTGTCATCGACGACAACTCGGGCCACCAGATCAGGTGGAGCAGAGTCTGGAGTGCCGTTGTCGGAGACAGACGCAGAGTGCGGTTGAGGTGGGGAAAACTACGTACAAGCCGGCGGCATACCGACAAAATGATAATTTTGGCTGTACTGTGGGGGCGGAGGAATTGCGTGGCCTTGTGGTGGATAGGGACGATAATTTTGACTGTACTGTGGATACGCTGGCTGATAAGTCGGTGGCTGCGAATAACTGGGTTGTTGTTGGGTATTTGGGCTTTCGGTGTTATCGCTAGGCAAATGGGAAGAGCTAAGCCAGTTAACGAAACAGCCCGGTGGATTAGAATCCATGTCGGATTTTAAAAAAAATTTGCGAGTATTGGAAATGACCTTTGTTGTGGATGGATGAAAATTTTTGTGTCAAAATAGCTTAACAACATGCCCTTTATATAGGAGAGGGCTGCCAAAATTTTCTGTGATTTTCTGGAATTTTTTTGGGATTTTTTGCTATTTTTTATGATTTTTAAGCTCAAAAACATTAAAATAATCACAAACGGCTATTTATAACGGCTGATTTTTTGTGAGGCTGACAGGTGGGCCACGACGAGAAAAGGGCTCAACGGCTATATTTATTGCACCCACTCACTTACATGCGGGCCCCCGAGGAGTGACCCCAACTGTCATTTGCTTGGGTTAAAAACGGCGTGGTCCACAACGCGTTTGATTTTTTTTTTCCACGCACCGGTTGAATTTTCTTTTTACTCAATGACGCGTGGGCCCTAAAGAAAGGTGGCCCCACTGGTCAGTGACAACAGCTAATACGCGTGCGCGTCGGTGACGCCAGCGATGCTACCGCACTCGCTCGTTTCACGTGCTGGTGGGGCCCATGCATTTACCGATTACACAGTCACTGGCATGTGGGCCTTTTTATTTTTTGGACTCACATGTCAGAAATAGTTTTGCGTGGGTTGAGAGGGCTGATTTATTCGTTGGTGGGGCCCGCAAACCGCGTCGAGAAGCGTCTCCTTCGTCTTCAACGCCGGTGCCGCGGTCGCCTCGCGCTCGCCCGTCGTCTAGCTCCGCCCGTAGCGCACGTGCGTCCCATCGCGCCGAGGAATCGCCGACCCCTCCTCCGCCACCGTCAACGCGAGCCGGCCGTCGTGCTCCCGTTGAAGATCGCCTAAGAGATATTTGGTATGTTCGAACTAGACATAGTTAATTAATTGGAAATACTTCACACATCAACAAACAAACTTGCACAAAGAAATGTCAGGTCCGCTCATCAAACATCAACCAGAACCAGCTGTAACTCAATTTGATAAAGACTTTGGTTGCTGTGATGAAGATCATGATTCAAATTGTAACACTTATTTGCAGTATTTATAGATTATGATTTTAAATTTGGTGTCGTAGTCTTGAATTATTTATATTGGTAAAGTTTCATATTTTATCCAACTGTTCGTACATTCTAAAAAAACCTTAAATTCAACAAAAGGCATCAAAATGATTCCAAAGAAAACAAATAGCAAAGGCTAAAATGAAGAGGCGAATGACTCAGCAGTACATTTTATGCTAATTAAGATCCCTACGGTCCACAGGGTGTGTTTTAGACACTTGTATTTTGGCTTGACCTGGCCCGTTCGGATGCAGTATTATCATATTTGGTTGCCTGCACACAATACTGCTGAACATGACCCATCCAAGGCAAGACTTCAATCCTATCTGGCGAGACAGAACCACCTAATTATATGAATGGAGAGTGATTAGCATGTATCAATATTTTTTTTTATCATAAATTAGATTGATTAATGATTATTTAATAAAGAATGAGGGTAATTAAGGTGGAACAAGACATTACTAGCTTTCACATTATTTTCCCCTTTACATGCTTTCTACAGGTATCATTAATACAATCAATAGAAACATTTCACTGCACCTCTACATTTCACTGCACCCCTAAAGCCTAACTTAACTTTTCCACACGTACAAACCAGAACCCTACATGTTTTGGGGTGTCTGCGTGGTCTCGCCTATGGGCAGCAGTGAACATGCGTACCTCTGCAACACTGTTGATCAAGCCGGATTTAGTGTTTTTGATGATTAACAACTACCAGTAAAAAGAACCAACTTGTGTGTCGACCATCAATTGTGAATTCGCAAATAGTTTAAGATAAGTTGAAATTCAATTCAATACGCACTTCAAATCAATATAATTAAACGTTCACATAAAACTTCACAGCAGACAGCGGAAAGAAAAGAACCAAGCTCTTACCATTCTCTCTTATTATTTTGTCTACAGGTAAACTTAACAAAACTATCTTAATGTTGTTCGGTACAGAGATGTATAGAAAACTGCAAGGTTCGCTAATAATATGACAATAGGCTAAAACAACACAAATCCAAAAATAAAAATTAGAAGGATAAACCACTCTTAGTCTTAGAGAGACTAAAACCCAATATAGCTGAGTACCATACCTAGCTGAGACAAGTCACAGAAGCATCACAGCAGCAACTAAAATTTGACAGATTAAAATAAACTCACTCCCCTGACAACCCACGCTATAGAAGTAGCCTCTACCACCTAGTCTCCCAACCCCAAATCTATTATACTTGTGCAGAGCCTTCCAAACCCTGGATTTGTGGATATGCGGCACAGCAGACTGCCCTGTCACAGCAATAAGCACTAATTGCCGTTTGTTAGACCAGTTTCAACTACAGTTTTGGAGGAGTTCAGGCCTTCCCCAGCAACAGGAGTAGCTTCTTTGCTCAATGCAGGAATTGACTCTAAAGGTTTCTGCACTCTGGGTTTCCCATTGGTTGCATCCTTATCCTTCTCGGATACCTGAAAATGCAAAGAAAAGGCTGGCATTACAATCTAATCCTGCAATCTGCTCTAATTAGTTCAAACTGGTTTCAGTATGTTTAGCATAATGGCGACAATCACAGAAAGCTCAACTGCAAGAATAAGCTTGCCTGGCTTTGAAGCTGTTGCTGCTTTGCTCTTTTCTCCTGCATCAACTTTTGGCGGTTCTCGTAGAACACAAAGTCATCCAAAATTGAGGTCTTGCTGGCATGGTCCTTGAAAATCTTAAGTATTTCGAGGCCTTGCTCAAGCTTAACCTGTAGAATTTCAGTATGGTAGTGTCACAAGTATTCCATACGTGGCTACTTAAAAAAATCAATTATACCGCCTTGCAATTAACACATATCTAAAATGCATTGGCCACCATCTTTAGTTTGCCTCGTTTTAAGGCCAATTCCGGGATGCCTAACTGCATATGGTAGCACACCAGAGCAACTCGACCAAACAGGATGGTTTTGCTTGGTGGCTTCTCTAGAGCTAAAGTGGAGCTAGAATTACCTTTACACTAAAAAGTTAAGAGCAAGATTTGAGATGTTCTAACTACTCCAATTTTTAAGTTTGCAACATATCCATAAAACTCAAATTAATTATATAACTATACCATTGATCACAATTGATATAATATTTTATTCTTAAAACATAAATGTCATTTAAATTATAAAGTGGAGAGACCGGAGCTTTTTTGCCAAATATTTCTAAAACTCCGACTTCTAATCTAATTGGAGTTGGAGTTAGATCATTCTGGCTTCTCTATGGTAGAAAGGCTCCGGTCAAACACAACCTTAATTGATATGCCCAAGTATGTGTCAAGCTCTAAGAAACATACTTATGCTAAGGTTCCAAACCCTAAAATGGTCGAGTAAATAATTCATTCGTTGCAGTTCTACCTTTTACTAGAGTTCCCACTTGATACTCCAATCCAAATCTAAATTTCAGAAGTTGTCATGAAAAGAAAAGCTACATGAAATGTCCATTTGCCACTGCTTCAATAGGAGTTTCCCCATAAATGGCCACAGTCCATAACCACAACGTTATACAACATAACAAGCAGTTATTCACAATAGTGCTTAGAAATTCATTGAAGTAGTAGTTCAGAACTGGTACCTCTTGTGTATCACGGCTATTTGTCACGGGCTTGTTGTCATTGTTCTCCAATGTAATATGCTTTAGTATGTTGTTGGGCACATCCTTGACAATGTGCCACTTGAGTGGAAAGCAACCATTCCACTTGTCTTGTTGCCAATAATCTACAGTTTTGTCGAAGTCAACAGGACCAACCATTTCAGCAACACCAACAAACTGACCACTTGTGTTTACCTAAGAACAATACTTAAGGTCAGTAGAAGAGTACCTGTAAGCACAAAAGAACAATATCACAAAGTTACAATGAACTTACAGAGAAAAATAAGAATACTGGGCATCCATTGCTTTTCTCCTGAGCTTCCCGGTATCCAGCATCAAGCTTCTTGTTCCCATTAGGAGTGCTTGCCCACACATTGTATTTGATACTCTTGTGTACATCATCCTCACTATAAGATTTGATAACAAAAAACTTTGCATCTTTGTATGTTACAGCAAACTCTTCCCGGTTAAATTGCCCCTTATCTGGAAGGACACCATTCTCCTGTTTCCCAATTGAAGGGAGGGCCTGGCCCTTCACAGCAATAGTAACAGTTGGCCCAAATGGTTTTTGGTTCTTAAATCCACCAGACCTTGGTCCTCTGTTCAGCTCAGTAAAGCCATCTTGATTCTCACTGCTAAAACCAAAAGGTACGCGACCTCTAGGCTTGTATTTGGTATCTACAAGTCCCCATCGTCCATTATTCCTTGAGTTATATACATTTGATCCAAAACCAAGTCCAGCTTTAGGTGTGCTTCCATACTGACCATACTGCCCAAATAATCTGCTGCTGGGGTACATGCTAGTAAGATAACCAGGGGAGGTTGGACCCATCCCAGATGAAGGCATCTGTGCATGCATACCCTGGGGATAAAAAAAAAATAAAGTGATTAACCTTTGAAATCACATGAGTTGGCATGTATCATGACAACTCAAACATACAACAGTATTACATATAGTATCATAGAATCCAAACATCATAAATAATTTTCTTATTGTACAGAATATGCAGTGCCACCTAAAGGTGGATGATATTATTTTGTACCACAAAACTAATATGCAAGTGCATTTAAAAAACAAAGGTGAAAGTATGCTTTAAACTAATGATAGCATGTGAGATATTAAACATAAAATGGTCAAAATATACTCGCAGTATATTTTTTTCACTTAGAAGATTCATTTAGCAACAAAACAAAACCATCAAGTTAATAAGGAAAGCTCTGTAAGACAAAAGTAAAAGGAGATTGAATAGCTTTATAGCACACCATGAGGTTTGTTGAAGGACGCTGGTTCTGATTTTTTGCTGAAGAGTTAGAACCATAAGATGTGGAATTAGCAGTTGGTCTCTGTTGTCCACTAGAATAGGCTGGCCCATCGTACCACTGAACTGGAGAGCGGAGACCATTGTAATTGAAATTGCTAGCAGAAGGTCCACCTTGCAAAGGCCCTCTTGCATATGATCCATGGGGTGCCATTGATGTATTATGGTGGGTTTGCTTCAGCGACATTGAACCACTGTTTGCATTCGCTGTCCCATTAGTACTCGCTTTGGCTGAATCAACCGGAACATGCGTCTGGTTAGCAGTAACAGAGGAAGGCAGCTCAGCTCGAGAATCTGGGCCATTGAGACCATGCATTGCATTGCTTGGTGTCGGTGGCTGATAATATGGAGCAGGGTACTGATAATGTTGTGTGCCATAAGGCTGGCCATCATGCCCAACAGTTGGAACAGGGGAACCCGAAGGATATGGACCATAGGGTGCATAACCATATCCATGGTACATGTCTCCATACACATTCTGCTACATTGAAGCAACGATAGATACAGTCAGCATCATCACTTATCTATAGTGATAGTGAAGTAAAAAAGCTAAACAACCAAATTCAAAGGTGACCTATGTTTGCATGTTCATTTTATTTATATTTGTTCTTAGCATTCAAAAGGAAGGTGACATTGCATGGTCTAACTATATCTTGAACTCATTAAGACTATCAACTAGCACAAAGTGAACAAGATAACACAGAGATGAACTCACAGGGGGCATCTCCATGCCTTCATGGCTGGCATACCTAGAGTCCCACTCATTGACTGAACCATCATAACCTGAGCACCAGAACCCCAAATTTACAATTAGGAAAAGATGTACCACAAATCATAGCTTAGTCAACTAACAATGACTGAAGCAACAGGAAAGGTAAGGCTCAGCTACCATTAGGATAGTAGTATGCTGGAGAGGCATATCCATTGGGCTGATAGAAGAAATTAGGATCCATGGCCTCTTGAAGCAGGGGCGTTATCGATCTGTCCGACTGCGAAGCCACGTTCTGCGCATCACCGGCGTTGGAAGATCCATACGGCATCCCAGTAGGCTACAAAACAACAGTTCCCTCATCTAAGAAACATATCAACAAAGAAACAGCAACATCACTACCCAAGAATCGCCAAGAAAAATCACCTTCTTGACAGCGTCCACGACCGCATCTTCCTTCTTGTTCTCCAAGGAAAGCTTTTGCAGGAGATCGGTAGCCTCTGCACCAGTCGAATCAAGGAAGCTCATATGTTTCCAGCAAAAAATTCAAATTCAAAACTTTACCATAACCAGAACAGATTAACCAAAAAAGATAAAACCTTTCCAACAAAAGATCACTCCAAAAGCCCACCACAACCAAAAACAGATTAAAATTAAACTAACAACAATATTAAACAAAGAACAAAGAAAAAACAAGGATACGGTCGGCAGCAGCAGGAGCAGGAGCAACAGCCGCCATGGTCGCCACGCAGTTCGATCTAGTACTGGATCGGATCCAAAACTATGCGATAAAACCAGATAACAACACTAAAAATACTATAATTATACGAATAATAATTATTATTATATGGTAGGGGATAAACCCTAGGGGGTGGGAGGAAGACGAGGAGGAGAGGGAAACGAAGATAGCCGCCACACGCGAGAGAGAGAGAGAGAGAGAGAGAGAGAGATCGAGAGGTTTTAGCGATTCGGAGGCGGTGATTCAAATACCTCTCCCGTCGCATCTACACCGCTCGTTTATATACCTCTCTTTGCTCCGCGCACCCCCGACATTCTACACGACATTTTCGTGAACTGTGGTTATTGTAATTGACTCAAATATATATTAAAATAAATTTTTTTTAGAAGTGTGGCATTAATGGTTGAAATAAGAATGTTATATCTTATTAATTATGATAAATATCTTTATTAGCTGTCACATCTTATAACACAACACAAAATTACACCATAAACTCAAATATAGTCTTAGTTTTTTATGGTATGAGAGTTCTTTTATGTCTTGTGGATATTATATATTCTTCTCGTGAAGTATTTTGCTAATTTTTTGTATTGATGGGTTATGTATAGGTTTTTGATGATTATAGTTGAAGTGGGTTTAATGGTTGATGGTTTGGTTTTTAGATTTTTTTTAATATTGACTTGGTTTTTCTTACACGGCTATTATGTAAAATCATGCAAAGTAAAGTAAAAAAATGTTTAAAAATAATGGAGATAGAGCTTTACAAATTCTACAATTTGCTTAAATTTTGATTATAAAATTGACCTAGAGTAGATGATTAAAAAAAAGGCAAATTCAATGAAAATTGGGATAAATAGTAAAAAGTAATTGCTTGGCTTGATTTTTATTTTTGTTTTATATTATATTCTAGATCAATTTAGTATATGAAATTTGGTTAAATTGTGAAGATGTCAAATTCTATCTTTAATATTTTGCAGAACTGGTTTAAACTATTTCATAATATTTTACACTACTTTGTATTATACCTTACTTGCATCAAATATCAATCCTTCTTTATTATTGTCTTTCTTTTTTTTAGAGAGAATAGTATCTTTTTTAAAAAATTAGTGCAATTGTATCAATTGTATCTGCCTTCAACTAAGTAACACAAAAAGTATTCTTTTTAAATTTTACATATTATGATGCAATATAATTATCAACTAATTTTTTTATAAAAATATAGACAATATGCAGATGGGATCAAAAATTGTTATCTACTGGTCTTATAAAATATCTCATCCGGAGGCCTTTTAAGTGTCTTTGGCCATGTGGCTCTAGTGTTATTCCTATTAAATTTCTTAAACAGGAAGCAAAAGAAACCCTAGCGTATGTTGGGCCAGCCCATGATCCAATCAGGCCCATACCATCTTATTCACATCTGTGACCTTCCCTCATATCCGTAAGCTGCTGATCCCTTCGAGAACTCTCTCTACCTTCGTTGAGTTGTTTGTCTGTTCTCTAATGAGATCTGAAACTAGCAACAGTCATCTATTCTATGTGCAGTTATATTAACATAAAATTTAGCGCTTGTTTCTGTGTGATTGTAAGTCACTGACAGCCTGCACCCGGATGTGAATTTAAAAATTATTTTTGAGTTTGAAATTTGACATTTGGCATTTAACTTGTAGAATGACATGAAATATTGCAATTCTCAATGTAGCACATTCAAACAAGATATGGGATTAGGCCAATTCTTAGAATTTTAATTAGAATTCCATAAACCAATTCTAATTTCAAGATATAAACGGACCCTTAATGAAAATATTATATCTAAGTATGTTTCATATTGCGAAGCATTCTATAAAACTCTGTTTGACAAATTATTTTAATGTGATATATATATATTATGGGTTATTTTTTTAACAAATTATTTTATATGGGTTATTTATAAAAAAAAATCCAAGATATAGTCTTATTTTTGCAATTTTTTTTAATTTGAAAAAAAATTTGATCTGTTCTGATCATCCTTGACTAGGGATGGTAATTTTACCCATTAACCTGTTCACCCATAGGCAATTACCTGAATAGAGGCGGGTATGTTCTAGTTTTTGTGCCTGTGGGCATGTTTGTGGCAAAATTTTAAACTAAGTCAAGTAGCGTGTATGAGTAAATTCCCTTTACCCCATGCCCATTTACCCGGTAGGTACCTGTGAAATAGTCCTATGTATATATTCAATAGCACCTAGTTGTAATATTCTTTTCTTTAGCTTTGCACATGTGTACTTGTGCTATTGTGTTGTCATTACTGCACTTTTAAATCACTGTTCGATGCCCCTTTGGTTATGGGTTGGATGAATCTAGGTCGTTGGTTCTGGGAATTTTTCAAATAATTTAAAAAAAGTAAATTACAAAAATAACACACTTATTTTTTTTGTGTTTTTGACCTACTACATGTGCATCTTGTAGCTCAGAGTAGTCACAGAGTGACTGGTCGAAATGAGCTTGTCATGGCTAGACGGCTCATGCTTGTCGCGGTTCTAAGACGCCATAAGTTATCCCCTATGCCATAACTTTTGCAAGTATGTTTCAGGAATAAAATTGTACATGGTTTTTGTATTCGTTCAGAATCAATATATCTTTAAATCCGGTTTACGATCTGTTTGAATCAGTAGACTCGTGAGATCAAAACAATTAAATCGACATAAACGGATCGTCAATTAGAGTTATATATATATTACAAGATTTGCTTTCTTATGGTATATAATTCTGATTGAGGATCAGTTCTATGTCGATCTAATTATTGCGGTCTCACAATTCCACTAATTTAAATGGATTGTCAATTGGAGTTATAAATTAAAAAATATCAATGTTAGAAAAATTGAAAAACTTTACAATAAAATTTAACTCAAATTTTCCTATTCTTCTATGATAAAAATCTTTTAGTTAATAATTCTGATTCACACTCTATTCAAACCAATAGAATTTAGTAAGCCAAAATCATCAAATCCAAGCAAATGGATAGTCAATCTGTTTATTATCTAGGACAGGACTTCAAAGTTAGGACTTGCCATGTCTGTCTGTTTTGCTGTCTTGGCCTTGTGGTAATCTGCACATAAACTTGCATTTAACCATATATAAAATTTACCAGATGGAGCTCATTGCCTACTTGGTGGGGCCCATATTCTTCCTCTAGAGTCCTATATTCATTCTATGGGCTCCCCACGGAGCTTTAAAAAATAAAAGCAACTTGATTCCGAAACAATCTATTTTCTACTGGAACAACATCTATTGTTTCGGAATCAAGTTGTATTATATTCCATGACCATTTTTCATGATCATTTATATGAATTTTTGAGATAGAATATATGAAAACATCGAATGAGTGGAATAAACTAGATAATTCCTCTATATATAGGTTAAGTATCCAGTGCATTTTACTCCTTCGGTGCTACTATGCATGCCTACTCAAAATTTCATGTAATTGATTATAAAAATTTTGCAAAAAATTTGAAATTGTAGATATAAAATCGTTCTACCATCTCAAAAAACTTAAAATCCAAATTCAATCTATACAAGGAGAAACAAAAAAGAGAAATTTAACTGAAAATAAAAAGATAAAAGTTATTATTCACTGAAATTTGTTTTTTTTCTCCTAAGATATGCCAAGTTTAGAATTGAAATTTTATAAGCTACTTAGGCAACCCAATATACATATTTTTTAATTTTTATAAAATTTTTCATAAATATTTACATGATTTTTCAAAATGAGATATACAAAAACATTGAAGAGGTGGGATGCTTACCCCCCCTCCCCACACACATATAGCCAAGACATCTTTTTAGTACAGAAGAGAGAGTAATTGATAGTTTCCAGTCAACGGCAGGGAGAGTTCCCACAATTAAGATCAACCTCATTTCTTTGCAGTGTTCCTTTCGTGATTTATGCCCACCAAACGCCTATCACACGACTAAAAGGGCGACGCTACCTCGGAACCCCCGAAAAAACCAACATGGATCTCCGTCTGGACCTACTATACCAACTCCTCCCTCCCCCCTGACAAAAAGATGACGGGGCTAACCGGGACGGCCGGGCTCTGATACCAGGCGGTTGCCTCAAGCAGTCAGGAAAAGTCTGTTAAGACAATGTCGGTTAAAAATGGTTCTTCCATATGCTTTACAGATATAGAGAAAAGTATTGCTAATTGGAAGGTACCTAAGGTTAATATTAGAAAAATATATCATATAGGAACTTTTAGTTTAAGATTTGATTATTATATAAAAACAATTGAAAAAACACTTTCTATTAGTTCTTTACATAAAACTTTGCATCTTTTATCTGAAAATGAAATCAACTGTATTAGAGCTAAATCTCAATATAATTATCTGCATATTGGTTTGGTCCAAATTGCAATCAAATCTTTGATCAGAAAGGGGTTAAATATCTCTGTGTTGGCTTGTTTAAGAGATACCAGAAATAAAAAATTCTCTGACTCTTTATTAGGACTGGTTGAAGCCAATCTTAATAATGGGCCAGTGTTTTTCAACACTTTCTCCGATTTTTCTGTTTCTCTTACAGATGCAAATATCAAAAAGGTTTTGATCTTAAATCTTCAAACATCTGGCTTTGATCTTGAGCCTGGTAGTGAAACATCTCTGTTACTTATCGAGTTTATTACAAAGTCATAACCACTTTAGCCCTTTGTGCCAAACAACATACACCAAAGGGCCTGACTACTTTACTTCAAACCAATCCCAAAAACAACTCCATAACCCCCAAAACATTAAAATGGGATGAGATCTCTCTCCCTGAAAAATAGACTCTTTTCCAAGTTGTTGATCCTAAGCCTCTTCAACAAATTGAGATAGAATCCTTGACTGAAACCCCTGATGGAGATATTGAGGTAGTTTTCTCCTCACAAAGAAAAGCCTTTATTCAGTCAAAACCTTCCATGAGATATCAAAGAAGGTCTGTTAAGCCTCAAAATGTCGCCTTTGCCACTTATGAAGATAGCACTTATGAGCCTTCTGTCTCAGATTTTGAGGTCAATGTCATTGAATTTGTTCAAAAACCTGATTTTGAAATAGACAAACCTCTTCTCAGATTAGAGTTTGATATTCCTAAAAATAATATTAAAAAGGAAAGATTTTTCAATAAAGTCAAAGAACCTTTGGTATGCTGATATGATAAAACAAAAAAGAAATATTTTTTTTTTGACTGGTATGAGGATTCCTTTTGGATTCATGTTAAAGATTATTTATACGAAAAACCAAATTATACTTCCAAAAAGGAATTAAAAATCTTGATCATCCTGTTTCTAAACCTATTTAGAACATTTCTCTTGAAGATCATCTTCCTTCTGAGCCTATTCAGGTCCTTAAAGAAGCTTGTTCTTCAGAAGAGACAGATAAGAGTACCTTTGGTGAACTCAAACATACCAACTCTTTAGAAGAGTTGGATGAGAGTACCCTTAATGAATCAATACATACAAGTCATCTCATAGATCATCAAGGTTTGAAAGAAATTTCTTCAAATACTCTTGTCAACCAAACTGATGTGGTCAAAATTGATCCCCTCTCTAGCCTTCATCATCCTGAGACTAATACTAGAAATAAGAATCAAGAAGACCAGCATCTTGAGTCTAGAAGTAATGAAGAATTGGGAATTTTAGATGTGGTGATTAAAGACTTGTGGCAGGAAAATACTATGATTCTATCTAATAGCCTAGTTTGCTTCCTAGAAAAATAGATCATGATCCTGACCAAAGAATCAATTCTCTTTCAAAAAAACCCCACTATGGTAACTCCCTGGTATCAGAGCAATATTAGCAATTGTGGAGAAAACTATGAAAGACAAAATAAACAATTGATTAATGAAGAACAATTGATCGATATAAGATGTGCAATCATATTTCTGATGGCGAGGTTGAAAGTAAGAATGAATTAGTGAATAAAATTTCAGCCTTTAAACCTGTCACACTCACTTCTAGGACAAGAAATTATTATCCTAGACCAATCTTTGCAGATTTGCAGTTTGAAGAAATGCCTCAGATCAGTTCTATGGTTTCTTTTAGTGGAAAAGAAATTGTAGAATAGAATCTTGATGGTCTAACCGAATATTAAATATTTACCCTTTGTCATCAAATGGTTATGTATGTCAATGCCTGTAGGGTCAATGGCAACAATGATAAACAGGTAGAAGGCATCATTGCCACAGGATTCTCTAGTCAACTTAGAGGCTAGTAGGATCATTATCTTACTCTTGAGCAAAAAGAAAAACATCTTAGAAGCCATTAAGATTGATCCAGAAGGTAAAGCTTTGCCAAGTAATCCCTCCGATGTCATTATCACCTTCTTATTCAATATTATCTATCATTTTGTTGGAAACTACGATGATATCTACGAAAATACTAAAGAACAACTGATCAATTTGATGTGCAAAACAATGTTAGATTTTAGATGGTATAAAGACACATTCTTATCAAAACTCTATACTCTTCCTGAACCCAATCAAGAATTTTGGAAAGAGAAGTATATCTCTGGCCTACCTCCCTTATTTGCTGAAAAAATAAGAAATTTATTAAGAAAAGAAGGAGGAGGTAGTCTCAACTATCAGTCTCTAGATAGTGGAAGAATCACTCAAAAGATTCAGCTTGTTGGGGCTGATCTTTGTAATGATCTCAAAATTAAGGATCAACTTAAAAGACAAAAAATGTTGGGAAAAAGAGAATTAGGGGATTTTTGTTATCAGTTTGGTTTCCAACAAGATCTTTATGAAAAAAGAAAAAATCAGGTAAAAACCTTCAACAGTAGATACCCAAAGAACGACAGATTTAGGAAGAGAAAACCTAAAAAGATCCACACCAGAGAGGATAAAAACAAAGATATTATTTGCTTTAAGTGTGGAGAAAAGGGTCATACTGCCAACAGATGTTACAAGAGTGGTTTTAAAAAGAAGACCCAAGCCTTGCTTGAATCAAATCCCAAGGACCTTAAAGGAAAATTGGGAGAAATTCTAAATAACATTGATTCAGAGGCTGACTGTACTTCTGATATAAATTGCTGTGAAATTAATGAATGTTCTTGTTGTGAGCAGGATATTTCGGAAGAAGAATCTAAAGAAAGTATTTTGGTCATAACAAGTTTTGAGCAATTTATTTTGGATACAATTGATTCAATTCAGGATTATGAAAAAAAGAGAAGTCAACTTGAAAAATATATTTTCATAATAAGTGGAAACAAAGACCTTGAGATAAGATCAAAACAAAATAGTGAGTTCTTCACTATTGTGAGGTCTTTCAAAAAATCAGGAGTTCTAGAGGAATTGGTAAGAAACTTTTAATCGAGGACCTTTGGCAAGAACAAAATATTCTCAGAAAAGGATTGTTTGATCTTAAAATAAAAATTCAAATTTTAGATCTCACAAACAAAATAATATTGAAAATATTCCTGATATAGAGCCTGAGCTTAAAGAAAATGATGGAGACTTTATTGGTTCTATTGAAAAATATTTCAAACAAAAATGGCATGCAGAAGTCCTATACAAATTCTCTGATGGTTATTCCTTTAAACATAAAACTTTATTAGATTTAGGAGCTGATATAAATTGTATCAGGGAAGGAATATTTTCATCAAAATATTTTGAAAAAAATTGTACACAAGGTTAATGCAGCTAATGGTGATCTTATGATTGTGAGTTATAGGATTCCTAAAATTTATGTTTGCATCTCTAGAGTCTGCATTAAAACCTCTTTTTTCCTAGTTAAAGATCTCAAACAAGGTGTTATCTTAGGAGCACCATTTCTTTCAGCTATCAGACCATTTTTGGTAACTGATAGTAGTGTTTAGTTTAAAATAAAAGGAAAATGGGCTGAGATGAATTTCTGCTCCAAGCCGGAAGAAATATTTCTAGATCATATGGACAAAAAACCTTTTCTTGCAAAGAGCATTTTGTCCAAAAGATATCTATAGCTCATCAAGATAATCCCTTTTTCAGGAAAATGGAGAAGCCAGAAGGCAATCAATGGATGAAATTAGGCACATGGAGCCTGCCACTGCCAGTTTAAGGGAAACTAAGCTACTTTAATCATAATTTTCCTATTACAAGAATACAACAAGTGTTGCTAAACTTGATTTGGCAATCTAGATCTGCCTTAGAGAAGACTTCAGCACTCAATGCATTAGCATATTACTTTGCATCTATATATAGAGAAAATAGCCCAAAAGATCATGCATCTGGATCACAAAAAAATCTTATAAATCAGTCACCTCATACTAATAGGCATGAAGGATCATCAAATTTGCATTCATCCATCCAATCTATTGTAGCACCTATTCAAGCATTCCCTACAGATAGATTAACAAATATTGAGGGTATAGATCATATAAAGCATCGAAAGATTATGCATAACTCTGCATTTGAGCACCTAGTCCCTAGATTAAGCTTCAAAATAGATGAAGAAATGTCTTACTTCAGTAAAGACATTGTAGATCTAATTTGAAAAAATTTGAAGAAAGACAAATGTGAGTCTTCATGGGACTCTAAGATTATTTTCTAGATATTTACTTGGGTAAAGAGGATCCCTATGGGATAACTCTATACAAACAGATTATTCCTCTCTTTACCATATATACAATTATTTGTTTCCAACCAAAATACCTCTTTTTGGTGTTAAGGGCGGAAATAGATCTAAAACATTTTAGAGGTTTGGAGATAGGACCATATAGAGAAACTATTTCTCTCCAGACTCTCGTAGATCAGTGTTTATTGCGGGTCATTTACGGAACGCTAGATCAAATACTACAATCCGATCTCGGATTTGTAGTAAAAAGGATTTGTGAAAAAATAAGTGATCTTCGTGGTCGCTACAAAATTTTCTTTCGTTTAGTTCCCCCAAAGTTCTAGTAGCCCTTGAGGCCAGCAAGTCATAACATTTGTGTGCTGAAAGGGAGGTTTGATAGCTCACTTCAAGAGGTATACAATTTGACAGAAGAAGATAAAGGAATATTGAACCAACCATATGAAAAAATCCACAAAGCATGGAGGCATTGGATGGAAGCCTCTAAACTTGAGCAGTATGTCCAGATAGATCCTAACTATGAAATGGTTTTCTAGAACCAAATAATGAGGGTATTTGTTAGTGGAGACATTCAGTTAAACAAAAATCTTCATTATATTGTGAGACCAAATATAACGACGACAATAATACACTGCAAAACTACAGAACCATAGTGAGATGGTTAGAAAACTGGTTTCCTCCAGAAGAATGTTATTATCAAGGATACCAGGCTCAACTATCTGAAGATAAAGAAGAAGTTTTCTTTCATGAAAACTAAAATATTTCAAGATAACATCAATAATGGAAACATGACAAGATGTAAGAGTCAAAAGATATTCTACTTGAAGACAAACTTGACAAGACATAGGAGTCAAAAGGTACTCCACTTGAAGACAAGAACGACAAATTATATGACAATACTATTCAAAAGGACAAATTATATGAAGAAACTATTGAAAGAGTCCTTCTCATGGATCTACATACACCCAAGACCTCTATAAAAGGAGGAGTCTCTCAAGAAGGCAAGACACAAGTTGGAACAAGTTGGAAGAGAACACACACACATCTACAACACTCTTCCATTCCACTTCCACCTACACTTCTACTTCACTTGTAAATAAAATCTAAGTAGTATTGTAAATAGACTTGCACTAAATAATTAAAGACTCTATAGAGTCATAGTGTGCAAGGTTTGTACTGAACTTGAACATATGTACTGAACTTGAACACATGTACTGAACTTGAACGTGTACTGAACGTGAACTTGTACGTGCGTGAAGGTAGCAGAAGCACTCGTCTTCTGCTTTTGTAAGTAGCATGCTTTTCTTAATATGATTGTTCCTTTTGTATATTAATGTTCTCATCTCTTTGCTTTGTTTTTCTAGTTTATTGTTTCTATATTATTACTTTTCCTATGTAATTTACTGTTTACTTTCTTTCTTTTGCATATTTACTGTTTATCTTCTTTTTTTGCATTGCATGTTTATTATTTCCTTATTTTCTTTCTTTGCATTACTTTAATTTTCATCCTTGGTTTCTAAAAATAGCAATTGTTCTTCTCATATCACCATTGCTATATTAGAACCATTATCTTAGCCTTACCTTGTTAAGATAGAGCAGACCTGTGTCTGGGTATTTTTCCAATTGATTCGATTCAAGGTCCAGGAGAAAAGAGAAGTCAACTGGAAAGATATATCTCCTTGATTAAAGGTCCTAAGGAATTCTATAAAAAATTCAGTCAGAATGAAGGGTTTTTTAGCATAGAAAAGGACACCTGGAAGACTTTAAATTTTAAAGAAAAGAAATTTTTGCTTAATGATCTGAAGAGAGAACAAAATATTATAAAGAGAGAGCTGCAAGATCTCACAAGGAAAACTCATATTTTGGATTTCATAAACCTAGCATTTCTGAAAACATTTTTCAAAATGATTTGAAATTGAAGGAAAACTCTGAAGATTTTGTTGGTTCAATAGAAAAATATTTCAAATAAAAATGGCATGCTGAGATTTTATATAAGTTTCCTAATGGTCATATCTTTAAACACAAAACTCCGCTTGACTCAGGAGCTGATGTTAATTGCATTAAAGAAGGCATAGTCCCTCTAAGATATTTTCAAAAAACTACTCATAAAATTAATGCAGCTGATGGTAGTCCTTTAGAAGTGAGGTATAAAATCCCTGAAATTCATGTTTGTATTTCTGGAGTTTGTATCAAAATCTCTTTCCTTTTAGTTAGAAATCTTAGACAAGAAGTTATCTTGGGAACACCATTTCTGTCTCTTGTTAGACCCTTTTTTGGTGACTACTCAAGGTATTCAATTCAAAGCTAAAGGTAAGAATGTTACTATCAAATTTTGTTCAAAACCTAGTGAGACTATGTTAAATCAGTTTAGAGAAATTATATGTTACAAAGAGCAATTTGTTTAGCAGAACTCTTCAGAGATTCAAAATATTAGAATAGATAAAATTCTTGATGATGTTGATTTTCAAAAGAAGCAGAAAACTTTATATGAAAAGTTTACTAAAGAAATTTGTTCTGATCCTCCTTCTGCTTTCTGGCATAGAAAAAACATGTTGTGGGTTGCCTTATATTTCTAACTTTAATGAAGAAAATATTCCCACTAAGTTAGGCCTATACAAATGAATAAAAGGCTTCTTCAAATTTGCAAGAAAGAAATTGAAAATATTTTGCAAAAAAAATTTGATTAGAAGGAGCTCTTCTCCTTGGAGTTGTGCTGCCTTTTATTTTGAAAATGCTGCTGAAAAAGAAAGGGGTATGCCAAGACTAGTAATTAATTATAGGCCCTTGAATAAAGTACTGCAATGGATTAGATATCCTATCCCTAATAAAGAAGACCTGATTAGGAGAATTCAAGGAGCAAAAATTTATGCAAAATTTGATATGAAATCCGGATTTTGGCAAATTCAGATAAAAGAAGAAGATAGGTATAAAACTGCTTTTACCATTTTTTTTTAGCACTATGAATGGAATGTCATGCCTTTTGGTTTAAAAAATGCACCTTCTGAGTTTCAAAGAATAATGAATGAAATTTTCTTACCCTATACTTCTTTTATCATTGTCTATATAGATGATATTTTGGTATTCTCTCAAAATATTGATCAACATTGGAAACATCTAAATATTTTCTACAAAACTATTATGTACAATGGCCTCGTAGTATCTGCTAAAAAAATGAAACTTTTTCAAATTGATATTCAATTTCTGGGTTATAGAATTCATTTTGATCAAGTCACACCTAGTGTTAGGGTAATTGACTTTGCTGATAAATTCCAAGATGAAATAAAAGATAAAAAGCAACTACAAAGGTTTTTGGGTTGAAATTATGTTTCAGATTTTTATGAAGATCTTGCTAAAGACAGAAAAATCTTGACAGATAGATTGAAAAAAGATCCTCCTGCTTGGACCTCGAGTCATACTCAGGTAGTTAGATAGATTAAGAACAAGGTTAAGAAATTATCTTGTTTACATATATTAGATTAAGATACTCTCAAAATTATTGAGACTGATGCCTCAGACATAGGCTTCAGAAGTATCTTAAAACAAAATATGGGATCCTCTGAGAAATTAGTCAGGTTCACTTCGGGGGCTTGGAATAATGCTCAAAAAAATTATTCTACCATCAAGAAGGAAATCTTGGCAATTGTCAAGGTTATCTCAAAATTTCAAGGAGAACTTCTAAATAAGCAATTTTTGCTGCGAATCGATTGTAAAGCAGCAAAAGATGTCCTTCAAAAGGATGTCAAAAATCTAGTTCAAAGAAAATATTTGCTAGATGGCAAGCAATATTATCATGTTTTGACTTTCAAATTGAACATATTAAGAAAGAAAATAATTCACTCCTAGACTTCCTGTCTCGTGAATTTTTACAGGGACATGGCCCCAAAGAGAGATGTCTCAACAAGTGGGAGGGCGGTTGAGCACTCCCCAAGCAAACAAAGACTCTCCAATATATATCCTGAGAGTTCAACTCAAAAACCTCCAATGTTGCCACAAGATTGTGGGCATACATCTTAATATATTCTCAAAACAGAGGAACATATATTGCCTCTGGAATTCAATGATCTGTATCTTGGTCTCAAAAATATTATGACCAAGTATTTTCCAAAACAATCATATTTTGTGCCTAAATCTCCAGGCAAAGATCAAAAATATTATGAAGCAATTTTGCTTGAAACTAAAAGTGCTCAAATATATCACACTATGGGGATTGACAAAGAAACAACATATACCAAGTTACTCATCAACAAAATTATAGATTTGAAAGAATGGGATACCACTTCCAACCCATATATGTCTAAATCACTTTATTCATAAAGTCCTAACAAATATATTATTGGCACTATCAAGATACATGGCAAAATGTTCTACTACTTCAAAATATTCAAATGAAGTATTCATGATTTATCCGCTTCAAAGAACAAATCCAATATACCACTATGGTTCTTTAAGAACTTTTGGCTCAACTTATTCCAGAAATTCTTCCAGCCGAACTTATGAAGAAGGTGGCCAAAGAATCTACCAGAGATCTGAAAGAATATCCTTTTGTCCTGATGCAATTCTGTTCAGAGACAGGGATGCCTTGGATTATGAAGTGGGAATTGGACTTATGTTACAATCAGTTTCCAGCTGCCATTATAAGAAAATATCAGATGAAATGGGGGGATAAGTTTGACATAAAACCAATTGTGCAAGGAAAAGGGAACATAACAAAGTCCCACAAATCTAATATGGTTAAACTAAAAGAAAAGGTTACAAAGGAATTACTCCTAAAGAAATCAGGATTATTGGAAGCTGAGTTACAACTTCAAGTCTATGAAACAATGTTCAAGATGATACAAGAAAGTCTGCAGCCATTAGATTCAAGGGCTCCATGTTGAAGCCTAAAAGATAAATTTTCACAAGCCAGTGATTTTGGAATCTCATCCTCTCAAAGTTTAATTACAATTCCCCATTAAAGTAAGAAGATCAGGACGAGACATTAGAATTTATTACCTCTTTAAGAGATTAACAGAAGAAGTTTTCTCCCATGAAAACTAAAATATTCCAAGATATATTAATAATGGAAACATGACAAGATATAAGAATCAAAAGGTATTCTACTTGAAGACAAACTCGACAAAACATATGAGTCAAAATGCACTCCACTTGAAGACAAGAAGGACAAATTATATGAAAATACTATTAAAAAGACAAATTATATGAAGAAACTATTGAAAGAGTCCTTCTCATAGATCTACATACACCCAAGGCCTCTATAAAAAGAGGAGTCTCTTAAGAGGGAAACACAAGTTGGAACAAGTTAGAAGAGAACACACAACACACAACACACACACACACATCCACAACACTTTTCCATTCCACTTCGACCTCAACTTCCACTTCACTTGTAAATAAAATTTAAATAGTACTGTAAATAGACTTGCATTAAATAAAGACTCTATATAGAGTCATAGTGTGTAAGGTTTGTACTGAACTTGAACACATGTATTGAACTTGAACGTATACTGAACTTGAACTTGTACGTGCGAAAACGTAGCAGAAGTACTCATCTTCTGCCTTTATAAGTATCATGCTTTCTTAATATGATTGTTCCTCTTATATATATCTGCATATTTACTATTTATCTTCTTTATTTTGCGTTGCATGTTTAATATTTCTTTGTTTTCTTTTTTTGCATTACTTTAGTTTTTCATCCTTGGTTTCTAAAAAATAGCAATAGTGCTTCTCATATCTTCATTGCTATATTAGAATCATTATATTAGCCTTACCTTGTCGAAATAGACTAGACCTGTGCCTGGGTATTTTCTTGGTATCAGAGCCTGGCCGTCCCAGTTAGCCCCACTGAGGAAAGTATACAGGCACAGGTCTGGTCTATCTCGACAATGTAAGCCTAAGATAATGGTTCTAATATAACAATGGTGATATGAGAAGAACTATAGCTATTTTTAGAAACCATGCAAGGATGAAAATTAAAGTAGTGCAAAGAAAGAAAATAAGGAAATAATAAACATGCAATGCAAAAGAAAGAAGATAAACAGTTAATATGCAAAAGAAAGAAAGTAAACAGTAAATTACATAGGAAAAGTAATAATATAGAAACAGTAAACTAGAAAAGCAAACCAAAGAGATGAGAACAGTAATATACAAAAGGAACAATCATATTAAGAAAAGCATGATACTTACAAAGGCAGAAGACAAGTGCTTCTGCTACCTTCACGCATGTACAAGCTAGTTCACGTTCAGTACAAGTTCAAGTTCAGTACAAACCTTGCACACTATGACTCTATATAGAGTCTTTATTTAGTGCAACTCTATTTATAATACTACTTAGATTTTATTTACAAGTGAAATGGAAGTGGAATGGAAGAGTGTTGTAGATGTGTGTGTGTTCTCTTCCAACTTGTTCTAACTTGTGTCTTGCCTTCTTGAGAGACTCCTCCTTTTATAAAGGTCTTGGGTGTATGTAGATCTATGAGAAGGACTCTTTCAATAGTTTCTTCATATAATTTGTCCTTTTGAATAGTATTATCATATAATTTGTTGTTCTTGTCTTCAAGTGGAGTGCCTTTTGACTCCTATGTCTTATCAAGTTTGTCTTCAAGTAGAATATCTTTTGACTCTTACATCTTGTCATGTTTCCATTATTGATGTTATCTTGAAATATTTTAGTTTTCATGAAAGAAAACTTCTTCTTCATCTTCAGATGGTTGAGCCTGATACCCTTGTTGTATTCTTGCAGCAGGAAAATTATGATTAAAGCAGCTTAGTTTCCCTTGAGTGGCAGTGGCAGGCTCTATGTGCTGAATTTCATCAATTGATTGCCTTTTGGTTTCTCCATTTTCCTAAAAAAGGGATTATCTTGATGATCTATGGATATCTTTTGGACAAAATACTCTTTGCAAGAAAATGCTTTGTCCAGATGATCTAGAAATATTTCTTCCGGCTTGGAGCAAAAATTCATCTCAGCCCATTTGCCTTTTATTTTAAACTGAATACTGTTGCATCTAGGCTATTATGCCTGATTTTGATGATTAATGAAAACAAGCGTTTCAGACTAATTGTGTTTTTGAGATATTTGGATACAGAGTTCTTTTGGCAAAGAGATGCAAGATAATCAAGATAGGAACTTAGGTGAACCCAACGTGAAAAAGATGAAACACAAGTCGCAAGGTTAAAGTTGCAAAGAACCTAAGGTAAAATACTTTGTTTACCGATCTCAGTGTTTGGAGGTTGATCGGTTTATAGAAAATTTGTTTCTTAGTTTCAACCTTACTATAAAGAGGGGTTGCAAGTCCTCTCTTAGGTTATTGCATTCATTCATCTCGGCCGGTTTCTCCTTTCAAATGATTTGGTTTCTGATCTTTTTGGCAGTAGAGGTGTTTTTGCATTTTCTAGAAAGATTTAGGCTGATCTGGTTTTTTCTTCTGTTGACAAAAATATAGACCTTTAAATTATGTTTCAAATGAGCTATAAAACTCTTCAATCGGACCTTTGAATCAAAAGTTATGACTGTTTTTATCCACATTAACTGTCAGCATGTGATCCTGACTGTCAGCATGAAATGTCAGTTTTGTTGCTGACATTTGTCCAGAGAGCGTGTATTTTGAGCTGAATTTTTTTGACTTACGCTGACTGTCAGCATGTGTTGCTGGCTGTCAGCATAAGTTTCGACCTCAAGCTGTTTTGTTTCTGAGTTTGTTTTAACTGGTCGTTTTTATAGTCGATGCTGACTGTCAGCATGAGCGACTTTTTCCATATGCGACCACAAACGGCTAGCTAAGTTTTATCCGTGATTTTTGTCGAGCTGTTGTTGTGGATGCTGACTGTCAACATGTGTTGCTGACTGTCAGTATGTGCTGATCTGTTTCCTTTTTCGAACACAACGGCTAGCTTAGTTTTCTCCGAGATTTGCTTGTTGCTGCTCGTGGTCTATGCTGACTGTCAGCGTGCACTGTCAATTCTCAGCTCGAGCACAACGGCTCTTTTGTTCATTTGGGCTATAAATAGAGACTTTGAGCTATTGTTTCTAACACCAAGCAGCCCCATTCTCTCATATACACTTGAGCATTTGTTTTAAAGATAAAAATCTTGATCTTTTGATCAAGTCATGAGTTTTGTGATTCACCGAGTGTTCTGTTCATATCATTTGCATACTTAGAGTTTCTCGGTGATTTTTGGAGGTCTAGATAAGACCTTGCAACTTATTACTCTTGGTAAACGCCCTCACCTAAACGGTTTGGTGGCGTGGTCGTTGATCTCTCCTGTTCGAAGATTATTGGAGAGTTTCGACGTGATTGTAAAAGGCATCGGTGCTCGCCTTTTCGAAGTGAACAAAGAGCAACAACTAATGAGAAATATCCTTTGTGGATATTGAAGCAAGTCTCATTCATTTGAGTGCTTCAACAAGGAGTAGGAGAGACCGGGCGAGTGTCCGAGATCTCGGGAAAAATCTTTGTGTTTGTTCTCTCTCTCTTTCTTTTTAGTTGTGCAATTTATTATTCCTTTGTTTTAGTTCTCATTCTTTGCAAAAGTTGTTTTACTTAAAAGTTTTTAAAGCCTCCTATTCACCACCTCTAATCGGCATTCTTGATCCTACAAATACTACTATCAGTTACCAAAAATGGTCTAATAGCTGAAAGAAATGGTGCTCCTAAGATAACACCTTGTTTGAGATCTTTAACTAGGAAAAAAGAAGTTTTAATGCAGACTCCAGAGATGCAAACATAAATTTCAAGAATCCTATAACTCACAATCATAGGATCACCATTAGCTGCATTAACCTTGTGTGCAATTTTTTCAAAATATTTTGATGGAAATATTCCTTCCCTGATACAAGTTATATCAGCTCCTAAATCTAATAAAGTTTTATGTTTAAAGGAATAACCATCAGAGAATTTGTATAGGACTTCTGCATGCCATTTTTGTTTGAAATATTTTTCAATAGAACCAATAAAGTCTCTATCATTTTCTTTAAGCTTAGACTATATATCAGGAATATTTTCAAGATTATTTTGTTTGTGAGATTCTAAAATTTGAATTTTTATTTTAAGATCAAACAATTCTTTTTTAAGAATATTTTGTTCTTGCCAAAGGTCCTCAATTAAAAGTTTCTTACCAATTCCTCTAGAACTCCTAATCTTTTGGAAGACCTCATCAATAGTGAAGAATTTACTATTTTGTTTTGATATTACCTCAAGGTCTTTGTTTCCACTGATCATGGAAATATATTTTTCAAGCTGACTTCTCTTTTCTTCAGAATCCTGAATTGAATCAATTGTATCCAAAATAAATTGCTCAAACTTTGTTAGGACCAAAATGTTTTCTTCAGATTCTTCTTCTGAAATATCTTGCTCACAACAAGAACATTCACTAATTTCACAGCAATTTATATCAAAAGTATAGTCAGCCTTTGAATCAATGTTATTTAGAATTTCTCCCAATTTTCCTTTAAAGTCCTTGGGATTTGATTCAAGCAAGGCTTGGATCTTCTTTTTAAAACCACTCTTGTAACATCTGTTCGCAGTATGACCTTTTTCTCCACACTTAAAGCAAATAATTGTGAGGACCACGAAGCTGGTCGATTAGTCGGAGGCCACGTGACTGGCTAACAGAGAGGTCACAATGCTGACACCTAAATCTACGTGCTGGTTTTTGTTTTGGAAAGATGACTGTCAGATTGTGCAGTATCTGTCAGGAGTTCCTCGCAGCCACCTCTCATCCTGAGCGAGTGTTGCTGCTCACCCCTCTAATTGCTTGTCATCATCCAGCATTCGAATTTGGGTCATTCGGGTTATTTCGGGTCGTTTCTGATCGTTCTGAGACAGTTCCGAACAACAGGAGGTATAAAATAAGATAATAAAAAAAAAGAGAGAGAGTTTTTCTTTTAGAAATCAGCCCAAACACACCAGGCCTGGGCCCAAAGGCCCAAAGAAATTTCAGCCTTGCAATTTAGCCCCTGAGACTTTTCCATATTGCAGCCACATTGTAATTTTTGCATAAAACCCCTCCAGATTCTCTGATTTTGCAAATCAATCCAAATTACACCAATCCAGACGACACCTATTCGCCGGAACAGTAAACACAGCCACCTCATCCCATAGTAAGTCGGTTGCATGCTCAGTACACAGATGAGTCAGAGCACAATTCACACACACAGACAGTAGATGTTAAAGTAAACCAACAAGGTTCAGGGTAAGCCAGTAAACCTTAGAACAGAGAAAGGATAGCAGGCAATTCAAACACTCATTCATCCCTCTGTTTGGTGAATCACAGGAGTAACAGCAGGAGTAAACCAGGAGCTAGGAGGAGTCCAAGATCAATAACAAGGTTATAACTGAACCCAACTTCAAGTTTTTAGCATGTCCTAGCCACTGAATTGCCATAATTTGTCTAGCTCTTAGTTGTTTAACTAGAGAGTGAAGTGTAAGCCATAGCATTTTCTCCAGAATCTCCCAAAACCACCTGGAACCTACAGACCATTGCTGCCACATGAGATGCATACATCCAGTAACAATCATCTCAGTCACAGCCATCACAAAATCACACATGCATGATCGAAACCATCACAGCACACAAGAACAAAGCAACCAAGACCCAAACCAGAGACCAGAACATCCAAACCCTAGCACCCCAACCAGAACACGGGTTAGGGGAGCTTACCTGAGGCACCAACGGCGGGGACCAGGCAGCCAGCGAGCCGGCCGGCGGTGCGTCCACGCGCGCGGCAGGCTACCAGTGCGGCCACGAGCCGTGAGAGGGGAGGCGAGGCGGTGCGGCCCGGGCTACGGCCGGCCGCGATGTTTGCGCCGAGAAAATCGTCGGGTCGCCGTTGGGCTTCGCGGCGACCGAGCTAGGGTTACAGTTGTGGCCACGGGTCCTATCGGGTGCAAGGAAAGAGGACACGATGACAAAGAGAGGGGACGCGGAGTTCACTGGAGGAGCAAGCTGCGGCAGCCGGCGCCGGAGCCGGGGACGGCGGCCCCGATGGCTAAGGTTGGGACGGCCGTGAGCGGCCGTGTGTGTGTGTTGTGTTGTGAGTGTGAGTGTATGTGTGTTTTCGTGTGAGCGTGTGAGTGTGGCCGAGAGAGGGAGAAGAGGGGAGGTTGGGCCTTGGGTCGGCCCAACCCGAGCCGAGGGGATTTGGGCCGGTCAAGCCCAACCAAAATCTTTTTAATTTCTTTCTTTTTTCTTTTTCTTTTACCAATTTTGATTCTAATTTTAAATACTAATCAAAGCCTAATTGATCACTGTTTAATACCTATTTAAAATTTGTTTAATACAGGGATTTAACTAACTGAATACCCATAACTAATTAACATTTACAATTTCTTAATTTAACTATTGGTTATTATCTAATTTAAAATTTATACAAATCAGAAGTTTAATTAATTATATAGTATTAGCCAAATAATATTGGTAATTTCTTAAACTATACCTAGTTTAATTAGAGTTTAATCAAATTAGATTTATGTATAGGCACACAAATACATCTTTACTATTTTAATAAATAAATTTAAAGTAATTTCATTATTTTCATGTAATCCTCGACCCAGGTAAAAGAATTTTAAGGTTATAAATTATTTTGTTTCTGTTTCCAAGTAACCAACCAATTAGTTTGTCAACTTAAATAACCTTGGCATTAAATCAATATCTTGAGTTAATTATTTTAAACATTATAAAACAAATGCCAATAATATTATTCTTTTGGGGAGCTATCCAACTTAAAAGTGGTTATGTAATTCCATCATACAGTTCAATTAAATAAAATCTGATTTCTTATTTTGCCTGGGAGAGTGATCACTACGATAGAGGCGAGAGCGATTAGCACCTAAACTTTGCACCTCTGCATAATATCCACCAGTGTTCTTCTAGAGATTAATATACACAATTATTTTAATTCTAGGAGCAGAGCTGAGCGAGGAATCCTAGGGCAACGTTCATATTCTGGATTCTGAATTTGCTACTTCAGGCAAGTTTTTATTCTTGACCATGTTGATCGTGTCTTATTGATTTTATTTGGCTATCCTTTATTTAATAATCTATGTAGCGTTACCATCTTGCATCAAAAGAATATTTTATAAAAAGATAAAAGTTGGTCTTGATGAAAGTGTTATGGATAGAAATGGAATATCTTGATGATAGTGTTATAAATGGAAATGAGAAATCTTGAGGAGAGTCGAAGGAGGGCTCTAATCTTGCATTAATTATAATTTTAAAGTTAAGGACATAACCAACTGTCATTTCTACCCAGCGCTGTAATTCCCGTATCGACCATAGACCTGGTGTGAGACGGGCCTAGTCAAGTATCTTATCTAGAAACTAGTACACCTCCACAATGGGAACGTATATGTGTATGTATTATGATGAAAGAATGATCTGAGGCGGGCTTGGAGCTATAGGCTCAACTGGTGGTCGTAGTGGATGCGTCCGACTATGAAGGTATGGGAGTACCATACCAGTGGAGGGAACTAGTGGAAGGGTTTGAAAAAGATTTTGTTCTCTTGATGATGTCACGCATTATCAGAAATGCAGAGCACTGTTGACGAACACCGACATGGTAATCAAGAGATTATGTGGGTAAAGTGATACTCCTCTACAGAGTAAAACATGGATATTCACTCCTTGTTCTCAGGTCGAGAACTGCGTCGCGGTAGGAAAGGAGACCTACAGGTGGTCTCACCCTATGGTACAAGTGTTCAGTAGAGTTTACTTAATAACTGTAGTCATTTACAACCACAAAGGAATTTATAAATCAAAACTCATCCTTGCTAATATAATATAATATTCCTTTGACTAGCTAAGGTCTATATGATGTATTTATACCTCCAAATTGCTTGCTGAGTGCCTCGGCACTCATCCTTGCTATTGTATTTCTTTGTTAGACTTTGAATACTTCTTGGGTGATGCAATGTCAATCGTGACATCAGAAGAAGAAGTTTATCCAGGAGAGGACAACTATGAGTTCGACCCAACCTACTTCAGCACCGGCAATGAAGACTGACCACCATGATCAGGCCTTGACTATTTTCCGTTTTGCTGTAATAAATATACCTATGCTTGTATATGTAATTAAACTCTTTGTTATGTTAAGCCATGTTTCTGTTTCGCTACTCTGTAATGAACATTCTCAGATAAGATGGTTTTATTCGAAAATGTTCATAGACTGGACGTGCGACCACATGGGTGGTATGTCAGGTCGCCGCATAATATCCTTGTTTTTATCTTCTCTGGTGTGGATCTTTTTAGGTTTTCTCTTCTTAAATCTATCGTTCTTTGGGTATCTACTGTTGAAGGTTTTTACCTGATTTTTTCTTTTTTCATAAAGATCTTGTTGGAAACCAAACTGATAACAAAAATCCCCTAGTTTTCTTTTTCCAAACATTTTTTTGTCTTTTAAGTTGGTCCTTAATTTTGAGATCATTACAAAGATCAGCCCCAACAAGCTGAATCTTTTGAATGATTCTTCCAATATCTAGAGATTGATAATTGAGTCTACCTCCTCCTTTTCTTAACAATTTCTTATTTTTTCAACAAATAAGAGAGGTAGGCCAGAGATATACTTCTCTTTCCAAAATTCTTGATTGGGGTCAGGAAGAATATAGAGTTTTGATAAGAATGTGTCTTTATACCATCTAAAATCTGACATTATTTTGCACCTCAAATTGATCAGTTGTTCTCTAGTCTTTTCGTAGATAACATCTAGGTTCCAGCAAAATCATAGACAATATTGAATAAGAGCATGGCATCAGAGGGATTACTTGGCAAAACTTTACCTTCTGGATCAATCTTAATGACTCATAAGCATTATCTTCTGGATCAATATGTAAAATTTTTGAACTGTGGGTCATTTTTGTAATTAATTATTTTATGTGGGTTATTTATAAAAAAAACTCTGTTTCTTGCAATTTTTATCTGGCATGTGTGCATAATTGTGGGTCGGGCAATCCAACTAGCTGTGGACCACTTATGAGTAACTTTTCCGAAAGCAACACATCATCGAAGATGAGAAGGTTGGGTTGGCATCATACCACATGTCTTCCTTACATATCAGATGAAGGTCAATTCTATCAGCATCCATGTATTTCACAATTACTCTTGCAAAATTAGAAATATCTCAATTATCTTTACAAAAGTAAAATAAATCATATTTTTCCTGTCTTTTGAGCTTTTTATGACTAATACATGATAAGCAGAAAGTCAAATCTAATGGACTAATTGGTATTTTTCCTTTTATCATTCAACTAATTAATAAAAAAAGCTAATAAATTGGCCTTCATCAATGCTAAGGGCATGATTAATTGGATTTAGCATATCACTGGGTACTTGTGATTTTTTTATTTTTGCAGAGATACTATTTATATTAGAGAGTTCTCTATGGTACGAATGAAATTTTGCAAATTTTTTTTCATTCTTTCTATTTCTAGGCTGAAACATTTTGGCGAATATGTACTATATAATCATATCATTTTCCTTCAGTCAATTCTAAAGATACAATTAAGCATTTCCCTTCCTCGACTGCCCTAGGCATTGGAAAAAAATACCCGTATAGGTGGGAGTTTTTTTAATAAATAACCCGTATTACAAAATTAATTACAAAAATGACCCAAAGTTTCCGAATTTTATAAAAAATAGACCACCACGTCAGCCTATCGAGTTCTATACACTCAACAAGCAACCTATCGCATGGAAATCAACTTGTCGAGTTTTGGATACTCGACAAGCCGTTTGTCGAGTGCTCATAACTCGACAAGCCACTTGCACTCGATCGTGATTACCCTCTTATCGAGCGCCCAGTACTCGACTAGCCACTTGCACTCAAGTGCACTCGACCAGCCTCTTGTTGAGTGCCCTGCACTCGACAAGCTCCTGGCCTGACGTCAAAACTCGGTCCCCCCTCTGTTGAGCTCATTTCACTCCCTCTCACACACACAACCGAGACACATCTCTCCCTCATTTCGATTTTGTCTTTTAGATCTAGCAAATCACAGCCATTACATTGATTTGGTGTAAAAGGGAAATTTGTAGAGGATTCTGAGCTCTTCGAAAAGAGTTAATTTCTTTTGAAATGCAATTACGATTTTATTAAGTATGTTGCTAATCATGTAATTAGTAATAATATAATATAGAAGAATTAGGGTTTATGTGTATGTGTGTAGATATTATGGTTTTGTACATGTTTATGTGTAGGTATTATGGTTTTGTATATGTTTATGTGTATGTATGTAGGTATTATGTTTTTAGGATTTATGTGCATATTTATGTGCATGTTCTGTTCTGTGTTTAGAAATTAGGTTTTTTTAATGTATATGTGTATGTTTTATGAATTATGTGTATGTGTATGTGTATGTGTATGTGTATGTGTATGTATATGTTTAGGAATTATGTGCATGTTCTGTGTTTAGAAATTAGGGTTTTTTTAATGTATATGTGTATATTTTTAGGAATTATGTGTATGTGTATGTTTTTAGAAATTATGCGCATGTGCATGTGTATGTTTAGGAATTATGTGCATGTTCTATATTTAGAAATTAGGTTTTTTTAAATGTATATGTGTATGTTTTTAGAAATTATGTGCATGTGTATGTTTTTAGGAATTATATGCATGTACATGTGTATGTTTAGGAATTATGTGTATGTTTAGGAATTACGTGCATGTTCTATATTTAAAATTAGGTTTTTTAATGTATATGTGTAAGTCAGAAGAAATTGCAATGTATTCCAACAAAATTTTGGACAGATGTAGTACAAATGTAATGCATAATTTAGTTGTACTTAAAAATAATTTGTACTTAAAAATAATCTGTACAAAAATTAACAAAACTAAATAATTTAGTTGTAAGTATAGGGTAATTATGTTAATTGAAGTAATTTAGGAGACTCTGTTTTCAAAAACAGAACTGTGTTTGATTTGAGGGCTATAGGAGATGAATTTGATTTACTTTCAGAAGGCAAATTTGTATAACATACATAATAATACACATCTGTGTAGTTTGAATGCAGATCTGAACTATTAGGAAGGAGTTGGAAGTTTTTGGGATAGAAAAGAATGTATTAGTAAATTATGAAAATACATGGATGCATGGTTATCAAACTTAAAAAAAATTTTGGTCCATAGAGTTTGGGTTGTTAGACATAATGGTGTCATGTTATTTATGTGTGGGAGTGTAGGGAATGGAGACTCCGAAAAAAATTGCATATTTTATGATGACGGCTTAGTTCGCGAGGGGCAAAGTGAGGTTGATATGAGCTGTTTCTAGTATGTGACGGGCTGGGGAGCTGAGCTTATATAACACCTCATTTGTGAACGTGAATTTATGGATTCTGAATCTGTTCGGGAAAATCCCTCATGAAGAAATGGTTATAATCGAAGGGTTGATTGTAAGGGGATAGATAACAAGCTATACTGGATGCTGCGCGAAATAAAATGGAACAAATCTTGGAGCTCTTATATTCGAAGAGTGAAAGACCCCATAGCGGACTATTTAGTCAGTTCGTGATATATTTGCAGTTCTACAACATAGAACCAGCCGAGCGTGAGTTCAAGGGTGAGCCAAGAAATATGTCCGGTCCGACAATATTCAGGGCTAGCGAGTGGTCGGATGTATTCTGCCACATTCGCGTGGATGTGTGCGAGGTATTGGATTGCCTTCCATCAGTGTCTGACGAAGATGATTCAACGAACTCGGAGGCATCCGATGGCTCTGATGAGAATAATCCTGGTCCCCCACAAGAGTGGCTCAATCATTCTGCATATGGTCAAGCTGTGCTACCAACGGATCAGGGTTCTAGGCGGTCTTTCAAGCGATGTGGCATACAACTAGAGTAGGAGTTTCAGAGCAAAGAAGATCTGAAGAATGCCATGACAAGCTGGTCTCTTGCAATTAATTGGCAATATAGGGTTGTGAAGTCAAACCCCAACCTATATGTTGTAGCCTGCGTAACATCGGGCTGCTCATGGAAGGTTCGTGCCATGCGGCCGAAGGATGACATCGGTTTTGTGGTGACAAGAGTTACCGTGCACACATGCATGCTTATGGAGGCACTAGACAGGCACAGGAACATGACGTCCTCGAACGTCAGTAACAACATCTAGCCAGCCGTATAAGAGAACATCTCCATAATGCCAAGAGAAATTATGAAGCAAGTGGCCGATAGGTGGGATACACTATACGGTATACAAAGGCGTGTAGAGCAAAACAGAAGTCTATTGAGGGCATGTTCGGCACATTCGACCATGCCTACAACAATTAATGCAGTTGCTCCATAACATCACTCAGACCAACCCAGGCATGTTTGTAGATGTCTTTGATCAACCAGCTGTACATCAAGATGGTAGCCCCATAGAGAACACTCGAGTGCTCCGTCGATTGTTCTGGTCATACTGATGCATTGAGGCATTTGCTTATTGTCGTCCGATCATATGTGTGAATGGTACATTCTTGACTGGGAAGTACAAGGGCACACTTCTCATTGCTGTTGTTGTGGACGGTAATGATCAATTGCTTCCATTGGCTTACGCAATCGTTGAGTCAGAAAGTACAGAAAGTTAGCTGTGGTTTCTAGTCAATGTGAAGCGAGCGGTTGTTGGTGATCGAGAGAAGGTCTGCATCATATCGGACGGACATCGAGGGTTGCTCACCGCCATTGAGGTAATGCGCGGGGCCCTAGATGCTCCATACAAGTGGGAGGATGTGCGCAGCCGTTGGTGCATGTGGCACATTGCAGCAAAATTTTTCACACAATTTCACAGCAAACAGATCATGGATCTTTTCAAGAGGCTATGCTTGCAAAACCAACCGAGCAAGTTTCAGGCCATGTTTGACAAACTGGAGGCATTGACAGTGAAGTATTCCACGAGAAGTGCCACCAATGCGGCCGATGATGTGAACTTAAGCAAATTCTGTCAATGGATTCAGGACAAGGGCATCAAGAAGTGGTCCTTGTTGCATGACAAAGATGGCGCGAGGTCTGGGATAATGAAGATCAACCTTTCAGAGGTGTGCCATTATGTGTTGAAGGGAATGAGGTGTTTACCGGTGACTGCTATAGTGGAGATGGCATGGTATCGCACAGTTGAGTACTTCAACAATAGAGGCGTTGCGGCCAAAATGCTAGTCGATGATCCCATGAGAACATTACCCAATGTTGTACAGTCCTACTTGACTACTCGCGTAGACAAGGCCCAGAGGCACGAGGTGACGGTAATAAACAGGCTGCACCAAATAATTCAAGTCCACCTCTGGTAGAAGAACGTGAGCGGCCAACTTAGGCTTGGACGGGTACATGAGGTCATTCTTGAGGACGTCGCTGAATGTACATGCAACAACTCGAAGCTACTACACAAGCCTACTTGCATGTCCTTGCTTGATGTGCGGCGGTTAGTGTGAGCTCAATGCCTTACCTTTCAGAATACTTCAGTCTTGAAAACTTTTCTAAGACATGGAGTGACGTGTGGAGAGTTTTCATGATACTTGGAGACTATAGAGTTATCCCTGTGGGTGAGGTAACATGTATTCCATATATAAATCTTAGGTGAAAGAGCCCTGGGCGATGGAAGATACACCAAATATATAACGACATGGATGAGTCGCAGAAGGGTAGCTCACAAGCTAGGAAATGCTCAATCTACAGATAGACCGGACATAGCAGAAAGGATTGTTTGAATGCACTCGGACCATCGAGCTAGCTATGTTGTATGTGTTCGACAAATAAACTTGAGCATCATCAACTGAGTTAGACTTGAGTTTGCAATTAGTCAAAACCTGATCGAATTTCCATTGGATGATTGTAATCCGTATGTTATTTTATTTTGTCATGTGGACATCTTAATGGTTTAGTGGTTCATGTTGTATGTTGCTTTATTTTCAAGTTGTGTGTTATCTTCATGTTGTATTTTATTTTCGTGTTGAGACGTTAATGGTTCATTTACGCACTAATGGATCAGAGTTTTCATAGATATGGTCGGCGAGGACAAAGATCTTCCAGAGCTACTCACTAGCATATATGATCATGGACATCGCAGTCGTATGTTGTCCGAGGGCCAGGATCTAGAGCCGCTTGTAGTGTGTGCTCCCATAGACTATTGGCCTCTCCATAAGGGCTATATCCCCATCCTTAGAGATGTAGGTTTATTGCCATTCGCCTGTATGTTACAAATAGGTCAACATATCATGTTGGACAGGTCGTTGATCACCACATTGGTAGATCGATGGTGTCCAGAGACCCACACTTTACACTTCTGTTGGGGGAGATGATAATCACAATGGAAGATGTGACCATGCTGCTTGGTTTACCTGCCAACGGACATCCCATCGTCCCTCGGCCTGCGCGTGCAGATTGGCGCATGCAGATGCATCTCCGATTCCATATCAATAACCATGGTGATGAGATCCCGGCATCCAAATGTGGTGTTCCTCATAGATTTCTGACACGCTATCTAGGGCTGGAAACGAGCCGAGCTCGAGCGAGCCCAGGCAGGCTCGGCTCGAGCTCGATACTGTACTGGGCTCGGCTCGGGCTCGGCTCGAAATCTTAACGAGCTTCGAACTGGGCTCGGGCTCGAATCGAAGTAAGCTCGACAAAGCTCGAGCTCGGCTCGACAAAAGCGTGGCCACTGCCGTGAACGTTGGAGCCGCCGTTGGCGCCGGTGCCTCCTCGTCGTCGTCGTCGTCCACCGCCGCCTCCTCCCCTTTTTCCTGTCGCCGCCTCTCCTCCACGCGCACGGCGCACCGCCGCCTCCTCTCCACGCGCTGCCGCCGCCACCTCCTCTCCTCCCCACGCCGCCGCCTCCTCCTCTCCTCCTCGCGTCGCAGCACCGGCGCTGCCTCCTCCTCTCCTTCCCGCTCGCTGCCACCGCCTCCTCTTCTCCACGCGGAGCGGCGCTGCGGTGTAGGTAGGAGAGGTGGCGGCGGCGCTGCGGCGCTGATGAGGCTACTAATCATTGCTACTGAAGTAGTTGAAATTAATGTTGACCTATCAAATCAAGAGTTGAGACGTCACGTGAAAATCCTTACACAACAAATAGCAGCCATGCAAATTCAAATGGCATAACTTGCCTGTGGAAGGAAATGGGGGAGCGTACTTGCCGACTATAAAGAGAAAGGCATTGGGGACAACAGTGATTGCTTTTCAGACAGTTTGCAAGAGCGACCTGAAGTCAGATCGTGCTATGTTGGTTATCGTGTGGTCGGTCCTACATTACTTGTCGTGATTTTGGCATGCATAGTTTCTTCAAGATCGATCTATCAGAGTTCTTGAGTGAAATTTTAGCTGAGAATTTTGTTGATCGTCATGATCAAGTAGAGATAATCTTCAAGTATAGACAATTTTCAAAGGAGAAACGTGTTCTTGCAGTCACTATGTGCCTAACAGGTTATGCGTCTACTTGGTCAAAGCTATTCCAAAAGAACTATTAGATACATTGCAAGTCAAACATTGTGCTTTGGCCAATCATGAAAGAGAGATGAAAAAAGAGGTTTTTCTGTATTTAGTTTAACTACGAGTAGAATTTTCTTACGCATCAAAAGAAAATTACACATGCAGTCAGTATTCCTTTTCTATTAAGATTATCTTCAGTCATAGTTTCTAGACTTCCCATAAAAGATGGCAGTATCCGTTCTTCGTTTACAATAGTTGCTCCCAAAAATGCTATCAATTCAATAAGAAGTCAGTAGCAAAATTGATGAGGAAAATCTAGCAGAGTTACAGAAGGATCCTATCTATGATGAATTAGATGGAAACGAGGGAGGTCTTTTGCCAAAGCTAGCAGGTAATCCTATCTTTGATTCATCATGTGTGAAAAATCAGGAGATATATCTACATATAGATGTTGGAGAGGCTTTGACGTTGGAACAATCAACACCGACACTGCCCGATAGCAGCTTGATCTTAGGCAGAGCCGCTCAAACAAAGATAGCTTCTTCCATCTATGATGAACCTAAGGAGGTCATCGTTGAGCAATCTATTCCATTTTCCAATGGTTTGTGACTTCTAGATGGTGACATTGTTAGGGATCATCTAGAAGACAAGCTTATCAAAATAGCACAGCATTAGACGGTCATATTCTCTTCACCAGAAGCACAAACAAATATAAGATTGTGTTGGCACATCTTGTCTAATTTACCCCTTTTTTTATCCTTTCATAACCTCTTTGAATTCGGCCACTGTATTACGTACACCCGCACTACATCATGGTTTATTTAGAATCTAAGCAGAGACTAGACTGACAAGGAAACCAGATTTTATAGCTTGGAATGATTGCAAGGGAGGAGGCAGTGATGATCAACCATCCATCGCTCAATCACACGACTGCAAACAATTATAGAACTGTCACTTGGTGCAATAGTAATACATAGAAATGAGTACTTAGTGGTTCTTCAGATGCTGCTGCTGTGACTTCTAACAGAAGAACTGCAAACACAGGCAAATCCATTTTGAGGTGAGCAAACGCATAATTCATGCTCTCCAACCTTTTGCCAAAGATTCTACAAATGGCCACAAAAAGGTGAGCAAATCCAATTCACAGCTTTGATATAAGAGTGGAGAGCATACAATTTTGGGCAGAACACACACAAGAGCAGCAAACACTGGAACACTAAATATCACCAACCGTGCTCTCCACTCCTATGCCAAAGATTCTACAAAATGACCAGTTCAGAGCTAGACCAATTTAGAGCTTTGGCCTAGTTGTGATACACTGAAAATGTCAATTGTCCATCCCTGGGATCATGCAAGAGGAAACTCTAAAAAACAAAAATCAGAATGGCAACATCACAACTATATCCAGATGACAGCAATATCTTATCAAATATGTTGTTTGATACAGTACAATGTTAATCTACATCAAAGAATTTGTTTATCTCCAAATCTTAACTTGCTGGTCCAATTTCAGCTGACTTGTTGCTAGGATTTAGAGAGAGAGAGAGAGAGAGAGAGCAAGAATTATCTTTCAACTAAGCAAATGGCATTAGTACTCCACAAGTTGATGCCTGAAATTTTCTGGGCACCTTGAACAGAATTTCAACAAAGACCAGTCCAGGAACACTGACAAGTATTGGAAAAACTATACAGGATATATTGAAGCTAAGATACAAAACTAACAATGGTTTAGGTTTGCATTTGCAGGCCTCAAGCTACAATCCGGTTTCTTTGAAACTCTTCGACAACCATATGGCCGTCTCCCTTGGAGACGCCTTCCCGGGTCCGAAAGGCTTCACTAAGATCCCCAGTTCTTCGAATCTCTCCTGCTGTAGTAACTGGGCACTGAACTCAAGCAAGCCTTCAAGAGCTTCAGCTCTCTGCTTGTAGGATCTTGTGTCAAATCTCTTCTGCCTCCAGTCTGATGAGCTTCTGCTTGAACTGTCAGTGCCAAGCAGATGGAGGCCAGAAGTGTCAGCCCAGTTGTCACTGCCACTGCGAACACTTGAAAAGTGCATTTGTCCTTGGTAATAGATCGGTCGATGCTAGATGGCGACGAAAGCCTCATGATGCGGTACAACTGGTCGTTAGAAGACGCCAGTGGGAACTCAGCAATTCTGTCGATCCGAGGACTGTTGACCGAAACATCAGGAGATTTCAATCTGGTAAGATTGTCCGTTCCTTGTCGCCTTTCAGGAGTTTCAAATATCTGCAGAGGCAGTGATGCTCTTCGTGTTGCTCGACCAGTTTGATGCATTGAAGACCTTGATGGCTGAGGCTGGTGGTGTCAACAAAATAGAAAAGGTCACACCTCAGATTCATCATAGATACTCTAATACAATAATGCTAGAAAATGAACTTACTAAGTGACGAGTTAGAAATGAATTTTTTTTTACGCAAAGGCAGTTAAGAGAGAATCTTTGGACAAAAAAAGGTTCTTTGCAAGAGGCAATAAAAGGATGCTCGCGTTCAGGATAAAGTTTGATTAAATATTCCTCATTGACAATGACTAAATTGTTCAAATTGTTGGTTGCATCTACTGGCTAGGGACTGGCAATATCAACAATTGTGCAGTGTGAAGTCTGAGCAATGAAAAATTGACCATGAGTGCTAGGATAATGAACAAGATGCCGCATTTTATATGGTCATACACTTCATACTATTACTGTATATGTGTGTAGGCTCGTGTGTAGGCCCATGGGCCTAATCCCAAATGGCATTGTGTATAATCAAGGGAGTCTCTCAAAACCCTAATTCAATATCTGAATACATTCACATGGTATCAGAGCTCGGTTAGCTCTTTGTCATCCGGCGATCACTGCCGGCCATTGACGACCCCTCGTCGCCCACCGTCGGCCCCTCGTTGCCGACCGCCTCCTCGCGCGCCCCGTGCGCGCCGCCACCTACCGGATCTGCTACCGTGTGTCCTCCTCGCGCGCCGGATCTGCCGCGTCTCCGAGTCCCAAGTGCCGCCGTGTGGCCCCGTCGCCGCCTTGGCCCGGCCCCTCGTCGCCGACCGCCTACTCGTGCGCCCCGTGCGCGCCGCTGCTGCGTCGCCGAGTCGTCGCCTCGCTGCTGCCTCGGCCCGCCGCCGCATCGGTCCGCCGCCTTTGCCCGTGCTGTGCAGTCGAGCCCCGAGTTGCGTCACCTCGCCGCTGCGTGGCCCCGCTGCCACGTCTCGGTCCGCCACCGCATCGGCCCGCATCGCATCGTCGAGCCCTACGCGGCCGCGTCGCCTCATCGCCACCTTGGCCTGCCACCGCGTCGCCGAGTCCCGAGCGCCACCGCGTGGTCCCGTCACCACCGCCTTGGCGCCACATCAGTTCGCCGCCTTGGCCCGCCGCCGCGTCGTCGAACCCGAGCTACGTCGCCTCGCCACCGCCATCTTCTTGTCGCGAGTGAACTGACACTGACAGCTAGGGTTTGAGCGCTGCTCCCCTAGTCCGTTCTTTTCGGCTCAATCCGAGCCGTGCTCCCTTTGTTGAGCCACTTGAGCCTTCTTTATGGCTTGTGACACTTTTCCCGTGTTGGACGTCAAGCTAGATGGCTCCAACTATCCTCAGTGGTCCACTACCGTCCATGTCAATGTGAGGGGTCTTGATTTGCTGTCTCATCTCACAGAGTCGGCTCCCACGACCCCCTCAGATGTCATCAAGGCATGGGTCACTGATGATGATCGAGCTATGCAGCTCATCTGCAACAGCGTAATTATGGACATCCAGATGAAGATTTCCATGCTTTCTTCCGCTCAGGCGATGTGGGCGCATTTGGCGAAGATCTACGTGCAGGACAGCTCTGATCAGTTGTATGCTTTCGAGCAGCATTTACAGCATCTTCAGTAGGGAGATTTGTCTGTGCAAACGTTCCACAGTGCCTTCAATGCTCTCACTCGTCAGATGGATGCGCTTCCCCCTCTCTGAGCGCCAGCTGCTCCAGTTGTACTGCTATTCGTGGTCATCAGGCGCGGTCCCACATGTTTGCTTTTGTCATGCGGCTTCGCCAGGAGTTCGAGAGCATTCGTGCCCAGTTGCTTGATCGTGTGACTCCTCCGACGCTGGACGATGCTCTTGCGGCCGTTCTTGCTGTGGAGACCCGTCTGCGCACTCAGTCGCCTGTGGCCTCCGCCTCTCAGCAGCATCTCTCAGTCCTCGCTGTTACCTCAGTGTCTGCTGATGCTGCCATTCAGGTGCCAGCGGCGGCAGTTGTCCATGCTTCTGTGGTATGTCCTCACTGCAAGAAGCGTGGTCACACTTCTGAGCGCTGTTTTCGGCTTCATCCTGAGCTGGCACCACCTGCCTGGCGCCCTCGTCGTGATTCTACTGACCGACGTCCGCTTCGACCTCCTCGTGGCGGTGTTGCTTCCTTTGCTGCCTCTGTAGATGCAGCCTCCTCCTCCGCCACTCAGCTTCAGGTGATGTCGGCGCAGCTTCAGGAGTTGCGCCTTCAAAACTCGCAGCTTTAGGCATATTTTCAGCAGCAGCGCACCCCTGCTACTTCGACTTTCAGCCTTACTCCTCCGCCTTCCTTTGGTACGTCTGCTGGTTTGGCCACTCCGCCTACTTCGTCGACAGGTACAGATTCACCCGATCACCATCTGGATTCAGGTGCCAGTTTTCATGTCACACCCGATGATTCCCAGTTGACCTCGTGTCAACCGGTCACTGATAGCCTGCACATCCGGTCAGCCGGTGGTATCTCGTTGCCTGCTACTTCTCAGGGCTGCATTTCTTCTGCTCAGTTCACCATACCAGATGTTATTCATGTTCCGCAGCTATCTATGAGTCTCATTTCAGTGGGGCAACTTGATGATCGAGGTTGTTTTATTGGGTTTGATAAGCTTTTTTGCTATGTGCAGGATCGTTGAACAGGCAGGCTACTTGGTACTGGCCATCACCGTAGAGACTCTTCTCGTCGTCTCTATGTGCTGGATCATCTTCACCTTCCACCTTTGCATGGTCCTTCTGCCCCTTCTACATCATCTTTTTTTGCTGCTTCTACGACTGACTCCTTTCAGTGGCATCATCGACTGGGTCATCTTTGTGAGTCGCGTCTCTCTGCACTCCTGCGTCGGGGTGTCTTAGGTCCTGCTGCGACTGGGTCGCGTTTTGTCTATCAGGGTTGTAAGCTTGGTAAATAGCCACAACTCCCATATAGCTCTAGTATCTCTCGTACTAACCATTCTTTTGCTTTAGTGCATTTTGATGTATGGAGTCCTGCTCCTTTTGTGTCTAAGGGTGGGCATAGGTATTGTGTTATTTTTGTTGATGATTATAGCAGATTTACTTGGATTTACTTCATGTCTTATCTTTCTCTTTTTTATCGATATACCAGACTTTCACTCGCATAATTCACACTTAGTTCTCTGCTAGCATTCAGATTTTCCGATCTAACTCTGGTGAAGAGTACATTTCACATGCTTTCCGACAGTTTCTTGCGGATCAGGGCACTCTTTCACAACTCTCTTGTCCTGGTGCTCATCCTCAGAACGGTGTTTCCGAGCGCAAACATCGTCATATTCTTGAGACTCCTCGTGCACTTCTCATCTCCTCTTATGTCCCACATCATTTCTAGGCTGAGGCGGTTTCCACGGCTATTTGTCTCATAAATCTTCAGCCGTCCACTCGTCTCGATGGCAAGTGCCCCACGGAGCTCTTACTTCCTGCTCCACCCACATACGATCATCTCCGTGTGTTTGGCTGCACTTGCTACGTCTTACTTGCCCCTCGAGAACGCACAAAGCTGACCACGCAGTCTGTTGAGTATGTTTTTCTTGGGTACAGTCTTGAGCATAAGGGCTATCGGTGCTATGATCCTCATGCTCATCGCCTGCGTTTTTCCCGTGACGTTTCCTTTATTGAGGATCGTCCCTTCTTTCACTCTCCTACCACCCCTCGTGTATGTTCCCCTGAGTCGCTCTATTTTCTCTCGCTTCCCGTCACGACATCTTCTATTTCCTCTCATGTTCCCCCTTCACCGGGTGAATCACCTTCACCTGTCGTTCCCTCCGTTTCTCTCCTAGAGCGTACTCCACCACCATCACCTCCACTTCCTCGCCCTCCGATCTTTCACTCCTACAGTCGTCGCCCTCACTCTCCTCCTGTTCTGTCGGCCAGTACCGATAGCGTCCCTGCCGATGATCCGCCTGAGCTGGAGCTTGCCACCCTGCCACGGTATGATCTTCGTGAGTGCTCTACTATTGCTCCCCTACTCGTTATGCTCTCTCTGCAGCTATCACCATTGAGCCGCATACCTACCAGGACGTCGTTGCTAGTGTTGAGTGGCAGTTGGCCATGGCCGAGGAGTTGGCGGCTTTAGCTCGCACAGGCACGTGGGAGATTGTATCTTTACCTGCACATGCTGTTCCAATTACCTGCAAGTGGGTGTTTAAGGTAAAGACACAGTCTGATGGTTCTGTTGAGTGCTATAAAGCTCGCCTTGTTGCTCGTGGTTTTCAGCAGGAGTATGGTCGGGACTACGATGAGACCTTTGCCCCTGTCGCTCACATGACTACTGTTCATACTCTTGTGGCTGTGGCTGCTGTTCGTTCTTAGACTATCTCTCCAATGGATGTCAAGAATGCGTTTCTTCATGGTGATTTATAGGAGGAGGTCTACATACAGCCTCCACTAGGTGTTTCAGTTCAAGCTGGTCATGTGTGTCGTCTTCGGCGTGCTCTCTATGGCCTCAAACAGGCCCCTCGTGCCTGGTTTGAGCGCTTCTGCACTGTGATTGTGGCAACTGGTTTTACGGCCAATGCTCATGATCCTGCCTTGTTCACACATATTTCTCCTCATGGTCAGACTCTGATATTGTTATATGTGGATGATATGCTGATCACCGATGATGATATGCAGTATGTTGCTTTTGTGAAGCAACGCCTGAGTGAATAATTCCTTATGTCTGATTTGGGCCCCTTGCACTATTTTTTGGGACTTGAGGTTCTTCCTGCTGAGGGGGGTACTATATATCACAGCAGCGTTACACTCAGGATCTCCTTGCTCTCTCTGCTATCACAGATACACAGATGGCCAGCACACCCATGGAGCTTCGATCTTAGCTCCGTTCCACTGATGGTGTTCCTCTTAAGGATCCGTCTCGATATAGACATATTGTTGGTAGTCTTATCTACTTGGCAGTCACTCGACCTGACATAGCTCATGCAATTCACATTCTTAGTCAGTTTGTCAGTGTGCCGACTTCTGTTCACTATAGTCATCTACTTCGAGTGTTGTGCTATCTCCGTGGGACAGTGTCACGAGGACTGTTCTACAGTAGATTGAGTTCTCTACGGCTTTGTGCCTACTTCGATGCTACTTGGGTAAGCTACCCTGATGATCGACGCTCTGTCACAGGTTACTGCGTGTTTCTTGGGACTTCCTTACTCACCTGAAAGTCTAAGAGACAGATTGCAGTCTCCACATCTAGTGCTGAGGCTGAGCTTCGGGCTTTGGCTACTACTACTAGAGAGATCATTTGGCTTCGATGGCTATTGGCTGATTTTGGTGTTGAGTGTCGTACCTCTACCTCATTATTGTGCGACAACACTAGCGCCATTCAGATGGCCAAGGACCCGGTGAAGCGTGAGATGAGCAAGCATATTGGTGTTGATGCATCTTTCACCCGGTCTCATTGTCATCTTGGTACGATTGCTCTTTAGTACGTGCCTTCGGAGCTTCAGATTGGTGACTTCTTCACCAAGGCACAAACTCAGGAGCATCATAGTTTTCCTCTCTCCAAACTCAACATGTTTGAGCTTTTAGCACCATCCTTAGTTTGAGGGGGGGTGTTACTGTATATGTGTATATGTGTGTAGGCCCATGGGCCTAAGCCCAAATGACATTGTGTATAACCAAGGGAGTCTCCCAAAACCCTAATTCAATATCTAAATACATTCACACATTCACACATACCTCCTTGTGAGCTGTTCTAGCATGGAATGTCTTTGAAAGTTCTAGCCATCTTCTAGGAGTCGACGACGCCCTTCTTGGAGCAGGCATATGCGTCCTTGTTACTCCAGAACACTTCTCATGTGTCACTTCGTCGACAATTTTCTCACTGATTTGGTTGCTGTCAACTGATAACTCATCCTTTTGTTGATTTTGCAAGTCTGGAAAATCTTTTGTGCTTCCAGTTGAAATAGATGAGCCATGATTAGCAGTAGGTCTGTCAAGTTTTATGATCCTCTCTACTTTTAATGAATGACTCTTCTTGGGCATCCAATTGTCTTCATCATCACAATACGCAGTTCTATTTGTGTTGCGTCCTGCAGGGACCTTAGTAGGAAGCAAATTGCAAGTAGGGCTCGACTTCACTTGGACTTGCAACACGTACGGCTGAAGGTGCGAACGCTTAAGTAGTTCTGAAGCTCGCAAAACATAAATTATATCAGAAAATGAATGGATCGATGCAGAAATTAAGAGTATGGGGAAAAGGTGTAGCTAAAATCAATGTGATTTAAGGTAAGCAAACACATACACTTGGTCTATGATCTGGACTTTTGCGCAACATGCTTTTAATGAGTCCCCCGCTGTATGACCAAAAATAGAGATGCCATGAAGATTTCAGAGTTAAGATTCAGAATTATGTCAAATGTAGTGAAATTAGGTCACAATGACAGTAGAAATTTCATGTTGGGGAAGGGCTTACAATGCACCAGTTAATGTAGCTGATAGAGGAGCTACAACAGACTTGTTTATCTTGTTTATCAATGCTTGCATATCCTGACAGCAATAAACATTTGCATATAAGATATAATTTTTCTGAAATTAGTACAACTAATTGAAATCTCACACAATTGTGTGATTGGTCTCCATATGATTTAAAATTTTCTATATTTCATAGAGATATGTCTTTGAGAATTGGTTTTACGTATAATTTTTTACTTAATATATATCATGATAGAGTTAAGAGTTAGTTTTGGATACTATTTTTAGATAATTAATCTATACTATTGTAAATATAATGAATAAAATAGATTTTTTTCTTTTTACCGATTAATATGAGATTTCTAGCAATTTTTTCTAGGATTAATGTGGGAATTTTGAGTATTTTTTATGTGAGATCAAAATTAATATGATATTTTCAATATCACCATAATTTATTATATAATAAATTATTTTTGAAACACCATAACTTACAAGTACCAACTGCCAAGGAAAATGGTTGACTATTACTTTGGCCATTGCAACTTACAAAAGCTTTAAAGGCAGGCTTCAAAGCAGTCATCTCATAGATACAGCAACCTAGATATTGAAGATGTTTAACCATGAAAGGACAATACAAAGTTCAGAAGAAAGACATGCAACTGAAGATTGGGAGGAATGTTTACCTAGAGACCACATATCAGACTTGGAACTTTATGGAATATCGGCAAGAAGTTCGGGGCACATATAACTAGGAGTTCCCACAATCTTCAGAAGGGATACATTGTCAAATCATAAGTAATGTAGCAAGAGGAACACATCAAATAGACAAACAACTCAGAAGTCAGAACTTACTAAAGAAGCTAAATCATCGGAAGTCAATACTTTAGCCAGCCCGAAATCACCTGTTTCAAACAATATTTTACCCACAAAGGGATATATCATTGCTGTCCATGTCAAGAACTGTAAAATACTAAGATATGATGACATTACCAAGCCGTATGTTTTGGTCTTTTGTGAGAAATATATTTGAGCACTGAAATTATTTCAAGATATGATCAGTACGCAGCATAATTTGTTGTTAGGAAGAACGTAAGGGCTATGCATATAACAACCTTCACATCACGATGAAGAATATGATTGGCGTGCAAGTAATCAAGTGCCATCAGCAGCTGCACCAGCCATCTGCAAAGTTTCTGCATGCAGAAAATGTGGAGACGACAAAGAGGCAAAGTTCAGTAAGCAAAATTTTACAACTAAAAAAAATGTTCTAGATTAAGTTACAAACCTCTTCTGAGAAATGGTTGCCATTAGCCTTCTTAATGGTTTCTGACCTGCACAAACAAGAAAGAATACTCAGAATTGCATTACAGGTTCCAGATGCAATTCACAACTTAACTTCCACAAGTTTATATACATGTCGCCTCCCTCACAGTAATCAATCAAAAAATGCTACCAACGGAGACACTTTCATGGTGAATGGGCAATAGTTGAAGTATTATATTGCTGGAGAGATCATCCCAGCACTTGATGATGAGGAGGGTGGACTTGGACTTGCTCCTGGTCCCAATGAAGCCCCTCCTCCTATTCCAGACACAGATTGATATATCCTTTGTGAGGGTCAAGCTAAAAACTTAAAATAAGAGCTTCTCAAGAGGCAACCTGAGCCATTCATATCCTCTTTTCTTTCTTTTCATTTATCTCTTTTTGGTAGGATTTTCTAGTTTCCTTCCTATTTTTCTCCTTTGAGGGCCAGAGCTTGTTGATTATCCTCACGTATACACGAGATCTCGAGATAGCTCATCATGAAGAGATTCTCTTCATCCCTTACTCAGTGAGCTATTGTGACCTCCCATGCCCCCTTATGCATGAAAACTTACTTAGTGCCTCCACCTCATTATGTATTATCATTGTTTGTATGCATCATGGACTAGGTATGATTTAAGCTTGGGGGGAATGCATTTATTTAGGGATTTCATTTTTTTGTGGGGGTGAAATTTTTCGTGAATTTTGTGTATGATTGAGCTTCAGTTCTTCATATTTGTGCAGATGCGAGTTGTATGACTATGTATACTTGCTCATATATGCGTTTATTGTTTATCTAGTCGTGTGGACTTATATTTCATGATCATGATATATCTCTTGTATTGATGTTGTTTGGCAAGTCATTTAGAAGAGAGGTCATGCCAAAATTTCTCTTAAACCTTGTTTAAATTGCCTTCACTAGTCATATTATGAGTATAGTTTAGATTTGAGTGAAAATTTCTGCATTCTTACCATCATGCTTATCATGTTTATGCGATATTCAATAGTTTCGGTTGAGGTCTTTTAACTACTTGATTAATGTTATTGTCCCCTAAATATTTCTGTTAGTCATCTGAATCAGTTTTCTAAAATACAAAAATTTTGCAAATCAAGGTTGCGATTCTAGCTCTCTACCCTTTTGGCACTCGATCATTTTACTTTGTTTTTAATAACAGCTTTTCTACTTCGTGCTCCTCTGAGTTTTGGTATGAAAGTATGGTTTGCACAATTCCCGAACCAATAAGTGTTTATGCCATCTAATTACTTATTTTGTCTCATAAGCATGCGTTGAATACTCTATGGGACACGATACCTCAAGTACCAGACTTAGGGTGAACTACAAGGAGATCTGCCTAAATAAGTCGACAGGTAGGAATTAGCAAAAGCGCTTGTTTTGAGAAAATTTTAATAAAATGGTTAACCAAAAATCAATAAGGGTGAAAGATGACTAAATTAATATTTATTGAGGTCGAAACATTTGATCATTGCATTTATCAGATTTTCAAACTTGTCTTTTGGTATCGATATCCATTTTCAAACTTGTCTTTTGGTATCGATATCCATGCATCTGTATTGATGGTTTGAATGTTATTTTTCACTCATATTTATGATGCTAGAGATTTGATTGGTTTGGGTTGATTTATTCATAATTCTTGATTATTTTCTTGCTTCTTTTAGTTTATCTATGCTTGTAGAAAGAACGTTTAAAATACATTAGATTATCACATTCATGCTTTCATTGTTATCCTAGATTTTCAACTGATTTCATTTGTTTGAGGACAAGCAAAAATTCAAGTTTTGGGGTGTGACATTCATCATATTTGTGTTTATTTTCCATTTATTTTACCCTCGTATCATGCACTTTTTAGTCATAAAACTCATCATTTACATGAATTATTTGTGGTTTATCCCCCAATCAACCAGAATATTCACTTCTTTATTTCTTATTGTAGGTCAACGCAAATTAGAGATTTTTTGAATGGTTGGAGACGATCCTTGTTGATCATGACTCACGGAGTGTCCAGAATTTTAGTACACGATGAGCTAGGATATAAAAATAAGACTCATTTCTACTAGTGGAAAGGCTGTTTAAAAATTCGGGTAATTCTTGGGACTTTTCTGCAAATCATCTATCTCACAAAACCCTAGTCGGCAAACCTGAGGACTTCATTGCCATTTCAACAAAAATTAGAACACCAAAGTATAGCATTTCTGAATTTTAACAATCCTTCACCAGAACATCTCAAAAATATATCTAAAAATGTCAGAATTTTGACAATCCTTGACAAAGATATATCAACATCAGATCTAAAAGTCAACAGATGACTCCAGAGTCATCCTTTCCTCACACCTGTTCTCTTGAAAGCAGAAAACTAAAAATGTGAGCAGCATATTATTACATTGTAATACTACAATGCGAGTAGTGCAAATCCGAACAAATATATACTACATGAAATTAGAAAGAAGCATAATATCCATGAGGAATTTGCATTACAACCAGTGAAAAAATAAATCACACAAAATGCATGTGCTCCAATATCAAGCTTGATCAATTCACCTTCTTATCTTCTAGTGGCCAACCCAGTGCGGCTAGCATATAGACCCTTTTGCTTTTGGGTGCATAGGGTAGGTTTTGATATTAGAGCACATAATGCATCGGGTTTTCTACATGCCTGCAATATTTAAGAATTTATATCAAAATTAAAACTACTAATATAAAAAGAAGAGGGAATTAAATACTTACAGTGACACCCGCCTCCTCTTTACTTTTCGGCCGGAAACCTCCCATAGCCATAAATGAGTGTCATCATCAATCCATAATATTAAAAACAATTAATTATTAACACAATTGAAATGGAGATCCATAATGACTAATGATTGGACTAGACTGACAAAAAAAGTTCAGGGAAATGTTATGGATGCTTTTGTGGGCCAAACCTATAGCCACGAAGGATCAAAGGTTACTATAAAAACCCGTAAGTTCATCCTCAAGTTTTAAACCCTAATTGTTAGGGGTCAGCCCGTTGTGAAGAACCCCCCGGGTGTGCACTTATCCCGATTGCCCAGGATGCATTCATGCACAAAATACTTAGCAGGCATTCAGCTCAGTTACATACATAGAACCAACATTTTAAGAGTACATCATAGGGCCTGCAACCATAATTTACAGCAATTACATAGGGGTCGACATGACTAACTACTTAAAGTTCTTAGAAGTTAGTTTTTAACAATCCTGTGGTGGCTCATTCACAGTCATAAGCTTGAGTGTAGCCCATAAATATCTAAACATCAGTCATACTTCTCCAAAATCAGCTCAACTCAAGCCAGGCCCAAGTCAGATGCCTACAGGGATGAGCTGGCTTTGAATTTGAGATCAAACTAGAAAACCTAGCACACTTTTGACTAAACTCATAGTTGGTGACTTATAAAAACTTCAAAAACCCACATGGCAACCAACATATCTATAAACAAATTAACATTACATAGCTCTAGATAGAGAAGTGCTATGACCTTACCTAAATGAGACATGATAATTTTATTTATAGACTTAAATGACCATTAGATCTTTGCTATGTGGAAAGATCCTAACCACACAAATCTAGTAAATATCCTAGACAAATCTAGAAACTTTTTAGACTTTCTTGTAAAATTACATTTCTCTCAAATTTTCTAGAGAGTTTTTACCATGTAAAATATTAGTTTATTTTAGAACTTTGCAAGATGTCTAACTTTATAAAGTTTTAGAACATTTTTGCAAAATATCTTGACTTAATAATTTTGTATTTCTTCTAGAACCTTCTTGAAAGAAGTTATGCATAGCTTATTTTTAACACTTCCAAATCTCCTTCCCAAATCCTCCAATACCCTCTCATGCGCTTGTACTGCCACTCCATGTCGATTCTAGCCAGTCTTGCTTCTCTTTTCCTCTACACACGCCATGTGACCTCATCTGCCACATTTTCTCAAACAATCTGTGCCGCAACACTTGCTTGCCTAGTCATGTCATCAATTGTGCCCCGCACATCCCCACTCCACCCACTAGTACCTCCTGTTCTCACTCCCTGTACCTCATTTCTCCAATGCAAGACGTGAGTTTGACGGTGCAACAAAGATTTATTTTGTCTTAAGTTTTGGAGCGACTTTTTTAAAAGAGTGTGTGTTTTGTTTTAAATTTTGGAGTGACATTTTTAAAAGGGTAAAATTTTCTTTTGTTTGTATTTTTTAATAGAGTAGCAAAAATATAAAAATAGTTGTTTTGTAGTGGCATTTTTAATAATGACATATTTATTATTTGGGGCTTTGCAGTAGCATATTTATAATTTTCTTTAAAAAAATACCGAGCAACATTGATTCACAAAACCTGTGGAAGAAACTTGGAACCCAAAAGGAAATAACACTTTTACTTAATCACAATGGTAAACTATAATATATTTCCATTATGAATTTTTGAGTTTTTTTAATAATCTATTGAAAATTAATTTTATAAATGATCTACTAAAAAAAATTTACAAAACTGACCTTCAATTGTTGATTGGAGCTAGCGACTGAACATGTGGTACACGTGCACTATTCCTACATCTACCCGGGTGTACTACCACCACATCTACTCAAGTGTATTACTAACTCTTCAGTTGCTGACCCGATCAGCGATTGAACCAGTACACTACTGCCACATCTGTCCTAGTGTGCTGCTATATTTTTAGTAGTTGTGCCAGTTTTGCAAAAAAAATTTCCAGCAGATTATTTTTGAAATTAATTTTTTTAATAGGTTATTAAAAAATCCAAATTTATCATAAGACTGAACTATGTATATGAAGACCACAGATCTATATATTGCCATTGTAACATCACGAGAACTTAATAACATACATGCTTAAAACGTAGCTAAATAGTTCTTCAGCATTCTTCAACAGTAATAACAAGAAATAGTTTCTCACATATTACACAGACTACCTGAATCATCCATAGGTTCATCATTCTTATAGACATAAGACATTTATTAGTGACTCGCAACGCATTGACAGAAACCTCTCTAGGGAGCATGTCATGAGCTGTTACTTGGACCATCTACAGATTAGTAGAGTGAAGACCAGGAAGAAGTGAACAAACACATTCAACCATGTAAGTACTAAATGCATATGTAGAATACCAGGTATAGATAGTAACAGCAAACCATATCAAAAAGAAATTCCATCAACTTGTTATTGGTTGACAAGGATGCATAAAACTAGTTCTGGGATTTGCGAGGTGTTTCCATATCGCTCTCTTTTAGGTTCTTGCTATTCAACTAGTAAAAAGTATTCTTTGAAGATGCTCTGAAGATTCTCAACTAGTCAATCTTCTTTAAAGATTCAACTAGGACAAAAGTATTCTCTGAAGATTCTCAACTAGTCAATATCAGGTTACCAAATTTTTTATTAATAATAAAAGGGAAAAACAAATCAGAAAAGTAAGCAACTTTAACTAGTATTTGAAAATATAAGCAAGGTGTTGATGTGGCTAGTGTTCGGATATGGACGCTATACTCAGGCAGGTCCACTGGTGAATAGTCTCCCTTCGAACATCCTACCTTGGATGCTCGTCCTCCACATCCTTATTTTGGACACTGTTGTGCTTAGTGTCCCAATGTGAACCCATTCACTCTTATGACCTGGTGCCCATAGGAGGTCACAAAAGGCGGCTAAACCCTAAATACACTGGACGAAGCGCAAAAGGTGGCTAAACCCTAAGTAAATAGGAGGAGGCCACAAAAAGCTGCCAAACTCCGCGAGTGCCAACTAGACGCCGCCAATCTTGCTCGCCAATTGCATTCCACACCTGTGGCCGTCTCAGGGTCAAAAAGAGAAGTCTAAGACTTGAACTTTCTCAATTTACTTTGGAATTTGTCAAAACCAGCTTGATCTTATTGGAGAGGGTGCAGTTACCTAGCAACCATATAATGAGCTTATGGAGAAGATGCCTATCTAAGTGAACAATGATCGTGCTTGTGGTTCACTAGAGTATTGTCATCCATTTTTGGATTGTCGAGTTTCACTATCCAGATAGGGTGATGCGGCAGTTAGGGCAAAGACAAACCATTCCCCCATAACATTTAAAGTAAGTTATCTTGTATATTGGTATAGATTTAATTTAGAATGTCTTTGTTGTTGTATATAGCAAGTTACAAACAAGGTGGCTAATTTTCATGAAGATGATGCTACTATGTGAGGAGCATTCCCCAATAGATCCTGCCTTTCGAGCAGATGTTACTTGTTCTCTTATAACAAGCAACAAAATCAAATACTTACTGAAGAAATCCAAATTGGTTAGTTCTTATTTATACTCTACTATATTATATTTTTATTTTTTCATATATTTTCTCTATGAGGCTGGGATTACTTTTATTGTTCAAACAAATTTTACTACCTAAATTGCACAAGCAGCATTGGACAGTGTACTGTGTTACTGTTGGTAACCGGACAGTAGATATTTTTGACTCTAGAGAGGGATCCAGCAGTACATCATGATGACATCTATAAACAGATTGTATGTGTCGTATTATATTAACATTTCTAAATGTTTTTAATGCATTTTCAGTTGATTGAGTTGATCTTTCATATATTATTAGTAGGTTCAAAGAATGTCAGTGAGCATGAACTAGATCTTGAATGGAAAAAAGTACCTAAATTATATTCATACAGGAGAAATTATGTACCGATGCCTAAGCAAAAGCATGCCAATGATTACGAAATTTTTGCAATGAAATTCTTTGAAAACCGGGATGGAGCTCAGATGCAAGTGGAAATCAATCCTGTAGGTCTATTATATGTTACTTTTTTATAGACGTTTTTGTCGGTACATGTATATAGTTAATGCAACAAACTAATTATGATTTTTTGTTTTCAAGACAAAAGCCTTGATTATCAAGCTGAATACTTGTACAAAGTATGCACTCACATGGCGAATGAGTTGAAGGAATTGCCTGAGGTTGTTAAGATGTTCATGATTAGAAAGATGCAGTTTGTTGCTTGTATAGTTCAGTTTTTATTGCTAGATGTCTTTTTGTATCTGTTGTGTACATGGTGATGTGGCAAGTTAGTTCTTACAAGTTGACACTTTCAAGTTTTAATATCATATGTTATTACATTGTCTGCACAATGTTTGTTTCAAAGCAGTTATGTAATGTTTGTTGAGATGAACATCAATATAAATAGTTAGTACTTGTTTATATTCTATTGTATGTTTGGTTTGTTTGTTTATAACTACACAAATGATGGATAATCACTTATACATGTCATTGTCCTTTTCTGCTAGCATATTTGTACAATAATGTGATACAATATGATAATAAATTATGATGTAACAAAGACAATTAGATACATTATACAAATAAATTGACATAGAAATTTGTAATCAATGATAAACTAAAAACAATGTAGCAAACTAAACTTAGTGATTATGCTATTCATTTAATTTAACAATGCTATATTTTACATTATAAGGTATGTAAATTAAGATCATTTACAAGTTCATTTTACGAAAGATGTTTTTCATTTACTATATTTAGTTTAAAGTAGTCAAAATAATAATAAGCATGACCACATTTTTTTTGTCATTGGTTTCAATGTATTAAAGAGTATTTCATCCAATCAAACGATTCATCAGAGGTAACAACAATCTATTTTTCTTTATCAATTACAATATATTGTTAACGTACTCATATATGTCATTCAACAATTTACAATGTTTGCATACATCAAGTAAAATACTTATTTACTATGATGAATGATGCTATTTGTTACATTGTGGACGTGATCCATTGCATGTTCTTGAGTTGTGCCCAAATTGATCACATATGCTGCACTGTCTTTGCTTCTTTCTTGCAATGGAAAGTTTTATAGATTCCTTGTATCTTTTCGCCTGTCTCCTTCTCCCCTTGGTTGCAGATAACGGTGGTTCTCTCAAGTTTGCATACTGATCATTACTGTCTTTTGATATTTGTGTTTCATCTAAAGGATCATTTTCTTCGACGTTAAGAACCAAATCAATGCGATGGAATCCTTTCATCACCTTGTCAAAAGCTTCATTTGATATAGCACCCTTTCTAACCAACACCATTGCATTCACCATGAGTATCGTGTGTCGATAATTTTCTAATGTACTATTACAGAATGAGTTGTCATGTGCATCAAAACTTGCACCCAGCCGAGCTAACTTTGTCCATATTTTAAGAATGTATTTTTCTGAGATATGGCTCACATCTAGACAAGTGAAGACCTTAATGATGTGCACATAGAACATCCCTGCAAGTTCATTAAGAAATCAAGTTTATGTTATAACAAGTAGCAAGTTTTTATAATTTTTTTGATATTTTTCAAAAAAAAATTGTTGTAGAATACCATTATGCTCCCAAGTTTTGCACTCACATTTGTATTCTTAGTTTATTACATCAGTTGTTACTATAAAATGATGTTGTGCCCAATCATGCCTGGCTATATTCTTCCTATGTGTCAGTATGTGTTTACATCAACCATGTCTTACTTTAGAGTGTATGCAGTACTAGAGAATAGGTTATCTTTGAACTTTTTAAAAACAGATCTAGTGTAGACTTTGCTTAACTAGTCTTCAAACAAATACATTGTCATCTTGTGGGGTATTTCCTGCATAGTAATACGGTTTTTTTGGGTACTCTTTTCATATGTTTCGTGGTCCTCCTGCTGCTTCTTAATTTGAATACAATGATTTAGTTCTTAAACAAATTTGTGTAGAGATGTAGAGTGGTTCACGAATGATTTCTTAACAATAGCATTTATGCTCTCACTTCTCTATGTCGAAGTCATACAACCAAAGAAGGAGTCCTTAAAAAATGCTGATATCCATCGTTCTCGATCTCTCTATAGAGCATTCAATATGGAGCTATCATGAAGCTTATTCCCTGCTACCATTTGTGTCCATGCTGTCTCAAATTCTCCAACTATGAGTGGATGGTTTATTACAGCATGTAGTTCATTCTTCAAATCAGTTTTTTCTATATATAACTTTGATAGAGCCTCCTTGCTCTTCTTCAATACATGCCATTTGCAAAGTCTATACTTTGTGTTAGGGAGCATATCCCTGATCGCTACCTCCATGCTTGGGTCATGGTATGTGAATAATAAAACATTCGTTGAATCTTCATATAGAATTTTAATGTAGTAGCAAATAAAGTTAGAAAATTTTGCAAAATATATATTTATATTGTTATAGTATATGCACCTGTGAGTATTCCCAAAAGATACTTGTTGCCCATATATATCAAGAATGTCCTGAACAACCACTTGAATGTTTCTATTGTCTCATCCCTTATTAATGCACATCCAAAAAATACCAGCTGGAGGTGATGATTCACACCTAGGAATGGCGCCAAGGACAGGTTAAATCTATTTGTCTTGTAAGTGGTATTAAATGTTACACAATCCCCAAAGTGTTGGTAAGAAGCCCGACAGCTTGCTTTGGACCAAAAAAGGCTTCTAATTCTTTCATCACCATCTACATCTATGTCAAAGTAAAAATTTAAGTTTATTGATTGCATTTCACGTAGTATGCCAATAGTTTTAATAACATCACAGTTGTTATTCTCCCTTGCATATTCGGCTGTGTTTAATTGAATTTTAAATGATAAAACAAAAATTTGTTTAACTTGGGGCGCTACATTAATATGCTTACAATACATGAATAACCTGTTCACAATTTCATGCAAAGTGAATAGAACATTTTCTTGTCCTCCATGAATGTTTGCCATTATTGACATTATTTTTCTATGCATGCTCAACGTTGCTGTTGTGCAATAACCTAACCAATCTCATGACTAAGGCGTCGTAAACTTTATGAGATTTATAAAACCTTAACTTAGATGGTGTGAGATTTAATGGATGCGTATGTCTTAGTTCCAACTTTCTAACAACCCGTTTTCCATGTCCATTCATGTTTATCTACATTGCTACATTGAAATTTTTCATAATACTTGATGTTCACCTTTCATGATTTTTTCCTTGATTTTTTAGTTTTGGCATGTATTCTCCATAGCTACTGCAAAGAGATACTCTTTTTATCGCTCCTCCGATCTTCTTTACGTGATTCGTCTTTCCTTTCCTCATCCCAAAAGCAGCATTGAATGCGTATCTATTGTAAAACATACAAGCATCTTCCTCACTGTTAAACGACAATCCAATGGCGGGTACTAGGTTTATTGGAACTATTTCATTATGAAGGATGAATTGAGATACGTTAGGATTAACACATATTAAATTGCTAAATCAAAATTTTTGTACAACAATGAGCAACATATTTAATATTGAACTTGATTTACTGCTCAAAAGTATAGCAAACGAATTCTTATGTTGTAGCAAACTACCATTTAATAAATATCAACTTACATTTGTACTCATTTTCAATCCATACAAGTTCAATTAATAGAATTTGTTAAAATATAGCTAATGATACTTGAAATCGAAGCAAATTAATTGTAATGAAACAATGCAAGCTGGATTTAAAAGCAGATTTACATGTGTGTATGTACTTCATATATGTGACTCATAATTAATAGGTGTAGCAAATCATCCTATGGGATGAATTGAGGCATTATGGGTATCGATATGACAAAAATTCTTTCATCATTAATTTTTTTTTAATCTAGGACAATTGCTATCATCAATTATTGTCATATCATTCCATTTTTTCACGCAAATTTTGCATGTTTCTTTTGTTATTGACCTTAAATTATTTTCTACTGACCTAAATAAGTACAAGTTTATTTGAACTTAACACAATATAGCAAATGAATCTACATGACATAGAAATAAATTGTTCGCTGCAGATAACATCGTTCAATGGTTAATGTAGCAAATATGAACAAAGTTCAATGTAGCAAGTACAAAGTTATCAACAGTGATCATTATAGCAAATGATGATTGTTAATGCAGCAACAATGAGGACATTCATCAAAGTAACTGAGATTTACATGTGTGTAGCTTTTCTGTTGAAGCAAATTAGTTGTACAAGGAGTAGTAAATCCATCTTGAATCATCTCAATTATTCCTGCAGATTCATCAAAATATTGACTGTGGTTTGGAGAAGATGCAGCAACAGTGCCCTCATTGATAGTTGTACTCATGTTAGATTTTAAGACATCACAAGCAATATTTAACATCAAAATATGAGTAGACTCCCCGTTTTTCCTCAACCCTTCTCTTATATGCATCCAAGATCCCCTTCCACACCTCATCCACAGCCTTCTTGTTCAGCTCCAGAGGCATCATGATATTCCCCTGGTGCTGCAGGCCTGAGCTGGTCTCACACCGGCTAGTGATAGCACCATCAGGGTCTGCACCATTCGAAAACACACTCTTAAGCACCTCATCCTTGTCTTGAGGAGCTCTCAACCTTTGCAATGCCAAAATCACAAAATCACACGTCACCTCTAGAAGTTGCCAAACCCCAGTCTACAAATCCACAAGACCACAACACAGGAGCACTAATTATAATAGCATGCACTAGTGAACTTTCTATAATAGAAACTACTTATACCAGAAGAAGTAATATAAGGAAATCTCTAATTAGTCGCTAGAACCACATCTACTCTATTCAGTTCAGTATCAAAGCCCTTCTTCATGCCTTCTTAATAGTCAATCACATAAATCCTAAAATAAAAACAAAATTTCAAGATGTGATAGTAGTGTATCGGTTTAATCGCTGATTAGGTTAGCAACTGAAGAGTTAGTAGTACACTTGAGTAGATGTGGTGATAGTACACCCGTGTAGATGTAGCAATAGTGCACGTGTACCATATGTTCAGTCACTAGCTCCAATCAACGATTGAATGTGAGTTTTCCAAATTTTTTTAGTAGATCATTTATGAAATTAATTTTTTTAATAGATCATTAAAAAAACTCAAAAATTCATGATGGAAATCTATTTAGTTTACCATTGTGATTGAGTAAAAGTATTAAAAGTGTTATTTCCTTTTGGGTTCCAAGTTTCTTCCACAGGTTTTGTCAATCAATGTTGCTCGATATTTTTTTTAAAGAAAATTATAAATATGCTACTGCAAAGCCCCAAATAATAAATAGGTCATTGTAAAACTTTAAACTATAAAAATACCACTACAAAACAACTACTTTTATATTTCTGCCACTCTATTAAATAATACAAACAAAAGAAATTTTACCTTTTAAAAAATTTCACTCCAAAATTTAAAACAAAACACACACTCTTTTAAAAAAGACACTCCAAAACTTAAGACAAAATAAATCTTTGTCGCATCGTCAAACTCACGTCTTGCATCAGAGAAATGAGGTATGGGGAGTGAGAACAAGAGGTACTAGTGGGTGGAGTGGGAACGTGGGGGGCACAATTGATGACATGACCGGGCAGGCAAGTGTTGCGGCACAAGTTGTTTAAGAAAATGTGGCAAATAAGGTCACATTGCGCGTGTAGAAGAAAAGAGAAGCAAGACCGGCTAGAATCGACATGGAGTGGCAGTACAAGCACATGAGAGGGTATTGGAGGATTTGGGAAGGAAATTTGGAAGTGTTAAAAATAAGATATGTATAACTTCTTTCAAGAAAGTTCTAGAAGAAATATGAAATTATTAAGTCAAGATATTTTGCAAGAATGTTCTAAAACTTTATAAAGTTAGACATCTTACAAAGTCCTAAAATAAACTAATGTTTTACATAGTAAAAACTCTCTAGAAAATTAGAGAGAAATGCAATTTTACAAGGGAGTCTAAAAAGTTTCTAGATTTGTCTAGTATATTTACTAGATTTGTGTGGTTAGTACTTGCCACATAGCAAAGATCTAATGGTCATTTAAGTCCATAAATAAAATTATCATGTCTCATTTAGATAAGGTCATAGCACTTCTCTATCTAGAGCTATGTAATGTTGATTTGTTTATAGATATGTTGTTTGTCTTGTGGGTTGTTGAAGTATTTGTAAGTCACCAACTATTTTAAGAACTCTTTTAAAAAAAATGATGATAGCAATAAATTATCTTTCCCTTAAGTCTTTTAATTAATATTTGATCCAATTTAACTAGATTAAAGCTAAAATGGAATAGGGATTTGATTTTTATTTGTATATTAATAAATTGTTCTAATTATAATTATAATTTATTTTGACCTAATAAGAATACAAAAAAAAATCCTAATTTATAGTAATTTAAAATTAAATTTCATAATTTCAACTCAACTTATTTTTCCTAAACCTAAACTAATATTATAAACAACTAAGTCAATCAAAATTAACTAAGAAATAAGAAATAAATCCATAAAAAAAAAAATAAAAAAAAAACCCAACCCACCAACCCCGCACATCATCATCTCCTGCTTCCCCACACCCACCACCAACTCCACATCTCTAAATCCTAAATAGACACATATACACCTCAAGAACCATCTCTAAATCCTAAATACACACATATACACCTCAAGAACTATCTCATGGCCGCGGCCACAGCCATCTCGCTGCGCTTCCACTCGTCCACGGCGCGCCATGGGCCGCGCGGCGGGCGGGCGCGGGCAGCCACCATCCGGGCGATGTCGGCGCCGGCGGCGGCGGCCGCGCTGACGCAGGACGACCTCAAGCGGCTCGCAGCGGTGCGCGCCGTTGAGCAGGTGCAGAGCGGCATGGTGCTCGGCCTCGGGACCGGCTCCACGGCGGCCTTCGCCGTGGCCGAGATCGGCGCGCTCCTCGGTGGCGGGAAGCTGTCGGGGATAGTGGGCGTGCCCACTTCGAAGCGGACGTTCGAGCAGGCGCAGTCGCTCGGCATCCCGCTTGCCACGCTCGACGAGCACCGCCGCATCGACCTCGCCATCGACGGCGCCGACGAGGTCCACCTTGGCCTGCTCTTGATGGCTTCTTCTAACTCGTTTCTTTAATGCTTATGATTGGTTCGCGCAGAAAGATTGGATTTTTCCACTGATCAGTTTTTTTTTTCAATTGGTTCTTGGTAGTTAGTACCCAGAATTGTTGCTCGGCTATTAGCTATTGCTAATGAGTCTTTCTTGCATGGAAGATGATGGAAGATGAGGCTATTACTATTTAAAGAGGAAAGAGGAGACATTTGTTCTTTTTGTCTAGTTATTTTTTATTTGAAGAAAAAGATGAAATTTTTGTGCTTGTTTGCTAGCTTCGGAAAGGGTGTAGTAAAGATGAGAAACTTTTAGTTTGTTCTCGCTTTTCAGTTTGCTAGTGTTTTGGACTGAGTCCATGCTTCTGCAACAGCAATTCGGCACATTTACTTGCAAAATGAGAATTAGCTTCATTCTTAGAGGCTATATAGTACCTGTCATTATAGCTTGTTTGTCAATTCAGATATTACTTTTCCAGGAGAAGGACCAGAATCCGTGGGCCGTGGCTTGTTAGGCGCAATTTGCTAGTGAATGTGTTGATTTTGCAGTAGGTGTAACTTTGTGGGTTCTCCTTGCACACTTTATATAATACATCTTAGGGTTATGCAGTCCTCCTGCATTTGCATTATTGTATTAAAAAAAAAAAGAAAAGGAAAAGATCTGCGTTCATGCATTTCTGATGCAGCATGAGTTATAGCTATGGAGCTGGCCATTTTAGTTTGACTGTAATGAGCATTTAAAATGTACTGAATTAGTAGGACCATATGTATCTTGAAGGTTGAAAGAAGTAATTATCCAGTAATCAAGTGTTTCCAGAGGGATGATAACACTATCAAAGTAACATTGTTATAAAATGTGCTAAGAACCAACAGCCATACAATCAAGGTGTTAAGGTGTGTTTCTGAAGTATGAAATGCTGTTTTCCTAATCAATTGTAGTGACAGCTGATCTCTTTTGTTGCTACTGTGATTGCTTCTTGTTTTCAAGCAACTATTCTATAACCAACTTCTATTTGGTACTGAAGCAGGTTGACCCAGATCTTAACCTTGTGAAAGGGCGGGGAGGCGCCCTTCTCCGGGAGAAGATGGTCGAGGCTGCATCCGACAAGTTCATTGTTGTTGTTGATGAGACTAAACTTGTAACTGGCTTAGGAGGGAGCGGTCTAGCCATGCCAGTGGAAGTTGTGCAATTCTGCTGGAAGTACAATCAGCTAAGGTTGCAGGAGCTGTTTAAAGGAGAAGGATGTGAGGCGAAGCTCAGACTGAATGAAGGTGGCAAGCCATACATCACCGATAACTCAAACTACATCGTTGACTTATACTTCACAACACCAATCAAGGATGCTTTAGCTGCGGGGAAGGAGATCTCAGCTTTGGAAGGAGTTGTAGAGCATGGGCTATTCTTGGACATGGCTACTTCGGTGATCATTGCAGGAAAGGATGGTGTGAGTGTCAAAACAAAGTGAGTTTAGGGTAAGTCGTGGTTGCTTGGGTTGAATTACAATTTTTCTCGATGTATAAGCTATTGGTGTAGGAACAAGCAATAAGATCCTTTGATAAATGTATTTGCCTCCAATGTTTCATTGGCACTATTTCATCTACATTTAAGTCTGACGGATTGTTCTTTTGTCGAAAAAAATAATATTTTACTTGGTCGAGAAATTCTGTTAAAGGTTCATACAACCATACAAGTAATATTTATGTGGTCGTGATATGTTTTCTTGCAATAAGATGAAAATCTTCCAAAGAGTGACCTGTGTAGATCATTTTTCAGATACCTTCTACTACATAATTTTGAATAAATATGACTTCTACAGAATTTAGCAGATAACTTGAAGTCTTTAAACAAGCAACATAATGAACTCAAACAAGCAACATGATGGATACTGCAATGCTTTACAGAAGATGCCACTGTTGAAATGCGCTTTCAATCTTAGCTTATAGAATGCAAAACTTTGAAATTGACAAAGCGAGGAAGCATGTCTGCGGAGGCAAATTTTGTTAGGACCACCTCAAGCGTCGCCGTCGGTTGGACAGCTTTTGAATGTTGTCTCATGTGAGTAGTCCTCTCAGAAATTCTTTTCCATGTTTTCAGTGTACTTTCGTGCATACTGCAAGAGATCTTAATACTATCCAGGTGCAGAGCCAAAATCTTCACATATGAGAGAACTAACAGAGGAGAAGAATTAGGCTGTTATTCATGTGCCATTGCAGCACATTTGTTCCAGTGTCGTCCTGCTGTGTTTTGTCATTTACAGAATTATTGTATCAGGCTTTGTCAAAGGTGCCTGTAAAGAAAAAAAGATGGAAAGATGCAATCAAATTACTGGTGTGGCTTCAGATCAGCTTGAACTGAATAACTGAAGAAACTAGTGTGCACAATGGTCAAAAAATAAGCAGAAAAGCTCATCAGTTGTGGCAGAGAATTTGTTAGCATTACTACCTGTTCTAAAAGATGGTTTGACGCAGCAAAAGAATAGCTACAATATAAGATAGTTTTATTATGAATTACCTTTATTTGAAAAGTTTGTGTTTTGTTTCCGTTAAAGTCCAAATCTAATTTCAGTTGTTTTCTATTTATATATAGTTTCCTATTTGAACTCTGTAAGGAGGACTATAAATATATAAGGCTATTGTTTAGCTTGAGAACAAACAATTGAGAATAATAAAATTATCTAACTTTCTAAGTTATCAGAATGTCTAGGTCCGATATTGTGATGGTGTGTCATCTAGTTTACCTCTTTTCTATCCTTTCTTGCGCCTCTTTCGATTCTAGCACCGTCTCGCTCACACCCATGTTACATTAGTTGGTATGAGTGGAGGTTCAAATCCATGGCTGTTGGGCATTATCCAAGAGCTCACTTTGTGTATTCTTCATCCATGTTGTGCCATAGAGAAAAACTGATGAGGCTACTAATCATTGCTACTGAAGCAGTTGAGATCAATGTTGACCTATCAAATCAAGAGTTGAGACGTCACATGAAAATCCTTACACGACAAATAGTAACCATGCAAATTCAAGTGGCAGAACTTGCCGGTGGAAGGAAATGGAGGAGCGTACTTGCCAATTATAAAGAGAAAGGCGCTGGGGACAACAGTGATGACTTTTTATACAGTTTGCAAGGGCAATCTGAAGTCAGATCGTGCTATGCTGGTTATCCATACGGTTGGTCCTACATTGCTTGTGGTGATTTTGGCATACATAGTCCTTCAAGATCGATCTACCAGAGTTCTTGGGTGAAATTTTAGCTGAGAATTTTGTTGATCGTCTTGATCAAGTAGAGATAATCTTCAAATATAGACAATTTTCAAAGGAGATACGTGTTCTTACAGTCACCATGTACCTAACATGTTATGTGTCTACTTGGTCGAAGCTATTCCAAAAGAACTGCAAGATACATTGCAAGTCAAACATTGTGCTTTGGCCAATCATGAAAGAGAGATGAAAAAAGAGGTTTTCTGTAGATAGTTTAACTACGAGCAGAATTTTTTTACGCATCAAAAGAAAATTACACATGCAGTAAGTATTCTTTTTCTATTAAGATTATCTTCAGTCATAGCTTCTAGACTTCACATAAAAGATGACAATATCCGTTCTTCGTTTACAATAGTTGCTCCCAAAAGTGCTATCAATTATAGTAAGAAGTTAGTAGCAAAATTGATGAGCACAAAATCAAACGGACATATTCTCTTCACCAAAAACACAAACAAATATAAGATTGTGTTGGCACATCTTGTCTAATTTACCCCTTTTTTTTTCATAACCTCTTTGAATTCACCCACTGTATTACGCACACCAGTGCTACATCATGGTTTATTTAGAATCTAAGCAGAGACTAAATTGACAAGGACACCAGATTTTATAGTTTGGAATGATCGCACGGGAGGAGGCGGTGACGATCGACCATCCATCGCTCAATCACACGGCTACAAACAATTATAGAACTGTCACTTGGTGCAATAGTAATACATAGAAATGAGTACTTAGTGGTTCATATGATGCTGCTGTGACTTCTAACAGAAGAACTGCAAACACAGGCAAATCCATTTTGAGGTGAGCAAACACATAATCCATGCTCTCCAATCTTTTGCCAAAGATTCTACAGATGGCCACGAAAAGGTGAGCAAATTCAATTCACAGCTTTGATATAAGAGTGGAGAGCATGCAATTTTGGGCAGACACACACAGGAGCAGCAAACAGTGGAACGCTAAATATCACCAACCGTGCTCTCCGCTCCTATGCCAAAGATTCTACAAAATGACCAGTTCAGAGCTAGACCAATTCAGAGCTTTGGCCTAGTGGTGATACGCTGAAAATGTCAATTGTGCATCCCTGGGATCATGCAAGAGGCAACTCTAAAAAAACAAAAATCAGAATGGCAACATCACAACTATATCCAGATGACAGCAATATCTTATCAAATATGTTGTTTGATACAGTACAATGTTAATCTACATCAAAGAATTTGTTTATCTCCAAATCTCAACTTGCTGGTCCAATTTCAAGTAACAATTTCACCTGATTTGTTGCTAGGATTTAGAGAGAGAGAGAGAGAGAGCAAGAATTATCTTTCAACTAAGCAAATGGCATTAGTACTCCACAAGTTGATGCCTGAAATTTTCTGGGCACCTTGAACAGAATTTCAACAAAGACCAGTCCAGGAACACTGACAAGTATTGGAAAAACTATACAGGATATATTGAAGCTAAGATACAAAACTAACAATGGTTTAGGTTTGCATTTGCAGGCCTCAAGCTACAATCCGGTTTCTTTGAAACTCTTCGACAACCATATGGCCGTCTCCCTTGGAGACGCCTTCCCGGGTCCGAAAGGCTTCACTAAGATCCCCAGTTCTTCGAATCTCTCCTGCTGTAGTAACTGGGCACTGAACTCAAGCAAGCCTTCAAGAGCTTCAGCTCTCTGCTTGTAGGATCTTGTGTCAAACCTCTTCTGCCTCCAGTCTGATGAGCTTCTGCTTGAACTGTCAGTGCCAAGCAGATGGAGGCCAGAAGTGTCAGCCCAGTTGTCACTGCCACTGCGAAGCACTTGAAAAGTGCATTTGTCCTTGGTAATAGATCGGTCGAAGATAGATGGCGACGAAAGCCTCATGATGGGGTACAACTGGACGTTAGAAGACGCCAGTGGGAACTCAGCAATTCTGTCGATCCGAGGACTGTTGACCGAAACATCAGGAGATTTCAATATGGTAAGATTGTCCGTTCCTTGTCGCCTTTCAGGAGTTTCAAATATCTGCAGAGGCAGTGATGCTCTTCATGTTGCTCGACCAGTTTGATGCATTGAAGACCTTGATGGCTGAGGCTGGTGGTGTCAACAAAAATAGAAAAGGTCACACCTTATATTTATCGTAGATACTCTAATACAATAATGCTAGAAAATGAACTTACTAAGTGACGAGTTAGAAATGCATATTTTTTTTACACACAGACAGTTAAGAGAGAATCTTTGGACCAAACATGGTTCTTTGCAAGAGGCAATAAAAGGGTGCTCGCGTTCAGGATAAAGTTTGATTAAATATTCCTCATGAACAATGACTAAATTGTTCAAATTGTTGGTTGCATCTACTGGCTAGGGACTGGCAATATCAACAATTGTGCAGTGTGAAGTCTGAGCAATGAAAAATTGACCATGAGTGCTCGGATTATGAACAAGATGCCGCATTTTATATGGTCATACACTTCATACCTCCTTGTGAGCTGTTCTAGCATGGAATGTCTTTGAAAGTTCTAGCCGTCTTCTAGGAGTCGAGGATGCCCTTCTTGAAGCAGGCACAGGCGTCCTTGTTACTCCAGAACACTTCTCATGTATCACTTTGTCGACAATTTTCTCACTGATTTGGTTGCTGTCAACTGATAACTCATCCTTTTGTTGATTTTGCAAGTCTGGAAAATCTTTTGTACTTCCAGTTGAACTAGAAGAGCCATGATTAGCAGTAGGTCTGTCAAGTTTTATGATCCTCTCTACTTTAAATGAATGACTCTTCTTGGGCATCCAATTGTCTTCATCGTCAGAATACGCAGTTCTATTTGTGTTGCATCCTGCAGGAACCTTAGTAGAAAGCAAATTGCAAGTAGGACTCGACTTCAGTTGGACTTGCAACACGTACGGCTGAAGGTGCGGATTCTTAAGTAGTTCTGAAGCCTGCAAAACATAAATTATATCAGGAAATGAATGGATCGATGCAGAAACTAAGAGTTCGGGGAAAAGGTGTAGCTAAAATCAATGTGATTTAAGGTACGCAAATATACTTGGTCTATGATCTGGACTTTTGCGCAACATGCTTTTAATGAGTCCCCTGCTGTATGACCAAAAATAGAGATGTCATGAAGATTTCATAGTTAAGATTCAGAATTATGTCAAATGTAGTGACATTAGTTCACAATGACAGCAGAAATTTCATGTTGGGGAAGGGCTTACAATGCACCAGAATATGTAGCCGGTAGAGGAGCTACAATAGAGTTGTTCATCTTGTTTATCAATGCTTGCACATCCTGATAGCAATAAACATTTGCATATAAGATATAATTTTGCTGAAATTAGTACAACTAATTGAAATCTCATGCAGTTGTGTGATTGGTCTCCATATGATTTAGAATTTTCTATATTTCATCGAGATATGTCTTTTTTTAATACTATAATAGTGAAAATTGATTTTACATATAATTTTTTACTTAATATATATCATGATAGAGTTAAGAGTTTGTTTTGGATACGATTTTTTAGATAATTAATCTATGCTATTGTAAATATAATTAATAAAATAGATCTTTTCTTTTTATCAATTAATATGGGATTTCTAGCAATTTTTCTATGATTAATGTGAAAATTTTGAGTATCTTTTATGTAGGATCAGAATTAATATGATGTTTTCAACGTCATCATAATTTATTATATAATAAATTATCTTTGAAACACCATAACTTACAAGAACCAACTACCAAGGAAAATGGTTGGCTATTACTTTGGCCATTGCAACTTACAAAAGCTTTAAAGGCAGGCTTCAAAGCAGTCATCTCATAGATACAGCAACCTGGATATTGAAGATGTTTAACCATGAAAGGACAATACAAAGTTCAAAAGAAAGACATGCAACTGAGGATTGGGAGAAATGTTTACCTAGAAACCACATATCAGACTTGGAACTATATGGAATATCGGCAAGAAGTTCAGGGCACATATAACTGGGAGTTCCCACAACCTTCAGAAGGGATACATTGTCAAATCATAAGTAATGTAGCAAGAGGAACACATCAAACAGACAAACAACTCAGAAGTCAGAACTTCCTGAAGAAGCTAAATCGTCAGAAGTCAATACTTTAGCCAGCCCGAAATTACCTGTTTCAAACAATATTTTACACACAAAGGGATATATCATTGCTGTCCATGTCAAGAACTGTAAAATTCATAAGATATGATGACATTTACCAAGCCGTATGTTTTGGTCTTTTGTGAGAAATATATTTGAGCACTGAAATTATTTCAAGATATGATAAGTACGCAGCATAATCTGTTGTAAGGAAGAACATAAGGGTTATGCATATAGCAACCTTCACATCACGATGAAGAATATGATTGGCGTGCAAGTAATCAAGTGCCATCTGGAGTTGCACCAGCCATCTGCAAAGTTTCTGCATGCAGAAAATGTGGAGACGACAAAGGGGCAAAGTTCAGTAAGCAAAATTTTACAACTAAGAAAAAATGTTCTAGCTTAAGTTACAAACCTCTTCTGAGAAATGGTTGCCATTAGCCTTCTTAATGGTTTCTGACCTGCACAAACAAGAAAGAATACTCAGAATTGCATTACAGGTTCCAAATGCAATTCACAACTTAACTTCCACAAGTTTATATACATGTCACCTCCCTCGCAGTAACCGATCACAATGCAGACATAGCAACCCTGATGACAACAAAATCATTCCATTTCAAGATATGTTGAACACTCAAATGCTTTAATACAAGAGCAAAGATTGCGATCATCCCACCTTCTCTACCCAGGAATCTTTGTATTCCACAATAAAAGGGTTCCTTACTTTGGCAATGAGCTCCATCTATATGAACAAAATGGTAAATTTTTTATCCATGGTTAAATGCAAGTTTATCTGCAGATTTACCACAAGGCCATGACGGAAAAGCAAACATGGCAAGCCCTAACTTTGTAGGGATAAGTACCCATGCCCTAGAAGACAAAGAAATTTGACTCATTTGGGTATTTGAATTCAAATTCTTCTTGTGGAAGACGATCAGAAAAGTGCCAAAACATGAAGAATACCACAAGAAGGTCCATAGTCCTCCAATTCAGCATTCGCCAAGATTCTGAACAATTTCGCAAACATACTAATTTCAATTTCTAAGACTTGAGATTATTCCATGACATATCACATAAGACCCCGTTTGAATCCCGGAATTGAGTCTGAAATTCAGGAATTGAAATGGCAATTCCATGTCGAATTCTCTGGAATTCGATTATAATTATAATAAGGATGGAGAAATTCCTATCTTTACCCCCAAGAATTCGAATTTCTGTATAAGGACTTCAATTCTCTAATATCTCAATATTATATTTTTAAAACTCAAATTCAAATTTTAAATTTTAAATTTGAATTCCTATATCACTTTTGAAATCATATTTCAAATTTGAATTTCAAATTCAGATTTCAAATTTCAATTTCTCAAATCTAGGTTTCAATTTTAAATTTCATATTTGGATTTAATTTTAAACTTTAAAATTTGGATTTCAAATTTCACATTCCATATTTCGAAATTTAAATTTCAAATTATAGATTTCAAATTCCAAATTTCACATTTCATATTTAAACTTTAAATTCGGATTTAAATTTTAAATTTAAATAATCAAATATGAATTTCAATTAAAAATTTCAAATATGGATTTTAATTTAATACAAAGTCAAAATTCAAATTTTTAGTCAAATTTGAATTTGAAATCTCAATTTAAATATAAAATTGAATATTTTATCTATTTAAAATTTTGAATTTTGAATTTAACCTTGGATTTAAATTTTAAATTTGATTGTAATTTAAACATTAAATTTAAATTTGGAACTTAACATTTAACTAGTAGAATGCCATGTAATCTTATAATTTTGAATGTTGTACATCCAAACACGATATGAAATTAAGTCAATTCCAACCAATTCCACAAGAATTGGAATTGGAATTCCACAAACTAGTTCTAATTCCGAGATCCAAACAAACCCTAAGGGAATAAGAGGGGGTTACAGAGACCTCTTGGTGTGCTGATCGGCGGCACCTGTCAGTCTGGCGGCAAGTCGGATCTTCTTCAAGACATACCTGAACAGAGTTTATGTTTCGGAGAAGCCATTGTTGCGAAGAATGCTAGAACAGTTGATGTATATAAGTAACACAAGAAAGAAAGCATTATAACAAATTGCCTCACCTCTTCTTCTCAACCTTGTGCCTCACCAGAAGAGCAGAGCCAAATGACCCCTCCCAATCTGCTCCAACACCTCATACTGCTCCATTAGTGATACTGATAGCCCACCACGTCAACTTCAGATCAATTATTCTTCTTCCAGCAAATTAAAGAATCCTGCAAAGAAACTGGCCAAGAAAATTAGCTCTCCAAATGGCTCAATAGCTCATGCTATTCCAAAATTTGAGAGCAATCATGATTCTTGGATAGCATGGAAATGGAAAAGAATGACTTGAATTTGATTGTATAATGGAAAGAGATATAAATCAACAACTCCTTTCGTTCTCAAATTTCATATAAGCCATTGCATGTGTAAAAGAAAAGAAAAGGAGAAAATTAAGGATCAAATGAAGGCTGGATGGTTCTGGAACCTCAGCTCAAAATATTCTTTTTTTGCAAATTAAAGAACTCTGCAGGGAAAATTGCCCAAGAAAATTAGCTCTCCAAATGGCCAAAATGGCAAGATATCATTGGCTCAAAAGCTGTGCCATTTCCCAAATTTGAAAGCAAGCAGGGTTCTTGGATAGAATGGAAAAGTACAAGAATGCCTCAAGAACTCCTCTTTTCCCCAAATTTCAGATGTACTATTACATAATGTAAAAGAACAAAAAAAAGGAGATAATTAATGATCAAATAGATCAAGAAGGCATCACATGCCATAGTTTAAACTACAGAGAATTATCTAGAGAGCGAGAGAGACAAAGAGAGAGAGGTAGTGTTCTTGGAAGGACAAAGAATGGATCGACCTGATGGATCCATTCTTGAAACAGTTTGACGCAAATTGACATCTAGAAGCAAAAGAAATCAAGAAATGTTGAAAGAATGGAGAATCTTACCTTAACTGATGTGGAAATGGACAAATGATGATGCAGGGCAGAGAGAGAGAGAGAGAGAGAGAGGTGGGAGGCCGGTACTGCTGTTTATTAATTAATATGGTGATTCGATTTGACTAATTTTTATTTATCTTTAGCTTAATGCTCTGTGTATAGTGTATACCAAATATCCTGTATTAAAAAACTTTTGTTGTAGAATTAAGAAGATCTCTATACGCGTTTCTTGCACAAAACCAACTAATAAGGAGTTTCCAACTTTTTATTTTTGAGGTCAAATAAGGTTACCACCTGCAGATGTTTATAAGACAAAATTAGTACATACAGCACAATTAATTCTTTCTTCACTTTTAGTTAGGTATTTTGTGAAATAATGAATGGAAATGAATTTTTCACTTTTAGTTAGGTCCTTACATTTTCTTTTTTTTCTTTTCAATAAACCCTTAGGTCAATTTTCACAGTTAAATTTGTACATTTTATTTTTTTCTTCTTGTCCATATTTAAATTAGCTGAATTAAAACACAAGTGCAGATGAGACAAACCTTCTTATGGGCTCGAAAACATAATTAAGGAGAAGAAAAAGAATTGTATTAGGATGTATTTAGTCGAATTTAAACTTCTCAATTAAATTGACTTATTATTTCTACTTATAAGCCTAAGAAATCTTTTTTTACTGGTTTCAATTTATTTAAGATTTTCTAGTTCAAAGAAAACTTTTGCGTACAAAAAAACATAAAAAAAAATTAGATATTTGATCACAACTTTAATATATAAACCTATAAACTAAAACTAAAGTTTGATCAAATACTCCCTTGTTCTGTTCATTAGCAGAAGTTAACAGTTAATAGGTACAAAATTGCAATCATCTAATTATAACCAAATCCAATATTAAATGGCTACGACTCATTGGAACAAGAGCCACAGCGTGCATCGATATTATTCAATTAATTAATGGAATGGAATTTTGATTTATAGTCATTTTTATTTGCAAGGTTTTATCTAAAAATACTTCATTTTTTTAATAATTCAACAATTCCCATAGAACTAGTGTTTTTCCAAGTTTAAACTTATCAAACAAACCAGTTTGTAAGGTTTAAGTTTGTAGACTCAAAAATTTGGCTCATTTGATAAAGCCCAAAAAAAATTTTGGCAACAAGTTGAGTTTATTTGATAAGAAATGTGAAAAGAGAGAAGAGAAGAATATATCGCATAAATGCGGGTTAGAGGTTACAATTTATTGTGCTAGATTACCTAAAGCTCCTTATATAAACATCAAAATAAATTAGATGTTTGGCTATAATTTAATCTTATTTTAGAAATTAAAGTATGCCAAACACATAATAGCTTTTTTTGCTTTGCTTTTTTCACTGTATTGGAAGGATGAGCAGTTGAGATGGTGTTTAGACTTTCTTTGTTTAATGATGCTAAAAAGATGCCACACACACGTCTCTTTTTATTGCTTACTAATTAGGCAGGTATACATGCTACATCTTTTCTTGAACCCAGCAAATCTAATCCTTTTTCTTTTATTTTGTTAATACCATTTGTTTTATACCTAATAGTCTTCCATTTGGAAGATTATGATTCATTTTGTATGAGGAGAAGCTGTACAGACTAAGAAATTTGTTAAAAAAAAAGATTGGAATACTGATGATATTTATATCAAAATTTGCTTACAAAATCAGGGCACAGTCAGGTCAGGATTTATCTATATTATAGACTGGCAGTTTGTACAGATCATCTAACCATTCGATCCATACCTATAAAAAGGTATTCCAAAAAAAACTTGTACCGACAAACCAGTTTCTTAGATTTGTTCATGTTTTTTATAACAATAAAATGGATTTTTTTGTACATATAGCCTTATAATTCTTTTTCCCATAAAATTTCAAATCAAAATTCGATCAGTGTTATAGGAAAAAAGTGAAACTTCTAACAAATAAGAAATAAAACCAAAAAGAAAAAGAAAAAACAAAAGTCACTATTCACAACAAATTTCTCTTTTTTGTTTCTCTCGCGTAGATCGAGTTTAGGTTTGAAATTTTATAGAATGTTATATTATTTTGAAAATCTACATTTTTTTGAGAATTTTCTATAATAATTTAATGATATAACCGGCGTGTAACATATTAGCATCCAAACATGGGTTTCACTAGATACTTCTTACATATATATATATAGGGAGACACTATTCTACACCCACCCCTAGAATAGCTATTCTATGCCCACATTCTGTATCGTTGGATCATACATCGAGATTAGGATTTTATTGACGGTAGTAACTACATAAACGGCTCCATTATCCCCAAAAATAGGAACCCACACGATTTGTTATAACCGCACACTATCCCTAAAAAATAGGAACCGACTAAAACATAGCAACCAAAATCATATTAGTCAGTAAATTTACTGGTCGCGTAATATAAATTTATTGGTCGTATACTACAGATTTACTAGACGGACCAGTAAATGTATAGTATATGACCAGTAAATTTACTGGTCACATAGTATAGATTTTTGTCAGTAAATTTACTGATCGCGTAATATAAATTTATTGATCGTATAACACAGATTTACTAGACGGACCAGTAAATGTACAATATATGACCAGTAAATTTACTGGTCACATATTATAGATTATACTATAAATTTTTGTCAGCAAATTTATGGATCGTGTAGTATAAATTTACTGGTCATATACTATAGACATATACTATATATTTTTGTCAGTAAATTTATTGATCATATAATATAAATTTATTGGATGTGAACAAGACGTGGGAGCGCAGTGAAGAAGATGAAGAGGCGGTTAATGCAGATATCGATCAGTAATATTTACTGTTGTTATGGAATAAAACGACGTTAAATTCTTTTAAACAGAGGATAGCCGCTATCTCTATCCAACGGTTGTACTTTATTCTAGTAAGTTAGATCTGACGGTTTCTAGACTGAGTATAGAATAACTATTCTAAGGGTGGGTGTAGAATAGTGTTTGTATATATATATATGAGAAGTATTGAAAATCTACACTTTTTTGAGAATTTTCTATAATAATTTAATGTTCTAATTGGCGTGTAACATATCAGCAGGATATAGGGCATTTGTCCAACCCCAATGCTCTGTAAGTGTTGCCAAGCTAATGAATTTGTTATGTTGAACACTCTGTATGATACAATATTTATGTTTAACAGTACGTCTATGTTTTACAGGAGATATTATTATGTGAGGAGCACCATGCTATGCAATTCTCTGTAGATTTTGGATTAAGCACTGTGATGACGAAGACAGTTGGATTTAACTTGGTTTATGCAAAATTATTAAGATTTAAATCAATTAAAATAGTTTGTCAGTACAATAAAGTTGTTGTAGGTAGTAAATCAAAATTGTGGAAGTAGCAAATTTAAGTTAGCATGACAGTAACACAATTTAATACTATGAAAGTGTTAACTGTTTGACAATTTTAGATATTTATTCCGGTGCTACACTCTAGACATTGGACGGTATACTGTTTCAACTTGATAAACAAAACAATTGATATACTGGATTCAATGGATAGAGGAGAACATGGTGACCCAAATGATCACCACAGTCCAATTTTTGATCAAATCGTAAGTTATTAAGTGTTATTTAACTCAATTATTATGATAATAGTTAATGTATGATATTTTGATTATGTCAACATGTTTTATGTGTAGGTCAAAAGGTTTGGCCAATTGCTTGAGAAAGCATATGGAAAGAGAAAGTTTCCAAATTTTGGACGATTTCGTCGTGTATATGCGAAAACGCCGAAGCAAAAGTTGGCAAATGACTGTGGTTTTTTTGCAATGAAGTATATGGAACTGTGGGACGGGAACAATTTAATAGAAAATATTGACCCTGTAAGTGGCATTTTGTAGTTATGTTACTTTGATATATATGTTTGCAATGCGACAATATTGACATAAATTTTATGCAGGAGAAAAGCACTGAATACAGAGCAGAATATCTGTATTACTTCATATTCCATGCACTCAACTTGCAGAAGGATTTACCAACTTTTATACAAGCAAGAAAACCTGAGTGAACGCCATATTTTTGTACAAATACTCTAGCAATTTCTGTACAGATACAGAATTTTAATGTTTGAATAAAAGTTATGAATGTTTGAAACAAGATTTTGTTTATCATATTGTAGTGACTATCTGTTTTTTTTAATATGGTTGTACACTGAATTGTTAGTGGAAAATATCTACTTATCTATTGATGGTGCAGTGAACATTGTGTAGTATGCACAATAACTTTACTGTAAGTTCAATGCAAATTTACTGTCTGATCAAAAGCAATTAACTATCCTTCCAGTAAAATGGTCGTGCTTGACTATATTGATGATACATTGAGCAGTTAATTTACTGTCTGAAGAGAAAGAATTGTCTGTATGCTGATATGCAATATACTATTCAGAAAATTTATTGTGATCGAGTATAGTGAAAATACATCAACCAATAAATTGATATATCATATTCAAAATATGAAAAATATTACCAGTATAATGTATCTACTGGTCGTTTATATCAATTTACTGGTCGTTTAAACCAATTTACTGGTCTTGATGTATCAATTAACTGGTCAATTACATCAATTGAGATTGTATTTACTGGTCGATTATATCTATTAACTGGTAAATATTTTTGTAATGGCTGGACAATGTCCGCGCATCACAGACAATGCCCGACTTGTGCAAAATGATATGAGCACTTTTTCCCTTTGTATTTACTGATCGATTATATATATTAACTTGTCGTTTATATCCATTTGTACTGGTCTTGATACTTGCACAGAATGTATCAAAATTTATCTGTTCTATAGATTTATTGAGTAATCAGTAAAATGGCTCTATTATAACAGTAAAGTTATGTTTTATAAACAGTAAATTGACTAATGAGAACTTCAAATTTTGTATTGTTGGTACAGTGAAAATTGTTTATTATGTACAATAAAATCACAGTACCATGAATCACAATTTGACTAAGACCATGTCCACATACGGTAAAAATATAAATAATTAATAAATTGTTTTATGTGAGAGTAAATTACTAACTATGGTTCCCAGTGCACGTTCTTGAATTGTGACCATATCGTCCACATTTACCGCACATTTTTTGCTTTCTATTTGACGGTGCGAGTTCTATTGAGGCCTTGTATCTTTGTTGTCTTTTCCTTCCTTTGTTTGAAGATAACAATGGCTCTTTGTAGGCAATAACATCGTCACATTCATTATATGCAGCATCATCTTCTTCGTCTTCTATTTCATCTTGGAGTTCTTGTAACTGTGAGCCCAAGTTTTGAAAAGTTTCTACAGCAATATCAAATGATTCAGCACTCTTTGACGCCCTCCTTATTAGTGACATTGACTTTTTTAGAAGCACTATGTAACGATACAATTTCGATGTTGTGTTGAGGCCAAAAGATCTAACATCGTGACTATCAAATTTAATCCCATCTTTTGCATACCTTGTGTATCTTTTGAGAATGTATATTTGTGGTATCGTTTCAACTTACAAATGCGTCATTGCGCGTAGTATGTGAGAGCATAATATTCCTGAAAAACAATGATGAGCATCATTAAAAATGAATATATAGATTACTAACATAATGATGTAAATTTACTGTATTGTGAATATATTTTAATCTATTAGACCTGTGTGTTCCCATGTTTTGCATTCATAATTGTAGTTTCCAGCACACACATCTGCATGAACAATGAAATGAACTTGGTTCCAAGGAGCCCTTGATCTGCTTGTCCAATGAGTCACCGTGTATGTGTTATCTTCCGTTGAATTCTGCTTTATAACTAGTGCGGTGCTATCAAAAAGTGTTTCTTTGAACAACTTGAATACTGCTCTGGTGTACAATTTACTGAGTTGGTCTTCAAATGGATACAATGTTAATCTAACCGGCTCAGTCTGGACAACAACATTTAATTGTAACACATTAGTGAGTTTGCAATAAGCTTTAAATACTAATAGTAATGCTATTTCACTAGATGTCAAGTATTACCTCTGCATCGTATATCTCTTGGTCCTCTGATTTTTTTCTTGTTTGAATGCACCTGTTCATTTCCAACACAAATTTGTGTAGTGACTGCATGTGATTGACAAAATCTTTCTTCACCAGATTATTCATGCTTTTGCTTCTCTGTGTCGACGTCATCATAGCAAAAAACAATTCCTTAAAGTATGCAGGTATCCATCGTTCTCTTTCATTCCACATTGAGTTGAACACCACAACGTCCTGTAATTTATTGTTGGCAACCATAGATTTCCAAGCATGCTCGAATTCAGCTGGATTAAGCGAACGATTTACAACTTCATAAAATTCATCCTTCAGATTTTCATGAGACGCATATATTTTTGCAAGTGATTCCTTGTATTTGCTCATAATATGCCATTTGCACAATCTATGTTTTGTGTTTGGAAACACTCGCCGTATGGCAACTTCCATGCTTTGGTCTTGGTCTGCGATGAAGGAAAAAATTAGATTGCTCAAGATTTATAATTATTTTCAGGTAATATTACGTCGTATAATATAAAGAGTAAAAGTTGTCCCACCAGTCAATATTCCAATCGGCTATTTGCCACCCATGCATTTGAGAAATGTTTGAAACAACCATTCAAATGACTCTATCCTCTCATCCCTAAGGAGTGAGACACCGAAAAAAGTAGTCTGGAGATGGTGGTTTACTCCAAGGAATGGCGCCAACGGCATATTGAATCGGCTGATCTTGTATGTTGTGTCGAAAGTTATGCAGTCTCCAAAGTGCTGGTAAGCAGAACGACAGCTTGCGTTGCTCCAAAATAAGTTATGGATTGCATCATTCTCGTCTACATCGATGACGTAGTAGAAATTTTCATTTTTTGCCTTCATCTCTCTAAAAAACATAATTAGATTATCGATGTCGTTTGCATTTTCTGCCCTTTTGTTTTCTGCTTTCCTGTTTTGATCAAATATTTACTAATATATTATGATAATAGTAAATAGTAATTTACATTATGATAAAAAAAATTAGTTGATATACCTGTTCAATACATCCCTTGATGAAAACGGGACATTGTCTTGACCTCCATAGAGGTTTGTAAGCACCGACATAATCGCACCATGAGTGACACCACATGACTGTAGTTGTTTTACGAAGCTCAACATTGATTCATCAAAATTCTTGTGTGATCTGTGGAAAACAACTTTCGAGGGTGACAAATCAAGTGAGTGATTGTGGTTCAGCATAAATCTTGTTGCTGTCCATATCCCAGTGTTTATATATTTCTTTATTTTCATCATCGCTTTGCAATTATTTCTCCTAGTTGTCTTATTTTTTTGACGATTATCCCCTGCTGTCGAGCAATACTTTCCCTGTCGTGTGCAATAATATTCACGGCTGGTATTGCTGGAATTTTTTTTGCCCTTTCGAATACCAAAACCAGCATGATACGAGTATCTGTTGTAATAATCGTATGCTTCTTCTTCAATTTGGAAAGTCATTCCCACAGCTGGTATAATATCTTCAGGAATATCTGGTGGCTGTTATTAGGTAGTAAAATTACTTTAATATGAGATCAGTAAATCTATTGAATACGACCAGTAAATTGCTACAACAGAAACAGTAAATTAATCAATAGTACTAGTAAACCGAGGTAAATTTGCTGATGATCAATAGTACTAGTAAATCTCTTTATATTGTGGACAATACGACCAGTAATTTTTTGATTCATGTGTATAAACAGAACTACTAGTTGTATGACATATCGACCAGTAAATTTTTAACTATGTATCAGTAAATTTACTGTAGGGTGCATATCGTCCAGTAAATTTATCACACGGAGAGAGTAAATTTACTAATTATTGTTGACAACACCACCAGCAAATTGTTTGTTCAAATACAATGATTTTTTTATTCATGTGTGTAAAAGGATTTACTATCGGGACATATCGACCAGTAAATCTTTGGCTAACGATCAGTAAATTGCTCGCACAAAGAGAGTAAATTTACTGAACAACACGACCAATACATTCATATAGACCAGTACACATCAAACGACTAGTAAATTTACTATCCTTATTGAATAAATTTACTGGCAGCATCACAATATTAATGCGTATAATATCGACCAGTAAATTTCCCAAAAGTAGAGAGTAAATTTACTGATTACTTTTGACAACACGACCAGTAAATTGTTTGTTCAAAGACAGTGATTTATTTATTCATGTGTATAAAAAGAATTACTATCAACCAGTAAACTTTTAGCTAACTATCAGTAAATTTACCAGACGAAGAGGGTAAATTTACTAATAATCGTGGACAACACGACCAGTAAATTTATATCGACCAGTGCAGGTGCACATCATACGACTAGTAAATTTATTATCCTTATTGAATACATTTACTGGTTGTTCGCCATTATGTAAAATTTACTGGTCGATTTGTTTGATAGTAATAGTTATTATACTAGTTAGGAAGAGAATATACATACATGTGTTGATCCTTCTATTGAATGTGGAGTTGTTAAATCATTTGACTGTGTATTAGAATGATCAAATAAAACTCTACATGTTCCTTATTGTTCTCTTGGGGGTGATGATGTATCCATTGTGTTGTAGTAAATCAATACGACCAGTAAATTACAATTAAAAAACAATAAAGTTAAGTAGTCGAGCAGTGAATTACCTAATTATGCTATTAAGTCTCAGAATTTACCGATGATCGCTTTGAATCTATTGATGATCGAAACCGGCGAAGAGGATGACGATCGCCTCTCTAATGTTTTGGTGGATTTTGGTATCTGATGATGTGTGGGATGAGAGCGGTTTTGCATTTTTTATGGATGATATATGATTTCGGTTACTATTTTTAAGGTAGTTCCTACTTTTTAGGGATTGTGTGCAGTTGAAACAAAACTCCCGTCAGTTTTTAGGGATAATCCAGTGGAAGTTATTGCCGTCAAACCTCCCGTCTGGTAAATTGTCAGTTCCTATTTTTCAGGCAATTTCTACCGTTTGTAACTTTGTAATCTCGGTGCACGATCCAACAGTGTTGAAGGTGGGTATAGAATAGTTATCTTAGGGGGTGGGTGTAGAATAGTGTCTATATATATATACAAACATTATTCTACACTCACATCTAGAATAGCTATTCTATTATACTCAGTCTAGGATCAAATTACAACCGTTGGATAGAGATAGCGGTTACCTTCTATTTAAATGAATTTAATATCATTTTATTCCGCAACAACAGTAAATATTTGAAATGTTTTCTTGTTATTGATCGATATCTACACCAACCACCTCTTCATTTTCTCCACTAGACCACTACGCTCACACGTCTTGTTCACATCTAGTAAATTTATATTATAAGATCAGTAAATTTACTGGCAAAAATCTATAATATATATCTATAGTATATGACCAGTAAATTTACTGATAAAAATCTATAATATATATCTATAGTATAGTCAGTAAATTTATTAATCATATACTATACATTTACTGGTCTATCCAGTAAATCTGTAGTATACGACTAGTAGATTTATATAATACGATGCTGACAAAAATCTATAGTTTACGACCAGTAAATCATAATTGGTCGGACCAATAAATCTATATTATATGATCAGAAATTTATTATTACGGCATGTAAATAGAAAGATGTGATATCTAATAAACAATAAAGTGAAACTAATATAATAGTAAATGTATCATTATGACCAACAAATCCACGTGATTGAAGATATTTCGATTATATATTGACCAGTGCAAATCGTGAACAGTAAAGTGATCTAAAAACGACCAGTAAATCTATAGTATACAACCAGTAAATTTCATTACGACATGTAAACAGAAACACGTGATATCTAATAAGATAGTAAAGTGAAACTAATATAATAATAAATGTATATATACGACCAGTAAATCTATGGGACTAAAAATATTTCATTTATATATCGACCAGTGCAGATTGTGGACAATAAAGTAACTAATATGACAGTAAACTAATATGATTTCGATTCCTATTTTTTAGGCGATTCCTATTTTTTAGAGATAGTATGCGGTTGTAACAAATCGTGATGTGGATTCCTATATTTTAGGGATAATGGAGCGGTTAGACCAATTTACTGCCATTTATGTTAGTTAGTACCGTCAATAAAATTCTAATCTTGATGCACGATCCAACGATACAGAAAGTGGATATAGAATAATTATTCTAAGGGTGGGTTTGATCTAAGGATCAAGATATATGTACGTAAGATAAGAAATATATATATATATATATATATATATATATATATATATTTGCTGATGAACAAATATCTATTTTTTTCTTATCTTACATACATATATCTTGATCCTTAGATCAAACCCCTCTTAGTCTTCTAGAATTCATCTAACTCTCTCTTTAGTTTCTTCAGTGATGGGCATATGTAGGGTGGCAAGGCAATGGTGGCAAGGCAATGGTGGCATAATTGGTCATGAGTTGAGGCGATGGAAGGTGGCAGCCGAGGTAAACAAGTGACAGAATAGCTATGGTTGGGCCGCGTTGTGGTGAGGTCGTGCCGCTACCGTTAGCCGCAGGTGGCAATAGCCGACGAGGGAGAAAAAGAAGGGGGCGGCGCCGGAGGTAGAGATTGAGAAGAAGAAGATGATGAGAAGGGAGAAAATGTGTGAAAGAAATAGAAGATGAAGATTTAATCAAGTCTAGATGTGTGATCTATATTATACAAATTTTTTTTAAAATTTGACATCAGCATCCTAGGCATCCCCATTTTTAAAATGTTTAATCTGGATGTTCTGACTTCAATGAGGGATTTCGGTTAGAACTAGGCTATCCATCTTTATATCATTTGCGTGGCCAAGTTCAGTATCACAGCTTTTAATTTGAACTATCTTTAATTTGTCTCTTTGCAAGAAAAAGGAAAATGCCGCACAACTTTTAATTCATGGGGCCTCAGCATTATGAATGAGTTGATTTGTGAGTTGATGGAAAACTATTTAGTAGTAACGCTGCTTTTTAGTGTTTATTCTTCACCACACAATAATATATCACCATGAGAGAGTTGTTCTTTCTACCCTTTCTTTTGTTAAAAAAATCTAATGTATTTATTATTAGTTAAAAAAGTGCAAATTAGCCCATCAGTTTTTCTGTTCGAAAAAGTGTAGAAACACTCCTAGTAAGAAACAAATGAGCGGTTGTCTGGTCGAAGTCTCCGAATGGAAGTTTGAGATGTAGCGAGGGAAGGAATGGAATCATTTTCTTGCAAGACAAACTTAATTTCTAGTCTTGTCGCAATTATCTATGTTTAGATTAAAGCATATACAATCTCCTTGGAGAGTGAGAAAATTAGATTGGAAGACAATCTTATCTATAATAGGAGCACAACTTGCATTTTTTTTTATTAATGGGTTTGGTGAAGGATCGAGAGGATTTTATCATATGTTCGCATGTATATCAAAATAGTTAGAGTCTATATCTATGTAAATGAACATGAGGGTTTTTTTTCAAACATTCTTTTTTTATATGTATACTTGATTAATACTCTTGTGCTTGCATATGCACAGGTGTGTGTGGGTAAGGATTATTGAGGTGTCTTACTTATGAAATATATATTACCGCCTGTAAAATAATTTCTAAAACTTTAGTGACCTGAGTCTCTCTTTTTCTTTTTCTTTTTCTTTTTGTTTACATGCAATTTTTTTTTTAGAAAGGACTAATTTGTGCTAGAGTGAAATGATGTGCTTTGTCAATAAGAAATGATCACTAAGCTACTAAAGTACTACAATATAACAACATAAGTGGTGTTAGTACTAAGTAGCATTCCCTCCATGGTCTGGCCACCATACAATGCACAACTAAGTACAACATTTTAAATGTGAACAAGTGACATAAGTAACTTATTTGTGTACATGAATGGTTGGAGTATGTGTTTATGTAAAGACTGGAAAAATTATAAATTTGATTCTCGATATCTTTTATTTTTATGTGTGTTTTGTTAGAGTATTTGTGTTGAAACGTATGTGCACATGTGTATGTGTGTTGTTAATATAATAGATAATACTATTTGTAAGAGCAGTATTTTAAAAAAAAAACCTTAAGGTATAAATTAAAACAAAAACCAAACATCATTAAACCTTAAAAAGCATTAAAACATAAATTACGGCACTATCATGGACAACTCACTTCCAGTTGTGAATTACAAATCAAATTTCTAAACACTGGTTGTTGCTTGACCAGAAGATACAGCTGTGGATAACAAAAAGAAAAGAAAAAAAACATAAATCAAGAAAAGAAAATGAAAAAAAAAAAGGTAGAGAGCTCAAACTTCAATTCAAACCAAAGAAAAAAGTGAGATGTCACAATATAACATTTTGGGCCTAAATTATGTTATCATTGAGGCCCATATTAAAAATTTACAATCATATCCAAAATTACTAGTTATGGGCCTAAAAGTACTGGGCCTATATTGTACTATTTGCCATTTTTTCTTTCTATTTAAATATTCAACGCATCACCCGCTTCTAGAATCTTCCAGAGTAGGTTGAGATGCAAAACTAGCTTCACCATATATGTATCCACTACTGTGATACTAATATGCAAGCTCTTCTTTCAACAAAAGATTGCCTCTTCTCTATATTTTTTAGTTGTTTTTCTCTGCTTGTCCATATATATATACTTGGAACCATTACAAGAACAAATCTTATAAAATTGATATAAATAGCTACCGACAAACTAGTTTGCCTTAATCCTATCTTTGTATACAAAATAAAATTTTCATTTAAAAAAAGTTTTTCATCATATACATATAAAGCAAATCTCCATAAATATATACATGCAACCATTATAAGGCAAGTTGGTTTCATGAGCCTTTTTTTTTGTCTGAAAGGAAGAAGAAAAAGAAGTAGAAAAAGTTGTTAATGGATGTAGACCTGTTGAGAGAAAATGTCTCATGACTTTGATTAATATGAGCATACATAATGTTAAGAAATTAACAACTAATTTGTCTGACTAAAGCATTTGTACTACTAAGTTGTTCCTAAAGACAAGTACGCAGAAAGAAACATCCAACATCCCGTGTTTGGAGTATGGACTAAGTAAGTTGTTGCTGAAAAAAATGAGATGTTCATTAATTAGAAATGTTGCTCACCATGCTGTGATGCATCTGTCTTTTATTGTATTTGTTAGGATAAATAAAATCTTTATTTCAGGATGAAATACATAAAATTACAAAGAACTCTATTGTTTCTATAGATCTAATCAGGTCTATAATTAGAATTTAATTCAAATTCTTTTTTTCTTTAAAAAAAATCTTTTGTATGATAAAATAAGACACTACAACACGGAGAACTTTCACGGGTGTTTATAAAATGCCAGCAAATCCATATATACATCATAAAAAACTTTCCCGTGGCATTTAAGTGCCAAGAAAAATGTTGTCGAGAAAAATAATCCCAACGCTTAGGAAACCACGGCATTTTATATGAGTCATGTTTTTACATTTTTCCCGTGTTTACATGCTCTTTTGTTTTTTTGGCCTTTGAGGGGCATATACATATATATAGCTGGGATTGGCATGTATTAATCTAGTCTATCTCCAAACACCAGATATGGTCAGAGGGCATATGCAAATGTGAGGGGGGAGGGGGAGGGGGAGGGGGAGGGGGATGGTGAGATGAGTCTGAGGGAGAGGGAGAGCAGTGGAGTGGGAGATTAAGTGAGGAGAAGGAGATGAAATTTGGAGTCCCACCCAAATTTCAGAAACCCGTCAAAGTTATCTCCAATGTTTATAATTACATTCGTAAACACTAATTTTCTCAGCGCATATAAACATCGTGGTATATTATAAGCTAGCATATGTATATGCCAAGATATTTAGTGCTCTTGTATCCAAATAAATGCTGGGCTATTGTTATTTGATGGCGTTTACGTCAAATACTATGTTAAAATAAATGCCGGCTAAACTCAGTTAGTTTATAGTAAGAGGCAACTCCTCTTTAATTTAAATTTTTACAAATGAAATAAAAGTCGCTTAACATTAATTCTATATGCTATTTTGAACAAGAGAATAAAAAACATGAATTCTACAATATCTTTAGTTAGAACAACTACAAAGGCCGATTAACTCCATCCATGGATGCAAAGTTCACTTGTACTTGAACATTAAATTAATTCTAGTTACCATGCGAACGATTATCATTTGTTTTGTTTGATAAAAAAAAATATCATTTCTCATAAGCATATACGTGGAATCTAAGTCTAATAGCATTATTAGTATTCTATAATTAGATAATTTAGACTGTGAGTTCATATTTTTTTTAACCTGTTTTATGGAGAGTGAATATTACACAAGATAATCTTGTTTAGACGGTATCAGAGTCGTGATGGGCGCCGACGCCTTTCGTTTTCTTGATCAAATGGAGTGTTCAGCTATTTATTTGTTTCATAATTACCATGCATCCCTCTTAATTAGGGAATCATCAAAGATAATTCTATTTAATTAAAAAACCTTCTATAGAGAAGAAAAAAATACATTAATACATCATACAACTGGATGGAAAGCCGAAACAATGCAAATATATTAATGAAAATTATATAGCTTATAAACCTATGTGACCAGTGAGCCAAATTCTTATGCATAAAAAGGATTTTAGAGTCTTGAGATCTTATGCGAGCGGCTCCCAATACATCTCATCTTATATATCTGAAATCATCCATATGAAATCTAATAGTTCTGTAGGTCCTCCTATATTTAGAAATCTTCTTATACAATTTTCATCCGACAGCCAACAAATTATGTCCAAATAATTAATTTTTGTGCACAAACAAATGAAATAATTAACCAACAAGTATTATGGTTGATCTATGATTAATGATTTTTTTTTGTCAACGCAAGGGATATAAGAAGATAGAGAAAAAAAAAACTTTTGCAAGGATTCCTCCGGCTTGAGCTTCTGGCCAGAAGCTACTATATCATAATTTGACTACGATCTGAATCACAGTTTGACGATGCTTGACAGGGTCTGACTCATGTCAGGAGCGTCTCACAAAAGTTGCTTCCGATGGCAAGATGAGATTATGAACCAAAAGACTAAACGAGTAAAGTATGAAGCAAAAGATATGCCACCAGAAAATTTTAAATTTTTGTGTATGTTATTGAGTTTCTCGTTAATATTTTTAACTTGGTTCTACTTTGATAATCTCATAGATTACAAATTTGAAACTTTATAACGGCACATAACAATATTTCTTGAGAAAAATCATATACATGTACTTAGGGGTGTGCATTCAGGAAATTCGATTTTTCTGTTCAATTTTTTTGATTTTTTTTAAATTTCAGTAATGCAATTGCATACCATATTTACCAAATAATATTTTGGTTCGGTATCGATAAAATATCAAATTAATTTAGTACGGTATTGGTAAATACCAAATTTATCAAATTAAAGTGAACCTACATAATTTTTTTATTTATGATTTAAAATACCACATAATAGTATAATATCAAAGATTTGAAATAATTAACAAATAAAACTAAGTACCAAATAACATTAAGTCATTAAAAATTCATGGGTTGCTCCATACTTAGGTTAGGGATGAGTCACGGAGTGGTAGTTAGTAGGTTTTTTTTTTTTTGTTTTTTGGATGATTTTTGGTTTCGGTTTTTCTTTTGGTTTTTTCGGTATTTACTAAAATCATATCAAATATCGTGAAGAACATAATTCCCCACAAAATCAGATATCATATACCATATAAATCAAAAATTTTAGTTCACTTCGATTTGATATTTTTGGTTCGATATTTTCTGTTAGGGACATAATTGCACACTCCTACATGCACTCACTCTCGGGCGGATCATCCTAAATTTCATCTGTCGGTTCGGCATGGCAAGGAATATCCAATTTTATAAGCTTTTGGAAAAATTATTCTTTTTTTTTTTTTTTGTAAACATGGATGGTGTCAAGGGAACATGATGTGCTACCAAATCCTGCCATCAAGAGGCTCGCCTCAATAATAGTGCCAAAATCCAGCAAAGCTAGAGTTTTACCTCGCCAAGCCTAAATATATTTAGACCAGACGGGTTAAGAGGGCCATGATCAAATATTCAGATCAGGACAATCCAAACTTTTTCATTATTAAGGGAGCAATTATCTGAAAGAAGTCTCTTACATCGGAGGATTAATTGAACAACCAACCCTCCCGCACCATTGCGCTACCCCTATGTCAAAGCTCCTTTCAACCCTGTTCAGCACTATCTTTTCTATATATTTTCGAGGTTCTATTGCTACCACGGGTTGATATGAACACGCCAGTGAAGGACGTATTCATGGAGAGTAGCCCGATCTTCACGATATAGAATCTGGATAACTAGTATCTGAAGATACTTAAATAACTAGTATGACTTGATGAAACGAGATAACCAATCACTTGCAAAACAAAAATCTGCGTATGAATGAATTCGCCCAACCACACTCTAAATTACCTATCCACATGGCTACGCATGAAGTTAACGCACAGATAGGATAATCACGAAAATCGTTCAAGCAATTCCAAAGGAAATCACAAGAACAAAAGATGGAGAGATTCAACGTTCAACTAAAACTAAGACTTTAATCTGAAATTTCAATATCAATGTCATATATCTTGTATCTTGTATATCAAAAATTATGATCATGCATCTCTTTATATAGAGGATAATATGTACAAAAAATAGAAGATTAAACTAGCATTCTAATCTAAATATAATTCAATATGGAATAAAAATCTTAACAAATTATAAAAGATAAAAGAAGTTTGGAATAAATATTCTCCGAGTTGGATTCGGATTCGGACTAGACTTTTTCTTTCTGTACAATCGTTACTCTTTTAGGTCTTGGTTGCATACGATGTCAGAATTTAATGATTCTTGATGCGTTGGAAAGCTCTTTCGAATATCTTTCCACAAGTACTCACACAACCAAATTGGACATCTGTGTTGAGAATGGTGCTTGGTTGAACTTAGACTGTCGCTTGGTCGGCAGACTACATGCCGAGCAAAATTCTTTTGGTTGTAACGGTTGCAATCCTTGACAGAATCGAATGATCTTGGACTTGTTGGAAAGCTTAGGAGATACTATTTCCACTCAGTAGGTGTAAGACCAGATTAGATGAAGTTATTTGGCCTATACCTGGCTATATTCTTTCTGTTATTCTTTCTCTCTCTATTCCTGATCAATGTTAAACAAGAGCTATTAGGTAGCAGTATATTCTGATCATATTTTAATTCTTTAAAGAACAAAATCACCTGTTGATGTAGTTGTCTAGCCTTCACTCGAGTGATTCGTCATTTATATTTCTCGGGTCGAGATCTAGTGCTACTTATGTTAGGGATGTCCTCATCACGGACTTATCCAATGCTGCAACAAATTGCAAATTTTGTTATATTGAGGTTATATTGTCTGTTGTTAGGTGATCGTACTGCTAATTTTAGAATTTAGTTTAGGAAACTCTAACTTCGAACTTCATGAGGCTGTCTAATTGATGGGTGACCTGAATAATATGTCTGGTTGGTTGTAAGACGAGTCCAAGATTGAAACTTACCAAAAGATTCTTGTCTGGTGAAGTATGACTTGATTTGGAATACTTAGTCGGTGACCTGATTTTCCACCTGAAATAGGCACGTGAGTTTCCAGTCATGTATAAAAACATTAGGCCCTAATTTTGAGCTCTCAGAAAAGCCGGGCGAGGCACACTATAAATATCAACCAAACCACATCCATGTGCATTTCAAATAGACTCCAGACCATACAATTTTGTGTGAGTACACGAACCAATCAACCTCTACATCTCAAATAGAATCTTCAGTTTTTGTTCTGTTTTTTTTTTGCTTGAAGTAGGCATGTACTTTTACAAGCATCCCTACGAGGACTATCAACTCGAGTTTCAGCATCCAAAAAAATCAGGTGAAACATATTATGAATACCAATCAAACAATATATATGTGTATTTTTGACAACATCCATTCTCCTTATAATTTTCTGGAAGTGCACAGATCAAATAGCCTAAGATCTCTATCCCTAAATCTAACAACAACAACTGAACATATGACCCCTGGAAACTGACGTGTCACCGGACACGACTGAATTAAGAGGCCTTTCGGCATGATCCTACAGCCCTTATCCAACCAATCTAAAAAAATGGCAAAAAAAAAATCAAATCAGTTTGATGTGTCACCCAACTGGTGCATGGTTGCAACGAACAGCTGAAAAAAGGTCTTGAATCAGACAATCACCATGGATCGATCAGTAATCACGTCCGCATGTGAATTATAACGGCATGCATGATGTGTAAGTTTTTGGTTTTCCGGCCAATCACACACACAGACACACAAACTGTATTAGTTAAACTAATCCTCATTTAAACAAACTATATATATTAAGAGTATATATTTTCCTCATTTAAATCATCTGCCTCGTTAAATAGTAAATACCATGATTAATCACAAATAAATTATTTAAGATAAACAATTTGGCTTTCTAAATTAACATAACCATAAAAATTACACATGCACATAAACTGTATTAGTTAAACTAACCTAACCCTAAAAAATTTTCGTGCACAACAATAAAACCTACTGTGATTAACAAAATCAACTACTTCTTTAAATAACTAAATACCATGATTAATCAAAAATAAGTAATATAAACCAAATAGTTCAACTTTCTAAATTAACCTGCACTAAAAAAATATACATACACAGAAACATTGTAAACTAATTAACCTTGTATAATTATAACCTACAATCGTTAAGAATTTAAATAAATTTTCGCCCACAACAAAAGATTAAAATTCTACACAACAACACAATCACAAAAAATGTTCATGCACAAAAATAAGACCTACAGCGAATATCAAAATCATCTATGTCTTTAAATAGTTAAATGCCGCGGTTAATAAAAAATAAATTATATAAAATAAACAATTCAATTTTGTGAAGTAACCTAACCCTAAAAAATATACATGCACATAAACTTTGTAAACTAATTAACCTAACATAATTATAATCTATGGTCGTTAATCATTTAAATAAATTTTCATCCACAACAAAAGACTAAAATACTACACAACAACACAATCACAAAAAATATTCATGCATAAAAATAAGACCTACAGTGATTAACAAAATCATCTATGTCTTTAAATAGTTAAATGCCATGGTTAATCAAAAATAAGTTATGTAAACTAAATAGTTCAACTTTCTAAATTAACCTAACCCTAAAAAATATACATGCACAGAAACTTTGTAAATTAACCTAGCATTACTATAACCTACAGTCATTAAGCATTTAAATAAATTTTCATCCACAACAAAAGATTAAAATACTACACAACAGCACAATCACAAAAAAATACTCATGCATAAAAATAAGACTTATGCTGATTAACAAAATCATGTATGTATTTAAATAACTAAATGTCATGATTAATCAAAAAATAAGTTATATAAACTAAACAGTTCAACTTTCTAAATTAATCTAGACCTAAAAAATATACATGCACACAAACTTTGTAAACTAATTAATCTAGTATAATTATAACATATGGTCATCAAGCATTTATATAAATTTTCATCCACAACAAAAGATTAAAATTCTACATAAAAGCATGTTCTCCTCCAACCTGCCTTAAGATGATATCACTATGAAATAGTTATTTCTACCATCTAGTTAAGTACTAATGACATAACTAACAAAATCATTAAGTAAAAATTGGTCGAATTTCAATGAAACTTACTTTTTTTTTAAAATGATATCAATATAAAAATGGTTCGACTTCCAAAATTAACCTAACTCTAAAAATTTACGTGCAAATTAGCTTTTTAATCTAACTAACCTAACATGAATCAGACCTACGGTCATTATGCAAATAATTAAATATATATCCAAAAAAATTAAAGTATTAAATAACAGCATCTTCTCTAATATGCTTTAACATCATATCTCTATAAAACAAATATTTCTTTCATCTAGTTAGGCATTGATAACGTCATCAAAAAAATCATTAACAAAAATATGGTTGCATTCCCACAAAATTTACCTTGTTTTGAAAAACTTCCCTAACTCTACAATTTTGATAATTGTACTGACTGAAAATTATGGCTAAATTTTAATTATTTAATTTGAAAGCAAATAATTAAATTTACATCTGCAAAAAATTAAAGTATTAAACAACAACAGGTTCTCTAACATGCTCTATCTAACTTCATATCCTTATCAAACAAATATTTTTATCATCTACTTATACACTAATGACATAATTAAAAAATCATTAACAAAAATATGGTTGGATTTCAACGAAACTTATCTTGTTTTGAAGAGTTTTTTGGATCTACAATTTTGATGATTGCACAAACTGAAAAACGTGACTAAATTCAAAATATTTGAATTTCAAAATCAAAATTTGTGTGTGTGAGAGAGAGAGAGAGAGGAGTGTGTGAATGAGGGGAAATGGAGGACCATAGTCGAGCAGGAGAGGAAGAAGGGAGTGAGTTGAGCTGGCAACAATTTGTCAAGTGCTGGAAACTGACAAGCCACTTGTTGTGGTTCTGAGTCGTGATAAGTGACTTGCATGTTTTCAGCACTCGACAAGCGATTGTCGTCCAATTAACACGCGACAGATTACTTGTTGAGTCTCAAAGACAACTCGAGAAGCTAATGTGATATGTGATTTTTCTAAAAAAAAAATATAGGATAAGTGTAGGTTACTTTTGCAATTTTTTTTACTATAAATTATTTCTAAAAAAAGTTCTCCTCCTTTCATATCTCAAAACGTTTTGCCAAAAGTGTAATACACATACATCTAAAAGGTTGCATATCAAACCAGTCTAGGATCGGAGAAAAAAATATTCTTTGTTGTTTTGGATTCTAGTATTAAAAACAAGGCATGAAGTAAAGTTCATAAATAGTCTCATTAATATATTTTATTGGTACCTTTTTAGTTCTTTAAACCACATTATTTTTTTTTAAATATTAAATAAAGAGTATACAAGGAAAGTGGTGTATAAAATTATCTCGAAATTGTAGAGTGACATATATTTAATAACAAAACAAGAGAACTAGAATGACATTTATTTGGGAATGAAGAGAATATTGTCTATTATTCTTTGATATATTTACATGTGTTTCTTTCACTATGACAAGATGATCCTTTGGTATATATTAAGTGCATTGACACACATAACATAGAAAGAGGAGCACAAAACATAAATAGATAACAAACGAATTATATTTGATCAAAATTCTAATCCTGCCAACTTAAAGACAAAAACAACCATGAATAGGCTCAAGCTACTGTTGTTGTGAGGCCTTTGGTAATAGAAGGGGAAAGAGAGTGAATGTAGATGATCACAAGACAACACCATGTTGGAGTTTCGATGTCCAGCAATGGTGGTGGGGTGGAAGAGGGGAAAGAAGCTATCTTTTACAAAGTTATATATATAACCATTAGCCACCATATAAATATGCTAGGCACAATCCATGGTACAACCCATTTGGTCTACAAACAAATTCGCAAACCATGATGAGTTTTGTAGAATAGTTAGATCAAGCATACGCACTTTAGATTAAGTCAGGACAAAATATTATAATAAAAAATTTTACAGGACATATTTAAGTGTTTTAAATTATACTTATTTTAAAACTTGAAAATATTTTCAATGAGACCAAATTATGTGTGACCCACCTATCATCTATTTCATTCATAATTTTGTATCAAAATCTGGCGGTATCACCGAGATCTCATGGATGAGGGTCCCGGGTTATCCGTGGTGGTTTTGTGTGTGCCGTTAGATCGGACTTAAGCGGCCCAGATCGAAGCAGGAAAAGGTAGCAGAGAAATTTTGCAAAAGAGTCTCTAATCTCCGTGCGATCAAAGGCGGTGCAGATCGATCTCCGTCCGATCAAACTTAGCCGGTGTAATATTTTCACAAAGGACCCTTGTATTGTTACGTACTACACTCATTTGGCTGCCAGTGGCGGCGCCGTGGCGATGGCCATGGCGCCGGAGGCGGGAGGAGAAGGTTGTTGCATTTGAAAGTGTCCATGTAATGCAAACTAGCTCTGCCAAATGCGCGATTACTAGATTAATTATCGCATTGTATTGGCATGTATTAGTGTTGTTTTGGCTTCTTATGATGATAGTTATGGTGTTCGAGAGGAGGAAGGGTTTTGAAATCCGTCATTTGTATAAAAAATGCACCAGCCACATCTTAAGATGCAAGTCTAGAATTTAGGATGCCAAAGTACATTGAGGAAAGGATTCGTGTTGTTAGTCTTTCATCTTGTTAGTCTCTTCTTACTTGATCTGAATGTGTTTAGCACATATGGATTTTGCTGGCTTAAAGCTAAGATGGTGTGTTTATTTTTCATAATGTACAAGGTTCCTAGGTAGTTTCAGGAAGAAATAAATAATTGCAACTGATTGGTAGTTTTGTGGATGATTTAGTTTAGTACTCCACGAGGTAAGCAACAACTTGGTTTATAGGATTACACATATCAGCTGGTGATCGTATGGTAATTGGCATATCCATGACGGTTAGCTCAATCTACACATGAGAAAATATACTTTTATTGATACACCTTGACAAATTACAAACTTTCCTCTTTCAAACAATCAAAACAAATAAAATTAAAAAAGAATGGTGTCAAAATCTTTTCTATTTTCCCTTCTGGTAAATTTTCCCACCCAAAATTACCCAAAAAATAAAATTACAACTCAAATGGTGCACCCCCATTTCAAAAATCTTCGTTGGTCAGAAGCTGCACAAATAATTTCACTTTTTTTTTGTTTGTTTTCGTGTAAAAAATATCATCAGTCTGTGTGCTATTGCAAAAGAAAGTGGAATTGAGAGTTCTGCCTGAGTAATTGTGGTGGCTCCACGTCAGATGTGTTGATGTCAAGCATCAGATGTGATATATCATCTAATGATATCGGTATGCTGCAATTTTATTCATTTTGGAAGTCAGATCAATGGCTACTGTTGCATTTTTCAGTTATGCGATCATAATTACAAACTGATCATACCTTGAGTCATCGTCTATCAGGAAAGAATTATTTGGCGTAGTTATTGAGTCATCAGTCGTCATATTTCTCATATTTCCAATTACCTGAAACCATGCTGGTTCTAGTTACAAAAATGGAAAAAGAAATATTGTATCTTGTTTTCTTGCATCACAGTGATCTATTGCATGCATTCAGAAAGGATGAAAACAGAAACATGCCTAAGCATGCAAACCTAGCAAGCATGTACTTACTTCTTGGGATAGACCTTGTGCTCCATATTTGTCGTCCCAGAACATTGTCCCTATGCGATATATTTGAGTGATGCTCAAAACCTGCAAAAGTTGCATAATACTTGATACTTGATGTTTTGTCAAAATTCTAGCATGTTCAACTCTTTCTTGTTTGGGACTTACAGGGCAAAGCTCATCTGTGATTTCCTCCAAGGTTTTGTGCGACTTCTGATGCAAAACCTGCAATAAAATTTCATTTAGTATATAGACAGATGAAACTTCTATGGCTGTAAATAACTGGATGTTGTCAGGGATACCAGAAATCCAACTGCTTGTCTAATGTGTTGCAGTTCATTCCAAGACGTTCCTGCATACTGCATTATGACAATCCATTTTAGTCTGGTGCTTTCTTGCTGATTACTTTTTTGAGTTTTTGTATAGTTGCAATTACACAAATTTTGCTGATAATATTTTGACTACCTCTTCTGTTGTTTTAGAGCACCATTGCTCCAATTCATGTAAGCCAGCCTTTAAGAATTCCCCATTGCTAAGGGAGCAACATTCACGTCGGAGTAGTAAACTGCAAAAAAAAAAAAAAAAAAAAAAAAAAAAAGGTAGAGATTTTTGTTACTCCAAACTAAAACAGTTTTTGAAGCATTTCCTAATAATATCTCATATAACCATGTGCAGTCAAGCATGGTTAAAAATGAATTTACTTGTACAGAATGTAGTACCTATTGAAGAGTTGAACGTTCATAAATGCAAATACTTGGCTGAAGGTTTTCCTAATTATCATTGAAGGTACCTGCTCAATTAAAAAGGCAAAACAATTAGTACTGACATTGATTCCTTGACCGCAATGCAAGAGAACTTTTCAAAAAAGTAAGATTGTACTCAGTACTCACATAATTATTGTTCATTGTTTCCAGTGTATGATCCAGACGCTTCACAATGCTTTGCCAATGCACATTTGATGCTTGCCTTGCCAGTGCATTGGAGTGTATGCTTTTCAATGATCCCCGAGATGATCTCACACGAACAGTTCTTGGAGCCTATGAAAATTGAAGAATTTTGGAAAAATTCTCTTGCTTATATCCATCATTGGACATGCAGATGACTAGATGAGTGAAGGGCTGTACCTGTATGCACATAGTCAAGAATGGACTTATTTCCTTCTTCAGGCTATCTCTGATCATCCCATATATCTTCTCAACATATGCTGTAAGATGTTGCTTGAAACGAAGTGCTGGGTATTTTGCCTCTACAATCGATGTCGTGGCAGGCCTTCCTACCATTCCACTGTAACCACTTGATATGCCTAATCCCGTTGACGATGGACGGGCATTCTGACAGTTCAATTTTTCGGTGATGTATACTCATGTTGAATGATGCTAATATCAGTTATTGGTAATATAATGAGGTGCAAAAGTTAAACCTCATAGTTCGAGTCATGATCTCAATTAAGAACTTACTTGCACCATTCTGCTGAACAGGTTGACTGTTGGGGTCCGGCTGCGGTTTGATCCCTTACCTGATGAACTGCTAGCTTTAAGGGTGTTTTGTAATAGGTAAAGGAGAACTGATGTTGTTGACAGCCAATAAGCTAGTGCTCCAGCACTTTCAGTATTCTGTGAATATATTCAGGTAATTGGAATCTTGTCAAGTTTATTGTGTCACTGTAATGGGAAAATACTATGCCTATTCATGGCAATAACCAACCTCAATTGATGACCTAATTGTATGGATGATCCGGTCAAATATGTTAGTCTTCTCTGCTTCAAACGAGTGCCAGTGTAGTAGTGATTTATATACAATGCATGCCGCAGCTGGTCTTCTGTTGTCAAATCTCATGTCTTCAGATAAACTTTTGATCAGGGCATCATGATTTTCCTGTGAAGGAAGAACAGTAGGAAAAAAAAATCATCCTTGGTGTGAACATGCTTCAGTAAATAAAGGCACAACATTTTTTTCTTGCATTGATATCACTAAGATTAATATGTTAAGCATACTTGCTGTCGATCCGTCAGTGACTTCTGTTTGCTCAAATTCTTTACTGGGGGAACCACCACCTGCTCCTGCGGGCATAGCTTATGTCAATGACAACAACAATGAAGTTTCCAAGAAATGTTGGTGATTGTATAAAAGTATGTTTCTTTAGCACATACTCTAACAATTTTAACTTCTTCTAGTTGATGTCCATTTTCGAGTTCCTGAATCGTGAATAGAGATTTGAAACAAAAAAATTAGTATTATATTGTACTTCTGGATTAAGATGTTCAGAAATGGAATTTGTATAAAATCTGAAATAGTGTTGCTTTTTTGAAATTTCTAGAGATTTAAGAGATTTGTACCTCTATAGCTGATGGCTGAATCTCTTCAGGAGTAACTATTGCTTGTACAGCCACTACAGGATTAGTACGGAGCAACTGATTCTCTGACTCCAAGATGGCAATCTTACTTTCCAGGCTAAACAAGCATTCATTTTGGTAACTTATGAGGCTTTCACGTCGGGAGTGAATACAGTGCAGAAAGCAAAAAATGCAAATCCAAGGTATGAGTCTTGTAAAATTTACCTTTCTATTTGTTTTGACTTATCCTCATCTGCTGAGGCAAGTAATGATTGTTGACGTAGAACCTGGTTTTCAGATTCCAGATAGGATAAGTTTGTTTCAAGCCTGCACCATGTAATACAGTAGTGAATGAGTATAATTAGTAAAATTATTTTGTGCCTTTGAAAGCAGTAAATTCATGAATACCTTTCAATCATCTCTTGAAGTTGATTAATTCTTGAGTCTCGTTCTTGTGTTTCATGTGACAGCTCATCAGATTGTGTTTGCACCTCAAGAAGTTTCTTCTCAAGATCTTGAGCCTTCTGTTTAAGTGTTCCGAGTTCATCCTGGATCATTGGCAATAAACCAAAATGGATATTAGAATTTTTCTGAAGAATAAAATTGTGAACCTTATTAGGGTTTTATACCTCAAGCTCTTTGTTTTGACTTGTCAGCATCTCTACTTTTGCATTGTCCACTACAGGCACCTCTATGATCTTTGGTGGTGCCTGTTCAATTGCTAACTTCGCAGCTTCTTTCTCCTTTACTATTGCTAAGTGGGCTTCCTCAAGCTTTTCTTGCATTTCTTGCAATGCAGATTGCAACTTTGCAATTTCTTGCCCCTTGGCTTCTTCAAGGTCAATCTACGAGACATAATTAAGAAACTCAGTTAGCTAAAGTGCGGATGGATTAAACTCAACATCAAGTAATATATTGATCCAGGTAAAGTACCCTCAAATGCTTCTCAAAATCTAATCTCCATGTGAGCTCCTCAACTCTCTTTTCCAGCTTGTCTTTTGCTTCTTTGAGTGCACCGGTCTCTCTAGCAGCCTGTTTACATGGTTATGTTTTATTTTTCAAACACACTAACACACATATTTATGCAATACTTGATTTTTAAGTATGAAATTTAACAAACCATTCTGAGCTTCCGGAGTTCTTTTCTTGCAACACGCGCTCTCCATAAACATTGAAGAATCAAAGAAGCTCTCTTATGCTGCTTGTAAGCAAAGTAAGCTTTGTGTTGGCGCCATTGTGTCTGGAAGTCATGAAGTGGTTAACTGTGCTTGTTTATAAAAAATCTCTCCATATTGCGATTCACTTAATGTGATAATAACACAAACCTGGATGATTATGGCTGCCTTGGTTTGTCTTCTAAATCTGTGTTCATTGCGAGCCGCCATTGCACGTAATCCCGTTTGTATTACTATTGCTGATTCATATACTTGCAGATAAGCTTTCCTAGCAGAATGAGAGCGTGCATATTTCTGTATCCTAATAGAAGCAGCATCTCTTCTCATGTGTTCAAAAAGCTTTCTAGCCAGGCATGCTGGAGGATTTGATGTGTTGTCAGTACCACATCAGAACTAGTTTCTAGTCTTAATTATATGAAGCACTTAGGAGAAGTGAGGAAATACCTCTCCAGAACTTTTGCACTTGAATCGAGGCTTTTCGTAAGGTGATGAATTCCTTGCGCATAAGGTGTGTTCTTATACGCCTCTGGATAAGTCGGGCCGCATTGGCCAATACTTCTGCTCTTCGAGCATCTAGCTCTGCCATCTGACCAGCCCTTAGGAATACCTTTGTTTTCCCGATCTGATATTAAAATGTTATATGCACTTGAAAATAAATGGTGGCAATAGTTGCTGTGTTTTCCATTTTTACCCTATTAAATTAAGTTACCTGATAGCCCTTCAATCCCATTTTGTCACATATAGCTGCACAGGCCGCCTTCTCATCAGAGCTGCAAAAGTGCTGGATTCACTATCTCTTTTTAAAAGAAACAAAATCATATTGGAATGACATATTTAACTTGAGTTTCATCTCCATTTACCTCTGCTAATCAAAATTGCAAGTAGAAATTCCATACCTGTCCACAAGTTCTGGTGCAAGCATTCCAAATCGATCAATGAACTCATCAAATGTCCTTTTTGTTGGATAGCCAGCGCAACTGATCCGAATTGCTTCCAGAACACCCTGCATTATGAGACATGAATATGATCCAATTGTCAAACTGATAGGAATACAAAACAAGGTTATCAAGTAACATAGTAGAGGAAATTGTGCATGCATACCCCACATCTCAATTGATTCAGGACATTGAAGTTCTCAAAGATGCCTGGCTTCAATACAGTATTAGGTTTAACACATCTAATGTAGTGTGGTTCTGTCGTACTCAGTGTTTCCATTAGGGCTTGTAGTTGTTGCTGCACATATTGTGTAATAAAGGGTCATTGCACATTCCCAGGCTAAATGTAGAGATCTAGCTCCAACCTGACATACCTTAAAGCGAGTTCCAATGGAAGAGAATTTGGATTGTTTAGAAGTTTCCTCAGGTAATGGTGGAAATAGATTTGCAATGAAAGGGCATCTCGAGAAATTTAGTAGAGCCTGATGTTCAGCAACCACGTAGTCTTTGTTCTTGTCAAGAAAGAGATCTGCTTGATATGTAACCTGTTGAATAGAATTGTTTGATCAAACTCTTCGCTGATAGATCTAAATTATCATGTTATCACTGGAATACTGCTTACATCTCCCGCATAATGGTTGATTGTGAAGGCTGTCCTAGCAAGTTTGGGTTTGCTGAAGCGCTTGTGTGCCTTGTATGTTTGATAAATTTTTTGCGCAAATGTTTCATGTGTGGACTTTGGAAACATGCTGCATGTATAGGCATATGTCATATACTTGCAATCTCATTCAATTTACATGATACTATGAAATGTTTGTACTAGGAAAACACTATATTATGTTAGGAATTTAGCTCTATGTCACTGTAAAAGTGTCACTTCAACAATATAGCATCGCCTGAATATAACATGTAAAATATGGATCTATGTTTCAATAAAACAATAAATGTTATTTTACTAAATTATCAACTTTGATAGTACTAGTGGTATTAATGGTTTCATTTGCTTGCACATAAAGCTACAAATGAAATTTTTCCCAAAAGAATATTTTCTTGTGGTAAAAATATCGGTGATCATACCACGCCTCATCCAGGAGTGCGATTATTCCTCCAGGTTTCTGCATGCAATTATCAAGAGTTACTCATCAGTGAATAGCTGATTCTTCTGTAGAAGTCCACCTACTACTTCTGAAATGCTTCAGAGGATTACCTTCTCAATTAGGTCCAGTACATCCTGATTGTCCACAAATTCCACATAGCTCCAGTCTATTTCCTCCCTTGTGTATTCTTCTTGCTCCATCTTAAACACATGCTGCAAAAGGAACTTGCTTGTTTCCACAGATGTACTAAATATTTGTAAGCTCTCTCTGTTAATATCTGTAAATCTTAGCATACCTGGTTAAAATGCTGCTGCAACTTCTCATTGGTTAAGTTGATGCATAGTTGCTCAAAACTGCCATATGAGCAGAACGTGAATGAAATGTCAGGTGTTCGGAAAAATAATTAATCATACTTGCAATTTCACAAAAAGTAGTGCCGATGGCAACCTGTTGATCTTGAAACTCTCAAAGCCATATATATCAAGCACGCCTATTATATTTGTTGCATCCGGATCTTGACCAATTGAGCTATTAATCTTCTCCACAATCCTGTCAAGCCAGATAAGAAAGCCCTTTTTCGTTGACATCTAATAAGGCTGAAAAACTAGGCAGTCAAGAATCCAAAATTTTATTTAGCACTCCACATGATTTGCACTTGCTTGAGGATGGTAAAATTGCAATCACTAATATCACATATGATTTTTGATTCTTTTCATATCTTTTTCTTGTTTAATTTATTAGTGAATGTGATGTCTTTTTTCTTACCAGTCAAACAATCGTGAATACACCGTCTTTGCTAAGGCATCACGACTGAGTGCAGCAGAATCTGGATCAAGAGGCTTTGTGATATTTCCATCAGGTGTTACAATAACACGCTGGCAAAGGGAGTCTTCAAGGGCCTTCTCGTCACACCTAAGATATAATTTTACTTCAGTATACTAGAAAGATGCAGATCAGTACATTACATATATATTGAAAGAATTTCAGACATACATTAGCAGTTCTGACACTGTTTTAAGGTGATAGACAGCTTTCTCATCTCGCAACTTGGATGAATCAATTTCCTGCCCTTTGGAGAAGTCAATGTTTCCTAGGTGAAGGATCGCCGCTACTACTCTAAATATTGCATCCTTGGGCAGTGAAAAAGGTGAACTAATTTTAGTCTCAGTGATCAATTTACCATTGTGTGGAAAAGTTTTTTTACAGTATGAAGTACCTGTTCTTCTTGACTAATTCCAACAATATCCATGGCATTTCTGGTTTCTATGTACTCTCTTGCATCATCCACATTAGCTACTTCATAGCAGTTTGTTTGGTTCAAGTAATGGAATGATCTTGGATCTCCCACCTTAAACTTCTTTACATCCTGAAATCAGTTGATCTTTCTCAAGAAATTAGTCTCCGAACGCTTCACCCATGCAATTCATATAAGTTTTATTTATTTGTTTATTGATAATTACCTCTGGTGGTGCAGCACAGAGCATGTAAAAGCAATGGTAGTTCCTTTCAGGATCAGAAACCTGGCATACTCGTGATCGTTCAAGGAGGTATGTGCGAACAGCAGCTCCAGATATCTTCCCACACTTGTCGAACTGTATTTCAACGAACTTACCGAAACGACTGAAAATGTCAACACAGTAAGTCAGGTTAGTCCAGCAAATTCAAAGTTTCTGTTTTTGAAGCATAGCTGTAATTGCAAATTCAAGGCTTCACCTTGAGTTGTTGTTCTTCAGTGTCTTGGCATTACCGAATGCTTCCAGTACTGGGTTAGACTGTGCATTGCACAAGAATCAAATGAGTTAGCAGCAGCACAAATATGTCTTGTGCACAAACTTAGTTCTCATCTCAACTACAACAAACTTCTGTATTCCCTAATATGAAGTCAATTAAAAGGCAGCTTTGTTGACATACTAATATTTGCTACAGGTCTTGGCTGATACTACATTGGTTACCCCTCACCGTGGGTAACCAGCCGGCAGCCGACACTGCCCACCTGGTGATATGAACTAGAAAAAATGGTGACTTCTCATGAAAGGAGGAAAGAAGGAAAAAGAACAAGAAAGTACTCATACCTCTAAAACCTGTTGCTCAACCGTTCTTCCCTCGGTCCCTGAGCTTCCTCCCATGAATGCAAGATACCTCATGAGCATTTTCGTCGTCTCCGTTTTGCCAGCCCCGCTCTCTCCACTCACCAATATCGACTGGCTTCCTTGCTCGTTGATCATCGCCCTGCAATTGTACATTTGTACCCACCAACAAAAGGAGATCCTCAGTCTGAGCTCCACCAGTTGTCCGTGCAGGGATCGTGTGATAGATCACCAGTTAAGATTGTTTATTACTCATTCTATTTCATAATAGAAGCCTACTCTCTTGTATACAGGATTAGTTGATACAAAATAAAAGAAAAAATAAATTGATGTAGACCCTAATATCAGTATTGAATATTTTATTATAAAGGGAAAAATTGGAGAAGTTCATTAATAATGCATTCAAATTGAAAATATGCTTATATTATGGAACAGCTGGAGCATCGTGCAAGAGGTCACAGATAGAGTTGAATATTCCATCAGAACTGGCTGCTTACTAGCGGATACTGTGACCTTACTGGTCCAGGATGGTGTGGCTTATACTAGTCGGTATCATAGAGGGTTTAGTAAATTACTAGAAAATTGGTCAGTGACCAGCTTTCAACCTGCCGAGAACCACTCGGAATCCGGGAATTTGAACCCTGGTCACTACCTGTAACAAGCATCGGCGATTGCGAAGAGATGGGGGCTGAGCTCTCCAAAGGTGGCGCCCTTGTAATGCTCCATCATATGCACATCATACAGATGCGGCAGCCGCCGGAAAGGGTTCACAGCGATCAATATGTTCCCGGTGTACGTCTGTTTCCATTATTAATTTACACCCAAGCATTATTAGCTGCAAATAGGATTTTAACACACAAAAAAACGTTTGAGAATGTTTCATTTGATGAGAAATACTCACATAAATCTCGTTAATACTATATCGACAAGAGAGGTTATGCAAGACACCAGGTTCATGGAGGTAAGCCAGCTTCGTCATGTCGTCCACTCCTGCAGGGGGTGCTTCTGTGTCTTTGGGGTATATGCTACCAAGGCTTGCCACAACCTGTGTGTTATCAACTCCAAGGCTTATTGCAAGTATTTGACACTGAATTTCTACTAGTCTTGAGGTACACTAATCGTGGAGTTTCATGCACCGATTGCACTTAGGCCAGTCACTTCTTGTTTCAACTACCATAATTATTTATTTTTTAGAGTTTTAGTTCCATAACATTGTAAAAGTTTGAGTATAGCAAAACATTGTTAAATGTCTATATATTAATATCGTAACTGATGGTATTTTATTAATTTGATATTTTATATGGTGCTACAAAATTAATTTTTCTTTACTTTTTTTTATTATGAATGTACAAACTAGAGTTTTGAACTCAAGATTTTTAATTTTGATTTCATGTTAAGTTTTACGCAGCAATCAATTCACCCTAAATCTTTATCTGTTATGAAAAGACAATCAATCTACTCATTCTTCAACACTGAGACCTAACGGTAACAACTCAATTTAGGTAGTTCTATGAACATCTCTCCTACTTTGTTCAGTTACTGCAAACTTCAGTGGTTTTTTTAGCTTGTTCAAAGTAATGTATCATTACTGATGATGTGTTTGCTAACAAATACTTCAAGGGGAATCAAGACTTTTTCAACAACATCAAATCGCATACTTCTAACTCGTTTGTTTTGATCATGAGTGATCAAATTGGTACACATGTTGAACAGATGCACAAGGAACAGTTGAACATATCAAGACCTACTCCAGATGCCAAAACAGATCAGAAATCATATATATCAAACACACCGTGCTGCCATTGGTGGTGGTGATCATGGCGTCTCCGCCTCTGATCTCGGTGACCTCCCCGTTGATCCAGGCAGCATCCTGATCCTCCACCCACACCTGCGATCCGACGATTATGTTCACCGGAATCCCCTGCCAAGAAACATTGAAACAAACTCAGTCAGGTTCAAAAAAAAGCCTACACCATCAGCTCACGTTTGCTATCAAAGCTAGCTAGCTTAGCTTATCTGACCATATGGTTTAGCTGATGGATTCGATTGGACACTGCAATTGCTCATGCAAATTAACTTGCTGCAATGCAAAGTGCAGCAGCTAGAAAGTGATGCAGAGAGGTGTATGAGCTGCTAATGGAAGATTAGAAGAAGAGGAGGAGAGAAAGGTAGGAAAGGAAAGGAAGGAATATACAAAGGAGTGGGGTGGCGCTCGCGGGATATGAGCTGGTTCAACTCTCCCTTTTGGTGGCAAAAAAAAAGTTTATTCTTATGTCCACTTGCAAGAAGTACGTTGATGGACTTCTCACTAGAAGTGTGGGACCAGACATCAGAGTTCTAAACTAGTCAATCGGAATTAGTTCTCTTCAAAAAATCGCTCGTTGGTGGGAATCGAAGACGTAACGTCTAGCATGACAACAAGTGATCTTAACAGTTGAAATGTCACTGATTCTCAAATGTATTCAGAGTTTGTATGACATTTACTTCTACAGTTTGATGAATGAACAGAAAGATTGGACTTGCTTAAGTCTCACCGACCGCTAAAAATTGTATAGTTTATTTGTTGAGAGTGTTAGAATAATTGATTAGTATGTGTACATAAGACTTACAAACAATTAATTGAAACTTGCAACATAAAACTTAAAAACTAAGCTAATTACTCCTCACAATATAGGGCAAGTAGATTTGTCTCGACCAGTTTGAATGCAGCAAAATTAATAGTGTTTCCCTTAAAAACATTTTTGTAATGTGCGTCAAATTTGACGCAAAATTTAGGTGACCTTGTGTGGCCAGGCCAGCGGTGTGGCGACCGAAAGGTGAAATATATTTTTCTTCTCAATCTCTTTTGGACGTCTCTTTTATTGGCACCGGCCAAGAGAGAAAAAGATTCCGGCCTCTGGGCCAATGCCACAACGTTGAGTGATGCTGCCGTTATATTTCGTTACAGTAGTGGCCATGTGTTTAACTGTCAAGGCAATGCAAGCAAATTAATCGAAAAAATTACTTTTACATAGATCTTTTTATATATGATATTCACATTATATATGATACTCACGTTAGAATCGTTAGATTATAGTGTAGATTATAATTGAACAATTTTAGATAAGATCTCGTTTTGAAGTTGTCTCTTTTAATCATGATATCACTACCAAAGACAATCATAACTATGCATGAGAGATTTTTCTTTACTGACTAGACCTATACACACAACCAGTGGCAGATCCATACGTCGGCAGGAGCGAGCAAGTGCCCTGTGCATTTTTTTAGTATACGACACAGCAATTTACTCCCCTAACTTTGCAGAAATAAGTAAGTCTCTCTAATATTAAAAAAAGTCCTTCAATTTAAACATTATTATGTAGATTATGCTTATATTTTTGCCATGCCTCCACCTGTTTAGTTTCTGGATCCTCCAGTGCAGACAATTCCGGAGGCAATTTTGGAAGAATTTTGAGAAAAATCGTTTACTAAAATTTAATAAAAAAACTTCCTCCAAAATTCTTGTGCCTAGGTGAGTAGGTTTATAGCTTTTTTTTTTTTTTGTGAACTTTTCCTTTTGGAAAACTTGAGCTTGACTCCTATATGTCGACACTGACAAGCCTTTGCCATCGAAGAAGCGTCCAGCTTTGGAACACCATATTTTCTGTAGCCTGTAGGGACTGGAAAGTACACAAGAAAATAAACAACTACGCACAGATACACAGATATGGTCTGAAAGCTTATCTAAAACTTGTTTCAAAGTTGTTTACATCGTGTTCTAGTTATATCTAAATAAATCATATATGGAGCTTATTCTAAACATATTTGAAAATTCTGGATACTCAAAATTGAGCGATGAAAAAATTAAACATGCCTAACAAAACAAAAATTAAATCTCAGGTACATTTGAAAAACTAGAGATATCGACCAATCGGTGTACTAACCAACCTTGCACATACTAGTAGCAACTATACAGTCTACCTACCTGTCAATTGGGCCTCCAAACAAAGCCCAACCATCAAAATTGGGCCATCGAAATCTTGCACGGGGCATCTTGGGACCAATAAAAACCAGATTGTCGCAGTTGCCGATAAGGTTACACGAAGAGGGACTCCTGCTTCAGGCAACCAAGCAAGATCCAGGTATCAGCACCCCAAACTTAGATTTATCGCATTTCATCTATCTCACCAATACACATCTCAATGTCTCATCGAATTTTTCATGTAGAAGTGCTTAACAATGGCTGCTTCCTCATCTTCTTCCATCTGCCTACTCAGCAAATGCTACTGTTGCTCATCCAAGCAAGCTGCAGAGAAGAAGCGCATCTGTAGCTTATCACTTCAAACTTTACTCTCGTTCATCACATAAACGAACGAGCAATTGTTATAATGGCTCATGTTCTTGCACATGCAACAGTGCAGGTAATACACGGCTGCTCACCAGAAGGACACGCACCATCTCCGTCCTAACAACCATCGGCTGCGGCTTCATGGGTGCACTGTCGGCTCATGTCATGGCAGAAGAGAAGGCCGACGGCAGCAATGGCGACGATGGTGGCGACGGCGGCGGCGGGGTTCTTGGGGCCGTCAAGTCGATATTTGACCCGAACGAGAAGACGAAGGCGGGCAAAGTGCTGCCCAAGGCCTACCTGAAGGCGGCGAGGGACGTCGTCAAGACGCTCCGAGAGTCGCTAGAGGAGGATGGCGGCGACGTGGCCAAGTTCCGGAGGAGCGCCGACGCAGCCAAGGAGTCCATCAGAGAGTTCTTGGGCGGATGGAGGGGCCAGAAAGCAGTTGCAGCTGAGGTACATACATCACACATGTTTATGTTGTTTCATATGTTGTTATGCAGCAATAGTTCTCTCCGGAAAATCACTGAATCCAATCTAAAATCAAAATTGTGACCTCTCGTATAACTACAGTGGTGCTAACTATTTAAGCCCCATTTGGGATATTTATCTTATCTAAAGGGATATTGTTGTTATATAAATAGTTAACAAATGTCCATGTCCATGTCCATAAATTGTAAATCAAAAAATTTCTGAAACACAACACAATACCAAAGGTTAGGAACTATCACGTGATTCACACATCTTTGTTAGTTGATCCTTCAGGCTACATGAAGAGCCAACAAACAGGGTTTTTTTTTTTTTTTTTTTTTCCAGATGAATTTGTTGGTCATGTACTTCTATCTGCTTGTTGTGCTTCAGGAGTCATACGTTGCATTGGAGAAGGCTATCAGATCATTGGCGGAGTACTACTCGAAGGCTGGGCCATTCGCTCCACTTTCCAAAGAAATCAAATCCAAAATCTTGGATGATCTGAATAAAGCAGAAGCCTTTCTGTAGATCTTATTTAGCAATTCTGTATCTTTCAGGGAAAATACTTATAATTTGTGCCTGCCAGACTTCCTTTTCATGCAACCGTGGCATTCAAATTATCTTGTTGAAGTACGAGGATTGATTCCCGCAATCACATGTTAAATAGTTTATTTGTAGATTTTTCGAGATTTAATCTCATCCCATTAAAATTTAATTCTCATCAACTGTATGTTAATTGAGTTATTTGCAAATTTTTTCAGATTTATCAAATTACCTATTTTTGCCTAGTCTTTAGGATAGCTACACTATTCAACCATCTCTCTAAAAAAGCAATGTTACTCGTGTTCAACCGTAAAATTTTAGAACCTGATTTCATGTAAAAATTCCCTAAAATTGGCCAAAAGCCAACTCCATCCTGCTACAACATAACATCAGAACACATATCTTGCACCAAAGTTGATATGATCAAATTTTGACTAGATTTGCAGCATAAAAGAGCAGAGAAGCCCAATTTTCGCCGGGCAATAAGATCTAATTGCAAATATGGGCTAGCAAATACGGCAACAAAAAAACCAATAACACGCGCATAAAGATGAAGCAGCTCATTGCCCTTCAGAATACAAGATCCAAAAATGTAACGTATTGAACGACCGCCCTGGTTCTACATGTCGTCTCTGCATATGCCTCATGACAATACATTGAATATCTCAGTACTGATGAAACTTATTCCACACCAGAGTAGACTGAAGCATCAAATTCTGGACAAAACAGAAGAGGTACCTACCGCATGGAATCTTGAAAAAGGCACCTTCTCTCCATGTTATGTTCTGCCACAAGCTGCAATACATGCTGTCATGAACTAGGGTAGCTTCAGGCTTGCCCCTTGAGAAGCAGGTCCCATATGCGATGCCCAAAGAAATGCAGAGACAACTTGCCCATCTGCAAAAATGATTACAAAAATCAGGAGGCCATCCTAAATGGGGAAATTATAGCACAAGCCTTCTTCTAGGCACCGATCATAGACCTATCCTTGCACATTAGTATTTCAGGTTACCCCTATATGCTTCACTGAAAGTATACAGCACATCTGAAGTAAGAGCATTAGCTTAGACAGCATTGAAACAGGAGGGATTTTTTGCAAGTTAGGATGACACAACATTGGAACTCTAAAGACAAAAACACAAATGTTAAGCCAATCCTTCACTTACATGGACTATGTGCCACAAGGACCATGAAGTTACCAGTCATTAATGATGTTCAAAGTCACTATAATTCTTGCTACATTCATTTTTGGAATAATAGACAGTCAAAATGTTAAGAAAAACAATAGATGGTAAAAGGAAAGAACTTTAAAGGAGAAAAGGGAAAAATGTTTACACGCTGAACTCACCGAGGTCATGCAGACCAGACTTAATACACAGCAATGAGGCTGAGTGAGTATCATCCAGGTGTCTTGGTGATGTGCCTTCAACAAAACAGTTTTCAGCCGTATCTTATGCACCAGGTTCTTCTATGTTAGTAAACATATATACAGAAGCACCCTCCTGAAGACCCATTTGCTGTCCCCTCAGCCACAACCGATTGTTTTTAATCACTAACTTAGTTATCAGCATGGAACATGTGGAGGACAAGTTAGATATCAGTTCAAGTGTCACCACCTTGAACTTGTCTTTGTCCCTATGTTGCTTTGTTTTCTTTTCTCATCCCAGACTCTCATTCTTCTTCCTCTTTCTTTCATCATCTCTCTGCTCTTTTACACTCTTAATGTAAATTATGTACACCTATTGTTAATTAATATGAGTCATAAGCAAAAGGTTACATTCTTCCCAAAAAGGGAATAAAAAGAAGAGGGGGCAGGGGTGGGTGGGTTAGATTTCAGTTCAATCTCCGATATTTGCAAGATATCACATTCAGTGTGCTCTTCACTCATAGAAGTGTTCAAAGATTTGTCTTCCAAAGGTTCAATTTAGATCCAAACACACCAATAGATTATTGTGAAACATCATCATTGCAAGTGCCAGGATCTTTGCTATCATCGTTATCCGTGAGCTTCAAATCCTGGGGCTCAGCATTTGCAACAGAGCAAAGGGGGTCTGCGTTGGCCACATGAGATGGTTTCCACGACTTCTCTTCCGACAAAACAGCATCGACTATATAGATGGACATGCACAATTAAACAGAAGGGAAAGGAAAGAATTAAAATATCCAACAGAAGGGCTATGTTCTCTGTACTGACCTCCTTGAGAACTCATGTGTTCCTCAGTTGAAGCCTTATTCAACAATGGCTTTTGCAGAAGACCAGTACCAGGAAAAACTAACATGCTGATGGACTGGACTTCTTGCTTGTGAGAAACTTCAAGTGGTCTGAATCCAAATTTATGTGTCCAGGTGTCAACAAGTTCGGTAATAGCAGGAATGATCAACTTCTCGACTTTGAGAGAGCAGAGGATCTGACATGTGAATAACAAAAAACATTAAGCCTACACATCGCAGAAATTCAGCCAAGGAAAAAACAAGCCAGTTCATCCATAGCTTATACAGTTCTAGAAACATCCGCAATATGCCTTGTTAAGGTGCATAAACAGGTAAATTGAGCTACTTGTACTATGATAGTGTGACATGCTTATCAGATGATCCCCTATATTTCTCCATACCACATTGAAAAAACAGGTACGCTGATCATAGTACATTGTGCAGTACTAGATGCTAAGCACTGTACTGAAATGTCCAGTTTTATCCAAATAAAAGTACTCTAGTGTGACATTCTTATAGAACATGTACACAAGATTGTATACAGGGAATATCTGATGGTAAAACCAAATTTGTCAACCTGAAGTTCCCAGTATTTCATCCAGCATATGGTGAACCTGGGATGGGTTCTCCAAATCCAATTCACATGGAGTGCTTTTAAAGCCCATCAGTTGAAATGTTGGGCCATCCCCAAAGCCTTGGCCTCAGAGGAAAAAACAAGCCCACCTAAGTTCATGGCAGGTGCAATGATGATTTTGAGGAATTGGTTCAGCACCTTTAGACTGCATCCAATGCTAGATGGGGAGATCTTGGTGGTGAAAGGCTTGGTGGTCCTGTTGGTCATAAATCCCCAAATCTAGTATTGGTGAAACTCTAGATCTGACAGAAAGACTCAAGAAAGAACAGAGTAGTTGGCAAGGTTGAGGGGGGAAGTTATTATGATTTATGTTAGCATGCGGAGAGAAGCCATTGGTGGTTATCAGCTACTGGCATAAACGGGGGGTTTCAAATGATGTGTTTAAAGTTTGGGAACTACAGAGTCTCCATGTCACATACTGGAGAGTTACAGGATTCCCAGACACAATTCTATCCAAAAACGGCTATAATAGCATTGAATAAAAACATCATGAAGAATGACACAGAAGCTCAATTCAAGATACCTTTTCGATTCCATCTAAAAGCCGACGGCACATTCCCTGGCGCCTATACATATTCCTTGTACCAATGAATGGCATCTCCGCTAACTTGGTACCATGTATTCTGTTTTGGAATGAGATATCACACAATAAAATCATATTGGCATACAGAAATCAAGCGAAAAATAATGAAAAGCAACTAAAGACTGCCTATTAGCATCATATCATTTCATCCTGGAGTTCATGTAATGGTAGGCCAACAAAGTTATGTACAAAAAATATACAAAAGAGTCTAGGACACCTCTCCTAAGTAAGTGAACATTCACAAGAAACAAATACTACATGCAATAGCATTATAAACTGTACAGGCTCTATCTTGACTAAACAAACTTGAGCTGCAGCATCTCTAAAGGAGGTACTCAGAACTTCTTAGTAATACAGCAATACACTAGAGATTAGAAGACAAATGATTGCTTTCATGAAAAATTGATCGTAGTATTCATCCAGTAAGGTGCCGCTAGGCAGTAACAATACTAGATGTCTAGAAGGAAGGCTATAACATGCTTGTGCCAAGATTTGAATCATCAGTACTTCATATGCAGCGCATTTGGCCTATCATCATTTATTGGTCGTCTTACATTTGAAAATTAGAAGCATGAGTGCAGCTTGTACTGTACAATTAGAGCATATACGATTGCTTGCCATTTATGTCAGCAAGCATGTCATGTGATCGAAGGAAACAGCTTGGTTAAAGAAGGGGGAAGGCACATGCATATTTCTGGATAGTGCACTCAGATTCATATAGATGGCTGAAGCCATGGCATACCCAAAAACTCACCTGACAGATGCTGCAGATATTATTTCATCACCACGCTCCAAAATGAAGGTGTAGAATCCACGGAAGTTCAGTCGGACAAAATTTGACCTGCTTATGGCCAAGAAAGAAAATAATATTCAAGTACTCTAAAGATGGAAAGATGCTGATGGAACTTTCTTGGGTCAAACACAGAGTAAAAGATGCAACAGTTAAATAAGAACTTAACCAGCCCATGTGCCAAAAACTAAACATTCTCATCGACAATATCATACTAGCAAATTGGAATAAAGTAAACTAGAGAGGCCATACCAGATCATAAAATCAAAGCAGGAGTAACCAGCTGTTAAGGGTCCTATAATTCGATTGCAATTGATACCAGTAATGTATTATCAGAATATAGAGGGGAATGTTTGTGTCAAAATCTGGCACAACTTGAGCTGATGTCAAGTCTGGCGGATCCAAGAAATTTTGTCTTGGAATTATAGAATTTATAAATTAGTGAGGTTAATTCTTCTAAAATCTCTGTATCACAATAAGGCTTTTACGTAATTTCTTATAAGTAATGGGCATTTTTCAATAAAAAGTGTGGGGTCAAATGACCCCACAACTGCCCATATGCACCTGCTACTCAACACCATACCCAGTCTAAACCAAGAAAAAGAACGGATTGCCAAAAGACTAGATAGAGAGGCATCAATGGCATAGATCAGGACAAACTTCTCTTTATGAGCTTTGAATATCAACAGTAACTTGCAAGCACTGATGGTGACATATGCACTCATTCCTTGCATAGTCAGTACAGAAAATTTCATCAAATACAACTAAAGCTCTGACTAAATTGTCAGGTGTAACAGCAAATTAACTTAAAGTATCTGGTGCAAACAACCATGTCCCTGATGCTTCCTAGTCCCAGTTGCACATGATATATGCCATGCTGCTCCAGAAGAAAATATAGAAACACAGAATGAATATGGTATATCATTCAGTAAACTTCAATATCTCAATAAATGTAACACAGCAGGCAGCAAATCTTTATTAAATCAAGAATAAGCAAAATATTAAAGCAGTATTTTGAATAGTGCTATGGCACCGTTATAATGCTGCGGTAGCGAAATATGGATTATGGCCACTGCAAAGCGGCTTTTGTGGCAAGTATGTGCAGTTGCCAGCACTAGTTGCAGACCAAAAGTACCACTATAGTGGATTGCGTGTAGAGAGCACATTTGTGCAGAGACATCAGCTTTCTTTTATAGCCAAATATTATTATAGTAAAAATGCTGTGGGACCTTCCATATTCTTCTCCACTGCCTACTACTGACTTTCTCATCTAGTCATCTTCAGAAAGAGCAAACAAGTTGAAGTTGCAACTCCGGATCATCCACATGGACAACATACGGTGAAAAAGGATAATATTCGTTCATCATCTTCATTGATGAAGATTGATTGATGAAATCATCACATTGGCTTTTTATGTTTGATGTTATCTTAGAACATTGGCATTGTTACATTGGCTATTATCTTTTGGATCTTTTATATTTTGAATCTGTTGTTTCAAGATTGTGTTACTTCATTTTATTTATAAATTTACAGACAATTGTGCTGCACTCACAATATCTCTGCTACACACTATTCATTGTAAAAACACTTTGCCGCTGCGCTTCGACAATCCACTATTTGTACTAAAGTAATATTTAAATTTACAAAGAGGAAACCCATGAGATGCTCCTGCATCAAAATTGTTGCAAAGTCTACCAAGGCTATCAGTTTGAAAAATTATGCCTTAGGTGAAGCGGATATCCAAGAATTTGACCTTGTTTTACAAGTTGTCAAACAGTAACTACAGCAATACTGCAAGGCCAAGCTCACAAACCCAAACCCACAGCCACACCCACCGCATTCACAAAAAAGTGTCAAAGCCAAAATAGTATATGGAGTATATTAATGCATACCCACAGTTGTAGACAACATTATGTATCAGGTTAATGCTAGTTCTTTGGTCAACAATCGGAAGAAAGCACTCATCCATTAATGCAAGAGCAACCGCAAGCTTGGAATTGCATTCAACCCTCTCATCTAGACCAAGGACTGTATCTTGCAAATCTTCATCAAAACGTTGAATAATTCTGCATGAAAATCCAGGCTCAAGGTCCTTTTTTACTGCAAGAAGATTATGAAATTCCCCAAACAGCTGCATCGGATAAAAAGATGATGGTAAGATTCACTAAATCAATCTTCGGAAACCCTGGAAATAAAAAATGTATATGTATGTTGATTGAACATGTCTGGTAACATTCTCAAAATTAAATAAATAATAATGTCAGTAGCAAGAATTGCAATTTTTGTGAATGATCAATTTTTGATTGCTTACTGCATACATAGAAAGTGCGGCCTTCCATACTATGAATCAGCAATTTCTTAGAGTGAGTAAATAAATATGAGACATTTTTTCCTCTGGAATTGGAGTTTGAAAATTGACAAAAACATAAGTCAAGACAATTTTTTGCTAATTTAAAAAAAAACCTAGATTCTCTAGTCACTAAAAAGGAGATCAAATACCAGATAGGACCTTTCACATGAGCTTTGCTAATTTAAAAAAAAAAACTAGATTCTCTGGTCACTAAAAAGGAGATCAAATACCAGATAGCGCCTTTCACATGAGCAGCTATAGTAGTTCAAATACTTCATGTGATCATGTCAACTGACAAAATTTGCCAAATGGAAGCAAAATAATTTACTAAAGTAATTATTTGAACACATTACATATGTTAAACAACAATCGTATTTCTTTAAATAGTATAGAAACTGGAAGTTCTAAAACTCTTCAGATATTAGCTTCCCTACATGTTGGAAATATCCATAAACACAGGCCAAAAGTCAGAAAGTCAGTCAAAAGTCAATAAGTTTTGGTTAATTTTCGTGGTTTTGCATCACCTTGGTAGCTTACCAAGTACAGATTCTTGGGTACAAAAGGAAATATTACCAAAGTCAAAATCATGCTCATGGAAAAGTACATGGTAGTATATCCAGAAAGGAAATGCTTGAAAATAACTAGAACAAGAGCCTGACAAGTATACCTGTCTGCAACTTTGCCCACAGAATAAATTGCCCGACTGACTTGAGACACAGCCTATGCTATCAATCTCCGGAGAGCACACTTGATGGTCTACAAACATCATCATTGTGGAATACTTAAAAATGATTGACGATCACATATTCATAGTGAATAAAGAACAACAACAACAATAAACTGATAAAATAAAATATCCAAGATTGATTGTTTCAAATAACCACAAAGTATAAACTAAATTATCACATACACTTCTCCTCGCACTGAGAACAAGCAAGTAATGAAGAATCAACTTTAGCAGTGTCCTGAGCATCAGGAATAGAATGCTCCTGACAAAATTTACATGAGCAGTTTGCACAATGCCAATCATCAGATGGAAGTTCCTGCAAATTGAAAGACCAAATTCATTAGAAAATGCTGCACCAAATAGAATTGTCAAGTCTCAACAGTAAAGGAAACTGAGAGTACAAATGTTAGATATTTTCAATCATCTCGCCAAATTCAGGAATTACTAAAAGCTGTCACAAGCTCATAAACCCAAATAAGCTCACAAGCTGCTAAAAGTTTGCGTGCATAGGAAAGAAAAATCAAATATTAATTGCTTAGAGTAAGAATCGCACTAAGCTGACAGCCTGACACATTACTTGTATGATTGTATGCAAAGCATTTCCTCCACATACCTCAATGCCTAGACAGCTCATGTGGAATGTTGAGGGGCATCCATCACAGCAGATCAAATCACCTCCATCACCACAAATCCCACATGTGTCATCATTAGGGTCATCGCCCTCGGTGCTAATAGGAAAGAAAGCCTGCCTATCAGAATCGGACTGCTTATCCCATGCATTAATGAGGCAACGCAAAAGGTCAACTTCCAGCCCGTCTACAAATATGTTTCTATATGGTTTACACACTTCACCACCAGCATGAGCCACAAATTCAAGTACCGGGAGGACCTTGCTGCAGCAGCCACAATTAATTCCATCCCTAGTGACTAGACCCACTAGTAAAACCTTTGAGTGATTTCCATCCATACATTTCAGCTTGGCATTCACAGATAGAATATCCAGATCAATCAACCAAGAGAAAACTGTACGTTTCCAATCATATGGAACAAAACCATCAGTGCTGCTTCCAGCCTCCTGGTTTGACCCACGAGCAAGTAAAGCACATCCTCCTTGCTTTTTTCTCTCACCACCCAAATGCAATCTTTTTGTATTTGACTTGCCATGTTTATTCTTTCTTAACTTCTGAAGCTTTGCTTTGCTTCTATTCTTGTTAACAACTCTTTTCAATTTTCTCAGGGTTTCCTCCGGTAAAGAACGAACTGTAGAAGTATGCCCTTCGCCAATACCACCCTTAGATGCTTTTGATGAACTTGGGCTTTTAGTTTTGTCCTTTTTCTCCAATTCGACATCATGGAGAAACATAGAATATGCCTTTGTGACTGACCAATAAGATCCTTTACCACTAGGAGGTATATACACAGAATCCAAGTAGTTTCTACCATTCCTGGGTCTCAAATCAATTGTCCAACCAGCATCTAGAAGCATCCCCTTTATCTGTTCACTTATTTTTTGCTTCTCTTCACGGAGACCTCCTGCATTGATATGCATGATTGGGCTAGAAGAGTTCACGCTAGAAGCCTTGTCTACCTTGCTCTTGCCTTTTGGCAACTTCACTTTTGCCCAATCTAACTTCCGAGAAAAGGATTCAGACTCAGATTTAGTCCAATGAGATCTATCAAAACGAGTAGTTCGGGAAGAAACAAAAGAATCTTTTGATTTAGTACCAGATATTCGTTTCTGCCCAGAAGGTTCCCCCTTTTGCCTACCTTTTCTTATGATTATGACTTCCTCAGATTCACCAGAATCCTCCTGCTTTTTCTGGACAACACGAGCACTACCTTGAAAACGTTCTCTTTGAATTTTCCTGTGGGAAGTATCACTGTCAGTTTCATCATCATCAGATTCATTCTCTGGCAGCTTATGGGCCTTTTGATAATTGTGTTTAACTAATTTACTCATGTCAGCCTTTTGGCTGCTATGCCACTGTTTTATCAGAGTACCTTTTTTATCTGAACCACAGTTCTTCCCAGTAATCGTCTCTGCAGCAGACTTCTTTGGTTGACCTGTCTTGGTGTCAGAAGCTGTAGCTCTTCTCTTCCTAGACGGCGTGGCAACGGCTGACCCTCCACCCATCTTATCAAGTGCTGATTCCATTATCCTTTTCTTACTGGCAACAATCTTTGCACCAACTGACAGCACTGTCTGCCGCAACACACCCTTGCTTACAGATTTTACTCCTTCAGAATCCGTAAGTTCTGCATCATTTCTTTCAGTAATAGCTGAACTGCACACATTCTGATCAACTCCAGAAACAGCATCTTCTATTGTTTTCTTAACAGTGACAGTGTTCCCACTTATAGTGATAGGCTGTAACTTCAAATTGATCTTCATTTCAGTTTCAGCGGTCTGGTTCTCTGTCATATCTGCAGGACCATCACTCTCAGTGACACCAGAGTCTCTTCGGCCAGCAACCTTTTCCTTTAAGATCTGCTTCTTTATATTTGTAGCACACTGTGCCAACTCTGCGTGGTGAGCTTTCAAGGATACAGGATTGTTCACCTTCCTTGTATGCCCAAGAAGAACACCTTCTCTCCTCTCTTTCCTTTCAGAGTCAGCCTCCTTTGTGGTAATTTTGCTTGTGCCACCAGAATCTTCTCTCTGTCTAACTGTGGCTGACCTTGTTACTCTCTTCTCAAATCGACCCAAATCTTCACATTTCACCTGCTTCATGTCACATGTTTTTCTAGTTATTGACTTTCTCCTTGTAAACACAATGTCAGGAGGTGCAACTCCTGTAGTCTCCTCCTGCTTAATACAACTAATTTGTATATCTTGGCTTTCTGTGGTGCATCTTCCATTATCAATCAGAGATTCCTCAGTTTCTTTCTCTACATCATCAGTACGACAATGTTTTTCAGCTTTCTGATCTCCACTTTGCAGTACCATTCCCTCAGTACGCAACGCAGTATCCTCCTGCTCAGCAGATTCTATACTGCCGGCAGGATTGCTTCTGCTTAAGCCAATACTCAGTGTGTCATCATTTCCTATAGCCAATGGGTCTATGACCTCTCCACGGCAAGTCCCATTGCGCCCTTTATTTGGCTCAGACTCATCAATATTCATACCACTCTTTGCTCCAGCTCTAGAACCATTCTGCTCCTCATGGGTTGCGGAATGAATCTTCTCACCTGCCTTCTCGCTGCTAGCATCGGATTCCAAAGTTTTTTCGTGATTGTGAAAGCCATTTTCTTCAGCAACTCCCATTGCATTGACACCAGAACCTTCCACATCATTCTGAGAACATTGAGCTGTCTCTTTCAAAGTGACACCCACTCTAGCATCAATTGTTTCCCTCTCTTCCTTCTCACCATTACAAGCATCAACTGGCAGCACCTGACTTCTGTCAGACTCAACAGTGGCAACCTCACAGTACGTCATCTCTGAGCTGCCGCCCTCACTGATATCCACAGCAATTCTCCTTGCTGCCTCAGCATGTGCCTGCTGCTTAGCAGTATCCGACCTCAACACCCTCTTCGTGGTGCTCCCATTCTCATCTGCAGAATCCCTCCCATCTTTTCTTTTCTTACTCATCAGATGGAGACCTCCGAGATCCTGATCACTGCAAAATGAAGATTTTTCGTGCACCAACAAGGTTTCCATGTCGATATCCTCCATCACATCATCTTCCATTACCGGTTCCAGGCTTGGCTTAGAACGGCTATGACCCATCGAAGACCCTGTTTAAGACCAGAAACCTCATCAAAACCCCATGCTTCTCATGCATTCTCACAACAGTTAAGCTAATTAAACAGTTCCACATAGACAAAACCCTAGTTTAAAAGCTAATCTGACTAAATTAAGGCTCCAGACATCATCTCAGCTATTCAGGTTTCAGTAATCCAACCAAAACCAGTTAAAATGGCCATAATCCTACTTACTTATGGGCACAAATCTCACTCTAAAGCGAAATGCGACTTGAATATTGTACCAAAAACCACATCAAATGAGCAAAAAAAATCACACGCAAATTTCCCAAAGTGATAGCTTCACCGCAAAACCCGCCAAAAAAAATAAACAAATACCAAAATCGCACAGAGACTGGCCTCAAAAGCAATAAAACTCGTCTGAAATCCAAAAAGAAAACAATTAAGAACTCCAAAATCCAGCTATAAACCGATCCCCTCGCACCAGATCGGCAAATCGAGCAGCCCCAAACCAAAACCCTAAGTCCCAACTCCCAGCCACACTACTCGCAACTACACCACCACCGAAGCCCCAGCATCCAAAGAAAAAGCCAAAAAAAAAAAGAAAAAAATGAGCAGCTTCCACCCACCTCTCCCCGCTACACCACCGCGAGGCCTCGATCCGGCTAAGGCGCGACCAAATCGGCGCAAACCCGCGGCGAGAGCGTCCAATCGGGCGCTCAATTCGGCCGATCTGGGAGCCCAGCCGTGGGCGGAAAAGGTTTGGTGCTTGGGGCTTTGATCCTTTCGTTTTCCCCTTAGCTTTTGGTTTTTTGGGCGAAGTATGGAGTATGGACTACACGGGGAAGCGGATTTGGGGATTTTTTTTGGGGGGTACACTTCCCGTTTCACGTAGCGGTGAAGGGGGAAATAAACGGGTTCGGGTGGGTTTTTGGAAATTGGAATTTTGGTTTTTGAATGTTTCAGTATCGAGTAAAGTTTCCCTCCAGTTTTTTTATTCTGCTGCTTCTGTGTCTGACTGGTGGGGCCGAAGCCTTTTGGGTTTCGAGTTTTGAAACGTTTCGGTTCGTGTGGTTTTGATTGGGAAGATTCAAATTTTCAAATTAATGCACAAATGAAGATAGATGTTAAGTAAATATACTCTATATAGTTTGATATTGTGTTACTTATGGCCTGAAAAAAATACAGGAATTGAGTGTTATATCCAATAAAATTTAGAAAAAAAACTTGAACACATAAATTATTCAAAAAAAAATGTTTAGACATGTCACAGAAAAAATACAAGAATTTTGAAAGAAAAGGAGTATGATTTAATCTGAAAAAGATATAAGGGAAGATTTTATGTGGTTGGATCTCAATTTTTTTTGTTTTCTCCTAAATTTCTTCAAAAAGGATATTCCAAAGAAATTTCATAGAAAATTTATGTAATTATTTTTTGTTCCAAACATCTCATGAAAGAAAATTTTCTTATGATTCAAATTCTCTAAAATTTCTTTATTTTTCTTCCATTTCAAACACCCTCTTAAATTTTTCATGATTCAATAAACTATAAAGTGGATGTAGAATTATGGGAACAATATAATACTAGTAGCTTCATGAAATAAGAAATAACTTCTCAACAAAAATCAATTATATAGTGATTGCAAGTTTTGGTCATGACTCATTGTTGTTGAGAGTTTGTCACTAAAATGCGGTGCATTTGTGCTGAGATAATTATGCATGTTGCTTTATCTATTATATGGATAATGAAATAAGTATTGGTGATTTTATAGCATCAAATATGAAAGCTATGTTTTTCAACTGATTATATGTATATAGACATACATGCAGTGAAGAGACTAGCTTGATTATATGGAAAAGGTATTTTACTTGATTCACATGAAGATCTATCTACTTCTCCAACTGATCCATTCATAAAAAGACAAGACTTGTCGTCACCTTAGAGTGCAAGCTTTTGTTAAGTATCAAGGTTTATAAAGGGCATACCAAACCCATTTTTAAGGGAAATAGGGAAAACAGAAACATACAACGCACTCATTAATTCTCATATCATAGATCAAATTTGTAATTGTATTCACTCGCGAAACCAAACCAACCCTCTTGTGAACAGATTCACATGCTATTTTGGTGCAAATATGCATCTCACGCTCACATAATCGAAAATTGATGCTCAATAAAAAAATGAACAAAAACAAAATCCTCTGACACACAAAAAAAAAAGTTAGTCCTTGTAGGCTATAACCATGCTTAAATTTCTCAGGTGACTAATGCTAGTTTGTGTCGACTCTTTTACGTATTTTTTACACATAAAAACATCACATATGCAGATCAAACTGGGTTTAAATTTACCAGTAACAACTATTCAAACCTAAGATGTGGATAAGAAATCTACGGCCAAGGTACCCCATTTTCACATACATCTACGGCAAAGATGCCTGAAGCCAACATACCATACGAATAGCACGAATCTCCACGAGGTCCACAGGACCACCGCTTTAAAATCCACCCACGCAAAGACGCCACGTATTTCCACGTGTCATTCCCTTTCCTCCCCACGTCACCCACCAGATGACCTGTCACCTCCACGGTCTCCGCATCGACCGCTACAAACACGCACCGGCCACCGGCCGCCAACCACAGACAAAGCCATGGCGCAAGCCCGACCCAGACTAGACGACCAGGACCAGGCCCGGCCCGTGCCCATCAAGTACGGTCAGGTGTTTGCCGTCACTGGCAACCTCGCCGACCAGCCCATCACACCGAGGGACACCGCCGCTCGGTCCGCCGAGGCCGGCGTGCCCGGCGTTGCACTGGGCAGCGTCAGCGCAGGCGCGGAAATGGAGTCCGCGGCCACGTACAACCAGGCCGTCGGCGCCGTCCGGCCCGGCCAGGCCAGCGACATCGCGTACAACCAGGGCGTTTCCATCTCCCAGACCCCCGTCCCCGGCGGCCGCATCGTCACCGAGTTCGTCGCCGGCCAGGTCACAATAGCTTAGCTTCCCTTTTGTTTTTTTTCACGCACGTATATGCAACGAGAGCTCGTATACATGCACTATAATCTGTACATGCAGGTGGTGGGACAGTACTCTGTGGCAGACCTGTCTGCCGGTGGAGGAAGCGAGTATGCCGGCAGCGTCGACAACGACGAGACCAAGGTGAAGATCGCTGAGGCGCTGGAAGCGACGGCAAGGGCCATCAGAGACCAGCCCGTGGACAGGGCCGACGCGACCGCGATACGCTCGGCGGAGACGAGGGCCGTAGGATCTGACGTGATCATTCCCGGGGGCATCGCCGAGCAGGCGCAGGCCGCGGCGGACGCCAACGCCTGGGCCACGGACGACGACGTCAAGGTCAGGGTCGGCGACGTCCTCTCGGTACGTGCACCGTGCATGTACACCTGTGCTAGTTGTGAAGTTTTAAAATGGACTTATTTGTGTTTATGCGGGCAGTGGGATGCGACGGCGAAACTGCCGACGGACAAGGCGGTGACGAGGGAGGACGCGGCGAAGGCGGTGGAGGCGGAGGCGTTCACCCGCCCCGGAGCGACGGCCAAGCCCTGCGGCGTCGGGGCGGCAATGACAACGGCGGCAAAGCTCAACCAAGACCACACTTCTTTTAATTAGAGTGCGGTTTAGTTGTTGGTCTCGTTAATTTCCCCAGGAATTTGATGTAATTAAACGTGTCGTGTATGATGAACATGTATAAGTACGTGACACGTCACACGTCCCTCTTTGGTTTAGGTTCGTACTTGGAGGATGTGTACATGTAAAAAGTGTGCCCCATGCTATGTTACAAATAAATTTTTGTAAATTGGCCTCTTTGATTTGTGTTCCGCCTGACAAATCTGGCTTGGATGACGCTACATCGATTAAAGAACACCTTTAATTTTGGCTTATGTGCGCACCTAGTCTATTCTGTATCTCAATTTATCACCTTACCAAATAAAGCAATTTTTTTTTTGTTTGTTCCGCCGTCCCACCCAATGAAGGAATCAAACCGCAACCCCAAGGTTAGGCATTTTTTCCACACTTCCTTTTGATTTTTTCTTTTTTTTGGCCCTTTCTTTTTCTTTGCATTACTGTATTTCTATTTCAAAATACAATATAAATTGTTTTATGCACTGTTTTTCTTAAAAAATATTTATATTATCTAGATCTCACATTTAAAACTTATCTTTAATCTTCATCTTTGTCTCAATCCATGAGTAGCCATTGCTCTATCTCCTCCTCCTCCTTTAGATCGTGACCGGTGGCGTCACTGTCACACCGCTCTCCCGCTCATCTATCACTACTACTTTTTCTCTCTACAGACGCCACCTTCTATTGCTATATTTATGGTTGATGGCACTACTATTGCCTTGTTTTTGCTAATTATTAGATAAGCTAAAAACCAAGAGGGGCTAAGTAAATTTTAGAGAATTAGATTTAAAAACAAAAGATTTGATTAAAAAATATATATGTAAAATAAAAAATATGTACTTACCCATCAACAAAACTCTTGTTCCATTTAAATAATTTGAGAAGATGAACTGAGAAATGGTCAAGTATCCTATAAAATTTGAACTCTCCAATTCAACAATATTATCATTGTTAACAACATAAGTCAAATGTTTATAATTTTAACTACTAAAAAATTTATAAATATTTAAATTCACCATAGAAAAATGATACTAACATATTTATAAAAATAATTTTTTAATATTATAATATTATAATTTTTTAAAGTATATTATAGTGAAAAATAATAATGAAAATTATATTTTCGAAACCATATACAATAAAAAAATAATAATCCTTTTGGACCGAGTGAGTATACAATGGAAGAAACAAAATAACGAACAAATCAATTCCTATGAACTTGAACTCTTAATTTAATAAACAAACAGGAGAAACAAAATGATCCAAAATGACGAACAAAACAATGTATCCAAAATGAGAAACAAGTCAATATACGAACAAGCGTTGCATCCCGTTAGTGTCAGTTTGGATTACGTGCACGATTTTCTGTCGACCAAAGTGAACGTGAATAATGTACCGTACCAAAATTCCCACAAAAGAAGAGAAAAAAAACAATCCAACAAGAGGCTGCGGGCTGAAAAACCATACATCCAACTCATAATTATAGCCGCAAAAGATCCTCCACTAATCTCCGCTCCCACCTCGGGAGAAATTGGATCTGATCCGTTGGAACGAATCTGGACGGCCTGCGTAGCGAAGTAGAATTAATGAGCAGCAGTTTAGTACCACATTGAAAAATGAATAGACGAAAGAACTCTTTATAACGCCGGCTACAACACGCGCACTGTCTCTTAGGAGACATCCGATAAAATTGGAACGATACAGAGAAGATTAGCATGGCCCCTGCGCAAGGATGACACGCATAAATCGAGAAATGGTCCAAATTTTTTTGAGATTTTCTGCTTTGGTCCCTCGCTCTGTCGTTTTCTATTACGGATTCGCCCTTAAAACCTTTGCTTCTGCCCCTCCACGCTGACATTTTATTACAACTAGGTCCTATAAACTTCCTTTTTCACAGCTACATCCTTGAACTCTCTTTGCCATTACAATTATGCCCTCGTGGTGTGGGAGATTTTTGTATGGATAATCTAGAGTAAAAAAAAAATTAAAAAATAACATATAATAAAAATTAATTGTAAAAATGACTTAAGTCGCCATCCCGCGTGATGATTTATCGCAAAAAGCAAACAGATGGGACATCAGTCGCCATACGGCATGGCGACTGCGGGATGACGATTGATGGGGACTATATAGTGGGGAGCGTGGCGACTGGCGCTTTGCAAAAACGAAAAAAAAAACAGAACTCACTCACGGCAGAGAGGGAGAAGAGAGGAGAGGGAAAAAAAAGAGAAGAGGAAAAGAAAAGGAGAGGAGGAGAGGGAAAAAAAGAGAAGAGGAAAAGAAAAGGAGAAGAGGAGGAGGAGGAGAAGAAGAAGAAAGGAGAAGAAGAAGGAGGAGGAAAGAAAGGTACAATAAAAAATTAGTGTAGAATGCAGATCTGTTTTAGGAATTTGTAGATCTGTTTTAGAAATTTGTAGATCTGTTTTAGAAATGTGTAGATCTGTTATGTAGATGTCTTGTAAATATAGATCTGTTATGTAGAAATGTTATATATTAAGCGAATAAATTAGATTAATAAATAGTGAATCGATAATTTAGGACATACGGTTTATTCGTAGAAAATATGCAGAAATACATATTTGATTTGTGCCGTATTTAAATATGTTGGGCATTTATGAATATAATGTATATATAATTTTAATTTGTTGTGTAATATTATGTAAATTTCATATGTTTATGAATGAGATGTGAGATGTGTATTAATTAAGAGTAGTAAACAATTAAATTATTGATATGTGAGATGATAATATAGGAATTGTAGATTAGATGTGATGCGATGTCGTTAATGCAGTGTACTTCGATTAGTTGAGATGTTAAAAAATAAGTCGCACATATCTTAAGGATGAGTATAGAGTAATGTGCAAAATATATTGGAGATATGATAGCTGATGTTTGTAATACTTATGTTGTAGACAATGTTGGAAACAAGAGTAGTCTATATTTTCCACGGGGAACAAATCATTAGAAATGGACCATCTGGAGATGACCTAAGTGGCTGTCACCGTATAGACATGGAATTGAATGATCTTAGTGTTCTTAATTTTGAAGACCTTAAGACCCGAGTCATGGACATCCTAAATATTGACCCATGTTTACACAAAATTGTCATAGAAGCGCTGGTGCCTATTGGTTTGACATCTTGTTGGAAATTGTGTAAACTTAGAGGCGATCATGGGGCTCTCTTATTAGGAGGGTGATAAATCCCAATCATGGGCCAGATGACTGCATACTGTATGTGACAAAGCTAGACAATGTACCAGAACCGGCAGCGGAACTTGTACCCGAACCATTAATTGGAGGACAACATACGAACATTGATCCAACCATGACCCATAATTCTGCGGATATCTCCAATGCAGAATTCATGGGCGAGTATTTGTAGCCTAGGGATGAGGCTTATGCCGACGAAGGTGAAGACGAGGGTCTGAAAGTTTCAAGCAGCGAAGGGTTGAAGGTGGACGCAGACTATGCGGATTCCTCTAGTGAAGAAGACTATCGTGGAATGGGACCTCCACAACAATGGCTAGATCCTAGTGGTTTTGAGTATGCGCGAATCCACGACGATCGTAGTTCGGAGTGGGCAGGGAGTGAGCACAGATTAACATTAGGACAACATTTTTGAAGCAAGGAGGAGGCTAAGCAAGCCGTGGCGATGTGGTCTGTGACATTACGTCAGTCTTTCAAGGTTGACAGAACAAATCCGCGACTGTACGCGGTGAAGTGCAAAGTGGAAGGATGTCGATTTTATGTTTGTATTGCTCGGTACAGGGACAATGAACACTTCATTGTTTCCAGTATCACCGAACATGACTGTTCAGTGACAGAAGTATCACAGAGTCATAGGAATATGTCGTCCGCATTTGTGGCACGTGTAATTTTGTCGAACCTTCATGCAAATCTTGATATGCCACCAAAACAAATTGTTAGCCAAATCAACGACACATTTGGGTACATCATTCAATATGGAAAGGCATGGAGAGCCAAGCAACTTAGTCTTGAGATGTTATTTGGATCTTTCTATGATTCATATAACTATGTACCCAGATTGATCGAACAAATCGTTGACATCAATCCTGGCACTGTGATGGATATGGTCCATAGCCCAGTTGTCGGCAGAAATGGTGAGATAATTCCTGGAGCTGAGTACATGGAGCGTATATTATGGTCATTTGGTCAAGTAATCTCTGTGTTCAAGTACATGCGGCCAATACTTTGCGTGGATGGCACATTTCTAACCGGGAAGTACAAGGGAACTCTGATGACAGCAGTTGCTGCAGATGCAAACAACCAGTTACTTCCCATGGCGTACGCCTTAGTGGAAGGAGAGAGTACAGACAGCTGGGTATGGTTCCTTGCAAACATAAAACAAACAGTCGTGAAGGACAGACGGAATGTATGTGTAATCCATGATAGACACAAGGGTCTGTTAAGTGCCATTGAGTTCATGTTGTCCACTGAGAACCCGCAGTACAGCTGGAATGACTTGATCAGTCGGTGGTGTAAACGACACCTTGCGGCGAACTTCTTCACACACTACAAAAGCGCACGGCTTATGAAGAAGTTCAAGCGGTTGTGCGATCAGAACCAAAGCCATAAGTTCCAACAACTTTGGGACGAGTTAGAACAAGAAACTTTAGATCTAGGTAAATCTCAAAGGTTAGAGGCAAGCACTTCACAACATCCAGAAGATGAAGAAAATGTCGTGGAGACTACAGATGTGCCGAGACGACGCACCCGAAGGTCAAGGCCAAAGAAATTTAGTGAATGGATCAGTGACAAAACTCCTGAGAAGTGGTCTCTATTGCATGATAAGGGAGGTGCTAGATATGGCGTAATGACAACTAACATGGCGGAGGTATACAATTTTGTGTTGAGGGGGGTGCGAGGTCTGCCGCTCACTGGAATTGTGGAATTTACATGGCATCGCACGGCCAAATACTTTTACGAGAGAGGTACAGCTGCAAGAGCATTGCTTCGGGTCACACCACCAAAATTTCCTGATGAAGTACAAAGGTACTTAGAAATGAAAGCCGCGACCGCTCAGAAACACTCAATCGAGTGCATTCCTAACAGCAGAAGGCAAAGTTGGGTCTTTTATCTGCGCAGTAAGAACGTGGGGGGTGGATACATGCGACAAATCAAGAGGCAAAGAGTGACATTTGAAGATGGTGTCAAGTGCACTTGTAACAAGCCAACTCTATTGCATAAACTGTGCTCTCATATGATGGCTGCGTGTGCGCACGACAACAAGTCGAACGAGACGTACCTGTCAGTTTACTATGGTTCACGGTACCTTGCCGAGACATGGACTGCAGACTTTGAGATTTAGGGGACTCAGCAGCACTACAGAGATCGGTCGTGTAGGGCAGGCGAGATCCGATATGTTCCACCACCGCACTTGGAGCGGAAAGGCCCTGGACGACGGCGGAAAATGCGAATTGGCAACGACATGGATAACGCAGAACGCAATGAGCTACGAAAGTGTGCCGTTTGCCGACAGTCTGGCCACACGAGGAGGACATGTCCTGATCCATCCGGACCTAATCGAACATGACTCAGTAATGTTGTGCAACACTTATTCGTTCCTCTTGTGTATTTGATGATGTACTAACCTAATGTTACTGTTTGCAAGCATGGCTCACCCTCGTCCACAGTTTCCTGAGTTACTCGATCACTACTACGACGATCGTCATCGGTCTCGAGCGGTGCGATCCGGAGAGGAGCTTCAGCCATTCCGCCTGCGATCGTCCGGCACGTCTTGGCCTCTCGACGGGAGATACAGCGCACGGCTGAGGGCGGCGGGGCTGCTTCCTTTTTGCAGGACGATCACCAGACTGGAGACTTTCAGGCACGACCTGTCACTGGTCTCTGCTCTGGTGGATAGGTGGAGACTCGAGACGCACACATTTCACTTCCAGTGGGGGGAGATGATCATTATCCTGGAGGATGTGGCGATGTTGTTCGGACTCCCGATTCGCGGGCAGCCCTGGGTACCACTACCCACACCTGCCGGATGGGACGGCATGCTCGCCGAGAGGTTTCATCTACTACCTCTGGGCCAGGAGCCCTTCCACCACGACATCGGAGTTCCTACGACGTGGCTTGTTCACTTCAAGACGTGCCCAGCAGATGCAGATGAATGGACTGTGAGCTGACACTTCGAGGTGTATTTGCTGCACTTGTTCGAGGGCTTCATGTTCACTGGTATGCTTAAACATGATATAGGCACAGCTATTTCCCTTCTCTTGTTGAATTTAATTCCTATTTTTTTGCTTTTCTACAGGTACTCACCACGACACAGTGGATCGTTGGCTTGTTCCACTGGCGCAGATGCTCGCGGACACGCCGATCGATCAGATCCCGCGCATCAGCTGGGGGTCGGCGGTTCTCTGTGCGACGTATCGAGGGTTGTGTGACGCCTGCGTTCGGCGTGCCCGACAGGCAAACATGGCCGGATCTCCTCTACTTCTTTTGCTGTGGTCGTATGAGCACATACCTGTCGGACGACCGCTCATCACCGACACGCCCATTGCACTTCCGGAGGGGCACCCGGCTAGGGATGCGGAGGATGAGATCGATCGCCCTACCATGGGGGATCGTTGGTTGCAACATGAGCTGCAGTGGGCCATAGTTCAGGTGCATGCATGCTACAGTGCGTACAGCGGCGAGTTGGAGTTGTTGCATCCGTCGCGTGTTATATGGAGGGTTTGGACGACAAGCTATATCGAGAGCACAGCCGGCGGCGCGATCTCTATGGTGTGTACGGAGGACCGGGAGTTATGGCTCACCCGCTGTATTCTTGTCTTCAGCCATATGTTGGATATGTATGCTCCATGGAGGGTGATGCGCCAGTTTGGCTTGTTCCAGACGATCCCTCCTCCAGACGCCCCGCATCGTTTGTCGCATGACCAGCACAAGTAAGTTCTCGATTATCTCCGCGCATAGTGTTTTGCCTCTGTGAAATAACTGAACACCTTTGTTTTTTTTGCAGGCAGAGTCGCAAGGGCAAGAAGGCTGTCAGTTGGGAGGACCGACAGTCTCCTTACACTCGTTGCTGGGAGCAGACAACAGCGATAGATGTCGTGCGTGAGGAGAGGGCGTACGATTCCACGACATATGGCAACTACCTCCAATGGTACCTCCCTCGCACCGCAGCTCGCATTGCCCCGCCACCTCCGGCGCCTGCAGATGTGCCTGCTCCAAGCGTGCATCAGACATACGACCGACATTACGCATCTCGGGTACACCGCCAGGTACATGCCGCCAGCCCATGACCTACTTGTTATTTTTATTTCTGCCTCCCATTGTCTTACCGTCTTGCAGGCTGACGGCATTCGTGCGATCAGTTCCGTGACACGGCCACTAGTCCAGCAGAGGCAAGCAGGTCTGCCTATCACGCCCGATGCGTACGAGAAGGCCATCGCCTACGTTGACCGACTCGCCTCGCAGCTGACCTTTGAGAGTGCCGCCACTTCGTCGACTTTTGTTGCACCTCCACGTCCACGGGCCCGACCCAGTCATACGCCGTCGCACTCAGCCGCTCGTCATCCCGACACAGCCGGCCCTTCAGGTACAACCGTCGCCACACCCATTTATCTCGGTGTGCCCCCGGCTCGCTCGTACCGTACAGGTGTTGCACCTCACGTGGACTTCTCATCGTGTGGTGGTGTACGGATCTCTGAGGGTCCCCGAGCGCCGCCTTCCGTACACACTTCTGATTCTAGTTTGGGCTTCGACGTCACATTCGACTCAGACGACGAGTACATCGCTATGTCTCAGCAGACGGTGCCCGAGCATCTGCCTATCTCGTCGGCTGGTCCGCTTCGGTCTCCTGCTAGGCACCCACCATACATTCCTCGTCAGTCAGTCCGTGCCGACCCCCAGGTGGTCCGCGACCCGTCGTATGCCCAGTATGCCGATATGTTGCAGATGAGAGACGACGCCGATCAGAGCCAACATCAGTTGGCATCTTCGCAGCTTGGTGAGGCGCTTCCACCGTTGCAGGACCCGATGGACTCTCCTGATACAGGCCTCGGTCAGCTGAGTGCTCAGCCCCCCGGTTGACAGCCCTCGCAGAGGACAGTGCATCCGCGTAGCACCTATTCGCCATCGCCATTTCAGCGCGACCGGAGGCATCGTCCGAAGAGGGGCCGACAGTAGTTTTTTTTTTTATGTTCTCCTTTTATGGAACATGATTTGGATTTTCATGGTTGTATTATTTTCGATTATATCAGTATTCTCATGTTTTCACTACCTTTTTTATGTTCATTTTGGTTTTTGGGAACATCATACCCGATAGATTGAACCAACCACGAAATATACTGAACAATCAACGCGGCCAACCACGGGTCTTTTCCTCCTTAGTTTGTCAGCCAGTCGACTATGTAACGTTAATTTTAAAAAAAACACTAATTTGAAATGTTAATTTAAAAAAAAACACAATTTTGAAATGTTAATTTTAAACAAAACACAAATTTGAATGTTAATTTTAAACAAAACACAAATTGGAATGTTAATTTTTAAAAAAAACACAATTTTGAATGTTATTTTTTTAAAAAAATAATTTTGAATGTTATTTTTAAAAAAAACACAATTTTGAATGTTATTTTTAAAAAAACACAATTTTGAATGTTATTTTTAAAAAAGAACACAATTTTTGAACCTGGGACCTTCAGTCGCCATCCTAGTTGGCGACTGAAGGTGGCAACTGATGATGTGGCCTTCAGTCACCAACCAGGTTGGCGACTGAAGGTCAAATTCAAAAAGTCGCCACGCGAGATGGCGATTTAGGTCATTTTTACAATTATTTTTTATTACACGTTATTTTTAAATTTTTTTTTACTCTAGGTTATCTGTACAAAAATTTCCGTTGTTTCTTTTAGCATTTTTTTCCTCCATTATGCCTCATGAGCTGCTTATTTACAATTAGGGCTCTTAATCTCTCTGTTTATTACCTTGGCTTTCTTTTTGGTTCATCTAATTCTTACAGCCATGTCCTCTAACATACGTTTTATTTGCCATTTAGACCGTTAGCACCTCTTTGCTCTTACAGTTATATCCTTTTACGTTTCTTGCCACCATATGCTCTGCTACCTTCTTACCATAAAGTCCTTCGAGGTTTCTGAACTTTTTTCATATCAGCTCTGTTCATAAAATTCACTATTTTGCAACTAGGCTCATAAAACTTCAATTTTTTGTTCACATAAACCCCAAAAATTGTGTTCTCTGGTTCAATTAATTTTGTTCGCAATTATACATTTATCGGTTCCTGAGTTTTGAAGGGTGGCACCAATGAGATGTTATAAAAGTTGCAGTTGTGCGACTTGTGTCTATTTATTTGCTCTATTTACTTTCATTGAGGTCCCTCTGACTCTACCTTTTGTCAATAAAACCCCAAACATGAATTATAATCCTTATCAAAACAACAGTGTGTCTTGTGAGTTGAACCACAAATTACTTGGCAAACATCCTTTCTCTATGAAAATTGCTCCAAAATTATTCATTCTCTTGGATGAATGGACTATTGTATGCCTCATATAATATTATCACACTTAATTATATGGCCGAATTCAGACTTCTCCAATAAACTGATTTATCAGAATTTTAATTTATAAGTCCAATAAAATTCTGTTTTACAAATTTCAATTAATTGAAGATTTTTCAGTGAAAAACAAAATTTATAATTTACTTTAATTTCAACTTATAAAACCATCAACATAACCCGAAGTTTGCCAATAACCCTCCAGAGCACTCTCGATTTCAGATATCTGAAGCAAGCAACATAGCGCAGCGCCCAACCGGCTAACCGCTGAACAGTTCAGTCGGGATTGTTCTGCAAAGTGCAGGCAAGCGGCCATGCATCCTCGCACGCTTCCATGTCATGGATGCTCTCTTTCTGTAAACCGAGCACAACTCCACGTATCACCTCGCTTCCTTACGTGTCTCCCCCTCCACGTCCCCTCACCAGAGCCTCACACACATATATATAAGCACACAAGACAACGCATCCAAAAGATCATAACACGACTGTGCAAGAACACAGCACATAACACAACAAAGAAGAGTGTGCAAAGTGAGCCAAGGGCAGCAGAGGAGGCCGGAGGGGGTGGCCCAGGCCCAGGACCAGGACAAGCCCATCAAGTACGGCGATGTGTTCGACGTCTCCGGTGAGCTGGCCGGCCAGCCCGTGGCGCCGAGGGACCTCGCCATGCTGCAGTCCGCTGAAAACGTCGTGCTTGACCAGACGCAGAAGGGCCGCCCTGCCGCTACTGTTAATGAGCGTGCCGGCCTCGTCGGCCGCAGCGAGATCAGCGGCCCCGCCGCGGACGCTGGCGTGTCCGTTACTGAGACTGACCTTTCCGACCGCCGCGTCGTCACCGAATCCATTGCCGGCCAGGTAAATAGCAACCTTTACATAGGATTCTGAACTTCTTTAACTACAGCTTTGAAACTGAGTAGTTAGCGTTCCGGTTTGGCTTCTTGGTTAGGTGGTGGGGCAGTACGTAACGCCGGCGCCAGTGGTGGCGAACCAGCCGTCGGGCGCGCTGAACAAGGACGCCACCACGATCGGCTGCGCGCTGGAGGCGGCGGCAATGAGTACCGGACACGAGCCGGTGGAGCAGAGCGATGCGGCGGCCATCCAGGCCGCGGAGATGTGCGCCACAGGGTCCAACCTCACCATCTCGGGAGGCATCGCCGCGGCCGCGCAGTCGGCGGCCGACCAGAACGCCCGCGCTGTGTGCGACGAGGAGAAGACCAAGCTGCGGGACGTGCTCTCTGTACACCACTCGTCTCATTTGTTTCTTGATCTCTTGTAGCTATCTATTAACTGGCAATTGTAAGTTGTAACGACTAATTGTGTGAGGTTTCATCGTTTGCAGCATGCGAAGGATAATCTGCCGGCGGACAAGGGGGCGACGATGCAAGACGCTGAGAGGGTTGTGTCCGCGGAGATGCGCGACACGTTGGAGATGACGACCAGGCCAGGCGGCGTGGCAGCTGCGGTGACCACGGCAGCGCAGCTCAATCAGACGCGCTCCTAGGCTCCGTTTGAAGTCAGAAGCCAACACGGACGTGCGCGCACGCAGTAGTCATGTGGTTTATGAATAATAAACTGCTGTGTTTGCTTTCTGAAATGGATGGACCGGAGGTTCTATATCAGCTGCTTTTTTGCATGTTTTGTAGTAGTCGTCTCTTGTAATGTCAACCCGGTAAAAATACACTATATATTGTCTTCAAATATTTTGTGTCTTCTTTGGCTCTGTGTCTTAACAGTGAGGTTTTACAAGTCACAACTAATCGAGGACTCCCAAGTAATCGTGTGATGGTCTGGCTACTTCGAGTGACGGTCTGGCTAACTGGAGGTAGGTTCTGGTTGCTCTTTCTGTAATGCTTATTTAAACTCTTTAAGATTTTGACCCGATGTGAAATCAGTGCTCGTTCTATGCGGACCAATGATTTCGATCTATACCGAGATCGGCATTTCTTTGTGGGTGGGCGGTGGGCGGTGGGCGGTGGGGGTGGGAGTTGGTTTTTGAATGATATCTTGTCTCGTTGTGTCTTCAATTTGGAATCAGTTTGGTGATTTCTTTAAAAGAAAAAAGTCATTTTAAGACGTTCTTAGATGGAGTGTTTTTATAAGCAAGCAAGTAAAAGAGAGATTATAAATAAGGTAATTCAAGGAATATATATATAAACTCATGAGAGTTTAAATAATTTAAATGTTTATCTTTTAGTCTTTTGATTGAGATAGAACAATCTTAAATTGTCTAACGTTTGTGATATAACATATTGTTAACAAGTATCTTCCTGGTTTCATATGAGAGTTCAATTTTTATGTAATAAGATCTTATAATTCTTGAAAAGCCTCTAGGAGTTTTGAGGTCTAAGACCTCCCGAAAGTTTCAAAGGCAAGGAAGTCAAGCCTCGAAAACAACTCTCGAAAGGCTTTTTAACTTATCCAAAACAAAGTTTGTTCCGGTGATTTTGGATCTCAAGAACCCGGGATATAGAGATAATATTCTCGAGAGACTTTGGGTTGAGAAGGTCCCAAGTCTTGGATCAAAAGGTTCAGTTACTCGGGACTCAGAGACAATATTTTTGAGGGACTTTATCTTCTTGGAGACTAAATCCTTTCCTTGTGATATTAAGTCATGAAAGTTTAGAGACAAAACTCCCAGAACTTTTTAGAGATCTTGAGCCTTTAAAGTTCGAGATTTGAGATACGGGAGTCCTAGACACTTAGGACTTGGAGACAATACTCTTTTGAGATCTTGTCTTCCAGGAGACCTTAAATTCTAGTGTTTTAGGCCTGGGTCCAAGAGATTCTAGTGTTTGGAGACAAACACTCCTAGGAGACTTTGGGTCCCACATGTCCTGAGACCTGAAAGTAATTCCTTGAAAGTCTTGATTTCTCCAAAACTAATTTTTTTGCAAAAATATTGTGTCGTGAGGCCTAGAGCCAATACTTTTGAAAATCTTTGGCTCTAAGGCCAATCTCCTTTCCGGATACTTGAGTCTGAGAGGCTTAGGATCTTGAGTTTATGTATTTTTTGGGGCCTCGAATGTTGAGTGTTTCCTAGGGAACTTGTGGTCTTTTTGAAGCGTAGAGTCAATCGTCTTAAGGATCTTAGCACCTTAGAGGTTAAGTTTTTTGATGAGGATTTTTTACTTTGAATGACTTCGAGGCCTGAAACTAATTGTTCTATGGACTTTAGTTGTTTTGAAGGCTAAGTCCCTTGTTGAGGATCATATATTCTGAAAGATTTATCACAATATATCCTTTAAGAAAAATACTTGGTAAGACTTCGGGGTGATTATCAACAAAATTGATTTCAATTTATCGAATTTATTTGTTTGAGATATTTTTACTTGCGTTTTTATAAAACAATTGAAAAAGTAGTGGACCTACGAAAACAGATACATATTTTTGGACTACCAGTAACATTTCTATTTGAAATTATTTTTGGCACATTGTTTTGTTGTTAAACCACAATAAAGCTATACAAACTGGTAGTATTTTATTTACATTAGCTTTCTAAAAATAGCTTTTTAAAGTATTTTATTACTATACTTGTTGAGGCTTCGTCGTAATCCCAAATACAGCAAACCACAATGCAGTGTTGAACGGTAAGACGAATGCAGTGTTGAACGGTAAGACGATCACGATCACGCAACTTGCTTATTCTTTCTTTCTTTATATCTTCCTGTGTTCCTTTGTGGTATAGGTTTTTTTTGTGTTTATTTGTATTTCTATCTATCGTGTATGGCCTGGATAATTAGAGGAGATTACGGGCTCATGTGCCGTAGGAAATAGTTACAAAGAACAAGAAAAATATAAAGGACAAAAGAAACATACAAGCCTATACACGGATAGATGATAGATCAGCGCAGGGAATGAAAAAAATGTGGTGCACAAACAAGAACATCGATAGGGTTATCGAAAATACAAGCACGGCTTAGACAAGGTTAAAACAAATGTATATTCACCGTATGTTGCGCCCCCAGCGGAATTCATTTAAGTTGTATTCCAATCTTCGTCAGTACCTGACGAAACTTTCAATAGATATGGTAGTGTACACTCAGCCAAGGCCACACCACCACGAGCTGTTACCCAAAAAACAATGAACTTTAAACTATGAAGTTTCTAACAACAGTTTGTAATGTTTTCTTCTTCTGTCAAAGTTACTCGGGAGCCAAATCTACAAGGGGGAGGGGGGGAATGCTTGTAACAGGTCTTCAAGGAGCTTCTCTAGGAATTACACGAAAGATGGGCAAAAGGAGAGGCATCTAAACATCTGTCAAATTTATGGATGATACAATTATGACATAGGCCAGGAAGAAGAACATGACGATCTGGATGAAGAACTTGGGGTTTTCCCTCAAGCTTGGGGCCGCCACTGATCTCCTGCTTGGACAGAAGAACGTGATTCAGTTGCATCCAGTAACCAACGAGAAATGATGGTGCAAAAGATGTATCGTGGCGTCTTACCTAGCAATACGCTGTGAAAGTCGATGGAATGGTAGACTCTGTATAAAGACCACACCAGGCCCGGTCAGAGAAGCTGTTAACTGGTTGTCACCCTGCATGAGACCATACTTCTTAGCGCAAGTAAAATGAGGAATGTTATTACAATGTAGCAGCACGAAGAAACAAGCAGTTGGGGAACAATAGACAGATCTACTCACCCCAAAGACTGCTCTTCTCAGTTGGTTGGGGCTCTTCAACTGGAAGCTGATAGTTGTTGTCATAGCCACAATACAAGAAGCATCAACAGCAATTACCTCCCGGGGACTCAGAATTTTCTGCATGACTAGCAAAAGGGAAAGCAAAAGCTGCCAAAGTTAGAAGACTCCATCCACATTTTACCAAGGTGAAAAATAACTTGCTCGTATCAATGTAAAATAATAATACAGATTTGCTGCTTTTAGATGTTACAGTAATTATATAAAAAAATGTAACATTGATTCCGACATAATGTTGCATCAAAATTTACTATATATTTAATCATTTATCTTTAACAATTCCTAACCTTTTACAATATTCCAACCTATTTGTGCTAATGCAACACATCCTAAAAGTTGTCCTCTATCCAATTTGCATTGCTAGAGTTGAAAACCTTGAAATAATTGGGAAGTATCTCAAAATCTTGCGTGGGGTTTGTTTAGCGTTGAGATTAGGATTCGAAGTATTGCAATTTCATATACTAATCTCCAGTTCAACATTATGACATGGCAGTAGAAGAGTATTGTACCAGATCCACCACCGACAAGGAAAGCCATCCCCTGACCCCTAAGCTTCTGTTTGAGGATCACCTGCAGAAGAAATGTTAGTTTTTGCAAGCCAGGGAGCATACGAAAGAACTGCAAAACCTGCAATACAATTTAAAAATCAACAAGCCCCAATGATTATCTTACCTCAGCGCCAATCTCAATGTTTCGCGGTCTCTGATCAACTGTACTTGTCACAGACACATCATTGACCAAGCACAGAAATGCATCCCCCTACAACAATAATTTGGTACATGATGATGTTCTTGTGAGTTGTGACTGTTACTGAAGCACATCATTGATTGACCATCTTAAGAGAGATTTTACCTGGCAAAGAAGTCCTCCACCAAAGTTTGCTAGATCAATCTGAAACAAAAGTAAGTGATTATAGTGAGACTTAGAAAGCAATTTTATTCAGTATTACTTTGTAATTACTTGCTGATATAACAAAACCACCATATTAAGTAAAGTTATCTACGAAAAGTAAAAAAATGCTGTTGGTTTGCTGGTTAACATGATAATGTCACACTTAGGCTTCTATCTCAAGAACAATTTAGCAGTGCGGGCATACAGCCAATGTTCACAAATAGACTTCTTATGTAGGTTATTAACTTATTATGATGGCAGAGTCCCGTGTAAGACTATATTTTAATTCTAAACAACTAAAGCAGAAATATCCAATATACGCAGGCACTGTTAGCTAGCTAAATAGCATAGGGATACTCCTGTAGGCAGCTGTTAGTAAACCGTACATTTGGGTGGCAAGTGGCAACAAATTGGTGAATATTGAGTAAGTTGGACAAAAACGGTTTAAACTGAATGGAAGAATTAATGAAACATCAGCAAAAAGTTAAATTTATCAACCAGAATCGCAAAAGAATCTCAACACTTCCACAAATAGTAGTTCCTTTAGTAACATATATAGTCTAGTTAATGATAAGAAGACATTAGTTGATGGTTTTCAAGAATCAAGATATACTGTTTCAGATCCAACTAATAAAGCACAAGTGCCAAAGGAGAATCCAAACACTTCATAAAAAGATATTCATAACTGCAGATACTATAATAGAAAATATATATAGTGCTACCACATGAATAAACCATAACTTTGTGGCATGTGGAGCTCGGTCAGTAGTAAATGATCAGTGCTATTGTAAATGAAATAATAACATTACTAACAAGAAGTACAAACAGGCAGTATCCTTCCAGGAAATGGTGCAGCAATTCCAACATATCCATCATCAAGGCCAGGATTGAAAAAGACTGTACTGCTTATACTTTTCCCAAAAATCCATTGCCAAACACCTCCCTCATTTTCAGGCAAGTAATTATTGTTCATCTGCATGTTCTCGGACATGTAGCACATTGTACCTAGATAGTATTCAAAGATGAAAAATCATATATTGACACTCTAAAAACGTTACGGCCACAAGCAATATAGTGGAATATTTACAAGAACCAGCCAACTATGGTTGATTCATGCAAAACACAATACTTTCAAAATGATTTAAGGGGCAGTTTATGGTTACAAAATATAAAGAGCAAATCATAACGAAATGGCTCACAAATAGCATAGGACAGGTTGGGCATTATTAATTGTTTGATACAGTGTATTATGGAAGGTTTATGATTTGGTGAGAATGGCTAAGGATCCTTCCTTCTAGATGGTTTTTAACATAACACATAGCAGATGGAATGGTGATATCTTAACGCCTGCCTCATGATTTAATAGATTTATGTTACTAGAAGAAGGTTCATTCAGCATCACCTATAAATGCAATGGGTCAGCAGATAAGCTGGAAAGATATCAGCTGCATAAGAGAGTCAATTAAGTTACCTGGTTTGACAGTCAACTTCTCTTGTGACTTGACCATAATCTAAAAGCATATTTTTTATTTTTATGAATAAATATGGTTCATCTGAAGAGAAGACGGTTGATAAAAGAAAAAGGTTTAAGCCTGGGAAACTACCTGCATAACCTGCGCATCGCCACCAGATATCTGAAATGCTGTCACAGATCCTTGTTGGCTCTGAAAAAAAAGAAACATTCAGCAAGGAGTCAAGGATTCAATTGTATCATACCACAGATAACAATAAATCACTAAATCATCATATAATGATCGGTCTGTACCCCCCCCCCCCCCCCCCCCCCCCCAAGATATACCCCTGATCACTCAGAAGCTAGTTCCGACATCCGACAAGTAAAAGGACTATGTCAAAACACACTCAAATCTGAGAAGTTGTGTGTTCCATCATCATAGCAGTGTTCACGAAATTACAGTACTTGGTACCATTTTCTAATTGCTGTAAAATTCGAGAAGCAGAAGCCTCAGACAATTGCCAACTTGTACGCATTTCATCTTGTTCTGGTGTAAAACCTAGTAGATCAAGCTAATTTTACGCTATCAGATTAGATCAGAAACAATTCGAGTAAAAACCAAACGCTAAACCAAAAACACACAGATCACTGTGTGATCTGCGTGTCCACGCCAGATTGGGGCCACCGTGTAGATCCAACACCACGAGCTCAGCCACTCGAACCTAACCCTAGTCCCTAATAAGCGAAGAGGAGACCATATGAGATTGGATCAGATCGTGCAAGGGAGGGATTTGGACCTGGTAGACGTAAGGCTGGAAGGGCGTCGAGAAGAAGGGCGCGGCCATGTTGGGATACCTGGTCGATAACCTTCTGGAAGCTTCTAGAAACAACTAGTGGGAGTCGAGTCGAAGCTTCTTCGGGGGAGGAGTCGCCATTCGAAGCACAGAGGAAAAGGAGGAGGAGAAGAAAAATTTAATTAATTAATTAATTAATGAACTCTCGGGTTTAGGTTTGCCTCTGGATTTTATTACGAGAGAAAATTTTTGTTTTGCTTTGTTTATTACGTAGGATAATCCTGACCGTTGGTCGTGATCTGGACGGTGGACTGTGGCGCGGGGGCTGCTTGCGTGGCTCGTCCACGTGGCGTTTGGTGTACGTAGCGGCGTTCTATTGGTCGGTGTGGCTCGGAACGACGTGTCACATGTAGTTCTGTATTTTCGTTTCAACTAGTACTGTGCCCGCGCGACACAGCGAAATTTTAGGTAAGGATGTCATGCAATTTTTATTGGGTATACATCTATATAATATTTAGAAGAATTTGCCAAATTAATTATTGTACAATGTTATATAGTCTGGCAAAGAAGAATACACTCATATTTCATTACAATATAGTCTAAAGTACTAATTAACATGTACTTCCATTTAAATGGAAAGTAAAAATAAAATATGTTTTAATTTGGAAGTGTGAGCTGCTAGTCCAATTATACTATAATTTTAATAAACAAATTTTACAAATAGGCACAAAATTTAATACTTAAAGTCTTGATATCTGTCATGAGATATGTAATTGAATATACTCTCTCTCAAGAGTCTATGTAACATTGGTTACACTTGAGGAATTTGGATACGAATGAATAAAGAAATAAATCAACGAGATGGAATACACCATTAGACATTAGCAAAAAATGATGAAAAAACATACATGAAATGTTTTGTAAGTTTGTTACCATAAAAACACTAAGGAGTGGTTTGGAAAGTAGTTTTTGACTTATTTTTAAAGAAATTTTATAATCAGATTTAGATACTGGTTTAATTAATACTAAATCCCACTAAACTTTTTTTTCTCCAGAAAATTTTTTCTCTTACTCAAACATGGCCTAAAAATGACAACTTTATTATATCTCACTAAGTTTCTAGTGTGATCTCCTGCAACTTGCTACCGAATGCCTCTTGATCCAGAATACAACTTTTAAATTCAGAAGTTGTTCCCCATTGATTAAATGTTCTATTGTTCTTTTCAGAAAAAGATGCCAATATATTATAACTACTTGGTGTTCCATACATACAACCATGCTTTTCACTCTATTTCTTTCACATACCTCTAGATTATGGCACTATTCCTCCATATTCAACTCTACAACTAGGTTATGCTTTTAAAAAAAAAAATGTATCTCTGACCTCTTTTGCATATACACGATCACAAGAATTGTGTAACCGTTTAGTCTATGTTTCTATAGAATGTACATGAATCATTGAGCTGGTTATCCATTTTTTAAAAAGTTTTTGTCATCTAAAACTTATCTTGAACATCAGTTTATCATATAATTAACATGTCAAAACAGCTTGATTCTTTCCTATAACAATACTAATGGTATAACTTCAGTATCCCTTAGTATTAAGTGTTGTCCATAACTCTATACAATATAAGATGATTATTGAGATTTTTCCAAATGAACTATCAATCTATCTTTCCTGCAAACACCTACATAAATTGTTTAAATTCCCTTACCTCCTTCGCAGTAGATTTGGAAAAAGATCCATCATTTGTATACAAAAGAGCGAATATGAGAAACATCATGCCAGCCTACAAAATTATACATGAGAAAGATACTAAAAAATAACATCATATAAATCATTATGCCTAATGTACCTATATAGTCGATTAGCATTTGATATACTGCCAATATTTGTTGTGCCAAAAATGAAACACAATGGAGCAATCCGTTCTGTAGGGGAAATTCATACCAACTTGATGATGAGGCTTGGAGATGAGAGATGTCATCGAGCTTGTTGGCGACGTATTGATCGAGCTTGTGAGGTATAGCCGGTAAGTTAATTGTGGGTGATCGATGGAACTCATAGTTGGAATTGACCTGGTTTGCTCCAGAAGATGGTCAATGGGGAGGCCAATGGATAAGGCGGCTTAGGTTTGCAGGCATCCAAACTCTTCTCAAGTGGCTTGTCTTATTGGTGCACAAAAAAGAGGAGGATGTGTGGCAGTGCTACTTGGCCGAGGCTCAATGGGAGGAGGGATTGAGTGGAGCGATGGTGGTGTTGGTTTGGGGAAGCAATGGCGACTTCTTGGGGAACAGTTATGAGAGAATTGTATCTAATCTGAAAAGTAGGTGAACAAACATCATACGACTGATTTTTTAAAACTAACATGGTTACATGGTTCTTATTTTTTAGGTGACGTGAGGCTACGAGGAGACTTGTTGATAGTCAGAATTGCAATAAAGGAGGATTTTGGAAATTATTTTTCCCTTTCCTTTCCTTTTATTTTTTGTTCATACAATGAGATCCAAATGCTTTTCTTATTCAATTATTTCTCATTAAATTTGCTTTTTTTTTTTTCTTATTTTTACACCGATTTTGGCTATAACTAGGCGAACTATATATCGAATTTTATCTATACTATTATTTGTGAATTATTTTAAATTTTGTTCTAGTGTTATTTCTCACAAGTTTGTACGATGGATATCAGCACTATTTTCACTTAACTTAGTAGCATCATCGGAATAGATATAAATATTATCATTCTAAAATATAGCGGTAGGAAAATACTACTCTAAAATCTTTTTAGTTAGAAGTTGTTTATTGTATTCATGTGGGTTGGATAACTATCATATTTAATTGGGAACCGACGCATCACTTATAGATTAGAAACACATTTCTCGATTCCAGTGATCATTAGATGAATCTAAAAAGGTCACTCACAAGAACATTTTAGGTTCGCTTCCATAAGATATTGAGATATTTGCCATATCTCTTTGTTCGTTTTCGATATGGCATATGATTTCTCGTGATTTAAATTAAATATGTTAGTCCATATAGCATACAAAGACATATCGTATAAAAATAAAACATATAAGTTACACTCACAAAAGAGATCCCGTAAATTTAAAATTGATATAATATGTATTGTGCAAGCTTGCCCTTGTTGCATGTGTATAATCTTTCTCTATCACATTTTGCTCAGATTCTATCTCATGCCCTTTATTATATGTATAGTATGGAGAAAAAATTGTACTAGGAGATCAAATCTATTTCACCTTACATTCAAATCCTTGTACCCATATGAAAGAATAAACTGTAATGGGCCATGTGTCTCTTGGTGCTAATACATTGGTGCTATAGGAGCTTCAAACAGAGCTTATTCTTGTAAATATTGTATTGTCGAAAATCACCATCTTTTTGGTGTCTGTTTATTAGGATCGACTATAGTATTTATCTTATGACAGTTTTTTTTTGAATCATTTAGTAAAATGAGAGTGTGTGATATAATATACTTGGCCAAGATGAATAGTTTGTGATAGCCTTCTTATATTTGCTGTTTAGACAGAGTTTAGGGTTTTTAGGTGGTATTCTTTAAGAGAGGCTGTGATTTGGATTGTATGGATGATTTAGCTATGTCCTCCACTCCACGAGAATTTTACAAAGATAGAGATACCTTCTTGATGTTGCATCCAATATAACAAATATCTGGTCATCAAATTAGCTATTTTTTTTTGAAAAAATAATTTACTTGCATGGCAAAAAATAGTTTTGGCGCGCTTATTGCTCAAATCTGAGTCTAACATAAAAAAAAACCTACATTTCAAACAGATATAAATCTTCTATGTTTTAATTCAAAAGACACAAAAGACATTTAGAAAATCTATTCCATTAGAAATCAATTAGTGAGTTGAAGACACACAAGATCTTGATATGCTTGAAATTCATATATTCCGACTTATTTTCTCACTCAATTTCAACTATAATCAAACAGTCTTAACTTTTCCATCTAGATTGTGGCATGAAAAAATAAATCTATACAAATTTATATATGTGTATATCTCTTTATCGACTCATGCTATATGACTTCATTTAGTAATATATAATGTTTTTAAAACTTTGTTTGATATATTATTTTTTATTACAATAATATTTTATTACATATAAAAAATATATTCTATAACTATAATATCTTACAACATAATACAACCCATCAAATACACCGCAGATCCAGACGAACCATTTCTATGTGCTACATTGCACAGCAGGAAAAGGACGTAAAGCTGCTATAGGTAGTTTCCTTCCCCCCCCCCCCCCTTCTCTCTCTCCCCACTGCTCATCGACCTTTCGTTTCGTAGGTACGAGGTAAAGATCATCCGCTCTCTGCACGCTGTTTGATTTGGTTGCGGGGATTCGAGAGTTTTGATGAGGGATTTGTTGTTCGGTTGGTGGATCATAGTTTTGGTCGTTCTACTTCTTCTATCCGTGCTAATTTTTTTCTAATCCTTTGTGTCATTTTGATTTAACGGGTGATCTAAGCTGCTGTTTGAAGTATAATTTAGAAATCCGTCGGCATTTAGTCCCAGGCCGGAACCAGGGCTGACCGTCCGCGGCCCCGTCCGCCGTACCGTGCGGTTCAAGATCTCAGTGACGTCCGGGTTTTTTTTTAGGATTAGGGTTTCCTCTAGGGTTTGTTCTTCTATGGATTGTTTCTTCTTTGGTGAAGTGTTTGACCAAATTAGGGGTAATAGATTAAAATTTTGAAATCATTGGTATCATGGCATGGCTGCTTGGGTTCCATCCATGTGTTGTGTGTCTCTCAACTCTCAAAAACCAGGAGCCAACAGCGAAATGTAGAAAGCACAAAAGGGCTCTGTCCATGTTCTGTGGAACTAGTGATGTGTTTGATTGAACTGTAGATAACACGAAAGCACAAAAGGGCTTTGTCTATGTTCTCGTGAACAATGTTCTGTAGTGATATGTTTATGTGAAGAATAAAATTTGTTAATGACTTGTCCATGTTCTGTTCTGTTCTGCAGTGATAATAGATTCATATGACTTGTTTATTAGTTGAAAACTCGAGTATTAAAGCGACTGTTCAATGTTTACATTATGATTTAACTCTAACGCGGATAATTACTGGTTTTAGTATGTTAAATATTCGGCCCCCTTGTTGGTAATTCCTGGTTCTGCCACTGCAAGGATGTGCATTAGTAATAACGTGACAAGTTAACCTAGCTTTTGGAATTGGTTTTTCTAGTATGATCACGGAAATGGTTAAGAATTTAAGGAGGATTCTGAGTTATAATTCAAGTACTAATAACAATGGAGGCCCTAAAACTCCTACCAAAGAATCAATGGTATTGTCCGAGTGGCTCAGACCTAGTTGGTGTATGTGTAATGCAACAAAGCTATCTGGGGTGGTGGGGGTGGAGCAAGAGATTTCTTTCTGTTATTGGATCGTAGTTTGGTAATCATGGGGCTATATTATTTCTATTCTTAATTTATGGGAGTTTTGAGCCACTGATTGAGGTAATGCTTTGGTGCCAAGAATGTTATGATATGACGAATTAATCCATCTTTTGAAATTAGTTTCCCGATTTGATGTTTGCCATATAACTGCAGAAATGGGTAAGAATTTAAAGGCCCTCCCGAGTTCTAACACAAGTGCCAATAACAATGATGGCCCAAAAAATTATGCCAAAGAAATGGTGGTATGGTCTGAGCCGATGAATGAGTATCTCATCGATTCGCTGCTGCATCAGCAAGCTATTGGGAACAGAAGTGAGGGCAAGTTCTCCACAATGGCCTATCAAAACATCATACTGGGAGTTCATGAGAAATTTGGGGTGCAAATTGATAGGTCAAACATCAAGAATCGCCTCAAATCTATTAAAGATAACTTCCATGAATGTGAAAGCCTTTTTGGTCAAGAAAGTGGCTTTTCTTGGAGCCCTATGACCAAGAAATGGAATGCTGAACCGCAGGTTTGGAAGGAATTCCTGGAGGTCAGTGTGCTCTTAATCAATTAAGTATGTGCTTGTAATCAATTAGGTATACACATCAAAAGTTGCTGAACTATTGTAAATTCTTACTTTGATTTTGTAGGCAAAACCAGAAGCTAAGAGATGGATGACAAAAACCATTAATCATTATGATAGGTTGGTAGAGCTTTTTGGTAAGGATAGGGTGAAACGCCCAGCTGTTGAGTCTCCAAAAGAAACTCCAAAAAAGAAAGCGCGAAAAGAGCCACCGAAGGAGAAAATCCAACGAATACGATCAAATGGCTTTGAGTCCACAGGCGCTGAAAGTACCAATCGAACTGTGAATGAAAAGGAAGTAATGATCTTTTGAATTGAATAGCATAGCAAGTAGTAATTATTTTATTCTTCTTATTGATTGCTTTGTATTGGTTGAGCTTAACTATCCCTAAGGAAGCTGCTTTGCTATGATTAAATTGCTCCCATCTGCTATTAGAATGCTTATGCAATTACCAACACCATAGTGGCATAAAAAGGTAATTAGATTCTTATGCAATACCAACACAGTATCAACATTAAAATTATATATGTGAGCTTACTTGTTTCTCTTTTCTATTTGTTTACATGTTACTGCACCATTTTTATCAGTCAATTTTCTAGTTATTTTGTACTTCTAGTCTCAATCCATGCACTTGCACGAGCTAGCTACTTAAAATGTTGTACCTTTATTATCTTTAAATAGCTTGTTGTACTTGGTAATTTTAAATGACTCTGCTGTGATGCTTGCTATGTGCTATTTATTGATGAATTTAACTATTCTAATTGAATGACATGATTGAGCAGATTGAATATTTACATAATATCAAAGAACTTATTAATTGAGATGAAATATCATAGCTGTGATTTTGGACAATAGATGATTTATAGATTGCATAATAGCAAACCTAATTTAACCTCTAATTATATGCTCACACGCTACCCTTTTGCTACTGACGAAGTCCCTTATTATATATTTTTTGCTTCCTTTTTAACTCAAATAGTGAAGAATGAATGCTATTACGTAGCCAACTAGGTTGCAAATTCTTTTGTGGAATAATTTTGGTGCTGCTCAGTGATGTCTTTTAATGTATTCTAACTTGACCATATCATAAGACAATGATCACAATTCTGCCTCTAACAAATTGGACTGCATTTTGCTCAGTTTCTTTTGGAGGATAGCTTTGTTATTCTACAGGGTTGTATTGCTCATGTAACACAACTTTTAGGATTTGATAGCTTAATTGCTTCAATAGTTATCTAGAGCTGGGGATCGGACTGGCTATATCTGCAATAGTGAAAGCGGATACTACTGGTTAACCACAATATTTTTATATAATTCTGTATGAGCACATACATTTGTATTTGATATAAGTTGGATGCTGAAAAATGCTCTATGGGACACAATCACGAAATATTTGGTATTTTTGAACACAATTATGCCATAAACTGTTGGATGATCAAACATATTCTCCCTTAGCAAACTGATTGTTTTAATATTTCTTAATTGACAACATGGGGAAAATTTTTCGGAAAAGTATAAAGTTGAACCATGATTATTAGGGTTCAACAGGTCCAGGTGGATGTTCTAAAACACTCACTCTCTCTTTCTCTCTCTCTCAACATATGAGTTTATAGTCTTTTCCTTTTTTTTTTTTTTCAAATTAACATGGGATTTCTAGTGAATCTACTTGTAGTATATATAACAGGAGCAAGTCTAGTACACCATTGGCTGATTCCATATTATTTTATCTATGCACCAATGAAAATTTTCTTGTTTGTTGCAGGTCCCTGATGAGATGGTAACAAAAAAGAATAGATCTGAAGAACTAGATTTATCAGAAGTATGCAGGAGCGGGACTAGCATTGTTGCGGTACCTGTTCCTGCTAATGCATATGGTAAAGGTTTGCCCTATGCTCCTATAGATTGGCCATGCCCTGGAGATATATGGTCATGGAAAGTGGGCTGCCGAGTTTCTACATCTGGCCACTGGGTTGACAGGTTAATACTTTTGTCAAGACTCAAGAAGTTAAATCTGAAGGACATTATTGGTTTTGCTTTATGTCAAGGAAAAAAATGAATAAACATTAGCAGTCTAATAATTCAGCGTAAAACGAGGGGTAGCCAGTTAGATGATTCATGTTATATGCAGTTCTGCCAAGTATACCTGCTAGGAGTGTTCTCTTTTGTATTCTAATTTCTAATATCTGTACAGTTGATTTATTGTTATGAATACAATTGTGAACAGATATCTAACACCACCCTCACGTTTTCGTGATGCTACTGGTAAAAAGTCGGCTTTCCAGAGTAGATTGCAAGTTGAAGAATATATTAAGAGAGAATATCCAGATGTTGATCCTAGCACATTCTTTTCTATGTTTATTTGGAAGATCCCTGCTGAAGGACATAAGTCCCAAAAAGGTCAAACCCCTTTCTGTTACATTTACCTTGTTCTAGTTCTCTTTGTGCTCTAACTGAAGAACACAATCTGTTTCATCAATTCTTTTGGGGCCGTAAGACCTCCTTTGGTTAATCTTTTGCTTTGGTGGATTTTGTTTCATTAACTTTTTTCATATATGTCACTTCGTGGACCACCTCACAACAACTAGAGAATCCATTGAAAGCAGGAAAATAGTTGAATCAACTTTTCCTGACTGTATAATGAAACAGCACAGAATGGCCTTTGTAATTGTAAAGGAAATAGTAAAGGTGCGGTGCTAACAAGAGAAACGGAAGAGCAAGGGTGCCACATGGACGTGTATAGGTTTGACACTCTTGTTATGCACCTCCTACCGCCCACACATCTTCCACATCTGCCATTGTTGTTATGCACTGACTCTCCTTTTACAATAACCTATTGTGTAGCCAATTAGCTATACTTGCAGTATAATCTAGATGATGTTAATTTGAGTCCCAGTCTTTTTGTAATGATTATTTCTAATCATATCTAGTCTAAAAAGTGTTTAAAGATTTAACTAGTGCTTTAGTGGTATCATAAGAACATGCACGCCCGCACATTCACAATTTAAACCAAGCATCTGAGCTATTTTTTGGGCTCTTAATTTTTCTTCGTATGTAATCTGGAAAGTGTGTGAAGATTTTACCGGTATCATGGGCAAAGGAAAAAAATCATTTTACCTCATTAAAGGTGTTTGACAATTTAAACTGAGTATCTGATATAACTTTTCTGGTTCTTTCCTATAAAAATGGATCGAAAGATGCACCATATACATTGCCTTTGCATATTTGCCGCTATTTGTTTGTGGATTATTCTGTTGCTTTAATATCTGCATTTGTTATCCTATTTTCCAGGCATAGAACAAGAAGTGAGGCTCTATGAACCTGAACCTTGTTTGACTGATCCAACTGGACCATGTAAAGCTAGGAATAAGTTGTGCAGACTTGAGAAAGAAGGAACAGTTGAATCATCATCAACACATGATTGTGATATCTGCTGTACATATCCTAGTTTTTGCCGTGAGTGCTGTTGCATTCTCTGCCACAGGACTGTTGACTATTCCTTTGGAGGTTTTAGCTATATAAAATGTGAGGCAATTGTGGAAGAGAGCAACAATTGTGGGCATCTTGCGCACATTGACTGTGCTCTTCGGTGTTACATGGCTGGAACTGTAGGAGGAAGTATTGGCTTGGACGTGCAATATTATTGTAGGCGTTGTGATAAGAAAACAGACTTGATGAGACATGTAGACCAGCTTGTAGAAACATGTCGATCTCTTGAATCAAGGGATGAAATTGAACCAATCCTGAATATGGGCTTATGCCTCTTACGTGGCTCGAAACAAATGAGAGCAAAACGCTTGGAGAACTACATGGGATCAGCCATGGCTAAGGTATGACTGGATGCATTTTTTATTTACTTGTAATAGCACAGTGCCTTCGTTATCATGGTTTAGTACTCATGATTGGTGGTGTTACAGCAAATGGTGTGTAACCCACTTTGGTATTTGTTTATTTCTTTATCCTTCTTGTTCTATAGCTTGAATCAATAGATTGACAATCTATTACTTAGCGCAGCTGAAGTGTGGGGTTGATCTTGTTGAAGTTTGGAAAATGGAAGATGACACACCAGTACTTAGTGCAGGTAACTTCATTTCTGATTGCAGCTAATACATAAGAGAAGATTGTATATGAGGCAGACATACTGTTCTTGCACTCTTCACATCATTCCAAAAAAGATATGCCTGGTTCTATCATCTTGGACATTAGGTGTTCTGTGTAATTCTAATAGATCTCACACTCCATACATGAGGTTAAACTTTGGGATCGGAGTCAGACCTATTTGTTCGCATGTTTGATCCACACACACCTTATGTTAGAAAGAGTAATGCACTGGTAGCAATTGTAATGCTCCAAATCTAGCCTATTTCAGTGACACTTGTGCTCGCCACATTGCTGTAGAAAGGATTAATCCAGTTATCATGACATGGACATTGCACGTTATACACAGTCTAACACAACTCAAACTCTGGCGAGTGAATACTGGTGGAACAATCTGGATCAGTTGTCTGATGCAACAGTGGAGCTAGAGATTTTAAACAGTGGGGGTGTCCCTTTTATGTAAAATATTTTGTGGGTTCTCTCCATATAGGTTTGTAATAGGTTCTTTTGAGTATACTGCAAATATTTAACTTCTGATTAGCTTGACTGTAGAAGTCCGGTGACTCCCATATGACCTCACTTATCTCCACCATTGCATAATTTAATTCTTTTATGTATTCCTAATGTAGGAGAAATTTCTCCACCTACCAGTGGTGTAACAGTGCTTGGGGCCCAGCAAGTCTCGCAGGATGATGAATTGATGGGGCATGCAGATATAATTGATTCTATAATAGATCATGAGATGAATAGTGCTGTTGCACATATGCCTGTATACATCACTTCAGATCATGACAATATGTCCGTCAAACTTGAGGATGACATAGACCGCGCCCTTCAAAAACTAAAGAGATCACAGGAATCAGAATATAGACTGGCAGAGCAGAAGCTTTATTCCCAGAAAGATTTCCTCCTCGGTTTGTATGGGCAGCTTGAGTCTGAAAGATCTGAGCTTGCTGACCCTAATCCCTTATCTAATGGTGCAAACTATGGGGCGCTTCTTTCCAATATCCTAAACAGGGCGGATCAAATAAAGAAGGGTGAGGAAAAATTTAGGGCTATGATGAAAGTCGCTAATGGATTTGGGAAGACGCCGGCTAGTGTCCTTAAGGAGCACTTTGGGTTGTCTGCTGGTAAGTAGTTCAGACTTCGAACTTAAGCTATTCTAGTTAACTACAAAATGGCTGTTGTCATCATCATCCATGTTGAACTGTTGTATCAAATCGTCTGACCCTTGTCTAGCTATGGTCTAGTTTGGATGTACCAGCGACTGATGCTCTGGTAATCTATGGACATAAATTACATAACTAGATAAAAATGCATTCAAAATTAAGCTTTTGCCTTCTGGATGGACTGAAGTGGCGGTCTGCTCCTGGGATCAAGGTGTTATTGCTGGTGTGTTCCCTTAGGGTGTCTTGTTTTCTTGTCTGGCTTTGCATTCTTATCCTAACATCGGCAATTTAATTTTACAACAAGCAACAGGAACATCATGTAGCATAAATACATAATCCTGATGGCAGCAAACAATCTTCCAAAAGTACAATCTAACCAAAAGAACATAGGTAATTGAACCAATCTCACAGGGAATGAGATGGATCTGAAAGCATCCTAAATTTTTCAGCCGATCTAAGTCAGGTCGGGTTCGCGTGCGTTACAACTGTGCCACCACAGAACCGCTGCCTGGTCATCATCCTCCGACGTGCCCGCTTTACCATTCTTGAACCCCTGGACATCAGGAGCTCCACTGTGGCCGGCAACAGTCTCGTGCCCTCAAACATCACGCTCCTCTCGTACTCCAGCACCCACGTCTCTGACTCTAGAAGCACCGCTGCTGTGCTCTGCCTTCGGTAGCTCCAAGAGCTGCAGTTGCTCGCCCTCACAATCGGCACCAGCCTCCCATCTGACCACTGCAAGTGGGCAACACCACACTCTGCTTAGACCTATATAACTAAGTTCTTGGCATTGAGTGTGTTTCTGTCAATTACCTCGGTGATCTTGCCAGAGAGGAGGATGAGGTGCCGCACGGAGAGTGTCATCGGGATGAGGCCGGAGGTACGGAGAGGGCTTCCCCACACACTGACCTTCTCCACTGCCGACTTGTACACGGTGCACCGCCAGTGGAACACATGGTGATCATTCTGCGAGAACAACAAATGGGTCACTCTGTCGGCAGCCAAAACAAGAAATGACGTTAGAACGGCAATAATTGTGGACCTGTTTGAACTTCCATACAGAATCTCGCGAGCTGCAGTTGGAGACCCTCTCCACGCCGACGAATTGCCCGATCCGCCGCTGCAAAGCACCTAATTGGTGCTCTAGATCGCCCGATGCAAGGCGCGCCTCCGTGCCCAGCCGCATGACCGCCTCTGGCGACAGCTTTGGCCCGAACCCCCTCGCTGCAACCTCCGGCACGAGCCCTGAATCCGCCCACCATAGAAGTAAGAACCCAAGAAACGCTGACAAGTAGCAAGCCCAACCAGGCCATCCGGCTTTCTTGACACCGGCAGTCTTCCCCGGCCGCGTCACCGGCCTGGGCCTCCTCGACTTCGCCGTCGAGTGCAGCGGCGGCGTGTCCGGGGCCGTCACAGTGGAACCAGGGGGCGGCGTGTCGGGGCCGAACAGCGGGCGCGACGCGTGCTTCCTGTCCTTGGCGGCGACGAAGAAGCTGCGCGCGGAGGCGGCCTCGGGGTGGACGAGGTCGCGCGTGGCGTGGATGCTGGCGAGGCAGATGTCGCAGGAGCAGTTGGCGTCCTTTCGGCACCCCGGGAAGTAGCAGCTGTCAGCGCGCGCCCACGGCACGATGGAGGCCGGCGGCGTCCGGGAGGCGGCGTGGGAGCTGGACGAGGACGAGGAGGAGGCGGTGGCGGTGGGTGTGGGTGTCGGCGTGGTTGCTCTCCTGGCCGGTGGTTCTTGCCTCGCCATTGGCATCTCCTTCTCCATCTCGTCCATGGATTGGTTGGGTTCTTGGTGGCTTCGGTCTGGGTGCTTTGAGATGTGAACAAGGAGAAAGGGTAGGGAAAAGAAGGCTGTTTGAAATTTGAAATGGCGTCCCCAACGGCCTCCTCTAGCAACGGTCGGATTGACCTGTAAAGGGTCTGCCAGGCGGGGCCCAGTGCTCGTCTAGAGCCTTTCTGGGAAAGAAAAAGTGTCAAGGAGTGTCAGAAGAGAATGTACAGTTTAATAATGGCCATCAGATCATGAAAGTTAGTAGGAGTATTAGCGAAGCAGATTAGTACGGTGTTAATAATGACCAATTAGAACATGAAATGTAATTTGAAGGAGCATCAATTGTTCCAACTGAAGATTAGGATGACAGCTTAGCAAATTTAAACACATCTTCAAGTGCCCGGGTTCTTGCATTTCCGCTCGAGCAATGCTAGACATACTAAAACTTTATTGTATAATCTTAACGAAGTTTAGAAACAGGCTGACCAAGGATGGGTTGAGACATGACATGTTATGAAAGGTATAGATTAGTTTTTTTGTAATAAATTATAAGTTGTGAAGTGTTTCTGATTCTATTCTCTGTATTGGTTAGATTTATGTCATTCATCTCTCAAGTTTTGTTTGTTAGTTCTTAATTATATAGTAGGTAAATTGTATCGGAGTAATAACAGTGTTCAAAATTATCATGTGTAATAAAAATAGCAAAATAATATAGTTTCAAGTTTCTCATAAAAAATATAGTAATTTTATCTAATGTGGGTATCCTCTTTTACTATATTATCCATTATTACGCACTGGCCATGAATTGCTAACTCTACAAAGAACTTACACATGGGAGGTGCCCAAGTGTCTCAAATCTGGGATTGGTGATAAAGGAAAAATTAACCTCTATACAGATTCTATTTTTATGGATTTCTTTGATTTTTATGCAGATGATATACATGTCTGAAATTTTGGACAGTTCACTAATTAATGAAGAGTCATATGTCACTCACTCAATTAAGAGTGTAGATTCTACAGTGTCTTTGGATATGATCTTTCTCAATGCTGAAATTAGGTTGACATATAACTTCAAGATTAAAACATCAATAAAACATAGTATCTTGTTGTTGGAACTTAAAATTTTTATGGTTGCTAGGATGCAAATTACTCCTAAAAAAGCGCCCACTCTATTATTTTCAGATTGTCAATTATTTTATATTGCATGGTCTAAATATACGTTCTATTGTAATACATATACAACAAATCCTGAGTTCCGGACATATATTGAAAGTAACATGGATTCTTGTATAATCTGCCATCTGCCTCACATGAAACACAAGCCAAAGCTATCCCATCACATCACACAGATGACCGCATTCGAGCTCAAATCAAATGTGGCACTTTCTAATCTCTGCTGTTTCATGCGGGAGCCTCCACCTGTTTGGTTTCTTCTCGCACTCTGACAACGACACTGTGCATGTTTATTTCTTTCTTTTTCTTTCTTTTTTGTTTTCAGCAATTCGTGGATTTGTTTGTGTCTGTCATGGTGATGTTTGTAACTGTGTTCAACTATTTGTTTTTTAAAATTTTTATGTTTTTGTCATTGTAGTACTTGTGATTTGGTAATCTTTTGAAGCTTGTGCATTTTTTTTAAGTCACTAATGTGTCCTTTTGACTTAAGAAAGCAAGGAAGCATGTAAATACTTAGCTGCGAAGGAAGCTATGATTCTGTATTGAAAATTCTTTTTTCCCCGAATAGTTAAGCAAACATGGCTACCTTTCCTTTCCTTGTATAGTTAGGCTTAAACTATTCATTTTTACTCATTAGAATTCAACGTAGTTTGTATGTTCTTTTATTTTATAATTCATGCATCTTTATATTCTATTTTAAATGATCCAATCAGTATATTATAAAGAAAAAAAATACAAATAGACACTATATAATATAACAAAAAATATAAATAGAGAAAAATCGCAGCACCCTCAGAATCGTGCAGGTGTTCGAAAATAGTGGCCACCCGTATGAATGTGTGGCTATTTTCAGATAGAGGTGTTAGTGTAGTGTCAGCGGATGGGGTGGTGGTTGAGAAATGAATTGAAGTATCCATGTGAAGTTTGTTTCTTGAAGAACATGTTGACGAAGAAAAAAAGATGACTAGTGTATATTCTAGCTCCGCGATTTTATATCTTAAAAAAACTTTGATAAAGACGATCTACACAATTCTGAACGTGAAGACTCGGTCTTCTGTTGTGTGATCCAAGACATAACGAAAAATAATTTTGACACAAGTCTTTATATGAGAACGGTGCTCATTGAAATCACTTGCTATCACAGAGAAATCCTAATGTTCTTTCATGGTTCAAACCCCATCCCACCCACACGCACTATTCAATGATCAAAAAACCAAGAACCACATCGCATAGAACCCTGAACCCCAAATTGTCATGCAAACAAAACTTAATATATACAGGAGTATAACTATATATATACCTCACCATAAGTTCACTTGGATCAAAACATACATCACTGGGAATCATTTCACTTACCAACACCAAAAGAAAAGGAAAAAAATTTTCAGTACTGAAGAGGCCAAGAAGACCAACCACATCATCACCCGCCAAGAACTTGAGCACTTCCAAGTTTCAAATCAGAGGCCGACGGACACCGGAGCCGACTGGCGCGCCGGCGAGCTCGGCGCCAGCCGCCTCCTCGACGCGGTGCGGAGCATGTGGCACATCCCCTCGGCGACGCGCTCGGCCGGGCCGGGCCGCAGCTTGCCGCAGAAGGACATGTGTGAGCGCACAGCCTCCTCTACGGCCGCCGGCCCTGCCGCGCACTTGCCGGCCTCGTACTTGACGGCCTCCGAGCACAGTCCGCACAGCCACCTCCCAGAGAAGCACGCCCTCACGCCGCTGATGTACTCGCCGGTGCAGTCCTCCTCCAGCCCGCAGCACTCGCAGTTCACCGGCTCCACCTCCATGTTGGTTGCCTTGACAGCTTCCAAGAACGATTCTTGATTCATATATATGTATATATGTGTATATCAGAGTACGTGCAAGAATTGCTTGTGCTCTTGTGTTGTCTCCGTTGCTTAGTGTGACATGGTGTGTGTTATAGTTTATATATATGTTTTGAATGGCCTTAATTAGTTGTACCACCTTTCACTGTCTGACCAGTGTGTGATTAGATCATGATAGATTATGAGTTTGTTACTCAAGCGGTCATGCCACTCTTCTGGACAAGTGTATATTTCTCATTTTTGCCCTGCAAGGGAACATAACAATTAAGTTTCGCAGAATTTTCATGTTTACCTGCTTGATATACTGTTTTATATGGACAATGATACAGAAAAAAGACCTTATTATTATTAGAAATCACAATAGATAGAAAAGTTGTACTAACTGTCCCACCATTCAAAGTTAGCAACTAGAATGCGTCAAATCTATGCCTAAATAAGTGCAATGATATGTCTATTTCAGATTGGATCGACTTATGGTTTTCTATCATCCTTTAAGAGGTAGCTTCATATGAAATTTTCATCTCAATGGTAAATGGTTTATATTCTTCTTTGTTCTTTTTTACACATAGTTTTATGTAGAAGAATTTGTATATAAAAGAATGTTATTATGCATTTCATTCTGAGATAAAATATGATTTTATCTTTCAAAAATATCCTCATAGACATTACTTCATTTGATCATTTATTATTTAGATACAACAATATATCTATCATATTAATCACAAATACAACAGATAAATATATTATATTATTTTATTTTTTAAAAATTATACATGGAGCTAAAATAACTTATATAAGAACGAAAGAAGTAACTTTATATACCTATGTGACCATTTCAATCTATGTAAATTATTAATTTGACCTTGTCATGAACAAGTTAAAGTTCTCATGGTCACATCGCTGATCTTTTATTTGTTGAAAAATTAGCACTACTAAGTCAAAATGAGGGGAAAAATCTCTACCCTTGTTCTATGGAAAGCCCATAGGCTTCCAGTGTCTTTCATGTCCTTCCCTTAGTCAAGGGGAAGTGAAACCTAAATCTACCTACAAACCCCTTTCTGTTCCCATTGCACCATGTACCACCTACCCGTTGGCTCATTTTGCCAAAATAGTCTAGGTCCTAACACTCTTGATAAAAAGTACATGCAGGTATTTTTTTATTCTTCTATGTAGGTAAAATTCTTATGGAAAAAGATTGTTGAGAAGTGTGAAATAAGACAAGATTTCTATGCTGGTGTGTGAGATGGATGTATATTCTACATGGTTTTGAAATAGATCTTTTCGGGATGTGGGTACCCACCTCCCCCTTTTATGTATTTTACCCATAAAATTGGATTAATGCATGTTGATGTGATGTGATATGGAGGAGGCATTCTTTGAACATGACCCTCTAATCATGCATTTTTATTTTTTATTTTTGTATACTGAATTCTTGGCATGAGCAACAGGCAATTTAAACTTGAGGCAAAGCTGACCAAGAACACAAACTTTTCGACAAACTAGATGCCCACCAAATTAATTTAAGTCTTGAGGATGGTTAAAGTTCTCCGCAATGAACCTACAATGAACTAGGGGCATAAAAAGTCCAATATGGATTACTTCTTGTTCTAACGTGGTCCTCTAAGATAAAAATAGAATATTTCACAAAATTATATAGTGAATTATTAATAGCACTATATATAATAAGTGATAATATCTAATATTAATCAGGATAGCACCAAAGTGCTTAAAAAAGAGCTGAGAGGAGCGTGTTTGGATCTTTTTATCTAAATGGGCAAATTAGTCTATGTGAAAAAATTTTGTTGAGCAACTCTTTACATTTTGAAAAATTGAATAAAAACGTTAAAGAAAGTTTAATCTACAACCGATTTAGCTCCCACATGAATAACAACTTCTTGATTTGGTTTTCCAATGTAAATGACATGCGAAAAAAACCTGATCGGCATCAGAGGGCTAATTTGACTCTCAGTTGCGGGTAAAGATCTTCTCGCCCATATTGGCAAGATAGATCTGCAAAGTAAGTGAACTAAACAAATGTATCCTGGCCGTGCAATTCTATCGCGTGGGGATTACTCAGACAGGCAAGAGAATCAAACATGCAGCACGAAGAGATATCTATCTGAATCATGTAGTAGTCATTGCACACCTAGATCTGCCATTTTCCAGTCAGTCCTTGGTGGTGGAGGTAATATCTGATGAAACAGTGCACTTGCTTGTGATGCCTTAACCAACTGCATGCATAGCCATGTATTCCATTTTCTTTGTGTAGGATTCAGTCTGACAAGATTTTACCATACTGAGTTATCAACAAAATCTGAGACATCAGATGTGATGTAATATACAGTCCTTTATCGCATGATCTCGTTGTGATTTGCTCAAGTAGTCTTATCCATAAGGGATAAGCTAGTCTTGGGTGATTCGATCACATCCATCTCATGCACATATATGTGATATCTTTCTTTTATCTCCGAGCAATATCGCTCACTTTCTTACGATCATTAAATTATTCTTCATGTAATCTTAACATTTTATTTATGCCATATCTACTGTAACTTGTCATTTGTTACTTTGTTTTACAAAACAATAATGTAGCATTGCCACTAAACATGAAATATTTTGTTTGATTTATTTTAAACAACGTTATTCTATACCTTCACTATTGCAGCAACATGCAGAGCATTATTTGGTATCTACTGTGATGTGATCCATGGTTGAGACGTAGCGGTTGCTTGAGCAGTGGTGTCTATCTATAGCCGGTATGCGACGAACAGGAACTGATATGGCTGTGAACACCTTCTCCATTATACATGTCCTCAAGAGCACCTCATATGCCATGTCACTTCTTTACCTTGTCGCACGAAATATAGATTGTCTCGTATTTTTGGGTTAAGACCGACGACAGATCGATCATGCATGACTAATATGCTGGGTTTATGTCGGGTCAGGATGTTTATCGAGCCAAAAAAAAAAATTGTGAGAGCACGATTTGGTTGTTGTTTCTTTGTTTCTCTCTCTAGAAACTGTAGACTAGTTTACTTGTGCAGATAATGAGAGCTCATGTGCTATATAAATGTAAAAATTAACCAAAAGATATTGTAAAAATGTAATATTATTATAATATATTGATTATGAGTTTGACATGTAGATTCAAAATTCACATAACATCGAAACATCAGTGTCCTATAGTTAAATATAAAATCTTTCTAGTATTATATTGCAAATTACCTTAAAATTATGTTGTATTGCACTATTCAAGTGTGCTTGTTCCTCATTTTCCCCCTTAACATGGCAAATACTTGAAAAATAACTTCGATGGGTAGAAAAAGGAAAGCGTTATAAGACCCTTTTGGCCCAACCCTAGACACTCTAAAATCTTTTTGCAAGCCTGTTATGCTCCCATTTTGAGCCAAGAGGTAGATAAATAGCCACATCCCATTGCATTGATCGGGGGCGCTTGTAGTGACTTAGGGAGTTGAAGACCAAAAAGTGGTTTTTTATATCAAATATTCCTTTTTTGGTTAGATCTAATCTCTTACTCCCTGTGGAAAGGAAAAAAATTCACATTCTTCTTTTCCAAAAGGGAGGATTAGAAAAATCCTATTGATTGCTGTTTTCTTCGGACCTCCAGGAAAAGTATGAAAAAAATGCTTGAATGGTATGATCCTTCTGTCACCCTAGAATAAAAAGGGTGATCTTGTTGTTCTTGGTCTGTGAAAATGTGTTGTTAGGTGCCACATTTTCCCATTGAGGACAAATCTCAACCTGTGCTCGAAACATGATTGTCCATACACTGATAAGGGATGTATGGATTCTTGAGAAGAAATGAGCCTTGGTGGCCCCCGTCAACCCATGGACTGCCTGAATCCCACGATTGAATAGAAAGTTAGATCTACATGTGATCTCACTTGAATTGCCCCTTCTATCCGCCCGAGGAAAAGTTTGTTTGGTTTCAAACTCTGATTCAAATAGGAAGAGCACCCCATGCTAATGTGACTTGGATGATCCACATCTTCAGGTCAAGCGCTGATGAGTACATTGAACTATCCATGTGGCTGAGAGCCCACACAGCCTAGACACAATGACACAATTATTTGGTGTGTGCTCTACCATTGAGCTAATAGCTCGTGTCGTGGGCCTCCCAAAGAGAGGTCTGCTACGCCAAAAGTGAGAAAAATTTCATCCCTTTCCTTTTGACATCCCCTTACTTCCACATCATACAGGAGGACATGAGGACGCCAAAAAAGGGATCATATCACTATCAACTAATTTGTTCCAACCTAGAATAATAAGCTCATGAGCTTGGTTGTACTTCACCCTAAATGAAAGAAGACTCCTATATCAAAGTTTAGCTCAAACGTAGCCGCCTTCTTTTTGGGCGTGAAGTAGTTTCAAACCAAAATACCCAATACGTATAAGCATTAGCTCTCCTTGAAAAGGAGGTGATCCATCCACACCTTCTAGTACGTCTACCTTGTTACGACTTTACTCCAATTGCAAGTCTAGCCTTAGGCACCCCCTTCTTTACAGTTAAGGGTAATGACTTCAAACTTGGTCAGCTCTTATAGTGTGACGGGCGGTGTGTACAAGGCCCGGGAACGGATTCACCGCCGTATGGCTAACTGGCGATTACTAGCGATTCCTGCTTCATGCAGGCGAGTTGCAGCTTGCAATCTGAACTGAGGATGAGTTTTTGGAGTTATCTCATCCTCGCGAGATCGTGACCCTGTGTCCCGCCCATTATAGCACGTGTGTCGCCCTGGGCATAACGAGCATGATGACTTGGCCTCATCCTTGCCTTCCTCCAGCTTAACACTGGTGGTCTGTTTAGGGTTCCAAACTCATAGTGGCAACTAACACGAGGGTTGCGCTTGTTGCGAGACTTAACCCAACACCTTATGGCACGAGCTGATAATAGCCATGCACCACCTGTGTCAGCATTCTCGAGGGCACCCCTCTAGGATTTGCGGCATGTCAAGCCTTGGTAAGGTTCTTCACTTTGCATCGAACTAGACCACATGCTCCACCACTTGTGCGGGCCTTGTCAATTTCTTTGAGTTTCATTCTTGTAAACGTACTCCCCAAGCGAGATACTTAACACGTTACCTACAGCACTACACGAGTCGAGTTGCACAGCACCTAGTATCCATTGTTTATGGCTAGGACTACCAGGGTCTCTAATTCCATTTGCTCCCCTAGCTTTCGTCTCTCAGTGTCAGTGTCGGCCCAGCAGAGTGCTTTTGCCATTGGTGTCCTTTCTAATCTCAGTGCATTTCACTGCTCCACCGGAAATTCCCTCTACCCCTACTGTACTCCAACTTGGTAGTTTCGACCACCTATCCAGGGTTGAGCCTTGGGATTTGACAGCAGACTTGAAAAGCTACCTACAGACGCTTTACACCCAATTATTTTGGATAACACTTGCATCCTCTGTCTTACCGCAGCTGCTGGCACAGAGTTAGCCGATGCTTATTCTTTAGATACAATTATTGTTTCTTCTTCAAGAAAAGATGTTGACGACCCGTAGGTCTTCCACCTCCATGTGGAATTGCTTCGTCAGGCTTTCGTCCATTGTGGAAAATTCCCCACTGTTGCCTCCTATAGGAGTCTGGGTCATGCCTCAGTCCCAATGTGGTTGATCATCCTCTCGGACCAGCTACTGATCATCGCCTCGGTAAGTTATTGTCTCACTAACTAGCTAATCAGATGCGGGCCCCTCCTTGGGTGGATTTATCCTTTTGCTCCTCAGCCTATGGGGTATTAGCAACCGTTGTTCTTCTCCCAAAGGCGGGTTCTTGTGCGTTACTCACCCGTCCGCCACCACTGGAAACATTACTTCCCGTCCGACTTGCATGTGTTAAGCATGCCCCCAACATTCATCCTGAGCCAGGATCGAACTCACCATGAGATTCACAGTTATATTACTTACAGCTTCCTTATTTGTAGGCAAGGCGGATTTGGAATTATCTTTCATTCCAAAGATAACTTGTATCCATGCGCTTCAGATTATTAGTCTAGACTTCACCACCAATAGTATAGCCAACCCTACCCTATCACATCAATCCCACAAGCCTCTTATCCATTCCCGTTTGATCGTGGCGAGGGAGTAAGTAAAAATAGAAAAAACTCAAATTGGGTTTAGGGATAATCAGGCTTGAACTGATGACTTCCACTACATTAAGGTGACACTCTACCACTGAGTTATATCCCTTCCTCATCACATCGAGAAAGAAAATTAATTAATCCTAAGGCAAAAGGTCGAGAAACTCAAAGTCACTCTTCCTCCGAGCCTTCTTTTCGCACTATTATGGATAGTAAAATAATAGTAAAAATTAGATTCGAGTGTCAAGTAGTCCTATCGAAAATAAAATTGACTACAGATCCAAGCCACAGCACATGGTTTCATAAAATATGTATCATTTTTACAATCTAAATCGAGTAGGTTTTCCATGCAGAAGATCTTGTTTAGCATATTCTATTTGATACCGGTAGGAAAAGAACTCAACTTGGTATTCACAAAAAAGGAGAGGAAGCAGAACCAAGGCAAGATGATATGGATTGCCCCTTCTTCTTGCGCCAAAGGTCTTATCATTTTCGAAGGAACTGGAGCTACATTTCTTTTCAATTTCCATTCAAGAGTTTCTATATGTTTCTACTCCCTTTTTTTGATACCTCGAAACATGAAATGGACAAATTTCTTCTCTTAGAAACACATACAAGAAAAAAGATAATGGTGGCCCTCCCATTAATTACTTCATTTTCATTTGTGAATTTCATAGTAATAGAAATACATGTTCTACCGAGGCAGAATTTCTAACTTGCTATCCTCTTGCCTAATAGGCAAAGATTGACCTTTGTAGAAAGACTGATTCACTCAGATGGATATAAGGACCCAACTCCGTTGCATTGCTAGAATCTATGTTTCATATTTGAAGTGGGTTTAGCTCTGTGCTTCTCTCATGGTACAACCATCTTTCTGTTGAGCCCCTTTACTCCTCAGTCCACAGAGAAAAATGTAGAATTGATGTCGACAGTTCATCATGGAAGAAAGAACTCACAGAGCTGGGATCACCAACCAATAGAGATCACTAACTAATAGAATAGTACTACTAACTAATACTAATACATAGAAATAGATTTCTAGAAATAGAAACAAACTAATATACAAATAGATAATCGAAATTGAAAAGAACTGTCTTTTCTGTATACTTTCCCCATTCTATTGCTACTGTGGGTCTTATGCAATCGATCAAATCATATAGATATCCCTTTAACACCACATAGGTCATCGAAAGGATATTAGACGACTCAACAAAGCACTCAAGCCAGGTCAGAAAATTGATTCATATTTGAAGAGTCCCTAACCGAATGGATAAGCTTACATTAACCTATCAATTTTGGATCCAATTCAGGATTTTCCTTGGGAAGTTTCGAGAAGAAATTGGAATGGAATAATATCGATTCATACAAAGAAAAAGGTTGTCTATTGATGCAAATGTTGTACTTAGAGGATAGGGATAGAGGAAGAGGGAAAACATGACTCAATCATAAATAGAAAGTGTTTAATTAGAACATGAAAACGTGACTCAATTGGTCTTAGTTAGTCTTCGAGACGGAGTGGAATGGAAGAAGGGCGGAGATTCTCGAACTAGGAAAAGGAACCCTTCGAAAGAATTGAATGAGAAGTCGTATGAGGTGAAAATCTCATGTACGGTTCTATAGAAGGACAGTAAAAGTGACTTACTTGTTGACTTTTCCATTATCAATCCTAAAAAACCCAATTTTGCCTTATGTAAAGTTTGCCATAACACTATTAATCCCTGGATTTGAAATTGCTGCTTATATACCTAGTATTGACCATAATTTAGAAGAACATTCTGTAGTATTAGTAAGAGTTAAGGATTTACTTGGTGTGAAATATCACATTATTCAATGAACCCTGATGCTGTCGCAATAAAGAATCGTCTTCTAGTGTGTTTTGGATTCTTATCCAAGACTTGTATCATTTGATGATGCCATGTGAATCGGTAGAAACATGTAAAGTGTATGGCTAATCCAATAACAAAAGCTTTGTAAGGGGCTGGAGCAGGCTACCATAAGACAAAAAATCTTTTGAAAGAGATTTGATTCGGAACTTTTATATGTCCAAGGTCAATATGGAAATTATTTCGAAGGTTTTCTCTTATTTTGTCCGTGTCAACAAACAATTCGAAATACCTCGACTTTTTCATGACAGGTCCAAGTCAAATAGCAATGATTCAGGAAGCACTTCTTTTTTCATTATACTATTCCAAAAACCAAAGGACTCGATCATATGGATATGTAAAATATAAGATTTTTGATCATAGCGGGAAACATAGGGAAACAGATACTCAATTTAAAGTGAGTAAACATAATTCCAACCTCGATCTCATAGGTCCCTATAGAATTATATGGAAAGCTATATTCGATGAAAGTCGTATGTATGGCTTGGAGAGAGATCTTTTCTATCTTTCTTATCTTTCGAGATCCACCCTACAATATGAGGTCAAAAAGCCAAAAAAAAAAGTGATTCGTTTTTATCCCTTATAAAAAGAAAATTGATTCTTGAACCTTTTTCATGCTCATGTCACGTCGAGGTACTACAGAAAAAAGAACTTCAAAATCTGAACCAATTTTTCGTAATCAATTAGTTAATATGGTGGTCAACTGTATTATGAAAGAAAAATCATTGGCTTATTAAATTCTCTATCGAGCTGTGAAAAAGATTCAACAAAAGACAGAAACAAATCCACTATTGGTATTATGTCAATCAATACATAGAGTAACTCCCAATATATGGGTAAAAACAAGACGTAATAAAAAAGGATCGATGCGGAAAGTTCCTATTGAAATAGGATCTAAAGAAGGAAGAGCACTTGCTATTCATTGGTTATTAGAAGCATCCTAAAAGCATCCAGGTCGAAATATGGCTTTCAAATTAAGTTCTGAATTAGTAGATGCTGCCAAAGAGAGTGGGGGTGCCATACGCAAAAAAGAAATGACTCATAGAATGGCAGAGACAAATAGAACTCTTGCACATTTTCATTAATCCATGAACAAAATCTAGGTAAGTAGACAAATGGACCCATACATCTCTATTGAAAAATAATCAATAGAAGGAGAATCGTACGATATCTTTCTTGAAATAAACGAAAAGGAAAAGAAAGAGAAAACATAAATCATGATCAACAAAGCCCTCATTGGGGGTTTGTTTAAGAATAAGAAAGAAGAATCTTATGGAAATAGCAGGGAATATGGTTTGATCCTATTTATAGGGATTCTGTAAATATTCCATTCCAAAAATCAAAACAATTAGGACTTTTCATAGATTTAGATGTAGTTACTAATTCATGATCTAGCATGTACATAATGAAAACTTCATTCTTGATTCTACGAGAATTTTTATGAAAACATTTCATTTGCTTCTCTTCCATGGAAGTTTCATTCTCCCATAATGTATCCTAAGTTTTGGCCTAATTTTTCTTCTGATGATCGATTTAACCTCTGATAAAAATTGATAGACCTTGGTTCTATTTCATCTCTTCAATAAGTTTAGTAATAAGCATAACGGCCCTATTGTTCTGTTGGAGAGAAGAACCTATAATTAGTTTTTCGGGAAATTTTCAAACGAACAATTTTAATGGAATCTTTCAATTTCTTATTTTATTATGTTCAAGTCTATGTATTCCTCTATCTATCGAGTACATTGAATGTACAAAAATGGTTATAACAGAGTTTCTGTTATTCGTATTAACAGCTACTCTAGGGGGAATGTTTTTATGTGGTGCTAACAATTTAATAACTATTTTGGTTGCTCCAGAATGTTTTAGTTTATGTTCCTACGTATTGTCTGGATATACCAAGAGAGATCTATGGTCTAATGAGACTACTATAAAATATTTACTCATGAGTGGAGCAAGCTCTTCTATTCTGGTTCATGGTATCTCTTGGCCATATGGTTCATCTGTGTGGGGGTGGGGGATCGAGCTTAAAGAAATTGTGAATAGTCTTATCAATACACAAATGTATAACTCCCTAGGAATTTCAATTGCGCTTATATCAATTACTGTAGGATTTGGGTTCAAACTTTCCCTGGCCCCTTTTCATCAATAGACTCCTCACGTCTACGAAGAAGTGTGGTTTGTTCGACAAATTCCTACCTATATATCTATCTCTGAGGTGTTTGGATTTTGCAAAAGTCCATAGACATGCAAAAGAGAAATGCTATCTCCACTCCAACCACAACAGAAATTTACCAAAAGTTTATTGTGATCTTTTTGTTCAAATAACAATTAAGGTGAAGCATGGTCAGGAACAACGAATCTCTTTATGATAAACAGATCCATTTTGCAAACTCATTATTATGGGTAGTTCCTACAAAGAATCGGACTAGTGACGTATACAATACTTGAATCATCGATGTAGATGCTACATAGTTGGTTCTCATCCTTCAAAGATTACGGGTGTAATAGGAGCATACGTTGATAAAAAGATCACTCTAAGATGATCATCTCATGGCTATTGAGAACAAATCAAATCAGATGGTTCTATTTCTCAACCTTTTTGACTTGCTCCTACGGAACCAAGGTCAAAAGGATTAAAAAGGTTAGTCATTCATAACCATTGATGAAGGATTCCTCGAAAAGTTAAGGATTAGTGTGGTCTTTTTCGAAATCGTTTCAAAAAAGAATGGATTCGTCTAATACATACGCGAGGAAGGTAATCACACTTAGGTGTTGTGCAAGATAAAAGTTTCATGTACGGTTTTACATGAGAGAAAGAAGTGACGAATCCTTTTTTTTTTTACTTTCACTCCCCCACTTTAGTCGTTACTTTTTTTTTCTGTTACTTCAAAAGTAGCTACTTCAGCTTCAGTCACGCGAATTTTCGATATTCCTTTTTATTTCTCATCAAACGATATCTTCTTCTAGAAATCATATCTATTCTTAGTATGATATTGAGGAATCTTCTTGCTATTACTCAAACAAACATGAAATGTATGCTTGCATATTCATCCATAGGGAAAATCGGACATATAATTATTGGAATAATTGTTGGAAACTTAGATGATAGATATGCAAGCATGATAACTTATATGCTGTTCTATATCATCATGAATCTAGAAATTTTGTTTGCATTGTATTATTTGGTCTATTTACCGGAACTAATAACATTCAAGATTATACACGAAAATTCCTTTTTTGGTTCTCTCTTTAGCCCTATGTATTTTATCCCTAGGAGACATTTCTCTACTAGTAGGTTTCTTCGAAAAATTCTATCTATTATGGCGTGGATGATAAGCAGACCTATATTTCTTGGTTTCACTAGGACTCTTTACGAACGTTCTTATATATATATGGAGTTGTGCTTCAGTCAGCCGTGTCTGACCGTCCTACCGTCAGCCGCTCATCTCAGCCGTTCGTCGAACTGCTCCTAGCCGTCGGATCTCACTTATGCGCCCGCCTCTCCCGTGAGCTGGTTGGACCGCACCGCGACCCGAACCCAGCACAATTGGCATCTCTCCCCACCCGCCTCCTCTCTCATCCTCACAGCTCTCTCCCCGCAGCGGCGATGGGAGCGGCGAAACCCTAGCCGCCGCCAACCTCTAGGGGACGCCGCCGTCCGACCGCCTCCTCCGCCCCTCTAGTTGCCGCCGTCGAGCGTCTGCCCCCCTGCTGCGCCGGCAAACTCAGGCGTCTAACCGGCCCTCTCCCCCTACTGCTGTGGCGTCCAATGTCATCGTCCAGCTCCTCTGGTCGCCGTGGAAGAACCAAACGGCAAGGCATTTGCTGCTGCTGCTGTCCCTATCGAATCCTAAGTCTCAGACAAAGGTATTTGTGCCTTCTCCAGCATCAAAACTGTAAGAAATTCCGAATTTTTTTGGTGGTTTTCTATCTGAAGCTTTGGTGAATATTGTTTCAGTATCGAACTTGTCTTTTTGCGGTTTAATTTGGCACCAATGTCTGGATGTGGATCGACAAGTGCTCCTACAGGTTCAACCGAGAGGATTGAGTTGCGGGTAAATTATTCAAAACACATATTTGTCTTCTGATGGTTTTATTTTTGAAAAGGATGATGTATTAATTGATCGAATGCTCATTTGCAATAGGTTGGTGTGAATGATCCATATGAAATCCTAGAGGCCAGCAGTGATGAAGAAGTTAATCCAACGGGAGAACCTACAGATTGTTATCACAAGCCTTTTGTTGGCCAGGAATTTCCCTCCAAAGATGAGGCCTACAAATTTTACAATGCATATGCGGGACGGATCGGTTTTAGTGTTCGGAAAGCAAGTCAACACAAATCAAGTATTGGGTGTTCGTCTGCACTCTTCACCTACAGCAAAGAAGGTAAATCAAAACGTAGCAAAAAAACTGAAATGCCAATTGGTAGTCAAAGCATTGAGAAGAGCCCCCAAAAATTGAGGTCAGATACTAGGGTTGGATGCAAGGCTTCATGTAGGGTGACACTTTTGAAAGGTGAGACTGGGACATGGCAGATTACTGTTTTTAAGGAGAACCACAGTCATCCATTAGTGACTTCTCCATGTAATAAGCGCAATTTGAGGTCACAAAGATTTATAAGTGAAGAGGACGTACAGACGATTAAAGATTTAAGTGCCCATGGAGTGGAAACGGGTAAAATTTATGAATACCTAGCAAGTAAGCATGGGGGTAAGCAACATGTAAGGATGAAAAAGAAGGATGTTAGTAATAAGATTTCCCAGGAAAATCGAAAACTAGTAGGTGTTGATGTTGAGACCACGCTAATATATTTTAGGAAAAAGAAGGAACAAGATCCAGAATTTTTCTACGCCATAGACTATGAACAAGATGGGGTAGTTAGAAACTTGTTTTGGGTACATGGAAGGGCAAGGCGGACATACCAAGAATTTGGCGATATTGTGACTTTCGACACCACATATAATACTAATAAGTATGGCATGCCACTAGCTCCTTTTATTGGTGTTAATCATCATAGGTAATCCATTTTTTTTGGGATGGCTTTGTTAATGTCAGAGGATGCTATGAACTTTGTTTGGCTTTTTCGCAATTGGTTAAATGCTATGTATAAGAAGCATCCAAAGGCCATACTCACAGACCAAGATCCAGCCATGAGAAAAGCTATTAAAGAGGTTTTTCCTGAAGCTGTCCATAGGTGTTGTCAATGGCATGTAATGAGGAAAGCTAGAGAGCATTTGGGGGTGATATATGGGCAAAAACATGGGTTTGCTGATGAGTTAAGTGCTGTTATTAATCGCAGCATGACTGAGCAAGATTTTGAGATCAATTAGATGTCCATGTTGGACAAGTACGAATTGACAAGTAACAACCATCTTCGAGTTATGTTCGAAAAAAGAAGAGAGTGGGTTCCTGCTTATTTTCGAGGGACTTTCTTTGCTGACATGTCTACAACTCAAAGAAGTGAGAGTATGAACGCCATCTTGAAGTTATGGGTTTCAAATAAGACATCAATTTACCAATTTGCAGTTAAAGTTGATAGTCTAATAGAGGGCATTTGGCAAAGAGAAAGTGACGAGGATTTGGCCAGCATGAATGAGACACCACACCTTCATACTCGATATAGAATAGAGGCTGAAGGGCGTCAGGCCTACACTAGAGCTGTGTTCAAAATTTTCAGGAAGTTAGTTGTGGAGAGTACTCTTGGAATAGTGAAGGAGATTACTAAAGACATTAGGTACGAGGTAACCATTGAAGATCACCCTCTCATTCGAAACTGGATTCCTGAAACATACACTATAGAAATGAACAGAGCAACCCAAACTTTTTGTTGCAACTGTAAGGGTTTTGAATTTGAGGGCTTGCTATGTTCACATGCCATCAAAGTTATGTAGCATGTTGGGGTCACCAATCTTCCCTCCCAGTATGTACTTAAAAGATGGACTAAAGATGCCAATGCAACTGCCAAAAGATCAATTGCTGAAAGAATAACCGAAGAAGGTGAATCAATCCAATTGAAAGAATATCGGTTTGAATCATTAAAGGCTCAGTTGTGTAACTTGGCGAGGGTTGGCTCAACATCAGCTGCTTTGTATGTGAAAATGAACCAACGACTTGCTGAATTAAGTGAAGAATTTAGTGATGCAGTGGCTGTTTTGGCAGCGGAGGAAGCACAGTTGCACCCACAAGATATACATATGACCTCTACTCCAACTGAAAAAACCAATTTCTCTAACCCTACTACAGCACAATGCAAAAGGAGAAGGAAAAAGCCCACACGCTTCCAGCCTGCCGCCAATATGAAGACCAAGAAGAGGGTGAATACTACAGCTACGAATAAGGTTATAAAGCGAAGGACGTGCAGCCAGTGCAACCAACAAGCTGGTTACAATGCTAGAACTTGTCCTTTGGTAAGTTTGTTTATGTTGAATTGCTTTTGATTTTGAACATTAGTTCATTATTTGTTTCTAAATGCACCGAGGTGGTACCCAAAAAATATCTGTTCGTCATGGAAGCGATGACAGCGAGGAAGAAGAGGAACCGTACATGGACGACGATGAAGTTGAAACGGAAGAGGAAGCCGAAGCGGAAACGTAAACGGAAGAGAAAGCTGCCTGGAATCAATGCCATAGCTTGACTGCTAATTGGCTCTCATATCTATCTTACAAGTGCTCAAGTATTCGAGGGCACTTTGTACCCTGTATCTTTAATTGGATTAGATGTATGTTCAAGTATCAGTTGCAGTCAATGAAGGAAATTCAGGATACGCATGTTCGTTGTATATGACTTGCTTCTAGTTTTTCAAAGCAAAAGGCCATGTCATGATAGATGTTTGTGGCTTGCAGATTGAAATGGATTTTTTTTTTATCTTTTTCATGAGAATTAATTCATAGATTGTATGGACAAATGTACTCTTTCACTTCTCTTGTCAGATACGGTTGCTACACATATATAATTACAAACTGAAGCCAATTCTTAGAAAATGCATTTGCTGAAAATTCAAGCTTATGTACTCTTCCTACATGAACAATTCCAGATACACAAATCTCAGAAAATATCTTCCATGGCAGCATTTCCTGAATTTGGACTTGACAAGCCGTTCAGTTTTCAGCACTGTACTGTCCAGGTTTACAATTTGAATTCATGGGAATTGAGCTACATTTGACACGCTTTGATAATACTTAATTGCCATGGCTCAAAAATGCTCCAGATTTTCAATCGTCAATCCATTTTAAAGCTGAAAATTCAGCTGGACATAGAACATTATGTCTACACAATATAAGCATATCCCCATTTCAATCTATCAATGGCATACACTGGAAAACATTACAAGCTTACAGATTACATGAGTTCAAGCCAATTGTTACTCTGAATAGAGAAGTTGAATACATGTGTTAATCTGAATACAAAAGTTCAAGCCAATTACAAGAGTGAACATCCAAAAATGACAAAAAAGAAGAAATCGGATTACACACAAGGGGAGATTGAAGGACGCCATCCCAGCCACTTCCTCTCCTTCCATCCCAGGTTGAAATCGGATTCCAGAGAAGGGGAGATTCCAAAAGAAGGAAGGAAGCCACTGGAGAAGAACGCCGGCGGCGCGGGCATAGTGGCTTCGAGGACGGCGAGCATGGAGGCACCTCAGATCTGCTTGCCGGTGCCCCTCCAACCATTGGCAGTGCTGCAGCCTACATCTTGGTGGCTTCAACAACAGCGAAGACGAAGACGGCGACCACGGAGAGGACGAAGACGGCGGCGGCAGCGGGAGTGGACAGGGAGGGATGTAGGCGGCGGCTAGGGTTTCCTCCACTACGAGCAGAGAGGGGAAGGAGGAGTCGGGTCCAGCGCGTGAAGCACCCAGGCCACACTTGAGTTTGCCGGCGCAGCAGGGGGGCAGACGCTCGACGGCGGCACCTAGAGGGGCGGAGGAGGCTGTCGGACGGCGGCGTCCCCTAGAGGTTGGCGGCGGCTAGGGTTTCGCCGCTCCCATCGCCGCTGGGGGGAGAGAGCTGTGAGGATGAGAGAGGAGGCGGGTGGGGAGAGATGCCAAGTGTGCTGGGTTTCTGGTCGCGGTGCGGTCCAACCAGCTCACGGGCTCACGGGAGAGGCGGGCGCATAAGTGAGATCCGACGGCTAGGAGCAGTTCGACGAACGGCTGAGATGAGCGGCTGACGGTAGGACGGTCAAACACGGCTGACTGAAGCACAACTCTCTCTCTCTCTCTCTCTCTCTCTCTATATATATATATATATATAGAGAGAGAGAGAGAGAGAGAGAGAGAGAGAGAGAGAGATAGGTAAATAATTTAAATCTTTAGTAAGAGGATATCTGAGAATGACTTACGTAATTTCGGCTTGTTTAAAATATGTAACAAGTTGGCTTAAAAAAATATATATAACAATCTGCATTTCACAACACTAAAAATTGAAAAATGCATTCAACTTAAATAGAAAGTTTTCATAACTTTAAAAAAAGAGAGAGAACTTTTTGCATGATTGGCCCGATTTTTTTATTTTAATTTATGGTTTGGCCTTAATTGAATGCTAAACCATATAAATTTAACTTCAAAATTTTAAAATTAGACAGATCCAAACTCGGTCTGAAGCGGCCTAGGTTGGTTCAAGCACTTTGACCAACAAATTAATAATAGTCCGTTCGGCTCTCTAAGCCAGGCCCAAAATTGCTCCAGCCCAGGAAACCTAACTGGGCCAGAAAAGATCGGCCGAAAGAGCCGCATTTTTTTGGCAGCCCAGCCCGAGCACATGCTCGGGTCTAGACCAACCGACCGACCGGACGGGACCCAGAACCGAGCCACCCATAAACCCTAATCCCTCCTCCCACACCTCGCGCTCGATTCGAATCACAAAAAAGCTCAGCTTTTTTGGCGGCTGCTGTTGCAATGGAGGACGCGTCGGTGGAGGAGGCGGAGGGAAGCTGCGCGGCGGAGTTCGCGCCGGCGCTCGTCGCCGTCCACCCGCTCGGCTACTCCGTCGCCGTCGCCGTCGGACCTGAGCTCCGCGTGTTTGATCTCGAGTAGTGCCCACTCTTCATCCATTTTCCTGCTCATTAGTTTTGCGTCTCGTGTATAGTAGTACAATTTAGTTCGTATTTTGATGGGAGCCGTGTTAGATTATAGTGGAAATTGTGTTGCTTGGTGATTTGGAAAGCTTTGTTATGCCCTGCGTTTTTTGGTCTGCCTGGTTATATTGTCGCATAATTTGGTCTCCTGTGGAGAAGGATTGCAACATGCAGGGAAACTGTGAGTCTTGTGCGTGTTTGCGGTTTCAAAATTAATGCCCTCAGTGAGCATTTGAGTGTCAAGCTTAGATGCTGTGTACGATTGATAATATCCCATTTTATTTTTTTTTCAAGTAGTTTGATGTGCCTCTGGTCAAAACTTGGCGAAGCTTTAAGCAAGGTTTTGTATTCATAATGTACGAGTGATAATTTTTAGCTAAGATGCTTTGTTTTTACTGTCTAGTGCATCGTGGCAGTCGAGAACCAAACCATTTTTTTTCATTTCGTGTGGGTGACAAAAGCAAATTATGATTTGATTGTGTGGATTCAGGGCTGGTTGCCCAATTTCGTTGTCAGATGATTCTGGCGATCCTTCTCATTCAGATGCGATAAGAGCTATCACGTTTAGTGCAAATGGTGTGCTGTTTGCATCTGCTGGTGACAACAAGCTTGTGAAGATTTGGAAGACAGATTCGTGGTGCTGCACCCAGACTATGTAAGTAACGTTATTTTATTTGTCATCTTGGCTGAAATTGTATTAGGTACTAACCAAAGAAATAAATTGATATATTCTCTTTTTGCTTGATATAATAGCTTATGAACTTCCTTCTGTTATATAACTGTGCAATGTATGAGAATGCTCGCCTCAACAATAATTGGCACAGTTTAAGCAAGCAATGTACTATTAGCGCTATGATTAATTGTGTTTCAGAATTTCATTGTGTTCTAGTTAATGAGGTTAGATGTAATGTAATCATGCATGGACATAACAAATTCATTGCAATACCTTTTTTTTTTTACTTCTGCAGAATTTCTGAAAAGAGGGTCAGCGCAGCTGCTATTAGCAATGATGGCCAGTATGTAACTTTTGCAGATAAGTTTGGTGTTGTCTGGTTAGTGGCCTTGGATGAAGATGGTAGCGGGCAGAAGTCAACTAATAAAAAACCTGTGCCGATTCTTGGCCATTATTGCAGTATTATTACTAGCATGGTATGAAGTTTCGATATTCTAAGTCATTCCTTGTTTCATTGACTAAATGCATTGGCAAAGCAAAGTAATAGGTCACAGGCCATACTTCAATGGTGAAATGCTCATGTGGTTTCCAGTATGGTCCTGTGTGGTTATTTTCTCTGTTTTGAATTGCAGAAGTTCTCGCCTGATGGACGGTTCATTGCTACAGCTGACCGGGACTTTAAAATTCGAGTATGGAGCTTTTGGAACTTTTAAACCTTCTGGTAATTGCCCTCGTGGAGCATAATTATCATGTGCATATTATTTTGTAGGTTACACTATTCCCAAAGCAACCTCCTAAAGGAGCACATGAAATACAGAGTTTTTGCCTTGGACACACAGAGTATGTTAATCTTCATATGCCATACGTCATTTTACAAAGTTTTAAGTTCTTGACCAACAATATCTAAAGGATTGTTGAATTTTGTTGATTATGATCCAAATTGTTAAAGTAGATAAACTTAAAGTACAACACACTAGTTAATGGTGCTGATAGTGGTTATGATTGCTGCTGCAGCTTTGTATCATGCATTGCCTTTACACGCCTTTCAGATGGACAGAGCTTTCTTTTATCTGGAGGTGGTGATTCAACTGTGGGTATATGCAACTTTGTAATGCTGACATGTTATTTGGAAGGTTCTCAAAAATTGCTAATGTTGTTTCATGCCTTTATGTAGGTTCGCCTATGGGATCATGTTAATGGCTGCCTCCTTGATACATGTCAAGTTGGAGATAAGGTAGTAGCTGACAGATACATTTTTCAAGCTTTGCATAGAATAAAACATCCAATACCAGTTGTTTAGCTCCAGTTTCCAATAAATTTACAAGTTATTTAATAGTTAACTGGTTGCTTAAAGCTACTTGCAGTTAGGAGAACTCATAGAGCCAAGTGAAACTGAGGAGAGCAGTCTAGCGGTTACGGACATATGTGCAACCGATGATGGCTCATTGGTTGCTGTAGCAATTCAAAGGTAAGCTTGAGTTATGGTGCTTCTCCAACAACTAATATAAATTATCTTGCTCGGTAACACGATGTTCTTTTTTCAACACTGCAGTTTAAATGGTGTAATGCTCTTAGGATGCGATCTCTTAGCTAAGAAGTTGTCTTTTCTAAAGGTATGGTTTTTTAGCACACAATGTTCTATGCTCATCAAGTAAACTGACTCAGGCGAAAAAGTAAGGTCTTGGTTTTAGACAAGGTTTTCAATATCAATACCTTTGTGGATGCTGGCCACTGGTTTTGATTATTGACAAGGTTTTCCATGCCAGGATTAACACTGATAGCCTGATACTGGTCACTGGCCAGGTCTTTGTTTGAGCAGAGTTTTTTCTCACCAGTACTAATTCTGATGCTACTAACTAGTGGGTTCTACATTACCTATTGTACTGGCTACTGTGCTGGCCTTGTTGGTCATAGTGACTGGTATAATAGCGTATATATAGTCCCAGACTCCTGGTGACTGCCTTATTTGAAGAACCCTGCTTTGTTAAGTATCATACATAGAATTTGGCTTGGCATGTTGTGGTTACATTTGATTAGCCTGCTATCCTTTCATCATATATCTTCTGAGTTCCATCTTTTGATTTCTCTAACAGGGTCCAGATCTTCTAAGATTTTTTGAATTGTGTTTTAGCCATTTGTGTTAAGTGAGCTAATAGCAAGACTGCATTTGTATGTTACCTGGCAACCTGTCATATTGCAGAGCCATCTGACAGCTAGCATGGCATGCAAAACTTCAAATCTCTATGATTTTTTTTTATTTTTGTTTGCTTTTTTTTTAACATTTTTTATGGTTTTGTATTCATTTTCTAATCTTTTCAAGCTTAAAAAAAACCATGTTAGCATGGCTCTTTAAACTGGTATGGGTCACTAGGGGGACATGCCTACTCAGTCTTGCTCTTATGATTGAGATTTGATTGGAATAGTACTAAAAGATCTGGCACCCAAGACTCAGATAAAAGTCCAAGTTTTTGTTGTAGATTTGCAGTAAAATTTCCTTATTGACTCAGCTGTTCAGAGATGTACACTTATCACTTATATGTAAACCCACCTCTTGTCCAATTGCAGGTGATCACAATGGAAAGGAGCCATACCCCTACCAGCCTAGCTTCCAGCTTGTCAGGCAAACACTTGTGGACGGTCATGGGTGCGTCGTACATTCCTAACCAAGCTACTGGTCAATTGCCGACCCGTCTAAGAATAATCCCTCGCTTCCAAAAGGATCTCTTGGTCTCATCTGAGCACGATCCTGCAGTCCTGGAAGACAGTGAAGTACCATATGGTGAGAAACTTCTTTTGACACTGCAAGGAGATCTCGACATTGCAAAGCGAGAGGAGGCGTTAGCTTCAGTGGCTGCGGCCATGAAAGTCTCAATGCATAAGATGCTAGCAAAGAAGCAATACTCAGTTGAGAAAAGAGAGCTGAGGAAAAGAGGCAGAAATGATAAGAAGATCAAGAAGTAGCTTAAACCTGTGGTTTTAAGAAAAACATAGATTTGTTGCTAAGTTGTACCATTAGAAGTTTAGAACACCGTGAATTGACAGTCCTATGAGTAAATTTATCAATGCAATTTCTTATGATCCATGGCACAGCAGGTGCTGAGTTGAAAAATTAAGTAATTTCTGTAAGGATGAATCACGTGCGTAAGATTTCGTTGAGAGCCGTCAGATTGTATTCTAGATCGATCAGAGCGTTCCTAATAGTGGTTTTACACAAGATGAGATTCTCATATAAGTTTTTTCATAGAAATGGTCGTAATTTATGTGTCAACTGTTTTGAGATAGATGCTAGATAACTCTTATGTCATATTAGTTAGACTATCAAAGGACAATGTTCAATTTTTATCTACATTTTTTTGTAGATTTTATAAGATTTGATGTCATGATAAGTTTTTTTTTTTTTTTGACACTCCAAGTTTACAGTGGTATATTTGCTGCTTGTTTGTATCAGATGTGACTTCAAGTGTCAACTCTGCCTATTTAAATTGGACTCGCCTCGCCAAGTTGCTGTCCAAAGATAACTTTATTTATGTACTGTATAATTGCAGGAGACGTTTTTGCCGTGCATCGCATTGCAACTACTGATTCAATTGCAGCGTGATTGCTTTTGTCGTGATCTCAACCGATGGTTGGAATGTAAAGATTCCGGCTTCGTTGTCAGCTTTCTGATACATGAAACGAAATGACGTTGGTAAGCACAAGATATTTGTTTCTTTGCTCTGCAGGAGCTAACATCCACTGATGTAATCTTACGTTGCCCGCCATGGTGCTGGAGAGAGAGCTGAAACAAACAGCTGCTTCACATCACATGTAATGTTTACTCCATCAGGAAGAATATTTGCAGGCACTCCAATCTGCAAATTTGTCCCCTGTATCATCAGATCTGCACAAATCTTCATATGGCTCATAATGTTCTGGACTCCTGCTGTAGATATATGAAAGATTTTGAAATCAAATTCTAAAACTGTGTTTGGGATTAGTAAGAAAGTACTTTAGAAAATTGTTTTAAAAAAATTATCTTAAATAAAATTCTACTTATTTGATAAAATTAATGTTGTTATTAGTTTCATCGTAGTTTAGTGGTAATCTGGTGTGTCAAAAATAATTTAGATTATTCCACTATGGTCAGGCAAAAATATGCCAAGCTTTGTTTTCATGAAACCATTATTTTTAACGTTTGTTTTGTTACAAACAAAGATAAACGAATCTCCTAAACAGATACAAATCGATACATTAGGCGAAGAAATAATTTGAAAAAAAAAATTTTAAGACGCACTCCACTCGCAAATACAACACAACTCATATACACAGAGTGGGACTTAAATCTATAATCTAATAATCTAGCCATTGAGATTTTAACTTTGATGCCCTACTAACTTGGCTGCTTGTGACTTGATAAAAAGGGCCAATCAGAGGATGTTTAGTGATTTATTCCAACCCAAATGAGAAGTGATAAAAATAAAGGAAATTTATTTAGGATCAGGAATCCTTATCCGGTGGAGGTGCAAAGATAAACACGATTGATAATGATATGATTAGAGCTAGTGGTCCACAAGAAAGTTAATTCGCAGTGTCAACAATCTGATGGATGCTTCATGTCGTGTTCCTTTACGTTCCCGATTGCAACTTCTATTAAATTCGCTAGCTCATTTATTCATCCTTTTTATAAATGTTTAAACAATGTTATCTTGTCATCTCTCATGTTATGATAACAGTTGGGTTGCATTTGCTTCGTGCTATCTTCCAAGGATTCTCGAGAATCATATATTAATTTTAGAAGATTATTGTGTCCAATAAAATTGGTAAATAATTTAAATTGATAATTCAAGATTATCAAGATTACAAGATACTCATCAATAATAATAATAATCTGACTCCCACTTTGAGAGGTGGATATCTAAAATTATCAAGATAAGATCATCTTCATTACAATATGTGTAAAAATTTAACAACAACAAAATTTGAAAATATAAAGATCTAATTTTTGAATTTCAAATAACAAAATTTTCAACCATAACTTTTCAGAATTAAGTACCTGGAATTCAAATACTAGAACTTTGAGACTTCAAAAATAAGATTTGGCAATTCAATAGTTGAATTTAAAATCCAAATAACGATTGTTACTCTCTGTGGTGAAGATGTTATTGATTGTGAACTCATATTAAGCTATTTACATAGAGGAATAGAAAAAATCGCAGAAAACTGAACTATCTTCCAATATAACTACCTTATTATGACTTCACTCTAATCGCAAGCCAAACCTTAAATACCCCTCCTTACAGTTATGGATAATGGTTTCAAACATGACTAATTTCCATCTTGTGAGGGGGAGTGTGTACAAGACTTGAGAATATATAATATCCCATATCTATTTGTTTTTCTATTTTGTTTGCATAAATTTTGATTTCATATTTTGGTTTTCAAAAACTAAATTTCAAACTTTGACATAAAGTCATAATTTAAAATTTAAAAATTCCATAAATTAAAATTTGAAGCATAATTTTTAAAATTTAGATATTTGATTGCAATTTTCAAATTTCAAATTTAAAATTGTAAATTTTTCATATTTGAATTCCAGGAATTTAAAATTTTAAATCTGGATTACATATTTTAAAATTTTATATTTCAAAATAAAACTTATCAGAATTTGGAAATTTGAATTATATTTTTCCAAATTGTAATTCCGATTTAAAACTTGGAATTTTGAATATTAGATTTCAAAAATTCTTATTGTATTTCGGAATTTTCAGATTCCTAAATTTGAATCTCAGATTTCCAAATTCCAAAATTTGAATTTTGGGTTTTGAAATATTTTAATTTGAATTTCAGATATTGAATAGTTTATTATTGTTATAAAGTCAAGATTACGCACTTATCATGATCTTGTATTTTTAAGAAACCAAATATTTTAATGAGACTAAGGGGAAATGTTTTTTTTAACAACTTATTTTCCACTTTTGATGTCAACCACTAGATTTTGATCCAATGGTCATCATTTGATCTAATAAATTTTAAATTTTCATATTTTTTTTAAGATTGTCTTATTTTCTTATATTAGGTTGTCGTATTTTTTTATGTTGTCACATTTTCTTGTTTTAGATCATCATTTTTTTAAATTGTCGTATGTTTTTAGGTTGTTGTATTTTTTTATTTTAGGTTGCCATATTTTTTATTTTAGATTGTCTCATTTTCTTATTTTAAGTTATCGTATTTTTTTAGGTTGTCGTATTTTCTTATTTTAAGTTGTTGAATTTTTTATTTTAGGATGTCGCTTTTTTATTTAAATTGTCATATTTTATTATTTTAATATTTAAAGTTATCGTATTTTTTTTATTTTAGGTTATCAAATTTTCTTATTTTAAATTATCATCACATTTTTAAAAAAATAAATTGTATATAAAAATTGTGAATATTGTAGTTATGCCCATCTTATAAAATTAGATTAATAATCTCTAGATTAGTGAGAATGTGAAGAAAACTATGAATATAAGATGGCACGAGGCAATGGCACCCCTTGGACATCCTCGAAGAAGCTACAGGTTAGAATTACTCTGTTATCAACTTTCTGATCGCTTTCCAAGTGTGAAATTGATGGTTGGGATAATGCAAAGCAGCTATTTAATGCCCTTGGCTTCCATATTTGAATGACATGTGTCGCATCCGAGACTCACTCACGCTGATTGAAAAGCAACACTTGGAAGGAGACATGGGGAGAACTTTTCCCAAGATGACCATGGGCCCGAATACGTTGCTTGTGTCATTATCCTTGCAGTAACCACCGATCGGTTCCCGCCGGGTTTGCACCCATCTAGCCGAGTCGGGTAAACTATAGAACTTCAGAAATACCAAGAAAAAGAATATAAAAAGGAAACATGTTTGGATTACATGTCGGGGTCCACCCGAAACTGATTTTGATAACACTAGATATACCACACAAAGAGAGAACATCAAAAAAATTATGTTAACCGTCGGTTGTGCGATTTGAACGTTACATGACACCTCACTAAAGATGCACGCAACATTTCTCCCAATTGTACTGTACTAAGTACTACGATTCTAGTTGGCATTCTACTAATACGAACCAAGCAATATCTCGTCTTCTATACAGTGACTAGACGGACGCAATGCATGAAGACGCCAAATCTGATTTTAATCTCACATTTTGACAATCCAACGACTTTGTCATTAAACGCCGCCATACAACGACCAATGACCTACTTCATCAACAGATGGTCTAAAGAGGGACGTGTTTTATTGTTGGTTTGAAAGCGATTTTTTTTTACCAATAACTCATTAACAAAAGAATTTCAAAACTCACTTAAAATTTTTTAAAATATCAGAAATGATCTTCAATTGCAAGCTCATGTTCGTGACTGAATTTCAATCGTGAGTCTAGTTCGTGATTGATTATGTGGCATGACTCAGGAGTAGTTCACGTGGTCGTTGCGACTAGTGTGGTCGTGGTCGACGCATGAGTGATCGTCGGAGTGTCAAGAGGATCATGTCAGCAGTTTTCGGTAATGCCAGTGCTAGGGTTTGGGGGTGGCAAGAGGTGACGGGGTTGAGGGAGGCAACGTGTGGCAACGGGATTTAGTGAGGCACGTGGATCTGATGAGGAAGGCGGCGTTTGAGGAGAACATCAATGAAATCGACGGTGCGGTGTGCCATGCGACGGCGCTGGTGCACAAGGAATAGCGACAGCACGGCACGACATGGTACGGTGGAGAGGTGATGAAAGGGGAGAAGACTGACGGCTCATTGGTTCACGAGCTCCTGGACCATACCATCTAATCAGTCGTAAACTGAGCTTACAATTGAAAGTCATTTCTAATATTTTAAAAAGTTTTGAGTTATTTTTAAAATTCTTTTTTTTAATGAGTTATTGGTAAAAAAAACTTCTTTGAAAGCTATATATGAAGTTTCCAAAATGAACAATGTGCTTCATACTATTTCCGTTTGACAAATGGTGTTATGTAAAGGAATGTTCTTTTTTGGTAACTCATAAGTCTTAAATGGAGTGAGCTGTTTAATTAGTGGGGGAATTCAAGGACACTTATGTCATACTCTATTTGTTTCATATTAATATATTTCGGCCGTCATTTGCGTACAGATCAAAGAATTGTGAATAAGAAATTGTTAACACAAAAGAAGAGACCAATGCTACAGAGGAACAATGAACTTAATAAAAGGTTTTTTTCACACGTGAAGTCTGATTTGTATCCTCTGTATTAAAGAAGAAAAGACGCATATTTTTTTTATTTGGATCATTAGATCAGAAATTAAAACTCTATACCAAAGTGAGAGAGAATTTCTAATTTCTTATTAGATGATTAACTAATTCAATTTTTTTATATTATTTAAATTTTAATTAAATGATTAAGATTTTATGAGAGATATGCTCTATTTTTTTTTATAGAAAAAACAGAGGATCCCAAAGAGTCTTTCATTAGGAAAGTTGGGAAGCAGCGTCTTGATGTTATTGCTCCTAATTCGTTCAGCCATGCCCACTTGTTTTTAGCAGTAGATTCTTTTAACATTTTCTACATGACAAAAGTTTTAATTTGTGATGATGTCGAGCTTTGGACCATGTTCCAAACCGCTCCCGTTTTCATCCCACCTCCCCTTCCAATGTGCCCCGCATTTCAACCAAATTTTTTTTCATAACATACTCTCTTTATTTATAAATATAAATATTAACATTTTATGTTCATACACAAAAGTTAAGATATAATTTAAAATAATCAATCTAGTCCTATTAAAAATATGTGTGGAATATTAATTGTAGTTAGATAAGTTTTATAAAAGAGGGGTGCATAAAGAGAAAAAATGTGAAAAGCTTTTCTCGGAAATATAAATAATATGCATTCATATAAAGAAGAAATATCTAAAATGACATATATTTATAGCCGAAGACAATATTCATTTATGGCAATCATGTCATACCCGTAGAATTAGCAAATACATGCTTCTAAATAATTTTGACCTAAAACAAATAATTTTAACCTCACGTTCCAATTGACTAACGACACCTAAACAGTACAGTAATATTGATTGATGTCCCCTATTTTATCAGTTAAGATCTTTTTAAAAAAGATGAATTGGTATTTGATATCAATAATAATATAATATTTTAATTAGGCATATAAAAATAAAAATAGAGATGATCAAGAGTCGAATTCATGATTTTCATTTATACAGGTACATATTCTAATCATATGGGTATATATATGAGAGCCCATTAAAATTTTGAATTGAACCGAATAATCGATGGTATGAATTTTTTTTCTTAGTGAGAAAAACATATCCTAGAAAACATAGGTAATAAGTGGATCACGAGATCCACGTCCAATACATCACTAAATGATCCATAAATATACTTAATATGTTAATGGTATGACTCAATTTTGTATCTATCAGAAAAAAAAAAACCAGATGCTAAACCACCCAAGATCTTTAATCACTCTTCACATACGAACACTTCAAAACTTGTAAAATATTGATAGATCAAACCCAAGTAATTGGCTTGGTGACGGTTGCATGTTTCCCCCGAGGTGTACCCACCATGTGCCTCCGGTCTCTGCCGTATGGGCTCGGACATCCTGGGCCCCATGCTTCAGGGACTGCAACACAAAGGAGTATGGGCTGCACGGTAACCGGTGCTGGCTACCAAATGCTAGGGGCAATCATTGTGGTATGGGAAATTGCTTCACTATTCAAATGTTTCGCAATAAAGCTTCTCTAGGACGTGTTTCATGCGACTTATTGGGTTCCAAGTTTTCATATGAATGGAAGTTTGAATTTTGGGTTTATTTTTTAAACAAATTTTTTTTAAAACTAAAAATTTCAAATAATCTTAAACTCTCTCACCAATTTATTAGATTATAAAATTATTTTTTCTAAAAAATATAAAATTAATTTAAATTAGTCCGACAGACCTGAAACAAGGAGAAAAAAATTTGGCAATGTCAATAGCTACAGGTAGTAGCATTTACTACAAATTAAATCAGTCTATGCCTTGCCCCCAGTGTAGGCGTCATGTCTCTTAGCTTTTTGTGTAGCATTTCTAGATAGTACTTCCTCAATTGCATAATACATCTTTTATTTCACAATTTAAATTTACTTGTGGTACGTATAAGAATTAAAGTGCGTAAAACAAGAGAAAAAAAAATTATGATGGACTATAGTGTCCTATTAAATAAAATTTAGTAGTGAGTAGATCGAGTATTAATGAAGGAGTGAGAAAAAATATTAATGAGGACAAAATTTTAAAAGTATATTAAAATATATGTTGATATTATAAGTGCACTTATATTATGAAATAGCCAAAAACAAAAAGGAGGTTTATATTGCAAAACAAAAGGAGTATAAGATGTCCTTTAATCATATATACGGATTAAGGAAACTCTAAATAAAAATATGATCCTTACTCATTAATGTTTTGAAAAAGAAAGATAAAATGTTTAGTGCAAATTATTAGTCTGAATTTGCATATAAGATTTATATTTTGTAACAAGATGAGAGAGATTATATGACTTGTACATGCAATGGAGGTAACATCATGCAAGAACATTCATGCAAAACAGTAAACCCTTGTTTAAAAGCACATGAATTTGAGGGAATTCTTCATTAGATGTTCCTTTCATACAAAATTCATATTCATGTGAATGTAATATTCCAATGTTCCAATTAACGCCTAAAAAGTTTAAAATCAAAGAAAGACAAGACAAGTTTGATACTTGGGTCAAAAGAAAGACAAGACAAGTTTGATACTTGGGTCATGTGACCACTATTTACCTAGATGATTAATTAGTAAATTATTTTTTCTCTCACAGCATTAATACAAAGGGGGAATTGGGGAAATAGATAATACAACATTAGTTTTGTCGTAAGGCTTTCATTGTGAAACAACTAAAAATAATATTATTTATATTGTGAAACAGAAAATGTACTAAATCTCGGAAGTTATAGTTGTCTTATTCACATACATAAACCAAAATGCTGTTGCAATTATCTCCCAGGTTTGTTTAGTTGGTAATCCCTAGTAATTACTGAATCCAAATTTGGTGGGGTCAAATATTATATTTTATATTTTGTGTCGATTTGATTTGATGGGAGACGTGTCAGGAGAAGAATGGAATAGCCTACTACAGCACGCATGCAGGCAATCGGAGAAAGCAGACAAACATAAATGGTCGTACAATTCAATAATTAAAAGACAAACAGGCCAGGGAAAATACGCAGAGAACGAACGTTTACAAACTGTTTTACAGGAACACACTTCAAATTATCTCGTAACCCAATAAAAAACATACACAAAAATTAAAAAGATTGAGTGTTAAACTTATAATCTTTTATTATGTACACACTATAATAGTTTAGGTGTATATATGAATGCTTGTTTATATAACCAGGAAGGAGTAGAGGGCTTGTATATTTTTTTAGTTTGAATATATGTAATTACTAGTGGTGTTTTTGCATATGAATCTTTTCATTTTTTATTTGTTTTATGATTTGTATTGCTAGCTTCTGTTCTATTTCAATTTACTCCTCTCACAAACAAAGATCAGCAGCACATGCAGCTTCAAATGGATCAATCACCAAAAACAACACCATAACAAAAAAAATAGGTTCAATTTTTTATTGTACCTTTTGAAGGTTGCCAAGATATACCAAAGGATCTCCCATCGCACATTGCATAATGCATATGGACCTCAATGGAAAATAGCAATAGTAGTATCCAAGAAGCAAGCAGGGGAAAAAGATAAAGAGAGATAAGGACCAGCCCTTTTGGAAGCACATACACACATACCAACAATTGTTGACATCACACTAGCACAGTGAGCTCTTTTATTAACATCACCCTCACAGCCTCACAGTTCTATTGCTGTATCACTCAAAGACTTGGCACTAACTAAACCAACTAGTAATTGAGCGGCAGCAGCAGCAGCAATAGTTTTAAGATCACCTGCAGGGTCTTGTTTTCCCAAGCTTGGATGGTCCAATTTTGCCTCTCTTCCAGAGCTTTCCAATGTGTTTGAGTACACGTCTGAATCTTTAATACACCAACCTCATCCATCTATGGAGCCTGCAAGATTTGCTGCTTCTTGCTGCTTTTGCTTCTTTTTTCTCTAGGAAAAAGGTAGCAATTTTATATCTGGTTCCTTTCTTTTGCGATTTGATAGTTCTTGATGTGTTTCTTGAATCAGAAGTTCAAGAATTGTCCTTCTGTTCTTTCTATCTAACATTTCTTTTTGTGGATGCAGCAAACTTGTTCAGTTCTTGGCTTGTTCCTGAGATCAAAGATCCAAGATATGCTTCTGAGGAGGAGGTCCAGATCAATTAACAGCAGTAGTAGCACTCAGGTTGTTGCTACAACAGTTAACATAGACAGTAGCAATAACAGTAACAAGAGTAGTAGTCCTGCCTCTTCTTCTGCCTTGTTCACTTCTCCAAGGCTGTTGCACTCTTCCTCTCTCCCTTCCAGTTGCACCAAGAACCCCATTTTGGACCCTGAGATGTCCTACTCCATGAGCCCGACCTCCGTGCTCGACGCGGCGGCGGCGTTCGCGGGCAATTCCGACAGCAAGCGCCGGCCATGGTGTGATGGTGCTGGCCTGCATGGCCTTGCTGATGCACTTGAGTTCAGTTCTGAATGCCCTGATCAGAAAAGAAGTGTTCTTGCATCACAGGTCAAGGTGCAGGTGCCTCTGATCAGGTCGAGCTCTCTCGATCGGCGCATGGAATTTGGTGTCAAGAACAGAAGCTCGTGGCTGCCTCTGCATGGCAATGGCAATGGCAATGCGGCGGTGATGGTGCAGGGGGAAATTATGGAGTTGTCATCGGAGGACTACACTTGTGTCATCTCCCGTGGGTCCAACCCGAGGACCCTGCATATCTTTGGTGATCGTGTCGTCGAGGGCAGCGATGACAGGCTTGTCGTTGCTGCGAGGGATCAGGAGAGCTCACCCCATATGATAAATACGCCACGGCGCGAAGCTAGAGGTTTCTTGAGCTTGTGATACAAAAAAAACTTCATGCATAGGTACTATGTTTTTTAGGACTTTCAGTTGATCTTGATGTTTTCTCATATCAGTTATTCAGTCTTGATCAGATCGAGTAGATGTTTAGATTGATAGAAGCACCATTCAGGTTGATCTACAACTATCTCAGATGTTGTTTGTTTCAGTTTCGGTACCGAATCAAAATTCAAACTTGCCAAAATTGGTTGTTGAACTTTGATCTGCTGAGTTTTCCAAAAACTAGGTTAGCTCTTCTGAGCTAAATTTCACTATGTAAATAGATAATTTCTTAATCTTTGATCAGTATTTCAGAAAAGTTCCCATCAGAAACTTGAGTATGCTCTGCTATGCATTTCCAATCATTAATGTTGGGATTTGTTTAAAGTATGAGTGGGTTGCATGTCTTTTTTCAACGGTTTAAATTTTTGAGTGAGTTGGTCACTGCATGAAACTCGATGTGCCGTTTCCGAAAAGACTTCAATCATTGTTTCTTGTGGGTGAGCCCATCCAATTCAGATGATGATGAGTTCACAGTGCCCACTTGAACGGTGCCCTTGTCCTTGTCAGGGCCCCGGGTTTGGGAAACGGTTGTTGCTGACACCCAAGGATAAGTTTTTCTGTGAGGTTCAGGCTTTGTTTGTTTCATATTCAGTATGGTCCACGTGATCTGATCATCTCCAGGACTACCAAATTCATGATCTTGATCGAATTGATACTTTAAATTTTAGTGATTATATTACTGATGGGTTTCAAAAATCTCATTTTCTTGCAGGGGAGAAGAGGGTTCTGAAAACATTCATGGTGACAAGGGATTTGAGCAACGATGTGGAATTTCCTGATGGTTTTTGGTTTCAGTTTCTGTTTTAAAATTCTTGTGAAATTGTTAGCTAGTTTGGTTTTGTTTTGGAGGGGTGGTTATGATGTGGTAATGTAGTTGTAGCTTACTGGGGCAATAAAATTGTGCAAATGTTCATCAGAGTGCTCTCATGAGATCTTTTACTGTTGGAAATCTGAAATCTGTAATTCAGAAGCTGGAGTTGTTTGCGTTTGTTTCTGAACATCTGCAGTATATGTTTCAGCCTTGGCACAGAAGTGACAGAAACTGTTATGGTACACCCAAAATCTTTGTTTGACAAATTCTTGCATAAAAAAGTGGAATATGTTACGCCATGTGGATTCGAATTCCTTGAAAGGAAGTCAAAAAAGGGCTGCCTGATCATAAAATCAACTGTTTGGTTGAAGGTATGTGAAATTTTGATGTAATAGAAAGTTGAAAAGACCAAATTAAATATCATCTCTTATTTTACCCACATAATCTCAGTTGGGCTGAAAACATAAAAAGAGGCTAAAAGAAATATAGACAACTGAGAAAGAAAATAGTGCGCGGTTCCACGATACTTTTGAAAAAAGCACTTTAGGTATCCCCACTAATGTCAACAAAGGCACATGCTGAAACGTACAAAAGCTTGGATATTGTTGCTTTGCAAACCTTGTAAACTCAGCATTACACCCAACAAAAGAGAGATAAGAAAGAGAAAAAAAATCATCGTGATTTATGTCAATTCTGCTACTTACAAAGCTGCTTAGCATGAACTTTACCTATTTACATGTAAATTGATGTTCACGAGAAGATACGGGAAGATAACATATTGAAGCAAATCTCCTGAACTTGAACTGAATATCTCAAACCCAGATAGAAATATGATTCTTGTCAGAGGACGCAAGAGGTTGCCCTAGCCCACACCACGCACTTGAAAGGACCGGTGAAGAGTGCCCCTCTAGGATGGTTGGCATCCCATCCCTCAGTCTCGACCAAATGTAAACAGACCCACTGGACGAGCCAGCAGCAATGTAGTTTTCATCAGGGCTTATACAAGGCTTGCCCCAGCTGCCTACCACCCTATTACCCCTGGCCCTGAATGTACCACAAACCTCCAATGTTCTAACATCGAAAAGGTTGTGCACATTATCTCTTCCACTTGTTAGAACAAAATTTTTGCTTCGCGACACACAGACTGATGTGACATCAAGATGAGCTGCCACCTGGCTAGTACATTTTCCACTCCGGACATCCCACAACCGAAGGTTTCCATCCCTATGACCTGAGCAAATGGTCTCACCATCAATGAAAGCAAGCGAGTTTGGGTTGCTTGCTGACATGATGGTGCTTTTGCAGAAGCCTGTTTGGAGATCCCAAATCTTGATGGTATGATCATTGGATGAACTAACCACAACATAGCTCTTCACCCAACTTGCATCTACGGAAGAAACATTTTTTGTGTGACCAGTCAATGTGTGACGAGGACGGCCCCCATTCAACTCCCATACAAACAATTTGTTAGAGCTACAGGCAGCAATCACAAACTTGTTGTCATTGGTCACAGCAAGGTCGTTGACACACCCCAAGCAACCATGTAGAGTGGAAATTGCAGCACCAGTATGAGCGGACCATATCTTAACAGTTTGATCCTGGCCACCACTGATTAGCTTGTCTGTGTTATGCTGGAACATTATACATCCACACCCACCATCATGAGCATGGAAGGTGACTTTGCATGTTGATGGGATTGGCCCTTCAACCATGTCTAGATACCCAGCTTCAGTTCGACGAATGATGCCATCAGCTTCTTTTTTTGCTTGATGTTGTATACCACCAACCCCAGCTGCTCTTAGCTTTTGCGCCATCTCCTCATACATTGCATTGGCCTGAATGAATACACCAACCATTCATAAACAGTGATTTCTTGGTCCATAATAATGCCACACGCGAAGTTGACTATGCAAAATGTACAGCAAGACAAAAGGGCTTTGGTAGATAAGAGTCATAAGACAACAATAGGTTAATCTTTTAGCCATTTCTTCTATTTCCTCATCACAGAAGCAAACAATGTTCAAACATTTTGTACTATCAAAAAGAGATGAAACTTGCATTCTGTATAAACAAGGGGACAAAGATTTGATGACAACTTCCAAAATTAGTCATAAAACTGCCTTTTAGTAGTTATGCGAAAACAACTGAAACATTCTAAGAACAGTAAATTAATATTTGAATAGGAAGGGGAAGATAATTGACTATGACGTATCATGTCTCCTACGTTGTCATTGTATTTATCAGAACCAATGAAACTTCATCAGAGGTGAAATGTATATCACTAACAGAAATTTATTTATTTTGTTAGTAAACCTTCCACGGGTTAAAAAGCAAGCATGATGCTAGAGCTATGTTTGGTTTCTGACATCATATAATGGAAATGCACGAAACAACAAAGAGATGATCAGGTACCTCATTGAGCCTCTCTGCATCTTTCATCTTCTCTAGCATCCAGCGATCAATCAAATTCTTGTTTTCATCCTCTGCAATTTTCAGTTTTTTTAATGCCCCTTCAAGTTCGGCTTTAATTGCTTGATGCTCTTGAATTAGAAGATCCAAAGCTTTTGTTTTTTCATCAAGTGACTTCTTTAGTTGCACATTTTCTCCACTGAAAATTTTTTTATACAATCAAATGACAATGTTCTTCACAACCACAGATAAAATCAAACAGCACACTATCTATTACACTCTGTACCTAGTTCGTTCAAGTTCATCCTGCAAAGTTGTAATTAATGCTTCCTTCTCTTTGAGAAGAGCTTTTGATGTTTTCCCCTCTTCTATTTCAGTGACAAGCTGCTCGGACAAACGAGATTGAGCTTTGTAGCATTGTTGTAGTTCCAACTCGTGCTTTTCTGCCTTTTCTTTCCACTCCAAGGCCTACAAGTAGTTGGCAAAGCAATCATCGTATACTGAAGCCATCACATAAAATCAACATGTAAAGAAATTGCAACTGAAAAAATTATATATCCAGGATTCTAGAGGAACTATTTTTCTCAATGCGAGAAAAGGATGGTCAATGTCTCCCATGTCATAAACAGCTACGATAAAGGTGGCAATCCTCTTGGAGTCAAGTGGCCACTCGTGTCTCATATGATGTGGATATAGTATATGATATGCATGTCCACAAACATTGCAGAGAAACTTGTTCATTACATCAGTTGAATGCAAGATTTGCAATACTATTGGGGCTTAAGCCAAATTTGCAATTCATAACCATAATATTGCTAGAGAAACTTGTTCATTACATCAGTTGAATGCAAGAGCTCAAAAAACGATGACAAATATCAGCAATCCAATATTTGAGCAAAGAAGTAGAAGATTTGATGGAACATACAATTCATGTAGACATGCTAATTTTACAATGGAAGTGCAGGATAATTCTGACTAATTTGCTTGTAACATCACAATAAGGACCTTACATGAGCAGCAAAGGGCCGAGTGAGGGCCTCGATGGCCGGGGCATGGGCGCCTTCCTCGGCGAGATGCCGGCGCCGTAGTGACCACAGGGCCCGCCGGATTGCCGCCTTCCCCGTCTCGGTCTCCGCCATCCTCCTGCAATCCCTCCCCATCAAGTAACGTAATACAGATTGCAACAAGAAAAGTGGACAACTTGATAGTTTGGAAAACAAAGTTCTTACATCCTCGTCTATTCTTCTTCTTCTCGGATCCAAATCTCAGTTCTTGAGGTTGGTGAGGGCACGGGAGTAGAGGCGGCAGCCGCGGCGGAGTGGAGCCGGAGGAGAAGCGGCGTTGATTGAGAACGGATCGGATTTGGGGCGGCTTTAGCCTCCCATATCAGCGGCTGATCTAAATTTATAAATCTAATAAATCACTAGAAAGTGATTTCAATTTAAGTTTGTTTGAAATTTAGTTCAGAGCGCTCCAATTTATGGAATAAATTAAGGGGTATTAAGTTTCTCCAAAAAAACTGTCAAAATTTTTAGAAGTTAGAGACCCAATAAGTCGTGTGGTTTTTTTTTCAAATAGTGGTGAGTATAGGGGACAAATTATCTTGTTAGTTTAGTGAGAATGAAGATAATAATGATTAATTTATCTGATTCTATCCCCTTAAATCTCTGTCAGTATGAGTTTATATATTAAAATATAAATATTTATTCTATTAAATATATGTATATTTATTCATATTAGTATATTTGTTATTTTTTATATATAAATGATTCATAATAAATCTTTTTTTAACTTTTAGTGTTAAGAAACTAACTTATAACTATATAATATGCACTAACTTTAAAGAAAATAAATCTAAATAATACAATAGATGCCTTCATAAGGATTTTTTTTGTTTGCTAAATTTTCATAGGGTTTGATATAGGAATGAAAATGTCTTTGTTAGTATAATCGGGATGAGACTTTATTCTGACTCATCCTGTTCTGTTGATATCTTTATGAGTATTGAATTTAAACTCTATTTGATCATTTATTAGAGAAACTGAAATCTAAATAAGTCAAAATAAATATATAGATGTAGGACTAAACATAAAGAATCTACTGTTTTTTCTGCTTAAGCTAAAGAATTCGTACCCTAGGTATGCAAGAATGAAATGTATGTCTTTTTTTTTTTTAACAATTTGGAAGAACAATTCCTAATTTCGTATTCTATTATGCTATAACAGATACAGCAGTTGTAAGATAATATTCTAAAAAAATATGGACTATTAAAATTCTAATGAAAATTTTCTGCCTACTTGCCTCTTATTACTAGCTTGATTGTTCTTGCCCGAGTATTGTTTTGGTGGGGTCAATCAAATGAAGTAACATGGGGGTAAATAAAATAAGGAATGTTAATGGAAAGTTTACTATCAACTGTTTTTATTATTATTTTTTAATTTGAATATTTCTGTTATTTTTGTATGAGTCGAGGACTAACTTAATACCTCTAATATCATCGAGCAGATTAGGTTAAATTTAATTGTCACCTGGATTTAATCGTTACCATCAAGTGATTGGTAGTGGACACCATCACACCAACATGGGCCCCCAATGTAAGCCCAAGAAAACGTAGCCTACAAGCAACTGTAATATTCGCTGACCAAGTTAAATTTTAACAAAAGCATCTCTTCCTCCTCCTCCTCACTTGCCGGCGAAAGCTACGTTCGCTTGGGCCGCGTCCTTCACCACCTCCCCACACGCTTCGCGCGCAAAAGTCCATTAGTGCCTCCCTCCCTTCGCCTCCAGGTCCTTGTTCGTTGGTGTCGTCTGGATCTAGCCGCCCTCTGGCAATGGCGGTCGCCGCACTCCTGCTCCGCAGGGCGCTCCCGTCCTCTCCACCGTCCTCCTCGTGCCTCCATGGTTCATGCTTCGTTCTTTGAATGGGTTCTTGGATGCTTTGGGCGTCGCGGGTGGTGGTTGTTTGGTTGTTCTTGTTCGCTGTTGCGGGTGCACGGTATATGTTTGGTCGAATGCCTAAAGAAGATGCGCTCTGTGCGGGCATGATCAAAATTGTTAGCAAGAAATGGGCGATCAGTATACGTTTCGAGGTTGTCTAGTAGCTTTGTCGTTGCATGTTTGATCGGAGATGTGAGTAGTCAAACAATGGGCAGGAGTTGCAGTTGGTTGTTGGTATGATGACTAAAACCAATGTATGTAGTCCTTTCATCATGCTAGGAAGGTAGCGTCAATGAAAGCATGATGAGTCGATGAGAAAAACAGGGAAATGTACCTTGTAGGAAAACACACACACACACTATTAACCACTGTAGCGACAATTCTGTGTGGGGTGGACATCTCATCTATGGAAATGTAGTAATTTGGTGAAGTTGAGTGCTATTTTGTGCAACTTTGCCACGATCCTTTGTAATTGATAAGACATAATATCTCTTGTCATGCTGTCTTTTGGCACAGTTGTTATGTACTGAAGCCTCTCAATGACTTTCATATAACATGGTCTATATTGCTTACAGATGTTTGTGTCCGCTCCCTGGTGTCCAGTTCTGACCTCTCTTCCTTGTCAAGTGCTGCCAATTTGAGAGTTTGGAGGCACTACCACAAGCCCGGGAAGTTTGACTTGACTGATCTGACGTGAGAATTCATTTAACTCTCCTTCTATATATTATTCAAGCATGTTGTGTTTGGTGATGCATGTTTTATCAAGTTTTCTGCATGTTACCTTGTTTGGTGCGTGTATGATACTAGATTAAGGAAATCCATTTTCTTGACTATTTTTAATGATCATCAAATGCAACATGCTGATGCCTAGCTTCATTCATCATGAAAAAATAAATGCATAAAAGGAATGTATCATATTGCTGTGACTTGAAATATAACAGCAGTTCACATAACAAGGATGCACGCATAGTTTCAGTTATTTGTCTGTGCAGTGGTCAAATAGAAGGCCTAGGTTTATATCTTCAAGATCAATTTACAAACCCAGTAGTTAATGGAGCATAGGTTGCAACTTGCAAATGAATGATCAATCCAAACTGAGTTTCTGAGAAGGCATGCTCTCGCTATTAGAACTATTAAAATTGTCTGATTAGGCATCTTTTAAGTTTCAACACAAACCACTATATGATTCACTAAGGTGCTATTTATTTCCTCTTACCTCACAGCTATACTAGTTTGTCTGATCTTATTTGTTAATCCTCTTAAGACTTGAATTCTGTTCTGTGCTAACTTGAACAATAGCCATCCTCATATGTGGTATCCAAATGCCCGACAAAAGAAACGCAAAGTATTTTTACATGTGGGTCCTACAAACAGTGGAAAAACACATAATGCTCTTAAGAGATTAGAAGCAAGCTCATCAGGTACTATTTTGGTGTACTCAATGTCACTAATAAAACAAAGCATTACAATGAGTGCTCTGAATTCTCATCAATGCTGTAGGAGTGTATTGTGGACCTCTGAGATTGTTAGCATGGGAGGTAGCAAGAAGATTAAACAAAGCAAATGTTCCTTGTAACCTGATTACTGGACAAGAAAAGGAAGAAATTGAGGGTGCAAAGCATAGTTCAGTAACAGTTGAGATGGCTGATGTGACAATGGAGTATCAATGTGCTGTTATTGATGAAATTCAGGTACCTGAAGTAACCTCCATTTTGCAGACTGCTATGGTGATATGTTATATACTTATATATATATATATATATATGCATACTACAAATTAAGTAACAGACTATTTTTAGGACTTCAGCCAATTAACTATATTTTCATATTGTCTACAAAATGTTCTTTTAATATTTCTCATTGATAACATCTTATCTGATTCTATGTAATAGATGGTTGGATGTAGAACAAGGGGTTTTTCATTCACACGTGCACTTCTGGGGCTTTCTTCAGATGAGCTTCATGTTTGCGGTGACCCAGCTGCTGTTCCTCTTATTCAGCGAATGCTTGAAGCTACTGGTGATGTGGTTACGGTAATTAAATTGAAACTGTCTTTATGTGCACTGATATACTGTGAAATGTCTACATATGATAGTATGTTACAGTTATCAGCTATGTTATTCTGCCTGGATAATACAGTAGTTAGGAAGTTGGGTTTGTCGATATGAACAGACAATTTTAGGTGTTACCAATTATAGTTAGGAAGTTGGGTTTGTTTGCTATGTGTCAACTTTAGGCCCTGGATCAAAATTTAGGTGTCATTCCTTTGCATTAGTACTTCAACTACAGCTCCTCGTGAGATCCTTATGTGCAATAGTTTGCATCTATTTTTTGTTGTTGCTATGTTGTTGCCTTGCCTTAGCAGGAGGTATTCCATGTGATCATAAAACTTTTGTCCTGACCTGTTGAATATGACAATGCTGTACAACAAAATGTTAATTTCCAGTGTTGATACTTTGGGCAAAGACTTATAGAGTCTAGACAACATTTGCTGTATGTCAAACTTTATGTTTACAATTTGCAAACCCATGCTGCTGATCAGGTTCAATATTATGAGAGACTCTCCCCTCTGGTTCCTCTGAAGTCTGCACTTGGATCTTTCTCTAACATCAAGACAGGGGATTGCATAGTGACCTTCTCCCGGCGTGAGATATATAAGCTAAAGGTTAGTATTCTTCAATTTACAGTTGCTACTGTTCTTCGTCCTTTTGGTGGGAAATCATGTATAGTATCCATCTAATCCGATATATACTGTAAGTAGGCTCTCCACAAATTCTGAGCTGTTAACCAAGAATTGCATTTTTTTTTTCTTAAAGACAGGCACCTCATTTTTCTTTATATTTGTTTAAGAGGCCTATGAGCACAATGTCAATGCTTTGATTGTTGCTCGTACTCATGAATTTCATGTCGCATTGTATGGAACTCGCAAATGTCAATTAATAGGGTTTCCATCTAAGGTTCACCTGGTAGCTTTTCTAAGTCATGTAAAACTTAATAATTCATAAAACCATTTTCTTGAATCACTTTTCCTTTTTTTTTTTTTTTTTTTTGGTGGTGCTCACCTGTGAGCCCATAAAACCATCAATGTGCTTTGAGAAAACATGCTCATATTCTTCTCACCAAACATCCAAAGAACACGTATGCTTTTGTTTTTAATTATACTTGTCGAGTGGATACTCCTGATAAATTTATGTAGTGAAAATTGAAATGTGAAACAGCTAAACAACTAAACTGTGGAAGTGCATAAGTTGACGGCTAGTGTGTTAATAAATGAATGCATTTGTACCGGTGGATAGTATGTTCATCTATAGAATGCAATGTATGAGATGTATACTAAATTATTCATTTATCAGATGAAATGAAAGCTGAAATTTAACCTATCGTTTTTGCCATGCCATGCAGAAAAGAATCGAAATGGGGGGAAACCATCTCTGTTCCGTTGTTTATGGCTCATTGCCACCAGAAACTCGAACAAAACAGGTACCTCCTTTTTCATTTGGTTTTGATATCATGCATGCTATTGCTGCAGATGCCTCAGTGCCATGTATCACTAGTTCTTACCTGATCACAATTAGAGGGAAATGCCATGGTTTGCATTTTAACATATTTACTTTATCATATCTGTAGTGCCTTATTTAATACTTCGGTTGTATGATTTCATCCAGCTGAATCATGCATTACAAAAATCAGATGTTTGTGATAGCTAAATCAGGCCTCCAAACCCTTTTTCAATAGGGTGTCTTCTCTATTTTATCTTGGTCACAGTTGCGTTAACCTTTTTATGATCGATGATTAGTTCAATGATACTATGCTTTTTATGCTGTAGCATAGAGCATACTGTTCAGTGTGCAATAGATAAACTTTCAGTTACTTTCTGTTCGATGTTGATTGACACCTGTTATCAATAACGAATCTTAAAAAAAAAGAGGAAATAACAGGTGACCCCATATACTTTGATGCTGTTATAAAAAAAACCCCCCGGTTTTAAAAAAGTTTCAATTTACCTCACATTTTTGTCAAATGTTTCAATTCACCCTAGCTCATTAATTGCCTATCAATTTTGATGGTTTTCAAATGTTTGTACCATGTCACATTTGTGTAACACTTTTATCGGCACACACATTACACAAATCCGTTGTTTTATCTTGATTTTTTTATTTTTTAAGCTCTAAATTTTACTAAATTATAATATAAAAATGATATATCGATGCTTCATATGTACCTATCAGCACTATGGAGATACAACATGGATATAACGTGGTCCTGACATGAAAAAATCATCAAGACAACAAATGGTTAACAAAATCCAGATTAAATTGAAACATTTGACAAAAAATCTGAGGTTTTCTAATAATGGTACCAAAATATATGTGGCTTTATGTAATTTTCTCAAAAAAGAAAAAAACAACTGATAGGTAATAAATGGTTCATTGGTTTTATATATTTAATTCACAATTTTAAGCCACAATTCAAGATATCATCAGTTATAGTTGTAAATTGTAAGTATTATGCACATTTCAAACATTTCCTTGTTTATTCTTGATAATGCCATGATGGTTTTGGATAGATGAGTTAATCTGCTCTTTAAGCTTGCAGGCAACAATGTTTAATGATGAAACCAGTGACCTTAATGTGCTAGTGGCTAGTGATGCTATAGGAATGGGTCTTAATCTGAACATTTCTAGGATTATTTTCGCTACATTGAAGAAGTTTGATGGAGTCTCTACCAGAGAACTCACCGTGCCTGAAATCAAACAGATTGCTGGTACTGATATGCTTCTCAGTGGTTTTAACTCTGACAGTTTTCTTTTTCCCTCTTTTGTTTTCTCTTATTGCCTGTTTATTGGCAGTAAGATTTGGTACATTCTGGATGTTTTCTAGTTTTTCTTCTGTTCGTAGGCAGGGCTGGGAGATATGGCTCTAAATTTCCAGATGGTGAAGTGACCTGTCTAGACGCTGAAGATCTCCCATTACTACACTCGTCTCTAGAATCATCTTCACCCATTTTAGAGGTCTCACCTGTTAGGCTGTTACTATACAATACATTGGACTCCCATCATTTGTTATATCATCAAAGCTTCAAGAATCATTGTGTCTGTCATTCATAGCTTAGTACAGTAAAACATTCATACTGGTATTGCTTTATCTGCAGCAAGCTGGACTTTTCCCCACATTTGATTTATTATCTCTGTACTCACGGATGCATGGAACTGACTTTTTTCACCCAATACTGGTAAGCCAAACAAATTATCTTGATGTTGCATATGGTAAATGCTTCAATGCAAGCGTAGAGAAACTATGTATCTTTCGTGACATGTCAGTAGCAAAGTTATTTGCTCTATTGTATAAATTATTTAATGATGACCTTGTGGCTTTGCTGGTTTGGAATTTGTATGCATACTATGCTGCTTTTGAATAATATTGGAATTTTATATCACTTTAACTGCTCAATAATTCTTATACGATGGTTGGTTTAATCAATATAGCTTATATAACTAGTTTGACAGATAACTGTTGTTCTTTCTTGATGTATTGTGCTATATATGGTTAGACTTCAGCTTTACCCTGCTTATTTGTAATAATTATGTGGGGTTTTTTTTATCTATGCTCCTGTTCAATAACTTGTTCTCTTTTCCTTTCCCATTTGATGTATGGCATATGTCCATGCTTTCTGTGTATTTATAGTTATTTCCTCTGGTTAGGAAACACATGTTATTTTTCTTTTCATTCCACTGCAGGAACGTTTCCTGGAGAAGGCTAAGCTATCTTCAGACTATTTTATCGCTGATTGTGAAGATATGCTGGTAGAAATTTTTCATAAGCGGATTTTTTCTATATTTGGTAAAATCCACTTTAAGAGAAATTTTCAGAAATCAGATCATCTGGGTAGATTGGATTATATTTCATTTTGAGTTGCCTGTTCAATATTTATTTTATCTTGCTAAGTAATAGTTCTTCTCCCTCCCTTGACAACAGAAAGTTGCTTCTGTTGTTGATGAGTTGCCTCTTGGGCTATATGATAAGTACCTCTTCTGTCTCAGGTGATCTCCACTACTAATAATCTACTATAGTACTAGAGCAATCTATTCTTTCATTATATTTCTAACATTGGCTTGCTTTGTTACCAATACTGTGAATTCAAACACCTGACCACACACTGACCTTTTATATTGCAGCCCAGTAGACATGAATGATGATATATCTGCCCAAGGACTGCTTCAGGCAAGTAGTTCTATCTTACTAGTCTTTCTTTCCATGTGTTTGGGGAGTTGGGAAAGGATATCACTAATACCTCAAGGTGCAGTTTGCAGAAAATTATGCAAAGAAAGGCATTGTTCGACTGAAAGAAATATTTACACCTGGAACACTCAAGGTGCCTAAAACACACAATCAACTCCAGGAACTTGAATCAATCCACAAGGTTATTGCGCTTTTTGTTGCTCCTGTCTAAAGTTTTATTGCTATAAATTGTTGGAAGCCTGTGTGTCAACTGTCAAAACTAACTAGTAACTGAACTGTCAAGGTTCTTCTGTGACACAAATTATGCGGTTCACAGGTGATTGCATATTCTTTATTGCTTATCATTATAGTTGATTGGCTGGTGGAAATTGTTAAAATATACCAAACAAATATGGTACCTTAGATTTACAGGCCTCCAGTAGGGTTTTCCTCCAGGTTTTGAGCATGTAATATGAAAAGGATAAACTGATCCAAAGGTAAGAACAAATTTGATGAGTTGAACTCAAAAATAGTAGACTAAGCATGATTTTGAAAGTGGTTTGGATCTTAGTGAACCAAGTTATCCCGTATGGTCCAAAGAAAGAGATATTTGAATTAAAGACATAAAGGTATTTGACACATTAGGTTATAGTGTGAGTTGTTAGTACATCTGAATACTCCCCCTTGATGCATGGTAGTTGGTAGAAACCATCGATTTTACCTCTTAGAAGTTAGAACCACCTATTCTTGACTAGAAGTTCTGAGGCCTAAACTGAATAGCAATAGTCTGCTTTTCAAAATAGTTTTTACAACGAGCTCATACTGTGATTAATGCAGGTCCTAGAGCTGTATGTGTGGTTGAGTTATCGAATGGAGGATTCCTTTCCAGACCGTGAATTGGCAGCTTCCCAAAAGTCGATCTGTAGCATGTGATCTCTAACTACAGCATTGTTGTCATTTTGTTGCTCATAATTTATTTGTATGTCTCATTTTCTGGTAATGTCAGGTTGATTGAAGAATTTCTGGAGAGGTCAGGAGGGCAGCAACAAGGACAGCAAAAATTGTTGCGTAGTTCAAGAAAACTGCACCGAGAATACAATGCATCACAACTGTATGATATCTCACCCTCTCAAATTTCACCGTTCTACAGCAGAATATTTTATTTATGCTTATGCAACTGACTTTATGTTTAAAATGGTTATGGTGAGGTTTGTAGGAAATATACTCAAACATGTACTGTGTGTGCACTTGTGGGCATGTATTATTTTCCTTTATCTTTCATTGCGGGATGCATTCATCATAATCATGACATGCACAGATGTGTGCTGCTCCCCAAAAGGCTGCTGTGGGTCATAGGCTGTAGACCTACAGTACGTTATTGTGTTAGAATTTCTTTTGTAGACCTGTAGACATGTACAGAAACTTTATCGTGTTCTTTTCTTTTTTTGGCATCCCAAGTCCCCAACTCCAATTTCACCTTGACCTAATAGGCAGTGTTTTTAATGGATTAAAAAGGGGCGTTTTTAATTTATTTTCATTTTGCCTTTCCACCAAGCACTATTAGCACTATTGTTCTCTGGTTTTAAGAGAAGTTGTTGCTTGATGTAACCGCCCTGCGGATCATGAACAGGTGCGAGTACTTTCCAGAGGTTGGTGCAAGATCCAAATAAGAGGCTCATCCAACCATCCAAGAAAATTGGAGCTTCACCACCATCAGTCCAGCTTGAGCAAAATGTTCAGAACATCAACATGCTTTTCCCTCTTCTGATTGGATACCTGATTGCTGATGAGAAGCAATAACTCTGGATGGCCGAAGAGGTATTTGGGACTCATCTTTCACCCTAACATTGAAGTTGACTGAAGTCGTTAACAAGCACCCCACTTTTTCTAGTCATTCTTTCAGCAACACTTTTAGTAGCTAATATACACTTTGTACATAGGAGTATCAGAGTAACTAACGTGCTAGTTTGCTAGTTATAAGAGAAAGGCACAGATATGTTGAATCTATTGTTGAAATAGCAGGCAATTTGTTAATGCAAAATTTCCCCATCTCTTTGTATGTTATCGTTGTGAAATCTGTGTGTTGTCCCTTTGACTGCTATGAAGTTTGTACCTGGATACGTATAGCTGCTCTGCAGGATTACCACTGTGTTTAAAGGTAACAAGAATTCATGTCATGACTACATGTCAAAGGATGAACTGGATAAATGACAATTGCATGGCTTTGATTCAGAAATACTTGAACAATGATATCGGATGTCAGTACATCAGTTTGTGTTGATAGAAGGATCATGGCATTACAGCAGAGCACCAGCACGATAACAGATTAACAGCATGTTAATCCCTTTTTTTTCCATCCTACTGTATGCTGCTTGAATTTACAGTTCACGTTACTACACATAAGTTTTACTCAGAACCAGGTTAGCATTGTTACGTTTGCAGCTGCAGGAAGCAAAAAGAAGCAATGTTCACAGAATATCAAATCAAAATAGCCATTAGTTAAGACTTCTTGCTGCAAAATTTTACTCCAATCATGAGATGCTTAGAATGGTTAGCCTCATGGCTGCTTCATAATTGGTGAGATTTTGGTGGTGATTGCTGGAAGCAAAAGCCAAAATTCTGAAGAAATCAATCTAAATGTGCATGAATATGATTAGTACTTCATTGAAGAACATGAGCCCACAATGTCAAATGCATAGTTTACAGATCCCCTAGCTGCTTTGTTCCCTCAAAGCAACTATAGATATCTCTTCTGATAAGCATCATGAACAATACCTGCATCATGCAGCTTCCCTGACTTCTCTATGGCAATATCATCTTACTGTTCCTTGAAAACACCAACACTTACAGAAACATCTACCCTTTTGGTTTTTCCCAGATTCAGGACCAAAAGAATTTCCAACATGATGTTGTCTAGCATCACTCAGTTAAGTTCAAGAACAGGGAGCAGTATGCTTTCGAGATGCAACCTGCGTCATCAGAAGCTGAATCTTTCGCTTTGCTGAATGCAAGTTCCCCTTCTCGAGCTTTTCTGTCAGAAGATCAAATGTTTCCTGCTTAGGAGTCAGACCTTTCGACACCATCGCCTCCAAAAACAAACAAGACTGAGCAAGTTTCCCATTTCGGCATAGCCACCTCACCAACAATGTGTAAGTGCTGAAATCAAGGGTAATATCCTTTCTAAACATATGGCATATTAGGAACAAAAGTATCTTTATCCATTGCCTTTTACAACACAGTTTCAGCAAGGGAGTGTATGTTTTTATATCTGGTTTGCATGATTGTTCTTCCATCTTAACCAGTAGCTTCAAGGCATTCTCTGCCTGAGAATGAGCACACGCAGCAGAAATCAAGGTGTTAAACGTCGTCACATTGGGGGTTATTCCAATTTTGCACATTTCCTCAACTATGTTGTTTGCATCTTCTAACCTCCCAGATCTACCAAGCATATATATCAGAGAGTTGTAGAATGAAGCATCCAGAGCACAGCCATCCTCCTTCATCTTGTCAAAAGTATCCAAAGCTTCTCGTGTTTTTCCAGCCTTCCCTAACGCGTGCATCACAATTGTATATGTAATGACATTTGGAGGACAGCGTTGGGCACGCATCTTGTCCAAGATAGCGTAAGCTGCTGGAAAATCTTTATCCGTACAATATGCTTCTATCAAACTAGTGTACGTTATCACCGAAGGATTGAAACCATGTTCCTCCATCTCCTTCATCGTCTCTCGAGCCTCCTTTAACATCCGTGCTTTGCACCACCCATGGACCAATGTGTTGAAGCTACTCTCGTCAGGAGGTATCGTCGTCCTCAACTCTAGGAAAGCGCCTCTTGCTCGCTTCACACTCCTCTCCTTGCACAATGTATCCAAGAGCACATTCATGGCCTTTGTATCTTTAACAACCCCAAAACGGTCCATCCTGTTGAACACATCTATCGCATCACTCCATCGACTAGCACCGGCAAGCCTCCTCATCACCTTTGTCATTGTAGCCAAAGACACCAAACCCCCAATCTCATCCATCTGGTTGATCAAACCCCACATCAAATCAAACTGTTTAAATTTACCCAATATGTCAACAACCATGTCACATGAATCAGAAGAATAGATATAACCTTTCTGATTGCCAGCCCACATGAAGAACCCGAAGGCCGCCACCCAGTCGTTGCTAAACCTATGCAAGATCTTGCCGATCAAACGCTCCGACACCTTGACAGAGCAACAGTCCATGGCTATCACAATGGCCTCAGGAGAAGCAAACCGAGAATTCAGAATCCTGCTGACTTCATCAACATCAGCCTCGAAATCAGCATCCTCATGCGACGCAGGTGCAAGGCAGCCTGCACGGATTGACAGCAGCTTTGACTCACCGCCACTGCCGCTCCGTCCTTCCGAGAACTCAGGTTTTGTGGGGAGCACAAAGTCATCATCTGAACCAACGCAAAAATCACCATCCTTTGGGTTCATGAACCAATCAGGTAGCTCCATTGAATCAACCGTGTCGTAGAACCCACCGGAGAAGTGACTAAACGCGACGCACTCGCCATTCTGCAACCGGAACTTTGGTGGCCACATTACAGCCCGGAAACACCGGCGCATATTTTCTGCGGTAGAGATGTCAATGTTTCAATCAAGAACCAAGCTTTGCATCACTTAGAAACCAAACAGGTAAATCGTCGAACACCTCACGTGCGCAGCCGAGCGCGACCGAACCAAACCCCCTCTCGGCAAACGGACAGCTCCGTAAGATTGCGAAGTGGATTCTATCCACAGCAAGAAACTAAGAGAAGCGGTGGACGCGACGGCGTAAGCTGCCGGAGTGGGCGAAGCGACGGTGCGCGAGAGGAGAGCGCGACGAGAGCCGAAAGTACAAGCGTCCAGAGTTGAGTTGTACTAAATCCTATCAAGTTGGACGGTGGGATGTGCGTGTGCCTGACCAGGTGCCTGAATCAAACGGTCACAAGATAACCAGGATTCAGACCAAATTTTATACGAGTCTGGATGGTTTAGCTAAATGCTAAAATTTGATTCTTATAAACTACCCGTTATGTGAGTGATCTTGTTGTTTCATACTTATAGTACTAGCCATCTCTCACTAGTCTCTCGCTCTAAAAAAAAATTTGTAATGTAATATTTATAAAAATTGAATTTAATTATAGCACATTAATATCTTACTAACATATAAATTCTTGAATCATATGTCAACCTCACATTCATATTTAATATCTTATAATAATATTATATTTTTACACGATCTTACAATTAATACTTTTTTTTTAAAAAAAAAAGAGAGGGTACCATTGACATGTAATCATTCTGAGAGGCAAATGGAACATTTCCACAACAATTATTCCATATCAATCTCGAAAGAAAAAGATTCTGAATTTTTTCCCAGCGTTTGCTCCAAGGATTGGTGATCTGAAGTCACCAGCATTTCATAAAAACAATTTCTTACTATGAGTATACAACAATTCACTATAAAACATCATTATACGATGGATTTGTTTGTAACACAGAAATTATAGAAAAATTTTATTTCTTCTAAAACTTCTATGTGTTACACATGTCCTAAATAATAATAATTAGCTCTCAACCCTTCGGCATGCCCCAAATAACATAACAAACAAGAAGAAGAAATAGGGCCGAAGCAAGCAAATAAATTAGTTGGTATCAAGGAAGATAAAACAGCCCCATGAAATGCTGTTTTAACCACGTTTAAAAACTAGGAGGTTAGAACAGCTTACGACGACGGCCACTTTTTTTTACATGAAACTGCACTTGAAAATAGCTTTTTTGTCACTGTTTTGATCTCTTTTCAGGCGCCGCGGAAGCTGAAGCACATGCAGCCCTTGGTCTTGCGCATCTGCTCGTCGGTCAGCATCCCGCCGCCGCGGCATGTGTCGATCGCCTCCAGCATCCTCACCACCTCACCCATCTCCGGCCTGTTGCTGGGTTTCGCGTCCCAGCACCTCGCCATTATGCTGGCCATCGCCTTTGGGCAGCACCGTGGTATCTCCGGTCGAACACCCTGATCGATTCACAGAAACACAATCTGTTGTCAGAAAAAGAAGTATTTCAGCTGGTAAATATTAAGATTTCCGACGACGACGACGGAGACGGACCAAACGGACGATTTGAAACACGAGGTCGGCGAGGCTGTGGTTCGGGTACGGCGCCATCTCGCAGCAGTAGGTTTCCCACAAGAGGATTCCGAAACTGTAAACATCGCACTTGTGGTTGTACACGTCGCCGTCAAGAACCTGCAGAAAAAAAAGAGTTTCAGAAAGTTCAGGATGGCATGATCTGATCTGATTCTGTTTGTAATTCTTGTAGTTTCAGAAGATTTTTTTACCTCTGGTGCCATGTACCCAAGTGTGCCGGTCTGGCCGGTCATGTTGTCGTAGGGGCTCTGTGCCTCGACGCGTGCCACGCCAAAGTCCGCGATCTTGAGGTTCAGGTTGTGGTCCAAGAGCATGTTTTCGGCCTTCACGTCGCGGTGGATGATCTTTTCAGAATGCAGGTAGCTCAAACTGCAGTCAAGAACATGTTGAATCAAATTTGTCTTGATAAGAAAGAGAAAAGATCAATTTATCTTTGTTACTGGATACTCACCCTCTAGCGAGGTCGAGTGCGAGTTGGATGACCTTCTTCAGTGGCAGCTTAGTGTGCCTGTGTCGGTACAGGTAGTGCTTCAGGGTCCCGCCGGGCTGGAACTCGACGACGACACAGCACGCCTGCGGCACGCTGCTGGTGTCGTTGTTCGGGATCCTCAGATGAGAGGTCCCCATCGACGCCCCGATGAACTAGAACAAAAATTAACCCCAATTTTTACATGATTTAGCCTGATCTTGCTACAAGCAGAATTCAGACTCAGACAGAAACTTATTTGATGGTTAATTGCCTTGGTGACATTGGGGTGATCAAGCCTGTGCCAAACAGCAACTTCTTTCTCAAATGCTTCTCGCTGCCTCGCTGATGTACTGTCCCCCTCCCGTCCCCAGTCCAGGACCTTTACTGCATTTGTAGGAAACCAAAATGATCACAACAAAATTTTATATCTATCATCATCTATGTCCAATGTTTAGATGATCTCATAGCGATATATTTTAAAGATAAATATGTGAGTTTTTATTTTTTTGCAATTTGTTAATATAAGATATTGGTTAGATCAATTCACTAGAGCAACAAACCAAAAGTTTATAATCTGTAGGCTGGAAAATTATATCTGATTCAACTTGATAAAATCCAATGTATCTCATTTTTTCGTACTTCCGTACATTCTTCTTTAAAATTCTATGTAAATTGCCAAACAAAATACATAAAAATTTGAGAATATAGATATAAATTCAAGGACGCATCAAAGGTCCAGGTGCTTGTTTTTTTCAAAAGAAACTTTTGAGTTATATATACGACATCTTAAAAATCACCTACAATCTCTACCATTTATCTCTCCTCCTCATCTTCCTCCTCTTCTCTCCCCTTCCCTCCCACTACCACCTCCACCTCCCAACACCACTACCCGTGCTCGACGGTGCCACCTCTCTGCTCATCACGCTGGAGAAACTAAGGAGGTCTGAGGTGAATTTTGTTAAAGATATCTATTTATTTAGTTAGAATTATTATATAATTTTGGTTAAAATTCTAGTATTGTATTGGGTTAAAATTTTTCTGTATTGGCATATATATATATATTTAGTTAGAACTCTTTTATATTAATTTATATATAGGTCTATTAGTTTATAGTAATATTATTATGGTGTTTTCCCTTAAATTTAACGTAATATCAGAGCCAATATCTCCAAAACCCAAAACTTAGTTATCCACTATCGATTCATTGCTCCCGAGAAGCGGCGACAGATACAAAACTCCTGTGGATGGTGTCTAAGAAAATTCTTTCTTTTTTTGCTTTGCTCTAAGTCTGTCTCTGCTTGTTTCCGCGCGGCGCGCCATCACGGTGGTGGTGGTCGTTCTTTGGGTTTGTTGAGCGCGCGTCCGTGCACTCGTCTCTCTGGTGTCGCGTTGCATTGGTGTGTTTGGTTTCTAATTGATTGTTTCTTCTAGCGGTGTTTTGGCGATCGGATTGGTGTTTGGTGGGAGTTCTTGATCCTAGAAGAGCTGCGTAGACGCGAGTTTTCGTGTGGATTGCAGCAGTGCTTTTATGCTCTCTGGGTTTCGCCATGGTTGTTAGCTCGCATGGCCGTGCCACATGCACGAGCGCTTACTTCTCCCTGGGCGATCATCTTGGTCGAGCTCATTATGGTCTACTCGGCATCCGCGGTGCCGATCCTGTGGACGTCGCCATGCCTCGTCGTATTCTCATATCAGTTTTCTCCGATGTTTTTGACACTCGTGGAACCACCAAGCTGCCACCTACTGTTGCCACTCAGCTGTGCCACTTCCGTTGTCACCGTTGCTGCCCTGATTTGGCCCTGGTTTGACCAGTTTTCGTTTTAGTTTGTTTGAACTCATTTGGTCCTGATTTGACCATATTTGTTCGGACTCTTTTGGCTCTCTATTTGAGCTCGTTTGTCTCTGATTTGACCAAATCTTGTTCCTTTGATCATAGTAGGCATGTCTTTGATCATGGTTATTGGCTATTGATTAGTTTTTAGTTTTCTTAACTCAGTCTTCTTGCTATTTTGGATTGAGAGAGTGTGCCATTAATAGCTCGTCATCTGTATGTCATTATTGACTCATCATCTACAGGCTATTATTGACTCATAATCTACAGTTGTGTTTACTACTTACCATGTTGCTGATTATTTCTTTACTATTTCGTCTACTGCTACAATATTTTTTCGCTGGGTCTCTCGTCTTTAAATTTTTAATATATCATAATTTCTTTTTTTCAAACTCAAATTTATTTCCACCTTGAGTTTGAGAGGGATGTTAAAGATATCTACCTATTTAGTTAGAATTCATATCTATCTATTTAGTTAGAATTCTTATATAATTTTGGTTATAACTCTAGTATTGTATTTAGTTATAACTCTTTTGTATATATATATGTATTTGATTAGAACTCTTTTATATTGGCCTATATATAGATCTATTGGTTTAAAATAATAATATTATGGTATTTTCTCTTAAATTTAACAAATTTTAGAAAGTTACATCCAAAAATGGAAAGAGAGGTGTATGTAATATAAAAAAAAAGATACTTGTCAATTAGCAATTCTTTTAAATCAATCTACTATCTTATAAAATTTCAAATCCAAATTTAAACTATAGAAGGAGAAAAAAAGATATATTTTACAAAAAAATAAATATGAAAATAAAAAGATAAAAGACTATTTACTAAAAGTTTTTAGTTTTGTTTTTCTCAATATATATCGAATTTATAATTGAAATTTTGCAGGTTATTTAGACATCCTAATATACACATCGTCTAATATTTTAAAAAAATTTCTTTATTAATTATATGATATTTTGAGATAAGATATATGAGAGTATAGAAGAGTTGAGATCCACTATTTTTAAATGATGAACAAAACTATGCAAATTTCAGATTAAGTTTAGTTCTAGTGCACCTGGTATTTTTGTATGAATAATGTTTATAAAAAAATAAAATAATCAAATAATTTGAAAGAAATAATAAGCCACATCTCAATTGTCAGCCTTCAATTGCCAACCAGGTTCTCCCTCTTTCTTTTTTTTTTTATTACTGCTCAATTAGTCGTCAAGAGACTGTTGGCAACATTTATATTCAACTTACAGTCACCTAATAGACTGGCGACTGATTGGATTTTTCCATAAGTCACTAGTTAGAGTGTCGATTTTTATTCTATAAGTAATGAATCATCAATTTGACCGATGACATATGTTATTTTTGCGATTCCTTTTTATCTCTATATTATTTGTGATTTTTGTTCTTTATATATCTTATCCATAGAAAAATTTCTCACATAAGCCAATTTATGCATCATGTTAGAAAAATCAAACTTGCTGGGTGAACTGACACGTTGGCCACCTTATTTTTTTTTCCTTAATAATATGATCACCCTGTCTTTAAGCCAATGCAGGCAACATGTACGGACGTGACGTCATTATAAGGATGCATGCATACCGGCGACGTCGAGGCCGTCGTAGGTGCCGCGGTAGACGACGCCGAAGGTGCCCTGGGCGACCTGGCGGTCGATGTCGAGCTTGGCGAGGTCGATCTCCCAGTCCAGGAGCGGCGCCGTCGAGGCCGACCGCTGCTCCAGCCACACCTTCGACCGCTTCTTCTCCAGCTGCACGTCCAGCTCCTTCAGGTCGATCTGGTCCGCCCTCAGGTACATCCCTGACGCCTCGCCACCGCCTTTGCTCCCTCCAGTGGTCAACGTGCCGCCGCCTCCGCCGCTCGCTCCGGCGGTCACCGTGCTGCTGCTGCCGCCGCCGGTATCCATTCTCATATGACAAAAAATCCAAAATTTAAGTTTTGTCCTCGAAACCAAGAACACACACCTTCACAAATGTAACGTTTTTCTTTGAAAAAAAAAACAAATTTCTATAAAGGAAGACAAGAAGAAGGCTAATATAAGATTAGCCTCCTCTTGATACAAATCCTATACTAATAACTTCATCAAATGGTCTCCGAAAACTTGATAATTTTTTTTTCTTGTATACAAACCTAAACTAACCCGAGAGAATTGAGGCAGGCCACTCGTACAAAACAGAGGAGAAAAAAATCCTCTAATTTTAGTAAATGATATATATAGATGTTTTCCTTGAAAGATATAAGAGAATAAAATTTAATAAGGGAATCCGGGTCATTGGGTCCGTTCATATTTTTGGCCAAATTGGACTCGGGTCGGGTCAGCCTGACCGCCAAGCCGAGCTGGTGCAACCATTCTGCAAGTCTAAAACACGGTACTGCCCTGAGAAATTCTCTTTGAAATACCACTTTTTAATGTAACCATTTTTCTAATCATATTTCATCACACATTGCAATTTCAAATAAAGCGGATATGATATGGTAAGAAGAATATATAAACATCAGTCATGCACACAAGATAATAGCCAGCTTAGAGCCATATAAACCCCTTCATTTCATTAAACAATCTTGACAAGAGCAGTGGTGACCAGCATTAACCACAAACACCATCAAAACAAGTTATGATACAGGTTAACAGACAGAAGCAAAGCACATTAGAATCCCCTTCCAAACACTTCACGAATCTGCTGCCCGAAAGAGCGTGAGGAGCGACAAGAAGAGGTTGATGACGTCCAGGTAAAGCGCAATGGCGGCCCAGACGTACTCGTCGTACGTGTACCGCTTTATCAAGTTGTCGGTGTCGTAGATGATGTACCCGCAGAAGATCAGAGCTGCCAATACTCCATAGATCATCAGTGATATCCTCCCGAGCGGGAAGAAGATCTGCAATTGACCAATTGAACAAATGAACAATGTTCAGAATTATAGTATTCAGAAACATCACGAAACAAATCATGTCACATGCATAAGCATAACCACTACAAGAACGGCACATTAGTATGTTTCCCTTCGTAAAGTATGACTCCATACTTTCTAAAAACTAAATTGCACAAATCTTAAAACAAATAATAAGTTATTAATAAGATCCTTAATACACTTTAAAAGTTGTCCAACTCATTTTTTAGAAAGTATTGAAGCATTTCCCTTCGTTTTTTTTACCTGGATCAGTGCGAAGACCATCAGTATCATGACAGCGGCGAACAAGAATGGGCCGAGGAAGCTGAAGTCGTGGCCGCGCTTCGCGGCCCAGAACGTGTACATGGTCAGGCTCACGACCACCACGGCGGTCAGAATTGCAGACTCCAGAATGACCTCCCCTGCATCACAACAACAAATGATTAGTATTTACTTGCATCCTGTAAATTAAGGGTGCATTTTTTGTTATAGCCGTTGTTACAAGAGTTACCTTTAGTGAAAGCGCAGGTCAGGCCGACGGCGAAGCTGATGGCCACCGTGAAGAGTCCGAGGAGCAGCAAGTTCACCGGATGATGCTGGTAGTAGTAATACAAAGGACACAACACTGCAAGAGAGAAAAAGACAAAATTTTATACTTGGAATCGATACGGCCGAATACAAAATATCAGACCTACGGATGCCACAGAAAAATTGATATTGATTTACTCATATTTTATACAAATTACTAAATTGGAAGGTGCATCTCACATATGAATGGGAGGATGATGAGGAAGATGTAGAGCCCGAACCCGCCGGGCGAGGAGACAAAGAACAGGGCCACGGGCCGGACGTAGACGACGACGGCGGCGACTGCGATGGTGAGGAGTATCTGTATAGACAGGATGGAATACACCTTACGAATAAAAGCCCACCGCAGCTGGGGGCTCTCCAGCATCATCGGGTACAGCGGCTGGGTGGCGAGCCCCGCCTCAACGTCGCCGCCCCAACCGCCGTTCGGGCCCTTCGGCGGTGGCCGTAAGTACATCTTTTCTTCTTGCGATGGGTGTAAGATTGCGAGGATTGGAGCTTGTCTTGTGGGAGTTCTTGGCTTCTTGGCGTGATGGTTGGTTTGTTTGAGGGAAGTTGTTTTAACTTTTAAGGGGTGGGTGGGGAACTGGAAATGGAGGCCGCGAGATACGTGCTGAAGGTTCCGGAGGGGTCGGGTTGTAACGGTGCATTTACACGTGGCAAGTACGCTGGCGTCTGACATGTGGGCCCCTAAGACCTGTGGTGCTGACAGGAGAATTGGCATATGCGTTGCTTTTGCTTAGTGTTGAGGTAATTGTTTGCTGAGTAGTTAGTTTTTTTCCTTTTTTTAATTTTCGTGTGGAGTCAGAATTTCTGAAGGCGAAGCAAAGGTTTAGCATAAGCAGGCAACTTGGGGTCAGTTAATTTGCTTCTCTTTTCCAAACTTGCTTAGTTTTCTTGCGTAAAAAGGCATAAATTCGGGATAAACTTTAAGAAATGAATACTAACTTTAAAAATATGTTATTACTTTCAGCCTAGGCCATAAATTCCTTGCCCAAATATTATAAGTCCTGGAATAATTTTTATGGGAAGGAGAATCCATCGGAATTATAAATTTAATTAAATTATTATACCTAGTTTGATCTATAAATTTTTCTTTAAGAATCGGTTTTCAAATATGCTTTAACTTTTCTATGCTTTAAGTTCAACACCCATGAAAAGAGTTCAATAGCGGAGCAAACTATAGAGGCGAAGGTTGTTCACCACAAGGAGTGGTCAGTCACAGACATAGTAGAGGCCGATAATAGTAAGTAGTATAACATTAGGAATATAATTGTTAGGACGTAGTCTTGTAGAGATGATAAATTGACACGATATTGTTCATATAAACAAACAAATTTGGCTCTGTTTTGACATATGAATTTCTATTTATTTGGGTAAAGTAAGCAATCAAATCATAGGTTAAACAAAGATACCAAACACTCATAATTGCCACGCTATGGAGTGTTTTACTAATCTGAACAAAGAACCAAACGCGTCCTTAGTTGGCAGTAAACACACGTGAAATGCGAGTTTGACAACAGTAAATTTTAAGGCTTCACGACTTGTCCTTTCTTAAAAACTGAAATTATAAGGACGAAAGTAATTTTCCTCTAAAGAAACTAGGCTACAAGCAAGTTGCGTATCCATGATTTTATTTCTTTTTTATGAAATCAAATTAAACGGCTCAATTTCTTTTGATTTCTTTTTCTAGTTAATTTAATTGTATAGGGGAATCAAGTGTAAATTCCTGTGAACTTTGCACATGAGCACCCGAAAATTCTCAAAAAAAATTGCTATATATGGGGGAATGATATTATATGATCTTACAAAATTCTGTGAACAAACTCAATTGCCTTTATGAGAAATAAAAAGACAATTTTGGCATCAACAATGATTTTTTTACTTTTCATCACTATTCTTTTTTACATTTGTATTTTTTTTCCTCCATTTATGATCATATTTGATTATGAAAATTTGTAGAGTTATACAACACTTCTCCCCTATATCAATTTACAAAAGGACCACACAAATTTACATGGAAAAGAGTTCTTGCACTAAATACAACCCCAATTGTAAATAGGAAAATTTAACTAGATAAGACAACAAAATTTGGGGTACACTGTGAGTGCAAATTTAGTGCTCTAGACAACATACTGGTGAGATACCAATATCATAAACTCATAGTTTTTTATGATATTATAGCGCAAATTGCTCGTTGTAAAAGGGAACTTGATAAAACTCCTTTCCAACTTCTCCATAAGAGAATCAAGAGCACTTTAGCTCCAACCACAGCCCAAACTTGGAGCCAATAGGGTATTTGAATGGAACATTGGCTCTATATTCAGGCTCCTAGAAACTCTTTCATTTTGACCATATTGCAGCAAGACTATTTTCTCTTTTAATTTACTTGTAGCATGGCATATATATGAAATTTTATAACATATAATAACGAAGAAATTCTAAGAATTCAACACAATTTTGTTACGGTGACACTATCCATATAATAGGCAAAAATTTACATACGTTCTTCGGCCATACAGTACTAGTCTTATCGATGTACAGACGTCATAGTGGTTTGAAGTACAATTAGCATTTTTTTTTCTCACCTAGGACAGCATCTGGACAAAATATTCATCATATATGATAGCATGCAAAAATTACCACCCGCAATATTCGGATAAAACACAATATTTACAATGAAAGGAAACACAAAATAAAAAATGACACAAAACATAGTATTTCACCGTACTAGTACAATCGTGTCAAACTAGACAATTGCCATGGCAAGATCATCATAAAATTGATCCCTTAAAAACTTGGTTTGCCAAATCTTGCCTTACCAAAAGTTTTGATTAAACTTTAACCAAACTTTGAAAAAAAAAAAAGGAACTAGACTTGGCAAAAAATAAACGGTCAAACACAACCAATTTTTAGAGAGAAACAAGTTGAGGCTTCAATTTAAACAGACCCATCCAAAAGGTAATATGAAGTCGAAGCAATCAATCCATCTAGATTTTAGCTCTCAAGACAATTACACAAACCATCAAGTATGCAGCATTGTGGACAGACAACAGTTGAAAATTCATACGGAATAAATTATACTATGAACTGGAAACAAGGGAAATTCAGCCCATAAGCATGCACAAAAAGTAACTTATCAAATCAAAGAAACATTATATCAAGAGAACCTTTCTTTCTTTCTCTTACCCCAATTCGAAAAAATCTACTTTTGGCTCATCCGAAGATCTCTCTAGTCAAGGTGTAAAGAAAAAAAAAGGCAAACCAAAATTAATGAAAAAGTCATCTGTAAACATAAAATCTACACACTCAACAGATCAAATCAGAGGAACATTGTAGATATGAAATTATATTATTGTGGAAAGAAGCCAAAATAAATGAAGCACCAAAGTTGCCCCAGAGAGAAGAAAATGACCTGATCATAGCTAAAGCATCCAGCAACCATATCGTTGTCGAGTGCCTCTCCTAGTCGCTCCAAGTATACCAGAGGTACCCGCCATCTCGGTAGCCTTCTTACAGTGAAAATTGGGGATTAGGGTTGGGGAAAGGGGTATTTTAAATAATGGCAGTTTTTATAATTTGAAGAGAATCATATAGGAGTAGTTCGAAGCTACTCAAAGGTTGTTCTACGTTTTCTGTACAAATTAGGCTTCGACTCATCTGAGTTTTAGAGAAACACTAGAGTATTTGGTCGACTTGCTCTGACTCCAACCGAGAAATTAGGAGTTGAAGAGCAGTCAAACAAAAGAAATATGTACATATTTGTGCACACAAACACTTTTTTAAGTAGATCATGTTGGCTAGTGTACAAAAACCTCTGTAATATTTGATTTTTTATGCTTTGCAATAAACAATTTTGACTTAGTTTCTATTAGAATATGCTAGTTAAAAGAATAAATTTCACAATTAATCCCTGCAACAACACAAGAATTATAATTTTGTCCTGCTTATTTTAATTTTACACTAGAAATCTTATATGAGAATTACAATCAAATTGTTATCTAATAAATTTCATAAGTGGTGTTATTTTAAAATATTTAAACAAGTACTATTGATAAAATATATAAAGATTAAAAAAAAATCAAATATCAGACAGATCCATCAAAGTATCTTGAACCTAAAAGGTATATCAAAATAATAAAACTAATTATAGCATATGTACATATACAAAAAAAAAAGGCAATTCTCTTATTAGTTTTTACACTGGAAAATTTGTAAAATGCTTTCCTTCAAAGCATATCCATAAAAATAAAAAAATATTCATTCTAAAATTTTAATTTACAAAAGTTTATATTTACGAGATTCTTTAGTCATTTTATATTATGTTTAGTATTATTATTTTTTTCTTTTTCTTCCTAATTTCCATTGTTTTATAGTTTTCATGATATAATTTTATTTTACAAGATTATTTTGATTTTCTAAATGTTTTATAAGACTGTTATTATGTTGGTTTCTTTATGTTTGTGGGTGTACTTTAGTTTTAAGTTTTTGATTTACTTTGCATTTTTCTAATATGTTCTCTAACTATAATCTAACTTTGTTATTTTTGTTAAGTATTATGAATGAGTTAATTTTTAGTGATTTTTTAAAAAAGTTTCTGTTAGCATCATTTGTGGTATTTAATGAATTGAGACTTAATTATAATTTTTTAGCACAATGTGGTATTTTGGTTGTAAAATTGAAAGAAGTGAGATAAAATTAAAATTCTTGTGTTCTAGTGGAGATTAGGGGTGAAATTTACTCTTAATTAAAATTATAAAAAATATAATATTATGAAAATAATTTTACGACAAATCTAACCATATCATTTTTATGTGATCAATCTAAAATTTTAAATAATTATAAATATATTAATCATCAAAATTAAATAAGCTTAACTATTTATATATTATAGTGACAGTTTCTATTTACATAAATACTACTCTCTATGCATGCACTATATACGGAGAGATGTACGCTTTATTTAATAGTTCTCCTAAGTAGGTGGCCATCACACTTGATTTTTCTCTCGACCTACTCGAAATGAAACAAATAAAAGCTTCAAAGAAAAAAGTCAGTTGAAAAAAACAGAACGCCCCACACCACATCCACGTGCGATCTTAAATTAGCGTTGAAAATTTTGGCCTACCATTTTCAAACATAGTAGAAAGACGGATTTGTATGCTCTTAGAAAAAAAAGTTATTGTCTTTTTCTCTATTTAAACAATTAAATCAGAAATTAAAAATCTAGATCATATTAGAGGAGAAGTTTGTATTTTTTTTGTGAAATGATTAATCCTTTCAATTTTTCTTCAATATCAATTTAAATCGTTTAAATTTTAATTAACTAGTTGAGATTCTAAAAAATACACTATCAATCTTTTCTTGTGTAAGGTGAAGGATATGAGTCTAGAAACATATTTGCTAAAATATATATTGATTTTGACTTAAAGGGTCAATGTGCCAATAGCATCCATACTAATTACAAGTGGGTCTCACCTTGAGTGAAAACTAAGTGAATTAATATTTTGTTGAGTTTCTAATAAAAGAGATTAAAGTGGTACTCATCTACAAAATTTAAAGGTTAGGAATGTGTTTAGTCAGATTTGACCATACGAATAAGACTATACAAGTAAAACAGAAAGTAGTATATGGGACTTATATAAAGTCTAAATGCATTGCTTATTCACAGCAAGTGAGCTTATTGATAGAAATGTGGAGAGAGAGGAGAGTAGGGTAAGCAATTGCATAAGCCGTGTTGGATCTAGATAGATCTTAGTATCTAATTTTTGATGATTAATGGTGATTTGGATAAATCCATTGTTATTAAAGTTAATATGAAGATGTCAGTTTTGATGATCAAATGACAAATTAGATAAATCCTGATTTAGCACAAGTGAATTGAATTAATTATCGGTAAACCCTGAATTGGATGTTTCCTCAGTTGCGGGTTTGATATTGATGCATACGTAAAGGGGGAGCTCGGTGGTTGTATCAAACTTGTGCAAATTGATTGATCAAGATGTTATATGACAAACCCTGAGGTTGATGACTCCAGTTGTGGATTTGATATTGATACACATGTTGAGGAGGAGCTCATCACTTTGGTCATCTAGGTTGATTGATATCTTGACATGAGTAGTATAGATCGTGTGCATATGTGTTTATCATCTACGATCTATATGATTGTATTTTATCTTATACTCATTTTCTACTCGTTGAATATAGTTTGTCATGTCATTTGAAAGAGAAACCGTTGAGCTAACTCCTGTGTGGAGTAGTTTCTCTGGAAATGATTAATGACGACTTATATATGAGACTAATATTGTGCATTGAGTGTACGTATTGTAGTCTCAGTTTGATTGCAGGGTAAAAGCAAGTAAGGGCGTGAAGAGGATGAAAATGATATGAGATATCCCGAGCAAGGTGAAAGGGATCTAGGATATCGACTAGAGGGGAGTGAATAGGCGATTTTAACAAATTATCAATAAAACAAACAATTAATAGTAAATGAGAGCAAATAAACAACACAAGATGAACAATGAACAATTTCAACACAAGGATATATCCCATGGTCTCGGTGATTTGCCGATCACCCCTAATTCACGTTGAGGCAAACCCAAATCTCTAACCGCTCCTCTATCTAGTCAACCTTCTCTCGAGAAGTGACCTAGATCTTGAGCCGGATTAGTGTGATGAGTTATCCAAACCTCGATTTCACTAAGAATGCACTTTACCGCTCCGGCAAGGCGTGCTCAACCCTTGCACAAGATGTTTTGAGACTTCTTCACAATCTTCCTTGAATAGCTCACCAAAACCTTTCTCCTAGCCGTCTAGGAGCCGGCAAACTCCAACAGTAACAAGCCGGTGATGATCACTTAGCCTTCTTCTAGTGCCACGAGATTGATTTAATGATCTAAATGCAATGCACTAGAAGATCTCAAATGCACACTCTCACAAATTCGAGAATTTGAACCCTAGAGTGCATGAAACTTGCTTAAGTTCTCAAAGATGATGACAATGCTCAAAATTATGCCAAAAGTTATGAACAGGGACGTGCATGGGAGTATATATACCCCCCACAATAAATATAGCTGTTACAGGCCGTTGGGAGAAAAAGATCACTTGGCGGTCAGACCGCAGGTATATGTCCGGTCAGACCGACGCAATTGCAATGGCATAAAACATGCGCAATAAATGCTCAACTGCCCTTGTCAGGCACACACACGGTCAGACCGGAGCCAATTTCGGTCTGACCGTGAAACTGTCCAAAGACGACACAGTTTCTGGACACGTTATACGGTCAGGCCGATAAATACGGACAGACCGGCCATACGGTCAGACCGTAGTACAAAAGCACGGTCAGACCGATTTCTCAGTCAGATCGGTCTAACAAACGGTCAGACCGTCATAGCTCAAAACAACAGAAAGATAGGACATGAAGTACCAGGAGACTGACCTAGGTTTATACCTATGGACAGACCGACCTTTTAAAAGTATATACACTACTACAGAAGTGCATTCCACTAACCCTTATTTTCTAACGGTTGTAAGCAATCTAGGAAAAATCCGATAGAATAGGACGACAGCGGCGGAAAACCATCATTTTACTATCGGTTACACACTAATCCAACGTTAGTGAAATGCAAATACTTTTTACTATCGGTCATTACTGTACAAACCGATATAATATATTAAATAGTACTATCGGTTTTCCTTTTGTAACTGATAGTAAAATTGTGAACTTTATACTATCGGTTATTACTGTACAAACCGATATAATATATTAAATAGTACTATCGGTTTTCCATTTTTAACTGATAGTGAAATTACTGACTTTTTACTATCGGTTATTATTGTACCAACCGATATAGTATATTACAATAGTACTATCGGTTTTTCGTTCGTAACAGATAGTAAAATTACTCACTTTATACTATCGGTTCGTACTGTATTAACCGATATAATATATTGAATAGTACTATCGGTTTTTCTCGGGTAACTGATAGTGAAATTACTGACTTTTTACTATCGGTTATTACTGTATTAACCGATACAATATATGAAATAGTACTATCGGTTATATAAAACAAACCGATAGTAAAATGACTTCATATACACTAATGGTTATGACAGTGGGGACCTTATTTTACTATCGGTTAGTGTTATTGAACCGATAGTAAAATTGGACAACTTAATTAGGTCGACCCATGCTTTGCGTTCTACATGTTGGAATCATTTCAGCCGCGCACAACTCCAAGCTAAAGTGATCTGAAGAAGCTAGCTGAGAGGTTAATCATATTTCCATCCCCCTCGGTATTGTCATCTTCTCATCACCTCTCTCTCTCTCGATCACTCTTTCACACTCTCCCTCTCTCTCTCTACTTGCAATTCATTAAACTAGATACATGTATCTCCAAGCTAGCTAGAAGGCTGGGTTGGCTAGCTAGCTATAGCTTGCTGAATTTAAGCAGCTAGCTAGCTGGCTCTTCCAATTAATGCATGCATCAAGTTAATTAGGGTTTCATATATATACAAATCCATTTAATGTAATTAAACAGCTCATGTACACACATATGGCCTAGCTAATTATGTTTCATTCATATATGCATGCCCTGAGTCATTAATTATTTATTTGAATTTGTCAATTTTGTGAAATAATTGTAGATGGACCGAGAATATTGGATGTATGGAATAAAACGTACTACTGTTGAGTATTTGGAGGGTGTGAATGGATTTATTAAATTTGCTGAGCAAGAAAAGGCGAAGAAGGGAGAGAAAGATATGCATTGTCCTTGTATAAATTGTATGAACTTAAAAAGGTTCGGCAACTCTGATCAGATTAGGAGTCATTTGATTCGTCGTGGTTTTAACGCACGCTATACCCGTTGGATATGGCATGGTGAAGATCTTGAGGAAGCGAGCACTACCGCTACCACTCAGCAGCACCTGGAAGTGAATTGTAGTAATGATGATCATGATCAAAACATTGATAATGTTCATTCGGAAGTCCATGTAGATGACGACAATTTAGATGAAATGTTACGTGATGTAGAAGAGGACTACAGCGAAAACGATTTAGCTAAATTTCAGAAATTAATTGTTGATTCTAAGAAGCCTTTGTTCCCCGGATGTGAAACATTTACAAAGTTGTCTTCTGTGTTGAGATTATATAACTTGAAGGCAAGCAACGGTTGGAGCGATAAGAGTTTCACGGCGCTATTGGATCTGTTAGCGGACATGCTTCCAGAGGGAAATGAGTTGCCAAGATCGGTTTACCAGGCCAAAAAACTATTGTGTCCGTTGGGAATGGAAATCGAAAGAATACATGCATGCCCAAATGATTGTGTTCTGTACCGTAACGAGTACGAGGATTTGCATGTTTGTCCAAGATGCGGTGCATCGCGGTATAAGCATGGGGACAGAATTTATCACAATAGATGTGATGAGGTAAAGAAAGGGCCTCCGGCCAAAACTGTGTGGTATTTGCCTGTGATTCCCAGATTGAAACGGCTGTTTGCAAATCCGAAAGATGCGAAGTACTTGCGTTGGCATGTTGAAGGTCGGAAACAAGACGGAAAACTAAGACATCCAGCTGATTCCATTCAATGGAGAAACATTAACAGAACATTCGGTGAGTTTGGCGGCGAAGTGAGGAATATAAGGTTTGGGCTGAGTACGGATGGTATGAATTCACACGGAAATATGAGCAGTCGACATAGCACTTGGCCGGTTCTTTTATGCATCTACAATCTTTCTCCTTGGTTATGTATGAAGCGTAAGTACATCATGATGTCGTTACTAATTTCAGGACCCAGACAACCCGGGAATGATATTGACGTGTTTCTATCACCGTTAGTCCAGGACTTACAAAAATTGTGGAGTGAAGGGGTGCGGGTGTGGGATGCACATGAGCGAGAGAATTTCATGTTGCGGGCCATGATATTTTGTACCATAAATGATTTCCCGGCTTATGGAAATTTGTCGGGGTATAGTACGAAAGGAGTCAAGGCTTGTCCTATTTGCTTGGATGAAACTGAAAGCATGTGGTTATCGAACTGCAGAAAAACAGTGTACATGGGTCACCGCAGATTCCTTCCGATGCATATCACGCCTACCGTAAGAAGAGGAAGTCATTCAATGGGAAGCCTGAGAAAGGATCAGCCCCAGTGTTTGTGACTGGTAAGGAGCTTTACTTGCGCGTGAAGGACATCAAAGTTGAGTTCGGTAAATGTTCTAAACCTCCTGGAAAAAATATTTGGAAGAAGAGATCGATTCTTTGGGATCTGCCATATTGGGAGCACTTACAAGTTCGACATTGCATTGATGTCATGCACGTAGAGAAAAATGTTTGTGACAGTTTGATTGGTTTGTTGTTGAACATTCCAGGAAAGACGAAAGATGGCATCAACGTTCGCCGTGACATGCTCGACATGGGCATAAGGACTGAGTTTGCACCGTTGGAGAAGAGAAAGCGGACATACCTCCCCCCGGCCTGCTATACTTTGTCAAAAAGAGAAAAAACAGAACTCTGTCAGTGCCTACATGGTGCCAAAGTTCCATGCGGGTATTCTGCGAACTTGAAAAAACTTGTGTCCATGAAAGACTTGAAACTGGTTGGTATGAAGTCCCATGATTGTCATGTACTGATGTCACAAATGCTTCCCATTGCTATTAGAGGCATTCTCCCAGTCAAAATCAGAGAGACAATTACAAAGCTATGTTATTTCTTCAACACAATATCTGGCAAGGTACGTAAGCGTGTACTCCTAGCAAGTTAATTAGCTCCATTCATGAAACTTGTCAGATTTTTTGGATTTGAATATTTGCTGCAACTGTGTCCTTGCAGGTAATTGATATGGATGGACTGGACGATTTGCAACGCGATGTGACTACCACTCTTTGTCAGCTGGAGATGTATTTCCCTCCATCCTTTTTTGATATTATGGTCCATCTAATTGTTCACCTTGTCAGAGAAATTAAGTTTTGTGGACCCGTGTTCCTGCGCTACATGTATCCATTTGAGAGATTTATGGGTATCTTGAAGGGATATGTAAGGAATCGACATCGGCCTGAGGGCAGTATCATTGAAGGTTATGCCGCCGAGGAGGTGATCGAATTTTGCACCAACTATATGGCCAGGGTTGACCCAATTGGCGTTCCTACGTCTCGGCATGAGGGCAGGCTTCAGGGCATTGAAACGATTGGATTTAAAGCAGTCGTCCCCTCTAGTGATCTGTATGCAAAAGCCCATTTTTGGGTCTTACAGCACATGACGGGGGTGGAGCCATACATACACGAGCACAAGGAAATGTTACGGAAACAGAATCCCTCGAAGCCAGATATTTGGGTCACCAGAAAACATAATAGGAAGTTTGCTGGGTGGATCGAAAATAGAGTCCTGCAAGCTTCTGAAGGCGATGTAGATGAAGATGTTACATGGTTGGCCAGAGGGCCTAGATTTACTGTAGGGACTTGGCAGGGGTATGACATCAACGGCTATTCATTTTACACAAGAACTCAGGACGATACTTGCTATTTCGGAGGATGCCAGGGCAGTAAGGGCACTTGACTCATATTACGGTGTTATTGAGGAAATATGGGAGCTCGATTATGTATTACTTAAGATTCCTCTGTTTCGATGCCAATGGGTCGAAATCCCTCGAGGTGTTAATGTCGACAATTACGGGTTTACTCTAGTCGATCTCAGTAGAGTCGCACACAAAGATGATCCATTTATACTTGCTGAGCAAGCCACACAGGTGTTCTATATCGTTGACCCGACCAACCCAAAATTGCACGTTGTCCTTCACAGTAAGAGACGTATTGTTGGGGTCGAAGACGTTGCGGATGAAGAAGAGTACGATCAGTTCGACGAACTACCTCCATTTTTAGATGGAATCCTTCAATCTGTCCCTACCGAAGATATTGACGAAACAAGTTACCTGCGAGACGACCACGAAGAAGGATTATGGGTGGACAACCATTCTTGACTAATTTACAATATGTAAGTGACGTATATTACTTGGATCGAAGAATGTTCAAATCATTTTTCAAAAATTCTTTGGGAAAACATACGTGATGCATTGAGAATCATTTCTGCAAATTTTCATTTCAATTGGAGTATATACTTGATTTGAGCAATAATTGATTCTTTTCGCAAATATATATGAAAAATGCAAATTTTCCTTCCATGATTGGTCTTTACTGTTAATTTATTTCAAAATTATTGCAAGCCATTTGCATGGGGTTTCAGGTGTCTTTACAAGTGTAAAATGATGTACTGAGACCCATCTGTATTTGTTCTCAAGAAATACCTTTAGATCAATTTAACAGTATTATACTATCGGTTTCAACCTCCAAACTGATATGAAATTAACATATACTATCGGTTTATTGTCATAACCGATAGTAAATACAATACAAAATGATGTACTGAGATCCTCTGTAATTCTTCTAAGGGAAATCCTTTAGGGTCAATAGCATTGTATTTTACTATCGGTTATAACTGTGAAACCGATATGAAATTAAACTATACTATCGGTTTATCGTTCACAACCGATAGTGATTTACACTGTGTTATGAGCCCCTGTTCTTAGTTTACTATCGGTTTACTGTTCACAACCGATAGTGATTTACATTGTGTTATGATCCCCTGTTCTTAGTTTACTATCGGTTTACTGTTGACAACTGATAGTGATTTACACTGTGTTACGAAAAACCTAACTTACGTGTTTTTACTATCGGTTTTGTGGTGATGAACCGATAGTAAATATTCATTTATTAGGTTATAACCTGCACGATTTTCCCTCCAGTGCAACTGATCACATTCCAAATCAAAAAATACTCGCGCAGAAAACCCTAGATTCGCCGACGTTCGCTTCTTCGCTCCTCTGCGCCACTGGTTCTCCACCGCCTCCGGCATTGCATTGCGCCACCGCCTCCGGCCACTCCACGATCGACTGTAAGTATTCTTGACCAAATTGCTCGCGTGTATTGCTTAATTTTGTATGCAATGGTTCATATCCCGTTCCATGGATTACAAATATAAACCTAGAGTAAAATTCATGAACTACAAACTTGATAGCTATGAGAATGACAGAATTGATGAAAATCACTAGCAATTTGTCATACAGTGTAGTTCACTATCGGTTTCTTATTCAGAACCGATAGTAAATACCCTAAACTGAATTTTCTGTTAATTATTTCCCATTTTCTAATTTTCATCTGAAATTTTGGTTCATTTATATTTTAACATACCTTATGTTCCTGCTGAGCAATTACTTTATGTTCGTGCTGAGCAATTTTGGAAATTTTTCCTAATTCAGACTTGATTACTATCGGTTTAACTTGAAAAACCGATAGTAAATAGTAGTGCCATCATAGTTTGCACTGCTAATTTGAATTTTCTGTGAATTACTTCCCATTTTCTAATTTTCATCTCAAATTTAGGTTCATTTATATTTTAACATACCTTATGTTCCTGCTGAGCAATTACTTTATGTTCCTGCTGAGCAATTTTGGAAATTTTTCCTAATTCAGACTTGATTACTATCGGTTTGACTTGGAAAACCAATAGTAAATAGTAGTGCCATCATAGTTTGCACTGCTAATTTGAATTTTCTGTGAATTACTTCCCATTTTCTAATTTTCATCTCAAATTTATGTTCATTTATATTTTAACATACCTTATGTTCCTGCTGAGCAATTACTTTATGTTCCTGCTGAGAAATTTTGGAAATTTTTCCTAATTCAGACTTAATTACTATCGGTTTGACTTGGAAAACCGATAGTAAATAGTAGTGCCATCATAGTTTGCACTGCTAATTTGAATTTTCTGTGAATTACTTCCCATTTTCTAATTTTCATCTCAAATTTAGGTTCATTTAAATTTTAACAGACTTTATTTTCCAGCAGAGAGATTAGCATAGTTTGCACTGCTAATCTTTTAAATTTTCCTGAATATAGACCTTAGTACTATCGGTTTTCCTTTCAAAACCGATAGGAAATATAGTATGTGTTAGTTTGCACTGCTCATCTGAATATTCTGTGAATTACTTCCCATTTTCTAATGTTCATCTCAAATTTAGGTTCATTTAAATTTTAACAGCCTTTATTTTCCTGCAGAGAGATTAGCATAGTTTGCACTGCTAATCTTTTAAATTTTCCTGAATACAGACCTTAGTACTATCGGTTTTCCTTTCAAAACCGATAGGAAATAATGTATGTGTTAGTTTGCACTGCTCATCTGAATATTCTGTGAATTACTTCCCATTTTCTAATGTTCATCTCAAATTTAGGTTCATTTAAATTTTAACAGACTTTATTTTCATGCAGAGAGATTAGCACAACAATTTTAGTTATGAACTTTGTCATGTACCTTTCTTCATATCAATTGGATGGTTTGTTCATGGTATTTTAGGTAAAGCCATGTCGGCATCTTCCTCGGCTGATCTAGTGATTCGGCGAGGGCGAACGTAGATGGCGCTGCCTCGTCCCAGCGCAAGAGGAAGGCGCGAGGCGCGACGATGTTGGGTCATTTGGCCAAACGCGCGGATCTTTCCTGTGAGTTCAACCAGTTCGGGAGACCGATCGGGAAGAACGCCGGGCACTATGCTGCCTATGTTGGCTTGTTGGCGAAGGAAAGAGTGAAGATCACCGTCCAGAGCTGGAAGGACGTCAAGGCCGACGAGAGGGATAGGCTGTGGGCGGAAGTGAAGGTAAAATTAATCAAAATCACTGAACTCTTGAGTAATCACAATCCCTTGGTTTATCCTAGAGATTAGGTAAGTCCTACTTATATGCACCATTTGAAACAGGCCAAGTGGAACATCCCGGACGATGGTCCCAAGATAGCTTGCTTGAAGGACATGAACAACACATGGAAAACCTTCAAGAGCGTCCTCGTCAGTACCTTCCTCGCTAAAGGCGAATCTCCATGCGAGAAGTACCCCTTCATAACGGAGGAGGTATGGGAGCAATTCGCCCAACAGAAGGGGACTCCTGAGTTCAAGGTATGAATGGTTCCTTTGCTTGGTTACACTATTGTATGCAGTAAGCAGTGGTGCATTAATTTTCTTGTTTCTGGTACGAAGGCCCTCAGCGAGAAGAATAGGGCAATCCAGAGGAGGAACGACCACCCACACCGGCTCGGCTCTCGCGGCTATGCGGGGAAGGAGGAGCAGTGGAAGAAGGCTGAAGACGAGGCGTCGCATTTCGTCGACTCCCCTGACCTACCACTCTCCGAGATCCGCGATCAGCGATGCAAGCGCTGGTGGCTGGCCAGAGGGACCGTGTCGGCCACGGGGACTGCGGCGTTCCCAAACCCCAGGGACGTCGAGGTCGTACAGCGACTCGTAAGTTGGCTAACTATGATCACTAGTGTGCGCACAATTTTGTATATATTTCTTCCTCACAATGGAGAGCTTTCAATGTAACAGATCTCTTGCTCGAAGGAGGCGACCGAGGGATTGTTCAGTCCCCATAGGGAGAACGACATCCTTACCCGGGCTCTAGGGAACAAGGAGCATCCAAGGAGGACGCGAACCGTGGGGGCTGTGGTGCCATGGAAGGAAGGCTTCTCGGAGCCCGGGCAAAAGGCGAAGAAGCCTGGCAGCTGGAAGGAAAGGGAAGTGGAGCTATCTCAGAAGATACGGGCAGATGTGACTGCACAATTCGCGGATATGTTACTTTTTACTAGTTTGACCGTACTATTAAGAGGGGTCGAAAACTAGTAGTTTGAATCTATCTAGTGTGGAAGCTCAGATGCATTCATATCATCTTGCATTAGTGTCTTGTATTGCTAGAGAGTCTAAGTGTAGTTTGTGTGCATTAGAGAAAATACTTTGAAAATTGCACTTAGTCGTGATCGCCAGCTATTTGAATTGGTCTATTTTTATAGAGCTGGTCATGGTTGTATTTGTATATTCTGATCGTATCAGTGTTGATACGTGTTCATAGTCGTGTTGCTTGTTTGGCGGCTTTCTGTTTAGGGTTTGGGCGTGGTCGTAGGAGTTCGGACTGGTCGTACCAGTCTTCGGCTCGCTTGCGTACACTCAACCAAACCCTATCGACCACCTGTTTTCGATCGGATGTCAGACCTGTGTGGTCGTGATCGTTGCTAAGTGACAGCAATCAAATCCGCGAGAAAACGGCAAATCCGTATGTGCAAATACTCTAAATTGCATTTGAGATCATTTTTGGATTAGATATTTTGATAATAGGAAAGTTTTTGAGTTTTCTAGAAGTTTCTAGACATTTTTAGGTCTTTCTCTTGTTGACAAAATTGTAGAGCTCTGAGTTATATTTCCAACAAGCTAAAAATTACCTCAATCGGATCTCTGAATCAAAAGTTATACTTGTTTTACTATCAGTGTACAGTGGCCAGACTTTGTCCGACCATGGTCCGGCCTGTACAAATTTTTTCAGCCTTTTGCTGAGTGTAAACAGAGACATATCCATCCGTCATGGGCTATTTGTCCGAAGTGATTGTCCGGCCTGTATAAATTTTTTAAGCCCAGAAATGAAACAGAGACAAATGCATCCGTCAGGGGCATTTGTCCGTGATGGGCGGACTTTGTCCGAAATGACCAGCCATTGTCCGGCCTTTACAGAAAAATCGCCCAACGGTAACTGACACATTGCAACGGCTGTTTTCGTTGAACTGGGTAGACACTGTCTGAAGTGGCCGGACAATGTCCGGCCTGTACAACTTTTGGCCCGATTTTTTGCAAACGGCTAGTTTTTCGTTGAGGCTATATATACTTCGTGTTTGGCTTCATTTTTGGAGTGCTCAAAGAGTTCATTCTTCAGCTGAAAACCTAGCCAATTGAGTTGCATACGTGTTATTGCATTTAGAGGCTAGAATTGAGCCCAAATCTTGAGTGATTTGAGAGAGAGAGCAATTGTGTGAAACTAATAGTGCTTAGTGCACTTCAATCACCATTTGCATGCTAGTGCTAGAGTGTTAAGCATCTCATTTGCATTCTTGAGTTTCTAGCACTCGATTTGTTCAAGTGAGCGTGTCCGGCTTGTTACTCTTGGCGATCGCCTTCGCCTAGACGGTCCCGGAGGAGAGTCGCGATCTCTCCAATTGAAGTTTGTCGGAGAGGCCGGCAAAAGATTGTAAAAGGTGTGGTGCTCGCCTATCCGGTGTGGAGAAGGAGCAACCCTAGTGAGATATCATTCGTGGATATAGAAGCAAGGCTCCGAACGAGCACTTCAACGAGGCGTAGGGGAGACCGGGTGAGTCTCCGAGACTTCGCTAAAAATATTGTGTCAATTGCGTAATTATTATTTGCTTTATATTCATCTTGACACAATTGTTTATATCACTATTGTTGCATGTATTGTTAAATATTTCATATGGTTGAATGTAATTAGTTGATTAAATTGGTTTAAGGCTCATTATATAATCTAACTCAATCGATTATCTTGTTAAAATTACTTAGTGGGGGTGAAAATTTAAAAACCTCCTAATCACTCTCCTCTAGTTGACATGTTTGATCTTACAAGCCGATGTCAGGGATTGCAACTCATGACACTAAATAAGTTGTTAATTATCCCTCATTTAAGCCACGCAATAAAAATCGTGCGTCCGACGACGACTCGAATTTATTCTCTCGAAATAGCCCGCATAGTATCCTCAACAAGATTTAAAATCTATGTCTGGGACTAATTATATTAAGAGAGTAAAATAATGATACTTTTCTCAAATGAAGGAAGGAATGAAGGAATCATGCCGACATTCCCCATGACAAGCATTCAAGTGTCATAAACCAAATCTGAAACCAAAGGATTACTACTATATGAACGAAATTTTGCAATAAATGGTTACATAAGTCCATCCGCCAATTATACAAATCTTATTGGTGAGCATAAGATTGCTCAATCCAAGAGAAAATAGAAATGCATATTCTTTTTCTTTTTTAAAAAATATATCGAAAAGACAGTAAAAATCCTAATAAAATAACCAGAAAAATCGTGACTATAATTCAGTAAATTAGACAAGATACTGGCATTGTCATTCTATGGTCATACAACATGGGACTAGCGATGCCAATATCTCTGCTAATTAAACCACATAGAAACAAGAAAAGAAAGAGAAAAGGGGCAAAAAGCCATTGACATTAGTGTCTCATTTCTCAGAGAGGCATCTAACCCAAATATTTTTTTCAAACCTTCAATCCAAACAAATCGGTGAGATGGTCACAAAAAAAAATGCACACAATAGATATGACGGTCATTGAAAATAGAAGAAACTGTCTTGAAGAAGTGAGGAAATTTTCACTATCACTCGTAATTAGTTGGATGGATATAACAATATTGACGCCATTCTGTATTTCTATGTTATTTAAACTCTTCGTGAAAACAAATGACGTGAGATCTAAAATAAATTTAAAAACCACCTAAAGCAAATGATTTCCATATCCTGGGAAAAAATTGTTGATCAAATAGTCACAAACATAAAGCCAATACCAGGAAATGTGTATCCCGCATTTTAGGCAGCCTTTTTCTCTTGTCTTAGCCTTCCAATTGGAGTCCAAACAGTGTTGATTAATATATAAGAGAGAAAATGATGTTTAATTATCTTATGAAAAATAGTAAAGCTCTTATATATCTTGGTCGGAAGATTAATAATTGATCTAAATACATAAATGAAAGAAATTACACATGCCTAATGTTATTATAGAGAGAGAATATGGAACACTCAAATTAATGTTGTACAGTATTTTTTGAAAAAACAACTTAATGTGGAAAATCTCACGTGAAATGAATTAAGAGACATCTTCTCCATTGTTGAATAACATATTCTGTATCAATCCGTAAAAAAGAGGGACGTAAGACCCTTTCATAGCAAAATTTTTTCGCCTAATGCTGTACCACCACCTAACATCCTGGCAGTTCTAATACATCCACCCAATACAGACATGCCACGTGTCCAAGAATTCAAAAGTTAGTTAATGCGCTCAACTACCCTCAACTAAACCCCGCCACCTTCCCGCCTTTAATCTCCCTCTATTTATGCATCACCCTAAGCTCAAGTTTCTCCCCACTCACATTAACTCCCCCCGCAAAAAACATTTTGGTGTTCTTTCGACAGATCGACGATGCCGTCGGCGGCGCGGGCGATGACGGTGGCCGGGGGGCTGGTGATGACTGGCGAGAAGAGCCGCGTGACGCGGTATGCGAAGTCGACTGCCGCGTCGGTGACGCCAGTCCGGCCAGGCAAGACGCACGAGCTCTCGGCGCTGGACAACGCTATGGAGCGGCACACGGTGCACCTGGTGCTGTACTACCGGGCCGCAGCGGGCGTGGACCGGGACCGGCTCAAGGAATCGCTGTCCGAGGTACTGTCGCTCTACCCGGCAATGACCGGGCGGCTCACGCGCGCCGACAGCGAGGGCGGTGGCGGTTGCGGTGGCGCCCGGAGTGGGAAGTGGATTGTGCGGTGCAACGACGCTGGCGTGCGAATGGTGGACGCCAAGGCGGCCGCCACGCTCAACGAGTGGCTCGCCACCGCGTCCGCCGATGAGGAGATGGACCTCGCCTATTGGGAGCCCATGGGCGCCGATCCGTTCATCTGGTCTCCATACTACATTCAGGTAATTTCTCCACTAAAGCGTCTTGTTTGGTGAAAGCTGTTATGCTGAATTAAAGGTAATTTGACAATTACACAGTGGTTTCAGCAATAATTGAGTGATTAGTTCACTAATTCTTTTGTCGTTAAAGGTTGGAGTACTATTGTTGTACAGTTCTGAAGTTAATAAATCCTGTCTGGTTGGTTGCATCCATTTGTGTTCAATAAATATGTCACATGCCAACATTATTCAATAGTCGTATACAGGAGGATCTTTAGTCAGGACCATTCTGACTCGAAGGTCCACATCATTATAATCGAATCGGTACAAAATAAGTTGATCTATCGTATGCTTAATATTGCGCTTCAAGAAGAGCTATGTCCATGCTTACGTAGAAATGTGACCGTGGATGCCATGTTTGGTGTGCAGCTGACGGAGTTCGCCGACAAATCGTTCGCCCTGGGGCTGAGCTGCACACACGTCCACGCCGACCCTACCTGCGCAGCGCTATTCTTCCACGCCTGGGCTGCCGCGCACCGCCTCACCACCAGCACCTACCCACCCTTCCTACACTCCCCCGCCTTCGCCGTCACCGTCTCCGACCCACCTCCCCCATGTCCTCTCCTCTCTCTCAAGGCCACTTCCCCCGCGCCTGCCGCCACCGCCATGTCCTCCGCCACCTTCCACTTCCCGGCCACCGCAATGCAGGCCCTTCTATCGTCTCTTGAACCCAACACCACCCCCTTCGCCGCCCTCGCCGCCCTCTTCTGGCTCAGTATTGCCGGTGGGTGCGGTGACCGCGAGCTCACGATCGCAATTGACTTCCGAAAGCGGATGGAAGCGCCGCTGCCGATCGGCTACTACGGCAGCGTCGTGCACTTCACGCGCGCACGAGCCAACCTGGCGGAGGGGCTGGCTGCCGTGGCAGCGGCGCTGGACCGCCACGCGGCCGGCGTCACGGAGGAGGACATGTGGGCCACCGTAGAGTGGCTGCACGGGCGGCAGACCGAAGCCGCCAGCGGAGAGCCGTTCCAGATGTACGGTCCAGAGCTCACCTGCATGGCGCTCGACCACGTGCCGATGTACGGGGCCGAGTTCGAGGCCGGGGAACCGCCGGTGCGCGTGGCGTGCCGCGTCGGCGGAGCGAGCGGCGACGGGTTCGTAATCGTCATGCCGGCGGCGGAGGGGGAGGCGGCGAGGGACGTAGTGGTGACGCTGCCGGCGGACGCCACGGCCAGGATTTGCGGCGACGGTGAGGTGCTCCGGTGCGGCGGCAAGGTGGCGTTTGGGCCGAAAGATGACGTGGGGGCCCAGGCCTAGTAGGATGTCAACACAATAAATGTATTGGACTTAAATTTCTGTCCTTGTTTAGTTGTTCTGTTGTTGAACTTTTAAGGCGTTAATAATGGATTTGATGTACTCTCCGCTGTAAGGAGTTGATTGATGCTACTGTGGGAGTTTAATGGAATCAGTTATAACTTACAACTTATAAGTACTATTAGGTTTTGTTTATCTATATCTCGATAATTAGAATCGTGTGTACAACTAAAGCGAGATTATTCTCTGTTCCTTTTTCTTTTAAATATGTGTTTGACTAGGGTCGTGTGTTGGGTATATATTACCGACGAAACAAATCTCATTTTATCAGAAAATCTTAAATATTATTGTCTATAGGATAATTTCATCAGAAAATCTTACTCCTATGTTACCCCTTATCAGAAAAAAACTTGACATCTTAATTTTTTAGTCTCTCTGTGATGTATTTTTGATCATTAATTATCTATCAATGCGTCGAGAACAAGAAAATAGTTACCACCTCAATTCTTAAATATGTCTTTTTTTGAAATTGTGATATCAAGATAATTATATTTTAAGAGTAATTTACACCATAAGTCTTACATCTTTATTAGTATTCTCACCTAGATCTCCAAACTTTCAATTTCTTTAATCAAGTCTCATATATTTCCAAATAGTTTTAATTGAGTCCCAATCATTAATTATTTACTAGTTTACATATAATTAACTAGTTTACATCTATGTGGTACACAAAGTGTCATCGTATGTTGACATACATAACCAAGTAGCATTATAAAAATAAAAATTTAGAAAATTAATAAAGCAGTAAACAAATATCAAAAATTTGAAAAGAAATAAGAAAATATCCAAAAGATTATCAAAGTTATGAAAAATATTTTAAAATATGAATAAATTGTGACTAACTATATAAATTTATTTCTTAAAAATAAAGATATTACTTTCATAAAATTCTTAAATTTTTTTAACCATATTTAATAATATTTTGAATGGAAGTGTTCCGATGCTCCACAGAAAAAGACTAACGAATTTTAAAGCGAATAAAGGGGGGATTGCTCGATAACGGTTGCTTCTGGTCAGCATTCAACAACGGGAGTACTGTGGTTATGGACCCACTACCCAATTATCACAAATCCATATGGTTTTGGCATGTCTAATCCTCATAAGGCTGTCTTTAACCCATTGGCGCTTCGCGAGGCGTTTCAACAGAATATTCTTCAGTATATTCTGTGCCACGTATGCGAAGCACCATCTGAAACACCTCCTACTCCAACCCATCGGCGCTTCACGAGACGCTTCGTACGAACCCACGAAAATTAAATTTATGTGGTTTTTTAGTAAAATATCAATAACTTTTAATTTAAAAATCAAATATATGCGATGTTTGGTCTCTATATGAAGATAATTTAAAAATCTACAACTTTCTCAATATAATCAACATCTAATTTTAACTAAATTAATCACAAATTAAGAAATAAAAATTATATATATTTTGATCGCACGTAAACCGAGGCGGACCCACCTGCAGACCGAATATTTTCGACGCCTGGTGAAGCGTCGCGAGTCTTCTCTCTCTGCCGGAAAATCGATTTTTTAATTGTGGGACCCGTCGGCAGAGCGTTGAAGCGCAAGCAATGGAGTTGGTCTAATATATGACCTCATCATGTGTTTTTTTTTCTCTGCTTCACCGGAGAAGGCAAGCACCAACAATAGCTTAGTTCCATGAGAGTTGTAGCGTTAAAAGATGTCCTCACTTGGCTGTGGGTTAAAATAATTAGGTTAGTTTAACTTAATTTAGATAAGTTAGCTAACTCAGATTTTTGTTTTTGTAGTAAATCTAGTTAGTATAAAATATTATTTATTTTAATTAGATTAGATTAAATAGATTTGATATAAAATATATAGATTTGTCCTCTCTATTCTAGCCACATTATCTTTTTTTATCTGTTATTCTATTTTTTATGGATATTTATAGAAGAAGTGGAATTAATTTAGATCAATTGGTTTATTCCACTTCTTTCGTGGTTTAAGATAGACCAGATTAAAAGAGTCAACTTATTTTAAGCCGATAAAACTAACACATCTAATCTATATATATTTAGGAGATTAAATCCCTACCCCACATCTTAACCCCAAACCATTATACAGGGATGTAATTTATGGCAATAGCCAATACACATCTCTAATAAGAATATTGTTTGATGATAATAAGAATCTGGTTGCTATTTTTGGTGGTTGGTTTGGTGCTTCGATCTTCCAACAAAAACAGAAGGATATAAACAGGTGTTATTCAGATTTTAGACTTAAGAGTTACTGCCTTGTCCACAAAATCAGGTTAATTACCAACAGTATTCATTAATAACTACTTTTATTTTAAGATTCGCCATTTTTATTCAACGAATCATTTTTGAATCATTTCAAAATTTTAATTATTTTACATATTTTATCTACTTTCTTGATTATTTTTATAATTATAATATTACATGTACATCCATGTTAACATATAATCACATCTTATATGCTGTGTGGATATAATTTAGTAAGTAATTAATAATTGTGACACAATCGAAATTGTTTCGAAAGATGTGTGACTTAATTGAAAAAATTGAAAGTTGGGACTTGTGGTGCAAATTATATTATTTTTAATAACATATATCAAAAATATTCTTAATAAATACATATATAGATTAATTTTAATTACATATACACATTAGACACATAAGTCACGACCATCAAATTTAATACGAGTAGTATGTGAAGGTTTGGTTAGAATTTATAACATAACACATATTTGTGAAAAAGAATATTTAAGAAAAATAACACATAATTGAGAATAGATATAGTATTTATCTATGATTTTTTAAAAAAAATCTTACATATGAATTCTTGAAGTCAAAAATAAATCTAATGTATCATGCATGGTTGGGGTGAAAGGGGTAAATTTATGGGCAACATATGATGGGAAAATAAGCACGTGGAGAAAGGAAATAAGCTTGCAGATTAGACTCATTTATATGGGATTAGTTGCTCGGTGATTGGTACTTCTTGGCTAAATGGAATAGCTGTGTCATGGACCTTATTTTTAGGGATTTTTTTAAGGTGTCTAAAATGTATGAATATGTTTTTTTAAAAAAAAAATTTATCTCATCTATTTTTTTATTTTTCTCTAAGGTTAAATCTAAAGAGAAAAAGTTAATTTAATAGTGAAAAAACATATAAAATAAAGAAAAAAATTAGTATACACATCTTAACAAAAACTCTTTTTTTATTCTTATTTTTAGTTTGGTCTTTGTAAGAGAGAATTTTCCCAGCTACTCTCGGCACCCTCCACGGTTCCAGTACGACTGTTGCATGCAACAAACGCAAGCACACGAGGACCACCCACAGACACACCGCACGCCTCGGACTACACCACCATGGCCAATGCGTCATCCGCTGAGGCCACGACGCCGCCGCCGCCGCCGCCGTCGACGAGAACCAAGTTGCGGGTGTTCTTTGTCTCGTTCTTCGCGAGGGGACACTTGATTCCCATGACAGACTTGGCATGTCTCCTAGCGGCTGCGCGGCTCGGCGCGGTGGAGGCGACGATGGTAGTGACACCGGCGAACGCCGCACTGATCGCCACGACGGTGACGCGCGCGGCGACCGCGGGGCACATTGTGCGCGTGCTGTGCTACCCATTCCCGGATGTCGGCCTCGGGGCTGGCGTCGAGGCCCTGGGCGCGGCTGCCATGCACGACGAGTGGCGGGTGTACCGCGCGGTGGAACTCTCGCAGCCCATCCACAAGGCGCTGCTCCGGCGGCACCGTCCCGACGCCATCGTCGCCGATGTGCCGTTCTTTTGGGCCACCGACATCGCCGCGGAGCTTGGCGTGCCGCGTCTCGCGTTCAACCCCGTCGGCGTCTTCCCGCAGCTCGCCATGAATAACCTCTTCAAGATGCGCCACGAGATTCTACGTGGCTCGGCGGCAGCCGTGGTGCCCGTGCCGGACCTGCCCGGCGAGGAGATCCGGATCCCGGTGTCTGAGCTCCCGGACTTCTTGGTCCAGGAGGACCACCTCGCCGCGTCGTGGGACAGCATCAAGGAGTCGCAGCTCGCCGGCTTCGGCGTCATAGTGAACACCTACGCCGACCTTGAGCAGCCTTACTGCGACGAGTTCGGCCGCGTCGACGGGCGCCGCGCCTACTTTGTAGGCCCGCTCAGCCTGTCGTTGCAGGGCGCGATGCACCGTGGCGGCGACGCCAACGTGGCGTGCCTGCAGTGGGTAGCAACCAAGCCGACCAGTCGGTGGTGTACGTCTGCTTCGGGAGCTGGTCCCACTTCTCAGCGACCCAGGTCCATGAGCTAGCCCTAGGTTTGGAGGCCTCGAACAAGCCCTTCCTATGGGTGATCCGGTCAGAGGACGCCACTGGCAGGTGGGCCCCAGAAGGTTGGGAGGAGCGAGTGGTCCCCCGTGGTTTGGTTGTCATTGGGTGGGCCCCACAGATGGCCATACTGGCCCACCCTGCAGTAGGGGCCTTCATGACGCACTGTGGGTGGAACTCGGTGCTAGAGGCCGTGTCAGGTGGTGTGCCCGTGCTGACATGGCCGTTGGTGTTTGAGCAATTCATCAATGAGCCACTAGTCACTAAGGTGGCGGCATTCGAGGAGAAGGTGTGGGAATGTGGAAAGTGGAGCACACGTGAGAACTAGGCGGAGATGGTCCCTACTGAGGTCATTAAAATAGCCGTGACTAGGTTCATGGAGGAAGGAGGAGAAGGGGAGAAGGCTAGGGTTAGGGCCAAGGAGTTGGCAGACAGAGCTCATGCCGCTATGAGTGATAAAGGATCATCCTACCGTGATCTCCATCGTCTAATCGATGATCTAACGAAGGCAAGGGACAGTAACATAACGTCATCTCTGTCAAAGTTGCCAATGAGCTGGTGTTAGTTTATATTTGAGTGTTCATCTCAAATAAACCAGTTAGTCTCCTTATGTTGTAAGACTAGAGTGAAATTTGTTGTATTTTTATCACGTATATTTCGTCTATTTCATAATATTAGTCCAATTTATTGATAATTATTTTTTCATAATTTGAATCCATTGGATAAGTTGGAGAATGTTTTGTTGTGTTGTTTCTCCTTTTACCCAACATAAAAATCTTGTTTTAATGTGATGCTCCGATCTTTCCATGTTTGATATTGCCTAAGCACATGCTAAAGTGGATAGACAGAGAAAGCAAGTGTTAATATTATTTTTTGAGATGCTAGAAAAAAAGCAAGAAACAATGATACAATGAGATTAAAATCTTTAACACGTAATTGGTGGGACTCTAGCTATGATATTTGGTGCAACTCTTTTATTATTATTATTTGAAGAGAAAATGTAACTGTATAAAGAAAAATTAAACATACACTAGTTAGACGTAGAATAGATGCATCTCACATAATTTTATTAAGATATATATTGAACACAGAAATAACAGTCGCAGAATAGTACAGTTAAACATCAAATAAAATAATATCTCCGAAGCAAACGGCTCCTTATATATTGGCATAAAAAACCCCCGGTACTAATCTATCCACTCTCAGTCAGTGCAAAGCCAAAGCCAAAACGCACCTTTTAAGCCTTCTTGAGAAAAAAAAAATACTCCTACCGTTTAAGCCACAAGTTAAGCGGTTCCCTGAATCTACGACGGTAAAGCAACGTGGCAGCACTCAGAGGTTAGGTCACAAGTCCCAACCATACACAGGAGCATTCCACCGAACATGCGAACACCTTAGATGTAAGGAGGGAGATAGAAGGAGAGAGATGAAGAAGGGCAGGCCGGCCTCGGCACCACGAGCACGCGGCACTGACGGCCGGCGACACGGCGAGTCGACCAACGTGGGCTTTGATTGCAGGAGGAGGGGATGGAGGGTGAGATTAATTGAGGTGTCCTTTATATGTACGATGAGTGGTAAATTTTCCTGAACCAGCTAGTATTCTTAATTATTTGTGTGCTTTATTAATATTATATAGTATCTTATAGTATTCATTTCTTGAGTGTTTGATCTAACTTGAGTATTAGATTAGGTCAATTTATTTGTGGTTTATTTATTTGCAGTTAGATGCTAAAACTAAATCAAATATATATATATATATATATATATATATATGAAAGGTACATTGTTCACTACATAATTTATTTATAGAGTTCTTTTATAATAGTTGTATTACTTTTTAAGAGATAAAAGTACTTTATGAGCATGATATTACTTTTTAGGAGATAAAGTACCTTTTAATTATAATTATGATCATTGATTGACAAAGGCTATTTTTTAGCCTTATATGTCATTCAATTAAGAAGGAAAGATGTAAATATTAATTGTTTTCTCTCTCTTTTCTCTTTTTTTATCCCTCCGTACTGTTATTTCATCTCCAAAGTTGAAACTAATTGATGAACTCCCAAACCATCGTCATGTAAATGGAATTACATGTTAGGATTAGTTTTAGCTCTTTAGCCGATGCATATCTTAGTTATCGAGACATACAGAAGTTTATGTATGATTAGAAAGAAAAATGCATTTCTTGCACATCTATCGTTCGTGAATCTTCAAAGGAAAAAGTCATAGAATAGCATGACAGTTTTTGAAGTTTCATAATGTAATCGCTCGTCCCTGAACTAAGAAAAGTTTTAACTTCTATTTAAAAAAGGAAAGGAAAGCATTAACTCTAATAATTCTCTTCCTATATAAGCACAAGACCATGCCTAATTTGCATTTTTCAATTAATTACAAGTGGAGATGTACAGATGTACTAACCCTTCAAAAGTGAAAGTTATGGATGATTATTTCTTGCTAAGAGACAATATTTAACAGTAGTCATGGTATTGAAAGAAACCAACGTCTTATATTGAAATGGTTGCACTCTAAAATTTTCCAATGCCACCTTTAAAAAAAAGCCCCGAGAATAAAATAGGGTGGGATCAAAATTGAGTTTGGGAAGACCTGTTTATGTTTTAGAAATCAGGTGAATTGGGCTATTATTACTGTATTAGAAACAAGGCCTCAAGATTTCTTGTTAATTTACACTTGTAATCAAACCTTTCCAAGCAGCACCATCATACTCCATAGAGCTAGCTTCACCATTCTTCCTCTTAAAAAAAAAAAGAAAAAAGAAAGAAAACGCTTCGCCATTGCTCTCGGCACCGCTCCCCATCTCCTCGCCGTCCACCGCAGCGAGATGCCAAGACCCACCTCTCCATGTGGCGGAGGTAAGAAGCACTAGGCCGAAGTGCTGCCCAACCTGGCTCTGATACTTGTCGGCGGCTTAGTCGTAGGAGAAGAAGGTGTGGACCTCGATAGCAGAAGATCCGAGAAGGAAGAAAACCTGCGGATCGGCTCGGGCTGGGGCTAGGTGCGGCTTGCCGTGTGTTGGCCGCCATCGAGAAAGGCGGATCGCGCGGCATCCATAGGAGAAAGTCAAACAAGTGGCAGATGGAGGTTGAACTGGGAGAGTGATCTGAACTCTCCTCTTCCAAACACGTTGTTCTCCTTTTCGTTCCCAAGCAGCTTTTGAAAGTTATTACGAGGCATTACAAATCATAAAGATGTTTTCTAATTTTTCGGTGAAAGAAAATTCAACGCGCCCTAGTAGTTTTTACATTTCACCCCCAAGAATAATGTGAACACATAGTTGAACCACAAGGCTATATGACCAAATGAAACTGAGTTCTCCATTACATGGACCTCCATTCTGTTTATGCTCAGCAATTTCTTGAGACAAAATGAGAGAGAATATAAAAATCAAACAAAAATAGTAATGGCACCCTGATGATGAAAATGGGCCCAACATAAGCCTTAAACTTGTGTGTTTGCAATTCAAATCCTCTTGGGCCCATCTCCGCATAGAAAGGGGCCCAACGGGCCAGAGTTGGGAACAGGCCCGCATATTCTACCTCCCTCCAACATATTTGCTGTTCTACTAAAAATGTTTTACTTTGCAAATCCTTATTGTTTTACATTTACTAGATACTTTTTTTTTCTTGAAATGCCTTTGTTAAATATGGTGGCCATAACTGAATTTCCTTAACCATCTAAAAAAATTCATAAGTTGAGGAAAACTATTTTAAGTTTTGATATAATAACTGTTAGACCGTCTTTGATTTCCTCAAATAAGTATTTTGAAAGAGATATAGCACATCTTAAAATATCTAAAATTGCTTTGTCTTGAACTCAGACGTTAAAACTTCGTACTTCACCGAAACAGATCCATTCGATCTGAGAATAATGATCACATTAACAATGGAATATTGTCGCACGAAAGAGGTTTTTTACTCTCTTATGGTTGTTAGTCCAGGGGTACTGTTTGACGCAACCAAAATATTTTAACCCTTCTAATCTATGGTTGTAGTAACCTAGTAATAGTGAAATAAGATAATCTAACTAATTCTATTTATCTTTTCCGTGTCTTTTCAGATAAAAACGATTAACCGAATTGGACAATTGTCTCTTTATAATATTTTTGTGCAAATTTGTTCGTTTCACATCAAATCAATACAACCCAATTAATTCAATCAAACAATAATTTTCACTAATAGATGTTTATTGTCAAACAAAAAATTTAAATGAAGCTACCTAGATAAGTATAAATTAAACTAGTTGTTGTAATCCCAAACAAAAGGAGACTTTAGGATGAATAGAAAGCTTCTTGTAGTTATCTGACCATAGGAATGGAAAAATGTCTTTACCCACGTCAAACATAGAAAACTTGGCATAAAAGTTTTACTACCATCTAATGGCGAAGCTTTGCAGTGGTGTACACTTCAAAATATCTTGTTTCGCAATGTTGGAACATAACAACATTCTCACGGTACCAGTGTACTACAGTGAAAAGACACACTTTCCTTCAAAAGACGTGGCCCATTGGGACGGGCCCACCTGGACCATAGCCATTGGCCAAGAGAGGAAAAGAAACACTAAAAATATCAGAGAAAAAGGCAAGCAAAGCGCTTCCAGAAGTCCCCAAAGCTCTTCGGGAACATTCGCCACCACGTCACCCCACGCCGCTCGATTATTTTAACACTTGGAGCCTTCCAACTCTTCCAGAACCATCTGGAACTTTCCTTCCTTTGGGGGGCCATGGCTTGCGCGAGGGGTATAACTATATATTGCCACCGCAAGTACGAAAGTGACCTACCCACAAAGATCTCACTCACACTCCTCTGTTCCATTTGCTTTGCCTTTCCACTCCCCACTTCACTCTCCCAATTCCTCCTCTTTTTGTTACAATCTTTCAACCAACCTTTTGTCCTCAAATTTTTGAAATTTGATTAATCTAGACCACTCATGATGGATAGAATTAGTTCGGTATTTGGATTTTCTTAAATCTTGCCTTCACAGTTTCTTGATTTGTTCAGTTTTGCTCTGCTCTGTTCTTGCACATTACTGTTGCTGCTAGTTAATGGATCCATTCGACGGCATTGTTAAGGAGGAGTTCGATTTCGCCGGAGCGGCGGATGTCCCGTCGTCGCCGGCGGGCGGGGACTTGCCACGGCCCATGGAGGGCCTCGGCGAGGTTGGACCCCCACCGTTCTTGAACAAGACCTACGATGTCGTCGACGACCCGAGCACCGACACCGTCGTGTCGTGGGGCGTCGGCGGCAATAGCTTCGTCGTCTGGGACGCGAACGCATTCGCCATGATGCTCCTCCCGCGCTACTTCAAGCACAACAACTTCTCCAGCTTCGTCCGCCAGCTCAACACCTATGTAAGAACAATGCACACAATACACATAGCTCGTGCTCTTCTTCTTGCACAGATAATGGCAACATTTGATATATACTGATCACTTGTTAATGGCGTTGAATTAATTACCGCAAATTGCAGGGATTTCGGAAGGTGGATCCGGACAGGTGGGAGTTTGCGAACGAGGGGTTCTTGAGGGGCCAGAAGGAGCTGCTGAAGAGCATCAAGCGGCGGCGGCCACCGGCGAACCAGCCGCCGCAGCCGCAGGCGGCGTGCCTGGAGGTGGGGCAGTTCGGGCGCGAGGGCGAGGTGCAACGTCTGATGCGCGACAAGGGCATCCTGATCGCGGAGGTGGTGAAGCTGCGGCAGGAGCAGCAGGCGACGCGCACGCAGATGCAGGCCATGGAGGACCGCATCGTCGCCGCCGAGCAGAAGCAGCACCAGATGACCGTCTTCCTCGCGCGCGCCATGAAGAACCCCGGTTTCTTCCAGATGCTCACGGATCGTCAGGGCCGCCGGAAGGAGCTCGAGGACGCAATCTCCAAGAAGCGCCGCCGGGCCATCGAGTACTCCCCGTGCAATGTCGCGGCAGCCGTCGGTGACAATGGTACCGTGCAAGAGGACGGCATTGCTGAGTACATGCAGGCGCCGCTGGTGGCGCTGGGGCTTGACGTCGACGGCAGCGAGGAGGATGAGACAAGCCTCCAAGAAGAGAGCGGAGATACGGAGAGCTTCTGGGTGGAGTTGCTTAATTTAGGCCTGGAGGAGCAGCAGAAAGAAGGCGGCGGCGGCGGCGGCGAGGGGTCGAGTACTGATGTGGACAATGACGTGGACGACGACGTGGATGTATTGGTGCAGAGCATATACCATCTCGATTAGTGCCAAAATGAACTAACTTACTTTGATAGTGCAGGGTAGGGTGAAGGGAAGGTTCGAGAAGCATCCAGGAGAAGTTTTGTTTTGGATGTACTTTTTTAGTTTTAGCGTTTCAACTCCCGAGGCAACAAGTTGTTTGGCATTTCACCACTGCTAGAAAGTTCCCGAACTGAACATATTGGAAGATTCTGGATAGAACTGCAAGTAGGCTTTTCACTGTAGTTTGATGGATCGGCTAAACGGTATATTAAACTCTCACAAATGTACTACTAGCCCAGTTCAATCTTCCAAGGGTGAGATGTGAACCCAGTTAAATCTAGTGTTCAGGATGAGATGCCAAGATGGGCCTTTACATAAAAAGGTTTGGCTTGGCCTGCCCCAACTCATAAGCAGCCAGTTTTATTTTTCTTTTTTTTTTTAAAACTTACAGCTATGTGATGTTTTTTAAATTGTTTATTGCGGCTTCAGAGCCTCGATTATTAGTGTAAACTATTTGTAGTAATTTTTAATGGAAGGAAGGTTTAAGTTTTTATAATAAGGAAAAAAAAGGCATAACATTGATTTAAAAGATTATATTGGGAAACTAAGTCACTTATTAGTTTTATTAGTTTCCGTTAATTTGATCAAATATCCGAATTATTAATGACACAAGTGTTAAAAAAAGAAAATACAGATTGTGATTTAAGCCACTACTCATCAGTGGAGTCGCCAGTGAATAAATTTCTAAAAATTGCAAAAAAGTTAGCGGTATTTCTGAAATTGCAAAAAATAACTTAGAAAATGTGTAAAATTTATGAAAATAAAATATTAAAAAAAATGAAACTACAAACATTAAAATAATAACGAAATTGAGTTTTGTTTCTGAGTTATAAAATATTAGGGTTAATATTAGGGTTACAAAAGAAATTGCGGAATTATAATATTGTTAATTTTGTATATAATTTTTTTTTTTATAAATCCAATGCTTATTCAGTTTCTAGGATATACGGGTTAGAGTTTTTTTTGTATTCAGGAGTGAGAATTAGGTTTTTTTTTTGTTAGGGTTCTTTGTTTCTTGGGGGAGGGTTTATGTTTTTGGGGATTGAAGGTTAGGTTTTTTTGTTTATGAGAAATGAATGTTAGGGTTTTTCGGGAACCGAAGGCTAGAGTTTTTTTTGTTTCTAGAGACTGAATGTGTTTCTGAGTTATAAAATGGCTAGGGCTTTAGTTTCTGAGGACCGAATGTTAGGTTTTTTTTGTTTCTAAGTTATAAAATGTTAAGATTTTGGTTTCTGCGAACCAAAGGCTATGGTTTTTTTTTTACAGGTTTGAAATGTTAGGGTTTTTTTATTTTCGGGTTATAAAATGACTACGTTTTATCGAAGGTTCTATAATATTTTGAAAATAATCTATTTTCATAAGTATTTAGGTTTTAAATTCTTTCAACAAATATATAGTTTGGAACATGCAAATCAAATGGCTTGAAGCAAGTATGTAGAAGTAAAATACTTATTAAAGTTGAAGACGGGGAAGAAATTACAGTAAATAGATCAACTAGAATCTAACAAGAGAAAACTAATAGAGTTAGAAACTATTGTTGTTATCGATAAAATAGAAAGTTACACATATCTGTGACAGTTGCAAAAATAATTGGAGCCAGATCTATAACAGCAAAAGATGATCAAACTTCGGAGTGCCACTTGATAGGGTGTCCAATTTACCTAGAAGAGTATTTATAGTGTTCTCATCTACCACATTCCATTCTGGGTCAAACCATGGTATGTAATTGTATTTATTCCGCTCCTCTTTGCTGCTGCAATGTACGTAGTTTTTACCCGCAGTGTCATAGGTCAAAGATGTACTGACTCTAATATTTTCTCAACATCTGCATATAAAGTCATCTGTGTCAGAAGAATTATCGGACCAGTTGAATTCCTCTAGATGATGCATTTTTGGGTATGTGTACCATGACAAAAGCAAAAATAAGGATGTTTATAGTAATACATGTGTTGAATATCATACATGTTGACCGATAACTCTTTCATGAAGTCAAGTTGTTCATATAATTAAATTTACACTCCTTATCTATAGAAATTTACAAATTTTATATTTTTTCGAATCTATATTCCTTCTTTTGCCTCTTCCTCTTCTCTTCTTCTCTTTACTTTTTCTTCTCTTCCTCTTCCTCTTTTATTATCTCCCTCTTCTCTATTTTTTTATATTTGTTTCACCAGTTATGGGGAGTTAGGATTCATAAGCTTTTTATAACCCACCACTAGTTGCCACCTGGGTCGGTGGTTAATGGTTTTTTTTTTGTTAAGTCGGCTGTGAATTGACCACTTGAGTTATTTTTGTAATTTAGAATTATTTTTATATTTTTCAATTTTTTTTATATGCTTTCCGTTCAAAATTCTCTAGACGTATGTGTTGTTATCATATTACGCAATCTTGAGTGGCCTTTTTATTGCAAAAACCAGCAACATCTCCTGATCTCCGTCGTGACTTCGTCTCGATTTTCTCAACTCATCGCGTGCCAATCCAGACCTAAACCCAAAATCCTAAAGGAGGGGAAGAGCACGAAGTACTAGTAGTACTGGCGGGCGGCCATGGCGAGGTGGCGGCGGATGCTGCTGCTGGCGCTGGTGGCGGCGGCGTGGCGAGCGGAGGCGCTCTCGGTCACGGTATCGGACACGGAGTGCGTGCACGAGTTCGTGCCGTACGAAGGGGACACCGTCTCCGGCAACTTCGTTGTCGTCGACCACGACATCTTCTGGAGCTCCGACCACCCCGGCATCGACCTCACCGTACTGATCCGCTCCTGCTCTTCCTCCTCTCTAGCCTTCTTCTGTGTGTTGGATTTGTTCCAAGAGTGCAACTTTTTGGGGCTTTATGGGTTCTTTTGATTGAGATATTTGGAATTAGTCGTGGAGTCGGGCGGAAATTGTGATCCCCTCTGGGATCTGCTATCTGTGGCTGTTGTGTCGGGCGAACTGTTGATAATTTCAAGTAATCTCAACGAGGGATATGTAGGTTTTGTTCTTGTTTGATTAATCTGGATTGCGATTGATCTTTTGGTCCGAGTCGTTAGTAATTTGGTGCTTGCTTTTAGCAAGTCCTGACCTTTGGAGGATAATTCAGGAAAAGGATGCCTTTTAGAGATTTTCGATAGCTGCTATGGTGGATTGGGGGTGCCATCTGTTGTTTCCGCTGGTTCGATTCAATATATGGTCTTCCATTGCGGATTTTCTTAAAAATTGCCGAGCTTTTTGATCGAGTGGTGAGTTGTTTGGTGTGTGAATGGGTAATGGGTGGATTGGGGAAAGGAAGGGGCTTGCAATGAAATTTGATAGTGATCCGTTTTCCCAATGGGAATTTCGTGCAAAAGGTGTGTTCTTTCCCGTGTTTGATAATTGGTTGGAGGGTTGTTGGGGATGTGGATGTGTTTATTGGTGTTATTCTAGTAGTATTTGATGCTAACTTACGTTTTAGTGAAGCGTTTGTATACTTTGGTCACTATCACACTTAATGCTGTTTGGTTCTAACATTAACCTCCCTTCTGATGTTTTGTCTTCATGAATTCAGGTAACTTCTCCAGGCGGTAATACTGTAAGTACATTGAAGGGAAAATCTGGGGACAAATTTGAGTTTAAAGCTCCAAGAGGTGGCATGTACAAGTTTTGCTTCCATAATCCATATGGTGCTCCTGAAACTGTTTCTTTCTACATTCATGTCGGGCATATACCCAACGAGCACAATATCGCAAAAGATGGTTAGTTTACCAGTTTTATTTAACTTAAGAATTGAAATTACTGCTTAATCTGTGAAACTAACTAAATTACAACAATGAGCATTAATGTAGTTTTACAAGTGGTTATGTGATCTTAGGATTACATATGAGAACAAGGAGATGTTTGTTCTTATCCCTTCAGTTTAGCATTTTAGTACTATTCTACATAAATCAACCATGTTTGATTCCTTTTGCAGAGCATTTGGACCCAATTAAGGTGAAAATTGCAGAGCTGAAGGAAGCATTGGAATCCGTGACTACTGAGCAGAAGTACCTAAAAGCCCGTGAGGCTCGTCACCGACACAGTAAGTTAAAAGGGAAATTTCATATCCTAAGAAGTCAGGTCTATTGTCAGATACCCCCCAGATGTCATTTTAGAATATTTGCATACCCACAAGTATTTTTTGTTTTAAAAACACCCCTCTCGTTATTTTACTATAAAATATAGCAATTTTTTATAAAAACTTATAAAAATTGTCAGTGTATTGCTTTTTTTCTTTTTCCTTCTGTACCCCTCCTCTCTTCCTTCTCCTTCGCCCCCTTTGCCTCTATTGGTAGTGGAAGGCGCGCCATGGTGAGGCCGATGGCGGCTGCAGACACAGCAACGACGATTGCAACAAAGGCAAGAAATCTAGGTGGCGTACGGCCGTAGAGCCCCAATTTGATCGCTCTTTCTATGCCCACTCGTTGTGCCTCTCTCAGCAGCGGCGGCGGCGGGCAGGTGTTGCAGCAACAATGCGCGTGATGAGGCCTGGCAGCGACAAATTGATCCTGGCGTCATCAACCCCAGCCGTTGGGTGCTATCAATCATTCCTACAGAAACGGCGAGACCTAGATCATGATAATCGATTAGAATGCGTCGCTCGTCAAGGTCCATGGGGATTCGGTTGTTTGCCTTCCCGGAATTGGCTATCAATGGTGGCGTCAACAAGGATGTCAACGATAGGGCGCTGTCGCTGCCAAGGAGCCCACGTGGTGCAGCGTCGAGGGTGATGGAGATGGTGTCGAAGGCCCTGAGCCGAAGGAGATGTTCGCCAGTAGTGGCAGCTGTCACACTAGCTCACCACTAGCACGCGTGACACCAGATCCGAGAAGATGACATCCCCGAAACCACCGCTGTCCCCGATGAGATTGGAAGATTTTGTGGTTTCCTTCACTGAAGGTTGAATGGTTATGGTTTCCTCTGCCATCGGGCCCTAGTGGGAGAGAAATTCTTATCGTTTTTGCCTCCACCATCGTGGGGCCTCCCCGCTGCGTTTGCTACTATCGGGCCTTACCACCATGCCCACTGCCACCACGGAGAGAGTTAGGGAACGGGGGACAAAGAGAAAGAAGAGAGAGGGAGGGGTAGAGAAGGAAGAAGAAAGAAAGCGATAGTCACTAACATGCAGACCTACATGTTAGTGTGATTGGTTTTTTATAAGTTTTTAATAAATTTTTTTATATTAATAGTAAAATAATGGGAGGGGTGTTTTTAAAAACAAAAAAAAAAACTTGTGGGTGTACAACATTTCTAAAATGACATTTTGGGGGTATTTGACAGTAGGTATTGTCAACTTTTGAAGGGGTTTATGAAATTCCCCCAAGTTAAAAGAGCTTTGTTGTACAAATAAGAACAAGAAAACATGCTAATCTTTTGTTCATCATGGATGATAATACATAAAATTGCTGTGAATTTTACTCTGAACTTAGGTCTGAAACATTCCATCCCCATGTAGTGAGCATAACCTCTGTCATCTGTGCATGTCACACTTTCAATACTAAGAAGCTATAAACACTTGTCCATCACAACCACAGAAAGTTTGGTTCGTTTAGTATGTCTATTGTTCCATGAAACACTGAAAGTGCCACAAAACACCCAAAGATGATGTGCATAACTAGATGCTAGATATAGATGCACACACCTCCCCCTCCCCCAGGCAACCCCCTCCACACCCCCCACCCACCCAGAGAAAGGAGACACACTTTCCGCTATTTGCATCTGTACACAGCCAATTGCATGTTTGCAGTTAGAACCTTTGCCCTGATACAACCTTTGAATAGGGTTAGAGCCTGACTGATTGACCATGAACTGGATATTGTTTCATTTGCCTTTTGATATTTTACTTTCCAGCTATGCTTTTGTGCTGGAGCTTGGGGCTTGTATCTACTTTTGGTGCACCACAATGAGTGAATCAATATGCTCAATAGATAGTACAGGAGTTTGCATGATATATAGTACCAGGATAAATGTCCAACCTTGCTCTTTGAAAGCTGCTTATGCCATTTTTTTTTTTTTTGGTTCAAAGAACAAACGGAAATTTGCTTTACATGCCTACTGGGAACTTGTCAAAACCCTAGGTGCTGAACCAGTTCAGCAAAGGATGCACATAATTAGCTTTGAATTTGCTTTTCGATTGTTTGCTATCTTCTTGCATTTCATGTTGATAGTAAGTTTATTTCACGACTTGCTTGATGCAGCAAATGAGAGCACCAGAAGGCGTGTCATGTTCTACACAATGGCGGAGTATGTAGCTTTCATGGCCGCAAGCGTGCTGCAGGTGGTTTACGTCCGCCGCCTATTCAGCAAAAACGTGGCATACAACCGGGTCTAGTATAACCCATCTATCTGAGGCTGAAGTAGTGTTTGGAACTGAAAATACTTTCTCATCATATTGTAGTTTTGTGCCCCTTTTTGGTGTTAAGTCTAAAGCAAAACCTTTTAATTGGTTATCATGTATTGATGGCAACATTTTGTGTGATTTGAAGGGCATTTGTTGCTGAACATAGACCCATAATTTATCCTTATGTCAAAAAGCTAGACAGACGTTAATGTTGATTGAGATTTGTAATTCTAGTATGATTTATTTTAAATATGTAATTGCTGACTGTGGTGGTATTCAAAAAGCTGAAGTTTAGATTGCCAAAAAATAAGCGGTGAAAAAAATGAGTCATTGTTACAAGTATTAATCTATTTGACCAAAATAGCAGAATAACTCAACCCTTTATATTCACACCCATTTCTTCGTGCTGAATTTGACAAAACGATTTTTTTATAGAATTTGACGCAGCAAAAATCAAGTAATTGGTGATAAAAACGATGTAGTTATTCAAACTTGAGCCAGAAGTATGCTAAAAAATAATGCTGCATTGGTATGAATGATCGGTTGATGTACTAAACATCTTTTGCAGAATATGTCAGCACGTTGTGCAACAATATTGTGTTCCGACATACAACAGCAGAAGTGCCCGTACATATATTGGCACTTCACAAGTTCAAGGCATTGAAAAGTTTTGCTTGTGCTGTATATTTGCAGGTCTGCACATCTGAACTAGAATGGACATGAAAAAGCTCCCATTCCTTCCATAAGATGATTTTTTTTAATCAAACAGAATGGTCATAAACCGCAGGCCTCTATCGATCTGTTCATCACACTCGTGGCCATTGTGGGCTAACAACCTGCAGAGTTAAACAGCCAAAGAGCATAGTGTAAGGATTTGAATCTCTTAAACTAGTAGTTACATAGATCATTGGAATTTTTATAGATCAAGAATGATGCTATGAAACCTCTAATGTACTGAAAACTAATTGCATCCGACTAGCAACTAATGATGGTTCCTCTGAAGTGCCCATGACAGCCATTTGCTCCAGCTGCAAGGTTTTCACTGGTAACCTGCAAGAGCAGTTTTAGCCTTTAGCCATACAGATTCTCATATGTGATAGGAATCATATTGCTCACAAAAGTTCATCCTACCATGCCATTCCTTTGATATAGTAAGCATTTGCTATCAATGCACAAAATCCTTTCCACTGGTGCATGACGTCCGCGGATACAGGAGCGGCAGAAGACCACCTGATAACTGTTGGTTGTGGTGTGCACAGGATTGTGATGAATACAATACTGAGCCAAAGAATGCATTCATGGACCTGCAGAAGGAGAAAATGCCATCAAGCGAAAAGATGCAAAGATTTTCTTTCCAAAGAAAGGATCTCACAAAGTCTCTACATGATGAGCATCTTCTCTAGTGGACTATGTAATACCTTAATTCAGACTGCATATCTTGCCTGCATGACTTAGTGGACTTCATCTATTGACAACCATTAGCAAACTAAGAAAACAAAGACATGGTGATGGAATAGATCCAAGCAAAATTATTGGGTGCCCAAGCATCAAGAACATAATGCAAGACGGTTATAAACCAAGTAATGTAATTCATGTTAGAGATCGCTAACCTCATAAGAATGAACTTTGAACTTCAGGCTGGTTCCTCCTCTGTAGGATTGCAGGCCTTCAATCTCGAGACCGGAATCTTTAACATCAATAAGTTCCTTTCTTAGGCCCTCATCAGTACAACCTAGAGCATATGCATTCACACCAGCACTAACAAATTCCTGGTAACATTAAAAGAACCATATAAGTTGCAAAGAAAGTTCTATCAGGAAGAGTGATGAAAATTTCAACAAGACGTATTACTTTTAGATTATCTCCACCTCCCCGATCAATAACATTCCTATACCGCCTGAATAGACTGATTGCTATGTTACGTGATGAGCGGAAGTCTTCATCTGATGAAGCATTAACATGAAACCGATGCTACACACATATAAATGTGATTAACATAGAAATAGTGAACAACTTCATTAATGGAAGGTCTTTGGGACAGCAGTATACCAGGCAGTGCTTCGTAGTTCTTTCATTCAAGCTTCTATACAGATAATGGCTCTCCCTGGTAAAGTTAACTTTAAAGCTAGGAACAATGGGCTGCTTGTGTACATGATGGCCTTCCACTGAATTAACTGCATTACAACCTAATGAGTTTCTATGCGGAACAGCGGCACTCGTTGGGGACCTTTTTAGTTCTTGATAAGCACAAGGCCTCATGAACAGCATTGTTCCATGTAGTGTCAGCATGGCTAAATGCTCTCATCAGGCTCGGAAGTGCCCACACATTTCTCTAACAACTGCAGAGAACTTTGCAAGCTGAAGCAACTCAATCTACAATAGGTAAGACTTTAATCAGTAGGTGAGGGATTCACAACTCCACAAATCTCGCATTACATTAAAATTGCAATAACAATGTGCTCGTGGTCTATTCACTGACATATGAAACATGGAACTAAAGATTTGAGAAATAATTGAAATGGATGGCATTACTCACAGATTTTATCATTACATTTATAATTCACTCCTCGAGGATTGGAAGAGACCACAAATGCAAGCCATTAATATGCAAAGACTGAACACTGCCACTCCCTATGGGTGCAAATGATATATATAAACAAGAATTTTTTTAAAATAATACATTAAAAAAATTACAGGAATAAATATATTGTAAAATTTTTACAGATACTGTCCAGTCGCCAGAATGTATGACAACTGGCACATATGGTGACTGAGCTAAGAATTGTTTTAATTGTCATACGTCCTGTCAACTGGACTGCAAATTCCTTTAATATATATATAGTGTAGGATAGCAATGGAATCAAGGGAGGAAGGGTATCACAGCTTAGGATAACAAATGAAAATAAAACAACTTTGTTGTCGGCTAAGGTTTTAGGGTTCCAGGGTAGGATATTTCTTGGATTTTTTTTAAAGGGTTATTTGGTATAAAATCATTTTTTCAGAAAATAAATATGAAGTTAAACAGTAAAGAAATTTAGTCCCATAACTAGAATGAGATATAGATAATCAAGTATTACATGCAAACTAAAGTTCATACAACTAAATCTAACGACGGTCTCTTTTATTTCTGAAAATATAGATAATTAAATCTAAAGTTGTATGAACTAAATATACTTAATTATCTATATTTCACAGAATCATTTCACAGAATGGTTCCTGATAGGATCATTCCACTAAGCATACTGCATATCCATTATTTCATCTGTGATTTACCAAAAACTAAATAAAAAAGTTTGCTGCAAATTTGCCCATCTCTGGCCCACATATGCACAGTTACATAAGTTGCATATCACAGGCAGTTCGTGAAAGATTAAACTCCACACACAAACAAGAAAGGCAGAAACTTCACACCAAACTGCAAGATTCTAATCAATAAATCCTAAAACCAAGAAAGCAAAAAGATATCTTTACTCCACACACAAGATCATAGCATCAAACCATTCAATTTAACTCTAAATAGCGAGAAAAGAATGGAAAAAAGGAGTGTTTACCCTTGTAAGAGCGACCTAGATGCCGGTGGAATCCACAGGAAGGGGAGACGAGGGGGTACAGATGTGGAAATATAAACATGTGGAGGGGGGTAAGTGGTTAAAAAACAGTGGGAAAAAATTGGAAAAGAAGAAAAATTCAGGGGCCACAATAAAAAATGACTGGTGACGGGGAACGCGAGGAGGGGAGCCCCCGGGCCGTCTCTTTCACTGAATCAGTGAATCTTCTAAAATACTTGGGTTTGGGCCGATTTCTGGCCCGGCTCGGCCCGCTTTGGTCTTGGTCTTTTAGTTGGGCCCGGCCAACTCATCAATCCATATATTTATATTTGGGTTAAACGTGGCAAGGTGCTAATGGCGTTGGCTAAGCTAGATTTGGATCTAAAGTAAGGTGTGGCCCTATCGGGATTTGAAGAGTCAGAATTGGAGTGGTTCTGATCCTCACCAGCTTTCAGGGCAACAATTCACCATATTTTCTCAATAAGTTATGAAGAGATTAAAATTAATCATAACTACGTATAAATGAGACAACCTCAAATTAAATTAGTTCTAGTTCAAAAGTTAAAACTAGCTGATTTTTGTCGATTTTTCTAACCCCTGGCCCCAAATATCGGAGAAAGATTTTTTTTCACATGACAAAAATTAGAAAATTAGCTATCGGTGTATGAATCATGACCATGACGGTGTTACAGTATTGTGATCAAATGTGGCTCAAGACTGACCAAATTTGGGGCGCTCAAATCCAGCGCCTGATTGGAATTTTTTTTAATAATTCATTACAGTATTAATTTTAAAAATAATTTGTTAAAATAATTCATTACAATATTAAGAATCAGCGATTGAAAATATGACACGTGTGCAATATTATCAAATTTGCCCAGACGTATTGCCGCGTCTTCAATCGCTAATCAGCACACTTAAACAGATGTGATAGTAGTACAAATGTGTCACGTTTTCAGTCGTTGAATGGAGTTAACGGCTGAATCAGTTTTACAAATTATGTTTCATCAAACTATTTTTGAAATTGATTTTTTACGATGAGTTATTTAAGAAAAGTTCACCCAATCGACAATGAATATTGACCAAATTAGCTCAAAAATGACGAAATTCATGGTCGTAACTACCAGCTTGACATTATAAGCAAATGATATGCAGACCCAAGAATCAGTAAGATACAACCAATTTTTATCGAAGCAACTTGAATCGCAAATCAATCATGCCCCACATTCATTAAGAGTAATTTTCACTATTAATTTTGCTTTATCTCAAATATCCCATACAACTCTTTTTAAAAATTTTAACTTTCAATTCTTTTTTTATTATAATCATTTTAAATAGTTCTTCTCTATCATCTCTCATAATAAAAAACTAAAGTGATATCTCATGTGATATAGCAAGTCGAGAGGATCATACTCACTTAATATAACACCCATGAAATGTAAAAAGAAAAACTCATTATTTTCGTATCTCAAACTAAAACACATCCATCTCTCTAAATATGAGAATAAAAAACAACAATGGTTCTATATCAAATTACGGTAAAATTTTTTAACTTGATCAAATATTATTTTACAAGATTTACTTCATTTAGTATACAAGATATTGAAAAATCATATGCATATATATCTAGTGACAAAGTTCTCAATAAAAATTGTTGAATGTATTTGAATCTGAATAAATATTATTTATTATAATATATCATCAAATATATCTAAATTAACAAAAAAAGAGATATATATGTCTTGGTGTACAAAATAAAAAATATTCTATTTTTAGTGTAAACTTGCCGAGAGAAAAAAATTTTGTGGAAAGAGGACAATTTCCTTACTTTGCTATATTTCACAATGTTAAATAAACTTGATGTGGTACGTAAGATATCAATTGAAGATTTTGTATTGTCAAAGATGAAAGAGGGAGTTAATTAAAATAATTATAATAAAATAAAGAGTTGAACATCAAAATTGAAAAAAAAAAACTATATGAAATATTTTATATAAAAGAGTGACGTGAAAATCACACCTTCATTAATCAGAGCCACTAATATGAATATCTTAGTACTTGATCTGTTAGCACTTACCATGCCACACGACTTACAACTCCACTACTCAGAAGTCTCTACCATATACATCATTGGATTGCAATGTGTCATGCATGCACAATTGCACAAACTTTTTGCTCTCACGGTCCAAAAATCTTTGTGGAATGATAATGATACATTAATTGTGATTAAGATAGCCATCTTATACATGAGAGGTTCTAGGATTAACTATATGAGTTAATGACATCCCAAAACAACAACGTTTCAACGCACAAAAAAAAAAAAGCAAGTCTCTAGAATGGCAGCGTAGGTGTCAAATTCATGAGTGATATCTCTCCTTCGCATTCGGTTCATCCACCTAGATCTCCAAATTCGTAATGGCTTGCTTAGACGTGTGCATATGTGATGAAAATTTCGATCTATCGTAAGTTACATTTGTCATATAAAAATTAACAATTTCAGATTTCAGATATATTATTTTTTAATCTACTCTTATAAATAGTTAAACTTACTATATTAAAGATAACGACACACCCCACCTTACTTTACTCTCTTAAACCCTCCTAGAAGAAATGATTCGACTTACCTCATAATTTTTACACAAAGGACCTTATAGTTAAAGAAATTTGCACAAAAATTTATAGATTTTATAAAATTTTAAAGGAATTGACCCACTGTAAACCCATAGTATGAAAATTTTAAAGAATAATCTTATGTAGTTATAATTGTTCCTATAGGTAACAAATTCTAAATCTGTCACTCCTAAAAAAAAAAAGAGAAACACACACAAGCCAAAAAGTATATATGAAAATAGAGAGAATTAAAATCAAACTTACAACCACCCTTTGTGTGAGCACACAGTATAATCATCTGGATGCTCATATGAGTGCAGACTTATATATTTGTTAGTGTAAGTAGCCCTAGTTACTCTTTGTTTAAATAAAAAAAATACTACATCTATTGCAAAATATAAATTATATTTTGACCATTAAAGACTTTTTTTTGAAATAACCTAAATTTTATAAATAGCTTCTTGAAAAAAAATTACTGAAATAGCCTTTAGTTGTTGGACTAGTTGGCGATTGATTTTTAGTTCATGAACCAACTAGTAATTGAATACGTGGCACCTATACGTGTGCTACGTTAGTTAGTAGGGGCACAATTAGTTTTCAATCGCTGAACCAATTGGTAACTGAACACTTGGCACCCATACGAGTGTTGCACTAGCCAGCAGGAGCATACCTGGGTGCCACGCCAACTTTTAGTCATTAGTTCGACTATCGATTGAAAACTGCACTGACATGTGGACTTAGTTCAATTGTTGGCTGGCTATTTAAGCCGTTCAAACGGCCATTTGAGGCCAATTCACCCTAGTTCACAAAAAAAAGGAGAAAAAGGGAGATGAAGGAGGAAAAAAGAGAAAAGGAGAGGGAAAGAGAGATTTTTTGTGCCGATTTTGTCATTAACTTGTCGTATTTATTAGTAAAAATTCATGAACACACATATGATAGAAAACTTTAAATTTCCATATCACCCTAAGGATTAGGACAATTAGGCAAGTAATATGGGATAGATCTAGGGTTTAGGGTTTAGGGTTTAGGACAAGCAATACGGGTTCATGATAGGTAGTATGGGATAGATATAGGGTTTAGTTTAGTTGGTTATATATTTAATATTTAGGGTCGAATAATTGTCGGGTTTAAGATAATTTCACAATACCGCAGGATTTTAGTTTACTAAAATTGAAATGTTTATTTTGTAGGGTTCTGGGATGTTAGTTAAATAAATTTTTTGAATATATTTCTTGTCTAGGGTTAATTAAATGCTTACCATATACCCAAAACTATTTTTAAATCTAGAGTTTAAGGGACAAATAGTACGGATTCAAGACAAGTAGTACAAAACAGATTTAGGGTTTAGTTTATTTAGGGTTGAATAGATGTTGCGTTCTGAGTAGTTTCGCAATGCCTTAGGATTTTAGTTTACTCAAATTGAAATTCTTACTATTTAGGGTTTAGGAATGTTAGTTGATTAAAAAATTTGTCAAATATGTTTCATGTGTTGTATGCAATTTACCCCATTAATACCACCATATTGTAGTATAGAATGAGAATGTAGAGTAAAATTTTGGACATGTTGATTCGATTAAATGTCGTTTACTTATTTAGAATCAATTTTTTTGGTATGTTGATTTTGTTGAATCCTAGTTTCTAATTTAGAGTCATTTATTTCGGCCTGTTAATTTGATTGAACCTTATTTAGAGTTTTTTTTGCACATGTTGATTACAGAATTTTTGAATTTGCGGACTTCGACCGTAGAAATATAGTTTGATAGCACACTATGTTTGAGAATTTTTTTTTTCAAGTCTAGTCCTAACTCATAAATTTTATGGACCAAGTTATGGAGCAATCCGATAAGGTTTGCATGTATTACAGAGATGGTATAGTTGTAATGAACCACATAGTGATGATCTTAGTGTTTGTACTCATGTTTATGATCAAATATTAGAACTATTGTCAATGTTCTTCAAATTAAAGATTTAAAGATGTAGATGATAGAGTTATTACAACTCAATCCTGTCATAGATGGTGTTAGTGTGGAAGGTCTGTTGCTAGTAGGAAATGTTTGGATTCTCAAAAAACTGAAAGGTGACAAGTCATGAAGTTCTTTTGTGAGGATATTGAAATACCCTCGCAATGGAATAAGATGCTGATACTTTATGTGCAAATGTTTCCCACAGTTAGTTCAAAAGGTAGCCAATCAGTAGTAGGGGCAAGAAGTACTGCATATGTTGATAGTAGTGTGGGGGCTGTTGCATCTATACTCTTAATCTTGATTTTGATGATAAATGACAACAAGTATCTTGGACTAATCTATTTTATTTTGAGTATGATCTTTCGAGCAGGTGAAACACTAAAAGGGAGTCGCAAAATGGAAGTTGAAAAGCCTAAGATCAGGTGAAAAGATGAAACGCCAAACAGGATGTTGAAAAGTCTAAGGTAAATTGTTTTGGATTTTTCCGGTCTCGGTGTTTGGAGTATTGACCGGATTTATAGAATTTTTTTTTAGTTTTAACCATATTATTAAGAGGAGTTGCGGAATCTCTTTTAGTTCCAGCAAAAACTGAGAAACTCGTAGGTCATATGTTGCATTTACTTTCTTTCACAATCTTGGTGGAATCTGGGAAATATATAGATTTTAAAGACAGACTGAAACTGATCACTCGAGCACTGCTCATTCGATCATAGATCTTTCAAGCACTGTTCATTCTGACCAAATTTTCCAACAGTTACTTACTAGTTGTTAGAGGTCGAAACTGTCTGTTAACTGTACTAGTTTCTTTTCTTACTCGACCATAATGGCTAGCTGAGAGGTGTGGGCTATAAATATGTGTTTTGAGCAGTATTTTCATACATCTCCGAGCTACATTCTCATATACACCTTTGGGAAATTCTTCTATATACTTTTGAGCAGTTTTTGTACACACTTTTGAGTAGTTTTTATAAACATTTTAAAGCAGTTTTGCTCAATATTTTTGAGCAGTTTTTCTAAACTTTTTGAGTAGATTTTAGTATCCGGCAACAAGTTTGTTGGTGAAGATAGCTTGATGCAATGCAGAGCGATTGTCTTGCTTCATCGGTTGTGGATGGACTTGTTGCCTTCGTATTAGTAGTATCTGGCAACAAGTTTCTTTGTCAATTAATTGTCCGGACCCATCAGTCGCGGACGAATGCAGATATGAAGATGACAAAATTTATGATGCACATAATGAGCAAAAACAATGCTTTGTCGAATTATACGTACTCCCTTGAAAACAGGGCACAAACAACTTGATAAAAAAAAGAGGTAACATGCTCGATCGCACCTAGCATACTTGGCTGAGCGGACAGGGCGTATGTCACTGAAAACTTTGAATAGAAGCAATGCACTTCTGGATCTTTTTGAAGATCAATCATATGCTTGTTGTATTCTTGATGAAACATAGAGGCAAGACACAAATTGTGCTCCTGAGGTGATGATACCATAGATATGTCTATGACTCATCATTGGGGATGAAGGCCATCGCGGCGTCGTGGAATGGAAACAAGGTCTAGACTTAGAAATGTTTTCTAAAATCTCTCCTGCCTTTGTCTTCTAATTGTGTCTTCCCCTCTGTGTGTTCTTCTGTGTTTGTCCCCTTAAAGGCTATGAGAGATCTCTTTATATAGATCTCAACCTCTCCTCTTTTTAGGAAATAATTCATTTGGTACTCATAAGTTTTCTAGTTTTTCTCTCATGACAAGTGGGGCTAGTTGTGGAGTATCGTTTATCCACAAGAACCATCGTTTACTCAGATGGTTAATGAAATATTAACATATTTTTGGTGCGTCCTCTTTCATGACGTGTGGGATCTATCTAACTCAGTGACCCGCTTTTATTATTTGATTTTATTTATTATTTACTCTTTATTTGCACAAAAATCTATGGAACAACTGTCTTCATGGTCTTCGTCCTAAATCTGTAATGTTTGCTACTATTATTTTGCTATCATATATTATTATAGTCTTCCTCCATTAATTTTTTTGAAGGATTCTGAGACACATATATAATTAAAAGATTCGCCTTTGATATATAACTCATGAATTGCATGTGTAATTTTATAATCTTTTTAATGTCGCTATAATAATTTTTTAAGAAAAAACAGGAAATGTGTTTTTTTCATTGAAAATAGAGAGAAGTTTACTGTAAACTATTCAACCAACATTATGAAATGGCAAATGGTTCACAATGGCACTGAAACACTGTGTAAAATTGCTATAGTATCAACGGTAGGTTTACTAGTGTTCACGGGGTATTTGGACGACACAACCTACTAACAATTTCGATATTACATTTGCACACTTCATTTTATTGCCATATGTAAGCTAACACATGACAACAAGACTGTTTGATCGAAACTTAAAGGGGATTTTCAGGCATGCCCACGCGGGCAAGTGTAGCACGCATGCAGTTGTCATGTATTCAATCGTTAGTTAGGTTGAGATGGAAACGACCCATTTTTACAATTTTTTAAAAAAATTATTTTTAAAATTTGATTTTTTAGTGATTTATTTAAAAAAAGAATTCTTAGGTTGAAGTGGTCTACAAAACATTGTAGACTTAATAGCATCCGACGTTTTTTGATCACATTACAGGTTTAAATATCATCAACTATATATTATATGAGTTATTTATAAAATTTATACTAAAATATAATCACGTATCTATACTAAATCGACTTTCTCTACTCTAAAACAAAGTTTTGGGAATCTTTTTTTTTTGTTTCCGTTTGGTCCAATGGATCTTGACTTGACATTTTGGCTGCTTCTTGGTTCCGCGACTTGCGCTCCATCTCAAGACTTTCGGCCCTTTTCATGACCCTCTTCTTTCCGCATTAAAAATTAGAGAGAAAATAAGTGATAAGGATAAAATGGCTAATGACTTTGCTTAGTCTTGTGGGACCCTTCAAAACGCAAATGCTGCTGGATTCAACAACTCTTCCGCGTCTTATAAAAGATTCTCCTATGGAGTACTACGACTCAATATCTCATGTGACCTTGTCTGTCTTTAGACACTAAAAACGCACTACATGATTTTATTTTCTTTAAAATTCTAAAAAAAATCAGATGAATTATTATGGTTTAATGGTAGAGGTCTAGCGGTGATAATAAAGAGAAAAACATATAATAGAAATTAAGTGCTGAAAATGCCAGTAAAAGTAAAGAAGGGCGTCCCCAGGAAGAGACGAGAACGAAGCGCTCCTTGCCGCATCAATTCCAACTCAATGGCATGGGTGCTCTCTGTTTTAATTGTACCTTGCAGTCATCAAAAGAGCTACAATAGCATGATCGGTGGCACGCACCCTCTCTCCCCTTGGAGAAGAATCATTTGAAGAACAGTTTCTCTCTCTGACCAATTCCAACGCCGACTTTGCAGCTTCCGTAAGAGGAACCGGTCGAATTGCAACTCGTGCTCACCCACGCTTGCTACTAATTAACTTGCCGTAATACGAACCGGTCCAAAGTTTTGCTTCCAAGGTCGTCGACATATACATACGTACGTATTATACACTCACACGTAGGCATGTATAAGTACCACCAATTGAAGCTTGCATATTAGTTTCTTTTCTTTTTCTGACGTCGATTTAATGCTAGATAAATACATATATGCGCGCATCATGTATCGTTCGTTCCATTTCGAGCCGAGTGATTATAATTAAAGGCACGTATACTTTTCTTCGGTTTATGTTAGGCCCGAATGTTGGAACATGTAACAAGACCGTCCATGCATATATGTGTGAGACAAAAACTATCTCCATTTGGACTATTGGTTTTTTTTTACTTAGATTGACATTACTATGTATTTAAAAAATTCTGATCAGTATATCATATTAATATAATAAGTCCCTATAAAGATCACTAAATACAAGATCTAATTAAAAATTATCGTTGTCAAATTGCATGTACCATGTCAATAAAAAAGCACATGTACAAATGTGTGCATACACACTTGTTGCTCACCTTGCCTGTCACCATCTAGCTAGCGTCGTTAAGGTGAAATACTAAACCATCTGCGTGCTCATCGTGGTTTCACACAGTTTATGGTGTAGGCTATATAATTAAGCTTGCATTTCAGCTAACCTTAATTTTATGTTTAATTGGACCTTTCCAAACATTAATTGTGACTTCCCCGACACTACATAGTATGTTGTTGCCACCATGTGCACACGGCATGATGCTTATTACCTCTTTTACTAATCACCAGATGCTTGTCACTGGCCGCGTGCATGTGCCATAATGACACATTGACACCTTCCTATATACTATGTCCACTTATTTTCGTTTTAGCTGTAACACACACATATGAAGGTCTGTTTAATTATCTCCAAAAACTATTTCTTTTTTTAACACCACCTGTCTCGTAATTAATTATGCCTAAACATGGAAGCGTGCATAATTTGCGGTGCATAATACTTTTTTGTTTTTTACAAGTTGTTTTAGCTCTCTAAAAGATTTTTCGAGAAATAGTGTAAGATTACAATTCTACTCTTAGTAATTGTGTTTAATGTGGTAGGTATATTTGTTTGTATTTAAATAATTAGTGATTATATTGAGTAATAATTATGAAATCATTTTAGGAATATAATGTGATATTTCTTGAAAATATAAAACAATATCTTTTTTCTTAAAATGAAAAGTATAAAAAATAGAAATAGTAATAAAGAGAGTGTTAGTTATGTGAGAATTCCTATCAAAAATAGAAGAATATAGACTTATGATTTGAACTGTTTAAATTAGCATGAGAACAAATAATGTTCGTGACAACTATTTTGTAGGATGTCACAGATGCTAGTTTTGCATTAAAAAAATCAATCCTCCCTATGTTGATTAAACTGTTCAAATGCAAATTTTCTTATTTTTAAGGAGAGTTCTTAGTTTATAAATACATTCCCATAGTACATAATGTATTAGCCTGTTAAGAGTTAACACATAACCAATTAAATTAATTGGCAGAAATATCTATACACTTCTTTTTCCTTTCCTTTTTGACAGATCGGACATTAGAAAAATGCATGAAAACATCATTGTAAAAGGGACATAAAATACGAAATTACAAGTGGATTGGAGCGAATAGAATTAAAAGGAAAACATCTCTCTCCATGCCGCCGAAGACCACCGGCTAGAAGTAATTAGCCGATGAGATTAAACGATTAATTAACAGCCTCCATGTCTAAACTACTTAAATCAGTAAATTAATAAATTCTGTTTAAAATGATTTGGACCAACGAAGGTGGCCACTATCCTTTGTCTCTACGCCTACTCCGTCACCCCCCAAATCGGCCACCCCCTGCATGTGACGCAACAGCCTTTGCCTGTTTCTAGGCCAATGGTGGATCGCCACCTGTGCTTTGAGATTGGTGAATCGATAAGGTTGGTCGGATCGGACGGAGGTGTTTGGATGGATGCGGTGGGACCAGCGGGAGCGGATGTTGGGGCCCAGTAGGTTGTCCGAATAGAGGCCCGCACGTCTGCCTCCGAACTGCCACGTGGCACGGCCTTAAGTCGGACGTGGTACCGGCTGGGGCGGCCATTCTTCGCAGATAAGCCCTCGGCTACCACCGAAATTGTATTTTTTATTCTCGGAAACACCAAAATTTACCTTTTGTTTTCTAGTGCAAGGCTAGAAATAAACCGAATTTGAATTAAGCTAGCGACACTCAGTCTAATTCATCTGATAGTAAAAACTTAGCTCAATTTATATAAACACATTTGATTAGTTCCAAGTTTTTAGGTTACTTTCAATGGATATGGTAATGATACATCACTCGTGGATTTCATGGTATGGTGGAAAAAAAAACTTATTTCAAACTACATTAAGATTGATTTCATATACTATAATTTTCAATATTAAAGTTGGGCTTTAGATCAACTAATTTTAATAGCCATATCGATATCAAATAATTGATAAGTTTCAATCTTTTTTTTCCAACATGTATCTATTCCTACATAAATTGCAAACGCTAATATTTATGAAACCTTTCCCATAACAATATGTTGAAAAATCACTTGCTTTCTTTTTTGTCTCAAAAAAAAAAAGAAAACAGTAAATTTAATTCATTGCTAGGACAAATTGTAAGACAAACATTAAGTGCAATTCCTTACAAAGAATATATATTAGTGGTTGAGAAAAAGAGGCCTACAACAAATAAGTTGATTTCTATCACCCTCATAATTATGGAATGGGAGTAGAAATAGAGTACATTTAAGATAAACCCACTCCCCATAAATAATAATCAAATGGATTAAAATATCACTAGTTTTTAGTTGTTATGCTCACTAGAATTTTATCTCATGATGCATCATTTCTCATACAACACATACCAAATATTATTTTTTTTCAATAAATAAATAAATAAATAAAATTTGAGAAAAAGATAGAAGAGCATGAGATGCAGCTGTATAGGTGTTTTGAGCTACCTCCATCTATCTAGCTCAAATTTTGTAAAATGAGATCTTATGCATATCATTTATACATCGGAAATTACTTGTATACGTAGAAAACTTGCATGTTTTTTTGTTTATTTTATATAGATCACATTTACTCATAAAATTTTATATAATTCTATAATACACATTCCTCTATATCCTCTATTTTTATAGGATTTTTAAAAATTTGAAGACACACATAATCATGATGTGTAATATTTACTATGTTTAGCATTGAATTTGCGTGCTATCAATATCGACGATGTAGCATTCTTTCTTATCATGATTTATAATGTTAACCTCCATTTAGAGTATAGGAATTTCATAAAACGACGTTTTAAACGTGCCTTCAAATTCCCAATGCACCAAAACACCAAACTGGCCACTCCAAAAAAAAAAAAAAAAACAGAGGGCCCCACGTGGGAGGCTGTGTGAGAAAAAAGATCTCACCTCCAAGGGCACATCTGACATTTCAATCTCCCACGGGTCAATAAGAGATAAAAAGGCACAAAAGTCAGCTACGGTAATATTTTAGTTACTTTTAAGACGTTACTTACGACCCAGAAAAAGGAAATAAAAAATAAAAAATAAAAAAAGGAAATAGAAATCGAGAGGGAAGCAAGCAACAACCAAAAAGAGACGACGAAGCGAAAGAGGAAGAGGAGAGGAGAGAGAGGGGGCGCGTGAGGGAAGAGAGAGAGAGAGAGAGAAATAAATTAAAAAAAACGCAACAAACAGCAACAAAAATAGGAGTAGCCGAAGGAGGAGGAAGGGGAGGCGAGAGGCAGGAGAGCGGAAGGGGAGGGAGCAGAAAAAATAAAACTAAAACTAAAAATAAAAGTAAATAGGAGGAGGGAGAGAGGTGTTTGCGCCTTGCGAATCGCGTCGGAATTCCGGCGAATCGGCGGGATCCGGCCGGGATCTGGGCGGCGGATGAGGAGACGGCACCATGAAATGGTCGACATTGCTCAGTAAGGTCGTCTTCGCCGGCTTGCCGCCGCAGCAGCAGCATCCACCGCCGCCGCCGCCGCCTCCGCAGCAGCGGCACCACCACGCCGACCACGCGCCGCAGCCCGGTGGCGGCGCTGAGGCCGGAGTAGGAGGTGGCCTCTTCGAGGAGGCGTCAGACGCGGCGTCGGGGGGCTCGCCCTCAGCCGCCGCCGCCACCCCTGTCAGGTGGGCCCTACGCCAAGTCAAACAAAGTATAGTTTGCGCGATTGGGGAAGTAAGATATGCTTTTGTTGATGCGATCCTTTAGCTCGGTGTTGACATGAGGGGAAGTTGTGATCGGGTTCGGTCTGCGGGGAGTTTGATCTTAAGATAGACTAAGGAGAGCTGTTTTTTTTTTTCTGTGCGATTCTTCGTTTGCAGATTTGGTGCTTAGATGTGGAATTGGTGTTAGATTAACATTTTGACCGGGCCAATCTATACATCTGAATGCCTTCATGTGCTGAAGCTTTCAATAAAGCTGCAAATGTGTTTTTGCTTGTGTGTGTGTGTGTTTTGTGTGGAGAAATAGTGTCCAACAAGCTAAGTGGCCACTTTGTGGATGTGTCCGATGATTCTGTAGTTTTGGGTTTTGCTGCGCATGTGTGTATTTTGTTAGAATAACAAAGCTGCAATTTTATGTATGTTCTCAAGTAGAGAAACATGAGTGTTTGGTAGCTGTAGTTACGTACATTGGATAAATTTGGGCATCTCCATTTGTCAGTTTATGTGTCCATTGATGATGTAGTAGGATTAAGAAGGCGCGCTATTTTTCTAAGGTGTCGTTAGGTTTAATAGAATATTAGAATTTGTGCTATGTTGCCCATATCAGGTTACTCACTAAATTTGAATGTCTTGCTAGGCTTATGCTTGTGTTGCCATTGAAAAAGGAGTTGGAATGATTTAATTTGTGCGCATATGATCATGCTGTAGTGTTAGATCATTGCTGAATTTCAAATTCCATTACGATAAACCTCAATTCTGTGCATGTCACTATTTTCTGTGACAAAATGCAAATGATCACATATGTTGATGCTATTATATTGATAAGCAAAAAGAATGGGTAACATTCTCTGTGATGTCTTCTACTGCCTGGTTTAGTTATAATTGACTAAACTCTGTTGATGTAGCTTGCTACCGAAATCATTCTGCTTAGATATGATTTGTAAATCAGCAATTATCTAGTATATTTCTGACTTCTAGGTCTTGTTTCATTCATGGATGCAGGTTTTTTTGCGCTGAAAATGCAGAATCTTGATTGCTGAGTTGTTTTTTTACCATTGCATTGATTTTTTTGGTGACATTGCCACTCCAGTGTTTAATGTTGTCACACATCATTAACCTGTCCAGAAAGAACAATGGCTTGCAGCAATGATGAGCCTGTGATGCTTTCTCATCCCTTATCTGAATTACCTCTACATGAACTGTTGCCTGTTGGTATAGGGATAAATACCCATGCGTGTGAATCAAGATGTGTTGTAAGCTAAATTGGCCTTCCTGAAGGTCATAGCTCTGATATGGGAGTTATCTCTTTTCTTGTTTATTCTCCCTTCAAGCTTTGTATGCTAATTCATGTATGGACATGTTTGGTCCTAGCAGCAGAAGCTCTGTTGGATTGTATGTGCATCATATGGTTCCCATGAATGCATTGTGCCATCCAACAATAAAAGTAATCACTGAGGTTCTTGATAGAATCTTGCTTTGGAATTTGGTTTTGCTGTTTAAGTCAAGGATGACATTCTGCTGAAACAATTTAATGCTATATCCTGAGGTACACTTTAATATTCTTCCTCTGATCATTGCAGAGGGAAACATGAATTGGAATCGGACTTCAAGAGGTTCTGGGAAGAATTCCGCTCTTCCAGCTCTGAAAAGGTTTCATAGTGGTTGTTTCATTTTTTACTGTAAACTAACAACACTTTGCCACATAGTGTTATGCTTATGTTTTGTTTTTTCCTGTGCAGGAGAAAGAAAGAGCCTTAAATTTGGCAGTAGATGTCTTCTGTAGTCTAGTGAAGCTGCAGGCTAGTGTAGCTCAATTAGTTACAAAGTATGACTCTTTGTTCTTCCATAATTATAGTTGCCGTATTTATTTTTGAAACAGTTAGTTTTATGGTTTCATTGCATTACTTGTGATTATGGGGACTAGTTTTTAGTGAACTTCTGTCAGTTTCCTATGTGAGAAATCTTAATCCTGGCCTGGCTTAATTAATTCTTCAAATTGCTACAGGTTAGTAGAAGCACATGTTTTTTCTTTTGTTATTGGAAGAGCTTTTGTTACTGATGTGGAGAAACTGAGAATCCACAGCAAAGGAAGATCTTTGCGTGTTGCTGATGTTATTGGTTTCTTTTCAGAGGTCACAGAGGTTTGTCCTTACAATGTTCATGTGATGCAATTTCCAAACTTAGCACACTCTTGAAACTCTTTATCCTTGCGTAGGTTGGTATTTGTCCAGGTTCAAATCTATTATATGCAGTTGGAGTTCTGGTGACAGAGGTTTGTCCAGTTGCTCTTATATACTTAGTTGGTACCTCACTGATATGTGTTTTTTCGATCTAACATTAAACATGAAACACTTTTGGCAAAAAGTTCGGAGAGTTTCATGTATCTCATGTTTAATTTAATGGTTACAGCCTATTGATAAGCAGCCTCTGTTGGACTCCGGTATTTTGTGCTGCCTTATATGTATCCTCAATTCCCTATTGAGTCCTGATGAATCCTCTCAAAAGTACGCTCCTGTTGGCCGAGAAGGATCGACAGCAAGTGAGATTCGGGGCCCTATGCAATCACGGCAACTCGAGGTAATGTTATTCTTATTTGCTCATAGAAAAGAGGATTTTTAATGCAAGATTATAGTTGCTGATGTATCTTATTAATAAATTGTAGCATGTTGAAATTTTATTGATTACTCTCCAATTATTGCATTCTGCAGTATCCATCTGCACTTTAGAAGGCTTTCTTTTATCATCAAATATGTTCTATGTAGATCCAGTCCCTGTTTCTTACCTCCCCTTTTCATGGTTAATTTGGGTTTTGACTTCTCTTGGTTATGTTCTATATAGATTGAGGGAAGCATAGTACACATAATGAAGGCATTAGCAAGTCATCCTTCTGCTGCACCAAGTTTAATTGAAGATGATGCTCTACAGCTTCTTTTCCACATGGTCGCAAATGGTTCCCTGGTTGTGTTTTCTCAGTTCAGGGATGGCCTTGTTCCTCTTCACACCATTCAACTTCATCGCCATGCTATGCAGGTAACATGATATGGTGTCATGCTATTTGTGCATACGTAACCATGCTCCTCTCACATCACAAGCTGCTTAATTATTTATTTTATAACCATATAGGTTCTTGGTCTCCTTCTTGCAAATGACAATGGAACTTCTGCAAAATATATAAGGAAGCACCATTTGGTATGTTCTTTATTTCATCTTTATTGTGGCCAGGAATATTATTTTAGTTTTGTTGTGGGCAGTCTCTTATCCTTAGTAGTTAATATGATTCCTTGATACCAAACACCACATAACAAATGGATCCTTAGTTCTTTGATCTTGATGTGACGCTATGTATGCCTAGCAACACCCGGCTGTGTTTAGTGACCTTTCTGGGAAAATGATAAAAACTTGAAGACAAGATCAAACTCTATTGAAACATCTAAAGTATTCCATGTAGGTAGTTATTGTTTTGTGCTGGAAGATATATTCTTTTGCTGATGTTGCTAATCTTTCTTATTAACACTTTATTGATTGCACACTTTAGATTAAAGTGCTTCTTATGGCTGTGAAAGATTTCGATCCTCAGAAAGGTGACGCTGCTTACACCATGGGCATTGTGGATTTGTTACTGGAATGTGTTGAAATGTCTTACAGGCCTGGTACATATCACTAGATTTCTGCCATTCAGATGTGTTTCTTTTCAGTAGAGATGGTTCAGTTAAAAATTTCAATTCTTAGGCATTAATAGCTAACAACTTCTCTTGTTTTGTGCTAATATTTTGGTATTTGGTTGATTTGCAGAGGCCGGATCCATAAGGCTCAGGGAAGACATACATAATGCTCATGGTCACCAGTTTCTTGTTCAGTTTGCCCTGACACTATGTAGCTTACATAAAAACCAGACTCTCCAATCCTCATCAAAGTTAGCATCTGAAGAGGATGAATCGAGTCCTTCCCATAAGTTGGAACAAGATACAGCCCCATGTGACCTTTCACCTCAGCTGTTCAGGTTGCTTGATGTTCTTGTAACTTTGTCGCAAACTGGACCTTCTGAAAATTCTGGTGGTAAAGGTTTGAAATCTTCTCATGGGAAGGGAGCAGGCCACAACAGAAGCCGTACTCCATCCACTGACAAATTTGCAGATGAGGTTTTGGAAAACAGCAGCCCCAAGGTAAAGGATCTGGAAGCCATTCAGATGCTACAGGACATATTTCTGAAAGCGGACAACTTGGAGGTGCAAGCTGAAGTTCTGAACAGAATGTTCAAGATTTTCTCAAGCCATCTTGAGAACTACAAGATGTGTCAACAACTGCGCACTGTGCCTCTTTTTATCCTAAACATGGGTGGTTTCCCTGCATCACTTCAAGAAGTCATCTTAAAAATTCTAGAGTATGCTGTCACTGTTGTAAACTGCATCCCGGAGCAGGAACTGTTGTCACTCTGTTGCTTATTGCAGCAACCAATTTCTACCAGTCTTAAGCATACAATCCTTTCTTTCTTTGTAAAGCTCCTTTCCTTTGATCAGCAGTACAAGAAAGTTCTCAGGGAGGTTGGTGTTCTGGAGGTGTTATTAGATGACCTGAAGCAAAACAAGCTTTTCTCTGGAGATGAGCTGCAAAACAAGGTCTCCAACTCTCCAGAGAGGAAGTCCAGTGCAAGTAATTTTCAGAAAACTGTGGACAACAAAGACGCGATTCTTTCTTCCCCCAAGTTAATGAGCTCCAGGTCTGCAAAATTTCCCATGTTTGAAGATGAAGGGACAATTACTGTTGCTTGGGATTGCCTTTTTTATCTGCTGAAGAGAGCTGAACCGAACCAGCAATCCTTCCGATCTTCCAATGGTGTCAGCATCATTCTTCCTTTTTTGGTATCTGAAAGTCACCGATCTGGGGTACTAAGGCTGTTGTCATGCCTGATAATTGAAGATTCTCTTCAGGTTAGTGGTATACCTCACTTCCATATGCAAACAAACCAATATTTTTCATATGGAATCAATTTAGTTCAACCATTTTGAGTCTATGATTGATGTCTATATCTGGATGTCTGTGCTTTTACGTGTGTGCTCAATCAAGCTTAGAGCTATCTTACATAAGATTGTCTCAGAATCTGGGATTGACCATACCCAAAATCACAAAATTGTGACATCAGAGTTTAATCTCAATAATCCAAATTCCAACAAGAGTTGGATACCCTCTTTGTGACAAATTTGGGGCAAACGAAATTCTTCAAAGATACATAACAATATCATCTCTGTCCTCTCATGATACTGGCAGGTTAAAGAACAAACAAAGGTGAAGGATGTGTTTTTGACCATGCATTGCATCGAAATGAAACTATGATACTTTTTTCCTGATGTCAATTAGTATTTTCTTTGTCAAATGACACAAATATATTCTAGATGCAAATTTCAAAATGCTCTTTTTGTGCATATGCATTTCAACATCTGCTTTCAGCTTTTTTTAAGTTGCACAATTATGCAACACTTATATCAAAATTTTCATATGAAAAGTTAAAATGCAGTTCTCTTCCATTTTGGTAAGATTTTTTTTTTTCTAGATTCTAAAGATGAAAAGCTTCTCTTTTGAAAACAAAAAATATACACTTGTAGTAAATCCCTTTCTGAATAAATAAGCAAAAAGGTGCAATATAAATTTACAAGAGTAAAGAGTACCCTAATGTTCATATGGAATATTATTGTCCTATGCTTGCCACGGTTCTAGTCATGATAAATGAATGTTAGCAGCACACTGAGTGCTGTGACTTCTATTTAGCATATGAAAACCTTGCTCTTTTCAGGTTCATCCAGAAGAACTAGGATCACTGATTGAAATTCTCAAGAGCGGAATGGTATCAAGGTCTTCCGGGTCTCAATCCAAACTTGACAATGATGCAAAGTGTGATGCATTTGGTGCTTTATGGCGTATTCTTGGGGCAAACAGTTCGGCACAAAGAATATTTGGAGAAGCCACTGGTTTTTCTCTGCTATTAACAACACTGCATAGTTTCCAGAATGACAGTGGAAATGAACAGACTGAATCATCTTTGCTCACTCACATGAAGATTTTTGGTTTTCTAATGCGATCTATGACAGCTGCTGTGTGCAACAATGCTGTTAATAGGATAAGGCTGCACACCATCATGTCATCTCACACCTTCTATGATCTTCTTTGTGAATCTGGGTTGCTTTGTGTGGATTGTGAAAAGCAAGTTATCTTGCTTTTGCTTGAGCTTGCACTTGAGATCGTTCTTCCTCCCACCAGTAACTTGCAGGTTGAGAGTATTTCATCTGAAAACTCAGAGGATGAGTCTGGTTTCTTGTCTGCAACCTCGTTTGGATTGTCTAGGCTTGATAAGGAGCGGGTGTATAATGCTAGTGCAGTTGTTGTATTGATCCGTTCCTTACTAATATTTACTCCTAAAGTTCAACTTGAGTTGCTGAGGTTCATTGAGAAGCTAGCAAATGCTGGCCCCTTCAATCAGGAGAATTTAACTTCTGTTGGTATGGGCAAAAGTTGTTCTTGTTACCTCTTTGCTTCTGTTGACAAAAGTGCCTTATGTTTTCATGCCTTATTTGTTGTACAGGATGTGTTGGTCTTCTGCTCGAGACAATCAATCCATTTTTGGAGGGTTCCTCTCCTATTCTTAATCATGCTCTGAGGATTGTTGAGGTGCTAGGTGCTTATAGGTTAGTAACATTCCATGACATTCCATTGCTAATCTCCCTCATGGTGATATTGCCCTTATATTTTGTGGTGCGTGTCATGCTTTTGTTATTAGGTTGTCTTCTTCTGAACTAAGGTTGCTTGTGAGGTATATTCTTCAGCTGAAAGTGAAGTGCTCAGGTCATCTATTTGTTAATATGATGGACAGCTTAATTCAAATGGAAGATGTCAGGCTAGGAAACGTATCTCTAGCTCCTTTTATTGATATGGACATGAGCAAAGCTGGCAATGCATCCATTCAGGTTTCATTAGGAGAAAGGACATGGCCGCCTGTTTCTGGATACTCTTTTGTTTGTTGGTTCCAAGTTGAAAACTTCTTTAGAAGCCAGTCCAAGGATGCAGAAAAATCATCAAAAGGGGCTTATGGTAAAAGGAATGGGCAAGTTCTGCGCATCTTTTCTGTAGGTGCAGTGGATGATGGCAACACCTTGTATGCTGAACTTTATCTCCAAGACAATGGTGTTTTCACTGTAGCAACAAGCAATTCAAGTTCATTGTCTTTTCCTGGAATCGAAATGGAAGAAGGAAAGTGGCATCACCTTGCAGTTGTTCATAGTAAGCCTAATGCATTAGCGGGCCTTTTTCAAGCAAGTGTGGCTAACCTTTATATTGACGGAAAGCTAAGGCACACTGGCAAGCTTGGATACTCACCATCCCCGTTTGGTAAATCTTTGCAAGTGACACTTGGCGCACCTGCTATTCATGGCAAAGTTTCTGAGCTGTCATGGCGGCTCCGCTGTTGTTATCTTTTTGAGGAGGTCTTGACACCAGGGAGCATTTGCTTCATGTACATTCTTGGACAAGGGTACAGGGGATTGTTCCAGGACACTGATCTTCTGAGATTTGTCCCAAACCGGGCATGTGGAGGGGAGGTAATGGCAATCCTCGATTCATTAGAAGTGGAAGTTCCTGCACCTTCTAGCAGCCAGCGCACTGATAGTTCAATGAAACAAGGGAACTCTAGACTTGAAAGTGGTGGAATTGTATGGGATATGGAAAGGCTGAGAAATCTCTCATCACAGTTGTCCGGGAGGAAGCTCATATTTGCGTTTGATGGAACATCATCAGATGCTTTTCGAGCATCTGGGACTCTGTCCTTATTGAACCTTGTCGATCCAACTTCAGCTGCTGCATCCCCTATAGGAGGTGTGTAGTCTTCTTCCATATTTAATTTACATTTTCTATCCTGAGTTGGAATATGGCAAGGTTTAATTTATTCTTCATATTGTCAGGTATACCACGGTATGGTCGTCTAAGTGGTGATGTTTATGTGTGTAATCAGTGCACAATTGGTGACACTGTTCAAACAGTTGGTGGGATGTCTGTTGTGCTTGCTCTGGTTGAAGCTGCTGAGACTAGAGATATGCTGCATATGGCACTGGAGTTGCTTGCATTATCACTTCAGCAGAGCCATCAAAATGTAAAGGACATGCAGTCCTTAAGAGGCTACCATCTTCTTGCACTTTTTCTGCATCGGAGAATGTCACTATTTGATATGCAATCTCTTGATATCTTCTTCCGAATTGCTGCCTGTGAGGCTTCCTTTCCTGAGCCGCAGAGATCAAATGTAAAACGAACAGCGAGCTATGCTTCTGGAATCTCCCCAGAGGCCAGTCTTGATGATCTTACCTTACCCAAGTTCTCTGATGATGCATCTTCTGTTGGATCACATGGAGATCTGGATGACTTCTCTGCTCAAAAGGATTCATTTAGCCATCTTTCCGAGCTTGAGAACACTGGCTTAGCAGGGGAAACTTCTGAGTTCATAGTCTTGTCAAATGCTGATATGGTTGAACATGTTCTCTTGGACTGGACTGTATGGGTGACCGCTCCTATCTCAGTACAAATAACTCTACTTGGATTTCTTGAGAGGATGGTTTCAATGCACTGGTTTAGGAATCACAACCTCACAATATTGCGTCGAATTAATCTTGTGCAGCATCTTCTAGTTACTTTACAACGTGGTGATGTTGAAATTCCTGTTCTGGAGAAGCTAGTTGTGTTGCTTGGAGTCATTTTGGAAGATGGTTTTCTAGCTTCCGAGTTGGAACTTGTTGTGAGATTCATAATTATGACATTCGATCCTCCAGAACTCACACCACGCCGTCAGATTGTCCGGGAAGGTATGGGAAAACATGTCATTGTGAGAAACATGTTACTGGAAATGCTTATTGATCTACAAGTAACCATAAATGCTGACGAGTTGCTTGAGCAATGGCATAAGGTTGTTTCATCCAGATTGGTCACATATTTCCTTGATGAAGCTGTACACCCGACAAGTATGAGATGGATCATGACTCTCTTAGGAGTGTGTCTTACATCATCTACTACGTTTGCTTTGAAGTTCCGTACAAGTGGAGGTTTCCAAGGGCTGAATCGTGTGCTTCCAAGCTTCTATGATTCTCCTGAAATATATTATATATTGTTCTGTTTGATTTTTGGGAAGTCTGTTTATCCTCGAGTGCCAGAGGTCCGCATGCTTGATTTTCATGCTCTTATGCCTAGTGATGGAAATTATGGCGAATTGAAGTTTGTGGATTTATTAGAAACTGTCGTTGCAATGGCAAAAGCAACGTTTGACTCAATGATCATGAAATCAATGCTTGCACATCAGAACAACAATCTTTCACATCTTAATGGCACCTTAGTTGCAGATCTTGTTGGAGCAACATCAGACATAGGAGGAGATCTTCAAGGAGAAGCTCTGATGCACAAGACATATGCTGCAAGGTTTATGGGTGGTGAAGCAGCAGCACCTGCTGTTGCCACTTCAATATTGCGGTTTATGGTTGACTTGGCAAAGATGTGCCCACCTTTCTCTGCTGTTTGTAGGCGTCATGACTTCCTAGAGGGCTGCGTTGATCTATATTTCTCTTGTGTAAGGTTTGTATTGTGTGTGTTTATTGAGTTACTTGGTGCTCTATGGACGTCTATATTAACTTGTAATTTTGTATTATGCAGGGCTGATTGTGCCCTGAAGATGGTAAAAGATCTCACTACTGTGGCAACAGACGAGAAAAACATGCATGATGATGACAATGGAAGTTCAAAAGATACCTTTTCTAGTTTGCCGCAGGATCAGGAACAATCTGCCAAAACATTGAGTGTAGCAAGCTTTCCTCAGGAGCTGAAAAGTACTAGCTCAGAAGGTACTGGCGTGCAAAACTCTTTTGATGCTTCTGAGGGAAAAGCAGACAGTTGTTCCAATGAGCACTCCAGGTCTTTGAATGGAGAAGCAAACCAAATGTTTCACAATGCTGATGATCAAGGACAGATAGCAGCCCCCACTTCAAATGGAATTGCTGATACCCACCAACTAGCTGATTCACCCAGCTCAGCCTCTATTAATAATATAGGATCACCTGTTCTATCTGAGAGGTCAACTCACAGGGCAGCAAGTACCCCCACTGCATCTCCCATAGCTCCATTCACATCTTGGCCTGGTAGTGCAGGATCATACAGTGATGGTAGACACTTATCAGTCTCTCCATCCATGGTTTCAACTACTTCTGGGATTGACCTCGAGTCATCTCCTGATCTAAAGACACATGTGCAGGGATCGCCTGCAGTGAATACACTGTTCCCAATCAATTCCAAACTCTTGCTTGAGATTGATGATTTGGGTTATGGGGGTGGCCCTTGTTCTGCAGGAGCTACTGCTGTTCTTGATTTCATTGCTCAAATCCTTGCTGATATTATCTCAGAACAGCTTAAAGCGATTCTTTTTGTTGAGAGCATTTTGGAGTCGGTGCCTTTGTTTGTAGATATCGATTCTGCTTTGGTTTTTCAAGGCTTGTGCTTAAGCCGATTGATGAACTTCCTTGAAAGGAGACTCTTGCTCGATGATGAAGAGGATGGGAAGAAACTTGACAAGAACCGCTGGTCTGTAAATTTGGATCCTTTTTGCTGGATGATTGTCGATCGTGTATATATAGGTTGCTTTCCAACCCCACTTGGGGTACTGCGTACCTTGGAATTCCTGGTGTCCATGCTGCAGCTTGCTAACAAAGATGGCCGTGTTGAAGATGCAGCACCTTCAGGTAAAGGCATTTTGTCGATTGCTCGAGGAAGCAGGCAGCTTGATCCTTACATCCATGCAATACTGAAGAACACAAATCGAATGATAATGTATTGTTTCCTGCCAACATTCCTTAAAAATATGGGGGAGGATGACCTGCTTGCAAATCTGGCTTTTCTAACTGAAACCGGGAGAACCTTACCTCCCAAACCTTCGCAGGAAGACTATTCTGTTGATATTTGTAAAGTTCTGCAGCTACTTGTTGCCAACAAGAGACTGGTATTGTGCCCAAGCAATGTTGATACTGATCTAATGTGCTGTTTCTGCATAAATTTAATCACACTCCTTCGTGACAAGAGACTAACTGCGCAAAACTTGGCGGTGGATTTACTTAAATACTTGTTAGTGCATCGTCGCCAATCCCTAGAGGACCTCCTTGTTTGTAAGCCTAACCAGGGGCAGCAGCAAATGGATATCCTGCATGGAGGACTTGACAAACTATTGACCGGTAGTACATTGATGTTTTTTGAATGGCTCCTGAATTCTCAGCAAACGATCAGTAAAGTCTTGGACCACTGTGCTCTCATAATGTGGGTACAGTATATTACTGGATCAGCAAAGTTTCCTGGGGTGAGAATAAAAGGCATGGAAGTCCGACGTAAAAAAGAGATGGGTCGAAAATCACGGGAAAATGCAAAACTAGATTCAAGGCACTGGGAACAGATAAATGAGCGGAGGTACAATCTCGATTTAGTTCGGGATGTGATGTCGACTGAACTAAGGGCAATTCGCCAAGACAAATATGGATGGATACTACATGGAGAAAGTGAGTGGCAGAGTCAGCTCCAACAACTTGTACATGAAAGAGGTATATTTCCTGTGCGACAATTATCCACAGAACCTGCATGGCAGCTATGTGCTGTTGAAGGACCATATAGAATGCGGAAGAAACTTGAGCGTTCCAAGTTTAAGATAGATACTATTCAGAATGTTCTAACCAGCAACCTTGAGCAGGGTGATGTTAAGATGACCAAAGAACATGGGGGCATGTTAGCTGCATCTGGGTCAGATACTGGTTCAGACTTAAATCTTTTGACCTATGATACTGATCAAAAAGAACTTGATGCTGCTGATTTTGCATCTTTTAAAGATGATGAGGACATATTCAGAGGAGGAAGCACAAGGTCAGCTCCACTTGGCTGGAATGATGATAAAAGCAGTAATAATGAACGAAGTCTTCACTCTGCCATGGAATTTGGAGCTAAATCAAGTTCCTTCTCTTATCTCATGACAGATAGTATCCAAGGCAAATCTGAACTTGGTTCACCCAGACGAGCACCTTCGGTTAAAGTTACTGATGCAAGAACCACAGAGGATAAATCAGAAAGGGAGTTGCTCGACAATGGAGAATATCTTATCAGACCTTATCTGGAACCTTCTGAAAAGATAAGGCATAAGTACAACTGCGAACGGGTTGTAGGTCTTGACAAGCACGATGGAATATTTTTAATTGGAGAACTTTGCCTATACATCATTGAGAACTTCTACATTGATGATTCTAGTTGCATTTGCGAAAAGAGCAGTGAAGATGAGCTCTCTGTCATTGATCAAGCTTTAGGTGTGAAAAAGGATATAATGGGAAGCAGTGATTCTCAGCAAAAATCACCTTCGACATGGGGTACAACAACAAAGGTTTTGCTTGGTGGCAGAGCATGGGCATACGACGGTGGTGCTTGGGGTAAAGAGAAAGTTTACAGTACTGGCAACCTACCTCATCCGTGGCATATGTGGAAACTTGACAGTGTTCATGAGCTGCTAAAACGTGATTATCAGCTTCGCCCTGTTGCTATCGAGATTTTCAGCATGGATGGGTGTAATGAGCTTCTAGTTTTCCACAAAAAGGAGAGGGAAGAGGTCTTCAAAAATCTGATTGCCATGAACCTGCCAAGGAATAGCATGTTTGTATTCTTGATCATCTTCTAGTCTTTTGCATCTACCTGTAAATGAATTTACAATGTGCATTTGTTTAGTAAAGCACCTGACATCTCTTACTGCTTGAAATGAAAGAATTCCAAAACAATGAATTAGCAAATTGTACAATACATTTCAGATAAATTATATGAAAACCATAAAATACTGACACCATCCCATCCTCCAATAGACTTAGCATCAGGTTTTTTTTTTTCATTTTGTGTGTGTGTTTGCGGGGGGGGGGGGGGGGGGGGGGGGGGGGGGGGGGGGGGGGGTGTGGTAATGATCGGTGGGTTTGGTGGTGTAACTCTACCTTTGATAAAACATGCAATTGTGCATTTTATACTAGTCTATGCAAGTAGGTGAGATAAAACATGTCTCTTGCGAGGAAATCTAGGAATTAACTGGTCAGTCCCACCGGTTTCTCATCCTTGGTAGGCACATATTGTGTGTGCAAATTTAAATAGGTTCATAGATTATTAGACATGCATATTAGGATGCATTATATTTATGACGTTAAAATCTATGCCCTTTTGTTATACATGTGGAGTTTGCTAGTTGCTTTTCTTTTTTAACTTATGATATGTCAACCAGCATGGTATCTTTCATGGTTAATAGTTTCCTGGGTGATCAAAGGATTTCTTTTATCTTTAGCATTTTATGACCTATTTGAAGTCATATTATTCAGCATGTTACCTTTCATTAAGATGCTTAGTGACACAAACTTCTTAATATTAAATAAAACATGCCTCTCAACAGGTTGGACACAACCATATCAGCATCTTCAAAACAGGAGACTGGTGAGGGAAGCCGTCTTTTCAAAGCCTCAGCAAAATCATTCTCCAAAAGATGGCAGAATGGAGAAATTAGCAACTTCCAGTACCTCATGCATCTAAATACGCTTGCTGGTCGAGGATATAGTGACCTTACACAATACCCGGTATTTCCATGGGTTCTTGCAGATTATGACAGTGAAACTTTAGATCTGAGAAACCCAAAAACATTCCGTAGGCTTGACAAACCAATGGGTTGTCAAACAGAGGAAGGAGAAGATGAATTCCGTAAGAGGTTTGTTCATCTAACACCTATTGAAAAGCTTTTTTGTTCTTTGTTTTTAGTAAAAACTAATCTTTCATTTTGCTAAACCTATAAACATATAAAAATCTATCATACTTCATATATCATTTCTTGTTAGTCTTTTTTTTTTGGGTCCTTAGATATTTTATCCTTTCAGATATGATAGCTGGGATGATCCTGATGTACCAAAGTTCCATTATGGTTCTCATTATTCTAGTGCTGGGATTGTCCTTTTCTATCTTTTGCGGCTGCCTCCCTTTAGCATGGAAAACCAGAAATTGCAGGGTGGGCAGTTTGATCATGCAGATCGGTTATTTAACAGTGTGGGAGAGACATGGTTAAGTGCTGCTGGTAAGAGCAACACATCAGATGTAAAAGAACTAATTCCCGAGTTTTATTATTTGCCTGAGTTTTTGGAGAATCAATTTAATCTGGACTTGGGGGAGAAACAATCAGGGGAGAAGGTATACTTTGACAACAGTACACCTAATCGTCCATTGATCATAAAGCACAATTTTGTTGGAGTGAAACATTTAACTCTGTAAAATGATGCTTTCAGGTTGGTGATGTTGTTTTACCACCTTGGGCTAAAGGCAGCACGAGAGAATTCATTAGAAAACACCGTGAAGCTCTGGAGTCAGACTATGTGTCTGAGAATCTGCACCACTGGATCGATCTTATTTTTGGATATAAGCAGAGAGGAAAGGTTTGTACCATCTCAGGTTTCTGTTTCATTGCCAACTTGTCATTTGCCAGTAGTTTTCCAGTTGCCTTTGTAATAACACAACTATCTTGAATGTTGAAACTGGCATGGTATCTCTTATCGTAGATACATAAATTTGTTCTGTTTGACTCATGCAACATCTGCCATACTTTTTCTGTTCTTCTTTTGGGGTCTCTAGTGCCGTGCCCTGTGACTTGTTTAGTTGTTTGTGTTAATATCATGCAATCTTATTTACATTGAGTGTTTCTTATGGTTTTTTTTTTTATTTTTATCTTGCAGGCAGCCGAAGAAGCCGTCAATGTCTTCTATCACTACACTTATGAAGGCAATGTTGACATAGATGCTGTGTCAGATCCTACCATGAAGGCCTCAATACTAGCACAAATCAATCATTTTGGTCAGACTCCCAAACAGTTATTCCAAAAACCCCATCCACAGAGACGAACAGACAGAAAAGTCCCTCCTCATCCTCTACGTTACAGTGCCTATCTTACGCATCAAGAAATTCGCAAGGCATCGTCGTCAATCTCGCAGATTGTGACATACAATGACAAGATCCTAATTGCCGCAGCCAACAGTTTGCTCAAGCCAGTAACTTATACTGAGTACATGTCTTGGGGATTCCCTGACCGAAGCTTGAGAGTACTGACATATGATCAGGATAAACTTCTATCAACACACGAAAATCTTCATGGTGGCACTCAAATTCAGTGCACCGGAGTGAGCCATGATGGTAACATTCTCACCACAGGTGGTGATGACGGAGTGGTTGCAGTTTGGAGATTTGTCAAAGATGGCATCCGTCGTCTCCTGATAATGGAGAAGGCTTTGTGTGCTCACACTGCCAAGATAACATGCATCTGTGTCAGCCAGCCTTACTCGCTAATTGTGTCAGGCTCTGATGACTGTACTGTGATCTTGTGGGACCTGACAAGCTTGCTCTTTGTGAAGCAACTGCCGAAGTTCCCTGCATCAGTGTCAGCTGTACATGTGAACAACCTCACTGGTGAGATTCTCACCGGTGCTGGAGTTCTCTTTGCAGTTTGGAGCATCAATGGTGACTGCCTTGCCGTGGTCAACACCTCTCAGCTTCCTTCTGATCTCATCTTGTCCGTGGCATGCACTACACATTCAGATTGGCAGGAGACAAACTGGTATGTGACTGGCCACCAGAGTGGCGCTGTGAAGGTATGGAAGATGGTCCACTGCACGTCTAATGAGGTAACAAACAGCAAAGGCAAATCGCCTGCAACCACCTTTGGAGTGCTCGGTCTGAATGGCCAGGCACTAGAGTACAGGCTCCTTCTTCAGAAGGTGCTGAAGTCACACAAACACCCAGTTACAGCGCTCTGTCTCACACCCGACCTAAAGCAGCTACTCAGCGGGGATGCCAGTGGTCACTTGTTGTCTTGGACACTGAAAGATGACAGCTTTAAGGGTTCATAACGATGGAGGAAAGACATGATTCGTTGACATATACAAAAGACGGTGATTAAATTATATCTTGGAGACTGACGGATGTCTGCTTGTATCGACAAAATAGCTTGGTGCTGGCCTTGAGCGAGCAGAAACATGTGAGGAGGGTTTTCCTTGATGACCAACCAGGACATTCAACAACTCATGAGAAACTTAATACGATAGGACGAACACGCGTCGGAATGATGAAGCGGATGTGGCAATCCAGGCATCGCGGCGCTGATGTTATAATTTTATTATACGGTGAATTATGAGCTGGTTCTACCTTTTTCTTCCCCTTTTTTTTTCAGGAGAAAGGATTCATGGGGGGTAGCTACCAGTGCTTGTAAAGTTTGTATAGGGTGGGGAGTGGGGGGTGATGGTTAACGTGGACGTTGATGATGGTGTATTTGCCAATGTCTTGTTTAGGGATATAACGAAAGGGTTGTTAGGTTTCCTTGTTTTTTTTTTCTTCCCAGGAAAGTGGTGTTGTTCATTCTTTGACTGGGTGTAATTTGAGCACCCTCACTTAAGTTCATTTGCACATACATGCAAGAGATTTTGTTGGGACAAACTGCGTTTGAGTCAGCTCATTTGGAACTCATGTTTCTGTGGTTTTCGGCTAGCTATGCTTAGAAAGCCCGAAATCATCTGGCATGTTAAGCCAGTTGTCAGGTGTGGGCTCTCTGCATATGTGTCACCTTTAGTGTTGTCAATTGGGTCGGGCCGTTGTCGGGTTGGTCCGAAGCACAATATTTTAACCCGGCACACGGCCCGGTACGGCATGGCAAGAAAATGGCATGGCAAGAAAATGGGTCATGTTGACCCAACACAGGTTACCGGGCCGTGTCGGGCCTCAAATTTGGCCCATGAGCGGCACGACACGACACGCTAAATCACCGGTTGGCCCGGCACGGTACGACACGGAGAGGCCTATTAGCACGCGGGCCGGCTTGGCACGCGGCACGCGGGAGAGAGCAAGAGCGCGCGGGAGTGTGCAACAACGGGAGCGGGACGCGACTTGGACGCAAGACGCGAGGCGACACGCGGCAGCCGGGTGCTGGTGCGGGCGCGTGAAGCGAGGAACGGGCGGATTTTTTTGGAGTTTGAATCAACGGCCTGAATTTTGACACGTGGACGCGATGAACAGTCAGATCATGCACGCGAGCAATGGTCTGATTTGCATTCAAACACACGTGTACGGTTCGATTTGCATTCAAATGGACGGTGAACGGTTGGATTTATAAAATAAAAAAATTTTAACAGTTAGATTTTCAAACGGTCGGATTTTTGGCTATAAATACCCTCAAACACACACAAAAATTTACAACTCATTCTAATCTCTCACATTTCACTCAAATTTCTCACTCTCTATTAAATACTCTCATTCTTACAATTTACTCAGCTGTTTTTTATTTTTAAAAAAACTATTTTCTGCTTTTAAAATTTTTGATTTGCTCCCTAAAAATCATATTTGCTCGAAAAAAATAATTTTATCCTCTAAAATTGTGTTTCCTTTAAAAGGTATTTTTGCGCTCTACAATCATTTTTTTCTCTTTTGAGAAAATATTTTTGCTACTGTATGGATTTCAACACTATTAATTTCGAGAATTTCAGTTCAGAGGAAAATAATACTGAGAATTTTGGTACCGTTGAGGGGACTGTTGAATCTAATCCAATGTCATCTCCTCCTACGGCGGGCTCTGCTTCTACGTCATCAATGACACAACCTCAATACGGAGCAAAAGAGCAAAAAAGTTGGAATGTTGGCAATATTTTGATCCATTCGAGTCTGTCAATCCGAGTGGAAAAAAGATACAAACTACTACTTGTAAATATTGCAAAAAAACCTTATCAGCTGCACCTGTAGCTGGGACCGGACTGTTTGATTAATTTTTGTAATAAAAATTCATTAGAAAAGTCCCATATGGCCAAATGGGCTAAAATAAAATATATATACTTGGGCTGTAAAAAAAATGATTGATAAAAACCAGGACAAAAATTCCACTGGTAAAAAAAAAGTCAAAACTGGATTGGTCAACACTGGTCAACACCTGGTCAAACCTGGTCAACAACATGGCCAAACTGACATGTAGTTCAAGTTCGAGTTGGATTTATGTCTAGTTTAAATAACAAAAGTATATTACCTTTTCAAATTAAAAAAGGATAATCTTTCTCTTTATCCTTTCGTAACAAAGTATATTTTTTATTCAAATTCAAAAAGGAGATAATTCCACCCTTTATTTTTTTGTTTATTTAAATAACAAAGTATATTTCCTATTCGAATTCAAAATTCCCTAAAAATCTCTGGTTGTTGGATGGTTGTAACCAACCTGGAGCCTCCATAGGCAAGAAATGCAATGAAGATAGTTTCTAATCAGACGGTCTGATTGATCTTAAATTTTGATGAACAATCGAGGATTTGTCCAGAGACTATTCCTTCAAGTTTTAAGCCTATCATAAGTCAGAAAAGCCCTCATCCAAGGAGCAGAATGAGAGCTAATGACTAATTGTGTGCAAAGATTCAAATCAAGTTGAAATCTTACCAAGCCCTTGATGGATATTCCAATGGGCTGTCTATCATGCAACATATTTTTCCTGAAGCTAAGGAAGTCAAAGATGTTATCACAAGTCATCCATCTATAATTTACATGTTGCTGGGTACTGATGAAGCAAAGGCAACATACTTTTTGTCCGTGACTGACGAAGCCGGACACCATTCATGCCGGGTACTAATGAGGCGAAGGCATCCATTTGTTCGCGACCGACGAAGTCGAACAACTCCCTGGCCGGGCACCGACGAGGTGAAGGTCACATCTTGTGATAACACCATAGACTGACAAGGCTATGGATTTGCATACTTGCATGCATGGGCATACGCATTGCATTTATTCATTCAAGAGCAAAGTAATTTTGAACCTTGAGGACGACGACCATCAACACAGCTTAATCAGAGGTTTTCTGTGGACTTGTTCTGCAGATGTAATTAACCAGGAGCTTTTCAAAAGACATGAGGAACCATGAACCATGCAATCTCTTGATGCCAAGATGTACTTTCCTTTGGTGCAATAAGAGATTGTAAATCCCAAAGGGACTTGTAACTTCTAATTCTTTTCAGAATTAATAAAGCACAGTGTTTCCTAAGATTGTGCATTCTCTACTCTTTTATCTGTATACTTATGTATACTGGCACGCCCGCACCATGAAAAAGGGGGCCAATTTCCCGGAAGAGAGATCTTCTCGGTGAAACACGGACATTTACTCCGTCATAGACAGACCTGCGCAAAAAAAACAACTACGTTCTCACGGTCAGCAAACACAGCTAAGTGTCGTTGCTGATGACACTGTAAGTACATGGAACTATGACCCTATGGTAGGTAGGAAAGAGCTCGTTAAATTTATATTTCTGAAGATTTGCCAATTAGGGTAGGTGAAAATGCAGCTTTTGAAAATATGATTCAAAGAGGATTTTGTCCTCAATTTTAAAAAGTAACTCGAAACACTATTAGAAGTGATATTTTACAATATTATGAAAAACATGTAGCAATAATAAAAGAAAATTTTTCAAAAGTAACATTTTCTTTTGCATTTACATCTGATATTTGGTCCGCCAACAATCAAAAAATAGATTATCTTAGCATAGTTACACATTATTTAGATAATAATTATACTTTAAATAAAAGAGTTATAAGTTTTAAATTAATAGATGTTGCACATACTGCAGAAGCTATCGCCGATTGTATATTAACTATAGTTAGTGAATATAAGTTAGAAAATCGTATTGTTTCTATTACTCTTGACAATACTTCAGCAAATACAAAGGCCATGGACATATTGACTTCAGCACTTCAGTCATATGTTGAAGGGTATGTTCTCCATCAAAGGTGCATATGTCACATCATCAATCTCATCGTTCAAGTAGGTATGAAACAAATGACCGCACCTTTAGATGTTATTCGCTCGGTCATTGTTTACATTACTTCCTCAAATGTACGTGTAGCTAAGTTTAAAAATTATTGTAAGGCCAATAATATGAGGCATTGAAAATTTTGTACCGATATGAAAGTAAGATGGAATTCCACTTATATCATGTTAAAGCAAGTATTACTATACAAACATCTTTTAACTTTATTTATTAATGTTCGATTAAATAGTGAGTTTTTTCTAACAATATTTGGTATATAGTAGAGAGATTTTATAAATTTTTAGAGTTATTTTATGATTCTACTAAAATATTGTCTGGTATTTATTATCCTATATCTTGTTTAGTTTTGTATCATATTTTCCATATTGTAAAATTATTTGAATCATATAGAGAAGACCCCGATTTTTCTGTTGTCGTACAAAAAATGGAACAAAAATTTTTTAAAATATTTCACAAGCATATCACATCTTTATTGTTTTGCTTGTATTTTAGATCCGAGACTAAAATTAATTGGTTTGCAATCTTCTTTGGAGCAATTAGGTGAAGCTTTAAATATTGATTATTCTGAAAGTTATTCACATGTTGTTGATGAAATTTTTCGAGTTTTTCGTTTATATGAATCTAAGTTTGTCAGTGGACACCGAAGACTAGTAGCACCGGCGTCGCAACAATTAGAGAATCGGAGGAAGACTAGCGGTATGTTATGGAATTCAATACGAGGAGGCGGCGGATCATCTTCGCAGAGTTCTAGCCAAGCTGAAACACCTTTAACACTACCACCTATGAGTTCATAAGCGGAGCCCAATCGATACCTCGACATTGATCATTCTGTGGATCCTGAGTTTGCAAATGATCATGATGACTCCAACAATGTTCTCTTATGGTGGAAGAACAATCAACGACGATATCCTGTGTTGTCTCAGTTGGCGCGGGGTGTCTTAGTTGTTTCAGTATCAACAGTTTCTTCTGAATATACTTTTAGTTTGACCAGAAGAATAGTTGAAGATAGAAGATCATTGTTAGTACCCGAGATAGTGGAGGCAATCACTTGTCTTAAAAACTGGGAAAACACTGCCACAAGAGAACAACATAATTTGGAGGACACCGAGTTCACTAGCGAGTTAGAATGGCTAAATATTTCGGAATAAGTTGTAGTTAGTTACTGCGCTCTTTTTTTCCTTACTAAGATTTTATCCCATTGGGTTTTACTTAGTAAAATTTTTAACGAGACAGTAATATTTTCATATAAGTAATAAAATTATTTCATATTTATTATTAAGTTCCTATGATTTTTCTATCATATTTACGAGTAAGGTCAAGGGCTCAACTCTCAAGGTGTCAAGCCGCCGGACGACACCCACCGACCCAACGATGGCTTTGATCATCAGATCATCCAACAGAGGTCGTCGTTGCTATCGATCTTGTTGTTGGACAAGTCAAGACTCAAGACTCAAGAACAATACCATATATGTTCCAATCTTGCTCTACATACGGTAAATTTGGAAGATATGACATTACTCTTCCTTTCTAAATTCTAATTGATATTGAGCGTGCTAGTAACACAATCGAAGGTACAATATTTCATATGATCATGTGTTTGCTAATGTGTACAAATGATATCTGGATATAGTATATACTGGAATTAACGCTTGCAATTATCTCACTTTTTTGGTTGAAATGTTGCTTGATAGTTCAACTGTTCAAGTCGGGCAAGCCACAAGCCGCAAGCCCTGCAGTCCTACACGGTTGCACTTCCTCAATTCCTCACTTCCTCCCCGCCGGCCTCCACAAGTCTGCACGACTGCACCTTAGCAGTCAGCACCACGGTGGCATGGCCGCATTTCGTCGTTTCCACGTTTAGCACGCCGCGTTGCCAGCGCCGGCTTGCCGCTACGCCCTCCTCTCGCGTGCTCGCGCCGCGCTGCCGCAGATCTCGGGCCTGGCGCCACCGTTTCCGCATTTAACACACCGTGCCGCCGCGCCGCCTCTTCGAGTCTTCGCCATGCCAACGAGCAGGCCACCGATTGCTGCTCCACGCCCCTTTGCACCGCAACGCCGCAGAACGTGCCGCGCCACTGGATCTGCTCCGCCTCCACTCTTCTCCGTCGCCGGCCTCGCCTCTTCGTGTCCTCTGCCTTTGCGACAATGATCTCTTCTTTGTTCTCAACGCCAACACTTGGAACGGGTCGTGCCTGTGTTGGCCTGGCACGCACTACGGCCCATGGGCTATCGTGCCATGCCGGGCCTCTCTGCCAAGCCAACGGGCCAAGCCGACATAGCCCGACAGACCGCGGGCTGCCCTGAGCACGGCATGGCATAAGCCATTGGCCCGACGGTCCCGTGCCGTGCCGAGGCCGGCACCAATTGACAACTCTAGTCACCTGGTCGTCCACAATTAGTTAGCAACTAGACTGCGGTGACAGGGGGCTACGTTAGCAATGCCCAGCTCTACGGCATTAGGCTGTCCCTCATGGTCTGGGTCGAAAATAAAGTGGTTAAAGGTTATTTATTTATTTATTATTATTATTAAAAATGAAAGAAATTCTATTTGAACTTCTGACTATGTTTTTAATCTAAATCTCAAAGATACGAACTTCTAGGATGTCCCGTCAGCAATAATACATATACGAATGAATCATCAGAATTATACTACATAATATACTAACAATTTATAAGTTTGCCCCTCTAGATTATTAGCTTTCAAATAATATAGTTGGTTTTTAGAATTTGACGAACTCCAAATAGTCTTAGAAACTGAAAACCACAACGAAATACCGAAAACACTTCAATTTTCCTTTCCTGAAATATAATATATAATATGTTGTTCTAGTAGTTCAAAATTGATGCTATATCAATCAGCTGGTAGCAAGTCAAGTCGTCAACCACCTAAAAACATCACAATTTGTCTCAACATAAAGGAAAAAAGATCCAAAAATACAGACCAAACCGACCAAAGGGCAAAATTGGAAACAAAAAACTCAATACTATAAGTTGACTCGTGGCCTATACTATCTTCTGTGTCAGAAAGAAAGAAAAGAGCACACGGAAATAGAGACCAAACAAACAGGCACAGAAAAAGGGGGGAGCTCGAATCGGACGGCGGAGAGATGCTGGCAGTGTTCGATCCGACGGTGGCCAAGTGCCCGGAGGGCCTCCGCACCCCGCCGGCCGCCGGAGGCGGCGGCGTGGCGGCCGCCGGCGGCGTGGGCGCGCTGATGAAGGGCTTCACCGAGGCCAACGACAGCTCCGTCACCGTCAGCCTGGGCCCCGCCGGCGCGCTCGCGTACTCGTCAGCCAACCCGAACCCCCTCCAACCCAGGTGCTGTTCTTGTGTTCTTGCTGAGTTGATGCTTAGTTTGTTCGGGTGCTTAATTATGGTGCGTCGGCCCAAGATTTGATGCTGCCATTGCTTCTTTGGGGTTGGAACACGTGGATATTTCTCTCTGGGGCGTGCTAAAGATGCGTGGTTGGTTCTTTTGTGTATGTTGCTTTCCTTGGCGTTTCTTGGTTTTTTGCTGTTATTTTTTGTTCGAGTTTGTTTGATCTTTTTCTTGGTAAGGCTGAAATGTATGATTAGTGATTAGATGTGAATTTAATATTTGTTTCTGAGGAGATCGTGTGCTGTGATCTCGAGTGTTTCTTGGATAGAGCTGTGATGTTTCTAGTGTGAAGGGATAGTTTGAGCTCTTCAAGCTGCTCAGATCTGCACGACAATGTATTATCCAGTGGTTCTTAAGTCATTTCTGATCAGTATACTTGATCAGAATCAAGACCTTGGTTATGGTAAGATTAGTTTGATGATAGCCAAGATCCTTTTAGAATCTCGAGTGTACAAGTCGATCGATTAATTTTAGGTGACTGTTTTGATGAAATATTATGCATCATTTGGTTGGATGGAAGCAATAGAAAGGTTCTTGGTTCATAATTGATGTTGTTGGAACTTTATTAGGGAATAGGGGATATTAATTTGTGCATATTATCAAGACTGGTTTCTGAAGTCGCGCATCTATTGGTTAAATCAGATGATCCTGTAATGAAATTTTGCTTGAGCAGATTACCTCCTAAGAAGCTCGTACTTCTGAAGGTTGTATAGTGAAATGTTAACATTTTGATGTGCTTCTTTGCACTATTGGAGTCATTGAGGGACAGATTCATAATCTACGCCTTGAAAGTTGGAATGGTTGGCTTTGCTATTCCGAGCCCGTCAATGCTATCAGAAATTAACAATCATGGCCAATGCAAAAAGATTTAACAATTATTGCGAGGGATTGAGGTCCTCAATTTGTCGCCTTCTTCCTATCAGATCAGCCATGTTCAGAACATCATGGGCTCTGACATTGTGCCACTTTCACTGCATGATAGAGGATCCTGATCCTTGAGTGGCATCGTCAAGTTGTGGTGTGCCTTGACTGAACCTCCTCTGTAGTCTGTAACTATATTGTATCTTGTCTTGTTCTATGTTTTACATCTGATGTTTTGAATATCCATATCTATAACTGTGGTCTATTTGTTCAATGCATAAACAAATAATGCTGAAATCTGGTTGCTGCTATCATAATTCATACCCATGTTCCTTGTTGACACAACTGGATTACATGCCAGCTTGATATTTGATAAGTATTTCTTGTTGACCTCTACAGGGATGATGGTGATTGGTGACTTTTTTTTATTAGGTGATAAGGCGGTGATGTGCCATATAGAGCAAATAAAATTGGTTGGATCAGTTGGAGTTGTCTTATTAATTTAAGTCAAAGGAACGTTTTGATAACATGCTTACTGGAATTTGAAACATGCTTAATGATTGTACTCAAAACGATTTTTCAGTTGAGTAGTATTTCAAATGACTGAATATAAGTTTAAAGCATGTACAAACTAAATAACCAAAACTCAAGTTTAATAACCTACTATTTGGCTGCTAAGATCCCGATTAGACTTAGCATCGATAAACTTTGATCATGCTCATTCAATTGTTTTTTTAGCCCGGAGAAAGATGCATTGCAACACCTAATTATGCTTGTCTTGCAGTACAACTGATCTTGAAATTATTTTCTGGTTGTTTGTGTCTGATTATTTGAAATATCTTTTCTCGTCTGACTCTTTGTCTTGTGCTCCACACCAGGTTGTTTGGTTCTGTCAATGACATATTTTGCTTGTTCCAAGGACACATTGAGAACATCGCTAACCTGAAGCAACACTACGGCCTGGGCAAGACAGCAAATGAGGTGACCATCCTGATTGAAGCCTACAGAACCCTCAGGGACAGAGGCCCTCTCCCAGCTAGTCAGGTCGTGAGAGATCTTAATGGAAAGTTCGCATTCATCCTGTATGACAGTTTGTCAAAATCCACTTTTGTTGCTGCTGTAAGTACATCTAACCATCTCTCTTCTTTGAGTGTGCACATGATATCATGCTGATCGTTATAATGGCGTGCTTACACTCAGGATGCTGATGGTAGTGTCCCCTTCTTCTGGGGCGTCGGTCCTGAAGACCATCTCGTATTCTCTGACAATGCTGAGCTTCTCAAGAAGGGCTGCGGGAACTCTTTCGCGCCGTTCCCCAAGGGTACAGTACAAGTAGATAATTTCTCTCCTCTTTACATGGCAAGCATGTAGCTAAATTCTGTTTCGCAACACCATCATCAGGTTGCTTCTACACAACATCTGGAGGACTGCAGAGCTTCGAGCACCCGCTGAACGAGATGAAGGCAGTACCAAGGGTTGACAGCCAGGGCCAAGTGTGCGGCTCTACCTTCAAGGTCGACAGTGAGGCCAAGAAAGACACTGGAATCCCCCGCGTCGGCAGCGCCGCTGATTGGTCCAACCACTTCTAGTTGAGTGATGAGAGGCTTTGTGATGATAGCTTACTAGCACACTACTTTTAAATGCATTTGGTCGAACGTTTGCCACTTAGAACTTGTTTTTGCACAAGCTGTGCGTATCTGATCTACTGGAGCTTTGCCATGTTTCAATAAAAGTTCAAAGACTCGTTTCCTCATTTTTGTTCCGCTTTCAGTTTTGCTTGTGTTTTGGTGCATTTACTTAACAGCAGTTGCGGCGCTTTCACTTGCTGTTGCTACCTTCATAATTCAATGTCTAATGCTTTGTATGTTGCCTCTTTTTTTTTAATTTGCATCAAATGTTTTGGTTCGCATATTATATATAAAAAAACACAAACAGACACTAAGAGTTGTTTTTTTTGTGTGTTTATTTGTGTTTTTTTTTCATGAGTCATGTTTTTTGTAATTTGCATCAAATGTTTTAATTTGTATGTTATAAAGAGAGGAAGCGAACACACAAATAAAACATATAAGTCACACTCGACTTCAACAGAATAAAGTGATGACTAATTTATTTGCACTTGAAATAGTTGCTCGTGTATCTACTGTCTTTATAGGATGGTTATGTATTTCTACTATATGAGAGACTTGATACGGGATTTCTAATCTTTACGGTATAGGATTGTTGAGGATAAATTATGGATCTGCATAATCTGACGAATCAATAGCGCCAACCACTATTAGAACAACGACCTGCGATAAATGAATTTGTCCAACCACACGATCTGATCCCGTCTACTCGACCACGCAAAGACAGACACACAGTTCCTGCAATCATCGAAGAAATCACAAGAACAATGGGGGCAATAATTCATAGAATTCTCAATTTCCAAGGGGGTAGCGACAACTCACACAAACCCTAAGAAACAAGAGTATGTATTCTGAATTATACGTGGTTTCCATTTGGTACGCACCATCTTACATTATATAGGACCAAAAGGTGGCCGACTAAGACTTGGAGTCGAGTATTACTTGGATTTGTCTCTTGTACAGATAATTTCACACATACCTAACATAATTGATTTGGACTCTGAGACAAAAGATATATGCTGGCTCTGATTCGACCACTTCTTTGATCCTCCTCTACGACCCCATCTCGACAACCACTCAGTCGTCGACCACGACCATGACGACCACTCCAATACCTTCGATTACTCCCTCGTCGTTCACAGCGGTGTCGTCGACCACGACCACTCCACTGACTATGGTCGACTTCAATCACTCCCCAAGTGACCACCTTGACAGTCGACGACCTCGGCTAGCAACTCCAGCAACCGTGAATATTATGACCTCGACCAACAACTCCAGCGACAATAAGCATTGGTGATTAACTTTTCTTTTCTACTCGGATTCCATGCGGATTTCTTGCACACGCTCCCCTTCTTTTCTTTGTTTCGGCTTTAGCTGCTCCTAGTTCTTCTTCTTGACTAAATCTGAGAACAAACAAAGTAATACTATTTGGTAGTATATTATTCATATTTAAATCAAGATGAAATTCAATGAGAAAAAGATCCACCTGATATTATAATTATTTAGTTTGATCTTGAGTTAATAGATCTTTATATGTCTCTTTGTACTTATCTTCAAGAATAAAAATTTTGATCATATAATATGAGAGAGATTGATGATATGTGAGTATTAAGGATGTCTCGATCAAGACTAGTGCACGTTTTAGACAGGAAAAGACACTTGGTTTGTTGTTCACAGATGGACCGAGGTTGGCATCGAATAAATTGACGCCAACGATGTTATGGTTGACTGCTTGCCCAGCCGAAAACAACCCAATTTAAACGACTCCCCGACTTCTCCTAGGCGTTTAACTTCAAGGACAGGCCAGCACCATCACTAAATTAAAAACCAGCAGGCTATTTTGATTTTTGGGGCCTGCTCCTCGAAATCTCGAAATGCCTAGATATAGTTTGGCCCCCTTAGGTTAAGTCCAGTACAAAAGTGTTTCACGATGTGTTTCAATAAAATATTTTTCAATATATTCTGTGTCACATGTGTGAAACACTACCTCAAATATCCCCCTACTCCAATACAAAGGCGCTTCGCGAGGCGCCTTCTCAAACGCATCCTTCTCCAATGCAAAGGCGTTTCGAGAGGCGCTTCGTGCGGGATCCGCATATATAATATGTATTAAGCATTATAATTACTAAAATGAAATTCGGATAATTCGAACACAACCAAATAAAACATAAAAATTGTAAATAACATTAAAAAATTCAAAAAAATTTTAAATTTTTTTATTTAATAAATGACACACATAGAAATAAACAAGACATATACTAATTAAAATTCGAATACATTTTAAACGAGACTCCGCACAAACTACTACATTTCGGTACCGTCGCCACTGAAATGTTGCCAAATGTGCTCAATCAGATCCCATTTCAGTTGCTGATGCGTTGGGTGAGTCCGGATTGCATCGTTTTGAGCTAGCATCTGTGCGAATATAGGCGGAGCACTCTCGTGGAGAGTAGGCGGTGTGACGGTAGATGTCCCTTGGCTATCGTACGACCCATCGGTCGGGTCATGAGAGTGTCGCTCATCCTCGATTATCATGTTGTGTAGGATGACACACGCTTTCATAATATTGGCAAGGGTTGACCGTCGCCAAAATTGACCGGGGCAGCGGACAATAGCAAATCGAGTTTGCAAAACCCCAAAAACTCGCTCCACATCTTTTCTTGCTCCTTCTTGGTGCTATGCGAACAACATGTGTTTCTCCGTTTGGGGCAAGGGAATGGTTTTTACGAAGACAGCCCATTCGGGGTAAATACCATCGGCTAAGTAGTACCCCATATTGTACTGTGTCCCATTAACAGAGTACTGAACAACAGGAGCTCGGCCGCGCAACACATCCGTGAAAAAGGGGGATTGGTTTAGCACGTTGATGTCGTTGTTGGATCCGACGACACCAAAGAAAGCATGCCATATTCACAGATCTTTAGACGCAACCGGTTCAAGTATTATTGTAGGGACTCCTTGATCACCGTGGGTGAATTGGCCCCTCCACGCAACTGGGCAATTGTACCATTCCCAGTGCATGCAATCGATGCTTTCCAGCATCCCTGGGAAACCTCCCTCCTCTCCTTGCCGGAGCAGACGCCGAAGGTCGTCGACAGTAGGTTGACGAAGATATTCCTCCGCGAACCGATCAATGATTCCTTTGAAGAAATGCTCCAGACACTCAATAGCCGTCGACTTTCCAATGCGTACATACTCATCAACGGCATCGGCGGGGGAGCCGTAGCACAACATGCACAATGCCGCTGTACACTTCTGCAAGGGAGATAGCCCCTTTCTAAGGAGGGCATCTCTCCTCTCATTGAAGTACGGGGACCACTCCCTAAGAGCTTCGACGATTCACAGAAAGAGGGGTTTCCCCATTCGAAACCGTCTGCAAAACAAGTACCCGGGGTAGACCGGAACGTCGGCGAAGTAGTCCGTGACTAGACAGCCATGACCGCCTTCGCGATCTCTATCGATGTACCTTCTGCTACCTCCTCGACGGTGGTGCGAGGTACCATCGTCTATGCTGGCTTCAAAGTCGTCAACAACGTGACGGTAGAGGGGTTGGACCGTCAACCCACTCTGGACAAACCCCGCCACGAACTCTTCGACTTGGTTGATGGTTTCATCCTCGCCACTACTTGTGCTTGAGTTAGAGGACTTTTTTTTGGACAAGGCAAGATATGTTGGACAAAGCAAGATCTTGTGAAGATGAAGGCTCAAGGGGTTCTGATATATAGGGAGAGAAGCGAATCAATCACATGGACCTTTTCCAACGGCTAAATGCAAAGGCATCCATCACATGTGTTGGTTCCAACGGCTACAATCCAAAAGCATGGAATACATATCGATCACATGCCAAAAGCAACGGCTAAAATTCAAACAAGTAAATCCAAAACGACTTAAATTAATAATGCGAGTACAATTTTACAAAGGAAAAGTACATCGTTCAAGCTACTACTTATTCTTCATTTCCTTAATCATGTCGTTCACGTACTCTAAAGCGGCCTCATGCGCCTCCTTACGAGCATCCGAGAAATTAGATGTATCCCCCATAGTCAGTTTCATCAACGACTTCATAAATGTGGTTTTTTCTTTGCTCTTGGCCATATCTTGCAAATTTTCGGCTGCAGCAACGGCTTTGTCGGCCACCCTATCTAGGTCGGCATTGGCTTGGCCGATGCGCTGCAGGGTCTCCTCGTACGCCGAGGATGTTTCACTCATTTTTGTCTTACCCTTCCGCTTGTTCTTTGCTGCATTCCGCCCTTCCGGTCGTGGAAGCTCGACAGGTTCATTGTCGTTGTTTGACGACGACGACGTGTGGGCACCTTCTTCGTTGAGACGAGCTCGTTTGGAAGAGTCGAGGTAGCTTCGGCACCACTTCGGTTGACCACGCACGGCACTCCACCAGTGCTCCAAGATGAAGGGATGACCCACCTCCTGCCTATACATGTCCCGTGCTTGAGACATTAATTGGTTGTCCGAACGACCACTGGCGTAGGCATCCCTCAACCTATAATAGATGCCATTGAAGTGAGCAATTTTCTTATTGTTTTTCTGCCAATGGTCTTTGCAGTGCCTAACGTCCCGTCTGCGATCGGGCGGACTGCTTCTGTTGTACGACTTAGCGACCTTCGACCAATACATGTCGAACTTTTGGTTGTTCCCCTCGACTGGGTCAAGAAAGTTATTCAACCATGCACTGATCTGGAGGACGAAAAATTCAAAATTTCAAAAACTAAGATAAAACCTGTCGAGAAAAAATGTACGATACAAATATTTAATATTTAGATGAACACTCACAAGTCGCATGTCGTCCGGTTGTGACCAGTTCAATCATTTACGCCGCTGTGCAGCCGTTCCTTCGCTTTTGTCGACATTGTTGTCGTCCTCGCACTCGACCAGGGCTGTGCTATATGGATTGCTGGTATCTGATACGGACGTGGAGCGGGAATTCTTTGCCAGTGCTTGCGGAGGCAACATTTCCGCGGGGATGGTCGGAACTCTAACCAAATGAGGATTCTGACCGTAAGGGTCGTAGGGGGGTTGTGGATACGGATGTGCATATGGATATGGTTGGCCGTACGGAGGGGGTGGGGCGTATGGTGGATAGCACATCGGATATGGTGGGGGAGGGGGCTGAAAACTGGGCGGATTTTGGCCGCTTGGCGCTTGGGGGCTCTCCTCATCGAAATTAGACTCGCCAAACCAGTTCACATAACCGCGGGGGAGAGTGTTGGCCATTAGAAAATTTTCTGGGAAAAAAGGAGCTGAACTTTGCTGGAAAAGTGTGTGGTTTGGGCTTGTGCTGAGTGCAAATGAGCTGAACCTTGCTCCTATTTATAGCCAGAGGAGTACACAATTTTTCAAAATTTTTTGGTGATTTTTTGTGATTTTTTGGTATTTTTTATGAATTTCTAGGCTCAGAAATGAATAAAATATTTAAAACGGCTAGTTTTAACGGTTATAAATACAACAGCTATTTTTTGTGTCTCGCTGACAGTGGGACCGGGGAAAAAATTGCACAACGGCTAGTTTCCGGCGCATACAAACCACTCGCGTACACTGACAGGTGGGACCCACAGCCAACCGGGCCCGCAAAGCAGTGAGAGAACAACATACACACGCGTGTGCACGAACCTAGCGCGTCCACTGCCACCACGCGTTTTGTGGGCCCCACCAAAACGCGTGGCGCACAAGTACACCTCCCACCCCCTCGCTGACATGTGGGCCGTGACGTGCGTTTGGGCCCACATGTCAGTGCACGCGACGCGGGAGTAGCTGGCGCACGCGGGGGACAACGGTGGGGCCCACAAACCGCGTCCCGGGGCGTCGCGCGTGCTCCAACGCAGGCGTTACGCGTGTGAGGCGTCGGTGGGCCCCACCTGTCAGACCCCGGGTTTGCGACGTCAGCCGTGGAGTTCTCTCTCTCCTCGCGCGCGTTTTTTAATATTTTTCCGCCGTGGGGCCCACTTGTCAGACCGCCAGGGCGCCGGGGTTGGAGTTAGCCTTAGGCGAAGTCCAAACATGGGTGTTCGAATCGACGTTTGCCAATAAAAAAAATATTTTTTCGATTATACGAGGAGAGAGAGAACGCCTAGTGAGGCTACGACCGCCCACGATCTGACAAGCGGGTCCCATCGACGCCTGGTTTGTCGAGGCACCCGTGTTGGAGTGCTCAAGAACACCCGAGGAGGCAGTTTGTGGGGCTCACAGTTTGATCGCCCATGCCTCCCGTATTCGCCCGATAAACAAAACTGACGGGTGAAATTAAAAGAAACTCTGGTCCACATGTCAGTGAGAAGGTATGGAGTAGAGAAGTGCGTCATGCGAAGATGCGGGCCCCACAAAACGCGTGAACACGTGTGGGTGCGCTCGTTTCGCGTGCCGTGTACACCGCAGATGAGGACGTCCGGTTTCGATGACAGATGGGCCCGACCAGAGAAAGGGCCCACATGTCAGTCGGATATGTGCGTGGGTGTGAGATAAATAGTTGTTAGAGTAATTATTTGGGACCGCAGAGACTCAAAAAATTACCATTACAATATAGCTGTTAAAAATACCTTGACTTAATAGTTTTAGGGCCCCAAAAATTCAGAAAAAAATCACAAAAATTTGTATCATTCTCTCCTATAAATGGAGTCGATTCACCTCTTTTTCACTCAAACACAACCACAAATCATACACTTTCCATTCTCTCATCCTTCAAATATTTTCGGAAAAATCTTTCGATGGCTAACAATCCTCCGGCGGTTTTGTTAATTGGTTTGGCGAGGCTAACTTAGATGAGGAGAACACGGAAGGAGCCAATAGTCAAAATCCGCCCAACTTTCAACCCCTCCCCCACCATATCTGATGTGTTATCCACTGTTCTTACCGCCCCCTCCATATAGCCAATCACATCCATATGCACACCGTGGGCCGTATGCATCAGCTTATCCGTACGCATAGCCCCCATATGGCCCTTACGGCCAAAATCCTCATTTCGTCAGAATTCTGACCATCCCTGCACAAATGTCGCCTCCTCAGACCTGGTCGACGGGAGCAATAAAAAATTCAACATGTAATAGGGGAAGGTCGCTGCCTCGTATAACGAAAGCAGTCTGAGGGATCACAAACAAAACGTGAGGCTGTTAAAACCATTGGCAAAAGAGTAACTAGAAAATTGCTCAGTTCAATGGTATTTACTGCAGGTTGAGGGATGTCTATGCCAATGGTCGTTTGGGCGATCAGTTGATGTCACATGCATGCGACATGTATAGGCAGGAGGTTGGTCATCCCTTCATCCTCAAGCACTAGTGGAATGCTATCCGTGGTCAACCAAAGTGGTGTGAAGCTATTTTGATCCTAGCAAAAGGGCACGCCTCAACAAAGAAGGTGGCCACACGTTGTCTTCGAACAACGATGATGTCCCCGTTGAGCTTCCACAACCGGAAGAGTGGGACGCGACAAAGTAGAAGTGGAAGGGAAAGAGTAAACTGCAAGAAACATCATCGGCTGTCGAGGGGAGCATAGAGAGCATCGTCAAAGCCCACGCCGACCTCGCTAAGGTAGCCGAACAAGCTGTTGTTGCATCCTCAAATTTGCAGGGGATAGCCAAAATCAAAGAAAATGCCACATTTGTGAAGTTGTTGACAAAACTGGTGATGGCCGAGACATCCCATTTCTTGGATGCCTAGAAGGCGGTGCATGTGGCCGCATTAGAGTATGTCAACGACATAATTAAGGAAATGAAGAATAAGTAGTAGCCCAAACGATGTAATTTTTATTTCAATGTATGCACTCCCATTTTTAACTGAAATTGTTTTGGATTTACCCATTGGAACTGTCGCATGTGATCCTTGTCGATGCTTTTGGATTTTAGCCGTTGGAACTGAGGCATGTGATTGATGCCTTCGGATTGTAGCCGTTCAAACTGACGCATCTGGAATATGTTTTTGGATTTTAGCCGTTGGAACTGAGGTATATGATTGATGCCTTTGAATTTTAACCATTGGAACTAACGCATCTAGTCGATACTTTTGGATTTTAGCCATTAAAACTGAGGCATGTGATCAATGCCTTCAGATTTTAGCCGTTGGAAGTGATCGCTTCTCCCCCTATATATTCAAACCCCTCATCCTCTCATCTTCATAGCTCAGTCATCACATCTTGACAACCCAAGCCTCTATTCTTCAAACACCAAGAGCCTTTGTCTTAACCCATAAAATGACGTCTAACTCAAGCACAAGTAGTGCGGAGGACGAAACCATCAACCAAATTGAAGAGTTCGTGACGGGGTTCGTATGAGGCGGGTTGGTGCTCCAACACCTGCATCATCACATTCTTAATGATATTCAAGTAAGCATAGACGCTGGTACCTCACATCGCCGCCGACGAGGTAGTAGAAAGTACATCGATAGAGATCACGAAAGCGGTCATAACGTTCTAATGGTGGATTACTTCTTCGACGCTCCGGTGTAACCCGCCTACTTGTTTCGCAGAAGGTTCCGAATAGTGAGATCTCTCTTTCTGTGAATCGTCGAAGCTTTGGGGGAGTGGTCTCCGTACTTCAACGAACAGAGAGATGCTCTCCTTCGAAAAAGGGCTATCTCCTTTGCAAAAGTGCAGTACGGCAATGCGCATGTTGTCATACGGCTCCCTCACCGATGCCGTTGATGAGTATGTACTTATCGGAAAGTCGATGGCCATCGAGTGCCTGGAGCGTTTCATCGAAGGAATCATCGACAGGTTCACAGGAGAATATCTCCGTATACCTACTGTCGATGACCTGCAGCGTCTGCTCCAGCAAAGAGATGATCATGGTTTCCTAGGGATGCTGGGAAGCATCGATTGCATGCACTGGGAATGGCTCAATTGCCCAGTGAGATGGAGGGGACAATTCACCCATGGTGATCACGGAGTCCCTATAATAATATTTAAAGCGGTCACCTTCCAAGACTTGTAGATATGACATGCTTTCTTTGGTGTCACCAGATCCAACAACAACATCAACGTGCTGAACCAATCCCCTTTTTTCACTGATGTGTTGAGTGACCAAGCTCCTACTGTTCAGTACTCCGTGAATGAGACAGAATACAATATATGATACTATCTCGCTAACGGTATTTACCCGAATGGGCTGTCTTCGTGAAGACCATATCCTTGCCCCAAACGGACAAACTCAGGTTGTTTGCATAACAACAAGAATGTGTAAGAAAAATGTCGAGCGGGGCCTTTGGGGTCTTGCAAAGTCGATTTGCTATCCTTCACGGCCCCAGTCGAGTTTGGCGACGGTCAACCCTTGCCAATATTATAAAAGTATGTGTCATCCTCCACAACATGATAATCGAGGATGAACGATACTCTCATGACCTGTTCACTACTTCGTATGATAGTCAAGGGACATCTAGCATAGCACAGCCTATTTTCCACAATAGTGCGCTGCCCAGTTTTTCCGATATGCTCACTCGAATTGATGTGATCCGTACTCACCCAACGCATTTGCAACTCAAATGGGATCTTGTTGAGCACATTTGACAGCGTTTCGGAGGCGATGATACCGAATAGTAGTTTACTTATTTCCTAATCCGCAAGTTTGTGCTGAATGTATCCGAATTTTAATTAGTATGTTTCATATTATTTTCTATGTGCGATTTCAATTAGATAATTTAAAGTTTTTATCTTATTTTTGTTGTGTTTGAATTGTCTGAATTTCATTTTAGTAATTTTTTAATCATTAAAAAATATTTTATATGCAGACCCTACACAAACCGCCACCCAAACGCCAATGCATTGGAGTGCTTGGCGCTTGAGAAGGTGCTTCGCAGGTGAGCCCGTGCGAAGCTTCTCCCTAAGCACTTTTGTATTGAAGATGTGGATGTTTTGAGTGACGTTTCGCATAAGTGACACAGAATATGTTGAGAATATGTTTTTGGAGTGGTGGGACAGACGCTCTGACATTAAACTTAGGCTTAAAGCCTTGCATAGGGTCTTTTTATGTTAGTGTGAGCTAAGAAATAAACAAGGAAAGAGAGAGTACATGGTTAAGTCTTTATTTATTTATTTATATTTTTGCATGTGGTTCAATTTTAACCATTTTAACTTATGTGTTGTTAAGTCCTAATTTATCCTAGTTTTTTCTACCCGTTGTTCCGTTAAACCCTTCAAAATTATTCTCACTACATAGCCCACCTCCTAGCTCCACGTTGTCAGCATCTTTTTTTTCGAGGAAAAAAGGTGTTGTATCTCAAGTGGCTGAGATCTTGTATGGTGAAAAGGAATACCCAACCAGCACTACAAAGATTCGAGTAGATAACTAACTAATTAAGACTTTGTTAGGAAGGGTAGAATTTTTTTAGAAGTAGTTGTTAGTTAATTGTCTTGAGAAGTAGTTGATGGATGATTTGATCTTTTCTATATATGGATGGTTTGAATTTAAATCATAAATTATCGTGGAAGTCGAGTATTTAAGAGAATTTAGGTTTAAAACAAGGATAAACCTAAGTTAATCAAGAAAAATTGGGCAATATAAAAATTTTTATACTAAGATAAAATATACTGTTTGGGCCTAAGCTGGACAGTTGGAAGGAAAAGCTGTTGTCGAGAGCTGGGAAAGAGATTTTGGTGAAAGCCGTTGCTCAAGCAATACCAAGTTATTCAATGGCGTGTTTCAAGATTCCCCTCAAAGTTTGCCGGAAGTTGGAGTCTCTCATTTCCAATTTTTGGTGGGGAATAGACAATAGCAAAAATAAAGCTCATTGGGTGTCATGGAGAAAACTGTGTCGTGCCAAAAGCATTGGTGGTTTGGGGTTGAACCAAGCTTTACTGGCAAAACAAGGGTTCAGGCTACTCACTAATCCCAACTCCCTGGCAGCTCGGGACCTCAAGGCCGCTTACTTCCCCTCTTGTGGCTTTATGGATGCGACTGAATCTAACCTCTTCATACACCCAGTAGAGTATTCCGTATGGGAGGAAACTCCTCAGTTCGGGCCTAGTGTGGAGAATTGGTTCTGGATCATCTGTTAAGGTTTGAGAGCAGCTGTGGATCCCAAGAAAAGCAATGCGAAAGCCTTTGGCTGCAAGATGTGCTAATGGGGTTAGGTTTGTTTCAGAATTTATCGATGCTGACAGAGAATGGAACAGACCAAAATTAGCTGCAATATTCTTTGAGGCAGATATTCAGGATATTCTTCAAATCCAGCTTGGGCTAGATACTGCCGAGGACATAGCTTGTTGGGCTTACACCAAGAATGGCGTCTACACGGTCAGGTCAGGTTACCATAGGGCAGTTCAGCTGGGAGGAACCGTGATGTTGGAACCTCCTATGCTAATGTTGATAATGGCTGGAAATCCCATGCTCCGAATCGGCACAAATTGCTGCTGTGGAGAGAGTGTACTGATAGTTTGCCGACTTCTGCTAATGTCCTTGCTCGGGGGATTCGTTGTGCTGGTGTTTGTCCGCGCTGTGGCAAGTTTGAGAGACTGCAAAACATGATCTGGAGTTGCAGAGTAGCAAAGAAACTATGGTGCAAGCGGGAGTATTTAGTAAAGAACACTGTTCCCAATACGGCACAATCCCGGCACGACAGTTCCAGTCAGCAGGCTTGGTTTTTGCAGCGTATTAAATCTGCCCGAAATGAGGACCTTCAAGTTATATAACTGCGGGCATTGGGGCGCTATGGAAGGATCGCAATGAGGCCATGTTTGAGGGGAAATCGCAAAGCTGTAGGCCAGTTGAGGGAAGTTGTGCTGAATCAGGTGGAAATGTGGTGAGAAGCGACTTCAGGTGGTGTTGCAATATAATACCCAAGGAGGAGGTAATGCAAACTCTCAAGGAGTGTTGGATGAGTCCCCCCGTGGGATGGGCCAAATGCAACATGGATGCTGCCTTGGGGAGTGACGGAAGTATGTCTGGAGCAGCCGTTTTCAGAGAGTCGAGGCTCGTCCCTGATTTTTCAGCTACTTGGCTTGCTTCGGGTGACAACGATCCAGAGATTGCTGAAGCTAAGACCTGTAGATGGGTCATGGAGTTTGCCAAGGACAGGGGTTTGGGCCCGGTCGTTTTCCAATCGGATTGCCTATCTGTTGTGGTGAAGGCGACGAAGGCTGAAGTTGACAGGTCGCAGAGTGCTCCCCTCATTGGTGACATTAAGCATCTGCTTTCTCTGAACCCAGAATGGCGGTTTCAGCATGTTTCCAGAACGGCCAACGCAGCGGCCCACACTCTTGCCAACACATGCTCTTGAGGGAAGGAAATGTTTTGTTTGTTTCAGGTACTCCCTGCAAAGTATTGTTCCTATGTTGCGGGCTGAAAGTAATCTTTTCTCTATTAATGATATGAGCTAAAGCCGCGTCTGAGCGATCTGATTTCTAAGAAAAAAAGATAACCAACTAACTTGGTCTGTTCATTTGTTGTTGTTGCAAGATACTAGATTGCTGGCTAGCCCACCATGACTGGTTGGACTCGAACCCGACCGCACCCAACAACTTTAAATTCTGCTTCCTCCCTCTCCTCGGACCTCGGCTGCTCCCCACATCCCCTCCACGGCTCCACCACACCCCACACCCCCCCCCCCCCCCCCCCCCCCCCCCTCTTTCGCCTCAAATTAAAATTTATTTATTTATTTGTATTAACTATTAACCCCCTCCCCCCCCCCCCCCCCTCTCTCTCTCTCTCTCTCTTCTCCGGTACGAAACCCTAGACACTGCCAAAACCCTAGCCACCGCCGCCGTCTCCGGAGACCCCTCCGGGAATTTTCCCTCATGGCCCCCTCCGACGCCGACGACCTCCCCTCCCGTAGATCCGGCGGCGACACCACAGACATCGCCGGCAACGCCTGGGACCTCGCTGTCCTCTCCCCTGCTCCCTCCCCCGGCGGCGACGTGTATATCTACCGGAACACGTATCACCTCGTGCCGCGCTCGATCGGCGCGTGCGGGGGGCTCAGGTCCCTCAAGTTCTTCGGGAACGAGGTGGAGGTGCTCCCCGCGGAGGCCGGCGAGCTCGCCGAGCTCGAACGGCTGCAGGTGAAGGTCTCCGCACCCAGGCTGTCGGGCGCGCCGCTCCGGCGGATGCGGGCGCTGAAGGAGCTCGAGCTGACCATGGTGCCGCCGAGGCCGTCGGCGTTCTCCATACTGTCGGAGGTCTCCGGGCTCAAGTGCCTCACCAAGCTCACCGTCTGCCACCTCTCCATTAGGTAAGTGGCAGTGGCAAGTGTTAATTGTAGTACAGTAGGTGAAATGCTGTGGCTAAGATTGTCCTAGCATCTAATTGAGCAACAGGTCTTGGTTTGGTGTTTTCTAATGTAAAGTTGGTTGCTTTATGGTGTACTTTCTGATGTCATTTTGTGTTAACTTGAGTAGAGCAGTAGAGCTGTAGAAGAAATGGTTGTGGATGAGCAAGTTTTCATGGAATAGCACCTAACTGGTTTGTTATATTGTTCATTTTAGTTGTAAGAACGGTTGGTACTGTTTTGACATTCACTGCAGTTTCTGTATAATGTTTGCAATGCTTATGGCATCGCAAACTTTGGTTGTTTTGTGGTCTACGGAGAGTATGAATTTGGAATGATTCTTGATATTGGTAGAGAACAATTAGCTTAGTCAACTTCAAATTCACTAGTTGTGATGTCTGAAATACCATTAGAATGCAGATGCTTGTTCTGTTTGCTTGGATGGCCATGAGATTTAATGGTCTAGCATCCAATTTGTTAGTAGCTATTGGTCAAGTGCTCTGTCTTTGGGAGTGAATCGCTGATGCTCTAGGTCCAGTTAGATAACGTCAACACCCTTATCCGACACCAGCACAACACAATCCAAACACAACGATACAACTGTTTTTGAAAAAATACTGATGATGTGATGCTGTGCTCGGTACACACAGAAACACACTTAAAATTTACTCAAATTCCTTTTTTTAAATTGGTCCTACCACTATCACTTTTCTTATTATCATGCTTGAGTAATTATTACCTTTTCATCTTATCCTTTAATAGTTTACTTAAATAAGTATTTGGCATCAAGCAGCTAGATATTCTTGTATGTTGACTAGAGCATTCTAAAGTCTAAACTAGTTTCCATGTTTTGCTAAATACAGTTTGGGTAACATTGTGTGATGATATGATGCTTGTTGTAGCTCCCTATTGCTCTGAGTACTGGTTTAAACCAATTATGGGGAACTTGTATTATATTTGTGACAAATCATTTCTGTGTTACACCATGCTAAGATTTAATTTTTTTCCCCTTCTTTCATTCATGAAGGAACTGATGATTTTATAATTTTGTTATTTTAACAATCTGTAGGTACCTCCCCCCTGAGATTGGCTCACTTAGGAAGCTCGAGGAACTTGATCTTTCTTTCAACAAGCTTAAGAACTTACCTAACTGCATAACTGAGTTAGGTGCCCTGAAGTTCCTCAAAGTGACTAACAATAAGTTGGTAGATCTACCCTCAGGAATCTCATCTTTGAGATATCTTGAAAGACTTGAGTTATCAAACAACAAATTGACTTCTCTGGGATCGGTCAAACTTGCTTCTATGCTTACTCTTCAGTATTTAAATCTTCAGGTATGTTCTGAACTGAAGTTTTGTTTTCTTCCCTGTTCCTTTTGAATGGAGAGCAACTTCGATAATTTCTATTTTGATGTGCACTTTCCCCATGAACTGTGCTTGGCATCACTTAAGCAACTGTGGAACAGTAGCTTCTCATTTATTTGCTATCTGGTGATTGGTTGTATTGGATGTTAATGTTTAATCGGTCTTATACTCTTATTGGGTCTAACGAATATTTATTAATTAAAGAGAGAGTTATGGCTTAACACCATAACTAAAAATTAAACTCTAAAACTCAACATGGTATTAGAGCGAGGAGGCGGCGACGTCTCCTAACCTCACTGACTACCGCAGCCGCCGTGCCGTGCCCACGCCGGCTTGTGCTGTGTGCCGCGCCCGGCCGCTCGCATCCGCTGCTCCGCCCGCACCCGGCCGCCCTCGCGCCGCGCTCAAACACCGTGCCTGCACCCACGCCGACTGCTGTTGTTTTTCAATCTACAACAGAAATAGACTGTTGTTTCTCGATCGCCAATCAAAGACGATGGACATGGCCGCACCTACGCCGCTCGCGCCCACACACCGTGCCCGCACACTAGAGGCAACCTGATGTCATGGCGAAGTAAGAAACAAGCTACTGTTTCTCATCTACAGCAGAATCATAGTACAGGGCTATGTCTTCTAACTTGTGTTAAATGTTCTAGTTGAGAGGTTTGTTGTTAGAGTTATGACTGTTTCGAGGTGGAGTTTTGACATTGTAGTGTGACAATAAAACAACAATCAATATTGTTAATAATCCAATGTAACATGATTGCACCAAGCATGTGGAGATTAATCACTTCTTCATTAAAGAGCGCTTAGACGAAGGGAGTTTGAAACTAGAGCATGTACCTTCTGGAGAGCAACTTACTGATTGTTTGACAAAAGGATTTGGTCCTAAAGAGTGTGCGTTGACTTGTAACAAGTTGGGGATGATTGATATAACTTGAGGGAGAGTATTGAATCTTATTGTTTAATGGACCTCATTGGGTCCAACGAATATTTATTAATTAATAAGAGAGAGTTATGCTTAACACCATAGCTAAAAATTAAACACTAAAACTCTTTAGGTTGACATCTTTTTCATTGTCTTTGGCAATTTGGCTCTGATCCCTTGCAAGTCTGGAGTTGTATTTGTTATTCTTTGCTTTGTACTAATTCCGTGACATGTAATTCCTGTTTGGAGCCAAATGTTCAATATTTTGCACAGCTTGATAAACAATTATATTTGGAGATAGATGTATGTGCTAATTATGTTAAAGATCTCAGATAGGATATATGTGTCTTGCAGATTTAATCACTACACAAATGCAAGACAGCATATGGTGCTCTCGTGCTTTTTCTGTTCATCAAAAGCAGCCATTAATTTGAGTCATTTGTTGATGACAGGATTTTTTTAAAGTGCCCACTAATGCTGTGAATTTATATTTTTTAACCTTTTCTTTATCCTTTCTGTATTATAGTGTTTTTTTTATATCAGAGACTAACAGTTCCCCTTTTTGTCCTCAAGTTTAATAGGCTTTCCAATTCTTTTTTAATTCCCTCTTGGATATGCTGTGACATGAGGGGAAATGGTGAAAATGCTACAAAATGTGAGAAGCTACAATCTTTAGCTGTTGGGAATGTTGACAGTGCAGTAGAATATAGGAGCATTGTTAGTCGCACTTGCAATGATGTGTCATGCTCACACTCAGAAGCTTCGTCAAATTTAAAAGTTCACCCCACACAAAAAATGAAGAAGGGCTGGAAGCGGCGGGACTGCTTGCAACAACAAGCTCGCCAGGAGCGCTTAGACTTAAGCAGGAGCAAGCTTAGTGAAAATTATAATGATGAAATGGCGGTAAACATGACTGAAGATGAATGTTCTTTTAATGTGCATGATATGGAAAACAAACAAGAGATGAAAGGTATTGATGAAGAAAATTTAGCTGAGGGTTTGTTGAAAGAGCCAAGTTCGGTGTCTGAAGACGCATCATGTATTGTAGATGATGACTCATATGGGCTTATCAAAGATAGTGGGATGATGCTACAGGACCGTTCTGATGATGGCAGACCTGGCACAAGTCTAAGAAATTACCATGATGACATTTCTTGCATTAGTGCTGATCCTAATTATTTTAGCAAGAACCACAGTGTTGAAAATGAGCTAGAGGATAGTGCTTCATCAATCCAGAATGTTGTTGAAATACTTGAAGAGATCCCTTCAGAAGCATCCAAGTTTACTTTGAAATCCAAAAGGCATCCTGATAAGGACAACAACCCCAAACCCAGAAAATTCCGCAAACCAATTGATGAATGCTCAAAATTATCCTACAAGTACAGTGTGGAATCATTTTGCAGCATAGATGACCATCTACCAGATGGCTTCTATGATGCTGGACGAGATAGGCCCTTCATGTCAATAGAGGAGTATGGCCAGAGTCTTGGCCCGTATTCACGTGAAGTTATTCTTTTAGACAGGTTAGTGTGCAATTGGCAATCCTCATTTTTGTATCTGTTGTCTGTTCTAACTGTTCGTTTTCTTTCCTTTTTTTAATTAGAGAACAAGATGAAGAATTGGATGCTATTGCTTCTTCAGCACAACTATTGGTATCTAGTTTGAAAAGGCCCAGCTTTTTCGAAACAGAAGATGCTGCCGATGACTTACTAAGGGCCTCAGTGCTTGCTCTGTTCGTTTCTGACTGCTTTGGAGGTTGTGATCGAACTGCTTCTCTTATGAGAGCACGAAGAGCTATTGTCAGCTTGAGGAAGGAGCAGCCTTTCATTTGTACTTGTTCTGGTGGAAACATATGCGACACCAATGACGCATCTAAACATATCAATACTCTTTCTGGGCATTTCAATTTTGCTGGTTTGTGTGATAAATCTATACATATTATAAAGGAAAGAAGAAATTCAGGTATAGTACCAATAGGGGCTCTGCAATTTGGTGTTTGTAGGCACAGAGCTGTGCTAATGAAGGTAATGCTCTTGTTCTGTTATTTTTCAGGTCCAAACTTATATTGTGGGTTTGGCATTTGATATTGCAATTGTATTTATTGCAGTACCTGTGCGATCGAGCAGATCCTCCAATTCCTTGTGAGCTTGTGAGGGGGCATCTTGACTACACACCTCATGCTTGGAATATTGTTCCTGTTAGAAGAGGGAACAGCTGGATAAGGATGATTGTTGATGCATGCTACCCCACTAACATAAAAGAAGAAATGGATCCAGAGTACTTTTGCAGGTTAGCAGCTAATGATCTTAAAATTTTTTACTTCCATAGAAAAAAAATGGTTGTGTTTAATATGAATGCTATCTTATTGCTAAACTAGGTTGCTTCATGTTGGTTCTGGCATATTGTAATGTCTTGGCACTATGTTAGTACTATCTCACTCAGTCACTGTCATGTCCAGAGAACTTTTGTCCTCCAATGCTGCATGGGCATTTTATTATAAACACAGTTAAATTTAAGTTTTTGGACCTTATGCATTCAATAAGTAATCTAGCTTCTGGTTTGTATGAAGAAACAGTGCAATATTTGAACAAAAAACTCTAATATTCTAAATCTTATATGTTTGATTGTTTGATAGTGTTTAATTGTTTGATAGATAACCCCAAGTATTGTAAAACAATATTGCTTGTACCATCAGTATAGATGCCAAGGTAAATAATTATTTTGCATTTTTTTGTATCTCTATACTCGTGCCACCATTCAATGTATTTTTTGGGAACTGTGGCGTTGACATGTCTGTGTCATGTATTACTATTGTCATGTATCCATGTTGGTGCAGCCTTGTTACCAAATTTTGTAATCAACCAAATTTGACTGTGTCTAGTCATCCCTGTTGCTGTGCAGTTGCCATTTTGTAAGTATTCAACTCCCATAACACGCACTTAGCCTTTTATTATTATTATTCTCCAGTCTTGATTTGATCGTAGATGTCTTGATGGTAGGGGATCTTATCTGCTGATCTAGTGTTGATGCATTTTAGTCATGCTATTTCAGGGAGGCATCCAAAACAGAACAAGTATTGCATGCTACATGGAGGTTCTTTCTGGATTCAACATTGCCATCCTATATTTGATTGATCCATTATTTGCATGTGGTTTCAGGTATGTTCCACTCAGCCGACTTCATGTTGCACTGGATAATCGGAGTTATACTCCTCGGTGCTCCTTTCCTTCAGTCTCACTACGCCAAGAAATTGAAACTACAGCTGTTAGTTCTGTCTACCACTGCAAAATTGGAGCTCTTGATGCTGCTGCGAAGGTTTCTGTTTACCCCTTATTTTGCACCATTTTACTGAGTGTCATTTTTATTGTTGGGGTTACTTGACATTGTCATCAAACGCAGGTACGGTACCTAGATACCCGTGGTGCTTCTGGTGATGAAGTTAGAAATTTTGAGTACAAACTTCTTGGGGAAATAAGAATGCTGGGTACTCTAAGCAAGCACAGATGTATAGTAGACTTATATGGTCACCAATTTTCTTCTAAATGGGTTCAAGATGACAGTGATAAAGAATACAGGGTGTTGCAGTCTGTAATTTTAATGGAGTATGTGAAAGGAGGTTCTCTGAAGGTAAATTCATTTGTCATCTTTCTTATTTTTATTTATGCTTAACATTCTTGATTGTTCTTGTTGATAGCTGAATCTGTTATTTGCTCATCAGGTCTATTTGACAAAACTACTAAAAGAGGGTGAGAAGCATGTTCCTGTTGACTTGGCATTTTACATTGCTCGAGAAGTTACTTGTGCATTGATGGAGCTGCATAGGAAGCTAGTTATTCACCGGGACATAAAAAGTGAGAATGTTTTGGTTGATCTGGATTTGGAGAGAGGTGATGACACACCCGTCGTCAAACTCTCTGATTTTGACAGATCTATTCCTTTGCATTCTCTGTCCCATACATGCTGTATATCTCACCTTGGCTCACATCCACCGAATGTTTGTGTTGGGACGCCTTGTTGGATGGCTCCCGAAGTTCTTCAGGCCATGCATGAAAAAAACCAATATGGGCTGGTAAGCTTCTATTTGAAATCTCTGTTTTTGCCTTTTCTGTATCAACTCTAAGTCAATGATTGTAAATAAATTAACCAGCTAAGGTAGTTGTTATGTGGCTCTTACTCTGTTGGCATGTTTCTTTCTCTACATTATGAAATACTCTACCCATATTTTTAGCTGAATAGGCCAATATTTGGTCATTTTCGTAAAGTGAAAGTGATCAAGTTTCTTGCAGCCGCCAATCTTTAACAATCACACAGTTTTTTTGGTGAATTGTTCTTGATGCTTCAAATTTGCACTCTTAACTCTTGGATCTATCCTATGTGTGTTACTGTTCCACAAGAGGTTTAATTATTGGTGTTGGATGTGAGCATTTCAACTTCAACCACTCAGATCTAATAAACTAATATTGGTTTTTGGTGAATTGTTCCTCCTGCTGCTGCAGTTGCTGTTGTCATCATCGTTGTCGTTAATTTTTTATTATTATTTGTGGCACATCTAGAAAGGGGTATAGTAGTATCAGCTTTTTGTTACCGGACTAACATCATTTTGATCAGTAATTGCTTCTGTGAATCCACCTTGATTTGGTCAAATAATTCCCACTTTGATTTTTCTAGCAGCTTGCCAAATGACATTGTTTAGTACGGTTCATTCGTGAACCCTACAAAATTTGAGATGTTATCCAAGGAAAAAATTGCAGTGTTGGATTTTCTTTAGTAGAAGAGCTAAAAGGTGAACTCTAGATGATGGTGGTATGTTCCACGGTAGACTCCATGTTACAAAATTGACAAATGTCTGTATATACCTATCAGAGTAGACTAGTCAACTATCTAAATATCTATCATTAGATGTCTAGCAAATCTATTTTTCCTTCTTTTACCATGAATTCTGATTTGAATACATTTTTCTTTAATATCAGGAAGTGGATATTTGGTCATATGGATGTTTTTTATTGGAGATGCTTACTCTTCAGATGCCATACCAGGGACTTCCTGATTCAGAAATATATAATCTTATAAAGGTAAGTCATCTACAGAGCAGCAAGTGCATGTTTTTGTAGTTGCTGGAAACCACGTATGCTGACCTTCCAAATTCTGTCATCAGAGGAAGAAACAAAGGCCAAGACTAACTCAAGAATTAGAAGCATTCTGGGCATTAGACGAGCCAATTACGAGACTAAAGTTGGGGATCACATCTGATGCTCATGCAGACAAGCTAAAACTTCTAATAGATCTCTTCTACCAGTGCACCAGAGGAATCCCAGCTGAACGCCCCAAAGCCGAGCAAATTTATAACTTGCTGGGCTCCCTTTCCACATGCTACGATGCAAGTTGACCATGTGCCATGGTTCAAAAATGTGGTAGTGAGGTAACCAGTCAAATCGGCCTAGAGCAGGATGGGTTAAACCACGCAGTTTTAACAGGTCTCACTGGGTTTGGCCAGCCTTCACAGGTTTTGACGGGTGTACTGCCATTTTTTACCACACCTTGCCTTCGGACTGTAACCAGACATAGAATGAGAAGTTGAACCTCAGCGGCAACTTTGATCTATGGAGTTCCTCCTGGGACAGTTTTGTGGTGCGGTGTGTCTTAGTTGGTCCGAGCATTTGTTGTAACAGCCATGATCTGATCATGTGTTGTCTGCCATGTCATTTATTTTTATTATTGGTTTTATTATCATTTGGTGGTGTCTAAGTTTTATGATTTAGGTTATTCACAGCCCAAGGCACTTGTCTCCGTGAGGCTTCTGTGTGTCTGTACAAGCGTCGGATGTATTCCTCGACTGTTGAGTTGTGTAACAAAATACTTGCAACACGACGTCACTATGCTAATTTCACATGCCCTTTCTGCAGCAGCTCTTCGGAATATACCGTTTTTACCCCGTTTTACCGACATGTTATACTCATCAGTCAACTGGTTTTGCTTCCGTCCATGGTTCATATCCTGTGGATGCAATACGTTGGCGGTTCCCATTTTTATTACAAATGATAATGACTTAATAGTATCAATACATTCTATAGAATGGCATATCAACCATATGGCTGATCAGGATTATCTCAGGGCGTGTTTGGTTTGAAGCAACAAAAAACGCATACTCAGTAAGGAATGCTATGGTTAGAGTAATGTTCAGTTTGTGGCTAGAGTAATGATTTGTTATAAAACCTTAGGCAAACAGTGTGCCATGCTGTAGACACAAATATGCGGCCAAACCTTACGCTAGTGGCTGCCCAGTTGTAGACACGAGTGTCCTTTTGTGGCTAAAGGTCTAAAGTGTGGCAACCTACAAATTTTAGGTGTGTCATAAGATTGTCTCCAATCCTAACTACTTTCTAATAGATTCTCTAGGAGAATATTCTCCGCCACATCAGCTAAGAGTCTACATTAAAAATTTCTCCCCCTCCAATGTATAGACTCTTTTGAAAAGTTATAGCCTCTCCTCCCTGTCCAATGCAAAGCCTCTTCTAAAGGCTCTTCGCTGTCCCGCCGCCTCGTCCATCCCCACCGTCACTGCGGCCACCTCATCCATCCTCTGTTCACCTTGTCGGCGTCGCCGCCTCGTCCCCGCCCCGGTCCGCTGCCGCCTCGTCCATCCCCGTCCCCGTCGCCATCGCCGGCCGCCGCCTCATCCATCCCCTAATCACCTCATTGGCGTCGCCGCGTCGTCCCCGCCCCGGTCCGTCGCCACCTCGTCCATCCCCGTCGCTGCCGTCGTCGCCGCCACCTCATCCATCCCCTGTTCACCTCGTCGGCGTTGCCGCGTTGTCCCCGCCCCGGTCCGCCGCCTCATCCATCCCCTGTTCACCCCTTCGGCGCCGCCGCCTCGTCCCTGCCCCGGTCCGTCGTCGCCTCGTTCATCCCGTCGCTAGCTACTGTTCCACGCGACCACGACCGCCTCCAACGCGTTCGTTCGACTGGCGCGGGCGCAGTGGGGCCCGCCACTTCACAACTGCGCCACGACCACCTGATCGAGCGGCTCGTCACTGTTCCGCTCGTCACTCGCGCGAGCTCGACCGTGGTTTCGACCGGCGCGTACCCGTCGTGGTCGCGCGTTTTAGAGAGCCTAAGGCTTGCAACTAAAATGTGATTCTTTCTAGTTTCAAGTCAAACATGTCCTTAAACTGCAATGGTTTAATCTGGAGGGGCTAATATTCGAGCACGGTATATACATGACAAGAAGCCTCCGAAATGTAGCTGTTGCAAAGGCAAATCATCACATCGAGTTAGGAATACTTTGATTCGGACGCGAGCTGAAAGACGAACTTATTTATCTAATAAAACATGGTAGTCTACTATTTATGGTGGCCATGTTCTGTTTCTCTTGGATGAGCTAGTCACGACAAGGTAGCGTTTTGTTTCATGCTGCGTGGTCTCCTGTGGCATGTGCTGCTTCGTATTTTCGGAAGCGTATGACTTTAGTGTGATTGGCTGATGGGCTGCGTTCCTCTCGTTGACTATTATAATGGGGCGTTGCCTCTCGTGATCCGCGACAATTTTACAAAATTATCAACAGCTTTTGACCAACAGTTTTGCGATAGATATCTTTCTAGTTTTGATCCAATCTACTACTACTATAAGTAACACCTAAATGCTATTGCAAACCCCTTCTCTTCTATCTATCTATCCTCTTTAGTAGCACCTTACTCTTACTCTATCACTTCTCTCAGTTGTTCCTGTGCTCTGTAACAGACAAGTGTACTACATTAGTACATTGCGAGGGAGGCAGGTTACACAGAAGAGAAGAGAAGATGAGTGCCCAAGAGAAAGAGTGAAGCTGCCAGCATGATCTAACTTAATTTGCAGAAGACATGCATGCTCTTGCACTGTGTGTCATGCAATTGCATTCACAAGCGTTGTTCGTGGAGATGCAAAGCTTTTGCTCAAGTGTATGTTTGCCAAGTGTGAGGCTCCTAAGCAATGGCTAGATCATGCTGTGACAGTTTCACTCTTTCCCTAATGGCCACATGATAGATGATGAGCTGAAGCAAAGGTCGGCATAGCATACAACCATGCAAAAGGTTCGAATACCCCTCATCTCTCTCTCTCTCTCTCTCTCACACACACACACACACACACACACACACACACCATGATCGCTTATTCAAGGAAGTTGATTAGCTTTTGGCTTTTTATGGTGTCTACACGGCTCTCTACTTTGTTAGTAAATAGTTAATTTGCCAATAAGAGAAAAAGTAAAAGGTGAGTGGAGTCAGGTCATGTCCTGAACTGTTCTATGGCACTGTTTGGATACGTTTAACTTTTCTAAAAAAAAAAGATAATAAGTTTGGGTTTCTCAAAAAAGCTATAAAAAAGGATAAAAACTTCTCGGCAGAGAGAGCATTTAAACTTAAAAGAGATCTCTAGAATAATACATATTTTTTCTAAAAAATATTTATATAATTTTCACTCTTTTTCTAGAGAACTACATCTAAAAAGATGAATTTGATCGAAGATAAAAAAAATTAAATATATGTATCTCAAACTTAAAGTTAACTTTACCGATATGTTGTTTCGGGGGCCTTCAACTTATATTGGTTTTAAGTTTAGGTGTAACACCTCTTCCCAAAAGGTTAACATGAATGATTTGCGGGTATTTGCCTATATTGTTATTAGTGTCCAACCACACAGCCACACTTAAGCAACTGGTTCCACCCTGTTTGTACGTCGTGGACTGCTGTTTGTACGTGGACTGCTGTTTGTACGTCGCATTCCCAGGTACGGAGAAGAAATCATATTAATAAATATAGAAGTTGCAATCAGTATTATTTTAAAGTTCATCTCACATTTATTCATGTCATCGCTGTATTTCTGACTGTTGGATTGACGTTTTTACTTCATCTAGGTCAACCGCGTTGTTGCTTCTTTCTGAGCCGTTGGACTCGTCTTCGAGTTGATCTTGTTTGTCGATCCGCGGCATCGATGTTGCCGCTTCTCTCCAAGCCGTTGGATTCGTCTTCGCGTTGATCTCGTCTATCCGTTCAAGGCTTGGATTTTTATTGCTGTGGGTCGCGACGATTTCCTCAAGCTCTCTTCATTGCATTGGTCCCCCCATCGATTCTTCGGGTTCTAGCCGTCGATGCTGTTGGTCGCTATGTCAGCACCTAATTGTCGGCGCAGTTGAGGCACAAACGGAGGCAGCCACGAAGTGGCAGAGAGACGCGTTGGTGTCGTCCTGCAATCGATCACTCATTCGATGCTCCAACGGTGTTACGTGTCGCTGTTGCCATGCGCTGTGTCCATCGTGTGCGGTCCGTAGTGCGCGTCCATCTTTGACATATATGTCCTGCGGTGCACAGTGCGTCTTCGTTATTTGTGGTCGTCAATGTTTGCTGCACGTCTGACTGTCTCACTGTTCGTGCCCGTCTATGGACCCTCCAATTCTGAACTAATATGACCACGACCAGATCTTGTGCTGATCCGACCAATTTTGAACTAAACAGCCATGATCATGTCTTGTCCTGATATGACTAGTTTTGAATTGAATGACCATGAATAAATTTTGTACTAATACGACCAGTTTTGAATTTATACGACGATGAACATGCCTTGTACTGATATGATCAGTTTTGCCTTTACTGAAACGATCAGGTCTTTTACTGGTGCGACCAAAATTTTTTTATGTCCTGACCAAGTTTATGTTTTACTGATTTGATCAGTTCTTTTGCTGCTGCGACCAAAATTTTTATTGATAAGACCAAGTTTCTATTTTATTGGTGCGACTAAGATTTTTTTTGTCCCGACCAAGTTTATGTTTTACTGATTCAATCAATTCTTTTATTGCTGCGATCAAGATTTTTACTGATACGACCAAATTTCTGTTTTATTGATTCGATTAGTTCTTTTACTAGTGCGACCAAAATTTTTACTGTCATGATCAAGTTTGTGTACTAGCCAGATATTCTCTGGTAACATCAAACTTTGTCCGACCATATTAGACAAGTCGTGTCCGGATATATTCATTTGTCTCTGCTGAACTCATGCACACTTTTTATCTTTGAAACTCACACTATACTATATGAGTATGCACTTGAGTTTCAAAATATAAGATGAATCAGTACAAGAATTGGTTATGATCATTTAGTTCAAAACTAGTTGTATTAGTATAAATTTTGTTCATGGTCATTCAGTTCAAAATTGGTCGGATCAGGACAAGACTTGGTCATGATCGTTCAGTTCAAAACTAATACCAGGTCTTGTACTGATATGATCAGTTTTGAACTGAGTGACCATAACCAGGTCTTAGCCTAATACGACCAATTTTGACTTAAACGATCAATTCTTTTACCGATACGACTAAGATTTTTTTTACTGTTACAACCAAGTGTCTGTTTTACTAATTCGATCAATTCTTTTACTGATATGACCAATATTTTCATTGTGACAACCAAGTTTATGTTTTACTGATTCGATCAATTCTTTTACTGATGCGACCAGGATTTTTACTGTCACAACTAAGTTTCTGTATTAACCGGACATTAACTGATAACATCAGATTTTGTCCGCTCATATCAGACAAGTAGTGTTTGGATAGATTAATTTGTTTTTGGTGAACTAGTGTACTATTTTTATCTTTGAAACTCACACTTTGCCTTAATTAACTCGTAGACTATATGAGTATACACTTGAGTTTTAAAACATTAGATAAATCTATACAAGATCTGATCATGACCGTTCAGTTCAAACTTGGTCGTATCAGTACAAGACCTAGTCGTGCCGTCTAGTTCAAAAATGGTCGTATCAGCATAAATCCTGTTCAAGGTTGTTCAGTTCAAAACTAGTCGGATCAAAACAAAAACTAGTCATGATCATACAATTTAAAACTAATCAGATCAGCGCAAGACTTAATCATAATCATTCAGTTGTGGATACAGTATCTTATCATCTACAAATCTATTTTCTCTATACCCACGACAATACTCGAGACCCACCTAATTTTCAATAAAAGAAGCACTTCTATCATTTACCATTTAAATGGAGAAGTTATCATTTCATTATTGCCTGGCTAAGAGTGTTGACACGAAATCTATTCCCTACCGACTCAAGTTTTTTAGAATGAGGTGTTAAAGTTAAAGACAAACCAGACCATATTATTAGAAAAAAAAAAATCATGCAACTATCCACGTCATGGATTCAACATAGCCTATACACGAGAGAAAATATTGAACAAGCTCTGTAAAATTTTACAACATTTATAGATTGATGTTATGATGTATGACGTATAACATAAAAATACAACCGTTCAAATCAACTTTTTGTTACTTTGGATTTTGACAGAAATGTGGAAAGATTGCGCAAGGCAATAAATGGGCCAACCTAATGTATACTGAAAAGACTACTTGATGAGTTTTAGCTTAATCACACAAATATCTTTTTGTCATTGCTTACACTGCAGCGCATACGCATTAGTGCAGTGTCACGAAGTTAATTAAAAAAATTCGTTAGGAAAAAAGGTAATAAACGTTACCCATAAAGATTGACACAAAAAATAAAGTACAAAGCCGAGTTTGACACTAAGTTTACCACTCTGGAAAGCCGCCAATTATTCAAAGCACTAAACAACCATTTAGATCTTCTGCATCTATCTATCTATCACACAGCACACTTCATGCAATAACTTTTATCGGCTCGTTGCTTCCGTGGTATAAAAAACAATTCAAGAACGGTGCTTGTACTCTTTCTAGAAATTGAATTGTATAAATTTTAAATTAATATTGTTAGCAGTAAACTAATGGATAGTTACTTATCGGTTTTTCAATTTGTTTGATCAGCAGAGATAGCTAGCACCAAACTATCACCCAACCCCAACCCATCACCCACAGGCTTGTCGCTTTGATGATTGGCGGCCAGCAAATGCACCCTCTTCCATGCAACCTTCGACCAATCCGACAAGGGCTGCTCCCTCCTGGGTTTCTACTAAGGAGAAGCGGTGCCTAGATCTTTCTATCCCTAGCTCCCTCAGCTCCCCTACACCCTCAGGCCTTGCCTCCTATAGCTCTGTCCGGAGTTATTGTTACCCACTCCCCACTCACCGATGTTAGCGGCTTTGATGGCGGCCTAGAAGAAGAGGGTTGGACTTTAGTGCGAGGAAAAAGGCAGCGCATAAAGGATCTTGCTACAACTTTATCTTCACCCCCCTCAGAGCCAATCAACCGGAGTTAATGCTTAGAGGAGAACCCCACAAAAATGACTAGCAGGACATTGTTTTAAGTGCTTGAGCAAAGATCATTTGTCTACGACATGCCCAAACCCCATAGTGCACTTTCGCTGTTGGAAACTAGGTCACCTGCTTCGCAAATACAGAAACCCAAAAAAAGAACCATCAGTGATCCTTGCTAAGCCCACTTGCCACCAGCTCCATCCCTTTCGTCGATAGTCACCCACCAAGAGCCACGCAACCACCCTTGTATGCCACTGCACCTCCACCACCGCCAATGCCTGCCACTCCACTTGATCCCCCCTAGTCCATGGTTATCCCACCTCCGCCGCTGGCCATGGATCTTGGCTTCAAGTTTGAGTTTCCCCTTGGAGATGTCTACCAGCGACCAGAGGAAAGGGCGTGCTTTGTCTGCCTAGAAGCCAAGCTTGTGTGTGAGGAGCAGCGCCTCAAAAGATCTTTCCTCGTCGCCACAAGTGACGGACGCCGCCTTGCCATAATGGCAGGGCAAGTGGCGAGAGCAATTTGGGACTCCAAAGGGGCAGCCTGGCACAACCTCAGGGTTGAGACTTACCACCTTGAGGATTTCCTAGCCCATTTCTGAGATTGCTTAGACTGTAGTAAGGTGTTTGTCAAAGGTAGTGTCCTTTGTAGTGGAGCACCCATCAACTTTAGGCCTTGGACACGTTGCGGCTTGGCCTCTGGCTTGTCGTTGTAATACAAGGTTATCCTTGGCCTAGAAGGGTGATTTTGTCTAATTTGCATCATTTTTCATCTATTTTCCCCTATAGTTGCGCACGTTTTAGTCATATATCTCATCATTTAGATAGGTTACTCCAGATTTGTCGCCAAATCAACTGCATTACTTGCTTCATAATTTTTTATTGAAGGTCGACGCAAATCGGGTGATTTCGGCTAATTGGATGTACCTCATCAACTAAATCTGATCCTCAGTTAATTCTCGATAGAACTACGCTCTTCTACGGACGCGTAGAAACTGACCATGCTGAAATTGGAGTTTCCGGAGATCCAGAATCTCACAACCTAACAGCCTTGAACCCATTGTAATTTATGGAAATCCCAAACACCAAATCGAAAAATAGCCAAGACTCATAAATCAAAACTCTAACTCGAGAGAACCTATACGAAATTTCTAAAAAGTACAAGGGCAATTTTGAAAAATTACCAAAACTATAAAATGCCCTAGCCGCTGCTAGATCCATTTTTGAGCCCGGTTTTTGTTTCTTTTACTCCTTCTTGTTCTTCTTCTTCCCCAAATCCTCCTCCTCACCTCGCTCCTCGTTGCCGCCGGCAATTGGGCCGCACTCCGGAGGCGCACCGCCACCACTCCACTTGCCCCCTCTCTCTTCCTCGCCTTCTCCCATCTCTCGTTCTCTCCTCCGCCGCCACCATCTCCCCTAGATCCCCGCGGGTGCGCCGCCAGTGCTGCTCTGCCACGGCATCTCAAGCTGTCGCGCTGCACCGCCGCAGCCGCCTCCTAGCTCCGCCACCACCGTTGTACAATTCTCCTGCAATGCTTGTAAAAGATGTTGACTCTGAGATATATTAAATTGCTTCTGTTGTTAATACCCATTTTGAAGTTTAATCAGAACCTCCCTTGTGTGAATTCTTTTGTTAATTGATCATTGCTCTTCCCTGTTTGAGTTGGAGTGTTTAAGTAATTTGAATGAACTTCTAAACTGTTAACTACAATGCTTCTGTTTTGGTGATGAAACAAATGCTCCTTTCTTCACTGTGAACTGTGCTTCAATGAGATGTGTGGACTGAATTGAACTTCTTTTAGATTGTCCATCTTGTTTTATTAAAATTTCTATGATATAGGCTTGCTGTTGCGTGGTATCTGGTTGAGTGAGCAGGGGGCCTGAAATCTTAGTTTCTGAGCTCTATTGTTCATCTTTCGCTCCACTAATTCAGCTTTGAGTTATGTTGTTTCCGAATTGTTGCCTATTGTGTTGATTGATGCTGGAGAATTTAATTCCGATGATCAATTTAGTCAACCCCCCAGCTGTTTGTGAATGTCTGCTTATCTTATGCTTGAGAATATTGTCATTTCAGTCAACTTGAATGAGCTGAATCTGGAGATTGATTTCAGTAATTCTGCTATTCTTTAGAGCACTGTATTAGCATTTGAATTGCAATCCAATGTGTCATCTTGAGTTGTGAACAGCGAAATGAACTTGACTTGTGAGATTGATTGCAATTATTTAGCATTCCTTGTTAATACGCCTTGAGATCTGTTTTGTCTAGTACTCCTGGATTGTTTTGTCGTCAGTCTATGAAATTTTCTTCTAAAGCAGAGTCGTCGTTCTGATTGCTTTATTCATCTATTGCCTTTGTTAAATGGATACTGGAAGCAATGTTCTCTTTTGTCCACCGCTGGCATAGGGTACGATTACAGAATTTGATCTCTACTAGTCGCATTCTAGTCGGTGGGACACATTGAGGCGAACCAACCCTTTTCTCTCTGTCTTTGATTTTTGTTAGGCACATTTCCCTTTGTCTCTCTCTCTTCGGAGAGAACGGCATACTCACCTACTACTACAACTACAACATCAACATCATGATCAGCATATATATTAATTCTTCAATTAAAACTCAAAGTAATATACGTCACTTATATATTGTAAAATAGTCAAGAATAACTGTCAACCCATAATCCTTCTTCGTGGTGGTCTCGCAGGTAATTTGTTTCGTCAATATCTTCAGTAGGGACAGATTGAAGAATTCCATCTAAAAATGGAGGTAGTTCGTCAAACTGATTATACTCTTTTTCGTCCACAACGTCTTCGACCCCAACAATATGTCTCTTACTGTGAAGGACAACGTGCAACTTTGGATTGACAGGGTCAACGATGTAGAATACCTGTGTGGCTTGCTCAACAAGTATAAATTGATCGTCTTAGTGTGCGACTCTACTGAGATCGACGAGAGTAAATACATAATTGCCGACTTTAACACCTCGAGGGATTTCGACTCATTGGCATCGAAACAAAGAAATCTTAAGTGATACGTAATCGAGCTCCCATATTTCTTCGATAACACCGTAATATGAGTTGAGTGCCCTTACTGCCCTGACATCCTCTGAAATAACAAGTAGTGTCACTCCACTACATTACATAGTACTCTTCTCATCTTGAGTTCTTGTGTAAAATGAATAACCATTGATGTCATACTTCTGTCAAGTCACTATAGTAAATCTTAGCCCTCTGGCCAACCATGTAACAATTTCACTTACGGAGCCCTCAGAAACTCGTAGGACTCTATTTTCGATCCACACAGCAAATTTCCTGTTATATTCTCTGGTAACCCAAATCTCTTTGTTCTCTTGTGGAATTACGTTTTAAGTGGTATCAAAGGGGTCTTTATACATGCTCGCAACTACAGGACCATTAGTGATCTGCTCAAGTCATTTGCGGTGGTGACATTTATCTGATTTTCATGATTTTTTTCATTTATTTTGCCCCTTTTCTGTGCACCTTTTAGTCATATATCTCATCATCATCATATATATATATATAGGTTATTCTAGATTTGTCGCTAAATCAACTGGATTATTTGTTTCGTAATTTTTTTATCACAGGTCGACGCGATTTAGGTGTATTTTGGCTAATGGGACGCATCTCATCGGCTAAACTTGATTATTGGCCGATTCTAGACAGAAGTACGCTTTTCTACGAATTCGTAGGAATTGACTGTACTGGAATTGGAGTCTCTTGGGGTCTGAAACCTCAAAATCTAGCAGTCAAGGGCCTTTCTGTAAGTTTTGACAACTCAAAACACCTCTCCACGAAATAGCCAAGACAGAAAAGCCAAGGGAGGATCTAATTCTAATTTCTGAAAAATTTGAGTATCTAATGGAAAAACTACCAAGACTCAGAAAACCTAGCCCTAACTCGAAAGAACATGTTTTCTATTTCGTTAAAGTTGGAGGGCCTGTTGCAATTTGGCCATTTTTGTCTTAAGTGGCCGACCACCAGTATTCTTCGGGGAGCTGTTTTTTTTGGTTTTCTTGGATTCTTCTTCTACCTATCCCCCAATCCTTCCTCACCCCCGTCCACCTTGCCGCCTGCGGCCGGGCCGCACGCCAGTGCCCTCAAAGCTCGATCTCGCCTCTGCACCCCCAATCTCGGATCTAAGCTGCGCCTCCCGTCGTCGCTTGCACCGCCGCCTCCTCTCTCCATCAACTGCCCCACCCGCACCGCCTTTGTGCGGCCTTGCGCTAGATTCGAGCGGCCGCCGTCCAGTCTCGCGCCGCTACATCCCGCGCCACCTCGCCGAGGCGAAGTGCTGGAAAAATCTCCTCCCCAAAACCTAGTCACCATCCTTCTTCCTCTTCGTTGCCATTTGCAGCCGGTGTGACAACGACGACGAACTGTCAACTTCTCCTCCTCCCCTCCTCCACTCCTCCTTCTTCCTCTTATTTTTGCTTCATCTTATTGACTCCCAATTCTCCAAAAAATCTAGCCCTATTTCCCCTATCCTCCACTGTTCCATTGTTCGTCAACTTGGGCATTGCGACCGCGCCGCCAGCGACCTCCGCTGCAGCGACGACCTCGATTTCCTCCGCACCAGACCGGCTCTTCGACCTCTTCTTCGCCGCCCTCCACCTCTCTGATGACATTGCCGTGCACGACATCGACGGCGTGAGCTCTGCATTGACGTCTTCCACTTCGTTGACTTCGGCTCCCTCTTCAACAACGCCGGCGACTTCTTCTTCCTCGACTCCGACAATTTCTGTGATCGTCACTAGTGACAATTTCCCCTCTCAATTCCCCATCTCTCCTCCCTCATCCCTGTTTGCTTGTAATTTTTGTAAAGAAAGCAAAATTGGTTGAATGATGAATAACTGCAAACCTAGTTGAATCTTGTCTTGCTTTTGTTTTAATTACTTCAAAATTTTTGTCTAATTGTGTCTTGTTCATCTATGATTGCAACTCCTCTTGCTAGTTCATAAGTTCTTCTAGTGATCACTTGTACTTCTCTCTGTTGTCCTGTGGTGGCTGATTGAACTGTGGAATTTAGTTTGATATTGCTGTTGAATTAACTAGCGTTCAGATTTGAAACTCGTGTGTTGATTCCTTTGTTTCGACAACAGGAAGGTGGTGTGTTGTTGATCCTGTGGAGTTAGTTGTCTGGTTGAATTGAACTAATTAAAGAATTGTATTCTTAGGCCTGTAGTTTCCATCACATGTTGCTTCAGATTATAGCTGCAATGGCACGGGCCCGTCGGGCCGGTTGCTTGGTTTGTGCCGTGCCGGGCCGGGCCGGGCCAATAGCTCGGTCGAGAGGCTAGGCATGGCACGATAGCCCGTGGGCCGCAATGCGTGCCAGGCCAGCACGGGCACGACCCATTTTGAAGTGGTGGTCGAGGTCGTCGTCTCGTCGATGAGGATCGTCATAGAGGTCGTCGCAGTGGCGAGGCCGCACTGTGTAGAGTGGGAATGGCAATAGATCATTGACGTGCATACGAGATCTACGACATGTGAGGCGGTTCGCCGGTGGTGAGAGAAGATGGGAAGAAGGAGGCGGCAGCGTTAGCAAAGAAGTGTGACGATGTGGAGTTATCGAATTAGGAGAGGCGTCGTCGTCTAAAGGCTCGGCGCCGATGACAAAGAGGACGAAGAAGTGCTTGAGGGCAGCGCGGCGAGGAATTAGGAGAGGCGTTACCATCCAAAGGCCCGGCGTTGGCGACGGAGAGGAGGAAGGAGTGCTTGAGGGCGGCACGGCGAGGAATTAGGAGAGGCGTCGCCGTCCAAAGGCCCAGCGCCGGTGACAGAGAGGGCAAAGGAGGCGGCTGGGGTGGAGTAGATCCGGTGGATCTGGCGACGAGCGGCATGGCGATGTGGCATGGTGTAGCGGTGCGGCGCCAGCATGTGAGAGGATGGCATGGCCGGCGTGCTAATGGGTCGTGCCGTCATTGAGGAGGAATGAGGAGGGCGTGTTAACATGAGACGGTGAGAGGAATGTGCCGGCGTAAGAGACGAAGGCACGCAGTCTCGTAGAGGAGAGGACTGAAAGGAGGGCGTGAAGGCGTGCTAACGGGCGGGTAGACCCACATGCTAACTGGTTGTGCCATGCCTGAGCATGGCCCGCGTTACCGTGCCGCCCATTGGGCCGAAGTTTGCGGCCCGACACGGCCCAGTAACCCATTCCAGACCAGCACGGCCCGTTAGCATTCGTACTGAGCCGTGCCGCATGCCGGGCCAAATTTGCGTGCCTCGGGCCATCTCGGCAATGGCCCAGCCCAACTTACACCACTACCTGAGATGTCTCTTGGTTTAAACTTTGAATGCAATTATGTGTATTGACTGCTAGATTAATCCTTGGTGTTGAACTTGAGTTAGCCTCTGTTTTGGTAAAGAATATTCTTTTCTGGACTGAAATCCAACCAGTATATTTGATCATCTGAAGTGCCTGTTGTTACCTGAACTCTATTTGATCTGAGGCTCTTTGTTTTGGTACTGTCAAATTTAAATCGAGCTCCTGTGTGAATATTGAGAGGAATAGAATCTGAAGCATTGTTCTCTCAATTACTGTTTTTGTCCACCGCTCGCCTGGAATGCGATTGCAGAACGATTTATGTTAGTCATGTTTCAGTTGGTGAAGCACCTCGACACGAATCAGCCATTTACTCTCTGTGGTTCTGATTTTCCATTTTAACGTTAGTTAGGCATTTTTTTTCTCCGACTTAGTCCCTCTAAAGAGAACGACATACTCGTCTACTACTATGACTACGTTTACTTGCGAAATCACATTTTAAGTGGTATCAGATGGTCGGCTCAGTGCTACCTGCAACCACCGAGCAAAGTGAAGTCACTGTCTATAGGCTGGCAACGCCAACCCCTCATCCTTTTAATTATCCCCAAGGTCCAGTGGCTTACCATGATTGAGCTTACAACTTAGGGTAGGGATACTTCTCCACCCCCTTCTCCTTCATCGGTTGATGTGCTAAAGTATCGCATAATCATTTAAATCCACTCTGGCCACTGCTGCAGGTAAGACTGGAGCTCCTTGGTTTGAAATGACACCATAGAGGAGGATTGGCCCCAACAGTTCACGTTCAATTGTGCCTTTGGAAGAGTAGATGGCTCTAGTCAGGCTCACCCGGGGAGAAGAGGCAACTGCGATGAAGGCGAAGCGGGGTCATCAAGGAGGATCACTTGGCCACCCTTTTCGACAGGGGCCGGGTGTCGTTGGTCGCCTTTGAAATGACGACCCACAGAGCAGCAAATGCAGACAAGCTTTGACGGCAACCATGTGGCCCAGAAGCACACAATTCCAACAGGGCAAACAAGTAATGGGGAATCCGAAGCTCATCCACGAGACAGCTTCCTATTCCATGCAACTACTGCACCCTCAAACAACACGCCAAGGTTTGACCCCATGTAAGAGGAAGGGGGGACACAGATCATTTTCGATCAGAGCCTACTGCTTTTTGGATGCCTTGGAAATCTGCATCCCCATCTTAAGAACGAGTAGTGGACCTAATGCTGATGGAGTCAGAAACTAGGAAGCCAAGCAAGGAAAGAGCAATGATTGCCAAGGCGACAATCGAATATGGGGACACCTTCGAGTCCAGAGCCAAGAGACAGGATACGGTAGGTGCACCTTGCTGCCCTAATAGCCTTGATGCAAAACAATGTTCCCAGCCCCTCGATCCCCATGCCAGCCATGCAAACTCAATCGGGACACTACGGTGCAAATCTCTGCCAGCTTAAGACCCCAGACACTTCAACCTAGGTAGAGCCGCCTGCTCAGGCCTCGATTATAGTGTTCCATGCAGCTGATCTAGGCCAGCCACATCCTCGACGCCCCAATCATGGCGCCAGTGCATCTCACGGCACCTGTGATATATGCAATCCTAGTTGAGCTGCCAACAGAAGCCACAACCGTCACTCCATGCTCAAACCAGATTGTGGAGTTAGATGAGCTGGTAGATAGGAACCGAGTAAGAGGCCACTTGGAAGAGATGCAGAAGCCAAACCAAGATGAGATATAGATTGAGATGCCCACCCCATGACACAGAGCATGGGTATTGCCAATGAAATAGCTCGAGGAGTAGCACCAAAAAAGGTCCACATTGTAGGGTGAGCCCAAGACATGCCACAGGGTATGGCCACCACCACTAAAGTAACTCAAGAAATAACACCAGAAGAAGTCCTCTCCTTTCTTGATGCCATCACTGAGCCCGCTACTCCTTCAGTCCTAGGGCCTTGGCTGGACCCCAATGAAGCGAGCAAATTAGCGAAGAATGTGCCACTAGACTTCTCCATCAAAAGAAGCCCCCAACTAGTGGCCAAACATAGCGAGTGCCAACTAAGGCCATTGCAAAAGGCACAAGCAGCAATCACAAAAAGGATAGGTCTGATCCAACAAGAAGAAGAAACAAATGACGAGGCTCTCAAACAATGCTTGCATCTCTCTGTGGTCTCACCTTTCCTGGTGAGACAAGCAGCCCGGATCTACTAGTAGTCGGTGGTCCTCAGCCGTCACTGTGTAGCTAGCTGGAGTGCTCTTTCTGTCTCTATGTCGAGTACTTGCTATAATACCCTAATGTGGAACGCGCATGGACTAAATAATCCCACATGTCGCTCAGTGGTAAGAGGAGTTGTTCTATCTACAAATATATCTCTAGCATATTTACAAGAAACTAAGTTAGTAGTAATAAATTCAGCCTCGGTTGCTGAAATTTTGGGAGGTAACTTTGATTACCACGATTATCTATCGGCGAATGGAACGAGAGGTGGGATCTTACTTGCATGGAAAGGAAGCCTTATCGCCATGTCCCCGAGGAGAATAGGCGCATACTCTATCACTGCCTAGGTCACCATGAAAGTCGACAACACTCAGTGGACAATGACAGGAGTCTATGGGCCACATCGAGACAACAAGGAGTTCTTGTAGGAGCTTATGCAAATTGGGGCACATACACAAGGAGTTTGGGAAGTAATGGGAGATTTCAATCTCATCTACGAAGTTGGGCACGAAAACAACAACAACCTAAACAGAAGATTGATGGGGCATTCCCAGCGAACTCTTAATCAACTATCCCTTAAAGAGATGTACCTCACAAAATGGCGCTTCACCTGGAGCAACGAGCGACAAGTGGCCACTTTGGGGAGATTGGACAGAGTATAATGAAGAATGGGAAGAGAGCTTCTCTAACAGTTTAGTTCAGGCTCTTTCCTCAACTATGTCATACCATAGTGCTTTGCTTCTAAGTGGCGAGGTAAACTTCCTAGGCCATGCACAGTTTCGATTTGAGACTTTCTGGATGAAGCTCCAAGGCTTTGAAGAGACAGTGCAACACTCGTGGAGTGAACCAATTAGCCATCACCACCCTGTTAGCGTTTTTGTTGAATATAGTAGCATATTAGTATTCATAATTTATTAGAATTCGTATTAGTTTTTTTATTAGGATTCTTATTAATACTTTGTTAAGGGTTATAAAAGAAGAAAAATTGTATCAATTTTTACAAGCAAACAATAAAACTTTAAAATCAACTTGGTATCAGAGCCATCGCCGCTCAAGTGCCACCACCATGTTTACTTACCTGACTTCATTGGTCGCCCGCCGCCGCGCCTCTGCACCCGCACGCCGCCGACGCCCGGCCGCCTGCGCCTGGCGATGGCGGCTAACGCACTGCGCCCGTGCGCCGCGACCACCACTGAGTCTGTGTCCGCACGTCGCCTGCCGAGCCAACACCCCACCGAGCCCGCTCGCCAAATTTTTTTCAATGATTTAGAGGACTCCAAGTCAAGATCTTCTGTGGTAAATCTGGATCTTATGTATACCAGATCCTCTGTGGCGTAAAAAAAGAGAGAGAGAGAAGGGGTTTGTGAGTGCATGAGCTCAATTTCTTTTTGGGACCTATTGAGACGACAACCACGATTCCAACCATGGAGGAGTTTATGGCGAAGATGATGGAGATGATGACAATGAGGACGAATGACATCTCATCATCGGACAAAGCTGTGATGGCAGTGGCATATTCACAAATGGTGAAAAAGATAGAGCTCATGCCAAATGATGTGAAGCTGGAGGGAACCAAAAACTATTTGAGTTGGTCTACGAGGGTGATTATGATTTTAGAGGCAAAAGGACTTGCTAACTGTGTGCAGAGACATCTGTCGAGCCCCTTAAAGATAGTTCAGAATGGCACAACTGGAAAACCACTAATTCTCTAGTGAAAACGTGGTTGCTTAACTCAATGAACCCTTCTATTGCTAGGATGGTGGAAGCCACTCTAACTGCAGCCAGGATGTGGGCTGTACTAGCTAGACTATATTCTGGAGCTGGTAATGCCATGATGATGGCTAAGGTGCATGGGAAGCTTCGAGGGATGACTAGGGGGAGCCGATTGTATTCGAGTACTACAATGAACTCCAGCGATTATGGACAGATTTGGACCACTATGATCCGTTAGACATTTCTCATGCTGAACATCTGACTATGGTCAAAAAGTGGGTGGATCGCAGGAGAGTACTTGACTTTCTGCAAGGCTTGAATGTTAAGTTTGAGCCTAGAAGAGCTGCCGTTTGCCACCAGCCACATCCGCCCACCATGGAGGAGGCATTTGCTGCTATAGTGATGGAGGAGACACGGTTATGAGTCATGACATTGGGTACCCTACCACCTCCTACTAGATCTGCGTTGACTGTTGCAGATCACCGCGAGTGCTTTACTTGCAGAAAGATTGGCCACATTAGCTGGAATTGCCCACAATCACGCGATTTTGGGCGTGGTAGGGGTGGTGGAGGACGTGGTAGAGGCCGAGGTAGAGAACGTGGTAGTAGGCGCCAAGGTCCTAAAGTCAATCTTGTCGTGTCTGATGAGAGATCAGTTGCGCATGACAAAGAGGAGCTTTCTGAATTGGAGGAGTTACGACAGTTCAAATCAAAGGTTGAGAGTTCGACCAGCAAGTCCATGGCCACCCAGGAGATCCCTATGACCACTACATTTGGTACTTTTGCCAATTATGCCCATGCGGGCATAGGTATTGAGGCACAGACTTTTGCATCCTCGCATACTTCTCCTTTAGATTGGATAGTTGATTCAGGTGCATCTAAACATTTCACTGGTGCTTTTAGTGAGTTTGCATCATATTCTCCATATTCTTCTATGCATCGTGAAACTATTCAAACTACTGATGGGACTGTACAACCCATCAAGAGAATTGACACAGTTCAATGTACACCTATCATTACACTTTCCTCTATTTTGCATGTTCCATCCTTCCCGGTCAATCTTCTTTCTGTGAGTGCTTTAGTGAATCAAATTGATTGTGGATTTATATTGACCGAGATGTCTGTCATATTCAGGAGAGGCAGACAAAGAGGGTCTTGGGGACTGGGACTAGGAGTGATGGGTTGTGGTATTTGGATCGAGGGACTGTGGATGCTGTGAGTACTACTTTGACTACTGCTGTAGGTGGAGAAGAGGCTAAAGTGATGCTTTATCACTATCGTTTGGGTCATCTATCATTTGACCGACTGAGGGGTATGTATCCGGATGTTATGAGTCGAGTTCCCATGAAGAAACTCATGTGTGATGCTTGTGAGTTTGACAAGCACACACGATCATCTTATGATAGTATTGGGCTTCGTAGTATTGAACCATTTGTATTTATTCACTCAGATATTTGGACCTCTCCGGTTATCTCTATTCATGATTTTAAGTACTTTGTTATTTTCATTGACTGTTATTCCCGTATGACTTAGTTCTATATGATGAAGAATAAGAATGAAGTTTTACGTTGCTTTCAAGATTTCTGTGCTCTTGTGCAAAGACAATTCAATACTCATGTTCGTATTGTTAGAACTGACAATGGAACTGAATATGTCAACAAGGAGTTTGCGACTTTACTTTCAGCTCAAGGGATCTTGCATCAGACAATCTATCCAGATACATCGGCACAGAATGGTGTGGCCGAGCGAAAAAACAGACATCTTTTGGAGACTGCCCGCTCACTCATGTATAGGATGAATGTGCTAAAAATCCTGTGGAGTGAAGCCGTTATGACAACGGTTTACTTAATTAACCGCATGCCCTCAAGAGTTTTAGGCATGAAAACTCCCTGTGAGCTGCTTATGGGAACGAATACATTTGTTGTCCCTCCGAAGGTGTTCGGATGCGTGTGCTTTGTTCGGGATTATCGACCCTCTACAGGAAAGCTGGACCCTCAGGCTTTGAAGTGTATATTCGTGGGATATTCTTCTCGACAGAAGGGCTACATGTGTTGGAGTCCTCAGGCCAAACGGATGTTTGTGAGTATGGACGTCACTTTTCGGGAGTTTGAGTCCTTCTATGGTGAGAAAACTGAATTGACGTCTTTATTTGGTGATATCTCTTCTCGCCTGCCTAATGCTGATAGAGAGGGGGAGAATGATGAAGTGAGTAGTAGTGACCATGGAGTGAGTAGTGGTGACCATGGTGGAGGTGGCGATGTTGTTGTGGGTATAATTCTATGTCCTGTTGCAGATGAGGGGGTGGATACTAGAGTTCTGAAGATGAAGCGTTTTCGTGGCACTAGAGTTCAGGGGGAGCAGCAGTAGCCCCAGTCTCCTGTGATTGAGATTGACGACCAGTCATCCACGCAAGTCATTGTCCCTGACCCCTCCTCAGTTGTCTCACCTTTGACCTCGTCTCCCTTTAAAATAGGTGGTAATGTATCTCTTGATCTTCCTATTGCTCATCGTAGAGAGCCCCGAGTCAATGCTGGTAAGCCTCCGGCTAGGTATGGTTTTGAGGGTGATCTTTCTCATGTTGTCTCATATTCTTCTTTGTCTCCTGCATATAAGTCTTTCATTGTATTATTACAATCTGTGTCCATACCAAAAGATTGGAAAGTGGCAATGCAAGATCCTTTGTGGCTTCGTGCTATGCAGGAGGAATTTCAGGCATTAAGGAAAAATGAGAGTTGGGAACTAGTCTCTCTTCCAGTCGAGAAGAAAGTTGTTGGATGCAAATGGGTGTATACCATGAAGCAAAATGCAGAAGGCAAAATTGAGAGATATAAGGCGAGATTAGTGGCAAAGGGATATAGTCAAACGTACAGGATTGACTATGATGAGACTTTTGCAACAATAGGAAAAATGAGTACGGTGAGAACTTTAATCTTGTGTGTAGTAAACTTCAACTGGCCCCTACATCAGCTTGATGTGAAGAATACCTTTTTGCATGGTGATTTACGGGAAGAGGTATATATGGAGGTCCCACCAGATTTTGGTGATAGTGGAAAGGTGTGCAAGCTAAAGAAGTCCTTGTATGACTTAAAACAATCTCCAAGGGCATGGTTTGATAGATTCAGACGTGCAGTATGTAGTATGGGTTACAAGCAGTGTAATGGGGATCATACTGTCTTTTTCAGGCACTCTGGAGCATTCATTACAATACTTGCTGTTTATGTCGATGATATTGTCATCACAGGTGATGATGTTGAGGAGATTGTCTGTCTGAAGAACAAGGTAGGTAAAGAATTTGAAGTGAAGGATTTGGGTCATCTCAAATATTTTCTTGGCATAGAGATTGCACGGTCTAAAAAGAGTATAATTCTCTCACAAAGGAACTATATTCTAGATTTGCTGAATGAAACTGGAATGTTAGGATGTCGTGTTGTCTCTACTCCCATTGAGCATAATCACAAGTTAAGTGATCAAGGTGGAAACCCAACTAACAAGAAGGGTTATCAAAGACTTGTTGGGCGTCCTATTTACCTTTGTTACACAAGACCCGATATTGCTTATGCGGTGAGTGTGATAAGTAGATATATGCATGACCCAAGAGTGGAGCACATGGAAGCAGTATATAGGATTCTAAGATATCTTAAGAGTAGTCCAGAAAAAGGTCTCTGGTTCAGGAAGAATATGAATCTTGATGTGGTTGGCTATTGTGATGCTGACTGGGCAAGTTGTTTAGATGACAGGAGATCAACATCAGGGTATTGTGTTTTTGTGGGAGGCAACTTGGTGTCATGGCGAAGTAAGAAACAGAATGTTGTTTCTCGATCTACAGAAGAAGCAGAGTACAGGGCTATGTCTTCTAGTTTATGTGAAATACTCTGGTTGAGAGGTTTGTTGTCAGAGTTACGATTGTTTCGAGGTGGAGTTTTGACACTATGGTGTGACAATAAGTCAGCAATCAATATTGTTAATAATCCAGTGCAACATGATCGTACCAAGTATGTGGAAATTGATTGCTTCTTCATTAAAGAACGCTTAGACGAAGAAAGCTTGAAACTAGAGTATGTATCTTCTGAAGAGCAACTTGCTAATTGTTTGACAAAAGGAATTAGTCCCAAAGAGTGTGTATTAGTTTGTAACAAGTTGAGGATGATTGATATCTATCGCCCAACTTGAGGGGGAATGTTGAATATAGTAACATATTAGTATTCGTAGTCTATTAGAATTCGTATTAGTTTTTCTGTTAGGATTCTTATTAATCCTTTGTTAAGGGTTATAAAAGAAGAACAATTATATCAATTTTTACAAGCAAACAATAAAACCTTAAAATCAATTGTTTTTGAAGACAAACTTAGAAGGACAGTCCAGGCGCTTAAATCCTGGAGTAGTAAGAAGGTAGGCAATCTCAAGCTACAATTAGCAATGATGAAGGAACTTGGTTTGAGAATAGATGCTGCGGATGATGATAGACAATTGTCCAATGGAGAAAGATTGCTTCGAAAACTTTTAAAAGGGTGGTGTTTAGGGTTGGCTGCCCTAGAGAGGACAGTATGAAGGTAGATTCATGATTACTCTGGATAAAAGAGGGAGATGCTAATACAAAAAAATTTTCATATGAAGGCCAACTCTAGGAGGAAAAACTTTATACCAAAATTGTGCCAAGATGGAAGATATTACAAAACCAGGAAGATAAAGAGAAGATTTTGTTCGAGTACTATGTCAACATCTTAGGGTCAGCCAGAAGCAAATAACACAATCTCAACCCACTCAACTTCATGCAAGCTAGCTTGGAGAATTTGGAGTATGGATTCACAGAAGACGAAGTTCACTCTGCAATCCAGGAGATGCATGTTGAAAAAGTGCCTAGTTCGGATGGTTTTATATACCTATTCTATAACAGATGTTGGAACATAATCAAAACTAACCTCTTAACAGTAATCTCCAATTTTCACAATGGAGATGGAAGATTCCTCCATAAGATTAAGAAGGCGCACATCACCCTAATCCCCAAAAAAGAAGAAGAAAAAGAGCCAAGAGATTTTTGTCTGATAAGTCTTCTATATAGTGTGTCAACATCATCTCCAAGCTGTTGGCAAAGAGGTTCTTGAGCTTCATGGACAAAATCCTTCCTTAAAACTAGAACTCATTCATCAAAAGAAGATGTATACATGACAAGAAAATAGCAAAGCTTCTAGACAGAAAGAAGAAACCTACGATTTTGCTTAATTACATGTAGAAAAGGCTTTTGATTCAGTCAGTTGGGAGTTCTTCTTGGAGATCCTAAAGTGGTTTGAAGTTGGGAACCTTTAGTGCAACTACATTGTCAATCTGTTAACCTCAGCTTCAACTCGAATACTACTAAATGGCCAACTTGGGCGTGCTATAATCCACGGTTAGGGACTTTGACAAGGTGACCCATTATCCCCATTACTCTTTATTTTGGCCATGGACGATTTCATGGCTTTGCTGGACAAAGAAGAAGTCGGAATCCTGCAGAAGCTAGGGCCTGCAGCAGCATGCTTTAGAGTTTTAATCTATGCAAATGATACTATGCTATTCCTCCTTCCAAATGAAAAGGAGATAAGGGCCACCTATAAAATACTTTTAGTACTTTGGTCTGGCTTTAGGTCTTAGACTAAACTTTTCAAGGAGTTCAATGACTCCCATCTAGTGCAGTGCCCAAGAATGCACCCAGATTAATTAGATACTTTGTTGTAACCTGAAGGAATTTCCCATCTCATATTTAGGGCTGCCACTCTCAGTGAGGAAGACACGAAAAGATGCGTATCAACCGCTGCTAGATAAAGTAGCCTGTAGGCTTGCAAGCTGGAAGTCCAAGCTACTTTTGACGAGAGGTCGGGTAACTCTAGTTAGATCGGTTAATTATCTCCTCAATGCTTGTTTATCACTTAATAGTTTCAAGCTTGCCTACCTGGGTTACAAAGAAATTGGATAAGCTAACAAGGGCCTTCTTATGGAGAGGGGACAGTGAAATCAATGGGGGACACTATCATGTAGAGTAGAAAAAGGTTTGCAAACCACTATGCTTTGGAGGATTAGGAATCAAAGACCTGAAAATCTTCAACTATGCACTAAGGATGAGATGGCCATGGTTTGAATGGAATGGCGATAACAAACCATGGGTAGGGATTCACTTGGAAATAAACCCGCTCCTAAAAGCAATGTTCAAGGCCTCTACAACCATCATCTTGGAAATGGCAGAAAAGCTCTATTCTAGAAATCCCAATGGCTGCACAAAAAGAGTATTCAGGAGCTAGTACCAAATCTATTCGTGGCAATAGGTGCATCATCTAGAGGAGTGACAGACGCCCTAACAGACAACAACTGGATTGCAGACATAAGGGGGGCCCTCTCCGCACAAGCGATTACCTTGATCTCTAGGGGAAAGCTGCAACATGTAAACCTCAAAGACAACATGGAAGATGAGCTAAAATAGAAATGAACGGCTGATGGACAGTATTCGACTAAATTGGCCTATCTAACCTTCAAAGGAAGCATCACCTTCATAACATTTCAACAAATTTGCAAGGTTTGCTCATCCCTCAAATGCCTGTTGTTCGCTTGGTTAGTAGTTAATGGAAAATGCCTAATGGCAGAAAATCTACAGCGAAGAGGGTGGACACACGACCCTATCTGCCAGCTTTGTATGATTATCGATGAGACTGTTAGGTACTTGTTCAAAGACTATCCACACTCCACACAAGTCTATATTCAAAAGCTGTAATGGCAAGGACTTCAAGGGAGAGTGTTTCAAGGGATAAGGGCACAATTGAATAATGGTGAAGAGATAGGGGAGTGGTGGTATGCAAGTAGGAAGCAGATAGACAAAGCAAATGCAAGACCTTCGACAACATCATCATCCTCTCCATCTGGAACTTATGGTGTGAGAGGAATCAGAGAACGTCTAGGGATAAATGAACAGATACAACAAATAAAAGATGAATGAAGGAGCTAGAAGCAAGCTTATGAGCAAACTTTCAAGCAGCAAGTAGCACAGGAGGCTTAAGGAATTACATGAAGTTGTAAATGGGAGGTGTTAGGCTCTTTGGTAACATGTTTAGGCACTACAGGAGGTTTTAGTACTAGGACTCTCGGTAGTTAGACCCCTGAAGGGGTTAAAGTACTTGTGTAGCCCTTTTCTATTTTTCTCAACTATAAATTCTTTTCTTCTATCAACGAATATGCATGGTTTGTGCAGTTTCAAAAAAAAAGTTATCCAATTCATTTTTTTTGGAAAAGTATTGAAGCATTTCCCACAACTTAATCCATCATAAAAGACCCAATAAGCAGTATAACTTGGGCATAAGTAGCAAACTATAATAGAGGCTTATCCAAGGAGAGCTTTTTTAGAACTATTGCCTATATATATTTAGACTTATTTATAAATTTGATAACTCGAGTATATTTAGTTTTCTTGTCCATATATACATGGCACTTTCTAGTGTTCCTAGCTAAGGATATATATATGTTTGGAACCATTGCCTATAGTTAGAATGAACAAGGATAGCCTCACCGGTGATGGAGAGCCAAATTGGGTCTCTCATGCGGGCAAAGCTTCATTAGCTGCAAATTGCTTTCTTCTTCATTTCCTTGGTCTTTCATTCCATCATATTTCAAATAATTTTAATCGCAACGAATCAATTGTTAATGCACTTCTTTTAATCAAATTTCAAGAACATGGTTTATTTCTTATATGTTCTAGGCATCTTGTCCCATTGGACATTGGCTCTCCCTTGCCTATTTGTTGTCATCATTGTTTGCCACCACGATAGTATCTCCCACATTTGCACACTATTTACTGAGCTTCATTTGTTGTAGGGCTATGTAAATCTGAATCGAACCGAAAAAATCGATTCAAACCAAAAATAGTGGTTTATGAGGTATACGGTATTCGGTTCAATAGGATAGTTTATTCATATACGGTATTCGGTACAGTTTCGGTTTTTACCGAAAAAACCAAAAAAATCGAGTTTATATTTGCACAGCCATTTCTTAAGCCTAACTACCTAAACCTAACTCCCATCCTCCAGAGTCCCGTCAATGCGAGTCGCGATTGTGTCACCTCCTCCTGTCCTCCAGTCCTCCTCCCTGTGCCACCTCCTCCGGTCCTCCTATCCTCCATCACCTCTCTCCTCCCCGAGTGGCCGAGTCCCCGTGTCGCCTCCTGCCCTCCTCCGCAAGTTAGCATCGCCTCCTCCAGTGAGGTCCTCCCCATGTTGCCTCCTCCGCCACCTCCCTCCTCCCTATGCGGCCGTGCCACCTTATCCTCCACCTCCCTCCTTCCCGTGCTGGCTCCTCCTCCCCGTGCCGCCTCCCCTTGCCTCCTCCTCCTCCCCGTGCCGCCTCTTCCGCCGCCTCCCTCCTCCCCGTGTGGTAGATCGGCACTGTACCCGTGCCGCCCCCCCCTGGCCGGCTGGTCCCCCTCTCTCAGAGCCTCCCCACGAGGCTGCGTCGGGCTGTCGCCCCCACTGTTTTCGATTTGTAGCCAACCACAAGATCATGTAATGTAATTTTCTAATTCTTCCTTAGTCTCAGACTCTCAGTCATTTATTTCATGAATAAAGAATTTGGATGAGACTATCTCAGCTCAGAGGTTCCTACATAATTAGAAATGCCTGTCCTACAGACTACAGAATTAGAAATCTCAGTCATTATATGTGTCTCAGACTCTCAGAGGCAAACTATCTGAAATGGCATGTCCTAGACCTCACTATTTGTTTATGTAGGACAGGCAAACTATATACGTCTTAGTTTGGTATGTTCTAGTTTTCACTATTTGTTTATGTGTTGCCAATGCAATCTGTACAGATAAAGGAAAGAATGTGCAAGTTTCTTTATGCATCATGCCAAAAATAATTCGTGAGAGAATCTGATAGGTTTTCATCATGCAAGATTGATATATACTAGACAAAATTGCACACCCCTAGTACTTACACTAGTTTTTTTCATTCTAGATGTCTGAAGCAGATAATATCCAACATATTGGTGGATCACTAGGTAATGATGAGATAGTCGCAGCTAGGGGCAATGCACCTTTGAACAACAGAAGAAAACAAATGGGCCACAGAGTAGAAATATGGAACCACTACATAGTATTGGAAGGTGAGAAGAATGCTACATGCAAGCATTACTCAAGAGTACTTGCATGTGATTCAGCTAAGAATGGTACTTCCTCGCTAATATCTTATGCAAAAATTTGTAAAAATAATCCCAACAGAAATAAGGGCAGCAAGCAAATTTTACTAAATTTGTAATCTAATAAGGATGGAAGTAGTTCTCTTTCTAATTAGTAATACAATCTTGAAGATATTAGGGAAGGACTTGCTTGCATGATAATTATAGATGGGCTGCCGTTGAGTTTTTCAGAACGTGAAGGTTTTAAACAGTGATGTCAAAGTTTGTCCTCGTTTTCATATTCCATCTAGGTGAACAATGCAAAGAGATATTGTTCGACTTTATGAAAATGAGAAAGCTATGTTAAAAAAGTTTTTCAATGATTCTTGTCAAAGAGTTTGCCTCACCACAGACACATGAACTTCTTCAAGACTTCAGAATTATATGTGTCTAACAGCACAATTCATTGATAATGAATGGAAACTAAACAAAAAAATTCTTAGCTTTTGTTTAGTAAACACTCACAAAAGAGAAGACATCGGTAAAACACTAGAAAAATACTTGCCTGAATGGGGAATTGTAAATGTGTTTACTATTACAGTAGATAATACTAGTCCAAATGATGTTGATGTAGGCTACATGAGAAGAGCTTTGAATAAATGGGGTGTTGGGGGAAAATGCTAGCAAACATCTGAAACGTCACCCCGGGAGTCCCTTCTCCGGGGTCGAGAGAAACTTCCCCCGGTGCTCCTCCTCTGTGCTCGAGGGAGGCCTCTCCCGGGCACCTTCTCCGGGCCGGGGAAGACCTCTCCCGGAGCCCCTCCTCCGGGCTCGGGAGAGACTTCCCCCGGCGCACCTCCTCCGAGTTAGGGAGAGCCCCTCTCCCGGAGTCCCCCTTCTCCGGGCCGGGGAAGACCTCTCCCGGAGCCCCTCCTCCGAGAGCCCCTTCTCCGGTCCGGGGAAGACCTCTCCCGGAGCCCCTCCTCCGGGCTCGGGAGAGACTTCCCCCGGCGCACCTCCTCCGGGCTAGGGAGAGCCCCTCTCCCGGAGTCCCCCTTCTCCGGACCGGGGAAGACCTCTCCCGGAGCCCATTCTCCGGGTTCGGGAGAGGTTTCCCCCGGCGCTCCTCAGGTGGGCACTGATTTCGAGGGCCGCCACGTGTCCGAAATCGGTGCCCTGGACCTCGTCAAAAGACCGTTTTGCCCTCGATCCTACGGTTGTAGCAGGGGTAGTTTAGTAATTTGCGTCTTTTGGGGTCTATATATATCCTTGTAACCCTCTTTTGTAACCTAAGACTTTCATTTGCATCCAATACAAAAAAACTAATAGGCGTGCTCTGGAAACCTCTCTCCGGGAGAGATCCCCCTAGCCGACACGTGTCAGGAGCACGTCGACAGGACTAGGGCCTCCACTGAGGCCTGAACCTGTATAAATCCTTGTGTCAATCTCTGAGATTGTCCAACGCGGGGTGACCCGTCACACGGTCAACACGCGTTGAGGAACACGTGTTACGCACGTCATCAAATCTGCCGAGGTATTTTTTATACCACGACAGTTGGCGCCGACCGTGGGGACTCGTGACGAATAGTCATGGCTCCAAGGAGGATGAGGCACTTAACCTCCATCCCTAACGACGCCGACCCTAGCAACCCTGCACCGCCGGTGCAAGGGGTTGTCGTCACTACACCTCCTCCCGAGGACACTCAGGGGGAGGTAACACTTATTCCCCCCGTCATCCTTGGCGGGGGAACCAAGTGCCTCCCAGGCTCGGGGGGACCAAGTGCCTCCCAGGCTATGCCTTCAACTGCGGGTGACCCGCTACTCGAGGCACTGGTGGAGGGCCAGCTTCGCGCACAACATACTCTTGAGGAGTTGTTGCGCGCTATAGCGTGGCCTCTGGCCCCCGCGTACCCGCACCCGTTCCAGTTCGGAGGAGTGGCACCTCCGTTCATGATGGGACACCCAGGAGCCTTCTTCGCTCCGGGGGTTTTCCCCTTCCCGGGAGGTGTTCCACTCCCGGCGGACACCCTCCCCCGGGAGGAGCTCCCTCCTCTTGTGGACCTCCCCCAGGGGGTGCTCCCGCCCCCAGAGGGCTTTCGTTCCCCGGGAGTCCGCCCGTCCCCGAGTCCTTCGCCCCGGAAGGGATTCCCCTTCCTGGGACTGCGCCTATCCCAAGAGGTATCTCCGGGGTGATTCCTACATTACAGGACGTTCCCCCGTTGGGAAGTCCTCCCACACCATGGGCCGTTTCCATAGACGGAACCCTTCCGGCCCGCGATTCCTCTCCCACGCCGGTGACGGGCACACATCCGCCTCCTCCCTCGGGTCCCCCTCCTCGGGCTCCCCCAGTGAACCAAACGCGGTTCACTCGGGAGGAGGTGGAGCGCATGCGCGCGGCAAGGTCCGAAGGCGCCCCGTCCCAACACGGCCGGGAATCACTCGCACGTAGGCGCGGTTCTCTTGTCCCAACGGACAAGGGCAAGAGACCAATGCAAGAGGCCTCCGTCACTTCCGGAGGTCCCCCCGAGGTACAAGAGGTGAGCTCCACCAACCCCGAAGAGCGAAGACGATACCGGAAGGCAGGCGGTCCGTTGGGACCCCTTTCCGATTCGGACAATGAACGCGCTTCCCCTGTGAAGGGGGATATCGATGCAGGCTCCCCAAAGGAAGTGGAAGGGGCCAACCAACCCCTTTGCCGCCGCCTCCGGCGTGTTTAGTGGCTGAGGCCATATCGGCCGCCCCATATCGAGCACTACAATGGGGAGGCCGACCCCTACGAGTTCGTACAGGTGTACTCTACGGCCATCTCGGCGGTTGGGGGGACAAAAGCGTCCAATGCAACGTCTTCCCCCTCTATCTCTCGGGAATAGCTCGGTCCTGGTTCTATAACCTCAAGAGCGGGTCCATCAAGTCCTTCGCACAGATGAAGCGCGAATTTTCAGGGGAATTACATCCGTCCCCTGGATTCGTCGCAATTGTACACCGTTCGCCAACGGTCGGGAGAGACGATACGAAGTTTCTTCAAACGCTTCGCCCAGATCAAGAGCAAGGTGGCTCACGTCCCCGACTCAACGGTGATTGAAGCGTGCAAGAGTGGCATTCTCCCGGGAGAGCTCCACCGAAGACTCTCCCGGAGTTGCCCATCCTCCGCCGACGAGCTCTTCAACGTACTTGAGAAGTACGTGAGAGCCGAAGAGGACGATCTCTGGAAGAAGCATCAGGGGATCTCCGGCCTCGGGGAGAGGGACTCGAAGGACCCCTGCAACAAACATCTCCGGAGGGGGCCCCGCAGCGAGCCAAGGCCTCGGGACACTTTCGTCCTCGAAGGCGGAGGCGGCTCTCGGGAGCCCAACCGGGGACAGCGCCCCTTTTTCAAGCCCAAAGGCGGTGGAGGAAGCCAATCCTCCCGTCCGCGAGAGGCCCCCAAGCCAGTGGGCAAGGAGCCTGGAGCCACTTTATGGTGCGCTTTCCACAAATCCAACTCCCATGCAACCCGAGAATGCCACGCGCTCCCCCAACATTTCGCGGCATTTCTCGAGCAGCATGAGCCGGGGGGAGGAGGCCCTACCTCCTTACCCCTTCCATCGCCGGCCTTGGCGGCACTCACCGCTACCCTAGGGGGACGTCAGAAGCAAGGCCAAGAAAAGGATTCGAGCGACGAGCTCCCATTCCAAACCTCCCAAAGGCACATCAATGTCATTGTGGGGGCATCTGCCTCCGGGCGAGATTCCAAACGCCAGCGCAAAGAGTATGCGCGAGAAGTGAAGGTGATAGGGGCCGTTAACACGTCCCGGCCATCAAAATGGTCGGACCTCCCGTTGACATTCACCGTCGAAGACGCGTGTGGGGTGCACTTCCCCCACAACGACGCGCTTATCGTCTCCGCCACGGTGTTCAACTGTCGCCTCGCCCGAATCTTGGTGGACGGCGGGAGCGCCGCGGACGTCCTCTATCTAAAGGCGTTCAAAGAAATGAAGGTGGACGAGAAGCTCCTGCAGTCCGCGGCGGGGCCTCTACAAGGATTCGTCCCGGGGAAGACTATACATCCCGTGGGGAAGGTCGACCTCCTGATGACATTCGGCGCTCCAGATAATTACCGGACCAAAATGGTTCGGTTCGACGTGGTGGATCTCCCCTCCTCCTACAACGCCATAATGGGGAGAACCATCATCAACCGCTTAGGAGCAGCGGTCCACCACAACTATCTTTGCATAAAGATCCCCAGGCCGAGCGGGGTGATCTCCGTGCATGGTGACCAGGGTGTGGCTCGCTCCCTCTACGAGCGCGCCTCCACAGTGATCGGGGACGTTAACCTGGTCAAGGCCCTGGGGGAAGGGAGCTTCTCCCCGACCCTAAACGTGCCAATTACGCTCCCCGGGAAGTTCCTTCCCAAGCCTCGCCCTAAGGGGGACCTCCGGGAAGTCTCTCTCTTCCAGGTTGAGGGGAAGACTATCAATATCGGGGCATATCTCCTCGAGGAACACGCGGCGCGACTCATCGACTTTCTTCGTGAAAACGCAGATGTCTTCGCATGGAAGCCCGCGGACATGGGGGGCGTGCCCAGGGATGTTATCGAGCACAAGCTCACAGTAATGCCCGGTCGCCCTCCGGTAAAACAGAAGATGAGAAAGCTCTCCCTTGAGCGGCAGGAGGCCATCAAGGTGGAGATCGCTAGACTCCAGGAGGCGGGGTTCGTTCGGGAGATCCTACACCCCGAGTGGCTAGCAAACCCCGTCCTCGTAAAGAAGGCAAGTGGCAAGTGGAGAATGTGCGTCGACTTCACCGACCTCAATAAAGCTTTCCCAAAAGACGATTTCCCGCTCCCGCGGATCGACCAACTGGTGGATTCTACCGCGGGATGCGAGCTGATGAGTTTCTTGGACGCCTATTCGGGCTATCATCAAGTCCGAATGGCGGAGGAGGACGAGGAAAAGACGAGTTTTATAACTCCCCTCGGCACCTTCTGTTATGTCCACATGCCTTTCGGGTTGAAAAACGCCGGGGCAACTTTCCAGCGCCTTATGAGCTTGGTCCTGAGGGATCAAATCGACCGCAACGTGGAAGTGTATGTTGACGATGCAGTCATCAAGAGCTCGCGCTCGGCCACCCATATCGAAGACTTGGGAGAAACCTTTCGCAATCTCCGTAAGTACGGGCTAAGGCTTAACCCGGAAAAATGTGTGTTCGGCGTTCGCGGAGGAAAACTCCTTGGCTTCCTTGTGTCCCAAAGGGGCATCGAAGCCAATCCCAAAAAAATTCTAGCCCTCCTCGACATGCCTCCACCGCGTTCCGTCAAGGATGTACAACGACTTACCTGCCGCTTAGCCGCGTTAAGTTGCTTCGTCTCGTGCTCGGGGGAGCGCGGTCTCCAATTTTTCAAGATCCTCCGCGGCCTTGAGGGGTTCCATTGGACCCCCGAGGCACAGGCTACGTTCGAGGACCTGAAGAAATATCTCACGAGCCCTCCAATGCTTGCGAGCCCGCGTCAGGGGGAGCCCCTGCTCCTCTACCTCGCGGCCACTCCGGTTGCCGTCAGTGCAGTTCTCGTCAAGGAAGAAGATGGGCACCAACGCCCCGTTTACTATGTGAGCGAGGCTCTCCAAGGCGCTAAAACGAGATACACAAAGATGGAGAAGGTTTGTTACGCCCTCCTAATGGCCTCGAGGAAGCTCCGCCACTACTTCCTAGGCCACCCTATCACGGTGTCTTCCTCTCTCCCTTTGGGAGAGGTGCTTCGGAACAAGGAAGCCACCGGACGGATAGGGAAATGGGGGCCGAGCTAGCCCCCTTCTCGCTGTCCCTGACCGGACGAACCGCGTTCAAATCGCAGGTCCTTGCGGACTTTGTGGCCGAGTGGGCTCCGGTCCCTGGGCTGGAAGAAGAAGCGCGTGCCGCCCCACCGCGCGACGACCACTGGACCCTCTTCTTTGACGGCTCCCTATGCCTGGCAGGAGCCGGCGCGGGAGTAGTCCTTCGAAGCCCCGAGGGAAGAACCCTCGAATATGCGGCCAGGCTCGAATTCCTCGCGACAAACAATGTCGCGGAATATGAGGCCCTTCTCTTACGGCTTCGCCTCGCCCGCTCTTTGGGTATCCGACGCCTCCTTGTCAAGGGGGACTCTCAACTTGTGGTATGTCAAATGGACAAGTCCTACTTGTGCCATGACCCGAATTTGAGCCTCTACCTCAACGAGGTCCGGAAGATGGAAAACTACTTTGACGGCCTCGAGGCGCGTCGTATCTCGCGTAGGGACAACGATCGCGCCGACGCCCTCGCTAGGGCAGCGAGTGCCCGAGGGCCTCTCCCCGAAGGGGCCTTCTTGGAGGTCATCTCGAAACCTTCCGCGATGGCTCCCAACCCGAACTCCGAGTCCTGTGACCCCGATGTCACGGAAATCATCCGGGCCACATCATGGATGGCCCCCCTTATCTCTTGTATCAAGGGAGAGGGGGAGCCCTCCGACGAAGCCGAAGCCAAGCGCATTCGCGCTAAGGCGCGAGCGTATGTGCTGATAGAAGGGACGTTGTACAAGCGAGGAGCCTCTGCGCTGCTTCGCTGCCTCCCGCGGGAGGAGGGAGTTCAGCTCCTTGAAGATATTCACCTCGGATGTTGTGGTTCTCACCTCGGCCCCCGGGCCGTCGCGTCAAAAGCCATCCGCCAGGGTTTCTACTGGCCAACAGTCGCCCGCGACGCAAGAGACCTCGTCTCTGCATGCGGGGCTTGCCAAAAAATGGCAAAGGGCTCCAACCTACCCTCCGCAACTCTGCAGTCAATCCCCATCACATGGCCCTTCGCGCGGTGGGGAATGGACCTCCTGGGCCCGTTCCCCCCGGCGTCGGGGGGATACAAGTACGCGGTTGTGGCCGTGGACTACTTCTCCAAGTGGGTGGAGGCCGAGCCCCTCGCCACCATTACGTCTCGTGCGGTGCAAAGGTTCTTTTGGAAGAATATAGTGTGCCGATTTGGGGTCCCCCGCGAGATTACCGTGGATAATGGAACCCAGTTCGACTCAGCGATCTTTCGCGAGTTCTGCCAGAACTTGGGTACGACCCTCCACTTCGTCTCGGTGGCTCACCCCAAGAGCAATGAGGCGGTCGAGCGCGTCAATGGGGTTATCCTCCAAGGACTCCGTCGCCGCCTCGAGCAAGGCGCCTCCAGGCGTGGGGCATGGGCAGATGAGCTCCCGAGCATCCTCTGCTCCATGCGAACGACCCCGAGCTGAGCAATAGGGCGCGCCCCCTTCTCGCTCGTGTATGGGGCGGAGGCAGTACTACCCTCGGAAATCAATTTCCGATCGCTGCGAGTCGAACTCCTCGAGGGAGTCTCTGCAGCCGCGTTTCAAGCCAACGAAGACAACCAGAGGCTGGAGGTGGACCTCGTCGAAGAAGAGCGGGACAGAGCCCTCCTCCGCAACGCCATTTACGAACGCGAGATGGCACGCGCCTACAACAAGCGTGTTCGGGGGAGGGCCTTCCGTTTGGGAGACCTTGTCCTCAAACGCGTCACCGACCCTCAAGCCCAAGGGAAGCTCAGCCCAAAGTGGGAAGGGCCATACAGGATTTCCACAATCCTTGGCTCGGGGGCTTACAAACTCTCCACTCTCGAAGACCAAGAGCTGAAGCACACATGGAATGCGGACCTGCTCCGCAGATTTTACGCTTAGTCTCCGAACCTCCCCCTTGCCCTTTTTGGGCTTCACAAGGGAAAGGCGCGGTGACTTGTAACAATTGCCTCAAAGGCCTTTTGTTTTAATCAATGCGAACGGTTTTTTCTCCATGTTATGTGGTTTGTGCAAACTTCTTTAATCGCCCCTGAGGCAACGCCCTCATCATGAGGATGCCCTCCCCGTGAGGATGCCTCCTGAGGATGCCCTCATTGCGAGGAGGCTACAGGCTCCAGCTCAGCCTTAAGTCCCGACGGCGGGAGCCCCGTTCCCCCTTGGGCGGCTTTCAATATCCCCTCGTGGACTGAGGGCGTAAGCGGCAACCTGGTTCCCAAGGAACCGAGGTAACGAGTCACTTTGGGGGACTAGTCCCCCCCATACACTCTATAGCTTTTTATGCTCTTCCTCCTTCGGGAGCGATCTAGGTCGCACGACCAATAGATCTTTTATCCTCACACTCGCTTGCACGAGGATAACCCCTTGTGGGTGCCACCTGGGAATGGTCGGGATTTTTTCTTATTTCAGCGCAGGCCGCCTGTCTAGGTCGCCCCCCGCTGCAGGGGGAGGAGAACCCAGCTAATTCCGTTCGAGAGGCAGCTAGAATTCTCATGGAATGTCATACCTCCTCCGGAGGTAGAGCTTTGCTCCCCGGATTTCGTCCTCCGGAGCAGTTGTCTCCGGAAGTGGAGCCTCGCTCCCCCGGACCTTCTCCTCCGGAGGAGCTATCTCCGGGGGCGGAGCCCCGCTCCCCCGGAATTCATCCCTCAAATGTCCTCCGGAGACGGTGCTCCACTCCCCTGGCCTCTGTTCCCCGGAGGCGGTCTCGCGCCCCCGGGCCTTTGTCTCCCCCCTCCGGACGGGGAGCCTCGCTGCCCCGGACCTTCGTCCCCCGGACCATCGTTCTCCGGAAGTGGACCCTCGCTCCCCCTCCGGAGGAGGAACCTCGTTCCCCCGGATCATCTCCGGGGGTGGTCTCGCTCCCCCGGACCTTTGTTTTCGGAGCAGGAGCTACCTCCTCCGGACCGGGAGCCTCGCTCCCCCGGACCTTCGTCCTCCGGAAACGGAGCTTCGCTCTCCCGAGTTTCGTCCCTCGGAGCAGGAGCTACCTCCTTCGGAAGGGGTCTCGCTCCCGGAGAAGTAGAGCCTCGCTCCCCCACGGATCCTGTCCCCCGGAGTAGATCATATCCTCCGGAAGTGGAGCCTCGCTCCCCCGGAGCTTCGCCCTCCGGAGAAGGACTTGTCTCCGGAGGAGCCTCTCCCCCGGACTTTCGTTCTCCGGAACGGGAGTTATCTCCGGATGTGGAGCCTCTCCCCCGGACCTTCCCCGAAGGTGGAGCCTTTGCTCCCCGGATTGCGTCCTCCGGAGGAGTTGTCTCCGGAGGTGGAACCTCGCTCCCCCGGAGTTCATTCTCCAAGTGTTCTCTTCCGGAGATTTAAAAGTGCAAAAGCGAAAAGGCACATGCCATCTTTTTATTCCATGGAACATAAGCCGGGAGACAGCCTCTCCCGGTAGGCTTACAGGGTACAACCGGGAGTTGAGCACTCCCGGAGGACATATGGGGGGCTACCTACGTCTAATACGGAGAACCAGCACATCCTAGGCCCATCGTTAAGTCTTTGCCAGGTCCTGATACAAGCTTTGAACTCGTCGCCTCGCTGCGTTGAACATGTCCTCCGGCCAGTATTCATACCCCTCGGGAGGTTCGATTCGCAAGGGAATTGCATCCCACACTCCCGGGGGAGGTTCAGGCAACTCCGTGCGGTGGTTGTCAAAATTCGCCAAGTGCCAATCGGGCAACCACCGGAGCAAGGCTTGTCCTCCCCGGGGGACACCGGGGGCGAGACTCCTGGAGATGGGAGTGATTTCCACGTCCTTCTCCGGGACCCCCGCCCCGGACACCTGACCATGACAAGATATAACTTAGCAAAAAAATTTCCATTTCATTGATAAATGATTTACATGTCCAGGGTTCCCCCTACGGAACTACCGGGAACAAAAATCCTATACAACAAAAAATCCCCTAATCTACCCGGGGGGACAGGAGGCTCATACTTGCCCGGCGTCGTCCCCCCCGGAGGAGGCGTCGCCCGGAGCTTCTTCCCCGGCCGCTTGGGGACGTCTCGTTCGCGGGGGCTCAATCACTCGGTCGTAGAAAGCCCCCGCCAACTCCTCCAGCGCCGCCCGGCGGGGCTTGTAGAACTCCTGGAAGCTCCGGGGGACAAGGCGCCCGATAGCTTGGGCCCCGACCCCCTGGTACTCCACCAAGGAGGCTGCGAGCGCGGTGGTGGTGGACGCCAAGGCCCGGGCACGAACGTCCGCGGCCTCCGGGATCGCCGCGATGTGCCGGGTGAGGAATCTACGAGCCTCCGCCAAAGATACCAGCGGGTTGCGGGGATTCCCCTCCTCCCGGAACTCGACTCCAAGCCCAGTCAACGTGGCCCGGAGTCGATTCCCCGCCGATACGAGGGCTCGCGCCCCCGTGGCCTCCACCTCCTGAAGCGCCCGGGAGTGAGCCTGCTCGGAGGACGCAAGCTGCTCCCGGACGGCGATGTCCCGGGCGACCTCCGCGGGGGCCAGCACTTCCGCCCGGACGCGCTCCAACTCCCGGGCGGTCGCGTCCCTCTCTTGGACGAACCTCTCCCGGGCCTGGACTGCCGCGTCCCTCTCCCGGACAGCGGCATCACGCTCCACTTCCGCGGAGGCCAAGGCCGACCGCATGTCCTCGTTCTCCCGAGCGAGGCGAGTCCGGACGGCGCGGGCTACGGCGGTGGTCTTCAGGAAAAAGAAGGATTAGTGAATGCAAGCGACGAGGAGAAAGTTTCTAAGTTTTTACCTGTAAAGCCAGGGAGACGACCTCCCCGTAGCGCTCGTCGATGCCACCCTCCCGGACATGAGCCCGTACCGTAGGGGTGACGAGGCTCAGGGAGAGCTTGCGCGTCTCCTCCGAGGAGAAGAGAGATGCTCCCCGTGCTGGGGAACGGGGATCTCCTCCCATTGGCAGGCCCCCGACACCGACCCCACTCCCGGAGCCTTGGAGCATGTCTCCCGGCGGAGGGGCGGGGGACCTCTCGTCCCCCGATCGGGGGGAGTGCTGTTGCGTCCAAGGGGCTCCCCTCCCTGGGCGCGGTGTCGTCAAGGTGTCGCCCCCAGGGGGGACGTGTTGGCTCGCGCCCCCCGGGGGCGGGCGCCGGGGAAGACACGACCTCGGGGGCGAAGAGCGCTTCCAGGCGCGCAAAGCCACTATTCCCCCGGAAGTACACCCCCGGGGGATCCTCCCGGAGAGCTTGCTCCGGGGAAGGGGTGGCGTCGTAGTCCCCGGAGGCGGGCTCATCCTCCTCCATGACCACGTGGTCGTATACGCCCGATGCCCCCAAGGCATCAAGCTGCGCGACTAGCGTGGCCGTGTCCGTGGGGCTCTCCTCGTGCCCCGGCTCCGGGGGCTGCGATCCCCCCGGGGGAGTAACTTGCGTCAGAGGTATAGCCCCCCCCCCCCGGCCTCCGGGGTGTCACCGTAGGTTGGGCCGGCAACGGCCTCACCTCCCCCGGTGTCCGGGGCGTCTCCGAAGTCTCCTTGGCCGGGGAGGACCTCGCCCGCCCCGGAGGTCTCGTCCTTTCCGGGGCACCAGGTGTCCCTGCTGGCCTCCGCACCGGTGCCGGTGATGCGGGGGCTTGACTAGAATTCGCTCCCGGTGCCTGCGCGGTCTTAGCGCGTTTTACCGCCGGGAGCGCCCCCGTCTCCCGCCGCCTGTGAGAGCCCGGGGTTGGAAGTGGAACCCTTTCCGGGAGGGTCATCCCGAAGGCCTCGGCGACGATGTTCCGGGGAGGACCCTCCCCGATGGCGGCGAGGCACCGGGAGTGCTCGTCCTCGTAGTACCTCCCCAGGAGGTGCTCCGCCTTCTACCGGATGGACTTGTAAGACCTAACTGCAAGAGAAACAATTAGCAAAACCAATCCCTACGATATGTGGACTCCCGGGGAGAAGAAACTTACGCCGCGACACCGGAAATCTCGGAGGACGAAGCTCCGGGCCAAGTCCCGGACCCTTCCTGCTCTGGCTGAAGGGGCTAAGGCGGAGGAGGAGCAGCTCCTCTGCTAAGTCCCGCATGCTCCTCCGGGAGCGGGCCTCCTTCATCTTCGCGACGGAGGTTAGCTCCTCCATCGTCAAGACCGGGGGACCGGGGGAACGACCAAGTGTCGCTGGCCTCGCAGAGTAAATCATCTCCGGGTCGCCCGCCCGGAGATAGAACCATCTCCGGCTCCATCCCTCCCAATGCTCCTGGGAGGCTGTCACCGGGTACTCCTCCGCCCGGGAAGGGGCATACTTCAGCATCACCGAGCCGCAAGTAGCCTTCGGCCCATGCTTCGTCACCGGGGAACTCTTCGCTGCCGCCCGGTGGAAGTAGGAGAAGAGGCGAAGTGCCCCCTCTACTCCGGCGGCGGTCTCGCACAGCCACAAAAACAACCCCATCCTCACGAGAACATTGGGTGTTAAGTGGTTCAAGGCGATCCCATGCTCCCGGAGAAAGTCCCGGAGAAGAGGGTGGATCGGGAGCCGTAGGCCTACTTGGATGAAGGCCATGAAGGCCACCACCTCTCCGTCCCGGGGGCTTGGGGTCGTCTCCCCCGCAGCCGGGACACGAATGTGCCCCTCCGCGAATATCCTCCGGGAGACGAGGGTGTCCCTGTCCCCCGCGGAGAACCCTGTTGTCCCAAGGTAATCCGATGTTGCGTCCTCCGGGACACTTGAACCCTTCCCCCGTCCTTTCGATGCCATTTCTTCGTCTCTCCCGGAGAGGTTTTCTTGAAGCCGGGGAAGAGGTTACTTCCGAAGAATTTGGTGGATTATGAAGCCTAAGGAGAAGGAAAGTGTGCCTCCCTTGAGGTGGGCCCCTCCTTATATAGGCGATTAAGGTGCCCCCGATGACTGCCACGTGTCAGCTCGAGGGATCTACACCATGAATACGAAAGGTCGCACAAATATCGAGGCAATACATGGCTAATTTAAATAGCGCTCCTCTCCCGGAAGTGGGCGAGTTATGGGCAAGTTATATTCGCTCTCTGGGAGAGGGCCGTTTTCTCCTAAGGTAACGAATCGCACCCCCCGGCGACATCAAAATGTCCCCGGGGGTGCGGGGGCTTTTGTTGGGGGAAAATGCTAGCAAACATCTGAAACGTCACCCCGGGAGTCCCTTCTCCGGGGTCGAGAGAAACTTCCCCTGGTGCTCCTCCTCTGTGCTCGAGGGAGGCCTCTCCCGGGCACCTTCTCCGGGCCGGGGAAGACCTCTCCCGGAGCCCCTCCTCCGGGCTCGGGAGAGACTTCCCCCGGCGCACCTTCTCCGGACCGGGGAAGACCTCTCCCGGAGCCCATTCTCCGGGTTCGGGAGAGGTTTCCCCCGGCGCTCCTCGGGTGGGCACTGATTTCGAGGGCCGCCACGTGTCCGAAATCGGTGCCCTGGACCTCGTCAAAAGACCGTTTTGCCCTCGATCCTACGGTTGTAGCAGGGGTAGTTTAGTAATTTGCGTCTTTTGGGATCTATATATATCCTTGTAACCCTCTTTTGTAACCTAAGACTTTCATTTGCATCCAATACAAAAAAACTAATAGGCGTGCTCTGGAAGCCTCTCTCCGGGAGAGATCCCCCTAGCCGACACGTGTCGGGAGCATGTCGACAGGACTAGGGCCTCCACTGAGGCCTGAACCTGTATAAATCCTTGTGTCAATCTCTGAGATTGTCCAACGCGGGGTGACCCGTCACACAGTCAGCACGCGTTGAGGAACACGTGTTGCGCACGTCATCAAATCTGCCGAGGTATTTTTTATACCACGACATGGGGAGATAGTGTTGCACAAGGAAAATATCTTCACATGAGATATGTAGCTCATATTATTAATCTTGGGGTTTAAGATGGGGTGAAAAAATGTCTAATTCCATCTCCCTTGTTCGTAATGCTGTGAGATATGTGAGAAGCTCCACTTCAAGAATGAATAATTTTAAGTAATTTGTTGAATTCACCAAGATAGAAAGTAAGACATTTGTATCTCTTGATGTGTGCACTAGATGGAATTCAACATACCTTATGTTAGAATCGGCTCAAAACTTCAAGAAGGCATTTGACATATTTGTACTCCAAAAAACTTATTACATGTCAGAGGTGAGTGATGATGGACCTCCAAAAAATTAAGAGTGGGACAATGCTCGTCATTTTGCACAGTTTCTGAAACATTTTTATGATCTCACACTTCGTGTTTCGGGTACTCAATATGTCACTTCCAATATTTTCTTTGAAGAGATTGTTGTTGTGAATATTTGTTGGGAGATTGGTGCGATAATCCAGATGAAAACCTATCTGAAATCGTATTAAGATGAGGAGAAGTATGATAAGTATTGGGGGGATTCTGAGAAGATGAACATGTTGATATTTGTTGCTGCTATTCTTGATCCCAAGTATAACTAAATTTGTTATTTTTTTCTTCTATTTAAGAATATATAGTCTTGCTAAATTTTTCTTATTTTCCTTAATACAAGGTACAAACTATCTAATTACGTGAAGTTCACAAATTTAGAGATGTATGGTCCAATCAAAGGAGATCAAGTATGGATAAAGGTAATCAATGTATTCCGTTCTCTTTTTGAAGAATACAAGAGCATGTATGCTCAAGGTGGAAGCCAAAGTAATAAACAATAAGGAGTACTAAATTCTAATTATGAACCTCAAGTAAATACATCAAATTTGATGAAGTCTTTATACAACAAGAAAATGAAAGTTTTTTGTGAAGTTGGTGCGTATAACAAAATTGAATTAGAAAAGTACGTTGGTGAAGATAAAGAAGAAAATAGGAAAGTTTTTGACATTCTAGCTTGGTGGAAATGTAACTATCCTCGTTTTCCTATACTTTCACGCATGGCTCGTGATGTGTTAGTGATTCCTATATCGACAGTTGCTTTTGAGTCAGTTTTTAGTACTACTGCCCGTGTTCTTAATGATTTTAGAAGTTTGTTGACACCGTTTATGGTGCAATGCTTGTTATGTGTACAAGATTGGATAAGGCGTTCTGGTCGTATCAATGTTGAAGAGGATTTAGTTGAATTAGCTCATTTTTAAGAAGGTACTAAATTATAAGTATTGTGTTTCAGTTTCATGTTACAACAGTTAAATTGTTTCACTTTGTGATTATCATATTTTTGTGTCATGCAGACTTGATAAGTCTAAAATTAGAATTTGTTGCAATAAGTATTTACTTATGTGATCAACCGTGAGTTGGTAAATTTTAGTTTGGTTCAACTCTTTTTAGGTGTATTTAAATTTTCTATTGTTGACATCTTTTTTTGTAAGCTTGACTGTACATTACATTGGTAATTTAATTTGCCTCTTTGATATTATAATTTGTTTCTTGCCGCAGATGTTCCTTTTGATGCCAACAGGACCAGACAACTTCTATATGTTGAACACATTTTTCTCCTAAATATTTTGTGTTGAATTGTGATGCATGAGTTATTCCATGGATTGTGGATAGTGCTAATGTATTGTGGATTGTCTATTTTTCTTATTATGGAGACTGTCAGTGACTCAGTGTGGTTGTGAACTTTGATTATATTCTATGGACTGTACTTAACTGGTTGGTTATATTGTGTAGGCTATAGAGTTTGGCGTAATGTTATTTGGTATTTAATTTTATTTGGTGGTCACTCGAATCTTTAATATTATGTTATTATGTGGTATTCCAAATCGTAAAGTAAAGAAAGAGTCAAAGATATCATGTAGGTTTGTAATAATTTGATAAATTTGATATTTGCCAAAATCAAACTGAATTAATTTGATATTTATCGAAACCGAACTAAAATATTTTTTGATAAATATGATATCCAATGTGCAATATCAAAATTTAAAAAAAAATCCGAATAAACAGAATGCACACCCCCAATTTGTCGTGCTACCTAGTTGTTAATCATCATAGCTGGCGAAATATGCCAACTTCACTTGACACATTATTTTCCATCGATAATGATTGCTATGGCGGCTGATGAAACTACAAGCTTCTCCCTTTGCCTGGCACGTTGCTCCCACGCTAATCTCACATGGCTGAAGCATGCACTATCATCTCATGCCACTAATTGCACCCTAAAACTTCATGAAAATTCGGAGAAGTTACCATTCATTTCTTGGCATACTTTAGATGTAAGCACATATTTGCAACAAATACAAAGCATGTTTTCTAGATAATAAATTCAAACAGTTAGCCAATAGTAACTTGCTCTCAAGAGCAAAAGATTAAAAGAACTTGCTCCACTTAACAAAATTTTGCTCAAATAAGTAAGTCCATTGAAATAAACAATTGCCAATCTGGATAAAAGATCTAAACATACCGAGTCAGACCGTCACTACATACTCAACTTTTTACAACCACAGAGAATCCTATTAGGGCACATGAGTTTCATATGTTTCCAAGTGGAACAGCAGTTCAAATCCTAACGCATCTCACTTTAGAAAAAGAACCGCTAAATACACAAAAGGCAATTAGAATTAGGATTAGTATACCCTCCATCCTCATCAAACTCCATTAACCCAGCCCCACCGTCTGTCCATGTACACCCCACCCATGACCTCTCTTAACCTATCCCAGAATTCCGTCCACATCCATCCCTTCCTTATTATAATTCAAATCTCTCCACCCAACGCAACACCGAGGAAAGCTCGCCATTTTTTTTAAAAAAAATTAAAAATTAAAAAAACTAACGCATTATAAGTATAGAGAGAAGAACACGAGGGACTTAGCGAAAAAAAAGCTCAAGAAATCAAGAAGCCATGGCGACGCAGGCCGCCTCCGTCGCGAAATTCTCACAGCTCCCGCAGCCGAATCGCGATCGGTTCAAAACCAGCCTACAGATTGGGGTTGGGGTGAGAAGCCCCAGGTTTGCCCGCGGGATTCGGTGCAGGAGTAGCTTGATTGAGCCAGATGGTGGGAAGCTGGTGGAGCTGGTGGCACCGGAGGAGGGGGGCCGGCGGGCGGCGCTGCGGAGGGAGGCGGCGGCGCTGGAGCAGCGGGTGCGGCTGGGGCGCGTGGAGCTGCAGTGGGTGCACGTGCTGAGCGAGGGGTGGGCGAGCCCGCTCCGGGGGTTCATGCGGGAGAACGAGTTCCTCCAAGCACTTCATTTCGGCGCGCTTCGTGCCCCCGGCGGCGCGCTCGTCAACATGTCCGTGCCCATCGTGCTCGCCATCGACGACGCGCAGCGCCGCGCCATCGCCGCCGCGGGCGCCCGTCGCGTCACGCTCGTCGACGCGCGTGACAAACCCGTCGCCGTCCTCAGCGAGTGAGCCCCTCTTCCCATCTTCTTCTCTTACATTTTTTTTTTAGATAGTAAGAGGAGCATGTCAGAATACGTAACTGAATGGCGTAGTCTGCAGAGAGGTTACAAACCAAATTCCAATAATATCAATAAATACTTATGCAACATGATATTTTGGTGGAACTTGAATTTTGGCATTTAGTCAGACAAACTGATACTAACCCAGCTGTGATTGGCTGGATGGATAGCTTTTAGTATCAGTGCATGTTTGTTTGTGTGTATTGCATCTTAAGATTTGGGGCTCAAAGATGGGCCAGAAGATTGGATTTTTGTTGTTTGGTTTGGAGTTGTAGGATTGTGATGTGCTGAGTCAGGTCTGCATTTGGTTTCTTGAACCGGAAATGTGGATTTTAGTGGGCATGTGCTACATTTCATCAGTTACATGGCTCGCTCTATATGATGAGCGTGTTATTTAGGTCTTATATATAGAGTGATAATATAAATGGTTTTTAGTAAGACCCTGGTCAATGATATGCCATCTCTTGACTTGGAAGTAACTGTGATAATAGTTAATTTTTTTCTTCGAGGGGTTGATATCTTGAGGTTGAAAGTAATTTTGGTAGTAAGCGATTTCTTTCTTCGTTGATTATGATATCTCAGGTACTTCCGTCATGCTATACTAAGATAGATATTTAGTCATAGTAAATTGCTCCGGAGTTTGTTTACTCGAATACGTAATCCCTTGGTCATATTAAAATGCATGTTTTATTTCCTCAAATAGATGTTTGTTTCTTGCGTTTCCACCATATTTTCTCAGTATTTTAGTTTTATCTGTGCACAAACAATGGACGATACTATGTCCTTACGTCAGTGTGGTTTCATTTGTGATTTGTTTATCCACTTTTCTATAGTTAAATGATTGAAAAGGAAACCGAATGTCATTTTATAAGTGCTATTACGATAACACAGTAAGATGCCTGATAGCATAAACTGGCTGTAAAGTTTTACCAAGATGATATGGGTAAGAAACCGAATGTCATTTTATAAGTGCATACGTCATCTTGCATCAATATATCTGAAATAATAGGATAGATATGATTGATATGGGTAGTACCACTGGCTGTAAAGTTTCACCAAGTTGATAGCTTGTTGTCACAAACAAGACTTAACTTTTTGACATGATGTATCAATGAGATTCTTTACTTTGTTCGATTTTGACACACTCGTTTGACCCTCTTCTCTTTTCTTTTCCAGCATTGAGATATACAAGCATAATAAGGAAGAAAGAATTGCACGGACATGGGGAACAACTGCACCTGGACTACCTTATGTAGAGGAGGCTATAACCAATGCTGGCGATTGGTTGATTGGTGGAGACTTGGAGGTTATAGAACCAATCAAGTACAATGATGGTCTTGATCAGTATCGCTTGTCTCCAGCCCAACTACGTGAAGAGTTTGCCAGGCGCAATGCTGATGCAGTATTTGCTTTCCAGCTTCGCAATCCTGTGCACAATGGGCATGCTTTGCTAATGACTGATACACGCAGACGCCTTCTTGAGATGGGTTACAAAAACCCTATTCTTCTGCTCCATCCATTGGGAGGCTTTACAAAAGCAGACGATGTGCCTCTTAGTTGGAGAATGAAGCAGCATGAGAAGGTATTCAGCTATTACAATTCTACCCCTTTCATTGACTTAACCTTATGGTTCCAAATTCCAATATAGTAACATCATATGCTATAACAAAAACTCCAATTTGATGAAAACTACTATAGTAAGTTTATAGATTTTTGTTAGGTATTGAGGAAGATCCCTGAAATGGTAATTTATACAGTAAGAATGATGTCTATAGCAAAACCATCTATTTGATGAAACTGCTATATAGTTTGTTTATATAATTGGTACTGAAATGTGAAAAGCTCTATTTGTGCATTGTTATGATGACGTTTCTTGATTTTGGTAGGTTCTTGAGGAAGGTGTCCTCAATCCAGAATCAACAGTAGTTGCAATCTTCCCCTCTCCCATGCATTATGCTGGACCAACTGAGGTGCAATGGCATGCAAAAGCTCGCATTAATGCCGGTGCAAATTTCTATATTGTTGGAAGAGATCCTGCTGGCATGAGTCATCCAATTGAAAAACGGGACCTTTATGATGCTGATCATGGGAAAAAAGTATTGAGTATGGCTCCTGGGCTTGAGAGGCTCAATATTCTTCCCTTCAAGGTACATCCCTCCAGGCCAGATATCTTCTCTGCATTGAAATACAAAAGTACAGAACATTGTGTAGTATCAGTTTGTGTGTTCCAAGTGACACTAATTGCCATGTCTCTTGTTGTACATTTCAAATCTTGATGGAAATTTTGGCTTCCAGCATTCGTTCAATTTTCAAAAACAAAAAACCTTGTTTTCTTTCCTGGTTTATTAACATGTACCTTGATTCTTATTTTGGATTAGGTGGCTGCATATGACACCAAGCAGAAGAAAATGGACTTCTTCGATCCCTTGAGGAAAGATGATTTTCTTTTCATCTCTGGCACAAAGGTACTCAATTGCTTCAATGCTGTTAGCATGATCACACATTTTGAGATCAATGTTTTGTTGTTATGTCCTAACATGGAAAATAACCTCACCTTGATATACAGATGCGCACTCTCGCCAAGAACCGTCAGAATCCCCCGGATGGGTTTATGTGCCCAGGTGGCTGGAATGTTCTTGTTGATTACTACGACAGCTTGACACCATCCGAGGGCATCAGCCAACTGCGAGAGGCAGTTGCAGCATAGACATTGAAAAATACTCCAGATACTCCAGATGAGGAATAAGAATGTAAGTGGCACGATAAACGGTTCTTTGCGACAGAGAACCTATATGTTGCTGTATACTGGTCGTAAGACAAACATTTGGGTTGATTGCAGTGTGGCTTGAACTCTAGTGTTGCATTACTATTTGCATTACTATTTACTGGCAGTGTTCCACTAGAGCCCATCATGTCGTTGATATCAATAAGAATGGGCTTGTATCCTCTGTCAGATTTGTACATATGTAATTTGGTGCCTATTTATCTAGCTCCTGTTATGGTTTGCTGAATCTCTTTCTAATTGTCCCAAGTATATTCATATGCTATGTTTCTTGGAGATTTTTAAGAACAGAACATGCAATAGAGCTTCCTTTTGGGAGGTACAATCCATTAGGGCACTACCTTGAAGTGTGAAAATTGTCATAAAAATAGAATTTCCATAATAGCAAATACTTGTATGATCAGAAAAAGGTTACTGTCAAATCCCAATCTACTTTGAAGAATGCCCATGAGAAATGACAAAGAACAAGAACATAAGATTGTTCACAACTCACATACCTTTCAAGGACCAAAGAACTGACATACACATATAATATACAACCTGAGAAATCACAACCTTACAAACTGCAAACCATCCATGACTAATATCAAATTTAACATAATTTACAATACAAGTTGCAACTTACAATTGAATCATCCAATCTAAGAAACTAGTGGCTTGGCATATTCCTTCAGTTTATCCAGAAATCTTCTGTTCAGCAGATTTCATCATAAGCACAAACTCCTCGTAGTTCACCTGCCCGTCGCCATCAGTATCCGCCTCCCTGATCATCTGCTCAACCTCTTCATCAGTCATCTTCTCCCCAAGATTGATCATAACTGTCCTCAGCTGCACATGTCGACATGAAGTGTGGTGATGAATACTAGTTCATAGATGATCAGAATTCTTGAAGAAAGTAAACCACTACAATCATTGACAAATATGAACCTCAGTAGGGGAAATGAAACCATTCTGGTCCTTGTCGAGGACGTCGAAAGCCTCCTTCAACTCTTCGTCACCATCGCAGTCCTGTTAACACCATGAACAGCAAGAGCAGAAACCAGATACTGAAAATCCATCATTGATGGCAACATAAATGCAGATCAAAACGACAAGTTGAGCACCAATGAATCTGCAATATTTCACCTTCATCTTCCTGGCAATCAGGTTTGAGAACTCAGGAAAATCTATGATCCCGTTGCCATCCGTATCGACCTCACTCATCATATCACTGAGTTCCTGCTCAGTCGGCTCAAGGCCAAGCGATCGAATCACCAAGGCCAGTTCTTCCAAGGTTATGCATCCTGTATGACCAAGAGTTACATGTCAAATAGGTCAGTACGGTTACTTGATAATACTTGCAGGAATTCCTTGTCTGGTAAACAGAAGTAATGACACAAGAAGAAAACCTCCAATCGAGCCATGTAGTTAGCATGCACGTTTCGCTGATTTGGTACATATCGAAAAGGAGCAAAGCAATAGTGCGAAACAAGTGAGAATCTTTTGACAGAGAGAGACATTCCAAGCTAGCGCATGATTAACTACTTGACAATGTGTGGATTACAAAGTGGATTGACTCAAAAAAAAGAAAAAAAATAACACCAGTGCCATCAAAATAGTAGGAAGGGCAAACCTTGCATATGAAATAAGGTGGGTAACTAAGTTGAAAGGTTTAAGAACCCTCAGAAGCAAACTAAGCCAAGAGTAAGCACCTCTATCACAAACTGAAGGTTTCTTTGACAAAAAGAAGCACACAAATGAATCCTACAGAAAATTCATGTCATTGGACACGTTATGAGTTTAAGAAACCACCTCTCAAGAACAAAAGCAATCCATCTACCGCTGGGTACTGCCATATATCGTTCATGTCTCTACAGAGAGGAACGCCATAGAAATTTAGAGTAATAGGTTCTGTAGATTCCGTAAGAGCATATTTCTCCATTGTGCATATCCTAATCCAGTAAAGAACCACAAAAGATCCAGAACAAGACTTCTTTTATGTTTCTGAAAAAAGTTGGAAACAAAATTACCAAAACCCTGAGAAAACACTCACAATGCTTCCAATAGCAAACTGTAGCCAAAACTAAAGTAAACAAAAGAAACAATCTCACAACAAATTAATTCTGAAGCAAAAGAAGGTATATGAGGAGAGGAAAAACCGTCTCCGTTCTTGTCGAAGAGCGAGAAGGCCTCTCGGAATGCGACCATCTGCTCGCTCGTTATCCCTTCCATGGAGATTCTTCCACTCCCACAGGCAGCAAACACCACAAGAAGAATGAATGTCAGAAGCAGCAGAATGAAGAAAGGGAATGGCAGGTGATAAATAGAGAGGCAGGGAGAGGGAAACAGGCACGAAGTATCCTGCCATTGGAAGAAAAATGGTAATAAAATTAGACCATTGGATTTGGAGATTGAGACAGACACGCAGTGGACGGTGCACTTTGTGGAAATTTTAGGTCTAATGGTTTTCCTAATCATTTCCTGCCATTTCCCTCGACTTCTACTACTTGTCACAGTACAGTACAACAGGACACTGACACGCATGGTCTACTGTTCTAATGGTAATAATATTGTTGGTAAATTTGCAGAAGCATATGTTTAATCCCCAGCATAATTCCAAGGATATAAGTGCAGTGTAAGTTTCACGAGGTGAGGAAAAGGCATACTTTGTTTGGTTATTGATATCAGCATTGACTTGAAAACAAAATGGCATATAAAAAAAATATATGCTTCTTACACTAGGTAGGTAGTTCAGCACTCAGAAGTAGAGCACTACCTGCAGTAAGAATAATATAAAATTTCCAGTTAAACTGACTTCTTCCTGAAATGTAGCTGGATCTCTAATCAGCTTTGATTGAATAATGTTAAATATATAGTGATATACGAAGGATCTTGAAAAGGTCCTCAAGAAATTACTCAACCACAAACTGCAGGACAATACTTGCACGAGATGGATGTTTGCGGCATCTGATTGTAATCAACTAAATAATTACACCGGAAACACTTGATGTTCCAAATCCGTCTCTAGAAATTGGGTATATTCTGAAGTTTAAATCCACTTAATAGCAAACCACCATGATATGATATCATAACTACATAACATTTTTTTTTGTAAACCTAGTAAGACACATTAGTTATAATCCTAATATGATACATATCAACATTAACAGTTACAAATAGCGCTTAGGCAGAAGACTTTCACTTTTACTTGGGCCCTGACTGAATTTGCATTTCAGACAATCTAAAAGACCAATCCAATATGCCAATCTGAAATAAGTAGCCATCCTATTAAAAACGAATCGAAAGGAGCCAACATGAACACACACACTGATATGCGCAAATGCAATACTAGCAGACAACCAAACTGAGTCATAAAAAGCATCCAGATTTTCATAAGTGTCTAGTACCCAAACTTACAATAGAATGTTCAAAATACGAAAGCAGTACCGGCAACCCATTACATGCTGATGGAACATAATGGGTAGACACTAATTCGATTTGAATGTCAAACACTACCAGATTCTTGCTAAACCTACACGATAATCAGGGCTCATCATCCCGAAGTGCAACAAGTCCAGATTAAATTGAGAAGCTCATTTCCTAATCTTCATTCTTTGGAAGACTTGTTGATCAGGGACTTGTGGATGTGTGGGATGACACCTCCACCAGCAATGGTTCCCTTGATGAGGGTATCAAGCTCTTCATCACCACGAATGGCCAGCTGCAGGTGACGAGGGGTGATACGCTTCACCTTCAGATCCTTGCTCGCATTTCCAGCCAGTTCCAGAACCTCTGCAGTCAGGTACTCCAGAATTGCTGCAGAGTAGACTGCTGCAGTAGCACCAACACGCCCATTTGCCTGAGTCCTTTGCTTCAACTGGCGGTGGATACGACCAACGGGGAACTGCAAATCAAGCATAGGACAAATTAGTACAAGGACTAATGATCACAGCTCACAATTCAATACAGCACAGAACCAACATAAACAAACAGCATTCTGGAATTATATTTCCACACTTAGTTGAACCATGTGGACATTGAAATGACATTTCATCATATATCACAAAACTTATAGAGAATATTTTAGTCAGAAAAAGAAAACTGAACCTTATTTGTAGAAAATTATGTGCAACCTCAGAATCATGGCATCTAACATCAATGTTGCAAGGTCAATAAGATAAGCAAATACGTGTTGTCTTGAAGGGTTACTAATGCACACTATATTGGTGATAAATGGGACAAATAGGCAGGCCTATCAGAATACACATATACAATAATATAAGGTTTGCTTATCTTATGAATACTTGTTCAGCAAAAACATATGCAGAGAAAAAACAAATCAGAAAGTGAGTTTGTTGCATCTTACAATGATCTAAATTGAGAAGATGAGACATGCAGTTACTGAAAACCAACTGTAGTAGCAGCATCCATGGGTAGGACACATATGAGCATGCTTGGTTGGAGGCCAGCCACAAGTGGCCACACTTTGGACATGCCACACCAATTGACCTATCAACCCTATCGTTTGGTTGAGCATCTAAGCCAGGAGTGCCACAAAACCAAGTGCCACACTTCAGTTAATTTACAACAAGGCACAAAAGTGTGGTAGATGAATTGATGAGCTAATTTTTGTTAGGCATGCCCCACATTCACAAACCAACCTAGGCTGCTTTTTAGTTGCACCCACAAGTCAAGTTTGCCACACTCAACTTTATTGCGGTCATAAACCACATGTACCCCCTACTTGACACACAGTGGTCACACCTCAAATATGGCTCTTCTTTAAGGTCAAAATGTGGTTTTTTAGCCTCCAACCACACATGCCATGCAAGAGAGAGACTCCTAGGGTACTAGTTATAAACCACCAAAATAGTGTCACAACCAACACTTTCAGGCACATGTAACATTTCTATGGTGTACTTGATAAAACCACATATCAGGACACACGAGCACCTTCATCCACGTACATACAGTCAATGCATGACTAAAGTGGTGCAAGAACAATTTACATGTATCATGGTTAACTAATCATGGTGAAACGCAAACAGTCACTAACCTACCACTTGGCACAAAGAATAGACAGCCAAACCATTAAAACCTAAATAATGATCATCACCAAAATCTTTAGAATGTTATGCATGTGGTCTCATTATACTGATCATATGCAGAGAAAATACTTGACCTACAACATTTCACATGTATCTAGAAATCTGTCAATATTAGACTGAACCACAAAGTTCACGTATGCAAAGGGGTAAACATAAACAAGCCATAGACCAATCACCAAACTCACTGAAGTGGTATAATGATTCACATGCTAGGTAAAGGAACCACCAGAAAATTCACCAAGGAAGATCAGCTTCACAAAATTTAAACCACATTCATAAAATTGTACATAACACGACCGCTTGTATCTACCGAAGCCCATGAAGATCAAACAGTTGTCCAAATCCATCGAAATCTCATACCAGGACTAATCCATCAAAAAACCCCACTCTTACAGTCTTGTGTCACAAGAGCACAAATTTTCTAAAATTATCACAAACCCGCAATTCAAAGGGGGCAAATAGCTTACATCAAATCCACACCGTCCGCGTTGTAAAAGAACAGAACTAAAGCGATCAAATATCCAAAGAAACAAATCATAGTATCACACACCAAAACCAACTAAACCAAAAGTTCAAACCATCGTTCCAGAAAGCACAACTAAACGGATCGAATGCCTCTCCAGATCTACCAAAATCCTCGCAGAACACCAAAAAATTTCAAACTTCTGACACCCGACCAAACACGCGCGCAAATTTTGCGTCAAATCTACAGCATCCCACTCGACCCAACACAACCCAATACATATGAAATCATGCTAAAATCCGCAGAACAAATCACCACTTCTCCACTATTACCAACACGAAACACAAATCAGACAGACCAACCGCAAAAATTTTGAAGTCTCCAACACCCACCGACCAACCAAAGCGCAAGCGCGCTCGCATACACACAGACTTCACATCTAAACACACAGCATATAATCAAATAGACACAAGGAGCAAGCGAGCAGACCTGGAGGCCGGCGCGGGAGGAGCGGGAGACGGGGGCCTTCTTGCCCTTCTCCTTTTCCGCCGACTTCGCCGCCGTTGTCTTCGCCGCGAGCAAGCCCTTACCTCCCTTCCCCGCCATCTCCAAATCGCCCAAGCGAAACCCTACACCGAATCGGACGAAATCACCACCGAGTCAGAGCTGATCGGAGCGCCAATCGGGCAAATCTCAAGGCCAAATCGGGAAATTTTGGGAGGATTAGATCGGATTGGAGCGCACTTACCTCCTGCGGCTTCGGCTTCCCTCTTCGAATCGAAAGGCGAACAAAAGAGAAAAGTGAGAGATATTTTTGCCTCTTCCAAGGGCTGGGTGGGAATTTATGGAGGGGGATATTTTCGTTTGGGTCCTTGAATTATGTAAAAATTGAGGTTATATCTGTCTTAATGCGTAAGTTTCTCTCACAGCCATGTCACTGTTGAATCTTTAACCATCCGATTAATATCAGTGCGTGTTTATTGTATGATTGCGGTCCATTTATAACATGTCTTAGTGTGTAAGTAAGAAATTCTCTGTAGAATCATCTCAATGATAAATCCTTAACCATCCAATCAATATATTTTCTTTGTTTATGATGTGCAAATAAAAGATTTATCTATAAAGTTATGTGGTGAATTGATAACTATGTGGTCAAACATATGTTTGTTTATGATGAAATATGATATTCGCTCTGTTATTAAAATTATATTATTTTTTAAAATTCACAAATACTTATATATTTAAGAATTGTAGACAAACATTCTTATACTATATTAATTGGTTTTATATGTATATGTAATTAAAATTCAAAACTCATTAATTATAGTAGATAAAATTAATTCACACATAGTGGATAATTTTAGCGTGTTCTATTAGAAATTTGATTATTTTGATAATCACAATTGAAAAAATTGATACATGAAAATATGTAGTATTTTGTTTAAGCTCAAAACTAGAAAGTGTGCAATGGAGTGCCACTACGCAATTACCGAGTAATGAGGGTGTTGTTTGTAATAGTCAAAAAGTACCAGTACTAAGGCGGTTACTCCTGCGGCGAAAATTTCGAAATGGCGCCACATTTCCATAAATACCATCATAACAAAGTAGAATTACCAGGTCGAGCTTTCGTTTAGGCGGGAATTGGGGGGATTTCGGGAGGGGCACCTTGGGAAGACGAATTAATGGCTGGATTTTATTGGATTTTGAGGGGTAATTACGAATTACGCCTTTACGGTCGTTGACCTTGCATTAAGGTATCGCGTGAACAGCTCGGCTCGTGTAATCGGCTCAAGAAATAATTATTTTTACTGTGCATGGTTTTCACCTTTTTTTTTTGGGGACATTTATCATGCACATTTGCCCCCAAATTCATATATATTCCTTTGTACCGTTAAAAGGTTACGAAACAACCAAAACTCAAAAATTAGTCCCATCTTTCACAAAGAGTTTTTTTTACTAATAATGCAGAATTAAAAAATAATTACAAAACTAACCCACAGTTGCGAGAATTTACAAAAATAGCCTGCCACATAAGCATGTCGAGCTATGGGAGCTCGACAAGGTGGATATCGCGTTTCGACCAGCTTGTCGTGGTTTGAAGGCACGACTAGGGACTTGTCGAGCCCCTCGACCACGACCAGCTCTTGTCGTCAATCACGAGCACTTGTCGCATGTGGAGAACTCGACAACCAAAAAGAAATAATATTGCGGGAACGGGGATTCGAACCCTGGCCGAGGACACGGGAGCGGGCGTGCGAGCCAGTTGGGCTAAGACTCTTAGCTGCACTAGAAGAGTAAGCCTAATTAATATCAACAAATTTGTCGTGGATCCAGAGTTCGACAAACAAAAATATTTTAATTGCCGGAGTGGGGATTCAAACCCGAACCAATGACGTTGCAACCGGGGGGGCTCCCACCAGCAGGGCTAAGAGACTTAACTGACATAAGGGCACTGCACATTTTAATATTGTGCAGCTTGTCGAGTTTCCAGAACTCGACAAGCTGCTGGTCCCCTCTTTATTCTTCTCTGGTCCCCTGTGCCCAAACACACACTCACACACACTCATTCAGTTCAAACAGCACACACACGTCATCTCATATCTTCCACCCTAGATCTAGCAAAATCCGTCCAATAAATTTATTCGGTGTAGAAGAGAAACTTGTAGAGAATTGCGAGCTCTTTGAAAAGAGGTAATTTTTTTCGAAATGCATTTAAGATTCTGTTAATTATGTTGCTAATGACGTGATTAGGGTTTATATTTATGTTTATGTGTATACAAGAGTAGGTATTATGTTTTTAGGAATATGTTTAGGAAATATGTGCATGTGCATGTGTATGTATGTTTGTAAAATAAGTTTTTTTAAATGTATGTGTGTATGTTTGGAAATGTATGTGTATATGTTTGGAAAATAGGGTTTTATAAATGTATGTGTGTATGTTTGAAAAATAGATTTTTGAAATGTATATGTGTATGTTTGAAAAAATAGAGTTTTTAAATGTATGTTTGTATGTTTGGAAAATAGGTTTTTGAAATGTATGTGTGTATGTTTAGAAATATATGTGTATATGCTTGGAAAATAGAGTTTTATAAATGTATGTGTGTATGTTTGAAAAATAGGTTTTTGAAATGTATGTGTGTATGTTTGGAAAATAGAGTTTTTAAATGTATGTGTGTATGTTTGAAATGTATGTGTATATGTTTGGAAAATAGGGTTTTATAAATGTATGTGTATATGTTTGGAAAATAGTGTTTTATAAATGTATGTGTATATGTTTGAAAAATAGGTTTTTGAAATGTATGTGTGTATGTTTGGAAATGTATGTGTGTATGTTTGAAAAATAGAGTTTTTAAATGTATGTGTATATCGTTTTAGAAACTATGTGCATGTGTGTATGTTTTTAGAAAATATAAAATTAGGTTATTTTTAATTGTGCACGTGCATACTGTATGTCTAAGAATTAGATTTTGGACATATATATGTATGTATTTAGAAATTATGGAACTAGGTTATTTTCAATTACATGCATGCATGCATGCTCTATATTTAGAAATTATGTTTTTGAAATGTATATGTGTATGGTTTTAGAAACTATGTGCATGTGTGTATGTTTGTAGAAAATATAAAATTAGGTTATTTTTCATTGTGCACATGCATACTCTATGTCTAAGAATTAGGTTTTGTAAAATATATATGCATATGTATTTAGAAATTATGAAACTAGGTTATTTTCAATTACATGCATGCATACATGCTCTATGTTAAGAAATTATGTTTTTGAAATATATATGTGTATGATTTTAGAAACTATGTGCATGTGTGTATATTTGTAGAAAATATAAAATTAGGTTATTTTTAATTGTGCACATGCATACTGTATGTATAAGAATTAGGTTTTGGACATATATGTGTATGTATTTAGAAATTATAAAACTAGATTATTTTCAATTACATGCATGCATGCATGCTCTATATTTAGAAATTATGTTTTTGAAATGTATATGTGTATGGTTTTAGAACTATGTGCATGTGTGTATGTTTGTAGAAAATATAAAATTAGGTTATTTTTAATTGTGCACATGCATACTCTATGTCTAAGAATTAGGTTTTGTAAAATATATATGTGTAAGTATCTAGAAATTATGAAACTACGTTATTTTCAATTACATGCATGCATGCATGCTCTATGTTTAGAAATTATGTTTTTCAAATGTATATGTGTATGTATGGTTTTAGAAACTATGTGCATGTGTGTAATGGTGTCATGTTATTTACCGTGAGATGAATGTGTGTAGGGAATGGAGAGTCCGAAAAAAATTTGCATATTTTATGGTGACGGCATAATTCGCGAGGGGCAAAGTGGGGTTGATATGAGCCGTTGCCAGTATGTGACGGGCGAGCTGAGCGTACATAACACCTCATTCCTAGAGCTGAATTTGCGGATCCTGAATATGTTCGGAAAGCGGCCTCGTGATGAAATGGCTCTAATTGAAGGGCTCATCGTTCGTGAAGTAGATAATGAGCCATACTGGATGCTGCGCGAAATTAAAGGGGACAAATCTTGGAGCTCTTATATTCAAAGAGTGGAAGACCCCCATGGCTGACTGCTCGGCCAGTTCGTGATGTATGTGCAGCTCTGCAACGTACGAGCAGCCAAGTGTGCGGTGGAGGGTGAGCCAAGCGTCATGCCCAGTCCTGCGAGATTCAGGGCTAACGAGTGGTCGGATGTATTCTGCCATACTCGCGTAGATGTGTACGAGGTACTGGATTGCCTTTCATCAGTGTCTGACGAAGATGATTCGACGGACTCGGAGGCATCTGATGGCTCTGATGACGATACTCCTGGTCCCCCGCAGGAGTGGCTAGATCACTCAGCATACAGTCAAGCTGTGTTGCCAAGGGATCAGGGTTCGAGGTGGTCTTTTAAGCACGGTAGCTTACAAGTAGAGTAGGAGTTTCAAAGCAAGAAAGATCTAAAGAATGCCGTGACGAGCTGGTCCTCACAATTAACCGGCAATACAAGGTCGTCAAGTCAAACCCCAACCTCTTTGTCGCAGCCTGTGTAACAGCAGGCTGCCCATGGAAGATTCGTGCGATGCGGCCAAAGGACGACATCGGTTTTGTGGTGACAAGAGTTACCGCACACACATGCCTGCTCACGGAGGCGCTGGACAGACACAGGAACCTGACGTCGGCGTACGTCGGTAATATCATCCAGCCGGCCGTGCGAGAAAACATTTCGATAATGCCGAGAGAAATAATGAAGCAAGTTGCCGATAGGTGTGGGTACACTATACGGTATGCAAAGGCCTGGAGAGCAAAACAGAAGGCAATTGAGGGCATGTTCGGCACATTGGACCACGCGTACAACAATGTGATGCGGTTGCTGCGCAACATTGCTCAGACCAACCCAAGCATATTTTTAGATTTCTTCGATCAGCCAGCTACACGTCGAGATGGTAGCCCCATACAGAACACTCGAGTACTCCGTCGATTGTTTTGGTCATACCGCCAGTGCATCGAGGCATTTGCTTATTGTCGTCCGGTCATATGCGTGGATGGTACGTTCCTAACCGGAAAGTACAAGGGTAGTCTTCTCATTACTGTTGCTGCGGATGCTAACGACCAATTGCTTCCATTGGTGTACGCGATCGTCGAGTCTGAAAACTCAAAAAATTGGTTGTGGTTTCTAGTCAACGTGAAGCGGGCGGTTGTTGGTGATCGAGAGAAGGTATGCATCATATCGGACCGCCACCGAGGGCTGCTCCATGCCATTGAGGTAATGCGTGGGGCCCCAGATACTCCGCACAAATGGGAGGATGTGCGCAGCCGTTGGTGCATGCGGCACATTGCAGCAAACCTTTTCACACACTTCCGCAGTAAACAGATCATGGATCTGTTCAAGCGGCTATGCATGCAAAATCAACCGAGAAAGTTCCAGGCTGTGTTCGACAAATTGAAGGCGCTGACAGTGAAGTACTCCACGAGGAGGGCCAGCAATGCTGCCGATGATGCGAACGTGAGCAAATTCTCCCGATGGATTCAGGACAAGGACATCGAGAAATGGTCCTTGCTGCACGACGAAGATGGCGCAAGGTTTGGGATAATGACGACGAACCTTTCAGAGGTGTGCAATTATGTGTTGAAGGGAGTCCGGTGTTTGCCGGTGACTGCTATAGTGGAGATGACATGGTACCGCACAGCCGAGTACTTCAACAACAGAAGTGTAGCCGCCAAAACGCTAGTCGACGATCCCATGAGAACCTTGCCAGATGTTGTGCAGTCCTACTTGACTGCTTGCGTAGACAAGGCCCAGCGGCACGAGGTGACAGTTATAAACAGACTGCACCGAATCATTCAAATCCGCCTTCAGCAGAAGAACGTAAGCGGCCAACTGAGGCCTAGACGGGTGCACGAGGTCATTCTTGGGGATGTCGCTGAGTGCTCATGTAACAAACCGAAGCTACTGCACAAGCCCTGCTCGCATGTCCTTGCTTCATGTGCGGCGCTCGGTGTGAGCCCTGCGCCTTACCTTTCGGAGTACTTCAGCCTTGATAACCTTTCAAACACGTGGAGTGGCGTGTGGAGAGTTTTTATGACGCTCGGTGACTACAGAGTTATCCCTGCTGGCGAGACTACCTGGATCCCAGATGTAAATCTAAAGCGAACGGGTCCAGGGCGACGGAAGACACGCCGAATAAACAACGACATGGATGAGTCACAGGGGGGTAGCTCACGAGCTAGGAAATGCTCGATCTGTAGGCAGCCGGACATAGCAGGAAGGATTGTTTGAATGCACCCGGACCATCGACCTAGCTACACTGTGTGTGTTCGACGGAACCTTGTAATAAACTTTGTAATACGCTTCTCATTTACATTGGATTGTTGTAATCCATACAAAACCTTGTAATATGATTTATGTTATGTTACTTTCATGTCGTGTGCTATCCATGGGTATAATACTTTCAATAACGGTTCCCGTTGTATGTTATGTTACTTTCAATAATGGTTCCTGTTTTATGTTTTGACAGGCATGGCTGGCGGGGATAGAGATCTTCCAGAGCTGCTGAGCAGTACATGTGATCGTGGACATCGCGGCCGCATGTTGTCCGAGGGCGGGGACTTGGAGCCGCTGGTAGTTCATGCTCCCTTGGAGTACTGTCCTCTGCATGAGGGGTATATCCCCATCCTCCGGGATGCAGGTTTATTGCCGTTCGCCCGTATGCTACAGATAGGTCAGCATCTCACATTGGACAGGTCGTTGAACACAGCATTGGTAGATCGATGGCGTCCGAAGCCCACACTTTTCACTTCTGCTGTGGGGAGATGACAGTTACGCTGGAGGATGTGAGCATGCTACTTGGTTTACCTGTCAGTGGACATCCCATCATCCCCCAGCCAGCACGCATAGATTGGCGCGCACAGATGCACCTCTGATTCAACATCGCTAACCACGCTGATGAGATCCCGGCATCCAGGCGTGGTGTCCCTCACCGATTTCTGGCGCGCTACCGTGAGTGCCCCGATGATGCCCCCGCCGATGTAGTTCGGCGGCATCTCTTCGCCTACTTGTTGGTGACGCTGCAATATATTTTGTTCCCTTCGATGCACGGTGACACTGTGTACACGTGGTTCATTCCCCTGGTTGAGAGTATCGTCAATGCCGACGCAGGGGCCATGCCGCGTTACCACTGGGCGATGGCAGTGTTGTGCGCGACGTACAGGGGGCTTTGCGAGGCATGTTGCAGGACCGCGACTGGATCATTGCTGTCCGCATGCCCTGTACTGCTGCAGTTGTGGTCATGGGAGCACTTCCCCGTTGGTCGGCCACGTTTACAGCGGCCCATCCATCCGTACGGTGCTCCAGCGGACTACGAGGATTGGGTGGATCGGCCGACCATGGGAGCCCGTTGACTCGGAGGTCGGCCGAGGTGGTCATCGTCATAGATTCACCGCTGTTATTTGGCGTACCTGGGAGAGTTTGATCTCCTATCGGACGCGCGCGTCATATGGAGACCATCGACACCGGAGCACATCTCCCAGGTTGCACCGCATGGCATTTCCTCGCATTGCACCGTGGGCCAGGACTACTGGCTTACACGCCGGCACATGGTGTTCTCACATGTGGTGGAGCCGTATTTTCTGGAGAGGATGATGCGCCAATTCGGGTTACATCAGCAGATACCGCCCCCGGAAAGAAATCGACAACGCCATCTCCCGCGGGAGATTCACATATATGCCTCGAACATTTTCTATATCTCATGTACGCACTCATATTTGTTTATTTCTTTGCTTTATGTGCATCACGTCACCTTTTGCAGACAAACACGTAGAGGAAAACACTCCGACAACTGGCAGATCAAGAATTCCAAATGGGTCGACGAGTGGGAGGACCATGCAGCGACGGATGTTGTTGTGGAGGAGCGGCCGTATGACCCTGGGACGTACCAGGCCTATCTTCAATGGTACGTGCCGCGCACCCGCACGCGACTTACTCGTGCGGCCCCCCCTTCGCCGACAGAACTATGACATCAAGACAGTCTTCGACTAGGCCTTGATGTTCATTTCCCAGGCCGGATACATCGCTCGGTACGTTCGTCTTCTCTAGATACTTATGTTGGTCTCTTATCTTATCTATTTTTCTATAGTTCCCATATGAGTTTTGCATGTGCAGGCTGACTTAGCGTTGGCCATCGACAGGCAGGCGGCAAACCTGTCGTCTGGCCTTTCTCGGGGAGGACGACACTTCAAGACGGTGGCGCGTGCTGCCCTACATTCCATCCGTGTAGCAACACAACAACTCTTCTTCGACATAACTTGCGGCCGAAAGACAGATGCATCGGTTCCGCACCGGAGAGGGGCCCGGCCACCTAGCCCGATGTCAGCCCGGCCTAGCCTGGGTAGTGCTCGACAGAGCACTTCGTCAGCACGGCGCAGTCATCGTGACACATCGTCGACTTGGGGAGGTGACATACCGGGGACGTCCGCCGGCCTGTCTCGGCTTCGTCGTTCCTCGTCAATGCACAGTGCTCGACGCAAAGATCTGCATATTGGGGGCCTGTCGAGACATCGCACTCCCGATTCAGATGACTCTGATGATGAGGACGACATCCGTCGTCAAGACAGGGACGATGCGAGTAAGGCGTTGGCAGAGCGGCTTGCGGCTGACGAAGATTGGGACCAGGCTCATATTGAGCAAGCGGCCCAGGGACAGAGACACTCAGTCCCTGGGGGGTCTACCTGGGAGAGTTGGGGGGAGCCCGCCCACGACCACATGGATGTGCATGACGATCGTGAGTACTACGCTCCGCAGGGGGCTGAGCCCAGTTGGGTGGCACAACAGCGGGACAACGACGACTGGATCTCGAGCATGTTAGGGTTGCACGACCCTCATGCACATCAGTACTAACAACCGGATGAGTTGGCGCCTAGCGAGCCCAAAGATCACCCTCCACCGACACAGCCATCTTAGGGTCATGCAGGTACTGAGCGGCATGGTCCTTCTACCGCGGCTGGGCGGCGATCACATGTGCCACCTGATCCGTACTCACCATCGTCTTTTCAGAGAGATAGACATGGGCATAAGAGGGGTCGTCCGAACAAATAGCGAATATGTACTAACACTTTTATTTTCCAGTGTGTTACATTCAAAATGAATCATGCAGTTAACTAGATTTCTTATATATTTTTATTATATGTATATACATACATACATATATATACATACTTACATATATATATACATATATTTGTATAGATATATATACATATACATATATATATGTGTGTATATATATCTATACAGTATGTATGTATGTATGTACGTACATACATACATACATACTTTATAGATATATATACATATATATATATACATACATACATATACTTACATATACATATATATGTTTATATACATACATACATATACATACATACCTAGACATACATACATATACATATATATATACGTGTATATCCAAACTCCTGTAGTACTAGAACAATTAAAACTTTTAGCCCAGCTGGTGGGAACTCTCTTCTACCTCGTTGTCCACCTGGGTTTGAATCCCCACTCCCGCAATCCAACTTTTTTTGGTAAAAAAACAGTCGCTTGTCGAGTTCTCACAGTACGACAAGTTGTGCTCGTAGCTTATCGTGGTCGAGGGACTCGACAAGGCTCTAGTCGTGCCTTCAGACCACGACAAGCTGGTCGAAATACGACATCTACCTTGTCGAGCTCTGGGAGCTCGACATGCTTACGTGGCAGACTATTTTTGTAAATTCTCGTAACTGTGGATTAGTTTTGTAATTATCTTTTAAATCTAGGTTATTAGTAAAAAAAACTCCATGATTTCTGCCTAATCTACATATTGGACATGCAGATTTCTCCTCCCATCTTCACATGCATATCCTTTGTATTGTGGATAGATTGAAATGCAATAAAAATTCAGAGTTAGTCCCATTTATCACGTATCTTTTCCACGTTTTTACCTGTTGAATGTTGATGTTTCTTCCTACCTTTACATCATCTCCCTTGCGCTACAAAAAAATCCAGTGCAATAAAGACTCAAAATTAGCTCAGGATTGCTTGCATCTTTCATATGATTTTCATTTTTTTCTACACCTTTACAATATATATTTATCCTCACCTTCTTATAGATTTCCTTTCACTATGAAGTATGATAGTTTTAATACAATAAAAACTTGAAATTGTCTCAACTTCTACACACTCCCCGCCTTTTATGCACGTCGGTCATGCACATTTCACCTCACCTTCACATGCATATCCCTTGCATGCAAACAGACACAAATGCAATAAAAAGTTAGAGGTGATTCCTGTTGGAATGTATTCCCTGATTATCCCCTAGAGATAATCTTCTATAGATAGACTTCTACAGATAGAATGTATCCTGTAGATATCGTTATCTGTTGTAATCCATCTGTAACAACAACTGCGTTCTGTCAGCATATATTAACAAAGATATGCAGCCTCTAACGAGGTGAGAATACTTCCATTTTTCTGATTTGTTTAGATGGTATCAGAGCCTCTCCTCTAAACAAATCTCATCCGTGGCGAGTTCATCATCCTCTGGTCCGGCCATGCCTCTTTCTTTCGGCCATCCGGTCACAGAGAAGCTCACGAAGAGCAATTTCATTCTATGGAAGGCACAGGTGCTTCCCGCGGTGCGAGGTGCACAACTCGTGGGGTTCCTGGACGGCACAAGTGCCACTCCGGCCATGGAGATTGATCTCAAGCAAGGTGACAAGACGGTTAAAGGGCCGAATCCTACTTACACACAATGGCTGGCCTTGGATCAGCAAGTGCTCAGCTATCTGCTGTCATCTCTCTCTCGTGAGATCTTAATGCAGGTAGCCTCCCTGACAAGTGCAAGACAGGTGTGGAAGGCCTTGGAGGACGTGTTTTCGTCCCAAACTCGCACACAGACTATCAATACCAGTATTGCGCTGGCAACGACACAGAAGGGCAACATGAGTGTTGCCAAATATGTCTCGAAGATGAAAGCTCTTGGAGATGAGATGGCATCTGTCAGCAAGCCTCTGGATGACGAGGAGATGGTCTCGTACATCCTTACTGGTCTCGACGTCGACTTCAACTCGCTCATGTCTGCCGTTGTTGCACGGGTGGAGCCCATTACGGTGGGCGAACTCTACGCTCAAATGTTGAGCTTCAAGATGCGAATGGCTCTTCTCCAAGGTGGATCACATTCTTCTATCAATTCTGCCTCTCGCGGTGGACGTGGATCCAATCAGCGAGGTGTGGAGGACGTGGACGCGGCCGTGGAGGTCAAGGCAGTGGTCGCGGCAATCAAGGTAGAGGACGATCTGACAATGGTGGCAGAGGCAACTACCACAACTCTCGCCCTCACACCATCTGCCAGCTTCGCTACAAGGCTGGTCATGTCACCATAAATTGTTGGAACAGGTTTGATGAAAATTTTGTTCCAGAAGAACGAAGTGCTGCTGCTGCTGCCACCACCTCCTATGGCGTGGACACAAACTGGTACATCGATACGGGTGCCACGGATCACATCACAAGCGAGCTTGATAAACTTGCTGTGAGAGACAAGTACAACGGAAATGACCAAATTCACACGGCCAGTGGTGCAGGTATGGATATTAGTCATGTTGATCATACATTTGTTCACACCCCTAGTCGTGATCTCTAGTTGAACAATGTTCTTCATGTCCCTAAGGCCAAGAAAAACTTAGTTTATGTTCATCACCTTGCATCTGATAATCACGCTTTTCTTGAATTTCATCCTGATTTATTTTTGGTCAAGGATCAGGTAATGAAGAACACTCTTCTACAAGACAAGTGTAGGGGTGGCCTTTATCCCCTACCTTATGTTCCCTTCGGTTCAAGGAAGCATGTTTTTGGAGTCATTAAACCTTCTTCAGCTAGATGGCACAGTCGCCTCGGTCACCCATCGTTTTCCATTGTTCAACAAGTTATTAGTAGAAACAATCTCCCATGTTTTAGTAAGTCAAATAAAGAGTCTGTTTGTGATGCCTGTCAAAAGGCTAAGAGTCATCAGCTTCCTTATCCCAAATCCTCTAGTGTGTCTTCTGCTCCTTTGGAGCTTGTGTTTTCTGATGTGTGGGGCCCTGCACTTGCTTCTGTGGGCAGAAAAAAATACTATGTAAGTTTTATTGATAATTATAGCAAGTTTACTTGGATATATTTGCTCACACACAAATTTGATGTTTTTCAGAAGTTCCATGTGTAGCTTCTAGACCCCTAAAGGGTGTTTTAGTAATTAATGACAACTACAAATACTATACTAACGATACCTGCTAAGTTGTGTCAAAAAAAAACTTAAAAGACAGGTTAATGAAAGGCAAAGGAAGAGCCTCATGATGAAGAAAGGGCATTGATCAAAAAGGCAAAGGTACGAAATAGGGTCTTTTCCATTTTTACCGGTCTAAGGTGATTAGAGAAGAATTTTGACCGAATTTTAGGATAGTTGCCATTCTATTAAGAGGAGCATGTGGTGTATCACGAACTACTTCATCTATGTGCCACAAATCATAAAATCAACTTGCATTGCATACTAGAAGGTCATATGCTTTGAAAATGCTTGTTTCAGCTCTTCTCTGCTCAACTCTGTCTTAGTTGGTCTGACCGTTTGTTAGACCGGTCTGACCGAATATACGGACTGACCGAATAAGGTTTCGGACTGACCGACGTTATGTCAAAGTATAGTATATACATTTAAAAGGTCGGTCTGTCCGTAGGTATAAACCTAGGTCAGTCTCCTGGTACTTCATGTCCTATCTTTCTGGTGTTTTTTTGTTTTGACGGTCTGACCGTTTGTTAGACCGGTCTGACCGAGAAATAGGTCTGACCGTGTTTTTGAACTACGGTCTGACCGTATGGCCGGTATGTCCGTATTTATCGGCCTGACCGTATAAAGTGTCCAGAAATTATGTCGTCTCTGGACAGTTTTACGGTCTGACGGAAATTGGGTCCAGTCTGACCGTGTGTGTACCTGACAAGGGCAGGTGAGCATTTATTGCGCCTGTTTAATGTCGTTGCAATTGCGGCGGTCTGACCGGACATATACCTGCGGTCTGACCGCCAAGTGATCTTTTTCTCCCAACGGCCTGTAACGGCTATATTTATTGTGGGGGGTATATATACTCCCATGCACGGCCCTGTTCACAACTTTTGAGCATAATTTGAACATTGTCATCATCCTTGAGAGCTTAAGTAAGTTTCATACACTCTAAGGTTCTAATTCTCGAATTTGTGAGAGTGTGCATTTGAGATCTTCTAGTGGATTGCATTTAGATCATTAAATCAATCTTGTGGCACTAGAAGAAGACTAAGTGATCATCACCGGCTTGTTACTTTTGGAGTTTGCTGGCTCCTAGACGGCTCGAGAGAAGTTTTTGGAGAGCTCTTCAAGGAAGATTGTGAAGAAGCCTCAAAATATCTTGTGAAGGGTTGAGCACGCCTTGCCGGAGCGGTAAAGTGCATCCTTAGTGAAATCGAGGTTTGGATAACTCATCACACTAATCCGGCTCAAGATCTAGATCACTTCTAGTGAGAAGGTTGACTAGATAGAGGAGCGGCTAGAGATTTGAGTTTGCCTCAACGTGGATTAGGGGTGATCGGCAAATCACCGAGACCACGGGATATATCCTTGTGTTAAAATTGTTCATTGTTCATCTTGTGTTAGTTATTTGCTCTCTTTTACTATTAATTGTTTGATTAATTGTTAATTTGGTAAAATCGCCTATTCACCCCCCTTTAGTCGATATCCTAGATCCCTTTCACCATGTTTTTCAGCATCTTGTTGAGCGATTTTTTAATCGCAAGGTTATTGCCATGCAAATAGACTGGGGTGGAGAATATGAAAAGTTAAATTCCTTTTTCATAAAAATTGGTATAACTCATCATGTTTCATGTCCTTATGCTCATCAACAGAATGGATCTGCTGAACGGAAGCACCGACACATAGTTGAAGTGGGGCTGTCTCTCCTTGCGCATGCATCCATGCCCTCAAATTCTGGGACGAAGCTTTCCTTGCTGCTACATATCTTATAAATCGAACTCCGAGTCAGATTATTCAATTCTCAACTCCCTTAGAACGTCTATTCCATCAAATCGAACTCCGAGTCAGATTATTCAATTCTCAACTCCCTTAGAACGTCTATTCCATCAAACACCTGATTATTCGTCTCTTAGGGTGTTTGGGTGTGCATGTTGGCCCAATCTTCGACCTTACAATTCTCGCAAACTTGAATTCCGTTCAAAAGGATGTGTCTTTCTTGGATACAGTAATCTTCATAAAGGATTCGAGTGTCTAGATATTCCTACAGGTCATGTCTATATATCCAGGGATGTTGTCTTTGATGAAGAAGTTTTTCCCTTCTCTCAGTTACATTCCAATGCTGGTGCCCGTTTGCATGCTGAAACTCTTCTTCTTCATCCTAATCTGTTAAACAATACCAATCTTCATCATGGGGGTCAACATCTGGGTGCACATCTGACTTATACTCCTGCTGCTAACAGTGAAAATTCTGGAGAAATTGCATATGATTGCATGCAGGAAACAGAACACAGTGCAGGTGCAGGATTGCAGGCGCATCCGCTCTGACTGACTCCGGGATCGACACACGGAGCCCAACCAGGACGGGTGCGCACGACACGCCAACCGCGCCTGTACCGCGGTCAGACGGTGCAAGCGCGTCTGTGCCTCGGTCTGCCATCGTCGACGAATTAGCCTCGCAGGATGCGGACCAACCCGGGAGCGTCACGCCACCTCGGCAACTGGACACTGAGTCCGGAGGAGACACAAGTCCAGAACAGCGTGCTGTGGCTTCCAGCGGCGATTCCGACACTCCAGGATCCTCTGCTCCTTTGGAGCGTGCAGCAGAAGAGCAACCTCCATTAATTCGGCCAAAAACCAGGCTACAGAGCGGGATTAGCAAACCCAGGATCTTTACCGATGGAACAATTCGGTATGGTCATTTGACAGTCTCTGGTGAGCCACACAATCTGGAAGAAGCATTGCGTGACACCAAGTGGAAGGCTGCAATGGATGATGAATATACAGCACTCATAAAGAATAAGACTTGGCATTTAGTCCCTCCAACAAGAGGTAGAAACATTATTGATTGCAAGTGGGTCTACAAAATAAAGAAGAAAGCTGATGGGACTATAGATAGATATAAAGCTCGTTTAGTTGCAAAAGGACTTAAACAAAGATATGGTATTAACTATGAAGACACTTTTAGTCCTGTAGTCAAATCTGCTATTATCAGGATTATCCTGTCTATTGCAATTTCCAGAGGATGGTGCCTTCGTCAGTTGGATGTTCGGAACGCGTTTTTTCATGGTGTTCTAGAGGAGGATGTGTATATGAGGCAACAACCAGGATATGAGAAACAGTCTATGTCACAATATGTTTGTAAGTTGGACAAGGCGTTGTATGGACTGAAACAAGCACCCAGGGCATGGTATTCCCGTCTAAGTTTGAACTTGCAACAACTTGGTTTTTGTCCCTCAAAGGCTGATACTTCTCTCTTCTTCTATCACATGGGCAGCACTGAGATGTTCTTGCTTATCTATGTTGATGATATAGTTGTTGCGAGCTCTTCACAGGTTGTTGTTACAGCACTCCTTCGAGATCTTAAGTCTGAATTTGCACTTAAGGATTTGGGGAATCTGCACTACTTTCTGGGGATTGAAGTTAAGAAGGTGCGTGATGGTATTTTCTTATCACAAGGGAAATATGTTTCAAATATACTTCAGCGTGTAGGAATGTCAAACTGCAAGCCTGTCAGTACTCCTCTTTCTATCTCTGAAAAATTATCGGCTCAGGAGGGAGAGATGTTGGGGCCAGAAGATGCAACACGATATAGAAGTGTTGTTGGTGCCTTGCAGTACTTGACATCGACTCGCCCAGATATAGATTTTCCAGTAAACAAAGTGTGTCAGTTTTTACATTCTCCTACCACGCTACATTGGATTGCTGTTAAAAGAATATTGAGGTATCTTAAACATACACTGAGTGTTGGGTTAAAGATAAGCAAGTCAGTGTCTATGCGTGTCAGTGCATTCTCTGATGCAGATTGGGCAGGATGTGTGGATGATAGACGGTCCACTAGTGGCCTTGCTGTGTTTTTGGGCTCTAATCTTATATCTTGGAGTGCGCGAAAACAAGCTACAGTGTCAAGATCCAGTGCAGAGGCAGAGTAAAAGGCATTAGCCAATGCAACAGCAAAAGTTATGTGGGTGCAAACTTTGTTAAAGGAATTGGGTGTACAATGTCCACCAGCTGCTCGACTTTGGTGTGATAATATTTGTGCAACCTATTTGTCAGCAAATCCAGTCTTTCATGCACGGACAAAGCACATTGAAGTAGACTATTACTTTGTCAGAGAATGTCTGGCGCGCAAGCTGCTGGAAATTCAGTTTATACCCACGGGAGATCAAGTTGCTGATGGATTCACCAAGCCACTCTCAACACAAAAGTTAGAAGAATTCAAGCGCAATCTCAACCTGTATATGTTGTGATTGAGGGGGGCTGTTGGAATGTATTCTCTGATTATCCCCTAGAGATAATCTTCTATAGATAAACTTCTACAGATAGAATGTATCATGTAGATATCGTGATCTGTTGTAATCCATCTGTAACAACAACTGCGTTCTGTCAGCATATATTAACAAAGATATGCAGCCTCTAACGAGGTGAGAATGCTTCCATCTTTCTGATTTGTTTAGAATTCCATCTATCACATGTTTATTATCTTTCCCATGCCTTTTTTTTTTCATGTCTTTCCTCAACTTTACATTATCTCATGTACATCACATATAGATCCAATGCAATGAAGACTCAAATTTAGTCTCATCTTCCACGTGGTTTCTACTTTTTTCTGCACCTTCACAATATATTTTTCTCCTCACCTTCTCATCTATCTCATTGCACTATGAACGGTTTTAACGCAACAAAGACTTAAAATTGGTCCCATCTTCTACATGATTTTTGCCTTTTCCACACCTCAGGCATGCACATTCCCTACACCACAAACGAATCCAAATGCAATAAAAACTTAAGAGATCATCACATCTATCACATGTTCTTTACAGGACAATATCGAAATGCAATATTTTTTAGCATCACATATCCCTTTTTTTTTTTTTCCCAAAACATGATGTATTTCAGCCATCAAAGTCTTTACTCTCATCAAGGATAGAAGAAATTATACCAAAAAAAGCAGTCGTTATATACAACAAGCAAATATTTCATTAATTCTTGGTCCTCAGTTGAACAAAGCATAATCTTGTTTCTCCTTGTTTTGTTTTTCCAATTTCCAACTAGCTAATAAGCAACATAAATAGTTGTTCATAACCTCAGCTCTCTATGACAATGGAAGAACTGTTCTCTAGACTATAGTGAAGATCCTGACACACTTCATGTTCTCCTCAAAGTTCACTACTCCTTCGCGGGCCTTCCAGCGATTCCCTGGATCGCTCACCGTGTGTCTTCAGTGTTTCTGTGTCCACATCTGGTAGCGATCCTGACAATAGCCTGTTCACCTGCAACCAGTTCAGAAGTCAGAACATTGTCAGTGTCCGATACTTGCTGTCACAGCTATGAGCCGGCTGCATCCTGTCCTCCCCAAACCTCGGGATGGCACAGTAAACAGCATTGCAACTTGTGTGAACTTGTGCTACAATGATGACATGACCAATGTCATTGACAACTCGGCTATAGGAACATGGCCCTGTTGCCATGAATGCTTCTGGCAACTGGTGCTGAATGATTCCATTTGGCGGGGGAAGAGATGGTTGTGCCAATAACAGTAGCATCAGTGATGGTGATATGTATACATGAAAAAATTGTGGAAGTGCAACTGTGCAAGTGCAGATGCCTATTTGGAGGCCAAGGACTTCGGCTTTGACAAGAAAATGTCATATTTGGAAGAGTACCAAGAACGCCTGGTTCTCCTTCTGTTTTTCTTCTTTTCATTTGTGCGTGCATGCGTGTGTGTGCAGAGCTCTACAACAGTTAACTGTCCCAACTTATTCATGCGCCAATTAGGTGTGTGAGGAAACTACTGTCCCAAGTTTCTAGTGAATTGTTGGTGATTTCTAGGAATTTATGGGGATATTACTTATGAGAGCAGATCTGAGATGCTTAGATGGTAACAACTATGGAAACACAGAAAAAGTTTCATGATGATTTTCATCATAAACAGAATCAAATGACATACCAGGAAAGAATCATTTAGTGAAAATAATTAGTTCAGTTCTTCACTTAATCATGTGGATAAATAAAATTTCTTGTAAAGTATTCTCTCCCTGAAAAAAAAAAATAATGGAGCAAAGAATCATTCATTACTTTCAATCAGTTGAATCAATTTTACAGTTTTCGCATTCTTCAACCATTCCAATGGATTTAGTGATCTTGCAACCGTAGCTCAATAAGGACAAGATAGTTATCATCATTTCATTGGTTCAACGGACAAGTGCAAATCTGCATCCATGAATCTGGCAAAAGATGCAAATACACATTACCTAACTTCCAAGGTTTGCTACAAGTGAAAAAGCATCATTTCACTACTTAAAAGAAAAAACTTCCAGGCACCCACAAAGTTTTGTTTCCTGGTCCTCTAAATAAAAACTAATATATCCTTTCTTTATTATAACTAAGATAAATGTAGTTTCACTCAAATAACTTGCCATCAATAATATTGTGCGCAAAGAATATGGATCTTCCTGTGAAATTTCTTAAGGCCATATTGGTCTACAGTAGTTTAAGGGCTCAGAAATTGAAAAAGAAAAATGTACAGGTATCATAGTTTGACTAGACTCAGACCATTATTAGATATTGTACGAAGTTTCGGCCCAATGTTTCTATCTTGTATATGTGCCAGTACTTATTCTCTTGACTGCTATACTCATGCAATTAACATTTGAAACCAGAGGTACTGAATTAATAACACTGAGATCCTAATTAACTCTTGGACCTAAGCGAGTTTGATGTCAGGTTGCTGTTGGTTAGTAAAGACTTAAAACTCAGTACATAACAGTGCCAATCATGTTTCATTCATTAATCTGAGTGCATATAATTGTAGCCAATATCTTAATATATCTAGAAAGTTTATGTTATCTTACAGAAAAAATTGCAGTTTTCTTCTTTGATGCAGGTACATCATTCTGCACCAGTTGATCTTTCCCGAGTGCCCAACAATTTCTGCTTCAAGTCCTGCATATCAAAAGAAGACCAAAAACAAAGAAGTTATGTTATGCAAATGAAGAATGAGCAATAGTCAAACAAGACAGGAAAATCTATCTGCTTTCTCGTCAATTGTACTCCAATAGCATATTTCTATTGGTTCACAAGTACTATTAATTGAACTAAATATTGTGATCACCAAGTCCCCAAGAAAGAAATAAGTAATTTTCATGAAATATACCCCAATTTGACAGGCATTTCTTGGAAGAGAGAAGTCTGCTTTACAGAAATCAGACTATAAGCAACACACAATTAAGTCATACCTAATATTCGAAGCAACATCACCAACAGCCAAACCACTAGCACCTGCCGATTTTCTCACTCCTTTCCTCTCCATATTTTCCCTTACTTTGTCACTGTAGTTCCACTGACCTCCAGCAGCATACAAGTTGGAAAGCAAAACATATCCACCACCTTCTGTAGGTTCAAGATGAAGGAGCTCTTTTGAAGCAGTCTCTGCAACTTCTGTATCCTGACAGGCTAAACTAGCGCTTAGAATCGAACCCCATATAGACCGACTTGGCTTCATCGGCATCCTCTTAGCCAAGTTTACTGCATCAGCCAGCCTACCAGACCGTGCAAGGATATCAATCATACAACCAAAGTGTTCTATTTCCGGTTCAATTTTGAAACTTTGCTTCATAGTATCAAAAATCCTGAACCCTTCATCTAACAGACCAACATGACTACAAGCACTGAGAACGGCAACCAATGTGACAGCATTAGGTGTTATACCCTCTGCATGCATCTTCCAAAACAGATCCAATGCTTTGGCTCCATGACCATGGAATGCAAGGCCACTGATCATAGCTGTCCACAAAGTAACATCTTTGTTCAAGGCCTTCTCGAACACAGCATGTGCAAACTGTACATTTCCACATTTACAATACATGTCTACCAGAGCAGAACCCAAGAAACCTTCTTGAATCCCATGTTCTTTAACCACCCAACCATGCACACTTTTTCCCTGATTCAAGACTCCATTGCCTGCAGCTGCAGAAATCAGAGTAACAGCAGTCACCTTATCAGGTCTTATACAACAGGCGAGCATGTCGTCAAATAGTTTCATCACTGCAGTAAATTCTTTGTGTCGAGCATATCCAGCCAGAAGAGCATTCCATGAAATTAGATCCTTGTGAGGTGCTTCTGTGAAAAATTTGCTAGCGAGGTCCAACATATTAGCATAAGCAAATCCTGCAATCATTGTGTTCCACGAAAAGCTATCCTTTTCACCAGCTTCACTGAAGATTTTCATGGCTGCATTCATTTCCTCGCATTTGGCATACATATCTAAAAGAGCATTAGTCAAAATCAAGCCCCAGTCTGCTATAGTAATCCTCCGCACAATGAGGCCATGAATAGACTTCCCAAGGAGTGCATTTTTCAGCCGCCCACAGCATGTGAGGAGAGCTACAGCTGTATACTGATCTACATCTATCTCCCTGGATGCCATATCGCAGAAAAGTTGCAGTGCTTTTGCAGTGTAGCCTTCCCTTGCATATCCAGATAGCATGATATTGTAGGAGACTCTATCTGATGTCGGCATGCATCGAAACATCATCTCAGCAGTCTCAATATCACCGGCCTCTAAGTACATCTTGATCAGAGAGTTTTGCAAGTAAGCATGTGAATGTAAGCCATTAACGATAACATGAGCATGAAGCTTCCATCCTACCGATATGCACTCGACAGACTTCAGCAGTGACAGGAAAGTCTGTTCATCAGGAGATATAGAAGATGCAATCATTGATTTATAGAGAACAATTGATCGCCTCTGTGAGGATAGAGCTGATATCATGAGATTATAAATATAAAGATTGGGGTGAGGAGTGAAATGTTTAAATAAAATGAGGGCCTCATTTATGTAATCTGGGAATGAAACAGTACAGAAATAGAGGAGCCTACTCATAGGAAATGTTTGGAAGGCAAGATGCAGCCGCATCATCTGAGCCAAAATCATTTTAAACGACTCGCCATTCCGACACTTCTCAAGAAGGATAAGTGTCGGGTGTTCAAGGCGCAGCGAGACAGTAGGATCCCAGGATCTCCTTGCAGCACCAGCCATTGCTGCCACAACATGAAGGATGCCATTGCCAGCATAGCCAATCTTCGAACAAGGTAATCTGGTTCTCAAAATTGGAACCATTGCATGTGGCCAATGCATTGATTTTATCAACAAATCTACTACAGTAGAGAAACCCAAGAAGGGATTACAGCTTCTAGAGATACCATAAAGCATGAAGTAGCCAACACTTACCAAGAGAAGCAGGTGGCTCAATCATAACAAACACTTAGCAAGAAAAAGAATCTTTGACCAGAGAAAACATCTCAGGAATAATTCAACACTGCATCATCAGTTAGAATCTCATGTATTGCAGCATGTAGGATCGCAAGATTCAAGCGATTAGTATAAAGCTGCCATGCTTCAAAGTACAAATCTTGGGAGTATCTACTATCTACTAGTAACATGATACTTCACTGGAAATGCCCACCGATTGCTCCATCCGCCATGGCCGCCGTCGTCTCCGGCACCATCCTCGCGCCCTGGCCGTCGCAACGCCCGCACGACGGGATTGAGCTAATCCCCATGATGGGATTGGGCCTTTAAATTCTGAGGGAATGGGCCTTTGAACAATATGGGCCTGAGGTAGCATGAGCAATCCTATCATGGCCTATGTTCTTGCGATTTGTCATGGATGTGCATCGTTTTATGTTGCAGAAGTCATCCGATATCTAGAAAGTTTTAGGTTAATAAAAGAAAAAAAAAATCAGAATTGCATATTTAGTGGGCTTGAATTATAATGGCATAGAGTTAGCAAATGACTTTTAGTACTCCATATACAATTCGAAATCTGGATAAAAATTTGAATTCTATATATACATATCTTAAAAAATTACAGCATTGATGTTTCAGGCATCTGCACATGAATTTCGATAGTTTCAATTAACATGACAAGATAAATGACTATTGGTTTAATTTCAACTTTAATTTATATGCTCATAAGTTGACATTAAAGCTAAACAAGGAGTCTATTTGGGAGCTTATTTTATAAACTTATTAACAGGTCTGCAATATTAGCACCATCTAAGAGGTGTTTAGATTCTCCATATTTGCTCACATCACCAAACACCTTGTGAGACATATCCTCCCAACAACCTAAACACCCACCATCATTTTTTAACTAGGCCCCACTATTACAAGCACCACTTCAAACACTCATCTCTTCCAATACACAAATATCAATTACCAGCTCTTAGATGGGACCGCAAAATTCAAATTTTAATCCTTCATCCATTTGAATTAACACGTGAATTTATTAATTTCAATGAATAAAATTAAATTGTTAATTAGTATCTAATGGATTATTGGATCGGATTAATTAATATAAATTAATATTAGTCAAATTAAGTAATATAATAATATTTTTAATCCAATTGAGTAAATCGAACAATATTATTAATCCAACTATTAGTGACAGTAACAATATCAAATGAATTAATTAATATAATCATTAATAAATTATTAGTTTAATTTATATAGACTTTACTATTTCTCGGATTAATTAATTTAAATTTTTATATTAATCGTATTATTTAGTTTGAACAAAATAAATTATAACATTAACAAATATTGGAGAGTTAATAAATTTTTCTGAATTTTCTATGGTTTTTCTTAATTTTATACATTTTGTAAACAATTTTATTATTACATAATTTCTCTTTTTGATATTTTTATAAAAAAAATTTAAATAATATTTCTGGATTTTTCATACAAGTCAATGGAATTCGGGTGTTTTTTTGGATGATCAGATACGGTGTATCCAAGTTTGAAGTACGCGGCGACACAATTGCGTAAGAATTAATTGTGTTGAAATTAGAGATGAATAGATGATTCAGAATGAGCCGTCAAACAGTTAATGATTATTAGGAAATTTCAAAAAGAGAATAAGTTGAGATGCAAATTTGCAGGACAATTGTACAAATTTCAACCTGTTGTTATGCATGCGTGCAACTCCGCCATGACCATGAGGCAGCTCTGCGTCGTGTAGTAGCGATGTCGTTCTCTCTCATGGTTAGGCGCTGCGTTGCTGACGACGTTAGTACTATAATGAACTAGAAGCTCTTAACTAGGCTTAAGCTATGGGATGTGTTTTGACTTATATTTGTTTTTGTAACCGGAGCTTGCCACCAAAACTTTGAGAAGTCCGATTAGATTTGGCCGTTTTTTCAGTTCTATTTCTTGCCAAAAGCTTGTTAAAACCAGGGCGAGGAACTTGTTGGCCAAAAAGTTTAGACAAACTTTGGCTAAATGCAAACATTCCCTACAAACTCGAACACCAATATCTTGAACCAATTAGACATGCTTTAATTAGGTTCGTGGGATGTGAAGTAACACATATGTACGGAGCTACTGGTCTTGATCAGCAATATACTCCCATCTCATTCTCACTCGTTGCTTTCTATCGAGTTGTTTACGTCTTCGGTCGTGCAAATTTTTTAGTGCGCTTTTGCTTTAGCATAAAGTACACTCGCTAGTTGTACCTCTTTTTGTCGAATTGTGACCCCTCATCCATAGCAACAAAAGCTTCACCGTCAATCAATTATAGTACATTTAGTAACATCTTGGTCTTCTCAGTAAGTAGTATTTGTCGACACCGATCTCATGCTCCAGATGTATGAGTTACTATAATATTTAGAGTTTAAGTTTGTAACACTAAAATTTGATCTTGTGATCTTTGAGGTATTCATTTTTTTCATACAATTTTTAGTGCGGTTTTGCTTTAGCATAAAGGGTCATTTACTAGTTGCTAGTAGATAGTTGCTGCCTCTTTTGATGAATTGTGACCCATCCCCAATGCATGCATCTATGGCTACTAATACTAATATTATAGCATGGCTTCGCTCACTTGTCATGGACCGAGAAGGTCGTGCTGAAAGACTGCATCCGCGTACAAAGTTTGGTCTATATCTTTTTTGCTGTTAGGAGGGGCAACTAATACCATTTAGTGTGTGTGTGTATGGCAAGTGACAAGATAGAACAAAGGTAACCAACCTTTCATGTCGGTTGGGTGGCAAGATGGCAGTGGCTTTGCTAACCCTGCCTCTCATCTCTCTCTCTCTCTAGCTTTTTACTAACTAGCTAGAGTGCATCCCGCGTGTTGCTACAAGAATATACTGTTCTTGAAATATCTTTAACAAGAGATGTGTTATTATGCTCTCCCAGAAAAAGCTGTACAAATTAATCTTAGAGTAAATACAATTAGTTATTTTCAAAGATAAATTATTAAATTTAAGGTGTGTTTGGAATGTAAGAATACCATAAGAATTTTGAAAGAGACCCCACATCCAATAAAAATGAATGTTTTTTTTCTCTAAAATTCCTATTAAAACAGACCTACATATTCTATATATGGTCAGTGGTTCCAAAATTTAGGTTTAAGTAAAAATTTAGGAACTAACCAACCAACCCTCCCACATCTCCATCTTTGGCTCGCACACGAAGGCTGAAGAAAGCCCCAGCAGTTTTTTTGTCTCATGCTTTTCAAAGTTACTTCTGTTACAGTAGTGGACTCTTGCACCAACAAGAAAAAATTATGTATAAAAGGTGATAGAAATAGGAAGAAAAACTCTCTTTAGGGAGGAGACGAGGACACACTTGGGTAGGCTAGAACAGGCAGCAGGTATGGATTGAGTATGGGCTCTTGGCCTAGGCCATTGTTCTTTCTAAATGACAAAATTGCCCTTCCTCAAAAGTGGTCGGAGCATCTGACTTAGTTTCATCTCAATCTTTTATTAGCTTTAATAATAGTTCAAAAAAAAAATTCTGGCAAAGCATAGAAGCACATCTCACATCTCACATAGCAAAATCTGACAACACGCCGGCGTGCACGCCCGTGGACGTGTCGCTCGCTGAAAGGAACCCCTCACGTGTGAAGCTGATCGAAACCAATGCAATAAAATGCAACGCGACATTCGATCCGAGCCGTGCTGCAATTTTCGCGCTGCGATTGCGACGGTGCATGGCACGTACGAATTACGATCGATATATATGGTGCATGGACCCCATACTAGTCAGTGCACTGTAGCATTAGCACGCATTCATGGCCCATGTTCTTAATACTGCAATAGTGCGTATAGCTAGCTAGCGAAGGGGAGGGAAGGGTATGGCTCGCTCGTATGGTCGTGCATGTGCTGCCTGCACTGCCACTAGTACTTTCATGCCGGCACGGTGGTCACCGCCGGTGGTCCCATAGATAGCTAGCTCCCATGTCACGTTTCTTCATTTATCACTCTTCTATGGATACTACCGATCCACCACTCCACTCTCAGCTGCTCCCTCGTCCGCGTAATCTAAAATGGCTGACTAGATCCATATAGCGTATCAAAATCAAGGTTTTTGTTAATTTGTAGTGAGTTTGACAGATTTGAACTGTTTATTTCCACAACCACCGGACAGAGAGCTCTTCCTATCCACCTAGAGATGCTAAACTTCCAATTTTAAGTTTTGTCCATGACACACATTACTCGCCCCACCTGTCGTGTTCAGGAGGTGTTTAAATCAAAAGAATTTAAAGAAAATGTGTAGGATTGCTAGTTCTTATGTGTTTGGACGGAAGAAACAGTGAATAGTATTTCTTTGAAAAGTTTTCCATTCCTACAAATTTCATAGGAAAAAAAAAAGCTTCATTGTTTTTTTTTCCTTTGCATAAGATCAAGACAATTATCCAAACACTCAATTCTACAATTTTTCTTTTTTTTTTTTCCAAATCCCACGCCTTTAGTTTTCCACCCGGATTCCTACAATTTTTTTTCTATTCCTATGTTTTAGTTTGTCCTGTTTCCAAAACGGACCTCATTAGTTTTTCCTAAAAAATATAATATCATTTTCTAGGTTTCTTATAAAATCCCATAAAGTAAAGGAAAAAAATCTTACTTTGTCAGAGAGGATTAATTGCATATTAATTCTCTAATTCATATATTATCAGAGTTCTCAACAAGTCGATCGTTCATGGCAACTCTACTGAATATATGTTTGCATGATAGTGACATAGAAAAGAAGAACAGAAGTGATCAGGTGATTGATCAGGGATTACTGGTGGTGATGGAATTAAAAAGAGGCCACTATATAAATCAATCAATGAATCAATCAAAGTGGTGATGATGGTGATGATGAGCCGAACCGAGCCGACAGAAGCTAGTGCGCGTCAACGGCGACATGAGAGCATGCAGCACGGCTGCTTGGTTTGGCTTCCTCCATATACCCATATATGCATCCGTGCATGCATGTACCTAGCTTGCTTGCTTGCTTGCCCGCATCGTATCGTATCCTATCAATATGTATATGATGATGTAGCCAATTTTTTAACTCAAAAGACTCGCGTCTTTCCCTTTGTTCTAGTTGTAGGATTAGAAATAAACAATCCTTTATGTTAAGATGGGTGAGGTTTAAAAATTCTAACTAGATGATTAACCATTCCAATTTTCTCCTGCATCATCTAGAAAGTCTCAAATTTCAATTTAGCAGTTGAGATAAGGAGAAAGATATACACAACTTGGTTGTTTTTAGACTTAATGTTGAGGTTACAATTCCAATGGTCGAGAAGAGAGAAAAAAACAAGTAGGCTATATCATATGTATCTTGTTGAGATAATATTTTCATTGATTGATTTTCAATTTTATATATGGAAATATAAATTTTGATTTGAATAATACATAGTATCCATAATCAAGTTTGTCAGATAATCAATTAAGAATTGATTTCTATCTATTATCAAATTTTATCTTTTATTCATATTCCAACAAATTGGGGCTATAAATATGGAAGTATGTGAATTGGTGAAGGACATCAACTACACTGTATTCTTTAATGCAATATCATCAAGTAGTTTGATCACTTATACCGGTTCTTTCTAGGATTAAAATATTGTATAGGTTAGCCAGATAAAGAGTTGTGTTCAATCGCCTTGTTTGCATGCAAAGGTTATTTTATCATGAGATGTGCGTGGAGAGTTTTCAACTATCCCGACTTTATACTAATTCTGAAAGCAATTGTAAAGAGTTCGTGGTGAGTCCTACAGTTTGTCTGAATGTCGTAGTGGAATTCTGACGAACATGTCAAATGCAAATGTAGGACATAGATGACATATCGAACTCTTTGAAAATCTGCGTGTTTTTTTTTGTTGCAATCTAATTTTGCACTCTTAGCGAGCCATTTCATCCTAATAGATCTTCGCTTGACTTTTTTTTTTTTTTATACTTTCCATATGGATCTACTGGATTGCAACTAGTTCCAAACGTAGATTTAATTTTTATTAGAAGTGGGTGCTAAGAGAAGTTGAGGGAATGAGTTTAAATTTCTTAATTCAAAATGAATTTAAATTTTTCTGAGAAGTCTCTCCTACAGCACCTTATTTGAAAGAGTTTAAGTTTTTGATAGTTTTAAGTTGAAATTGAAACTCTCCATATTTAGGCCTAACTGTGTCGTGGTTGGACCATATCGGTTCTAGCTTCAATTGTACCAAATAAAGGGACTTGAATGGTACAACTTTGAGGTTTGATTGCACAAAAGTTGATGTTATATATGCTAGATCTAAGCATTTTGGGAATATTTTTCTATGCCTGTCTTGGTCATAGAGAGCTAGTAGGGCAAACCAACATTGGTCGAGCAGGTGGGTTATGTTGGTTTGTGCAATTTGTGGCATATATGCTGGTCTTAATAGTTTGGACCTCGTCTATCAATGACTTAACACAATAATAAAAAGACTGGATAGAGACTAGAGAGGCTTGATTGCACCAATTAGAGCCGCAGTAAAGTTTATATGGTTTAATTGCAAATAGATAATATAATAGAGGAACTTCTACTACAATTTTGCTTTTTTTAGTCGGAATTCAACCATGACCCAACTCTGATAGATTCATCTCAGTCGACCTTTATTTAACAACAAATCGAGCAATGTTTGCCAATTTTGCAAAAGCCCTCTCCCAAAAAAAAAAAAATCAAGTCAAATGAGAGAGGAAAGAAAACCACTAAAATTATCAGAAAAGCAAAACCAAGATACTACTAGTACAATACTATATGCATGCTACAAGCAACATGGGTAGAGGAGTTGCCTTTGACATCCAGGGCACAACATCTGCACTGCAGCTTCAGTCTCAGTCAGATTGTAAGTTAAAAATACTACATATATTTTTCAATATGCAAAAGCCAACATTTCCCAAGATCTGAACAAAGAAATCAAGAGTAAATTCTGGGCAAACATGCTGGCTTGGCTGCAGGTTTTCTGCCATTTCTTGGATCATATTTGAGTATGGTTGTGGGAACCAAGCACATGCATGCATCATATATTTTTTTCCTTCTTAGTTCTAACCCAGAAGATTAGTAGTGTATAGTTAATTAGGGTTGGTTTGAGATATAGGCATATTGGTAAATATAATCTCCATCTCATTTCTCCATCATTGGCTGTAACAAAATGGATGACTGGATGTGCATGTTGATGATTGCAAGTGGTTCTAGATTCCAGGAGTGTGTCCACCAGACTCAACCCGTCAATCTCGAAAAGCCAAGGTTAGAGCGCGTATCTGAGAAGCATGTCCCACACAAATGTTGCAGAATGGACTCCCGATAACAACAGATAATTCAAATAAAATGTAGCTATTGAGACTACATGGGTCTTGCTGTTCATTAGAACACTCAGATCTGATGACCTATTTGATTGGTGGTACACATATCAATTAACTGATTATAATAACACAAATATGAAAAAACACACACACTCTATCCCCCTTCTTTGAGAAAACTTTCTTTTTCCTAAAAATTTGTATTACAAGCGCAAGCAGCGGAGCTTGCTCAAAAAACAAGGAGGGCTACTCAATAATAAGTAACTTTACTATTGCTCTACCATTTTAATTAAGTTTAAAGTAAAATTTGCCTACATACTACTATAACAGTTATGAGTTACTCAAAAACAGTACTACAACTTCTACATAATCTTTTGAATATTATCATGTTGAAATCGGCCTTGTCTTTTTTTCCTTCCGTCAAGACACAGAAACTGAGACTACTTTATAATAGGGGTTCGGAACCATCTCAAATATCAGTGACTTATTTATTACAAAAGAAATCTATATGTCAGGCTTGTTCTTATCTTGTATTAGAAACTAATAGAGATCATCAGTTCGTCAATCGGCAAGTCAGTGTGTGGCTTGCTGCCGTTTGCTTCTCACTATTTGGAGAAAAACTTGAAACTTCGATGGGGGACTAAACAGAGGGCTCCATACGCGCTGCTTGCAAGCCCGTGAGGCAGGATGGACCACTGAACCAAAGTTGTTTACTATCTCTAAGTAGACATTTGATTCGTGATGAGAGTGAGAAAAGAAATTATAAGGTGTGAGTTGTTACTTGAGAAGAAGAATAAGAATTTAAGTTGATATCTTACTTCATTATGTGAAAAATAGATGGAAATAAGGACAAAAGTTCAAATTTTTATTTCCACGGATTAAATACCACAACACCCCATATAATAGATGATGAGAGAATTAATAACCTTATATTCTCATTCTCACTACTATATTTATTTTTATTGTCTATAATCAAACATGGGATATACCAAACTCCCACCCTCAATTCGCATTCTCACCTCCCATAGGAGTTTTTGATCGAAAGAGGGACACGGTCCAGGTTGCCCCTAATAAAATTGTCTCTCTATAAGTGGTATAATAGTTGATATATTATATTGATGTATGTTCTAATTGTTTGAGTATATTTGTAAGTACTCTCTCTTTTTGAGAGAACTTGGATGAATCCTATAAGAGTCAATCAAGTGAAAGATATGATGATGAAATGATGATACATACATGATCCGCAAAGACGAAGAGAGAGGAAATTAATGTATAGAGCTATAACATATATGTATATAGGGTAGAGAGAGAGAGAGATTGGAGGCGTGGGTGGGTGGTGGGGTGCACCGGCCCGGGGCACATGGGCCTGGGTTTCTCGCACCCCTCTCACATCACATGCACTGCTCACCCCTTCCATTATACCCCAACCCCAACCATCTATTAATACCCAAGTGTTAATTACTCACTTTATATATACACGTGCATAGCAAGTACGATCTCAATTTTCTATAAGCATCATCCTGGTATTTTCTTTATTTTGGATAAATGTGTTCCTTTGTTTCTCTATTCTATTTTTTTTTTCAGATTCATTTTGATATATCTATTTTAAAATAGCTAACATCAAAATTGTTACGTTCGAAATCACTCAATTTAATTTCTCTATTTTTGTTTTTGAACATAAAACAACATATAATGATAATAAAATATGATGTGATACTGATTTAACACCGCATGGAGATTAATAGCACCATGTAAGCCAACATCTCTCTCCACTTGGCTCTTTTGACGTCTCCCTCTCGCTAGCTGTCCCTCCTTCCTCTGTTTTCTTTCTTTCCGTTCGACATTAAGTCAATTTCGCATGGTTTCACTAACTTAATTCTACAACACACTCTATTATCATCATGTGTTGTTCACTATTCAAAACTTTGCGAAAAGACTAAACTCAATTGATCACTAAAGTAAAAGGACCAAACTAGGTCAGGAAGAAAAGTAGACGGATGGAAAGCGCATTTATCCTTTTGTCTTTACCCTACCAAGTTCATAAACTATTGAAATTAATTAAGTGATTAATATTTTATGCTAGATGTGTTTGGCAAGGAGTGTTTGTTAAAATTTGTTTAAGCAAATAGGCGAACGCTGATTGGTTGGTTCACTTTGATGACTGTTTGTATGGAGGGGAGAGAATCCATTCACATGCACATCCAGGCACAAAGGAGTGGGGCCGACACCTGAGTTGACCTGCCCCCCACCTCCCCCGACACGTGGGTCCCACCTCCCCTCAAGCCCTGGGATGGAGCCCCCCATGCAACAACTCCCCCTGCTTGCTGGAATTAATTAAACTGCAATTTTTTTTGTAATCACAATAATGTGTCCCTTTTTACTTCAGTTAGTTGGAAAACAAATTGTGATCAGAAATGATATGAGCATTATGTTTGAATAGTTCTTTTTTATAAAGTTAATTGATACAGCAGCTATGATAGTTTATTGCGTCTTTCATACAGTAATAATGATAATGGATCAATATATTCAACAAGTGTAGATTATTAGGTCCAATACCAACAGTGATGGCTCATATGCTTAGCCATTGCTAACTATTGTAATGATAGTGACGGTGGTGATGTATAGATCAAATGTCCAATGGGTCATGGCTAATTGACTATAAAGACCGATTATCTATATTTAGTGATACAAATACGATTGGCGGTTGAGAGAGAGAATCTAGTGCCACAGTCTTGTTGCGGATTTAGAAGCTAAGAAGATAATACTCTCAATATAATGTTGAGAAAAAAGAGATTGGCTAATTCTTTAAAAATCACATTAGGTTGGTCCAATCGTATAATTTAGATGCCTTATGAATTTATTATGGACAAATTCAAATGCAATTTTAAGCTCATTCCCACCCCCCCCCCCCCCCCACCACCCCCCCTTTAGTTCCGTTCAAATTGGCCCTTGCAACTACATTATACGCCTATGGTATATAAAAACCGTATGGGTGGATCCTGCAGGCAGCCACTGCCCAAGGTGGCCCACCGAGCAGAGGAAGGAGGATGTGGTGACGTCAGGCAACACATCACACAAGGGAACATTGGGCACCGGCAAAATCGGCACTGTCCAGCGCATCCTAGGACACGTGTTGGCTCCTGGGCTGCACCATGGCCCACCTTTCAGATGGCTCCATACACCAGCACAAGCTGCCCTTGGATTATCTACACTTCTACATCCATTCCTACCAACCATGTGTCGTGTGCTTCTCTGTTTTGCTACCAACAACACACACTATTGCTGAAAACAATAGATATAAACTTGTCATTATTTTACAATTACTAGATTCTTATGATGAAAAAACTAAATACACTTGTTATACTCATTGATTAAAATAATAAAAATATGTCCAGTTAAAGATATGTGATATGTTAAATCATTAACATTTAATATTCTGTTTTCCTGTTGTTGTTTCTCTTTTTTCACTCTTTCACCGTCTCTTACACGTTAGGTAGTTTCAAAACAACAACAAAAAAATAGAACAAAAATACTTAATTCTTAGACCGAGAAGAACACACTCAATAATTAGCAATTATGTGAACTCTAGCCATAAATGTTAAAGACCTTACCAAAATAAACAAAGCACTAGTTCATTTAAGCCCCCACACACAAATTCACAATGCTTAGCTTCTACTTGTGAATAGAGAATCCAAAGGGAGGAAACATGGAAACAAAAATTATTGGCTCCAACCCCGCGTAGGCCCCCTATTGCTCTAACCAACTATACTATTATAGCCCTAAGCATCTCCCTCTCCCACCACCCTATAATAATTACCACGTTCTCTTCTAGTTTCTCTCTCCTCTCCTCCCCTATCACTATATATGCACCACTACCCATTCTTTGGTCCTCTCTTCCAACACCTCCTCTCCTAATTAATCACCAAACCAAGGCCAAGCAAACGGCTAATTAAACCCAAGTTTCTTGTAGTAGGCAGTGATCAAGAACCATACAGAAAGATCCAACGGCCGAGATAGGCTGACCAGATAGCTGCTATCTCCGGCGGGGCAATGGCCAGCGCCGACGTGGATGTTGGGACTGAGCTCAGCCTCGGGCTGCCAGGAGGAGGCGCCGAGGCGGCGAAGGGCAGCGCTGCCGGAAAGAGGGGGTTCGAAGATACCATTGACTTGAAGCTGAAGCTGCCCACCGCCGGTTTGGAGGACGCCGCCGGCAAGCCAGAGGTGGTGGCCGAGAAGGCCAAGAGGCCGGCGGAGGCCGCTGCCAATGACCCCGAGAAGCCACCTGCTCCCAAGTATAATTTACATAAGTTTTCATGTGTTATCTCTTTTGTATTTGTTGTTAGTGATAATTTAGTAGGTTGGTACTTTTTTTTTCTTTTTGGGGGTTTGGGTGATATTATGAATTGTTTGAGTGGTATCAATGATGCTAGAAATAACTTATTGCACATAAGAAATTATTATGGGAAAAAGGTACAAACTCATAATCTCTAACATGGGTAAAATCCTGATATAATTTGCACAGCGGTTGAATTTTAATTTTATATTATTTGTATAATCTATCCTTATTACATACAGATTATGCACAAATTTTACGTATCAATAGCATCAATCATGTTGCTTTATTTTCCACTTTGTGCATGACATATATTTCCATTTTGTAAATTTTGTGCATGACATAGATCTGTCTATGACACATTTGCCACAAAAAAAAATTATGCATGTGCATCTATAACATGTTTAAATAAATTTGAAATCTCCATTGAGACTTTTTCGGTAGGGAAAAAATCTAAAAAAAAAAATCTGGAAGAACGTGCATTTGTTTTGGTCACTGTGACATGATTTACATATACATGTAGACTGCTGGGTAGATTATTATTGCCCTTTTTTGTTAATAAAAGCATATACATATTTGGTACACGCTTTTTCTTGCTATGCGTACGTTACAGTAGGTGACTGAAAGAATGCATGTAAGTATATTACTTCTTTCTTCATCTTTTGGCAGACCCAATTCGAAAGGAAAGAAAGGCTTACAAATTCGACGAAAAGTTAGGAGAAAGCAAGTGCGCTAAAATAAAATTTCTGGGTAATCATGATGATCATGTGGCGATAATTAAATTTGATGCAAATTTCATTATACATAGTACTACAATAAAGTCATGCCAAGCATACAATAATTAATAAGAGTTGGTTGCCAGCAAGAATAATGTAACGTGCATGATCTAGGAAGATGAAAATATCACTTAATAGTAAAAAAATCCATTTATTATTTTTTTTAACAACCCAGACTAGAATCATGTGAAAAATTAAGCAAAAAATGTTTAATCAAAATTTTGCCTGGCATGCATAATAGGGCACAAGCGGTGGGTTGGCCACCCGTCCGATCATTCCGCAAGAACATCATGACCGTCCACTCAGTGAAAAGCAAGAAGGAAGAGGAAGCTGACAAGCAGCCTGCTATTAATGGCAGCTCTGCCTTTGTGAAGGTGAGCATGGACGGGGCACCATACCTGCGCAAAGTGGACCTGAAGATGTACAAGAGTTACCAGGAGCTCTCCCTTGCTCTGCAGAAGATGTTCAGCACCTTCACCTCCACTGGTAAATTTGCTGCTAACACAAGAATCTGCATGACAGATTATTAACAGATATCATTTTTGTGTATTTCACATGTACAGAGCTGTTTTGAACTAATCAACATGTTCCGTGCTGTTAGGGAACAATATGAATGAGGGGAAGATGGTTGATCCCGTGAATGGTTCAGACATTGTTCCTACATATGAAGACAAGGATGGAGACTGGATGCTTGTTGGGGATGTCCCATGGGAGTATGTGACATCATTCTTGTCTCCCCTTATCAATTTCTATGTTTACTAGCTCATGATTAATTAGGATGCAAGCAAGATTTATCTCACCTTGAAGTTTCCTCTGTTGATCAATTGCCCTGCAGGATGTTTGTTGATTCGTGCAAACGCTTGAGGATCATGAAGGGGTCTGAAGCTATTGGTCTTGGTCAGTATCTTTGGTTAAAATTCTCTTCCATTCCAAGATTTGTGTATTTATTCTAATCCCATGAGTTTTTTAAAAAAAATTCAGCACCAAGAGCCAAGGACAAGTACAAGAACAAGAGCTGAAGCAAGTATTACAGCATTAAGATGCAAGCATGGTGGCACAAGAACGGCGTTCTTGCTGTGCGTAATGGTTCTTTAGAAATATATTATTTAATTACTAGTTGGATTAAAAGAAGAGAGTTGTTATGTTTTAATTTGTTTATGGACCAGAATCAATAATCTAGTTTGTGTGTAGCTGTATTGGTGTTATGTGATGTCCCCTACTGTGTGTCACAGAATCTACTGGATGATTTTATTGCAATGTTGTTAATTAAGTTTGTGTGATTGTTAAGCAAAGGGCATTGATGAGACTATTATTATTATCGGTGTCTTGTGAGTTAACCTGTTTGTTAATTATCAGCATGATATTAGGCAATCTGTGTGAGATCAAGAGGGGGGAACAAGCCATGTGCATGGTGATGGGGAATCTATTCGTATAAACTCTAATCTATCTGGCCTTGAGTTCTGGAGAAGGTTGGGCTATGAGGCATGATGGGTTGATCATAGAATGAAGCTTCCTTCCTCCAGCAATAGTTAAGGTGATACCAAAGCCAAATACATTGCATAAACAATTTAAACCATACTATATTCATCACACATTTATGACAGGGAGATGTTGGGATGCCTAGTTGCCCATATAATATTCAGTTTGAAATATGTCAAAAAGGGCATATGATCATCTCTTGAATCTAACTAACTGACAGTGCATGTTCTTTTGCAATCATGGAATAATGAAATTATAACTTTGAGAAGGCCATCTAGACGCTATTGTAGTGGTAACTGGTGAGAATCAGGGGCTGGTATGTATCACTGTTTAGAGAGTACATACAGCATTGCTTAGAGAAAGTGCATTTAAGAGTGTACATGTGTAATGGTATCACTCATGTATTTGCACAGTAATTTATCATCTGCCTTTGTACACAACCTGTGGGGATACAATCAACCCCTCCCTCAGCCCATACACTTTAAAGTTGCAAAAGGAGTTCACCATCCAATTTGAAGTGGCCCATGTGTTCTAAGCTCTTGACAATTCATTATTTCTCACTTTACAATTCTGTATAGATCTTAACACTCAAATCCATATTCTTGTATTTTCCAAGCAGCTTTCCCATTATGTACGCTTGACTTCAACACCATCTTTTTGCCATTCAATCTAGCTCTTCCCAGTACTAGGTTAGAATTCTCATCTAAAGTTTCCCTAATTGTTGAAATACAGATATAACAGTATATCCACAATAACAAATGTGATGTTTTTATGCACTAATACGGATTAGTAAACTCCATATTGAACCCTTCGAAGTTCCAAAATGCAATAATTGGAATTTCACGTATGACTGATTCGGAATTTCCAAAAATACAGTAGAAAAGGTAAACTTGTATGTTTAGTTCAAGTTAAGACTAAAGCTTTGCGTGATAAGCTGAACTTGTGAATTATAACTGAGAATATGTGTGGCCACTGAACATTGCAAATGGCAACTTAAAAGTATAACGCACTTGAAAATAAGGGGGTGTATGGTGGAGCTTAGTTTAGACTTATTGAACTTATAAACCAGAAAGCACGACCAAACACCCAGTTTATTTTAAGGGCATATAAGCTGTTTTGGCTTGGTGGGATAAGTTACAGCCCCAATCCCCCTCCTTATTGGGCTTATCCCCCCAACTCACCCCTCTTTGACTCTGAAATTTCAGCCGAACAACTTATTGATTTTTGTAGATATAGGTAAATATACTAATTACCTTTTCATACTTGAAGCTCTAATCTCCACTTCCATGTAGCAGCCCCATTAGGCTGATAACATCCACTTCTGTAAAACTGCACAAATCTGAAACAAAATTATTCTGGATATCTGACTGTCTGTTGACACATATTAGTAATTGATAAACTTTTGAAGAAAGCATCCAGCAACTGTGTTGCTAACATCACAAGAACCTGACCTAGAATAAGTGTTCTATTTAGAACTTAATTGGTCAAAAGGGTACTGAATAACTAGCAGCATACCTGTGCTGCCCATGAAACTCCTTGAGAACTAGAAGATGCTGCAGCAGCAGCTATTATTACAACACAAGCCAATTCAGAAAGCAATAGTTAGAATGGTAGATCTGCAAAAATAACTTGCATATATACCCCAACAAATCCTTAGAAGTAGCAGTGTCAATCCTTGAAATAAACAGCATTTTTTGCCCTATGCATAACCAGTACTGGAAGAAAATTCAAAGATCTTCAAATATATAACAGATATGTCCAGAGAAACTTTGCAGGCAATCATAGCGGATAAATTGTGACAACATGGCATGCTGTACAAAACTAAAAGGTAATTGGCTTACATAGAGCTGAAGCTGGAGCAGCGTACATCAAAACTAAAGGGATCTCAACCCTCCAGGCAGTAAAGCTCACCTAGAATTTTCAAGATAACAGAGACAACCAGAAGGAGCACATCGGTAATCTATATTAACTCGCCTACCCTGAACAGCCAATTCATGCAAGTGCTCAATAAAAACTTGCAAGCTAAGAATGTCTGTGGTATGAGTTCAGATCCCTCTGAAAGCAGTGTCTTCTGAATCACAGATGGACAAGGCAAGTTTCAGGCATGCCTAGAAGTCAGGCATATTGACATCGACACGAACCAAACAGCCCCTCAACCAGCTTGGTAGAGACCTAGCCTGGCTCCCTTCTCCCACTAACCCTGAACAGCCAATTCCTGCAAGTGTTCAATAAAAACTTGCAAGCTAACATCATCTGTGAATATGACTTCAGAACCCTCTGAAAGCTGTGTCTTCTGAGTCACAGATGGATTCAACCTTGCTAGTAAAAACCTGGCCTGGCTCCCATGCTGATCACATTTTATAAGCTTTGGCACTGGGAAACGGTCTGCCATTAGTGCCTCTGCATCATCTTCTGGTGCTTCAAGCAGCTTTCGCAAGTTTTCATGGTTTGGATCCTTATGATAACCATGCTTCCTCCATTGAGCAATCTTTGAGCCATAGTGAATCACAATGTAGAAGTATGAATCAAATAGTAAAATGACATCAGGAGAGATGGAGCTGACATCAAGCAGCACAGGAATAGGTGGTCCATCAAATGAGTATTGGAATAGAGTAGGCTGGATCATGATTAGGGACCCCACAACACCCTCCCCATTCAGCATCAACCGAAAGAAAGCAGTTTCATCAGGAGAGCTATTGAAAACATCAATGAACTGTGATCTTCGCAGGTAGTACATGAACTGTGGATACAAGGAGAAGTTGGTTGACAACCGGAAAGTAGATGGATCTTCAGGAACATAGTTTCCAAACTTAGCAGTAAAACGAATAAGCATCTTGTCCAGCCATCGTATAACATCTCTAACATGATATGTCTCTGCTCTGTGAACTGCCAGCCTGGCCATAACAGCTGCAGCAGCTTCCTGATCAAATCCTGCAGCGATTTCAGGAGATCGAGGTGCAGCCCATCTTCTTGCAACAGTAGTTACCCTCAGGCGATAGCTACCATCACCATGCCGGTACCTTGTCATGAATTGAATAAAGAAGACATTTGGGGGCTCAGTGTTCTGATTGAAGTCAACTCGAAAGAAGAAAGCAATGCAGGTTTTGCTGTTCAGTGTGCTCATCTTCCAAGAATTTGTCCCAGCCTCACCAATTTCCTTCTCACTAACTGAGCTATTTTTCCTGTGAAGGGAAATGCAGGGACCAAGGGCACCACAAATCTTCACCTCTTTTGATGTCACAATCTCAATTGTTGCATTAAAATTCATGTTCAGGTAATCCATACCCTCACGCTTGAAGACGTGTCTTAAACAGTGTTTAAATTGTTCAGACTCAAATGACTCTGTGTGCACCATTAAGCCACCAGACACTTCAATTGGATGTCTCAGTTCTGCAGCCCCAACCTGATCGAGAGAGCAAGCAAATAGATCAAGAACTAATGAGTGGTCCGTTAACCTCTTTGCAACTTTCTTGTAAAAGTCCTGAGCTTTGTAAACGAAAGGTATATTGCCATTGAAAATGTCACGATGAGAACGAATTGCTTTGCCAAGATCAGTTTCCACCACAAGTCCTGGACCAACTGTCGCAGGACCAGATGTGAAGACCATAATACGACCACCAGTATTAGGCGAGCAGCAGCCTTCAAGAAGAGCAATGGCTGTGGAAATAGCAGCACCAGTGGCTCTTAATGGACGATGCCCACGTGGGCAATCGTACATAGAGCTCAACTCCTCTATTGCAGACATGATGTTAAATTCACAATCAGAAACAGGCAGCAAAAATCTCTGTGTTTCACTGGACCTTGGTATCGCCAACTTGTTGTATTGGAAACAGCGAATACCAAGAAGTTCTTGTATCTGAAACAAAAGAAATGGCCTATGAGATTCCCAGCAACAGTAAGGGATTCTATGAACAATGCAATCAAAACAGAGCTCGTGGAATCATGTCTCCAACAACTCAAAACATGGCCCACATAATTGTCTATCCAAACATGTCCAACCTATTACAAGAGAACATATACTTTCGATAGCAACTAACATAGTAACAGGACATTTGGGCCAGTCTAACAAGTTCCTTTAGTCCTTGATTTAAACAACGAACAATTTTAATCTTAAGTGCAATTTTGGCATGTCTTCATTCTCTTTTCCAGCACTTCATAACCCAAAATTGAATTTATTTGTCAAGAGTATATGCAAGATTTACTATTCTATATTGTAAAAAGCTCTTAAGCTAAACATGAATCAAGAACAAGAGGTAACTTCATCGTCATCCATCCCGTGTTACTTAGGATACATGAGCAAAACTGCGGGAGCAAGATTTCCAGTTCGTTTAGAAGCCGAACTACCTAAATTACAATCTAGCAAGCTCATCTCACTCATTTCATACTGTCCCGCGCAACAACCAAAGCAACATCGCCATAACCCAACAATTCACAACTACATCACATGAAGTGAACTTGAACAAATCAGCAAGAGGTGGCAAACTAGAATGATCGCGAAATCAATCAATTACACAGAATCCAGTAACAATTTACCTTCTGGGGCTCCACCTCGCGCTCCCCGTTCATCACGACCACCCGCCGCGCGCATCCCTCAAAGCCGAGGTCATGCACCCAAACCATGGCCGCGAAGGTGACCAGAGCCACCGGCACCCCCTCAGGCAGCCCCTGCACCACCCGCATCACCTCACCCTTGAGCACGGCGATCTCCGCGCCCGCCGTGGCGGCGTCCACCACGAACACCACGGCGGGGTGGTAAGCACCTCCTCCGGTCTCCTCGGGGGGCGAGGGCAGCGCGTACTCGACGCTGGAGTGGGTGGGGAAGAGCTCGGCGGGGAGCGCGTCCGGGGCGGGGAGGCTCCGTGGGAAGGGGTTGGAGGCGGAGCCGCAGAAGGTGCAGGACCAGCGCGCGGAGGCGTGGTTGATGCGGGAGAAGGGGTTGAGTGCCGCGCCGCAGTGCGGGGTGGCGCAGCGCAGCGGCGGGTAGGGGAGCAGCGGGAGGAGGTCGGGCGCTGTCGGGTGCAGCGGCGTGCAGAGCACGGCCGTGGGGACGACGAGCGCGGCCGCCGCGGAGGGCGACGGCGGCCACGAGTGCCACGGCCACCGCAGGCCCTCCACCGCCTCCAACTCCGCGAAGTCCATCGGATCGGTGGAGTGGATGGAGACTAGGGTTTCCGATGTGGTGTGCTTCTCTCTCGGCTCCCGTCTAGAAGCTATTCCTCCTTTACCATTTTTGTTGCTTGCTTGGTTGTGGCGATCTTTTCATCAAACAGCTGATGAGCTGCAGCCGGCGGGGCCTCGGGGGTGTGGAAGAGTAAAGGCTGGGTGGATGACATGTGGGCCCAGCCCAGGACAGCTGAGCGTCTCTCCATCCAGGCCGCAAACTAACCCGTTTTGCTACGAGGCTGAGTGAGCTCTCGGCCCAATTCTGTCAGACGGCCACGTCCAAGCTCATATGGCCTAATTTAGTTGCTTTGGGCAAATTCAAGCTTAGCCTAGTCTAGCAGATCATTTTGTTGGATGTTCATTGATTTGGTGTCCATTATGCGCTTAATCATGTATCACCTGACACAATGACACTCTTGTACAGTCAAAATTGAATGTCTGTCACTCCTAGACGTTGCATGACCACTCACATTTTATATATACTCAGAAAACTACAATACCAACCGAACAGTCTCATATTAGACAATCCATAAGGTTAGAGACAATAATACCAATAAGAGAATAACTTCAAGGAAGATAGACTCGAATACCATATTCGTCATGGTGGTCGAGAAGGATCCTAGAAGCTGCTGCCATCCTGAGATAAGATGATGAGACGCTTTCGGTTATTAGTATTTGATTCCCGGTTTAATCGGGGTAAGTAAGATAAGATAGCAACCGCCCGAATGCACCCGTACCAGATCGTATCAGCTGTTGATTGTATTCTTGCGCTTGGAGTGTTTTGGACAGTAACGACACTTGTTAATATATTATAATCTTGGTGGATTAAATTAGGGATTAGTCTTCCATCATTAAAGGAAAATACAATATTAGGTGATTTGCTAAAAAAAAAATAAAGTTTCTTGCAATACCGGCTCACACTGGTGACTCGTCAGCCCAATGGTTGCATGAAAGAATTAGTATATGTTGAGAACTTCACATAAATCACGCGTCTTGTCAACGACATTTGGGTTAAGAAGCAAATGACCAGAATAACCAGATTGTGGTTCTTTCAAGTCCTTTTATATGTGTACCATGACTGTAGAACTTGTATCATCTGTCTTATAGAATAAAAATCATATATTTTTCTCGTAATTCATATCATTAAATCAGAAATTAATAATATGAGATGATTAATCACTTCAAATTACCTTTTGTTGTAATCTAGATTATTTGAATTATGATTTTAAGAAAAAAAAAATTACTCTATCTTTTGTTGTAAAGGCAAACGGATACTGATCCAGATTGACATGATTTTGGAGTGAAGATTTTTATTGCAGCGTGATATGTTTGTAATTAACCTTTACAAAAGTATGAAATATCAAATAAGCTTTGCTAATTGACATGTAATAAGTTTTTTCTTATCTTATATACATCTCCTTTCATTATTAAATTAAATCTTTTTTTAGATCTAACCCCTTAGAGTTGACTTAGACTCTTTCTTAAGTTTTCTAGCTGTGGCAAGTGGAGGTGCGTGTTGGTGACACTATTGACAGCGGGTGGTGGCGGTGGACAATGACAGTCAGTAGGGGAGACAAGCGATTAAAGAGGCGAAGTCATGGTGGCAATGTGGCGAGATGGCCGAGGTGGCACCAGCCACGAATGGTAATGACGACAAGGGAGAAGAGGTGGGAGAAGACAGTGGCAGGGGAGGAGGAGAAAGGAGAAGAAGTGAGGGGGAGATTAAATTTAATTTTAAATTTTAAATGTGTGGTGTGGTGAGTATAAATTGTTTTAAAAAAACCAGCACCCTAGATAAGCCATATGAAATTTTAAAAGAAAATGTTAGAGTGCTAACTACATCAACACTACATCTACCTAATTCAAAAGCTCACATACATTTTTAAATAAACTACTATGACCACTGAAGTTTTATATGTGTGTAGTTTAGATTTTTGTTGTACAGTGTTTATTTTTTGAATTTAGATCTTGTTTGATTGTATTACTACTTTAGTTTCTATCATAGAGAAGTCAGAATCATCTGACTCTAGTTTTAGAGAAGAAAGAAGCCGAATGTTAGAAGTTATTTGAGAAAATCCTAGATTCTTGGACCATGCTTTTAAAGAATTTTGTAGTTTGACTATTTTGCAATCTGACTATTTTGCCCTTTAGCTATACTGAACAATCCATGGATCAAGCATAGGGCAACAAGATTCATGAATTGAGATGCTCCAATCGGCCAGATCCGTGGACGGTGATGGCACAAACTCGTGCGGAGGGCATGCACAGCAACATCGGGCTCACCGGAGGCCTGGATCTGGATGGCAGTGGCGGCTCACCGGGTGATCCGATGGGAGTCATGGACGGCGATGGCAGTGGCTCACCGGGAGACCTGGACGGCAACGGCGACGGTGCTCCGACGGGAACAGTGGACAGTGAAGACGATGCTCGGACGGGCGAGTCAACGGAAGGGTTGGACCCTGGTGCTCCGATGTGGCAATCCTCGTAATTTCTGGTAATTTGTTGGGTAATCGCAAAACAATACTGCTCCTGAGCCGGCGAAGCTTGCCGACCCATGCTCCGATTTCCATGTAGGAAAATGCACCGGCTTTGGAGCAGCTCCACAGGAGCCCAAGATTTGGAGTCAGTATTGTTTGAGCCGCTCAGTAGCTGAAGCCCAATTTCTATCACAAAGAAATCAAAGTCGTATAACTCTCAACTTCAAATAGAGTAGAAGTCAAAGTTTTGAAAGTATTTGACAGAATAGTCCTAGTTTCTCCACTTTATATTTTAAATGACATATATGTCTTTTGAATAGAATATTATATTAATTATGATCAATGATATAATTATGTAAATATTTTAAATTTTATAGGTATGCATCAAACTTGAAAGTTGAAGTAGTTGGAGCATCTCAAACTCTGTTCCAATTTTCTAGTGTGAAGATAACTTTGACTCTACATTTAGATCCTGGAGGATTGACGGAGAGAACTGTAAATTTTTGAAATTGAGATATTCATCTCGATCATAAAGACTTGAACCGCAGTCGCCCATCCCACTTTGGGTACAGGGAGGTGAGAAACACCACTTTTAAAAAAGAAGTTACAATTCTCTTTCACTTGCATTTCTTCCTCAAGCGAGCCACCAGATTTGAGAATAAGGTGCGATCTCAGAATATAGTGGTAAGCTACCAATCAGATTGAATCTGTATGGTTGAATTATTTCAATTTCAACCTAAAAACTACCCGCCGAAATTTGTACAAACACGGACTTAGTATCTTTCTTTCTTAAAATTATTTTGACTGGATCTATGAACAAGAAATGTTGCTTTCAAGTCTGAAATGTTCGCAAGCTGTTTCAAACTTGGTTTTGATCACTGGGATCTGGTAAGATTCACCATAAGATCTTGTAAGATCCCCCATGCCAGGTTTTGATTTGGACATCTTATAGATTCCATAAGCCTCTGTCTAATCTTTCTTACATCTTTTACAATATTTTTTTTTGCATTTCTTTGATTAAAAATCATAAGATGTGAGAAAAAAATAGAAATTTAACAACCTATACCTTGGCATGTCCGTTATTTTCATTCTGTCGAATGGATACAATAGAATGCGCGAAAATGGTATGTATTTGCCGCATTCTTCTAAATTTTCAGAAGTTACAGACCCTTAAAAGTCATTAGCTATTAACAGAGAAGCAAATAATGCCTCAAGTTTCCCTAAACATCTAGGGATTGAGACATCTAAAACCAAATCCGTGGATATAAAACAGTGCACAATAATAACAGGCACTCCAAGTGGAAGCAGTGACAAGAACTCAGAACGTATCAAATAGAAATCAGGATTAATAGTTTTGACCATTCGTTAGATTTGTGTAATTCATATTAGTACTATTCTAGCTATTAGTTTGTTTTATGTGGTTCAACTGAAATGGTAAAATAAGTCACTGATATTTTTTTAAAAGACTTATGATCTATTTCATCTTTGTCTTCTTAGTACATCTCTAAAGAGTCACTTACTCCTCTTTAGCTCATCAAAAAAAAAAAAAAAAAATTCTCCCAGAGAGGTTTCAAGTGGGAGCTAGAGGGGAGAGTGCCGCATCACACTGCTAGGAACAAATTTTTTTGCACTTGTATCAAGGCCTCTATTTCCATTTGCACTGTATTTTTTTATTGTTTCACATACATATGTAGGCCTCATCACGGGAGCCAAGAGCACCTACGAGCATTTTTGATACATAAATCTGCAATCTGTTTGACTCCTCTCTTCTACATGACATCTCTAGCGTCTCATCCGAATGCTATCAAAAATCTTTTTACCATGCCATTTTTTAGTATTTTTGGTCGCCTACTTAGCCCACCCCGATCCGCACCCCCCACACCTTAATTAAGAATATTATAAAATTTGTTCCTATCTAATCTCAACATCTCAATAATAACACTAATAAATCTCCATCTTTTAGTATTCTTTTTCTTAACTAACGAAGCATACGTAGCCTCCTGAGGTAAGTTCGAGGTGTCATCAGGAAGCAATGGCCACTGAAGTGAAAGGTTCCAAGCAAAAAAGCGGTCCACAACACACAAGAGTAGCCAACGACAAAGCCGTGTGCCAACTAATCTCCGCATCCAATTCCCCTGACATCCCTATAGAGCTGGACAAAACGGTTCAAACTTGCAAACTATTCAGAATTGGTTTGAGACTCGACTCAAGCTAAATCTTGAGACAAAATTCGAGTAGAGCCAGAGCCTAGTCGAACTCAAGTGAGCTCAATAAAACCTCGTAATATTAGAAATAAAACATATTTATATGGGTCAAGTAGCCCATCAACCAATAAAATCATATTTAGAAGAGTTTCAATTTCAATTTAAAATTACCAGAAACTCAAGTCCTCCCAAATAAAATATTACGCATTTCAGAGAAGTTTAAACCTATCTTGAATTAAAAAATTTAAGCCTATCTCTTTAGCTTTTTTAAAAAGACACCTATAATAAAGGTTAAACCATCTGAAACATGATCTAAATCACAAGAATGAGTCTAACACATTAACCATAACCCATGTCAGGTGAGTACGTGATTTGAGTCACTTCTACCATGATCTGAGTGAAGCAATAGAGCACTAATCCCTCATTAATACGTGGAGCAGTAGCGACTACTGTAAGTATGTGGCAATGTAGCACCTCATGTCGTTGGTTGTCCACAACATGATGACACTACTAAGGAGTTGCTATTTGTTGTTGACTATCTAGGCTTTTCCCTCCAGTGGTGAGACCAACAACCATAGAGACAACAGTGGGGCATCCTCGACTACAACAACTTTGAGGAATGCCATCCTTAGCTACTACAGATTTGAGGATTTGCCATTCGTCACCCATTCATCGCAATAGTCCATGCTTCTCCCTCCGATAATGAGGCCATTGCGATGGTGGAGACTGTGGCGGGGTATTCTTCCAGCCATAAAGGACACAACACCAAGAATGTTAATTCCACATCTTGTTGAGTTGAGCTTAAACTCGAGTTTGTCTCTCACTCATGAGTATCGTAAGTCAAACCTGACCCGAGCTTTATGCACAATCAATCTCAAGTCAAGGCAAGTTAAATCACCCAAACTCGACTTTTTTTCAACCCTTCCCCCGCCACCGTCACAAGTCCATATCTGTAATCAGGATTCAAACTTTGCACATAACCAACTGTGTTTCTCCTAATTCATGCTTGGACTTCATGGGAGACAAATTTGGCTGCTTGCTGAACCTTTATTTTTTTTGACCATGAAAGATTTTTCCATTTTGACTTTACTTGTATCCGCTGAAAACGTGGTGATTACTTATTATTATTATTATATAAAACTAGGAAAATTTATGTTATATGCCAACAAGAAATTTTTGTAATTAAGGTTGGTGGTTGTGAGGTTAATAAAATGAGATTAGACTTATGTATTAGTGAAATATTTAGTGTTAATTAAAAAACTTGAAAATTTTTATAATGATATAGAACAATTTTGCATAAAACTAATACGGGATAAGTGTTTCATGAAAATATATATATACCCTCTTTAGGGGAAAAGATAAGTTTTCTATTGGCATCCAAATCATCTCACTGGATTTCAATGTTCGGAGATGTCTTTGACTAGTTTAAGCAGACAAACGAAATTTCAATAGACCCCCGGAGTAAACGCGCACACCGAATGTCTTGATGGGCCACCTGTCACTGTCAGGCTCCAAAGGGCTAGAACTGGTCTCGAAATCTGAAAACAGTAGGGGCTCTTCTGTAAAAAGACACTCAACTAACCAAAACCATTCATCATTTTCATTAATTAATTTATTTGAATGAATACACCCCTTAACCCTTCACCACACTAACAGACTATACAATTACAAAATTGCAGGGAAGGTTCCTTTGTATTTTTGTGTAATTAGATTTTTCTATTCAACTTTATATAATTAAATCTTCTATTTTGCATTTTGTGCAGTTAGATTCCTCTATCCAAATTTGACTATATCAACTCTTATCTACTCTAGTGTATTACAATCAGGCCTATTCGTTGAAAGAAAAGTATGGCATAGCTATTTATATGAGCCAATAATTGCTATCATATTAGATATAGGAATGCTTCTGTGAACCCATTAGAGATAGAACATCAAGAAATCTTTTACCAGTTCCCACAAGAAGGTGACATCACAGCAAGTCGTATTGCAGTAAATAAAACAATTCCATTATAATATTCTACAATGTAGAGGGTTCTATTGTACTTAAATTTGAGTAGAGATCTTATCCTACTAGAGATAGAATATATATATATTTATATATTTGAGTAAAAAGTCTTTATTATAGAGATGGACAAGTGTTATTTTCATGGTTCAACTTTGCGTCAAAATCTATTTTAGAGTCTAAACTTTTCAAAAATATTTTTTTTTACTATCTCAATTTTAAATTTTAATAAAAATAGTTTTATCATGTCATTAACTAGTGGATCTGGGTCACTTATATATTAGTGATATAAAAATTTATCAAAATTTAATTTTAAATAGAAGGAACAAAATAGAGCCTGAATAAAAAGTTGAAGATCAATTTCGGAAAGTTGAGGTCTAAAAAGACTTGGAAGTTGAGGTCATAAATAGAACATTTTTGATAAATACATGATAATGGCCTACCCATCTTTGAATAGAAAAGCCAAATTACACAACAAAACAAAACTGAGGGGACTATACGGAAATTTTACCTACTGTAGACAGATAAGCATATATGCAGTATGCATATAACCACACCTCTCTCTCTGCCATTTATTAACCTCACCCCTCGTCCTTCCAAAATTTTCCCCTCTAAAACATACTAAAAAGGAAAAAAAAAAAAAAAGAGAGGCGCTTATTAGAAGCATCTCACACGCGGCGGCGGCGGGGATCGCCGGAGATGTGAGAGCCACCGGAGAGGATTCGTCAGTGGCGGCGGTGGCTGTGGCTTCCGGCGGCCTCGAGGGGGAGATGGCGGTGGCGGCGGTGGCCGCGGAGGCGGGGAAGAAGCGGGGGGCGTCCCGGAGCTGGGTGCTGTTCGACGCGGCGGGGGACGAGAGGGTGCTGGATGCCGACAAGTACGCCATCATGCACCGGGTGGAGATCAACGCGCGCGACCTCCGAATTCTAGACCCGCTCCTCTCCTACCCCTCCACCATCCTCGGCCGCGAGCGCGCCATCGTCCTCAATCTCGAGGTCACCCTCCCCACCCCACCCCTCTAATTCTGCTTTTTTTTTAAAAAAAAAATTTCGGTGGCTATGCGGTGGTTCGTGATGCTCTCTCTCTCTCTCATTTTTATTTTTTAGTTTTTAGTGACTGTGATAGCGGCTGAGAGTAGAGGCGATTCCTAGAAATTACTGGTTTTCCCAAATTTTTTTGGATTTTAAGAGGTTATGCTGATTTATGGCCCCCTTTTTTGTATATTGTGGGATTTTTAGAGGCTAGTGTGAGGCTGCTTATAGACTCGATTAATTTTTGCTTAGTAAACTTTTTTCCTGTAGTATTCTGGTTTTTTTTACGATTCTTATGGGGTTTTCTAATGAGTTGTAATGTTTGTTTTGTTTTGTTATGTTATAGGAAGTCAATACACCTACTAAATGCTTTCTCTTATTTTTAATGGGTTCTTACTGATTTTTTTTTTGGATTTTTAGCGATTTCTGATGATGTTTGTGTTTCTTTTGGTGGGAATTCTGTCGGTGGCTCGAGCAGCATATAAAGGCGATAATTACGGCAGAGGAGGTAATATTTTTGTGTTGTTTTTTCCTTTGTTTATTATGATATGTGCTTTCAATTCAGTTGTATAATTTAGACTAATTTACAACTTTTGGTATGGTGTTTTCAATTTCACTGCATTAACATTAGTTATCTATAACTTTTAGTACATTAGCTGGAGTGTGGGTAATTTTGTACAGTTCTGACTGCACGAATTTGGTGGAATTTTCCTAATAATTTAGGGAGCCACATAATTCTAAATGGGGATAATGGAAAATTTCTGGATTTTATAGCTTCTATAGCACTGGATTGGATGCTTCTGTTCATTTGAGTTTGAATAGATTTATGTTGAAAGAAACATAAGCATCAAATCCTCAAAATCAGCTTGCTATACAGATAACTTAATATACTGTAGTTCATTTGATCTAGAATTGAGAGGATCTAAAGATATTCCTTTATAAAATAAGTTGCAATTGGAGGTGGGTGATACCTCAGGATTTCTGTTTGTGGGTGAGCTCAGGTATTGCTTAGAGATCCTTTGGATGAGAATGTCATCCCTGTAGTAGAGGAGCTCCGGAGGCGCTTAATACCAGCCAATGCTGCTCAACATGAAGGGAAGGAGAGTGGCCAACATGATGTAGAAGGTGCCGAAGAAGACGGTAAGTTTGACACGTCATTCTTTGTAAATTGCTGATATCTGAGACATGTTGCTTATGTGTGTAATGTTGATCAATGCAATTTTTAACCTTTTGTTCCTAGATACCAATATGCCAATTTCCCTTCGATGCTGAATGGGAACAGACAAGGTACAAAAAGTACAGAGGGCACAAAAGTATAGAAGGAAGAAATAATTTTAAAACTCTTGATTGGAATATGCTTGTACTGTTCAGTTGTCTCCTCCTTTGGTCTATGTCCTTTTCAATTTGATATTCATTTTGCAAAAAAGAAAAGGGCAACCCATTAGTCTGTTAGTTCAATTAACATAGTCCAAAATCTATACATCACCCAGCTGTAATATTGTGCCATCTCTGTCTATTTAAGTGTTTTGGCACCAAGCCAATTCTGTTTATGGCACTTGATATTATGCTCATTTGGATTTCTCTGAGCATTGGGATTTGGATATAAATGAGAGTCAAGATATTATGACATTGTTACTATGGAAACATGGATCTATTCCTTTGTTTGAAAAAAAAGGAGGGATGATAAAGAAAGAAGTGTGACCGGAGCAAATACATATTTCTATTCATGATTAAGTAATATAACAAGCAGTGACATTCCTATAAACTGAGAACTATGAGATCAACAATTGATGTATGTGGAGCCTTTCTGATCTATACTTTCCACTAATTTTTAAATTTAACTCTATTTTTTTAATTTGGTCTTTGGTATAGTGATTTAATTATTTGAAATTTGGTATACATGATGTGCCATTTAACATCTATATCTTAATCCTATAGATGAAATCAGCTGCCAACAATCTATCAACCCAATTGGTTGATGCCTGTTGTCATTTTAATGAGACCTTGTCCATGATTTACAGAACACTCATATGATTATTCAAGTTTGAATATTTTGCTCATTAATTCCTGGTCTTTTTTATCCTAATGCATACACTATGTTAGTCACATAATTTTGGTGCATTCATGCATCGAGATGGACCTCATAAAATTTTGTCTGGCACACTTCTGCTTTCTCTGGGATGTTTGCCTTTTGTACCAAATGTCTTACTATCTGATTTCATGACATTCAGAATCTCCCTTTGAGTTTCGTGCACTGGAGGTTACTTTAGAAGCAATCTGCAGCTTTCTTGATGCGCGTACTACTGAGTTGGAGACTGATGCCTACCCGGCTTTGGATGAATTGACATCCAAGGTAAGTGCTACAAGTAAGGATAGATGGTTGTAAATAAAACATAATTCAATATAATTAGTTGCAACAGAACACTGTATACATAAAAAGGTAGGTATGCATATTCTTGTCTCAAGTCTCATGTTGGCAAATTCGAATATTTTGATCATTTTTAACCATATTGGCAATGGCTAAAGTCGATCTTATTCATATATGCTTGGGTGTCCATTTATCAATACCTTTAATCATAGGGGCAATTTGCGCTGCAACACTGGTGGTTCATGAATGAGGGTAAAGAATTAGTGGATCTTGTCTCTTATTGACAAAAAGAGTTCGTGCTGGTCCTAAACAACTTATATTTATTTTGCTCTATCAGACGGTATGCTGTATTGTTAGTTTTCATCCACCCTGAGCATAAGTGAGTTAGAAGTTGCATTCTAGAATTATATTTATGAACTTTCCCATATGTTGTATTCATGTATTGATAGCTAAGGAATTTCTAAATCTTTGTATCCATTATATTGATATCTTAGTTGTATACTTGCATGGAAGGTTCATTTTGATGTTTTAATTTTAATCTAGCCATATTAAGTTGAGCTATTATTGATGCCACAGATTAGCAGCCGAAACTTGGATAGGGTGAGAAAGTTAAAAAGCGGTATGACAAGATTGACTGCGAGAGTTCAGAAGGTCTGACTTTCTTTTTCACTGTATCTAGTAGTATGCTTTGGCCGATTCCTTGTGCAGTAAATTATGTTAGATTTTCTTTTAAATGCTGACCTTTTATGCTCCTCACTGTATTCTGTATGTCGCTCGAGTTCTGCTGCTGTATGTAAGCAACGTTGTGATAGTGAGAGCATGTAACTGTTACGAGGCTGTTCAGTTCTGATTGGGAGCATGATGCTCGTTTTAGTCTGTCGTCTTGAGAATTGAGAAATTTACAACCTCCTTTCATGATGGTTCTTTTCTATATCTTAACACACACCATTACAACACAAACATATGACTCGTGATGACATTGCATGTTTATTATAAGAATAGAAGCCATCAGACATATGTTGTCAGTTGTCTGGAGTAGTGGCAATATGATTTGTCTCTGTATTCCATAATGCCAAGAGCTGCCTTCTCTTTCTCGCGATGCAAATCGGCATTTACATTACTTCTCTTCGTACATTCTCTTGTATGTTCAGTTGGAACATTGTTTTTAGTGTTGTACTGTACTGTCTGCCCTGCCTTCTGTGTACCTTACATCCTAGTTGGGACTGAATTATCTAGCTTCCTTCAAAGTACTCTATATGAGAACTAGTAGTATTCATGAAAGTAAGTCTGACCATCTCTGAAAAATTGTTCACAATTGCAGCTGTGAGCTGTTTATTTGTTATCATTTGCCCACATACTTGAACCAACTATATCTCAAAATGAGCTATCTCTTTGTCAGGTAAGGGATGAGCTCGAGCAATTACTTGATGATGACGATGACATGGCCGATCTTTACTTGTCTAGAAAGTTGGCTGGGGCATCTTCTCCTATCAGTGGTTCTGGTGGGCCAAATTGGTTCCCAGCGTCCCCAACCATTGGCTCAAAAATATCAAGAGCGAGCAGGGCAAGTGTAGCAACCATACATGGAAATGAGAATGATGTTGAAGAGCTAGAGATGTTGCTGGAGGTTGTATTTGCTCCATTTACCTGAAAAGCAATGATCTCTGATTGTCTTAATTACTGAAAGTTCTTCAAATTTGCAGGCGTACTTCATGCAAATTGATGGCACGCTAAACAAACTGACAACGGTATGTTGAGACGGCCAAGCCAAGTTTACAATATCAAAATGGGCTACTGGCAAAACCCGGCCTTAATCTGTTATTCACAAACAGTATCATTTAAAACCAGTGCCAATAGCACTTTTAGGCTTTAGCTATGTTGAGTGTTGACAATGTACTTGTCTGCAATACCTTTTCAGCTGAGAGAGTATATTGATGACACAGAAGATTACATTAATATCCAGGTAACATCTCCCTGTAATGTAGACTATCAATCTATACTGAATGGCATCCTTTGTGCTCCCCACTATTCATGATGCATTTAAAATTTTACTGTGCAGCTTGACAATCACCGTAATCAGTTGATTCAGGTAATTTCCAAAACTTCAAAACTCTTCATTTTGTCTACTAAAGATGCTTACTCTGTTGCTCAATAGGTAGTCCATAGCACTATCCAATTTTTGACCAACACATCTTCTGTTTGTTGGAAATTAGTTCCTGCCATACTAGGAAGTGTGTGCTACTTTATTCAGTAGGGTTTGCCATTATCTTATATAACAAGGTTAACCCTGCAAATGATTAATTTTGAAAGGGCCAATGTGTACTTTTCCATTTTAAGGAAGTGCAGGCTACTTTGTTATGCAGTGAACATGTACTCAATGGGCATTACAATATTTTAATCAAGTAAAGGGGTCAAGAACCCGTTTTATCACTGATTTATAGGACTATTCTCAGCCTGTACGATGATTGCATTGTCCATATCACATCCACAAAATCTAGTATTTAATACTCATTGCTTCTAGTTACACAATTCACCTTTGTTTCCTGCAGCTAGAGTTATTCTTGAGTTCAGGGACTGTCTGCCTGTCACTGTACTCATTGGTTGCTGGAATATTTGGTATGAACATTCCATACACCTGGAACGACAACCATGGATATGTCTATAAATGGGTAAATTAACAATTCAGTCGATAACAAAACTTTATTTAGTGATGGATGGTTTATGATATGTCTTAACTATTTTCTGCATTTCCCATTACAGGTGGTTCTGGTATCAGGTCTTGCTTGTGCCTTCATCTTCGTCTCCATCGTTGCTTATGCTCGCCACAAGGGTCTTGTTGGGTCCTGAATGGCTGGAAGAATCACACTATATTCTCTCCCCTCAACTGTAAATTTTGAGCTTGAGCAATAACTCTGCGGAATGATTCATCTCTTGTACCAAATTCATTAGTGATAAATTGGGGAATATGAAAAAAGAACTCCAATAAATAGAAACAAAATGAAATTAAAAAGAAATGTGAATGATTTTCTTCTATAGGGATCTCTAACTTGCAATGTTGTTAACATGTAATGCATATTCCTATAGTCTTAGACATGTGGATTAGCAAATATTGAAAGACTTGAGATATTTCTGCCTGTATGGATGTAAGTCTTTCGATGGTATGTTTGTTGCAATCCCTAACTGTGATTCCAATTCCTTGAGCATGTGCATGTATGGTGAAGCACAAAGCACAGTACACAGTACAGTACTAGCTAAACTCCATGCGAGATTTGCTGCATTTGCAGATGTTAGGTTGTCCCACTGTCAGCAAGATTTAATCATGGTCATCTGTAAAAATGTATGTATCTCTTCCCTGTATGTTTCCATGTTAGTCTGTATGTTTCCCAGGTCAATATATATCCTTGGCTCACTCTGCCCATCTAAGTAATCCCTGGCTCACTGTGCCCATCAACGATAACCTTTTTGAGACCTTTGTTCTCAAAAAGTTGTCTACACGGAAATAAAAAACGACAATTGTTTGAGAATAAAGAAAGTATATATCATCCCTTGCATACATTTACTGTGCACAATCATGTAGCCATGTCGAAGACAAAACAGTTGGAGAAAATCGAGCCAGCAGCTATTGATTTCATAACTATATCAGAAGCGCCAACATTTTATTATTTCAAACGACAAAGGCCCAGAGATAACAGAAGCCAAACAAAGCTAGCCGTGCAAATATAGGACGCGGGTACTGTCTATTGCAAAGCCAGAGATCTGAGTTGCAATTATATCGGCACATGTACGTCGCCGGCGAGCCCATATTTAGCCAGCATATGCCGCAGCTTCTCCTTCGACAGTGGCTGCATGAACACATTACATTACATATATGCAAACTAAAGATCAAACAAACCTAACGATATATTTACGTTTGTATATGTACTGAATGCTTTTGTCACCTTGGGTATGAAGTCGTCGGCGCCGGCCTTGATGAACTCCTCGACGTCCGACGGCTGGCTGTCGCTTGACACGCCCACGATCGGCGTCGTCACCCCCAGAGACCGTATCTGCCTCGTCGCCTACATAAATTTTGCAACAATGTCATGTAGTAACTATACACTAACGCTAGTAAGTCAGTTACACACACACGGACCTCGTGGCCGTCCATGGACGGCATCTGTCCATCCATGAGTATGAGCGCGTACGCACCGCCGTCGCGGACTCGCTGCACCGCCGTCGCGCCGTTCTCCGCCTCGTCGAAGTTTACGCCGGCTGCCCTCAACAGGGCTCTTGCCAACACCTGCATACATACATACACATCAGTACATGCATGCAGTACGAGTGTCTGTGAGTATGAATGTACGTACCCTATTGATCTCGGTGTCCTCGACGAGGAGTACTCGCTTGGCAATGCGATCCATGCACGACATGATCGATGGATCATGTTAACGAGGGAGGAAGGAGATGTGATAGATAGATAAAGATGTGGAGAAGAAACACAAACACATCACGTTAAGTGCTTAGCTCGCGTTGCACAGAAAAAGGGTGCATGGTTAATGGTACGCTTATGAGGTTTGCCTCGCTGTTTTGTAGCAACTAACTGGTGGTGTGGTGATCCATCCATGAGGCCCAGCACCACTGCATGTGTCACTCATGCCTTTCCTTTAATTGCTCGTTTCCGTCCATAGGTTATAATTTTATTTTTAGAGGATAAATTGGTAATGCTATAATTTTATCTTATAATATCTACGTCTTTAAGACAAGTGTGTCAGCTAAAGGAGTGAAGACTCTCTAGTATGGACAAATATATCAATCAGTACAATGACTCCTGCACACTATGACCAAGATTGACAGTTCATTGTCACACTTTTGGGCCATTTGGCATATCAGAATCAGTGAGTTCGTGCAGACTTTTTTGGATAAACTTTTCAAAGAAAAAAACAATTAAGAGCATGAAATAGAAGAAATGAATACTAATGGGCCTAGTATTCAGGCCCCGAACATCCATAGTTCGGCCCATCAAAGCTAACCATACACACAAGAGATATTGGCAGAGAGTGGTTTCAGCTTCAGTAGAAATTTAAGTCATCCTAAACAAAATGTAGCCGAAATAATTTTTTAGATGAGTTGAAGTTTTTCAAAACAGACTCTCAATATAAATATGTCTTTAGTTTTACATTTGACTAGTTTAAGTGGAACCTTGCCTCACTAATTAATGAAAAATATTACAATATTCGGTAAATTTGTGTCAATACGAGAAATACTATAAAAAGTTGTGCTTAGCCGTACACAAAGTACAGTCGACAAAATGCTCACAAATTCTTGCTTAATTGACTTCTCTTATAAGTCATAACCTTTCCCTTCACTCCATTCTGCAATAGTTTGGGCCCCATTGCAGACTTTATGGCCCACTTGTCAGTGTTAAACATGATAACTGTGCCCAAAAAAAAAGTGTTCTTCGGTTTAAGTTCCACCATAGTAATGATTTTTTTTTTACGGATAACTCGATAAAAAAGAAATTTCAAAACTAACTCAAAATTTTAAAATTAATATTCAGTCGTTAGCTAGACTATATATAAGTTTTTCGAACCTTGATCTCTCAATAGAAAGAGAGTTTCTTAACCAACTAGACTATAATTGATTTGTGTAACTTGTTGACGCGGCACGATTTTATACCTCTTTCAGTCGCTAGCCTAGCTAGCGATTGAAAGCGGACGTGGCATACGAGCTGGGTCAGCGGGGTATTGGGCCGTACCACATCTTCAGTTGCTAGATAATCGTGTGGTCCGTCTTATGGCTGAAGGTTAGTTTTAAAATTTTTTAAAATTTTGGGTTAATTTTGAATTTTTTTTTATTGAGTTATTCTAAAAAAAAATTCTAGCATAGATAACTACATCAAGATGGAGATGTCTCATGCTATTCCAAATACTACTAACTACTAACATAAAACAGTTCGATATACCTTTAACATTGTATCTACTCATATTTTTTTAATAGGTAGAATTGTTAACACAACTATCTACAAAAACATAGACAATAAGTCAATAAGATTATATAATCAAAACCCGAAAAATTAACTTATACTTACGCAATCTGAAACTAAATACACCATCGATTGGACTATAACCGATTTACGAATGAACTCATATTGGGGTTAGAATAATCAAAACTCACAATGTTGTCCTACACATTGTTTGAATAGAAACATGGCCAATATACAGAAAGGCTTGCATTAATTTGTTCAGATGATTAACAGCTATACTGTCTTCTCGAGATGCACAAGTAGAGGATATAACTGCCACTGCCACGAGTCCTCTCGCTCCAGTGATATCTCCTAAGCAAAGTTATAATGTAGTAGTCTAATACATGTACAACAGCATAAGGAATGGAGGAGTTCTTGCACTGAAAGTGATTAAACTACCCCCCAAAAACTTCTAGTTTTTTTAAAGTTCTTGAAATAGATAATTCAGCCAAAGTAATATCAAATTCGCGCAACATATTTTGTTTATTTATCAGAAATTTTCTAACACGAACCTCTCTGTCTCATTCTCCGTCGATTTTGTTTTAACATATCTATCGCGGATTGATAAATTTCACACATGATCATTTTAATAGTATGGGTTCCATGTACCGATGACTAAGTATATTAATAGAGCTAATGGAGAATTAAACGTAGCCATGAATTTTGATCGGTCTCAGCTCAAATTTGACTTTAAAATTCGTGAATACAAATACCTTTTTTTTGTAAAAAATTGTCAATGACCGACAATGTGCGTGCTGTGCATGGTAAATCAAGGAACCATCTTTAATAACTAATATTAATATTGTTAGTTAATCACACATTCACACATATTTCTATTTTAGTCGATCATATTTAACGCATATATGCATGGTGTTCTTTTTCTGGTATGCTTATCAAAAGAGAATTTATCTTGTGTTCCAATTTGTATATACGAATAGCACGGACGCATACGGATTCGTATACATATAGAAATACACCCGAGGCTAAAAATTCGCCGGGCCCCTAGTTTTTGCTACACGCACCCCGCACCCTCCACACGAAATCGCCTCCTCCCCTCTCTATTTATACATTCCAATACACAATTATAATAATAATACAAGACAATACAATACATACATATATACCTCTCCTCCTCCTCCCTCGAAGCCCCCACGTCTCGCCGGAGCTCCGCCGCCTCCTCCGCCTCTGCAGCCGCATCCGCGGCTCCGTTGAATGCTCTTTCCACCAGCCGCATCCACGATGACGTTTTGAGGCTTGGCCCGCCCACGGCCGTTGGAGTTGTAGAAGGAGGAGGTGGGCGGAGATGGCGGCTAAGGAGGTGGTGCGCGTGCGGAGGGAGGCGCTTATAGCGTGCATGACGTGCCCGCTCTGCCGGGGCCTGCTCCGCGAGGCCACCTCCATCGCCGAGTGCCTCCACACCTGTGAGTTCTTCTTCACCCGCCCGCCCTGTTTGTTTCTTGCTCTGCGTCTGTCTCTGCTTGTCTCCGCGCGGCGCGCCATCGCCGTGGCCGTGGCCGTTCCTTGGGTTTGTTGCGCGCGCGTCCGTGCGCTCGTCACTCTGGTGTCGCGTTGCGTTGGTGTGTTTAGTTTCGAGTTGTTTGTTTCTTCTCGCGGTGGTTTGGCGATCGGGATGGTATTTGGTGGGAGTTCTTGATCCTAGAAGAGCCGCGTAGGCGCGGACTTTCGCGTGGATTGCGGTGGTGCTTTTGTGCTCTCCGGGTTCCGCCATGGCGGTCAGCTCGCATGGCCGTCGCCACGCGCGTGAGCGCTTGCTTCTCCCTGGCCGACGATCTTGGTCGAGCTCATCATGGTCTGCTCGGCATCGGCGGCGCCGATCCCGTGGACGTCGCCATGCCTCGTCGTGTTCTCGTATCGGTTTTCTCTGGTGTTTCTGACGATCCGATGGTGTTTCGCTCTTGTTCTTGATCATTAAGTGCTCCGAAGGTGCGTGTTTTCGCGTGGATTCGGGGCACTTTCTGGCCGAGGGTACTCGGAGGTTGCTCCGCAGCAGGGGCCTAGGGAACTACTCCGGCGAAGCCCAGCGCGGGCGAGTTCCTCCGTGGTCTCTTTCTAGTGCTCTTGGCATGTCAGTCGCACGCGCGCGCCCGTGTCTTCGCCGCCGCCACTCCCACCTCGTGTGCGCGAACGTGCTCGGTCCCTGTTTTGCTGGTTCTAGAAAGCCGCAAAGCTGCGGCCTTTCGCCTGTTCAGGTGGCCTCCAGCTTCCGCCACCGCCGCAGCGCCCTACCAGCAGTTTGAACAGCCGTTTAAGTGCTCGGTGTGTGTCTTTTCGCGTTGTGTTCATCCGCGGTGGTGGCCGCCAGCGCCACCGCAGTGGCTTGGTATTTGGTTCAAGTTTCCTCACTGGCTGAACAGCAGCTTTCTGTGCATGTACTGTTGCAGAGCTTTGATGCTTGGAAAGATGCAAAGTCTGGCCTTTTTTGCAGACTGTATTCTTGGATGCATTTTTGGATCGTTTCTGATTAGAAAGAAAGGTGGCGTCTTTTATGTCGAGTTCGAGATGCTTCTGATGAGGAGGAGTATGGGATTTCAGTGACAGGTTTACAGAGTTCGTGTCCTGGATTTAGGAAAGTAGTTCAGGTTTGCATTTTTGTATAGTGTGCAACTGGAGAAAACAGTGCTTTGCATTGTTGATCGATCAAAGTATTTGCCAATCACGTTGTTGTGATCAATGTTTTTGTGTCGCGGTATGAATTGAGTTGTTGCCTGGTGGCAATGCTGCTTCACCACAAGTATATAGTGCAAATGTCAGTCATGGTTGCATAAAGCAGTGTGTATGTTCTTGGGAACCACAGACCAGCATTTGCACGCCAAAGCTTCATCTGAGCCGAAGATATACTGTTGTTGCATTGTTTCCAATTCTCTGCTAATGAATTTTTCAAGTGATGATTTGATAAAAGTCAGTTCTCTTAATTTTGTTTCTGAAAATGGCATGCATGATTTCTGTTCTCTTATGACCGTTTTGTGGAACAGTTTGCCGGGAGTGTATTATGGAGAAAATAAACGATGAGGATGTTGATTCCTGCCCAGTATGCCATATTGATCTTGGCTGTGTTCCTGAAGAGAAACTCAGGTGAACCCCTTCTTACTAAGTTCCTTGTGTGCAACATTTTTCCTTCTTTCTAAGAGAATGATATGATGTGACCATCTAGAAGCCATCCTGAATTGATTTGATTGTTTACTGTAATAACTAATGGTATGTGCATTGTGATAACTTTTCTGGTGAACTTCAGTGGTAAGGCTGTAAAGATTATCACAATTGAGAAACCCCTGTAGGACTATTGCAAGGGATATAAGCAGTTCAGGCAAGCAAGCTCCATGACAAATGTTGCTTGATTGTCTTAGTTTGACTTAACTTTTCTTTAGCATCTGCTTGGTTTATATATATTTTTTTACTGGAGCATTGCATACAGAATTTATTGAACTGCTATAGGTTTGCTGACAGTAAAGCGGGTACAGGCTCATTTGCAACATTTGAATGTCAACAAATCCATTTGTGTGCATGACTTTTTCTATTCTTCATATATACATCAATGGATTGAAAATGGTTTATCATGGTTATTACCTGAAAGTGCATGCCAGAACATGTTGAGCTTGTGGAGCACTTGTACTTACACTCCTAGTCTTACTGATTCTAATGTTTAAATCTTGAAAATTTTGTTATTGTTTTTCCAGCCACTTTTTCCTGTCCAATGTGCTGAGTAATCTAGGCTCAACTATGGCTTGATACCTAACATGATTGATTGTTTCATTGTTTGAAGGCCTGACAACAACCTCAAAGTTATCAGGAACAAGGTATTTCCACTTAAGAGGAGAAAGGTTGATGCTCCTAAAGCTCCAAGTGTTACATTGCCAGCAAAGAGAAAGCAGAGGTCCCTTTCTTCCTTGGTGGTTGACACTCCAAAGGTAGCGGTTCAAACTGGTTTGACAGGAAGGAGAACCAAAGCTATGAGAAGGGCAGCAACCTCAAATGCTACTTCTGCTAATAATGGAACCATGAAAGTTCAAACCAAGTCTGAAGGTCGAGATCAGAAGACTGAGAAAAGCTCCGGCCTCCAATTCACGAAGATGACACCAAATAAACAGCGGGTAAATTTTAAAGAACTGTGCACTAAACCACGATATTTCAAGTGCAAGATTGAAGTCAACTATCTTGTAGTATTGATTTATTCTAATCGAATATTGTGCTCCTAATAGAATAATATGGATGCGGAAACACCAGGCCAGGCATTTTCGGAAGATAGAGAGAATGGCAAGACAATTGATAAGGAAGAGCTCTGGAAACCATTAAATTGTTTGGTTGAGGCTGCAAACCGAACAAAAGCCCTTAGGTCAAGTTCCCAAAGCCATGCTGTCAACAAAGAGCAAATAAAAAACACTGACAGTGAACTCCCAATAAAGAAAGATGACACAGAAAGTGAAGCAGTTATTACTGAAACACGGGCGAGAGTGCTACCAAATAAAAATAATGGCAATTCTTCAGCACCTCCATCATCAGAAGATAACAAGAATGCAGAGAACAATTGGAGAAAAAGACAGCATACAAACTTGCAGCAAGGTCTACTTGGTTCTACAAGTACTGACACTTTGCATAATGGGATAACTTCTCCAGTCTGGTTTTCATTAGTCGCCTTGCCTAACCAGTAAGATTGCAATATCTCCAAAGTGTTGTACTAATTCTTATGGATGTTTTGGTTATTAGTTCTCATAATGGCAAAACTTGTTTTCAGCAGAGAAGGTTCCCAGCTGCCTCAGTTATCAAAGTATTTCTTGAGAATTAAGTGAGTTCCCTTCAGTCCTGCAGTTTCTCTGAGTTTTACCATACTAGATGCCCCTCATATTGATCATCTTCTTATTCATAGAATCAGATCCGTGTGAATTCTTTGTGCTAGTGATCTTGCTTCCAATTGTTAGATCTACTAATGTTAATCATGTTTTCTTTGGGAGAAGTCCCAATTTGGTCCTCCGACTTAAAATCCTACTCTTTGCAGACCTTAACTTTTCGAAGGGTTCAAAAAGGCTGTTAACTTTCAGTCTAGGTCTAAAAAGGTCTTCCCTTTAAAAAATTATCAAGTCTAATAAGTTTTCTTGCCACTAAAATGTAAGTTTTGGCACCTGTCAGTGACACAAAGGACTTCTTTTGAACCAGGGCGCAAAGTTGAAGGGTTTTCTTAGTTTTCAAAAGTGTAGATCCTAAGACCTTGTCCAACAGAATACCTAAAAGGATTGATAACCTAAAATTTAGGTATCAGTAATACCTTTCTTGCTCCAATAGAATACCTATCTCGATTCCTATTTTAGATATTACTGCAGAGAATTAGTAAATTTAGGTATTCTCTCTCCTCTACCTATATGTTTTTGGGTTTAGAGATTCTGTTGGAGAGAGTAGAAATATAGGTATGGAATCTTTTTAGGGAGATATGTATATAAGGATATAGAGATCCAATTCTGTTGGAGAAGGTCTAAGAGGGCCAAAGTTAAGAGGGCCAAAATGGGGTTTTTCCCTTTTTCTTTTATTTTCTTGTCTTTTACCTCCGTGCTCTCACATTAGCAAGAGTTTACTTGTAATCATCTCTCTCGGTATGATGAAGTAATCCTCTCTCTTTAATATGACTTGATTCACCTTGTTTTAGAGATGGAAGTTTGCAGATTTCTTCAATCCAGAGGTACATCATGAGCAAACTGGATCTAACAAGTGAAGATGAGGTGAGCTTCTTCCGAAATCTTTGCATTTCCATTTTGACTGTTATTACTCCATTTGTGGATTGGTTTAATCAACTAGTAATTGCTAAAGAAAGACCTTGCCTACCTAAGTCCATTTCTCCTGCTTGATTCTTTGTAAACTAGCATTGACATGAGTATTTCCTTTATGTTCTGTGTATCAGTCACTGTTGCAAAGCTCCTGGACAACAGTTCAGTGAACCATAGATAACCAATGATATATTGTTGCTGTTCTCTTCATAAATATTACTAATACATGTCAAGAAAACATAACTTGCTTATGACAATGATGAATCTTAAATATATAATCTTTAATGATTGTTTCTTGCTTGTATGTTTGTGCTCAATTAACTAGCTGAGCATATCTGATCCATATAATATCCACAACAGGTGCAGATCACATGCCAAGATGAGCCACTCTGCCCCACTACAACACTGCGCGACCTAGTCGATCTGTGGCCGAGGAACGAACCGGCAGAGAGGGTCGCGGCGTCGCTGGGTTCTTCAGCCAAGGAGTTTGTCATGGTGCTAGGGTATCGTCGGCGAGCTCCAGCCTCTTAACCGCACGCCCACCATAGCAGCAATAACGTCATTGCATCAATGCAAGACTGTTCCATCAGCTTACATGCTATGCATGCAACAGTCAGCAACGCAGCATAGGATAAAAGAAAATTTTCGTTTGCATTCTTCAATCATGTAAAGAAGGAAAAGTTAGTGTATCTGCAGCCTCTGACAAGCATCGTAATTATTTATAGTTTATAATTGTGATGAAAAATTTCAGGTGGATTTCTTGAGTTCTTGGTCTTTCACTGTGCATATTTTCTTGCTTATGTGCGGGGTTGGGAAATGGTAAACAACGTATTAAAACATTCTGTAAAATCCGGCCTCGAAATAAGAATCACGAGATCAATTTTTCATCTGTTAGAATGTTTGACAGAGTAGTGAATTATACTTTTTGATCTGAGTTGTTGGTTAGTATATCCAACGGGTCAAACGGTCTCATAAATATAAACTTTTTTTTTTTTTAACCTGGCGATGGCCAAGCTTGTGAGGTTAAAAGTGGGTGGTTTGTCTCGTAGCGGTCGGGTGGGTTCACCAATAACAACGGTCTGTGCCACTGCCTGCAAGCGCAAGCTGCAACATCTCTGAATTGGAAGGGGTTTTTAGGACTTACTCCATATGCATACGAGCGAAAACAACTCCATCGTAGAATTTAATAGACGAATCTCTCAATGAATGTGGTCACTATTAATTTGGGATAAATACATTTTGGTTTATGTACATTTCTATTGGAGTTTGGACCTTTTATTTTGAAAATAAATCAAATTAGTCCATCTATTTTGTTTTAAGATCGCGCTCATACACTCAGTTTAGTCTCTGTGGTATTTGTGGATGAAAAACAAGGACTGATGGAGCTCCGTTAGCGTCCTTAAGAGCTGACTCTCAACGCCCCTCACACACTGTGATGATGTGTTTCTTATGTGTGTAGCTGGGCTAAACACTTTTTCAGTTCAGAAAGCCTACTATTTGCATGCACCAGATTTGTATCCTCACTTGGAAAGGAGAAAGAAAGCACAAACATGCAACTCATCAGGATCCAACTTGGATCACAATTTAGTTGACAAATTGAGGATATGTATGATGCATGTTTGGATCTCTATTCCAAATGGGCGTTTGAGAAAACTATCTATCTGGATCTCTTGCTTTATCAGAGCGAGTTGTTTGAACCTTTTTACCCCAAACCTTGCCTAAATTCATTTGAAAATAAAAAGTATTTTTACAGAGTATCCAAACAAACTCGGGCAAAAAGAGATGAATGACTGCCAGCAATGGAAACAAGCAAATTTTGCTCTGTCACAACCAACAATTTCTTTAGACTTTCTCCAACAAGAAAACCTAAAATCGGATCTCTATATCCTGATATACATATCACTCTTAAAAGATTCCATCCCTATATTTAAACATACTCCAACAGCAATCTCTAAATATCACTCTTCATTCCTCAAAAATAACTTCCAGATCCATTTTCGCGCGCACTGTTCATCGTTGAAGTTCAACTGCTATGCTGTGCTCGGCGGCGCAAGGGGAGCGGCTGGGCTTGGCGGCGCAAGGGGAGCGACAACTGGGGAAATAGCGGCACGGGGAGTGGCGTCGCAGGGGGAGCGCCAACGGGGGCAGTTGGCGGCGCGAGGAGCGGGGGAGCGGCGGCGTTGGGCGCGGGTCCGGGGACCAGCGGGGCGGGGTCACCTGGGGGCGCGACAAGCTGGGTAGCGGCGGCGCTGGCCGCGGGAGCGGTGACTGGCAGGGCGGGGCCACCTGGCGGCGCTGGGCGGGGGACCGGCGACCGGTGGTGCGGGGGCACCTGGCGGCGCGACGACCGGGGGACCGGCGGCACGGGGGCACCTGGCGACGACCGGGGGACCGGCAGCGTGGGGGCGCAGGGAGCAGGGATCAGCGGCGCGGGTGGCTCCCATTTGACCTCTTCTGTTCGTCGTTCTGAGAGATCACTGTGTATGTTCGAATCACTGTGCTCCGTATGTGTTCTTTAAAAGATGTAGTTATTGAAATTGTCACAATTTAATTCGAGTCTTTCAATGACTTTAAATTTGTTCAAAATTCCTTTGAAAGAGTATAGGAACACTTTCCTTTTTATATTTACGCTATTTTTTGTCCAAAGATCATTATATTTCCCTTTTGTTTTATAATATAGAGTTCAAAAACCTTATATTATTGTATTTCTTTACACAAATCAAGTAGAAGTAAAATTAAGGAAAGAAAAAAGAAAATTTGTACCATGCTGTTTAGATTAGTGGGAAGTTATGAAAGGTAAAATTAGAAAAAAAACATATATTAGATTAAAAATTGATCTTATTAGATTATTCCATGAATTCCTCAATTACATAGCGCTCGTGTAACCCCCGTACGGGCCAGTACCAATGCGTCGTCGAGGACTACACTCGTTGTGCCTCGGCGGCGATGGGTCATCAAGTAACGACGACGACTTCATTGTGGCGGTTGCATGTGCTGGGCAGGCTGAGCTAGAAGCTACGAGTTTGGAACGCAATGTCGGTTCCGTTTTCGGTCACAATGTGGTCGATCGTGATAGGCAGGACGGGTTCTCCAGGCTGCATAAGGACTATTTTGCTGACCAGCCGGTGTACGGCCCCAAGGTACTTCAGGCGGAGGTAAGACTTTCAAGTTTACGTTGTCGACTACAATTTATTTTCTGTATTATTGCTATGATATCATTTGTCGCTGTGTCGCGCAGGTTTAGGATGCGTCGTAACCTTTTTGTGCGCATCTTGCAAGCCGTTGAACGGCATGACCTGTACTTCAGACAAAGAAGAAACGCAACTGGAACCCTCAGGTTGTCGTCGTTGCAGAAGGTCACGGCGGCTTTAAGGATATTAGCATACGGTGTTCCCGCCGATGCTATCGACGAATACTTGCGTACAGCGGAGAGTACTGCTATAGAGAGTTTGAAGCGATTTGTTCGGGCTATACTTGAAGTGTTTGGGCCTGAGTATCTTCGAGCACCCACTGAAGAGGACACAAGAAGATTGCTTGCCATTGGCGAGCAAAGAGGTTTCCCAGGTATGTTGGGGAGTATAGATTGCATGCACTGAAGGTGGCAGAATTGCCCGAAGGCTTGGCAGGGGATGTTCACCGGACATGCCCGCAAGCCTACCATCATCCTAGAAGCCGTAGCATCGTATGATCTATGGATTTGGCATGCATTTTTCGGTCTACCTGGCTCTCACAATGATATTAATGTCCTGCAGCGTTCTCCCCTGTTTGCGCAGCTTGCGGAAAACCAGTCGCCAAGAGTGCATTATTGCATCAACGACCACGACTACAACATGGGGTACTATCTTGCCGATGGGATTTACCCTGAGTGGGCAACATTCATTAAGACGATTCCACTTCCCCAGGGGAACAAGAGGAAGCTCTTTGCACAAGCTCAAGAGTCGGCTCGGAAGGATGTAGAGCGTGCTTTCGAGGTGCTCCAGGCCCGATTCGCGATTGTGCGAGGGCCTGTATGGTACTGGGACCAGGAAACTCTTCGAGACATAATGACTGCTTGCGTGATATTGCACAACATGATAGTGGAAGACGAGAGGGACATCGGCTCCGTCGATTATAACTACGATGGCATGGGTGATATCGTTAATGTGTCCCACGACCATACTCCGGCCGTGCAGGACTTCGTGTGCATCCATCGTACCATACGGAGTCGTGAGACACATAGGCAGCTCCAGGAGGACCTTGTCGAGCACTTGTGGCAGTTACACGGCGCTGAGTAGGGTTATGCAATGTAATGACTAGTTAGCATGTACTAATTGCAACCACTTCTATGTTCCAATCATGTATTAAATGATGCACATCATTGCACTACATTCTGTTCTTCATAAAAACAGACATTATAGGACATCCAAATATTTTATTGCAAGCACACATCATAGTTCGTTGCATAAATAGAGCTGAACAAGCATAAAAGTAGAGTCTAAACATAGGTGCATAGTACGTAAGCACGCACGCGTGGTACACAAGCAAATTACATAAAAGCACACAATTGACATCAAATATCCGCAGTGTCGCGGTCTCTACCCACAATCTCCCTCTGCTTTCGCATGAAGTACTCTTTCTGCCACTCAGAGCACTTGCTCAAATCGACTGACATGATTCGCTCTTCGTACTCCTTCTTCTTCAAGTCGAGCTTCTCTTTCTCGTGCGCCATCATCTCGGAGTACCGATCGTCCCTTTTCTTCTCTATCTCCTGCCTACTCAGTGTCATGTCTCGGATGACACTCATGTACGGACTGTCCGAAGATGACTGTTCGGAACCTCGTCGGAGCCGAGACTTAGCCTTATTGCGGCCTATAGGACGAACTAGTTCGTCAGTTGGACCCCCCATCAAAGGCCCCGGTGACCCGCCCTCGAAGCCCGGCTGGGTCGCATCTGTTGGCGCCAAAGTGGACCCCGGGCTGGCTCTAGAAGACCTCTTCTGCCTCTTTTGCGATACCTTGTCACTCCACTTTGGGTGCAGTCGAAACACAACCTAGCAATGAAGGAAATTGAATGCACGGTTTTCTTCAGCCGCGTAGAGCGTCTTCGCGTCCACAATCTGCATTTCATAAATTTGCATGAAGAGGTCATGGCTTTCGTAGGGATGACAACGGTACGGTACAGTAAGTGTACATTACCTTGTCGTGCTCCGTCTTCCCGCTTTGGTTGCGGCGTTCTATGTGGTCGTAGCAACCACAGAACTTGTTTTCTGACTCTTGGATGCACTGCCACCTGTGCTGCAACGCGTTCTGTGTACGTACTGACTGGAACGTCTTCTCGTTGTGGTAGTATTCATGGATGCGTGCCCAATAGCTTGATCCCTTCTGGTTGTTACCTTGCACGGGGTCAATGCTAACATTCAACCAAGCCGAGACGAGAAGCTTGTCCTCCTGCTCAGAGAAGTTCTTTGAACGTCGGTTGTTTGTCCTTATGTCGGCATCCTCTTGAGTCTGCGTTGCATATGCCGGAATTGGGGTCTCGAAGGGAGACAACTCAGTCCCGGCCCAGTCGAAACCATCCTCCCCCCCCCCCCCCCCCCCCACAAGAAGGTTAGCCACGAAGGGATCCATCCGTACTGACCTGCGAATAAATGGTCAAACATGAGAGATTTCTTAGATAATGCAGTTGACAACAACACAGGAGCATGTGACAACAAAACGAATATGGATGGCGCGCACACGGCTTCTAATGCCAAATAAAATTTTAGTACAAACAATAAATTAGTTTACAAAAGAAGCCCATATGCCTAACACAAAAGTCTTAACTTAATTAAACAACATTTCACATGGTAGCATGGCACACAAAGTCTACATTTTGGCAGACCGATCACTATCGTACTCTACTCCGTTTTCCTCGCAATACGATCGCATGTCAAGCAAAAACTCGTCGGGGGACTCGTAGTCCACAGGAAGGCATAGGTCGGGGCTGACATCTCCGCGGGGATCGTACTCAGGGTCCACAGCCTTCGTCGCATTCATAGCTTCAGAGCACTGCACTGCCACTTCAGCAAGGGAGGTCGATATAACGTCGATTTCTACGAGCACCCTGTTCAACGCAATGCTGGATGGATCGGTGCTTGGGTTGAAGTTGTCGTTGCAAAGTTTCTTCAGATCGGCAGCCGTGCTCTCCAGCTCTTTTATAGCCCAAGCCAACAAGTCCGTAGCTTTGTTCGGCTCAGACGACATCTACATGCAATGCAAAATTGTGAACTAAAACCCTTAAGCACAAAAGCCTTAAGTACAACACCCTCTTTTATGGTATACAATTTGATGTTCGTGCAATTCTTCTGCAAGTATGATCCGTTTGAGACCTAGCCTTGGTTTTCGCACTAGGCTCGCCCAGATTCTAATATGCGGAATAACGGGATTTTACTCGGAAATACCGAAACCCAAAGTAATTGCACAACTCTTTATTTTAAAGAGGGCTTTACACGCTGAACGTTAGGCACACTTGCCTATGTCGAAGGAACTATAAGTGTCTAAAATTCAAATAAGTTCTATGACTCTTCGATTGAATTCGATGATCTAAACTAGACCTATTACAAGGTATTTATAGTCCAATCGTATGAGTACGTATCAGACTTAGAGACCTAAACGTATTAGACTCATATAACTAATCCTAAACAGATAAGCTTATTTATACACATTCGGATCTGATTACAATTCCGAACAGGGAACAAATTCCTTTTCCTGGTCGCGGACCAATCCATGATCGCGAATCCTTTCCGAACACGGTTAAGGTCGCGAAACCGTATGCGATCAGGATTTGGTTGCCAAGCCGCATGCGATCAGGACTTGGTCGCGAAACCACATGCGATCAGGACTTGGAGATCCTCCCGGATCATGACTCCCTTGTTGAGAAGGAGCCAACCCCTGTTGCGACCTCACGATCAAACTGGAGATGTGGAAATTGGGCTTGTCCATCTTCTTTGGTGTACCACTTTGCGGCACGTGCTCGTTGATCTTTCCGACCGATTCGAAAAGTCTCCTTGGTGCCACTGCGGGTGGTAGTCATCTTCTTTTCCAGAATCACATCTTCACGTAGAGGTTTGTCTCGTTGATAGACCAAGTCTTCAACAGATGGTACTATAGTATCTGGCTCATCATCCAGCATTGAAGGCTCGAAGACTTTGAATCCTTCCCAAGGTCGCAAACCTTTCCAATGTCGCAAACCTTTTCGTGGTCGCAAATCCGTTGCGAACGCGACCTGAGATCCTCCCGGATCATGACTCCCCTGTTGAGAAGGAGCCAACACCCGTTGGTGACCAACCGTGATGACGTAGAAAACGACTGGGAGTTTTGGAACGAACACACGATGAGCAATGCTACAATCGTCGGATCGAATATATGGATAGGCGCTCATGGAGCTTAGCACCTCCGTCATGGATTGTGGCCTTGGCCACTCGCGGATAGCCTTCCCCTTGTCGAGGTTAATACTATCACCGATCCCAAAGCTACGATTGCGAATTTTGAATAGTGGCGCCGTAGAGACAAGTTGCATGTCGTTTTCAACTAGTCGTTGTGGTGATCGACGATATACCTCTGCGAACAGCACGTTGTTTTCTGCAGGCAAGCTCGCCAAACAACCATCATTTTCCATACTCGATGTATCACAATCCCCTTGACTAACTGGACGCATCACGCTCAGCACACACTTTGAGCATGCATTGACAATCCGTTTTGCCTGATTTGCTGTCAACAAGTCCTTGGTGTCGACATGGTCGTTTTTGCTGATGATAAATTTCGTCCCATCCTTTGTGAGGTCGTAGTCTTGAGCTCTTCGGTGGTAATGGGCGTCACGATCGTATAAGAATGGACTTCCAAAAATCACTTGGCAAATATCGATGGGGATGACATCGCATTGAACCTCGTCGATGTAACGAGCAGATATTGCAAACTTTAGAGTAAATTGACTCTTGATCTGCTGATTCACGTCAGAAGTGAACCATCCCAGAGGATACGGTCGAGGATGTTGAGTCGTCTGCAAACCAAGTCGTCGAACCAGCCCGGAGGAGACCAAATTCTTTTGGCTTCCGGGGTCGAAGATGGCTGCGACCACCTCGTGCTTCACCTGTATGTTAACAGTGAACAATTCCTCTGTCGGGTTGTGGTCAATTGATGAACCCTTTCTCCTTCGGCATTGCCATTAGAGACAAGGTCGTGTCCGCCTTTCCAACCGAATCCAACTGGATAATTTCCTCTGCGAGCGGAATAGAAGTAACCATAGCTGTTCGTGTGCTTGGTTCATCCCTCCTTTTTCTTTCTGGTCGCAGTTCAGGATGAAGTTTATAACACTTCTCTTTTGTGTGCCCAGCAACATGACAATGCTCACAAGTGTTACCTGTATCGTGGGTACCCTCTCCGGAGTTTTTCGTGGTTGAAATCTCCCTCAAGTTCTTATCGTTGCGGGTCTTATTCTTCTTCTCAATCGCTAAAGCAGTCGTACTCGCGGTCGAGATGTCTTGAACTCTGAACAGACTTAGCTCAGTACTGATCGATTTCTGAAGTCTAGATGTGTACTTCCGAAATACCTGAGGATCGGACAGTGAGATGCCGATGACCATTGCTTGTCGCCGAAACTCCGTCGTATAGTCTTGGACAGTCTGGTCGCGCCGTTGATACAATCTGTGCCAATGTTCCCATCTCTCCTCAAGGTAACCTATTGGATAAAATTCTTGTCGCATAAGTTGTTTAAATTGACCCCACGCAAAATCGTCAGCTTCACCACTGGTGACAAGGGCCTTCCACCATATCTTGGCGTGGTCCTTCATCTTCAAAGGTGCAAATTTGACCTTTTGAGCGCTACTGAACCCTTTCAGGTCAAAGTAGGTCTCAAGCTGGTCGATCCAAGAATCCAGCTTCTCGGCATCGATCACCCCATCATATATGGGTATATCAATCTTAGCGTCGACTTTAAAAGATCCGACAGCTAAGGAGGTGTTGGCGAGGTCGTCGGTCTTGTGGTTGCCTTCGTCTTCATCTTCGTCTGTCTTGCGCAAGTCTTCACTAGTCTTCGCACCCATACCCTTCCCTACTTCAGGAGGTACAATCATGGCCTGCTGCTTAATCCAAGCAAGCACGGTTTCCATGTCGGTGGAGAGTTTAGCCACTTGTTCGGCTAGGTTAGCTTGAACGGAGGTATCGTCAGACATTGTCGGAGACGCGGCTGTAAGAACCGTCAATTGATCACCTGGAGTTTTGCCGGAGGTTTTGTAACCCTGGCGAGTCTTCACCATCCACAGGATAGGAAAGTTGCTCTGATACCAACTTGATCCGTTTGAGACCTAGTCTTGGTTTTCGCACTAGGCTCGCCCAGATTCTAATATGCGGAATAGCGGGATCTTACTCGGAAATACCGAAACCCAAAGTAATTGCACAACTCTTTATTTCAAAGAGGGCTTTACACGTCGAACGTTAGGCACACTTGCCTACATCGAAGGAACTATAAGTGTCTAAAATTCAAATAAGTTCTATGACTCTTCGATTGAATTCGATGATCTAAACTAGACCTATTACAAGGTAGTTATAGTCCAATCGTATAAGTACATATCAGACTTAGAGACCTAAACGTATTAGACTCATATAACTAATCCTAAACAGATAAGCTTAGTTATACACATTCGGATCTGATTACAATTCCGAACAGGGAACAAATTCTTTTTCCTGGTCGCGGACCAATCCATGGTCGCGAATCCTTTCCGAACACGGTTAAGATCGCGAAGCCGTATACGATCAGGATTTGGTCGCCAAGCCGCATGCGATCAGGACTTGGTCACGAAGCCACATGCGATCAGGACTTGGAGATCCTCCCGGATCAAAGTAGTATGCTATGGATATATTAGCTTCATTGTCCTGTTTGATGTCATTGAGCCATAGGATTAATTACCTATAGAATTAATTACCTTTATTGGAAGAAATTGACATTTCTGTGTTAATTCGTTTTGTCGTTAAGCTGAACATAAAAAGAGTACTAGTTGTTTGTTTGGTACATTCATATTGATTGATTCTCTGATATATGTACATATAAAACAAATAGAACACAACAATATGCAGCAATACATGGAATTGCAATCTGTTATATACTAATCACTTTCTGTATTTCATACAAATGACAAAATTAATACAGGAAAAAGGGCAATCCGAAGAAAACTTTAGCAGTAGCAACCTCTACATCAACTGGGTAGAGCACACCTGCAGCCGCTTCTACATCAACTGGGTAGAGAACTTCTAGTGATGTGAACTTATACCAGGCTATGTTTTTTTATGTTAGGTTATGAACTTGTTAGGTTTATGAACTTGTAATAAGCTATGTAACTACTCTTGTTTCTATGTGAACTCTTGTTTTTGTTCTAAATCAGTGCTATGTTCCACATCAGTATTATGTGAATTACTCTTGTACCAGTTGAAGGTCCTAGTTAATATATCTAGTTGCAGTTCCAGTTGAAGTTTAATTAAAGTATAGTTAATACATCCCATGTTGTAGTTCAGTTATCTATTACAATTCCATTTCATCAATTTGTTCAAGTGATATGTTTGAGTTATTTCAAGTTCACATATCTTCCATGGAGGAAACCAAATTTAAAATATCATTCCATAGAGGAAACCAAATTACAGAGACTTTTATACACCTCAAGCCAACCATCAAAGTACAATATCTACTACTTTATATTGCCAACCATAAATCCAACTAAAGTTTTATACAACTAGAACTACTTTACTTTCCAATCATAATAACTAGCATTCCTACCAGTATACAGATAATAACCACAAGAATCATCATCATCTTGAGGGCTAAACCAAATATCTTGCACATGCTGTCATTCAACTTGGCAATGCCTTCATTGATTTGCACAACAAAGACATGATTCTACTCAATGAAACAAAAGGTGGTTCAACCATAAAACTGAGAATTCATGAAATCTGTGGTCTTCAAAACAAGATCATGTCAAGCCTATACAGCGATAACGAAAACAATAAGACAATCAAACCAGCATCAAAAGCAAAAGTGCAAGAAATTGTACAAATTATCACTGTTGCCAAGAGCCCCTGATCCTGAGAAAAATTTCACCTAATCACAACCGTTGGACAGAGATCAACAAACAAACAGAGGAATTCATAGATTTCTACTTCATTTACCTTAGGCAGCAGGACGACGAGGAGCCCTGGCTTGACGGGGTTTGACACGGCGGCGCAGGGGAAACCGGATCTGGTGGGAAGGCACCTAGGCAGCTCGCTTGTTGCGGAGGATTCTTCGCTTGAGGCCTCGCGCGGACGCTGCTCCCCCTTCGGCGTAAGGACCGTTCCGCCGGTCCACGCCGCCGATGGCGAGGACGCACCGGCGCCAGGCCTTCCGCTGGAGACGTCGCCTCTCCAACGGGCAAACGCGCGCGCGAAGTGGTGACAGTTGGGGGCGGCGGCGACGTTGGAGAAGATAGCGATCGGAGAGAGGATGTCGATATTTGAGTTTCCTCCCACCAATGTGTATCGTGTCGGTGGCGTTTGGGGGAGCTGTTGGAGCGGGCGTTGCTACCCATCGTGCGCGTATAGCCGAAATAAATCGGTGAACAGTGTTTTGGGGGAGCTGTTGGACTGGGTCTTACCTGTCCCAGATGTCCATCCTACGACCATGCCCAACAGCATTGAGGCCTCGTAACCTAAAAGTTATGGATTCCCAGTACCTAAATCGCTCCAACAGCATTGCTATCACGATTACTAAATTTAGATATTCTCTCTCCCACACCCTATATTTGGTAATTGTCTCTCCTCACCCTATTCATTTTCTATTGGATGGAGATTTTGAAGATGCTGTTGGAAATGGTAGAAATATCAGATATGAATAGTTATTTAGAGAGATATGTATTTGAGAATATAGGAATCCAAATTTATGGAAACTGTTGGAGATGATCAAGGTTCCACAAAAACTACCAAACACCTATTTTTACCCGGCGAGCATATTGATGCTTTGTCCCAATAGACAAGGAAACCAAACACGCCCTGAATTCCCTGATCCAATTTTCCATCGATCTACATCGCAGAGCAAATTCAGGCTGCTTCGCCTTCACATGTATATTTCTCCCTCCAGTTCTGATCTATTTTACAAATTTGACCAGATGGAATACAATAAAACCCCAATTAGTACCAAAGAGAAGTCTTTGAAAAGTTTTACAGGTCAACAACCGGAAACTTGAAGGCATTGCATTCGCATAATACTTTGGATGCAAGCAAACGAATTATCTTGGTCCTCATGAACAAAGCAAACAAAAATGACAAGAAATTTGTATTTATTTCACAGCATTGATTTGACTTTGACCATCTGTTACTTAGAATGATAATGTGAAAACAAAGCGTGTTTTAGCATAGATTAATCAGAAAACAACTAGCTGAAGATTCATCAAGGATACAGCCAACAATCCTCTGAATTAATGCAACACATACAACAAATGCAGCACACATAAATATGAAGAGTATAGATACATACTAGTGTAGAATGGTGAAATCAAGTACAAGAACTAAGCTCTGAGAACTATAAACAAAGCCTGCTCCTGGAGCTCTTCTAGTTGACACAAAACAAACTTCAGGCAAGGCGAGTGCCAAGTCATCTGCTGTAAATCGGCAAAACTTGTGCACAACAACAAAATACCACCACACTGGAAGCGAGGTCAGAGTAAATTGATTTAATTTGTGAACAACATGATATTTCACTATGCTTGAAACAAGGCCACTAAGGTGCATAGAGAAGGGAAATGAAATGGGAAACGAATACACAGATATACAGTTGAATAAAGTTTCAGGTATAGAAGAGAATAATTGAACAAAGGACTAATTGTGATTCTTGCTAGCCGTTTCTTGGGAAACTGATTTCATCTATATCACAAAACCACAATGCTCAAGATCCAGAAACATCACTGTACATTGCAAAGAACTATGGCTACTCTCCTCATTCCATAACAATGAAATATATGAATCATTCAACAGCCACTATGCGTTGCACACGCATGTAGGATAAAGGTATAAATTCACAAAGCAAATTGCACCAAAAACATCAAGATTATCACTCACAAAGTAGAAGGGTTGGATCATAATGAACACAAGTTTATAATCAGATAATAACACGGTGCATAGTATTACGTACCACCATCATACCAATTCAATTCAGCTGCAGATTAAGATGCTCATAGCATGCTTGCTTGCATTACATAACAGAAATCTAATAGCACAATCCAAACTATGTTACACGCCTCTAAACATCAAATAGATAAAATGCCATATAAACATCAGCTAAGTCTGATAAATTACATAGGAAATTGCAGACAGAACAAACAAACATTCATAGACACTGCCCACAAGAACATCACATCAATAATGTGGCATAAAGATTGCATCTTGGAGGGCATCATACCATGCCGCACCGGCCGCGATCACCCGACGCGAACGTAGGTCGGCAAGATGGGCCCGGCGGCGCTGATTCCGGCGGCCACCAGCCCGGCGCCGGCCGCCTCCTGCTCGGTCAAGAACAGGTCGTCCGTGGACCGCAGCGCGGCGTGCGCGCCGACGAGCGCCGCGCCGATCATGACCGACCCGACGACGTTCCACCCGACGTCCGTGAACAGCAGCGCGATGACGGTGACCCCGGAGAGCGCGGTGAGCACCGTGCCGTCGTCGAACTCGCGACCGAACAGCTGGAGAGGCTGCCCCCCCGAGGGGCGCGCGAAGTAAAGGAAGAACCAGGCGGTGCAGAGCGCGAGGAGCGCGAAGAGGGTGCCCGGATGCCAGAGCAGCGACGCGGCCACCACGGCGAGCGCCACGAGGGCGTAGTTAGAGCGGAAGTAGGCAGCGTTCCGCCGCATCCGGGACGCGGCTTCGCCGAGATTGGCCGGCTTCGAGAACGCCGGCGTGCGGAACACCTCCGCCCAAGAGCGGCGCGCGGCGATGAGCGCCTGCCCCTGCTCCTTGAACCGCGCCACCAGCTCGGCCGCCTTGGCCACCGGCGACGGCGGCGCCGTCGGATCTTGAACCGGCTGCGGAGGCGGGGTTTGGGGCTGGGTGGGGATCTTCGAATATGCGTAGGAGCTGTACGTGGCGGCCATGGCCGCCGGTGGGGGAGCGGAGGCGGTGGCGTTGCGCATTGGGAGATCGGAGAAGGAATCGAAGGTTGGAGAATTCGAGGTGGGAAGAGAGATTAGTGTATGGATGGGGAGGGGAAAGAGGTAGTTTAAAGAGGATTTGGAGTTAATTGCTGGAATTAGAGAGGTAATTGTTTTTTATTTATAAGGCGGGGAAAGCACCGCGTTTTTTAGGTCGTTTGCTTTGCAAGCAAGTATTTTCTTCTTTTTTTTTACTATTTTTTTTTTCCCAAATGTATAGTTGTAATGTTTTATAATTTGTATCGTCCGATCGTGTTGACATCAACAGGTTAGAAGGTTATTAATTTTAGATTTAGCTGTTTAGAGGGTGCAATTTTGAATAATGTGTTTTAGGAATATAACAGGGATGGGGTAGCTGGCGCGGCCAACGCGGATGTTGGAGAGGGAGATTTCACGATCAAAACAAGTTTTGGCGTCAGTTTGGCTTTTGATGGCGGGTTAGGATTTTCTTATCAACATAAACAAACTAATAGAACAGCTATGTTTGCAGGCCAAGATATACCTAAAATGGAAGTATGAACCAAACCGAAAGGGGTGTTTTGGCTGGGCTTTGTTGGTGCACAGTAACCAGTAACCAGCACATCCATGTTGCAGAGCTCGCCTGTCACTCGTGAGCTCCTCAACACTTAATCATCAGAGATTTGGTGGGATTATGATGGGGGGGTCCAATCAGTGAGTTGCATCGATCGGTTTGGGTGGGGTTACGAGGGTTCACGATGTTTACTCGGGCGTTAGAATTTGAACTCTGGTTTTTGATAATTATTATGTATGTTTTATTAATTTGGCTACAATAGATTAACATCTGGCGATGATTAGCAGTAAGAAGCAACGAGAACTTAGAAATTACTGTTTACTAGACAGATGACATAGTTACATTGTGCCCTGTAAAACCTTGAAATCCCAGCTTATTATGCAAACATCCAAGTTGGAGATAAACAAAAAACATGAGAGATTTGGAAACTAGTTTCTTAAAATTTGTCGAACATGGTTACAAGATTTGGCTTATCACCACCTCTGTCGCTGGGACCAGTGCTGATGATAAACACCCAGAGGACAACTGAAAAGAAAATTGCACAACAATTCTGACAAAAATAAACTCAGTACCACACCCTTTTCAAAAGTACAATGGGTCCATGATTTGGAATCTTAATAGCAAAAGGTAAATCTATAAGCTAATCCTGGCCACATATTTGTCGGGCAGTCTCATGGGTTTTCCTCTCGGCGTCTCCGATCTACCTGCTTGTGAAGCTGAAGCATAACTGGAGCTGGGTGAATTCACAGAGTTCTGAAGGATTCTTCTCTGGGCCTAGATTACACTCTTTTTGCCTTTTCTCTCATTTTCAGACATAGAGAGAACAATACCAACTTTACACAATTAGAACAATGACACGACCAAAATTTACCTGAAGGCCTTTAAAGCCCAAGCGCATTAGCAAGCCCTACTTCTGGTGTATATGCGGCCCAAGAGGGAAAACAAATGCAGATGAGTCTAATGTTTTTGCATTTAGTTCTCATTATTATTAGAGTACCAAAATTTTCTCACGTGATGTGCATGCAGATTGAAATAGTCAAAATTTGGAATTTTTAGGGTTATATCATAGTTCTAACAAGATATTAGGTGCTAATATGTCAATAAAACTGGTTAGTGTATTAGATTGTGACGACAAACTTTTTAAAAAAAAACATATTGTAGATAGTTTTCCGAGTAATCTAGCCCAACATAAAATTTCACGTCTAAGACTCAATCAGTGTCATGGGAAACAAAAGAAAAGAGATTAATTTTAGATAAATGATAAATTAAAAATAAAATAAAAGAAAAAAAAAGACAGAAATTATTGTTCATAGCAAATTTTTGTCTTTTTCCGCTTCTTCCAGCATCTACCGATGGGGTTTGCATTTTTTTGCAACGGTCTACTGCCTTATCCAACGTGGTTTGCATGTTAAAACCCAATTAGCAGATATATTATATAAACATTTATTAGTCCAGAATTTGTCGCCAGGTGTTTGTAATTAACGACCAGATAGTGACCAGTAATTAACATAATGCTTACTAAGTTTCTTGACAGCTAAACCACATTAGCTGTCAATTACAGTATTTAGTCATCAAAGACTTTGGGTGCTAAATGTTTTTTAATCATTATTGTGGTGTGATGTTTGAGCAAAGTAAGCTAGGTCCCTTTCAAAGCTAGGTCCCTTTCAAGGCTTGCAAAATTTATATCTCGGATATTTGGTAGTCGTATACGTTCGTATACACGGTCTACTAGAATAACATTCCGCCTGCAATACGTGGATGATACATTAGAGGTGGGTCATTGCACGTGTTCACTAAATAGCATTTCTGTAATTAAAAAACACCTCAAGAACTTAACCTAATTAACAGCATATGAACAGCGCCAGCCAATTGCCACACGCCTGATAAATCTTCCGGTCTCTCTTTGAAGACCCATTAAAGTTTAAATCTCTAACACTCCCTTGAGTATTCCCATCATGTAGATGTGTATGAATATATTAGTATCGGAGATAATTTGATAATACTGAAATAACCTTTCTTATCCTTGTGCTCTATAGAAAAATGCTTAAGGACAAGGATAACATCTATGCCATATTATATAAGGCATATAATTCTTCTCAATTTTTACTATAAAATATAAGATACGTATATGAATTTATTATTATATTTTTATTCTACTCTTATTTACTTTTTCATTCTCTTTGTTATTTATTATTCTCTTTGATCACAAAAAGGTGATGGGAGAATGTGTGCAGTCAAACTATTTTAATTTTGATAAAAACATCTTTACGAATATTTAGATTCGATATATGAAAATGATATGAATAGATTTGTACCGAAAAATATTTTTATAATAGTATAGTTTTATTAAGTTTTATAAATATATTATAGTGCATATTAGTGGCCACAATTAAATTTTAGAGATCGTGCCAATGTTCAAAACGTCATATTTTTTGTGATCGGAAGTAAGACTAATCATTTATATTAATATTTTCTCATTTTCAAAATATTTATGAATAAGAATATTTTAATCATTTTATTTTAATATTCTCTTTAATTTAAAATTTTCTTAAATATATATAGTCTTACCTCCGATCACAAAAAATATTACGTTTTGAACATTGGCACGATGTCTAAAATTCAACTTTGGCCACTAATATGCATTATAATATATTTATAAAACTTAATAAAATTATAATATTATAAAAATATTTTATATTTTAGAATAGAGTGTAGAGACTCAATCACCTACTCCAATTAATATATATGGTTGCAGGCCATCTTAGAATTCGCTAACAATTAAACAAACAAACTTTTCGTTTTGATTGTTTCGTTTGTTGTCGCTGCATGGTACAAATTTAAAAAAAATTAGTGGGATAATTCTGCTTGTTGTATACGTGTGTCGCTGGTTTTTCTGAGGATTCCGGTAGAGATATGCAGCAGGTGCACGATGCACCCATCATTTCTATAAGGAAAAATTTGCCAGTCCTCTAGTAGAATACTTTGACACATGTCAGGATTTGCTAAATATCAATGCAATTAAGTGTTGTATTATCTCTGTTATATAATATAAGATTAATTTAATCTTATCATAAATATAAAGTATGCGTATGAATCTATTATGATTTTTTTCTATTTTATCTTTATTTACTAATATTTCTCTACTCTTTATTATTTATGACTAAACTTTCAAATTAACATTCTCTTTCATTTTTTTATTCATTTCTAAAAAATGATACTAAAGTCATTTTTCTCGATGTGTTAACACGTCATAGAACGCAGGAGTATTTATTTTATACCATTCCCGCCACTTATACTGTTAAAAAATACTTACTTTTAAATTTTGCAAACTACCGGATCGCATGATGTGCATGCGTTAACATTAATTATTGTTGTGCCAAATTAATAAAGCTTTGCTAAGTTCATGTGCATCAAGATAGCATTCTAATATATAATATAAGCAAATAAATTATTTAGAACAAACAGTGAAGCTGATTAATGGGTTTGATTCCTCGTTGGGTAGGTACACACAATCAGATATATACTGAACTTAGGGAATTAATTAATCCAAGGATGGATAAATTAACGACAAGTGAAATTATCATATGGCCTATTGCAAGGAGATGGCTCTTGGCATGCACGATTATAAGCAACTCAGTTCTACACAAAAAATACTTCTTTCGCTACAAAATATAAATAACCACGTACAGGATTAAAGTTCTAAGTTCAAAAAAATATTAAAGAAAAATAATTAAACTATCTCATTTATAAATACCTTTATTTAGAGAGAATGGTAGTATAATGTATTGGTCATGAATAACAGAGAGAGTTGAGAACTAAATAAGGATACAATATGAAATATAACAATAAATTTCAATGCAAATCTCATATTTTGAAACAAGATTAGAAAAATTATGTGTCTTATATTGTGCAACAGAGAAAGTAATGGATAAAACTTGTAGAATGATATTGAAATATACCTTTGTTTTTTTTTTTTCAAGATGTCATTTTAGGAAGGAAAAATTATATAAAAAATAATGTCATTATATCTTTTTAAGGTGAAATGTGACTCCATTTTCTTAAAATATTCTCATAACAATTATGTCACTTGACTATTGTTATCTTTGTTCTCAAATATGTATCATTTTATTTTCAAATTATAGTTACCAAACTTACTACATTAATCATAAATAATAGAAGTATAATTGTAATCTACTATGATCATTTCTTAAAAACCTAGAAGAGAACTAATTTGACATGTAAAAAAGAATGGAGAAAATGTAATCTTCTTTTCAAAGACAAAATTAATGCAAACAAGGTGAATTTGAATAGGAAAAGATGGGTCCAATTCTACAGGATTAATTGTCCATCGTGCAGTCTGCACAAAAGTTGAAAAAACAAAAGCAAGTTTGGATTCTTCGTTTAGCTCAAATATTTTTGAAAAAACAACATTTTTAGAGTTAGATACAGACCAATTTAGCATGTAAGAAGTAGATTATGAGTTTGTAATCTAATAATTTTTTATATACATAGTTCTATTTAAATTTTGTAAATTTATACGAGCAGTAAACTTTGGTTAGGTTAGGTTAGGTAAAACGACAAGCCCAAAATCTCATGCATGAATCGAATCCACGCAGGTAAGTGCGCTAAATACCAAGTGTTAGTTGCTCCCTGCATCATGCGTAGAGTTCAAAATTTTCCATGATATATGTTATACGGATTTGAGTTTGTGGTAAATAGATTTGGGTTTTATATGGATCTAACATGTTTAATAAATCGTTTGTATTTTGGTTTGCATGTTCAATATGGTTGACACAGTATCACGAGATAACCAATTTATATGTTATGTACACACAATTATCGATATGGCTAACCCGCGGCCAATCAAAGCAACTTCTATTGTTTAAAAAGTTTTCTTTCGTTAGATCTACTCTAGCTGTTGCGGTTAAATTTGTCATCTTTTACAGTTTAATAATTATGTTATATAATCATGTCATGTTAATCTATTTAATAATTTTGATGTGAACATTATTGTCTGTCATGTTGACTTGTTTAATGATTATGTCATATAATCATCACTACTTTAAAATTACAACAGACTCAAGCACAAGCTTGAATCGAGGATGACATAATCATTATCTAGCATAGAAGAATGATATGAACGTCACTCCTCCCTCAAGTTCAAGACTAATTCTAATCAAATACTCTTAGACACGTTTACATCAATCATAAAAATTTCAATTCTCATATCATACATCATTAGGAATTTTATCAAGTTTTTTTTTCAAACACATCAGACGGACCATTGTGAGGAATCCTTATTGTTTAAAGCACACAAAGGAGCGCCCTTGATTTATCTATGTGATTCCAAGGGTTTTCAAGAATGCTGCCATCTCCATTCTTTAAGTTTTAGCCGTAGTCCAACAGAAAGAACAACCTTTTGGTTAATGAAGTTACACCTTGTGGTGTCTTTTCTCCTCCGACGGAGTGAACCATCTTTAGTTTGTCACCATAAAAATGGGTGGTATAGTGTGATTTTATCATCATAAATACAGATAGTATAATGTGGTCTTAAATTTCTTTTTGAAATATTAACCACGTAGAATTAATTATAAGTTGACTGATCCAGTAACATGTTATATGCTTCTGATTTGTGATTGACTGTTTTTTTTCAACAAACTGTGAACAATATATTCTGTACAACCTAACTATGTCTTAAAGATTGGGTTGTAATATTTAATATCAGAGTAACAATTGACATGATAGATAATATAGTATCTTTACAAACTTGTAATCATAAATTAGGTTGTCAATTTCTGTGTTGATGTATGGTTTTACGACGACAAAGATGTGATTGAGTGAGAGTTTTTAAACAGCAAGTTGTACCTTTTTAGTGTTGGTTGCTTAATTTCCCTCGCCAGATTTTGTGAATCGTCTGAGATCATTAGACGGAGTTGTGAATTATAGGTTTTTTAGATGAAGTTGTAGGGATTACCCATCGTCTCTTAGATTTTCTTTTGACTGGAGGCTAAAAGAAGCAAAAAGGAGGACGACATCTTTTCCCATTTAGCTGCGTCCGCTCAAGGACACGCTCGAGTCGAGGACGATTCTTTGCCCAGAAGGGGAGCATTGAATCCATGTCAGGATCTAACCCAATATTAATTAGAATATCTTGATTATGGAATATTTAATAGAAAAGCAAAAAGTTAATGTCTTCTATGTCTCTGCCACTTATACATACATCTCAGGTTTAATATACTGCAAGTAGAACAAAAGCTGGTCAGAGCAATGCGTGATGTATCACTGGCTCTACTTGTTTTGTATGCAACAAACTTTTTGTAATCCCGTGACTTCACAAGCGTGACCACTGTACACAAATATCATACAAAGATTCTCCTTTTTGTAATCTTACTTTTTTTTTAATTAAAAAAAATGATAACGAATGTCCATTATTTTAGGCTAAAAAAAAAATACCTAATGGACCCCTTCTAATGGTCAGTCTGGCCAGATAAAATCATGTCTCCTGACTAAACTGTGCCACCCACCTTTGCCCTTCCTCGGAATCCGGATAGAGACGGGTCCACTATTTGGGTGCAGTGGTCCATATTATTTTTAACTTGGTATATATTTTCTTAACTTGAACAATAGATATTTCAGAGGAAAGGTAATATTAAGTGTGTGTTTGGTTTGATATCTCATCTTATCTTGGTAATATTTAGTCATGCTCATACAACTAGCTTTTGTTTGGTTTGATACCAAAAATTACCAAGCCCCACTCAAATTTTGCATGTCCTGTTCATTTGTTAACCAATCCTCGATTGTAGCCTGATATGAAATTTTTTTAAATAACTTATTAAAAAATAAATTTCAAAAATAATCTTTCGATAAAAAAAATTACAAAAATGACCTTTAATTGACTAGCCAGCTAACGACTAAACTTAGTCATTGGCTTAGATGGTGATTGCAACGTGGCACCTCCACCCATGTTGCACTGACCAACGGGCATGTGTCTGAATGCCATGCAAGTTTTTAGTTTTTGGTTCAGTCAAAGACTGAAACCCCATGTCGACCTGTGGCGCTCACCGCACACAGGTTTCAATCGCTATCCAGGCTAGTGATCGAAAGATGCGCTGATAAGTGAGCACAATTCAATTGCTGATTGGGCTATTTAAGCCGTTTTAACGGTTCATTTTTTTGAATTGAACAACAAAAAAAAAAAAAGAAAAAGAGAGAGGAAGGGAGAGGATGAGAAGAGGAGATAGGAGGAGAGATTTTTCATGTTGATTTCATGGTTGACTTGTCATATCAGATGGTAAAAATTCTTGAACACACAGATACAAGAAAATTTTAAATTTTTGCATCACAATATAGTTTAGGACAGGTAAACAACTAATCTATGATCGTTCTAGGGTTTAGAATTTAGGATATGTAATACAGGTTTAGTTTAGTTATATAGTTAATATTTAGGGTTTCGAATAGATGTCGGGTTCCGGGTAATTTTGCATCACCCTAAGATTTTAGTTTATCTAAAATACTGAAATATCTAGTTTTTAAGCTTTAGGAAAGTTAGTTAAATAAAGTAGTTTTCAAGTATATTACCTATGTTGTATATATTAATTTATTATACATAGTGTCATATTGTGGCCTAGAATGATAATGTAGAGTCAGTTTTTTTGGGCATGTTGGTTGTATTGAACCCTAGTTAATTCTTTGTTTATTGAAGTCATTTTTTTTACCATCATAGTTAGATAATTTAAAGATTTGAGGATGTTATGCCGGGCCCTCTGCTTTTAGGGGTATGGGGTTGGGGAGGTTGAGGGAACACTCCTGATTCTCTCACAACTGTCAAGAGCACAGTTGCTTGCAAATGGCACATATAACAAACCTCACATATACATAATATTACACAAGAAAGTTTTACAAAAAGCGCACACACAAAGGTATGGCCTTAGGGCTTAATTTACAATACTGTCCCGATAAGGCGAAAATACAAAGCTTAATTAATTATTCTAAAATATTATAGCTGAAACTAAGACTCTCCGAAGGTCTCACTTGACTTGAGGGATCGTGGCTCTAAAACTCGAAGTCTTCACCTTGGTGGTCTTCCCACTTAGGTTCACAACCATAAGGCTCCTAGCTTGAACAGACTTTTATCTTCCATTGAATGCAGGGGCAAAAACAAGAGTGAGTACTTGTTACTTAGCAAGCCACTCATACACAAATGCAATTATATAGATACATGAACATGGGAGATACAATGAAGGTTTATGGCAAGTTTACATAAGCAATAAGAAACATAATACTTTTGTACCTTTGTTTGAAGAAGTAAAAAGGTATGGTAAAACACTTGTAGGAACACATTTTTCCAATGAAGTGAAACACATTTTTCACATTAAGTACCAGAGATTTAGGTTAAATAACTATATATATATAGACACACACACACACACACAAATGGATAGTATGGCTGCCCTACATACGACGGATCATCAGGGATTTTTTTTTTACTCTATGTTGGATCATCAGAGAGTTCCTTTTTACTCTCGGGCCATATTGTTGCTCCATTTTAAATTGCTTTATCATGCCTATTTATTTTAATCGAATTTCTATCTTCTTATTAATTGCTCACTCATACTTATATCAGGATGGGTGAACCTATACTGTTTCATCTTAATTTTATCAAGCTTCTAGAAGAAGTAGCAGAATATTTCCATCTCGATCCACCTCTATTTCTTCTAGAAGCTTGATAAAATTAAGACAAAAAAGTATAGGTTCAAGTGGAGTATACTCAATTTCTCTATCATCGGCCCGCACTCCCTTGAGTACTTTGAACAACTAACCATAGTAGCTCAAGTGGAGTACCACTATCTGGCCACTATATTTCAGCTCTTGCATCATCACCAGACCAAGTTAGAAGCCCAACGGGTGCAACATTTGCAAGAGATGGAAGACAAAGTGCGATTATGAGGACAAGTTGTATGAGACACAACACGATTACAACCTCGAAGTTGAAGACAGACATAGGTGCCTCAAGAAAAATACAGGACAAGAACAAGGAGTTGAGGTGCGAGCGTGCCTGATTGAAACCATGCATGCAGATTGAGAACAACACTCTCCGTCGCAGACTTGCATAAAAGGATGGAGGGAAACATGGGGGTCTTCATGATTTTTTACAACTTAAACCTCTTGCTTTCTCGGGTAGCGCTAATCAATTAGACGAAGAATATTGGCTCACTGAAATGGAAAAGAACTTTGAAGCCATGAATTGTTCCAACCGAGAGAAGTTAACTTTTGCCACATTCAAACTCCAAGGTGGAGCCTTCGATTGGTGGAAGGCACATTGCAAGAAATATCCCAAAGGCTTAATCTCTTGGGAATTATTTAAAGAAGAGTTTTACAAAAAGTACTTTCCACAAAGTGTGCAACGAAAGATGGAACTAGAATTCTTACAACTGAAGCAAGGGTATAAGACTGCCAGTGAATATGAGATTGAGTTTTCTAGACTCACTAGCCTTGCATCCAAATATGTCCAGGATGATGAGATTAAAGCCCGGCACTTTCAACAAGGGCTTTGTCAGCCAATTAAATCCCAAGTGGAGGTATTTGAATTAAAATCCTTTAGAGAGATTGCAAACAAAGCACTAACTATAGAACAAGCATATCTTGGGGAATGAATAGAAATTGAACAGCAAAAAAAAAGCCCAATATAGACCATTGTAACCAGGGGAATACACAAAAGAAGGTGCAAGACCAATTATAAAGCAATGAAAAGAGGACACCACAAGTTGGGAAGGCAAGGTGTGTCATTTGCCAAGGAAAACCATATGGATTTTCAGTGTGAGCATCGTAAGGGAAAATGTTTTGGCTGTGGCAAGGAAGACTGTCCTGAATCAATGTCCTAACTCTCAGAAAAGGAATTTTTCAACTCTGATTTCAGCATCTAACTCTACCCCTTTGTCTATAAAGACCCCACAGCAACCCCTGGTCTTACCGAATCTACCCCCATCCAACACATATGCCACCTACTAGTGTCAGAACAACTTTGGAAAGAAGCAACCAACAAATCAAGTTAAAGTAAACCATTTGACTCTATAGGAAGTAGAGGAAGTTGACAACATGGTGACAGGTATTCTATCAATATGCTCCCGAAATGTTTTAGTTTTATTTGATTTTAGTGCTACATATTCGTTTATATCTTTAAAATTTGTTGATGTTAATGCAATACATAACATGCCCCTAAGAAAAAGGGTCCATATAGAATCACCTATGGCAGAAATGATAGCCAAGAAAGTGTGTAAGGCATGTCCTATAATCATAAAAGGGAAAGGATTTAAGTCTAACCTAATAGTGCTAGATATGCATGATTTTGATGTAATACTGGGGTTGGATTGGTTAGCCACCTATCGAGCTATCATTGATTGTTATCAAAAGAAGATCATATTTCAGATACGAAATCAATGAAAAATAGTGTATCAAGGTCAATATGGAGGATTAGCAAAACCAAAAATGACAGCAATGGAAGTCAAGGAAAAACAATAGTAGACATTCCAGTTGTCAAAGAATTTCCTGACGTCTACCCAGAAGAATTACTTGGTCTTCCCCCAGGTTGAGAGATAAAATTTTCCATTGAATTAGTTCCTGAAACCAACCTCAACTCTAAGACCCCTAATAGAATGACACCCGCGGAATTAACAGAAAAAGAGTTCATCCAACCAAGTATGTTACCATGGAGTGCTCCAGTGTTATTTGTAAAGAAAAAGGATGAAAACCTATGACTTTGCATTGATCACCGGGAATTGAACAAGGTGACTATCAAGAAGAAATACTCATTACCTAGGATTGATGGCCTATTTGATCAACGGCAAGGCTCTAAAGTATTTTCAAAGATTGATTTGTACTATAGATATCACCAATTAAAAATTAACAAAGAGGACATACCTAAGACAATGTTCTGCACCCAATATGGACACTATGAATATATAGTAATGCCGTTGAGATTGACTAATGCGCTAGTAGCCTTTATGGATTTAATAAATTGAATATTCAAACCATTTTTGGATCAATTCGTTGTCATATTCATCAATGATGTTCTAATCTATTCTAAAACTAAAGAGGAGCATGAAAACCATTTGAGGATAGTTCTAAAGACTCTCCGGGATCATAAGTTGTATACTAAACTCAAAAAGTGTGATTTCTAGCTAAGTCAAGTATCTTCTCTGGGACACATCATTTCAGCAGAAGGCATATCAGTTGACCCAATAAAAGTACAGATAGTAATAGATTAGAAGAGACTTTCAACCATTATAGAGATACAGAGTTTTCTTGACTTGGTTGATTATTATAGAAGATTTATAGAAGGGTTTTTACGTCTTGCAGCACCACTAACACAACTCACATGCAAATGAACTAGATTTACTTGGAGTGAGAAGTGCGAAGAAAATTTTTAGGAATTGAAATGTCTGTTGGTTATTGTCCCTATTTTGACTGTACCAATCTGTGGGGTAGACTATATATTGTTCTGTGACACTTCTAAGATTGGACTAGGATGTGACCTCATGCAGAATGTGAAAGTAATTGTTTACGCCTCTCAACTATTGAAATTGCATGAGCAAAACTACCTGACGTATGATTTAGAATTGGCCGCTATTATCTTTGCTCTAAAAATTTGGAGGCATTATTTATGTAGGGAATACTGTGAAATTTTCACTGATCACAAGAGTTTGAAGCATATATTCACACAAAAAAATTGAATATGTGTTAGAGGAGATGGCTTGAGCTACTTAAGGATTATGACATTAACATTAACTACCACCCAGAAAAAGCTAATGTCGTGGCAGACGCGCTCAACAGAAAGGGAGGATTTGTTCATTGAACAGCCCGCCTCAACAGTGATCCTTCACACCATGATTCACAGCAGTAGATCATTCATCTGTCATAGTTTCTTGATGCTCCTCCAGCTACGCAACCCACACAACATCAACCATCTCTACATACATTGGCAATTAGAAGGCGTCAAACTAGGGACTGTCGTGCGCCCGACTGCTACACACCATCTAAACATAAAGACCTGGCAAAGAGGGGAAGACAGTAGATTATGTCTGCTTGTATATAAACTATATCTTTTGTTGCAAACAATATTTACCTTTTTAGCATTCGTACATAAATTTTGTCAGCTATTTCAATTTGTCAACTTTTAGTCGCTGACCTAAATAGGCTCTAAAGCTTGTGCGCAGTGGACCCCACATATTGACACAGGGTTTCAGTCACTAATCGGACCAATGACTGAAAGTTTGCGTGATACCGAAACACATAACCACTGGTCAACACAGCACGTGTCTATGTGCTATATCTTTAGTCGCTATCTTGACCAACAAAAGTTTAGTCGCCAGTTGGTCTGGCGGCTGAAGGTCATTTTTGTTAATTTTTTAAGGATTATTTTTTAAATTTATTTTTCAATAGATTATTGAAAAAAGAAATTCCCCAAGCTCACCGCTGGCCCCACATGGTCCTCAATTCTTTCACTACCCGGTCCACACGTAAGTATTGGTGTGCTTATTTTTGTCTTGACTCTATTGGTAGTGTTATGATTTTATAAAAAAAAATTAATATAAATAATTAATTATTTAAAATTATTACTAACAGGATATTATTTTCATCAATCACAACTAATTGCACTGCTTAGAATTGCCACTAATCAACACTAATTGTTAGTAATAACCACCAATTAACATTAATCGTTACTAAGCATAACTAAATATCACTAATTATTACTAATCACTACTAACTATTCATGATTAGTCCATGTGGAATATTCTACACGGCCCATACGGGATGAGGGAAGAATATTCTGAGAATCCGTATCTATACGGTGTATCGTAATTTCTCATATCGACCAAACAATGGAACATGACTTTTATCCCGTATATATGTAATGGTTATCTTGTTATCCCGGCTGCATTCCCTCATCCTCTGGCTATCTCCTTACCTTGCATCCCCTAATTATAGGTAATTTTAATTAAATATATAATAAATTTACACTTTAATTTAACTATCAGAATCTTTATACTACACAATTAAGAACTACAGTACTTAGGCTCTGTTTGAAGTTTAAGTTAAATTTATCGTGACTTTATGTCTAATCTCCTCCAAACACTCAATTTTCTTGACAGCTTATGACCTAAACTATTTCTCAGGACAGTCAATCAACAATTGCTTAAAGAAGTTTAGTCCTTGAAAAAACTGGCCAAACCAATTTCGGATCATAAGGTTGTTGAATCTAGGTTCAGTTTAGGATTTTAGTGATTAATGACGAGTAAAAAATATGTAACTAATATGATTATTCAGAGCTAATCAAGTTTTAAGTCAAAACATGATGATGACAACATGAAAGCTACAAACGGAGACCTCTAAAATTCTTCAAAAAACGGCCGATGCAAAATGAAGATTGATGATCAATTTTGTTGTTGTTTGCCAGATTTTGGTATTGAAATCAATAGGATTTAATTTTTGTTTGTCTAAATTCATCAATCATATTATTAAGAGGGTGTAACCTTAGTAATTTGATTTATCTAATATTTTGAAACTCAAAATGCATATCATATAGTATAGATGTAAACTAAAATCTTTCTGCAAAGCTTTGGGTTAAGTCTCCGCTAATTGGTTACATGGGCACAACTTATCTAATATAACCGGACAGAGTCCGATGTTACCAGACAGTGTCTGACCAGTACAAAAACCTAATCATGCCAGTAAAAAATCTGGTCATACTAGTAATAAACCTAGTCGAATCAGTAATACAAAACCTGGTCATACTAGTAATAAACCTAGTCGAATCAGTAATACAAAAACCTGGTCATAGTAATAAACCTGTTCGTATTAGTACAAAATTCGGTTGTAGTCTTAACAGTAAAACGTCTAATCGTTTCAGTAAAGAAAAAACTAGTTATATTAGTATAAAACTTGGTTGTGATCGTAATAGTAAAAATCTGGTCTTAACAGTATAAAGTCTAGTCATTTCAGGAAAGCAAAACTGGTCGTATCAAAACAAGATCTGTTCGTGGTCGTATTAGTATAAAATCTGGTCGTACCAGTAAAATACCTGGTCGCATTAAGTTTCTACAAAAACGTAAACACAGACATACATTTGTCCGATCTATTTGTCTGAAATGGCTGGACATTATTCGGACAATACAAAAACAATGTATGTGCAATCAAATTGTAACCAAAGACAAATCTATTTGTCTGGACCAATTGTCCGACCGAGTATATATCATCTGATCTTCACAAAATTGTGTTAAACGGTCATTGGCAAGTGTATTTATTGTCCAACGGTCATTAATCACTTACACTAGCTAAACAAAATCTGATGTGATTGGATAATATCCGACCAGTACAAACTTTGTCTAAAATTTCTCAAACAGTTAGTTTGAGCTTGTGGGCTATATATACTTCACACTTGGCATTCATTTATTTCTCTTAGCACTCAGAATTCATTGCTATTACTTGTCAAGTTTTTGAGCTAATAAATTCTTACATTTAGAGTTAGTGTGTGTGTTACATTCTCTTGCTTTGAAGAGCTGCTTCTAGAGAGATTTGCATTGCATCTTGAACTTCAATAGTTAAGTTTAATCAAGCGAATGTACTAAACTTGTTACTCTTGGTGATTGTCGTTACTTAGACGACACCGGGAGTCTGACGATCTTTCAATCGACGGTATTTGTCGGAGAGGCCCGGTGTTTGGGTGTGACGACTCGGTACTTGCCTCAGTCTTATCACCACCTCTGTCGCTGGGACCAATGCTGATGATAAACACCCAGAGGACAACTGAAAAGAAAATTGCACAACAATTCTGGCAAAAATAACCTCAGTACCACACCCTTTTCAAAAGTACCATGGGTCCATGATTTGGAATCTTAATAGCAAAAGATAATTCTATAAGAAAGGAATTAGAGTTGGAGACAGCCTAAGCATCCTCAAAGATCAGTACTCGCATGAAAAAACAGTAAGGTATTTTATGTGAAGGTAATTAGGAAGGTAATTGGAATAGCTAACAGAAAAAGTCAGCTGTGTGAAAAAAATGTCCTTACAAACCGTCTTTTTTATGTCTAAAATGACCTTTTTTTTTTTTAACAACTAGAGAGGGTATGTGTAAAAGTGAACCATTGCTTACATTTTTTGGGGTAATGGTGAAGCCCGAAAGCTAGTTTCTTAGACAAGTATGAAAAACTATTTTGTAAGAAATATGCCTTTTGAAGATTATAAGAAGGTATTGGATAGATGGATGAGGTGAGAGATCGCATAAGCAAGCTAGCTGCTCCACAAGTGTCTCTACTAGAGGGAATCCAATCGTTGGTAGCTCGAAACGAGAAGCAGGACAAACGTGCCCTTATGGCCACCTTGGATCTTTCCTTGCCAGCCAGCAATGTGGTCACGAGCATCCAAGCATGATTCCCATATCACCTTACCCATTCTGAATTCCCCTCTTTCACCTTCGAAGCTATGTGACAAAACTACACAGTGCGCTTGTCGTTTGTCGCCTATGTAGATGTTGACACGACCTGTCCACAAACACCCCCAGCGAAAAGGAAGCATGTGCATCTCATGATGCAAACCCCAGATCTGTCGTTTCACTCAGATTAAGTACACAGATCTCACTTATTAATCACCACTACTTACTACAAACTTAATTATACTCGTTTCATACAATACCAATACAGAGCATGCAATCTCATTAAACACAGATTAATTAACGCACTTACTGGTAGACGTACGTAGTACAACTAGTAGTTACGTAAAACCTAAGTACGTAACTAGATGTGCATGCATGCATGCAACGTACAGCATGCAGTAGTAGATGTCGAGCTAGTTTGCAGGGTCGACGACGGGGACGAACGGGGTGGCGCAGAGCAGCAGCGGCGAGCGGCGGCGGACGCCGAGGCCGGGGGCCTCCTCCATATCGATCTCGGTGACGCCGTCGGGCAGTGACCAGTCGAAGCAGTAGAGGAGCTGCACGAGGCCGAGCTCCATGCTGGCGAGGCCGTAGTTGAAGCCGGGACACATCCGGCGGCCGGAGCCGAACGGGATGAACTCGTAGCTGCTGCCCATGAAGTCCACCGTGCCCTCCTCGAACCGCTCCGGCTTGAACTCCTCGGCGTCGTCCCAGTACTTGGGGTCCCGGCCGATGGCCCAGGCATTTATGATGACGCGTGACTTCGCCGGCACCGTGTAGCCGTCGACCTCGCACTCCTCGATGCTCTCGCGCGGCACCAGCAGCGGCGCCGGCGGGTGCAGCCGCAGCGCCTCCTTGATCACCAGCTTCAGGTACTTGAGGTTGCTCGCCTGCAGGTCGCCCTCCGTCACCACCGTCTTGCCGCGGAAAGCCTCCCGGATCTGCCCCTGCAGCTTCTTCATCACCGTCGGGTTCCTCATCAGCTCCGACATCCCCCACTCCATCGCCGACGCCGAAGTCCCCGTCCCGCCCGCAAACATGTCCTTCCATGGTATACACTTATCTTTACTCTCCCGGTCACATAAACTTATGATTTATGACTTTTCAGGCTGTCTATGATGCTACTTTAATCATTAATTTTTATCTTAGATTGTTAGGTAAAAGTTATTAAATAATGTATATTATAAAAATACTTTAATGTCAAAACCACTAATATAATTCTTATATCATCAATCTAGATATTTATAGTAATTTATTATTGGTAGTTGAAAAATGTTGACTATAGATTTTTTTAATGAAGGGAGTACTTCACATCTTGCCGGAGAAAGATCTAAAAATTTATATATTACTTCCAGTCAAAATGAATATCATTTTTTGATTATATATATAATTTTGATCATTATTTTTATTATAATATATTAATTATAATTATAATTATAATATTACAAAAATATTTCTTATGATAAATATACACGTATCATTTTCTTATATTGAATATAAATATTTATAAATATATTGATGATCATAGTAAAAAAAATCTTTTTTTATGATGAAAAATGATATTCTTTTTCACTTGAGGGAGTACATGTGTATATACTTACCAATATGATGGCTTTGATACGGCTGTTGTTGAGGTGGAAGCCGAAGCCACCTTTCTCCTGCAAGCCGATGAGCACGTCGACTAGGTTCTCCTCGACGGACTCGGCGCCACTCCTTATCTTCTCGTCTCTGACGGCCTTCCTCTCCTGGATGATGTCCTCGAGGATGGAGTCCACCGTCTTGTGGATGTCCTGGAGGCTGCGCTTCATGCCGGTGAGCGTGGCGAGCACGGTGGTCCACGTCGGGAAGAGGTCTGGGATGTTGAAGCCGCTCGACAGCCCGACGCCGGCCTTGATCGCCGACAGGAACTCCGCCGCGTTCTTCCGCTTCTTCCCGAAAGCCGCCCGCGACACGATGCTGTTGGTCAGGCTGTGGAATATCACGCTCAGGTTCACTGGCGTCGTCGGCCCCGCCGCCCGGATCTCCTCCACCCGGCTCATCACCTACATATATACACACGTATGCATATACGTACATACATACATCTATCAGAGCATGTGAAACAATTAAGTGGAGTTCTGGCAGTAATGTTTTCGTCATCTTTCACTGTTCAAACTTTTCGTGTATGTACCTGTGTTGTACACTTGTACTTAGTTAAAGGCCGTAGTGTTCATCTTAGTAGCTTAAATTTTATATATTGTCCATGCATGGATTTATATGGCGCTGTATAATGGTATATAATTAGTACGTAGTTTGACTGGTCGTGAGTCGTGACCCACCTCATCCTCTCTAATGTGGCGGAAGGAGAGGACGCGCTTGGGACTGAGGATCTCAGCGGCGCAGAGCTGGCGGAGCTTGCGCCAGTAGTCGCCGGAGGGGGAGAAGAGGATGTCGGCCCAGTCGTAGCCGACGATCTCGCCGGCGAGGAGCTTGGGGCGGGTGGCGAAGTTGGTGTCGTGGGTCTTGAGCACCTCACGCGCCGTCTCCTTGGACGAGGCGACGACGAGCGGGGTCTCGCCGAGCTGGAGCATCATGAGCTGGCCGTGCACCTCGGCGAGGTCTTTCAGGGCGCGGTGCGGGAGCACGTTCACCAGGTGGTGCATGCTGCCGATCACCGGCAGCCTCCACGGCCCCGGCGGGTACCTCGACCTCGGCTTCAGGGCCAGCTTCACCAGTTGCAGCAGCGCCACGGCGGCGATGGAGAGGAGGAGGGATTGGTAGAAGAGCTCGTCCATGGCTTACCAATTACTAGCTACTTGCTAAGCTCTAAGCTATTGTGGGGGTGTGGGTGGGTGTGTGTGTGCTGCTCCATGGAGGGGTATATATAAGGGCTGTGTGAACTGTGAAGCAGCGAGGTCATTAATATATATTATTTATCACTTGCCAGGTCACCACAAATTAATGACGACACTGACTAGCGTATCGATTGTTTTTTGAATAGTCACCACAATGACGTGATAAGCTAATTAGCTTGTTTGACCATATTATCTAATTACTCTCTCCTCGTTCTACAATTCGGGTCGTATTTTTACCATATGCTCGAATTAAGGAGTTAGGTTATAAGTCTTCATAGAACTATAAGGAAAAATCAATAAACTAATCTCAATCACAAATATCATAGAAAATAGAGAGAATATTTAGTATGAAAAATTAATGATAATAATAAATATTAGAACACATTCTATAATTTGTAAGAAGATTGAGAAAATTGAGAGTATCTTTTGGCACAGTGGTTTTAATAACCAAATTGGCCATTTCTTTGAGCTACTGTATTAGCTAGTAGGAGGGACTGTTGATGCACGTGACGCCTGCCTGTTGGTACATGCAAGTTTTAATAACCAAATTAGCCTAACAGAGTAACACGTTTAACCGGTCCTGTCCATATATATCTGTCTCAAATGCTGATTAGCCCTGGTAATTAACTCCATGAGATGCGCGTGTTGAAAAGAGTTTATATATAATAATATGCGCCTTATCTGCAGACCTGGAGAGCAATCTAGGCCGTACACGCCCACCCTAACTGTGATTGGACGTTCAATCTTGGGTCGCTAGATCACTGGTGAAACTCACCATGGTATGTGATAGCCTGATAGGATAATTCGGGTCTATTATTAACGAGTGATGGACAAATTAGTGAGATTAAGAGAGGGCAGCGACTTTTAGCTCAATTGTTAAAGCAATAGTGGCCGCTGACATCCTTTAGTAGGGAGAACATGAAAAGAATCCAAACTATTCATTCATTGGTCCCGAATTATAATGATTAAAGAAAATAATATTATCCATCCATTATGTGATCTCAAGTTATAACAATTCAAATTTAAAATTTCTTTTGATGAGATCTTTTCCAAAAATATACTTTTATATAAACTCAGCAATACAAAATAAAAAGAAATAGAAAATTCTTCCAAAAATATATTTCATATAAATTCATAATTAAAAACGTAAATAAAAATTGGAATTATGTTATTTAATTTTGGACAACAAAATAAAATAAAATTCTAATAAAAAATTTAAATATTCAATTTTAGTAAATCTAAAATAATAAATATAAGTAGAAATTATGAATTTAAAATTTAAAATTCATTATGTTCAAATTAAGACCTAAATTGAAAAATTGAAAAAAAATTCTGTTGCATCAATATTTGAAAATTTGAACTTAGATAAACAAAATTACATAAATTAATAATTCTAATATGTAAACTAAACAATTCAAAAATTTTATAAACTGAAATGTAAATCTAAATAAAAGAAATTTCCACAATAATAAGGAGAAAAGAAAAAAATCTAACCATCCAAGCAGTGGTCCTAACTTAGGACCACTTTGATTATAAAAGAACTCCCTAAATAATAGGTACAACTCTAATATATATAAACTATAAACTTTTCATAACAAGTACAATTCTGATATTTGCAAACAATCAACTCTTTCCAAGACAACTACAGCTCTGATATGTGCAAACTGTCAATTTTCCAATGACAAGTACAACTCTGAAATAAGCAAACTATCATTAACAAATTTAAACATTATAATTTCGAAATTATAAATTTCAGAATTTTCAAAACCTAGAATTTTATAATTCAGAAGTTCCTAATTAAAATTTCAAAAAGTAAATTTGAAAACACTAAAATTTAACTTTTATATTTTCGAACTTACATATTCATATATTAAAAAAATAAAGATATTAATTATATATATATAGACACTATTTTACACTCACCTCTAGAATAGTTATTTTATGTCCATTTTCTGTATCGTTGAATCATGTATCAAAATTAAAATTTTATTGATGGTAGTAACTAACATAAACGGTTTTATTATTCCTAAAAAATAGGAAGTCACACCACGATTTGTTACAACCGCACTATCCCTAAAAAATAGGAACCCACTAAAAAATAGGAACCAAAAACATATTAGTCAGTAAATTTATTGATCATGTAATATAAATTTATTGAAAGTATACTATAGATTTACTAAATGGACCAGTAAATATATAGTATATGATCAGTAAATTTATTGGTCACATACTACAGATTATATGATAGATTTTTGTCAGTAAATTTACTGGTCGCGTAATATAAATTTATTGGTCGTATACTACAAATTTACGAGACAGACTAGTAAATATATAGTATACGACAAGTAAATTTACTGGTCACATACTATAGATTTTTGTCAGTAAATTTATTGGTCGTATAGTATAAATTTACTGGTCATATACTATAAATATATAATATACATTTTTGTCAGTAAATTTACTGGTCATATAATATAAATTTATTGGATGTAAACAAGACATGGGAGCGCAGTGAAGAAGATGAAGAGGCGGTTGGTGCGGATATCGATCAGTAACAATAAAATATTTCAAATATTTACTGTCACTATGGAATAAAACGACGTTAAACTCTATCCAACAGTTGTACTTTATTCTAGTAAGTTAGATCAGACGGTTTCTAGACTAGGTATAGAATAACTATTTTACGGGTGGGTGTAAAAGTTTCCATGTTAACCGAAAATCTCTAATAGTTCCTACATTATTCAAGAAATGCTCATATTAGTTGGATAAATTAAAAGGATCTAACCACAAATTGATTCCAAATTGTAACGGCTTAGATTTTAAATCTATTTAGTAGAAAAGAAAAAAGATCTAACCATCCATCCATTACAGTAGACCTCAACTATAACAATATAGATTTCAAATCTATTTTGTAAAAAAAAAAAGGAAAAGGATTTAATCATCCAGCCGGTTTATAATGGTTTAGTTCGTTGGGTTATAATACAACTATCTAATACTAAAAGGCCAAAAGCTTTATAAATCCGTGCAATTGCATAGGTTGAAGTAGACTCTCGAGCAGTCGACTAGAAATTTCTGTGCTAATCAGAGAATAGAAAAAAGCTAAAAATTCCCATGTTGATCAAGAGGAAAATATAACTAACCATTCACATGACGGTCCCAAGTAATAATGGCTCAAGTTATAAAATAACCTCTTAAAAATCTTTATAACAAATACAACCCAATTTTATGTAAACTATCATTAGCTAGTGCGAATGCATGAGTTCACAATTAATGTAGACTAACAACTAGTAAAGAATCTTGGGACTTTGGTGGAGTCTAAAGTTCAAATCTCAATGCATGTAGATTATAGGTTTAAATCTTGTGATGTAGGCATGTGTGTGTTATTATGATTATTTTTCAAAGAAATTGAAAGCACAAGATGCCACAAATTCGAAAATAATATATATGAATCTTGTGTACATCTATAAGAACACTGCTAAATATACCATCAAGTGTATAATTTTGGCTGGCATCCGATTTACTAAGTCAAATTTTGGCTATAGCTAAAATAGCGTATAGAAGAAAATCATAAACCAAAGGGATGCCATTTCCATTGGCTAATAAAATTTGCCAAGGCACATTATATCCAGTTATCATAGAGGGGGAATTTGGCCACCAAAGTACTAGGGTACGATTTCTCTGTGTTAGGATTCACCAAAATTTTGAGTAGAAACTTGTCAAAAATAAACTTTAGCACGCCAAAATTGAGATGTCAACTAAATATGATTGAACGAAGTGACACTACAGCACAATTGACCTGCGCAAGCTATATGAGGCTGTCTCCAACTCTAACTCCTTCTTGACACTCTTCAAAAGAATATTCTCCGCCACATCAACCAAGAGTCTGCACCAAAAATTTCTTCCCCTCCAATGCATAGACTCTTTTGAGAGACTACAGTCTCTCGTCCTTCTCTAATGCAAAGTCTTCTAGAGGTTCTTCGTTGTCCCGCCGTCGCCGCGGCCGCCTCGTTCATCCCCGCCGTCGCCACGGCCGCCTCATCCATCCCCTGTTCACCTCGTCGGCGTCGCCGCCTCGTCCCCGCCCCAGTCCGCTGCCGCCTTGTCCATCCCCGTCCCCGCCGCCATCGCCGACTGCCGCCTCATCCATCCCCTATTCACCTCATCGGCGTCGCCGCCTCGTCCCCGCCCCTGTCCGCCGCCGCCTCGTCCCTGCCCCGGTCAGCCACCACCTCGTCCATCGCCGTCGCCGCCGCCTCATCCATCCCCCCTGTTCACCCCTTCGGCGCAGCCGCCTCGTCCCCGCCCCGGTCCGTCGTCGCCTCGTTCTTGCCTCCTCCCCCGTCCGCCACCGCCTCCAACGCGCGAAGTCACTGTTCCGCGTGACCACGACCGCCTCCAGCGCGTCCGTTCGACCGGCGCGCGTGGTGGGGCCCGCCACTTTACAACTGCGCCACGACCGCCTGGTCGAGCGGCTCGTCATTGTTCCGTGCGTCGCTCGCGCGAGCTCGACTGCGGCTTCGACCGGCGCGCACCTGTCGTGGTCGTGCGTTGGAGAGAGCCTGACTGCTGGGAAATATTTCTTTTGCCAACAGTTTTTCAGGTGTAAATAAAATTGTATTTCAACATCAGTTGAGCAGTAAGGAAAAGTTATTGTTCTTAGCTGATATGCTGGTGGGAATATCTAGCAAATTGCAAGGTGTAAGTCCACTCTCAAAGTCTAAAATTTTACCAGGCAAATTGGCCCCAATATGAATAAGTCTCCAAAAATCCCAATTCACAAACTCTCAGGCCAAAACTTGTGCAGGCCACCTCCCCTAGCTGTCGCAGCCTCCACACGAGAACCCTCCGTGAGCTCCTCCTCGTTGCACCCACCACCTCCACCAGTTGCTACCTACACGCTTTACTGTCCGCCTAATTAGATCTACCAGGGTGGTCGCCTCCATTATTGCCAACACTAGCCCAACCCCTTGCCCTGAACCACCGCTGCCGCCACCATTAGACTCCTCCATGAAATCCCTTGTTCTCCACCTCTACGTCCATTGTAACTGTATATTCCGGTGCCAGCCTCACCGCTCCTTCACGCGAACTAAATTCATGTAGGTGTAATCTCTACTGTTTATTCTAATTTCGTGTTATTGCCTGCTCCTTGCCATGTTGATTTGAGTAAAGTTGATGCATTAGGAACACGAAGGAGGTAATTTTTCTCTTTTTTTTAGTGTAATTTTACAAGTTTTCGATGGCATTTTCTTCATCGATTGAACTTTCTTTCCTTTGTCAATCAATACTTGTGTTATTCAGTGTTAAGTTTGGGTCTTTTGTTCTTTGAATTCTAGTGAAGTTTGTGTCACGGGCGTGTCTTATGTGCTAACTTATTTTTTATTACTGGTAGGTTGTTGAGTGTTTAGCTAAAGGGGAAGATGTATTTCAATAGGTGCAGATTTTGGCAAGTGAGCATTTCTTAGTTGCAACAAAATGCACTGGCTATTCAATAAATGGTTATAATTTTCATACAAAATCGTACGATGAAGGTAAATTTGTTCAAAGTAGCAGTGTAGTTTTGGTTGCAAAAATTGAGATACTTGAACTAGATTATCGGTGAAAGGGCGGCATTGTACTCTTTAAGTGCGATTGGATTGATGTTCTTCAAAGAGGTAAATGGCTGAAGAAAGACAAATTTGGGATCACCAAGTTGAACTTCAAGCATTTATCTAATACTGGAGGAAAACTATCAGATGAACCATATATTTTAGCATCACAAGTTACCCAAGCCTACTATGTGCAAGATCCTATTGAAGAAGATTGGTATGTTGTTGTCCAGTCAAAACCAAGAGACCTCCATGATATGGTCATAGAGGACACTGAAGATGGAGAAGTAAATTATAGAGATCCTGAAATTCTCCCCGGGGATAATGTTGTACGTTCTGCCCCTCCAATAGCTAAAAAAAACACATAAGGTGTTGTCTTTTATTTGGTTTAGTAAATATTTTTCATTTTTGACATTATACCTTGCACCTATCTATCAAAACAATGAATATGCAGATCAGGATCAAAAAGTGTATTAAGGTTCCTGGTTTGAGCTGTATGTTTGGTTTACCATTTAATGAGCTTTATGCAAAATTCAACTGCAGCAAACCTCATTTTTTTCATTGACATATAACAAGTATTTTGATTGCTGAAAGGAGAGGAAGGTTTGAATTGCATGATAACCTGTGGACCTGTTTATTTAGTTTGGTGGCAAATTATATATTACAACTGAGCTATTGGACTATTGTGTATTTAGTTCATAACTTGTGGTATGTCTCTTTATCTCAATTTGATAAGAATAGAAAGTGGTACTTTTTTTTTTGAAAGAAACAATAGAAATTGATACTTCTTATCCATTTCTTCATTTTGTAATACGTGAGATTGTAGAGCTCAATTATAATCTAATTTTCTATATTACTTTGAATTTTTATTGAACTTTGAATGATTACATTAAAATTCACAACCTCATACATGCTTTTAGAAGTTTAAACATTATAATTTCGAAATTATAAATTTCAGAATTTTCAAAACCTAGAATTTTATAATTCAGAAGTTCCTAATTAAAATTTCAAAAAGTAAATTCGAAAACACTAAAATTTAACTTTTATATTTTCGAACTTACATATTCATATATTAAAAAAATAAAGATATATATATATATTCATTCTTACTAAAGGTGGGCCCTTTAGAAGTTTCCATGTTTACCGAAAATATCCAGTAGTTCCTACATTATTCGAGAAATGCTCATATTAGTCGGATAAAAAAAAAAAGGATCTAACCATCCACAAATTGATTCCAAATTGTAACGGCTTAGATACTTGCTAGATGTGTATTACTATAACTACTTGTTTTCTCAATTGTTCAGGCTCTAAGTAGAATTGGAAAAGCAAATAGAGCAAAGATGACCATGACTCATACTGTTAAAAAGCAAAAGCTTTGCTCGGGTAGCCCCTGAAATGGTAGGGAATGCATAGATACTTCTTGTTATAATCCTAAATATTCATTATTCTGATTTTATGACTAGGATTTAAACTTTATAGTCCAGAAGGTTGGCTATTTGCTTGCAAGACATGAAGTTTTTGTCAAGACACTTACTCATAAAAGTGGAGCTATAGAAAAAGGATCTGAAGTTATAATTGTAAGTGTTCGTTGAGTGCTACAGCTTAACTTAAATAATTAAAGTTAATATTACAATGTGCATGTGCTTAATTTTGTTTTTTTAGTAGAAATCAATTGCGGAGAAGGGTGCCAATAAACCAGAGCTATATAGAAAAGAAATAAAAGATGTTATCTTTCATGTGTTGAGGAAGGAAAAACTATCACGTGTTCGTACCATTGGTATTGATCCTACATCTCAAGACATGGATGTGCCGATGACACAAAAATATTCATCCACTATATTTCAATTAGCAAATTTAGCAAAGACGAGTTCAAAATGAAAACAAATTGTTGAGGGAGTGTTTCACTGAAAAGATCTCTTTTTCAATAAATTGATTTTTTTTTTTTGTGTTGTATGTGTGTCAGTATATATAAATATACAAATAAAAGAACAGAGAATACACAATCTTTGAGAAAATAATGCATGTTACTAATTCTGAAGAGAGTTATAAGTTACAAGTCTTTTTGAGAGTTACAATCTCTTATTGCGCCTATGAAAAGAAAAACACATCTTGACTTTAGGGGATAGCGTGGTTTATGGTTTCTTAGAGTTTTTGAAAAGTTTCTAGTTAATTATATCTGCAGAATAAGTCCATCAATGATCATCGTCTTCAAGTCTTAAAATATCTTTGCTCTTGATAAATGAATTCGATGCATATGCTCATGCATATAATTATGCAAACTCATAGTTTCATCAGTCAATGGTATTATCACAAAAATGTGTGGCCTTCGCCTTGTAGGTGTTTGGCCAAGGGGTTGTTCGGCATCGTCGGTTGCGAACAAATGGATGTTTTCACCTCATTATTACCCGACATGAATGGTGTCCGACTTCGTAAGTCATGGACAAAAAAACATGTCACATTCACCTCGTTACTACCAAGCAACATGGAAATATGGATAAAAATGACTTGTGATAACATTTTAACTTCTTTAGTTTCAGAAAATGCATATTGTTAAGCTATCACGTGTTCGTACCATTGGTATTGATCCTACATCTCAAGACATGGATGTGCCGATGACACAAAAATATTCATCCACTATATTTCAATTAGCAAATTTAGCAAAGACGAGTTCAAAATGAAAACAAATTGTTGAGGGAGTGTTTCACTGAAAAGATCTCTTTTTCAATAAATTGATTTTTTTTTTTTGTGTTGTATGTGTGTCAGTATATATAAATATACAAATAAAAGAACAGAGAATACACAATCTTTGAGAAAATAATGCATGTTACTAATTCTGAAGAGAGTTATAAGTTACAAGTCTTTTTGAGAGTTACAATCTCTTATTGCGCCTATGAAAAGAAAAACACATCTTGACTTTAGGGGATAGCGTGGTTTATGGTTTCTTAGAGTTTTTGAAAAGTTTCTAGTTAATTATATCTGCAGAATAAGTCCATCAATGATCATCGTCTTCAAGTCTTAAAATATCTTTGCTCTTGATAAATGAATTCGATGCATATGCTCATGCATATAATTATGCAAACTCATAGTTTCATCAGTCAATGGTATTATCACAAAAATGTGTGGCCTTCGCCTTGTAGGTGTTTGGCCAAGGGGTTGTTCGGCATCGTCGGTTGCGAACAAATGGATGTTTTCACCTCATTATTACCCGACATGAATGGTGTCCGACTTCGTAAGTCATGGACAAAAAAACATGTCACATTCACCTCGTTACTACCAAGCAACATGGAAATATGGATAAAAATGACTTGTGATAACATTTTAACTTCTTTAGTTTCAGAAAATGCATATTGCATGTTTAATAACATATCGAAACATTCATCAATGGCTCAGAAATATTTTGGTATGTCTTGACAACTTTGATCTAACATAATTGAACTACACTAGCTCCTCTTTGACTAACTAGATGAGGATTTTTCTGGCCTCTGATTAGTATGAAACTTGGTATCTACACAGATTTTCGATTGCTCATTAAAATTTGAGATCGATCGGATCCTCGGATTGAAAACTATCTTTAATGCATTGCTAGTATATCAAGCTAAAATTCAGCAAAATAGTGACTATTTGCAATGGTCTTCTGATTATCTTTTTGCTCTCTGATTGAAGTGGAATCTGGAGGACATACTTCAGAATGAAGCTGCTGTTCTTCATAAAAATTTGAGGTTGATCAAACTTCTGGATGAGAAGTTATCATCAATTATCTTCCGCACATCAGGATGGAACTTAGCTCTCATCAAAGTGCAACTTTGGGATCTTTGATTGATTTAAAACTTGGTAGTCATGTTGCACATCAAGTCTTTTGTTTGTCATAAATATTTGGAGTCGAACGGACTTCTGAATGAGTAATTATCGTCGATTTTCTCCTGTGGGACAAATTAAAATTCTTTTGAACAGAACCTCTCCTTGTTTAACTTGGAGACCTCTAGTCGAATTGGAGCAACTGGTCTTGGTCGAATTCGACCTTCTGATCAAATTTCTAATTGGATCGCACCTAAAAGACTTGATCAAATTGCAAATTCCGATCTGATCGTGATTGAATTTGGACCTCTGGTCGAATTGCTAATTGGATCGCACCCAGAAGGCTTGATCGAATTGCAAACTCTAACCCACTAGTGATCGAATTTGGACCTCTGATCGAATTGCTAATTGGATCGCACCCAGAAGGCTTGATCGAATTGCAAACTTCGACCTGGTCGTGATCGAATTCGACTTCTGATCGAATTGCTAATTGGATCACACTCAGAAAGCTTGATCAAATTGCAAATTCTAATCTAGTCGTGATCGAATTCCACCTTTGATTGAATTGCTAATTGGATCGCACCCCGAAGGCTAGATCGAATTGCAAATTCCGATCTGGTCGTGATCGAATTCCACCTCTGATCGAACTGCTAATTGGATCACACCCAGAAGGCTTGATCAAATTGCACTTAGAAGGCTTGACTGAATTGCAAATTGCATTTGATCATGGTCAAATTTGACCTCCTCGACCAGCAAAGATAGAAATCCGTTAGTGCTCTCTTTAGATTGGGGCACCCTTTGCTCCATACTCTTTTCCATCTTCATGAACGGCTAACACAGGCACTCACGAACAAGGCCTCCACCTCCTGATGCAATATATGATGCATGCTATGCATATGTATGATCAACACTCACCCATGATAACTTTTATGGTTTACTCAAGTGGATCTACAGAAGGGAAAGAGAAAAAAAAAGGGGTTCTCTGGTCAAACAGAGAGGCTCCTCTTTGATCTTGCCTTCATCTCTTGGTCTTGTGTTTGCCTGGTGCCTGGTCTTCTGTCCTTCGTCCATCTGCAAAAAGGTGAGTACTCCTCTCTACTTATAGAGGTTGTGGGTTGTGGATTGGTTGCAACCATCCAACAAATAGAGATATGCGGGGATTTGAATTTGAATAAGAGATAAATATTGTTATTTACATAATTGAAAGATAATGTTAATGTTTATCCTTATCCTGTTCGAGCTCGGGTTGAATGTCAGTACGACCATACCTAATCTGGGTTGAATTCGAACAGACCCGAGTTTGATTAAAATCCGACCAGGACCTGATTCGACCAGACCTAGTTTATTTGAGCAGTCCCAGTTAGCCCATTTTGTCGATGCAACCAGACAAAAATTGAGTCCGATTTGACCAAACCCAATTTCTTGGTGCAACCGGACCCAATTAGCCAATTTGTCGGTGCGACCAGACCAAATTGAATCCGACTTGACCGGACCCAATTTGTTAGTGCGACCAGACCAATTAGCCATTTGTTGGTGCGACCAGACCAAGTTGATTCGATCAGTGGGGTTTTGACTGTTTTCACCAGTGTATTTTATTCCAATTCTTTTGATTAATTGCGACTTTTCATAACAAATTTCACTACAAATATTCGTTGAACAGGGAACAACTGGAGAAAGCCGAAGGTGAGAGTATATCTACCAGGAGGAATTGGAACGCATGAGACAAGAAAATGAAGAAATGAAGCAACTGCTCATGGTTAGGCAAGTTAGACCAAACACAAAAAAGAAACTACAATGAGGCTGGTCTTTAAGGATCAAAATATGAGACTCACGGATCAATAATTATTACTTTAAAAGAATTAGCAGAGAATTAGGCCGATGGGGTCTAGTTGCTCCTATCTGAACAGTAATGGGTTTTACATTCTCTAATTTTAAGAAGAAGAGTTTGATTAAATAAAAATTGATAACAGAGGGACATCCAGTGCTTTTTTGTCCCTAAAAAAAAAAACAAAAGTTATATCAATAAGCCCCATTTTAATTGCTTCAAACTTCAGAAAATGGTACAACTGGTAATTCCTTTAACTAAGGCGTTTTTGGGCCTGCACGCAATCACGCAAATGGGCATTGCAGCCTCTCGCACAAACTTAGATAGTATTAAGAATTAATGGGCCTAAATTTGTAGCCCATGTCAAATACTTCTCCTTAAGAATTCTTTTTAAAAAAAACAAGAAAAGAAAAACAGGCTATTAACTAAATGACAACGTCTACGCTCCAAAATAATAATTAGATCACCCATTAAGAAATATATACATAAAACTTGCTGAATAATTTGTAATAAGGTTTTTATGGGACTACTTCGCAGTGGAGTAGGCACCTAGCAGCGTATTCAGATCCCCCGCCATTGTCAAGAAAAGGCATGGGCGAATGCCGCACCATTCAGGCCCTTCATGACCGTCCGATTGGGTTTCAACGGTTGAGATCGAGGTGAATTAGAAGTTCTAAGGTTCGATAGTACCATGAGAAACTCCGAAAGTATCAACATATCGTCTATGTTCATCTGAATTATTGATTTTATATCGAATGGACGAAATGAGCGTGCTGTTCATATTTTTGAATTTTTTAAATAATCCAATAAATTTTTTTTATAAATATACCATTATATAAAAGAACTACAAAAAATGACTTTCAGTCTCTCATTCGGTGCATACTTGAATTTCAAGTTTACACCATATTAACGACTAAAATGTGAATTGTGTATGCAAAACTACTAACTAAGTGTTGATCAGACTTTTGCTTACGAATCCGGTAAAGGCTTAAAAATGTCATTATGTTATAACTTATTATAAAAATATACACATTTCATTTTGGGTTATTGAAATTTTTTTGAAATTCCATGACTTCCTATATATATAATTTTCAAAACATTCTCCAAATTTTTTTTCAAAAATTACATAAGATAGAACATACAATAGAAATAATTTTTCATGTTGTAACTTTTTTAATAAAAGACAGATTTTTCTATAAAAAAATCACAAAACTACAAAAACAATTAGAAAATCACTGAGGCCCACATGACGTCACAATGACGTTTCAAGTTTTTACCCGATTTGTGACCAAAAGTCAAACCCAATTAGCAACTTTGCACATACAGTCAATAATTTTACATATTTAATTAGTAATTTTTGTGTGCCATATTTTGGTTGTTAACGTTGTATAGATTTAAAATTCAAGTCTGCACCGAATAAGTGATTGAAGTTATTTTCTAATTCTTTTATAAATGGTCTATTAGTAAAAAAAATTTAATTGGATTATTTAAAAAAAATCCATATTCTTTCATCATGTTTAACACATAACCACACTTGGAGGTCAATGGTTGGACACCCATTGCCCTTTAGGTACTAATATGCAAAATTTCATCCCAATGGGTTCATTGATTGGGAACTTTCGGTAGAGTTAAGCAAAATTGATTTGGTTGTGACAAACTTGAGTCGTTCTGATCTGGTGCTTAGGGTTGGGCTGATCTTAGCACTAGTCTCGATAAAAGCCAAGCCCAACCTCAACCTATTATGCCCTTTTCTGCTTCGCCCAGCAAGTAGAACAGGCTTGGTTCAACCCCGATACCGAACCAACCCAACCGACCTGACCAAGTATAAAGGCTAGGCTCAAGGCACCCAGAACAAACCAAGCTTTTCAGCAACTTGGCCAATATATACTTGTTCGAACTTTCAGATTCGATGCTCTACTCATCAAAAGATACAATTCAACCCTACAAACTTACATGGCCTAGATACAAAATAATTACTACACGAGATGGCAGAGATAGAAGTAAGGGGGTAAAACAGTCGGATTCGGATAGGATATTATTTAAATCATATCATATATCATATTTTTTTAATCGAATACAAATACAGATTCGGAATTTCTTGGATTCGAATACTGTACGGATGTTAGTCAGATATGAATTCGAATTGGATTTTCTTTAATTCGGTCCGAATTCGGACACTATACGGATAAAATAATTATTTTACATTAAATATTTGTTGATTAACAAAAGTGCTATTTTCAACTCATTTTCTACCTCAAACATTGTTGCTTTTGTCGTTCAAAATTTGATTCCTAAAGGACTGGTTTAGTAGAGATGCAGAAAGTAAAGTGACATGATTAGGCAATGTTTTCTGTTCCTGTACTGATACTGGTAAAGAAAAATAAGCTGTTAGTCCAATGGGCTAGAAAAATAAGAATTGTTACTACACTTGTTCTACTTGCTATCCCTGTCCCACAAGACAAAATTTTAAGAAATTGGAGCTGACACTGGTTCAGAGTACTGGAATATTGATAAATCATAAATTGAATCACTTGCATTTTGTTCAAAGTAACAATGATAATTGATAAATGGCAAAACTACATTGGTGACACTGGTTGTCTGGTTCAGAGTATCATTGAACAGGAACACTGGTTCAAACTTCAGAGTATCATCCTCATGTCAATAATTACATTTACTGCCATCTCATACATCCAATTCATTGCATTTCAATCAAAATTGAAGAAAGAGGAAGAGTGAAAGGAATTGAACCACTGCTTGCTTGCTGGTGAAGTGAGGATGAAGCTCAAGCTAACGTTGGTGCTTGCAGAGCTCCTGGAGCTTCGATTGAGGAAGGTGGAGATGGCCATGAATCAACTTGCCGGGCTCGGGGAAGAGGTGATGTCGCCAAGGTTGATGCAGGCAGCCACAGGCCGTAACGTCTTGGACTTGGCCTTGAGCGCACAGGTGGCAGCGACTCCAATTTGAGGTCGTGATCGTCAAATTAGGGTTTGGACGAGGGAGCCCATAGAACGACGGCGCAAAAGGCGGCGAGGAGCAAAGGTGGTGGCAGATCGGGCGCAGATTAGAGATTAAAAGAGATTGGATGAGGTGGTGGTGTCATCGAGAGGAAACAACGGCAGCTCGGATGGTAGCTTGCCGACGTAGAGCTATGGGAGCAAGAGGCGGTGCAGTCGTGGAAGAAGAGAGCGGCACGGCCGAATACAATGCACAACGGCGCCGGTGAAGAAAGAGAGGGGAACAGCGGTGGATCTGCGCCGACAACTGGGATTGGCGGGCGGCGGCGGCTGCGAGTGGCAACCGAGACTGGGTGGGCGGTGGCCTGTCACGAGCTTGGGCTATGCACCGGTGGCCCATGCAGAGAACTTATAGCGAACTACTTGACTGGTCGTGGTCGTGGGGTGGGTTGGGCCGTGCCGCTGTTGGCCGGGTAGCATTTTTTGGATTATTTGGATAACAAAAACTAATAAATCCGAATCTTCGGATTTATTTGCCGAATGCTGATTTTCTTACCAAAGAGCTATTTTACCGAATTCAGTAAATGGATATATGCGGATATCCACATCCTGTTTACACCCTTAGATGGAAGCACGCCTGTGACCTAGAAAACTTCAGACAGGAAGAACTGAAACTCAGGGACAACCATCAAGAGTCAGACAAGAAGCACAAGGTACTTTCAGACCGAAGGGGCCTCAAAATAGCTGCACATTTCAGTACAAAACCCTGCTCTGACAATGCCATCACAGATTCACAGATCTACTAGCAACAAGACATACACCACTCCATGCTTTTTTCATCAACTAAAGATTGTACCATTCAACTGACGATGACAGTACATTTGTTCCCAGGTGTTTCAACTTTTTCAGACACCCCAAACACCACCACAAGATAGATAGATAGACCTAGGGATTAAAATGAAGAAAATGCTACAAAATTCTTAAGTCTCGACCATAAGAAACATTGCAACCACAATCTATCCCATAAATTTCTTTTGCCATCGGTTCTTCTCCAGGAACTATTCTCTACCACCAACAGTTAGAGATAGAACAATATTTACATGACTAAGTTGGATTTTTTTTTTCTTTTCCAGAATGGGTTGTCATCATAGAGGTTCCGCAACTGAAAGAAAGCCTGAAGATCAGGCTGGCTGACCAAGCGCTCTGCTGTGGTTGTGGTCACCTTCATAGGTGACGATCAGCATCGAGGGGTCCTCAATGCACCTCTCCACATGCTTCCTTGCTGGGCAGCCTCTCACACTGCTACACTTGTAGTAACCCCTGCAATACAATGAGCATATGTGTATACCCATTAGCTGCCTATTTGGCAAAAGAACAAGAAGGAAGTTAAGCGTGTTGTGGACAGGTTGCAACATTTTGTGGCTTGCAATGTGCTACATCTTAATAGGATCAGGCACATTACCAGAACCACAAGGGCTTTCTATTAATCCAGATATGATTAGTGTCTTGAGCACAAATCGCAAACCCACATCAAGACGGCATGATTTCATTAAAATAGTACTTGAACCCTTTCAGATGGAGTATCTGAACAGTGGGGGAAAATACTAACCTTGGAACTGTCAGCCTGTACTCAGAGCTAACAATGCATCCTAATGTTAAAATGGTACAGCCTTGTGATGGATACTTCATGGGTGATCATGCATCCTAATGATTCCAATCTTCATGTACTTATGTATTCCGAGATAAAAATGCAAAAGTTCCAACTCGGTCTAAACAAAAGTGATGCCAGACTGTGACTAGTACTTGTTGTCTCCAAAAATATGAAAACTGAAGGACCAGGTCAGCAAACAGCGATGATAAATGCGTTGTCCGTTACAAACCAGCAAATGCAGAAGATGATATTATCATAGGAAATCCAAAAATCAAGTGATGCCATCGTATCACTAAATATGGACTGTAGAACGCAACACAAAATTGAAAAGAATGATTAGAGAGCTCAACAGGATCCAAGTATCAGATATACCTAGGATGTGGGGATCCCTTTATTGGTTTCTGCCCATACTTGCGCCATGAGAACTCATCGGCGGGGATGTCAGCGACCTTGTTACTTATTGCAGGGACTCTGATAGTCCTCCTCATCCTCAGCTTCCTACAATTACATATGAAAATGGATGATATATGAAACAAAAGAGGACTATAGCATTGATAATCTGATATCAATTTATCACCAAAAGAATTCCAACCTCTTCTTTGCACAGTGACACTTGCTCCCAGTCGCACACCGGCTGCTCCCATCCTCCCTACCAGTGCACCGCCTCCTTGGCATGAGGCCCAACTCAGGGGTGTTAGACGACTGTGACCCGCTGACAAGCTGAAATGGCCTGCTGCCATCCAAACTAGCAATACTCCCCTCCATGCTCAGAGATGACAGAAATGACCGGGACGACGATGCCGTGCAGTTTGAACCGTCAAACTTGAGATTGACACCCCTACCACCACCACTACTGCCGGCACCCTGATCACCAGCACCACCCCTCTTCAGCATCTCACTCTGCAGCTTCATCTGCTGCATGATCTGAAACCTCTGGTAGCTCTGCTGCTGCTGGATGAAATGAAGGTGCGCCGAGGGCAATGCAGGAGTTGGCACCACCGCTGGGGGCGCAACCGCCACCGGAGGGATGATCTGGAGCGCCAGACCCTGCGGTGGCGCATCCATATCAGCAGCTGGGTTCTCCAGAAGCAGCCTCTTAGGGAATTGCGGGGGGATCCTCACCGGTTCTTTCAAAGAGGAGCCCTCCAGCTGGTGGTATCTCGGAAATAACTGCAGGTTAGATATGGCGCCGGGTTTCGATGGCTTGGCTGCCATGATTGAAGCCAATGCCGAGTTCTCTTTGAAGAGGTTGATATCAAAGATGGGCAGGGGTTTCTTGATCTTTCTGACCCTGGCATGGCCATGTCGGCCATGGCCGTTGGAGAGCTTGGAGGTCAGGGAGTCAAACTTGGAGACAGCTTCTCCAGTGGCCTCCATGAGGTCCTTTTGGGGGGCAAGGTGGCCATTGGGGTGGGAGAGAAGGGAAAGCACCCTGTGGCAACTCTCCACAGCCTCCCTATTTGCTTCCTCCACCCCCTCCATGGATCAGTCTTGAGACCTCCAAGGACTGAACTTTCTTGGCCTGAATTGATCACACACAGACACAAAGTTGCAATCCCGACGAGAAATTCTTAACACATAACAAGCTAGCAATTCTTGAACACCTAGAAAACTCCAATGCAGGGATCACAGTTGATATCCTGATGACTTAAAACTAATCATACAATAAAAATTTCCACATCTTTAGCCTTCAAGGTTCAAGACAAGCATAGGACAGAACAAGGTAACATTTGTGATGACCCAAAATTAGACATGCGAGCACACAGGTTGACATTTCTGCTAGGCTAATCCATACCAAAACTGGACAGGCAAATCCAAGAAACACCAGAGTAAACAAAACCAAGAGCCTATCCCCCCTAAAACAAGCTCAAAAGTACAGGACCAATCCATCATCCACCCAAGAAACAAGAAGCAAGAAACTCCATTACCCCTGACAACCATCCATCTTGATCCAAACCAAATCAAACACCACCAAAATCACCAGAAAAAAGAACACAACACAAGACAGCACAAAACAAGCATTGATGTGAACAAGAAAGAGCAAGAAGAACAAACCTTGCAAAAACCTCACTTCCAGAGGTGAGGAGGGAGAGGCCAGTGGAAGGAGGAACCAAGCAAAGAAGCGAGGAGCAGTAGTCCAGTATTAGTCCAAGCCACTGAGCAATTAAATATAAATAAAACAAACAAATAGTAGCAATATGTATATAAAGAGCAAGTGCTCACTTTGGCCCTTTGTGCTATGCGCTCGCTCGCTCGCTCGCTCTCTCTCTCTCTCTCTCTCTGGTATTCCTTCTTGGGCGGATTAAAATAATACGGTGGGCTGGTGGGCCCCGCTTAATCACAGCCGTCCATCTCGCCCTGGCTTTGGACTTTTGCTTTTTTATTTTAATAAAAAAAGAAAATTTTATTTTTATAATTACTTTTTTTTTTGTGTGGGTTGGTTTCTGGGCTGCCGTTTCGTCAAAGGTAAGAGCTGTGTCAGATGTCTCAGTGGTGGGTGTGGGGCCCACGCAATTCCCCTACTTGTGAGCCTCCAAGTCTTTGCGCTGTGGCTATGTCTCCCTGTGTGTGTGTGCTGTGTTTGCTGGAATTAATTAATTGTTTAGATGTTTTAATTTATGGTGCAATTGATGTAAATTAAGTTTAGATTCTTTCAGATGAGATGGTATGCATGTACGGTTGTTTGTTTTGAAGACTGATATTGTGTGGATTATATCGTGATTTTATGTTTTGTTACTAATATTGAATTAGTTTTGCATTATATCTTCGACAAAGATATTTTAAAAGTTGTGTTCTTCGTGTTGAGACTTGAAATGTAGATTTTTTTTCGGATAACCGGGCACCTTGTCCATAAGACTATTGATTAGTGCCCAATGGTAGATTAAATCTGTCTGTTCAATCATATAAATGGAAGAAATGTAAAGTTGTTCACATTTCACAACAATTTTCATTAATCAATAGCAGTTACTTTGTCAGGGAGGCATGTATTCTAAATTTACGAGATCAACTGTATGAACGCAAAAAAAGTGTACAGCTGTATACCTTTCACGATAGGTTCTACAAATTTGCTACGGTTTCTTTGTTAGAGAGACATGTATTCCAAATATGTGGACTCAATAGTATGAACGCAAAAAAGTGTACAGCTGTTTACATTTCACAACATGTTCCACAAACCTGTGGTGGTTTCTTTGTCAGGAAGACATGTATTTTAAATCTGTGGGCTTAACTGTATGGATAAAAAAAAGTGTACAGTTGTTCATATTTCATGACAAATTCTGTAAATATGTGACAACTTTTTTTGTTAGAAAGACATGTATCTAAATTTGTTGGTTCAATCACATGAACAAAAAAAGTACACAACTTTTCATGTTTCTTTGACAGTTTCTGCAAATATGTGGCAATTTCTACCACCATATTTGGCTGGCAACTAAATCCTTTTTATGCTCTTCCTTAGTCCTAGTCTTTTTTGAAAAGCTATTTTTTAAAAAAGAATGTTACCGGACATAGATAAGCAAAATTAGCATTTTTCATTGGAATTTCTTACTTATAATGGTACTTGAGTCAAGTGTTTGTAATGTTGTTAGAGAAATTTCTTACACTCCTACAACACACCATGCACAACAATTCCTACTCAGAGCATACTACAAATTAAACTAACCAAATATCCTACTCAATTACACAAAGGACTTATAACAGTTTTAAATTAGAAACTTATATATTAGAAACTTATATGAATATCTATATATATATAATCAAAGTGGTATAAGTCATGTTTAAATATGTATGATAACAATTTATCTAATTAATCTTCAACATAATCCATAACCCACAAAACAAGTGCTATAGATTTTTTTTTTTCTCTTTTTCTTTTGATTAATCAGAGAATTTCTACATCCTAAAACGAAAGTGGTGCATCCAATGCAACTTTGGTCAATCGACACTTCAAATTTCCAGCGGTAAATCACATCTCCAAGCAAAAATAGGTGGTGACTAATATGGTACCTTGGTGAAGGTTTTCCCTTGTTTCCCGCCACATAGGAGGCCACAGTTGAAGGGTTCCGCAGAAGAACCGAGGCTTCTTCCCTGAGGCCGTTGTGAGGCTGCAGCAAATGAGGAGGCGACACGTAGCAGGAGAGGGCGAAGTGAGTGCGTAGGAACGCGTGCTATTCTAGCCCATCTCGCTTTCAGGTGGGCCCCTGCGGGGATCAACATCCTCGCTGACCTCCCGGGAGCACGCGCGCACTCGCCTGGCTCGAACCCGGACAGGTGCGTTTGATTAGACTCCGGCTAGTATTGTAAAACATAGCTGACGTGCCCTGGTGTGATTGGTTAAAAAATTAACAAATCGCCTAAATAGTTCTGATCCCATATCACGGTACTTATGCAAATCCGAGTAGGGCCGAGTTCACGCGACATCATAAAAAAACCTGGGTTCATTCGGGTTAAATGAGTTCTTAAGTCTTGTCTTATTAACATTTTGGGTCATTTATAGTATATTTTGTATTAGTAAAATCAATCAGATCTAGTTTAATTCGGTTTTCGGGTCTCAAATTCAAAAATCTGACTTGATCTAATCTTATAGTCACTAGATTCAGACTGAAATCGGCGTTAGTTGATTTTACTCAAACCTACATATCATGTAAGACCATTATTGGTCGGTTTAGGCGGTAGGTACAATTTCTATGCACTAATTTAGGGATCATAGCATTTATGATGTATTTCATGTTAAGTTCTTGTTCAATATTTTTCTTGGAAGGCGGACGGTTGGATGAGATCTGGAGCCATCTGATCCAGGTCATTGGACAGTTTGGAACGGGTCACACCCACTGGAAGTGCTAGAACTAGTGAAATACTATAATCAGTCGAAGTAATTTGGAAATTTTCTATGAAAAAATCGCCCTTTTGTCCCAAGCAGAATAAACTAATGGAAGTTGCACGCACGTCACTAAATTTGCAGCTGATGGATGAGATTGACTTGCACCGTCATTAAATAAGCCGTATAAGAAGATTCCTCAAACTACTAATCCTACTACAAATCTAGTTGTGTTATGATGTGCGTTTAAAAAATGTTGCAAAGTGTAATATTCTTCACGTGACAGCGAAGTTCATAGTAACTCAGGAAATGTTTTTTTTAAAAAAATAAAAGAGAGCGTGCCTCTGCTTTGTCAAAAGAATATAGTTAATATATGATGCGTGCTTAACGAATATATATTTTTATCTAAATTAGGATTAGATCGTTAATGAGGATTTGTATTGTACAATATGTTATTACTGTTACATACATGAAGAATAAAGTTCAGATTGGACAGTGAGCAGTGACCACTCTCGAGTCTTGCATTTGCATAGAGTAAGAGGGCATGCCATTTTAAATACTAACTTAATTACAAAAGAAAAAAAAAAGAATTGCACCAGCTACTATGCAATCTTCTTACTAGGCAGAGACAAATTTCGGCTGATCCACATCATAAATAAATAGAAGAAAATATATATTTATTTTTGTCCTCCGTCGCTGAGCTCGGTCAGAATTGTTTGAATCTTCGAATATTTTAAAGGATATATTAATATCTCAACTTTCTATATAAATCTAATATATATGATTCACACTTACAGAGTGGTGCTTTTATGTAGAGAGGGTTAATTTGCACCCTCCTCCAATTCTAAACAAAGTTGAAAGAGTTCAAAATGATATTTTTTTCTAAATAAATCGGAATGAACAAACCAACCTCTATTTTATATTAATTAAATGACCATTAAATTCTTTTTACACGTAACATCACTCTAAATAAAACTAGTTACTAGCCTAAGATTATGTTGGGGTGGCAAAACAAAATATAATTAAGCTCACAACCGTAGCGGGGTTAAGGATAAAAGTTGTCAAGCACAACAACACAATTATAGCTTCCCCTAGCTCACGTGTGATCTATGCACGGCCATTCTCTTTGGAAGGAGGAGAAGATGCATTCCATGATAGATGATAATTCCCCCAACAATCTAATTATGATTTCTACTGTTCATAACTATTATTATTAGTATGGTCATGAATGGCCAATCATTCATGTCCTCGGTACAATAGAAAAATGGTAACTAGACATTATTATGCATTCATAACCAAGTGCAATCAAATAATTCGAAGTATTAGTAGTGTTCTAGTTGGTTATGCTTTAGAAGAATAATAAGAACTCAGCTGACTTCTTGTAAATATGAAGTTATTTTAGGTCGTCTAGAAAACCAAATAGAAGTCCTACCAGTTAGTGGTTCAATCCACTCTTTGTACATCACCACCATAAATATTGAAACCTTGTTGACGCCTTGACAGTTTATTCGAGCATCGTGTCTAACTATAAACATCTCTTATTGGCAAGATTTTTGTACAATATGATCATACAACCTCACCATAGAAGAGCACTTTGCTAATCAACCACCGCCGATGTGGTCGCCATCAGACATATCTTGGACATATTTTTATTTTCATACCGCAACAAATTCATAGTTTCAAGAGCCGTATGTATGTAAACTTTTTCTTTGAGCACATTAGCATTTCTTAATTAGGAGAGATTATAATTACAAAAGAAAAAAAAACTTTTCTTTTGGCACGTCATGATTGGATTATATGTCATTCCGGACGTGTCAGAGCGGGGTGACTTAGACTAGTGTAAAAGCCAAGCTTTAGACTAGACGGGTAGTAACATTAATGGAGCTAATTTGGACTGAGAGATGAGACAGGTCACTCGTGGCACTCGGCTTAATCACAAACTCCAGTCTACACTGCATGCAGTCAAATTTGTTAGACGCGCTATTAACCACTGGGCCCAAAGATGTTGCCCTCGACTACTGATTACTACTGCTACTACTGATTTGAGAATTTTCTTTTATAGTAATCCATTAAAAAATTAATTTCAAAAATAACTTGGTAGAAATTTTTTTTTCAAAATTAACATTCAATTACTATCCCTAATCAGTAACTAATTTCAGTCTCTAAATGATTCAGTAACTAAAAATATGGCATACATTATATGTTGTCATATCTACCTGACTAAAAATATGGCATACATTATATGTTGTCATATCTACCTGAGTATCAACAACTACAATTGAAGACACCCAGGCAGATGTAGCAACAGTGCACGTATGCTACGTTTTCAGTCACTGACTAGGACAATAACTGAAATCAGTTATTGATTGAGACCAGTGACTGAAGATCAATTTTGTAAAAAAAAATTTCATTAGATTATTTTTTAAATTAATTTTTTAGTGGGTCATTAAAAAATCCCTAGTTTGACCTTGGACTGCTATCTCTCTCTGCATATAAAGATACCGTGTAGTTTTGGTCTAACCGTGACTATTTAATCGGAATTAGGATAGTCTAGATTATTATAGGAGAGAAATTAAAATATTTAACCATTAAATGAGAAAATTTAAAATTTTCATCTATCTTAATTTAGATTATTAATTTTTCTTTATCAAATAACCTGAATAGAAAAAATGGCACATATCTTTTAAATGATAAGGTGGAAGATACAAATCTCGGCCACTCGAGGATACGAATCCCTCGTAGATCTATGACACTAGTTATTGTCTCCAACATTTTTTTGTAATATCTGGTCCTTTATTTTTAACAATATCTAGTCGTTTGAAAAGATAAAATTTTGGTGAGTGACACGTGAAATGTTAGTGCCACTTTAACGAAAACTTTTCAAGCACAAACTTAAACACCACATCGACATATTTACTGCACGAGACCAATTTGCAGTTCTTTTGAATACTCTAGTCGAAGAGAGAAAAACGTTATTTTTATACCACAACTTTGAGACCTGGTAGCTTGTAGACTCTGAACCTTTCGACGGTACTATTTTGAACCCTTTATTATAGGGATGATGTCATTTTTATCTTAAAAAAATTGTATTTGTCAGTGATTCAAAGGAATTGATTTAGATCTATCCACAAAATTAAGAGACCGAAATGATACATTTGAAAAAATTCGGGATTTAAAATGGACCTGATTTTTAAGTTGAGGGATTGATAGACACAAGGCTTCTCTTGTAATGGGTAAGGTAAAGTACGGTCTAAGAAGGATGATACGCCCAACTGAACTTTGGCCTCATGACGTCACCCTCTCTGAGAGTGAATCACATCACACACACACAATGCCCTAATGTGATTTGATACTTCTACATAATGTCTTCCACTTGAGAAAGTGATATCAGATTTGATTTGGATTGGATGAGATTACTTTGAATTTTTTTTTTCTCTTTTTTCATGTTTCAATCTTGTGCTGGAAAACTGTTGATTGGATGCAACAACTTTGTTATGGAACAACTCATTCAGCACTAGTTTCTGATAAGAATTTATATTAGATTTTTGATCTGTCCAGATAGATATGAGAAGAAATCACTCGCTTATAGTGTACGAGGTTCGGTTGGTTCTTATGTGGTGCCGTTCCTGCAGCCTCTTCTGCACTTCACTTCTCTAGTAGTGCTGTTGTCAGTATGTTTCCTTACACAGTGCATCTAAAATGATTTTTCAAGGAAGTTTTTTTTATCAGGGAGCTGAAGACTGTCTCCCTAGTTTATCCGGGAAAAAATAAATCCTCCCAAACAAATCTTAAATAAAGCTAATGCTCTTGAGAAAATCTCTAAATATGTATAGACCTGCGTGGGAGAGAAGTGTGTGTGCTCGAGCATGTATGTATGTACTAGTCCAGTGGAGGTCTTTGGAATAGACAAATTAAAACGTCTGAAAATAAACCTTCCTAACTCATAAGTACCAAAAAGAAGAATTGCAACTTTTGCAAACAATAAAAGCCTTTTATGTTAGCTCCACTAAAATAAAATTGTATAAATCCTAAAGCAAATGAAGACCAAAACAACTCATTTGCATCTAACTATTAAAAATCACAAGTGCTTTAAAACTATGTAATTTTCTTCTAAGTAGATTTTTGCAAAAAAAAAATTTAGTGCTTTCTTACCCTGTAAACTAAGTAATTTGATGGTTTTTGAGAGTATTATCTCTTTGAACAAATTTTATCAATACTTGTGAGTGAATAGAGCCACTCGAGCCATATCCAACTGGGTCTAAGATATCACAATTTTAATAAATGTAGTACTATTTAATTGCTCTATTATCCACTTCTTTTAAGACATATATATCATCAATATGTGATATCCGACTCTTGAACTGACACACACATTGCCTGTAACAATTCATGAGTTGTTTATACGTTGTCACATACATCCATATATACATACATACATCCATACACATCAACCATTATATTTTTCGTAATTAATTCTTGCTCAAACTTGCTATCAACAGTATCATTTTGGGCGAGTTTTTTTTGTAAATAACTCAGATTAAAAAATTAATTACAAAAATAACCCACAGTTTTAAAATTTTACAAAAATAGACCGCCACGTCAGTCTGTCGAGTGTTGGGCACTCGACAAGCTGCTTGCCGTGTACGGAGCCGCGACAAGCGGCTTGTCAAGTGCCCAACACTCGACAAGTCCTCTGACTGACATAGAAATGGCATTCACGGACAATGCTTGGCACTGGAACGGCATTGTTTGAGCGTGGTCGTATGTGCGTGTGTGGCCATGATGTTTGGGCGTTGGTAGCAGGAGCTCAATCGAGGTGGTTTTGAGCACTGGGGCAGACGGACGGCAATGAACGGCGCTGAAGAAGATGGTGGCGACACGGTGAAGTTGAGTCATTGGACAAGATCTTTGACATAGAGTTAGATCACATTTTTGTGCAATATCAGGAGGTGAGGTAGTGAATTAATACGCTCAGTGGGTTGATGCACGCGTGCTGGACAAGGTGGCGTCATTGGTAATGCCCGACGGCGATTGGGCCGCACGGAGGCGGCACGCCGGAGAAGAGAGTAAAAATACTGTAATTAAGCTCTGGGTCTTTGCTGTGGTGATTGGGTTGTCTGGGAGCTAATTAGGGTTATTTGACATGTCTTGGTGCAGTGAAATTGGCCGACGGCGACGTGACGGGGAGCGGCGGTGGATTGCACCAGAGGAGAAAAGGTAAAACAACGGCTTTGTCGGCGCTGAAACAATGAGGTGGTTTGATCCCAAAATTGACAATGTGGGTAAAATCCTAGGGTTACTACGTTGGTGTGGCTACAGGGAATTAGGCTACGGTGGCGCCGGCGAGGAATTCAACGACGCGGCCGAAGATGGAAGAGATTCAAATTTGGGCTTTTGCGTTGTGGTCCTCTGGAACCCGATTCCTTGCCATGGGAGTGAAAGATTGATGAGGGAAATCTAATGATATGGTCAATTTGGTTGGAGGGACGGTGATGTGGGTTGGTGACGTGAGCACGGCGGCGACGGCGCAGAAAGAAGACAATTTCGTCGACTCGTGATTGATTTTGAAATATAGTTGAATAGAGAGGCATTATTCTAGATGAGGAGTGTTTCTCTCTACAGATTCGACCATTGATTTGGCCTGGAGATGAGTCCAATGAGGCGAACAGGGGGAGTTCGCCCGAGAAAAGAAAAATAGTAATCGGCGGCGGTTGAGATCATCGGAGTTCATGAAGATGTTACTAGAGCTTGGAGTGAGGTAGTGGGTGAGGTTAGTTAAAATAGTTTGGCCGATGATGGCCGGGATCACTATGGCGACGGTGAGGCTCCCTATCCATAACAAATTCTCTATTTTTCTGGTCGAGCCTGAGGACTTGTCGAGTGTTAGGCACTCAACAAGCCTCTGGTTGAGTTGGAGTAGGAGTATTGGATCTAAGTCGATCTAAGTATCTAGGTTTTAATGATTAATGACGATTTGGATAAATCCCTGATGATTAAAGTTAATCTAGATAATGCCAGATTTGGTCGTGGTCGTAGGAGTTCGAGCTGGTCGTACCAGTCTTCGGCTCGCGTGCATACGCTCGACCAAATCCACTCGACCACCTGTTTTTGACCGGATGTTCGATCTGTGTGGTCGTAGTCATTGCTGAGTGTCAGCAAACATATCCGCGAGAAAACAGACAAATTGCATTTAGAAATGATATTTGTGTCGGACATTTTGGCAACAGGAAGATTTTTGAATTTCCTAGAAATATCTAGGCTTTTCTAGATCTTGCTTCTGTTGACAAAATTGTAGCTTTTTGAGTTATCTTTCCAACAGGCCAAAAATCACCTCAATCGGATCTCTAGGTCAAAAGTTATACTTGTTTTACTGTCAACGTATATTGGCCAGACAGTGTCCGAAATGGCTGGACAATGTCCAGCCTGTACAAATTTTTTGAGCGTGTTGAAAAATTTGAACCAGAGACATTTGCATCCATCCGGGGGCTTTTTTCCGGGATGGGTCGGACTTTGTCGGATATGGCCGGACATTGTCCGACCTGTACCAATTGTTTGAGTCGAGAGTTAACAGAGACAGATATATATGTCCGAGGGCTTTTGTTCGACAATGTCCGGCCTTTACAAAAAAAACCCCCAAGGGTAACTGACGTTTTGCAATGGTCGAAATTTGTTGTACCGGCCGGACAGTGTCCGACATGGCCGGACAATGTCCGGCCTGTACATAATTTCATCGATTCGTGGCAAACGGTTAGTTTTCTTTGAAGGCTATATATATATATTGTATTTTCCTTCATTTGGGGAGGCTCAAGAAGTGAAAATCTCAGTGTATAAACTAGCTAAGTCTTTTCTTTTGATTAATTGCATTTAGAGGCTAAGATTTGAGCCAAAATCCTTAGTGGATTTGAGAGAGAATATTTGAGAGAGATTGTGAGTGTGGAATGCACTTCATCTACATTTGCAAGTTAGTACTAGAGTGTTGAGCATCTCATTTACATCATTAAGTTTCTAGCACGTGATTCGTTCAAGCGAAAGCGCATCCGACTTGTTGCTCTTGGCGATCGCCTTCACCTAGACGGTGTCGGAGGAGAGTCGCGATCTCTCCATTGAAGTTTGTCAGAGAGGTCGACAAAAGCTTGTGAAGGGTTTGGTGTTCGCCTATCCGGTGTGGAGAAGGAGCAACCCTAGTGAAATATCCTTCATGGATATAGAAGCGAAGCTCACGTGTGAGCGCTTCAACGAGGAGTAGGGGAGACCGAACGAGTCTCCGAGACCTCGGTAAAAATCATTGTGTCAATTGTCTCTCTTTTGTATATCTTGTATTCATCTTGACACAAATTGCTAAATTTAACATTGTTACATTGGTTTCATAATTACCTTGAAAAATATGTTTACATTACTCTAGTTGCAAGTTGAATTGTATTTTCATATTGATTGATTGCAATTAGTTGTTTGTTTGTTGATAAGCCTCATTGCAATATCTAGCTTTCATAATCATCTTGTTAAAATTGCTTAGTGGGAAAGAAATTTTAAAAGCCTCCTATGCACTCCTCTCTAGTCGGCATCCTTGATCCTACAAGAAGGAGTGATCGGGTCTGAGAACTTGTCGAGCGCTGGGAACTCGACAAGAGACTTGTCGAGTCCTGAGCAATCAACAAGCGGCTTATCGAGTTTTGGGTGCTCAATAAGCAGAGTCCACGCGACAGGTCGCTTGTCAAGTGCACAAGACTCGACAGGCTGACGTGGCGATTTATTTTTGTAAAATTTCTGAACCACGGGTCATTTTTATAATTAATTTTTTAATCTAGATTATTTATAAAAAAAATCTCGTTTTTAGGCTGAATGATTCTCATATCTTATGCTTTTCGATGACTCACTCTGTTATTTAGCCGAAAGAACCAAATGTCATAGCGAGTGGACTACCGTTTGTAGGAAGCAAAGGAAAATTACAAGTAATGCATAAGATCTGGTGATGATTGGGGGGTTAGATTTCACCCCAGACATGAGGCTAATATGTCACTCTGTGTTATGAACTACATACAAACAAATTTCATTGCTACACATAGCATAATTGCAATTAAGCCAAGGGAATTTGCCGCAAATACACGGATGAGGTATCAAGAAGCTTCAGAATACATGGGCCCAAATACTTATAGGATGTAGTCACATAGTTCTAGTTGGCCCATGGATGCAAAAATGTACACAAAATATTTAGTTCACGCGCCTAATTTGATAGTAATGGCTTTTGTTAGGCTGTTAGAATGTTGTTTCTATTAGGACCATAATAATTGGGCTTTTTTTTTGAGAGAGAGTGGGAATAGTTGGTTTGTGCAACTATCTAAATGCATAAGGAACAAAGAGATCGCTGGATTCAAGAACATGTAACTCATGGGAGTTGAACCAGATAAGATAATTAGCAAGACAATTTGGATGACACACTAGTTGGACCATGTTCGGCTGTACAACTAACATCAAGCTATGGCGTTAGCTTCAGAACTCTCCCACTACACATTGTGGCATAGTTTCTCTTTTACTTTGTTTGCTATTATTTGTTAAAAATGGTAAATTAGTAAAGAAATTTTTCAAGAAGTTAATTCAAAGAAACATCAATTTAGTGAAATTTATTTTTCTAAAAATTGCTTACGATTATTTCCTGCGTATGACAAAATCCACAAAAAATATAAGACACAGTCAAAATTGAGAACCCAATTCGAATAAGCCAGTTCATATGAAATTTCTAGGAAGTAAACAGATAATTTTGGTCAAATATTTATTAGTCTGACATGGGTCCCTTGATAGCCCCAGTTGGATTGGAACTACACAGATACATGCAATTGGACATATAATAAGAAAACCACTTGCAGTATTATAAATTATATGCTTAAAACGAACAAAATAAGACAAAATTTGGCACTACCAATATGTAATCTTCTTTGAGGATATGTTTGGAATATAGGAATTTTGGAAGAATGAAATATTCGTTCTCACTAAATGTATGGTTTTTTTTTCAAAATTTCTATATTCCAAACATGTCCTTAATTTGATTTCATTTGACATCGATTTTTACAAATTTCCTGTTTACAAAAGTACTCCACGTAATAAATTTTTCTTACAAACTTTTAACAAAAACAAATTTACACTAGTGCGCATAGTATTGCCCTTCTTTTTAATTAGCAAGCTGGTTACAACAATTTCAGAGACTTAAAAAGCCCACTAGGAATTAATTAATTAGTTCCCAATGACAAAAAAGACAAAGTACCTTGAAAGGACACGTGAAAAAAAATTGCTCAGCAGCTTGATTAAAAGAATGAACAAATTGAGGAGGGTTTTAAATTAGGATCAAAACACATTTTCCACAGGACATGTTTGAGACCAGCGTTTGCTTCCAGGAAATGGACTACCACTGTCAGACCGCTTCCTCTCAACTTCGGTCAGAGCCTTTTCCACTGCCTTTTCCACTTCTGCAGCCGCAATCTGTGAATACGATGACACTTGCTCTATTAGTTGAGTGAACAAGTTGATTACTATGATTAATCAATGATTACAACTTTGGTAAATGGTAAATTTTACCATTTCCAACCTAACGAGTAGTTTCAGACTTCCGAGTACGCAAAAATGATTGATGATCAACTCAATTTCAATCTGTTTAATTTGCAGTTTTAACTAATTTATTATATTACTCAATTCTCACTTGTAAAATTGATTGAAAAGATTCATCATCAATCTTTTGATAATGTAGTTTTATTTGTAACAATCTGATGATGCAAGCAAGGCAGGATCCAGTGTACTACTTGAACACGAAAAATTTTGAAAATCTTGTGCAGTAACTTTTCTAACCTAAATTTTAGACCAGTACTTGTCGATAATGGAGATAAAGACTAAAAGTTTCAGAAAACCTTAGCATGTAAAGATGAACCTCTAGAGTTATGAGTTTTCAGGATACAAGTTATGTGCTCACCGTAGTTTCGACATCCATGGCGGTCGACAACCTGTAGCCAGACAACTCCGACCGGATTCCCCTCGCCTTGACATTCATGCTCTTCAAGCACCTGAGAGCTCCGATCATCGAGTCGATGGCTGACGAGGGCTCATCAACCTCAAACTGGACCTGTACGCTCTGTTGCTGCGAGTCGTGCCCTAGGATCTTCGCCTTCAGCTCGCCGTTCCGCCTTTGCAGTTGATCTCTCGCACCCTTCAGCTCATGGATGTAGATCGCCGCGGATTGCACAATCGAGTTCTTGTCCCCCTGTTACCATTGGAGCTATCATTCAGATTAAAACATTCACATTTTAAAGTCCCATTTCTTCTATACAATCCTCCATTTCAAGAAGATCTTGCCAAATTGAGCTAAGATAAATGGTGAAAATAGAAATGTGGGAGTCCAATTGACAGAAATGCAAATCCAAACTCTATATCTAGGAGAAGATCAAACTATTCCCTGACAAGCAAAACCGGCTGACGAACCTTCGATCGCGACGAAACCAGAGCATACAAGTCGGCGTAGCTCTGGCTGAGCTTCTCGCGCCGCTGCCTCTCCCGCATCATGTGGCGGAACCCGCGGCTGCTCTCGACGGAGCCGCTCCTCTCCTCCTCCCCTTCCCTCTCCCTCCCAATCTTGCCTAAAACCTCAATCACCCTCTTATGTATGTTCTTGCCCCTCCCCCCTCTCACTCCCGAAAACTCCGTCCCGACGTACTTCCCGAACGCGCTTGGTCTCACCAGAGCATCGGGCAGGGCCACCGGCGATGCAATGAAGCTGAATGGCAGCTCCGGCGAGGGCGGGATACCGTGGGAGGAGGAGAAGAAGGGGGCCTCATCCTGGAAGGCGTAGTAGGAGTCCATTAACATGTGCTTGCTACGTGGTGGTGGTTTGCGAATGGTTTCCGGGGGGAACTATTTCGAAAGCGCTTTAATAACCACCAGTAGGAAGTGCAAAAAAGACACGTGGTCAAATTGCGTGTGCAAATCCCAGCGTCTGAGGGTAAAGGCATGTTGCTAAATATGGGAACGGTCAAATCTAATTTTTTTTAAAAAATTTCTTTTATTGTTTAGTGTTATTAAACACGTGATGGAAATGGCGCGAACGCGACATGGGCGGGTAAGAAGGTAATGTCACGTGCTGCTGGCCATGTCGTCAGTGGAAGGTTCCATGTACGAGCCACTTGGAAATTGTTTTGCACGCTCTTTTTTACATCTGGCACCCTCCAAGATTTATTATCAACATTTTCTTTACAGTTTTCTAATGGATGTGTAGCTATTTTTTTCTTGTCTTGCATATACCTTTCTCCATATTTGAATCAAACATCATCTTAGATTTAATTTTCTAGAGTTTATCTAGTCTCCTCCTTAACTTATCCAGTGGCGGCGACCTGATGACGGGCAAAGACGACACCGCTAACTGCAAGTAGAGATGAAGAGGTGAGGCAGCTAGGGAGATGGACGATGAAAAGATGGTGATCGGATGGCGGTGTGGCGAGGTGGTGGAGGCGGCAGCGGTGGAGGCGGCGGCGGTTGAGCGTGGCGATGGCCAGTGGGGTAGAAGATGTGGGGCGGCGACAATGGCGGCAGGGATCAAGAGAAGGAGGGAGAAGAAGAAGTGTGGGGAAGAATAGAGAGTGAAGATTAAATTTAGATCTCGATGTGTGGTATAGATAGTGTAAATTTTTTTTAAGAAAAAACAAACATATATATGCACCATAGACAACCCCTTTTCTTTTTTGCACACCATTATTAACATTTCTTACAAAGTAGAAAATGGTAAATTTTTGTAAAAAAGATATTTTGGATCATAAAATACTTTACAAGCACCACATATAAGTGGGTTTTTGAATTTATATCTCAAATGCTATGTGCGACAACATGACAATAGTACTACCAACTGCAGCTGATAGTGGCTGGTGAGGGGCGAGTGGTGATGTGCAGGGGAGTGGCAAAGGTGCATGGCTCCAGTGCTGCTCTCAACGCTTATGGCTGCAACGAGGGGTGAGGGGTGATGGCCATCGTTAGGCTACGTCAGAGCGAACACTAGCAACTAGCAACTATCAGGGTTGTGGAGGTGGGAGAGAAAGAGTATAGTGGATGAAGTGTGGATTTAAAATCAATGGTGAAGGTGATGTGTGTTTTTGAGGGGGAAAAAAGATATTGAAGGAAAAGAATGTAAAGTGATATTTCTAAAAAGGTAATATACAGTTATGATACACATTTCGGAAGATGGACATTTGTGCAATATATGAGGCTTGTAGCATTGCAGATATATATTTGTGATATTTCTAATTTAAGATGAACATTTGTGCAATAAACAAAATTAAGATGGACACATATCCAATTATCCCTTTCTAAAACGGACAGAAACTTTATGCGGAATATATACACAGGAGAACATGTCCAAAATATAGTATCCACACGTTTTCAAGGAAAGCCCTATAACCTTGTTCTTTAGAATTCCACCAATTAGCTAGTCAACAAGACTTTCTTACGCGCACGTTGAACACAATCAAACAAAACAAGGGGTGATTTGTTATACAATATTGAAAAAATAATAATTTAGTTGTAAGATATTAATGTCTTAATAACATATGAGTCTTTTTATAATCAATATCTTATAATAATATCATATTTTTATCATATCCTTCAATTAATTTTTTCAGAAGATAAAATAATGACAATTCGTTGGAGCAAAATAAAAAAACAAGAAAGTAGTAGTCTTCGAATAGGAGACGCTTACTTAGAGTTGTACAAATCTGAACCGAACCGAATCAAAAATAGCGGTTTTTGTGGTATACGGTATCCGGTTCGGTATGCTAGATTAGTCATATACGTTATTCAGCTCGGTTTGATTTTTTTTACCAAAAACCAGAGAAAACCGATTTTAGAAGCACAATGCCCATTTCGGCCATCTTCGCCCTGTGCCTTGTCCCTAACTCCCTATTTCCTAAACCTAACTGGCGTTGCCCTAACCCTAAGTCCCTAACTCTCCTCCTAAAGTCCTCCCCGTGTCACCTCCCCGAGGCCCGAGTCCCCGTGCCTCTGGCGGTCCGGCCTTCGCCGCCTCCTCGAGCTCCCCATGTCGCCTCCCCAAGGCCCAAGTCCCTATGCCTCCGGCCTCCAATGCCTCCTTGAGCTCCCTGTGCCGCCTCCCCGAGGCCTGAGTCCCCGTGCCTCCGACCTCTGCCGCCTCCTCCTTCCCGTGCCGCCTCCTCCAGTTCTATGTCGCCTCCCTCCTCCCCGAGTAGTTGAGTCCCCGTGCCACCTTCTCCACCGCCTCCCTCCTCCCCGTGCGGCAGACCGGCACTGTGCCCGTGCGACCGTGCCGCCCCCCCTGGCCCCCCCCCTCGAAGCCTCCCCACGAGACTGCACCGCCCCTGTTGTTTTCAATTTGCAGAAACTCCAGAATCAACCACAAGATCATGCAATATAATTTTCTAATTCTTCCTCACTCTTAGTTTACTGTCTAGGTGTTTCTCGACCCGATCTAATCTAGATGCTGTTGTTTTGGTAATTTGGTGGCTCCGTGTTAGGGATCTGATGGTGGATTGGTGGTGGAGTTACTGGAGTACATTGGGTGCTGTGATTCTGTGAATATCTATGGCTGTAGAGATGCTGTGAACTCGTGTGGTAGAATAGCATGTTGTGGTTATGTCCGTACTGTTGAATCTTTGTCCACAAGGATGAACTTATCTGATATTCATTTGAAGCTTGTGTGGTTGGCAAAATCTCACTAGGATTGTGCAGGATTGTCTGATTTAGTTGTGGAGCAAGGACATATTTAGACTTGTTTCAAATAATGTGAAGTGCGTTACTAACAATCAATTGCACAACAGCACAAGTGCATCAAATGTCTAATGAATTCAAGCCTATGGGCTAATATATTTAAATTTCAGACTTAAGCCAATCATCTAATCTGTTTTTTTCCATGTTTCATTTTATATATACACAAACAAAGTTATGCATAATCTCATTAAAGACATAATTTGGTAAATTTGGTATTTACCAAAACCGAACCAAATTAATTTGGTATTTATCGAAATCGAACCGAAATATTTTTTTGATAAATATGCTATTCAATGTGTAATACCAAAATTTAAAAAAACGACAAAACCAAACCAAAAAAACCAAATTAACAGAATGCACACCCATACACTTACCTATGCTCACTAATGTGAATTCACATTAAGGCAATGCGTCATGATATATACATACACTAATGCAAATATAAAAAAGAAAACAGAATGATTAAGGAAATTTTTTTTAATAACTTAGTTTTCATTTTTATTGTCAACAACTAGATCTTGATCCAATAGATTTTATATTGTCACATTTTTTCTAGGTTGTCACATTTTTTAAATTCGGTTGTCGCATTTTTTCAGTTGTCGTATTTTTTTATGTTGTCGCATTTTCTTGTTTTAGGTTGTTATATTTTTTTAAGTTATCGTATGCTTTTTAGGTTGTTGCATTTCTTATTGTAGGTTGTCGTATTTTTTATTTTAGGTCGGCACATTTTCTTATTTTAAATTGTTGTATTTTTTAGGTTGTCGTATTTTCTTATTTCTATGTTGTATTTTTTTATTTTAGGTTGTCACTTTTTTATTTTAGATTGTCACATTTTCATATTTAAGGTTATTGTATTTTTTATTTTAGGTAGTCATTTTTTTAGGTCATCACATTTTTTCTTAAAATTTTTATATGTAAAAATTTTGAGTACCATAACCATGTGGCTCATGCCCAAAAGAAAATTATTTTCTAGGGAATGTAAACTACACTATATACTTTAAAATTCATTACAGATTTCATACTACATGCAATTTGATAGATGATTTTGTCATTTTATAAAGACTTAACAATCACTAATATACAAGACTATTTAGAATTTTTTAAAAATAGAGGAAATATATATAGAGAGTGGGCTACTAGTCCACAATGACTCATTTCGACCCAAAAAATGGAATCTCTCGAAGTCATTGGATCAGATCCAATGACTCACGATCCCCACCTCTGATATCTAGGGTTTCCTACCTCCTCCACTCTTCGTCCACTCCTCCGCACCTTGTCCGCTTCTCTACCTCTCGACCTCCACCACGATCCCCACCTCCTCCGCCCCTCATCCTCCCCTTACCGCGCTGACCACCGCCACCCACTTCTGGCGGCACCACTGCCACCCCATCGCTTCCATCTCTTTTCCTCCTCTTCCCCGTCCTTCTCACCTCTTACTGTCTCCACCCGTGACCGGCAACACAGCCACCGCCTTGCCGCCCCCATTACCGACTATCTTACTTCCCAAAATCTAAGGTCGGGGACTAGTGAACTCCTGAAGGTGTCTTAGTGTGAAGCCGCCGTCTCACTGCTACTGTGACACTGTTGTCACTATCATACACCACCACTACTGACTTCTTATCCCATTAGAATTGGGAAAATGATATATTATTTTCTAGTATTTCCCATATATTTATACACACACGTGTGTGTGAGAGGATGGAGACCAGATAGCCAATAACGAGTAACAACTTCAACTAGAAAGAATGTTTCGGGCGTTATTAATTTTATCCAATTCTTCAGCAAGTTGTTCATACTATATGGGAGTACTAATTTAGGCTTAAATTAATGTTAACGATTTGATGCATGTGCGTGGAAGGTGATGGTCTTGAAGAGGTCGTGGATAATTCTTTCCCACATGTTCCTCGTGACAGTTTCCGTGCGATACACTACAATATCTTTTGATTTCACTAAGAAATATGTATTTTTTTTCTATGTGTATACCGTATTATATTAAAACATTTTTGCTTTTGGATCTAATCTTCCCGTAATCATCAGTTTTCTCTTTACCTTCCTCAATAACAAATAGTGATAGAATAATAAGACGGTGGTTATAATGTTGACCACATATGGTGGTGACAGCCGTAACTGGCACAAAGACAATATTATAAGAGTGTTAGAGGTAAATGACATCGGCAACCACGTTTGGAGGAAATGGTGGTCCGCCGACCAATGACTGTTGGGGTGGGGGCACAAAAGATGATGGGAAGGTGGGATGAATTGAGATATTTAAATTTAAAAGTGAAGAAATATATATATATATATATATATATATATATATATATATATATATATATATAACACTTCCTTATTGTTTTTAGGTAGATTGCACTTTTTCTTTTTTTTCTTTTATTTGTGTTTTTATGCATCGTTTTAACAGCATATTTTATCTTATTCACTAAGGAAAAAATTTTAGTCTATAACCACAATACCATAAGAAGTTGCACTACCACTAAAATCTAATCGGTATGAAAATACCTTTGTACTAAACATGAACTACTCTCGAACCGGGATGTCGAAAAGTTCGATTGGATCCGAGCTAGCTTGATTAGGGCTGAACCCGACGCAACTCAACTATCAGCCCTAAATTTCAAGTTCAACCCAACTCTATAATCGGGTTGGAATCAAACTTGGTTGTATTGAATTTGTGTTTATGTAGATTGTTTTTGTTAGTGATATGTCTTAAAAGAAATCATAGAGATGATTTTATCTTTGCTATGTTTATTAACTTTTGAATAAAATATTATTCTGTTTCTTACACAAATTATCATCTTTTTTTATCAATAAATATGTGATTTATTCATGGAACTCTTAATTTATTTTACAATGTTATTATATAAAGTCTTTACTCTAAGGTCATTAAATAGGACATAAGTGATTAATAGATCAACACACGTATGCATTGATGATAATGTTTCATAGACCATGAATATGAGATATTAAATTAATAATATAGACGCATGGTAGAGAACATGATATTGAAGAGACACTGCCGAGATTTGTCATATTAGTGTCATCATGTGGACTCAAATAATATTTATGATTGATATTTAGACTTAAAATTATCATAGTTTCTTATATATAATATTCCTATATATATAGTAGTATACTTTGGATTCTATCAAACACTACTCTTAATTAGATTAATATAAAGATAATATCAGAGGAATGTGAACACTTAAAATAAAAATTTCCTCTCTCATATGATGGGTGAGATATCTCTGCCTTCTTAATATAGATGAATTGAGATATACATGACCATGTGGTATATGGTTGAGTGTGAACACAAGAAGGTCAGTTCACTATGAGATCAAGAAAGAATTGAACCGTGCAAGTGCAAGGATAACACATATTATACTTTAGGTTTAATCTGATATTGTATGACGAAGGGATCAACATTGTACATTATAAAAGTTTGTTCGATATGATTTTCGTGTATATCTGGATAGTCGTTATGTCTTATTAGGTGTCACTATCAACTCAGGGTTCGGGTAAGTATTTCTGAACCACAACCAACTAATATCACACACTTAACGGGTTGGAATAACTTAATTCAGATAAAATATGTTATGAATTTTGTATCACATTAGGAAATTTAACATAGTAAGACTTCTCCTCCAAAACTCTATATAAAGAGAGACGTGGTGAGTTTCGATGATGAATCAAGAGAAAATCTAGTCGCCACCTCCACCAGAACGATAATCTCCAAATTATAGATGTGCATGTCGATATTAACACAGCAATACACGATATTCCATCCAGAAACATGTGGATACTGATAGAGACGTTGTTGTCATTGTTATCATTGTTGCGATGATAAAGACGATCCACAAATGGTAATCAAGATTCAAATAGTTACTCGAATCGATTGCTGGACGTGCACTTCACAACACCAATTTTCATTTTACTGTTGATAATAACATGATCTATAATATAATACTTACATATTTCGAATAAAAATTGTCAATATTTTAGTTGCGTAGTCTGCTATTACCCTAACAATTTTGCCCACCAAAACTTATTTGTCATGTGGAGTAGAATTGGCGGTGCAAAAGACAAAAATAGCTTTACATGACCTACATATTGAACCCTATGGAGGAAAATGAAACCCGATGCGATGGCTCTATGGAGGAGGGTCCCTGTCGAATCGGCTCGACATGATTGGCAAACTCGCAGACGCGCGGTGAGGAAGGCCAATAGGAAAGTCGCCGACACCTCATCACTTTGCTTCTTTGGAGGGTGCGGAAGGAACAAAACAACGCGTATATCAGAATACCGCTCATGGTATTCTGTAGGTTTTACATACGTGTAGTTGTTAGGGCAATTGATGGGGATATGGTACAAGGTTGTGTGAGTCCATAAGTGGTCTTGTCAATGACCTGTAAATATGTTTCTTCTTTATCTTTTTAATGGAATAGAAGGCAGCTCCCCTACCCCCTTCGGAATAAAAGACCAACCCAGAGGGATGGTTATAAGAGATTTGGGACCGTTCAATACGGGGAAACATGCCTCTTGAATTGATGGTGCTGCTAAAAAGACAAACCCTTGTAGCTCCATAGTCCATCCAAGCCATTCGTTTTCTAGGACTACTTTCTCACTGCCGACAAGATATTTCCTATAGAAGGTTTGTGCACTACTCAAGGTGTTGTTTATCTACGTGCGTGCATGTCTGTGTGGGTGAATCATTTTTTTTAAGACATATCTCCACTTCCCCCGCTCCATCTTGTTGCGGCTTTCTTCCTTGGGATGCTATTATTCTAGTACTAGACATGTTCTTTCTCCTTAGTGTTGCTACACATACGAACACAACCTCACAACAAATGCGAATGAACAGTAGTTGAAACGCAATGCGCATTTCTGAAGTTAAATTATTGATAGAAGTTGTTCTATAGTAACTTTAGCAGACACATTATTTTAGGATGAATTTTCCTAATAGGCGGTGTCTCTTTTTTTCTTTAACTTACATACACCTATCTTCATCTTTGTATCAAATCATTCTTTTTAGATATCACTTTTAGAGTTTATCTAGTTCTCTTATTAGCTTCTTTAAAGGCGGTGGCCTGACAACGGTGATGTCATCGGTCATGAGGGGAGGTAGTGAAAGGTGGTGATTACGAGAGAGAAAAGGAGGTGGCAATGACCAACAAAGAAGCGGGAGGGAGGAGGATATGAGGGAAGACGGGGTGGTGGCAGCAAAGATGGAGGAGGAAGAGAAGGAGAGATGAAGGGTGGATATTGAAACTAGATTTTAAGTGTGTGGTCTAAATATTGTAAGTTTTTAATAAAAAAACGAGCATCCACCTTCTAAACGACTCCTTTTAATATGACATCAACAATTACTTGATGTAACTTGAGAATCAACGTTGTTCTTGGAAATTCATAAGCATGACTTGTAGTAATTGGTTAGCCATGGCTTTAAGTAGTATTGTGCAAAATTGACCCAACTCTGCGGTCTGACACGGGTCCAACAGTCTGACCCAAGCCTGAACCGAATTCAACCCAAACCTAATGCCCATAGGGCCATGCCGAGATTTGAATTTGAGACTCGATGAGCAAATTGGGCTAAGCTCAACCTAAAATGACTTCAGCCCGATTGATAAAAATAGTGTAAATGCATAGGGGTTGGCTCGAATACAACCTAGTCTGATAGAGGCCAAGTCCGATTGCCCATAGGGCCAAGGTTGGGTAGAGCAAACTCGGCCCAAACGGAACCCAGATTTTCGGCAACACAACTCAAACTCGGTCCGACCCGAGGTTTACACAAGCCTAGCTTTAAACTTGTAAAATTGTGTTAATAATTATGCTAAAGGATTCTTCAATCAGATGATGCGAGATAACTAATGTAAACTCTCAACTAGATGTTAACATGCTAGCCACATCTATTAAGCGCATAATCTTCAAAAAAATCTCAAAAAACAGGTGTAGATAGTTCTCATTGTAATCTAGCATCTCATAAAATTTCAAGTTCAAACTCGATCAAAATTGAGAGGGAAAAGATAACTAATTTATCTTTTGTTTCTTAATTGCCAGAAATTTCTCTTTTTTTCTCATTTCAGCAATTGAGTTTGGTTTTTAATTTAATATGATGATAGATAAATTATAGAACTATTTACACATTTATTAGAGAATTTTTCGTGATAATTTAGTGACTTAATCGATATATATATATATATCATTTTATACTACTAGGAATATGTACACCCAATATTCAAATACACTATACATACTTCTTGTTTATAATCTAAATATTGTTTTGATTAGTGAGATGGATGTATAACATTTTTAATAAAATATGGTATATAGTTTTCAAAGTGGTAAGATATATTTTTCATAAATAACATACCACAACTAAAGAAATGTATATATAACAAAAGAAATATTAATGATGAAATATGTTATATGATTACAAAATTATAAATTTATTTTTCTATAAATAACATAAAAGACATACATATATATATATATATGAGTAGCATGTTATTATCAATGATTGTTTAGTACCATTCTAGAGCATCATATTACTGATATTATGTTGGTAACAGAATCATATTTGGGAAAGAACACAGCGATTGGACTTTGACATACCTCGGTCAATAAGATGGCTTCACCACCTCCAGCTCCGGCGAACGCCGAACAATCTGAACTCCTTGGAGCCGAGCACTGCATGATCAGTTCATCCCTATGTCCACATCTTGGGCAATGGAGTTTCTTTCAGTCAATTGCAGTTTCACCTAATTCACTTCTGTCAAAGTTTCACAAGCAAATCAATCAACCATCAGCTAGCAAATATGCACAAGATGAGAAGGTTTTCCCTAAAAAAATGTTTAAAGCTTGAAATTGAAAGATAGTGAAATACAAAAGATCTGAAGCTCCAAAAACCATGAGATAGAGCTTCATCTGTTCATGGTTCCAAGATGCCATGCTGTAGCTTTTGATGTAAAGAACTTACCAATTCTAATTAAATATGGTGTTCAATTGCCAATTTGGAGATACAAAATTCGTATTACTAACTAATTGATTTGGACAGAGAAAATCAGGAATCCAAGAATAAATATCACATCTTCGTAAACACTAATTGGGGGTGTTGCAAACAAATGATCCAAACCCCCTTGTTTTCTCACAAAATTCAGAGATGTTGCAAACAGATGATCCAAACCTCAAGAAACAATCAACCCTTTTAGACAGAGTATTTTTGAATCAAAGAACCTAAGTTCCACTCAGAAAAATTATCAAACACCCAAAAGAAGCAACAGATAAATCAAATTCAAAAAACATAAAAGAAGCTTTTGATCTTGACATATCCAATACAATCATCAAAAGGGGAAAAATTATTGATCTGCAAGTCTTGTTTCTTTCTTTGCTTGTCAATAATGTATTAATGTCACAAACTGCACCATGAATGAAATAAGGGTCATACCGAGGACAAAAATTCCATCTCAGACAAATAATCGAACACCTGAAGCACGAAAGAAAGAAAGAAACCAAATGAACAAGCACAAAGAAGAATTGGGGGAAAAAACAAGAAACTCACAACAACAGAAGAAACTTGAATCCCACCAAGAAAACAATGGGGTTGCATCAGAGTTCTCACAGATCAGCAAAATTCTTACCGCATAGTTTCTTCTTGCTCGATTTCTTTGTTCTGCTCTGTTTTTTTTTTCTTTCTCCCATTTCTCATTTTTTTTTGTGGGGAGTGGGGGGTGGGGGTGGTGTCAACGGGAGGAAGTGGCTTTCCCGCGTGATCCACATATTTTTATATACTCCATGAACTATAATAAGCAGTTAAGCAGCACGTGGTCAAACCAACAAATGGGAAAGGAATCCGGAGGCTTTTGACTGCAAAATGGAACACGATTTCCTCTGCAGCAGCCTGCATGTATGCAAATAAATGCACGTAATAAAATTATATTTTTGATGTCTTTTTCAGTCATGGAAAGAAAATGTTAAAGAGGACACATATCGATCGCGGCAGTGCATGAGTCGTAGACTGACACGGATCTGCTGCAGTTAACTGCAACAGATCAGTTGTGTGTGTGTGTGTGTGATTTGAGTTGTTGGCCCGAGCATTTGATTTCTTTAGTCAAGATTAAGTGATCTGATAAAAAAAAAAGTCTACCTCACATTTTCCACGTGGTCAGTCTAGAACATAAATTTTTGATCCAATAGACTGCCATAGCGTTCAATCTCTCCACCACTACAGCGAATTCGCATAAGAAAAGACAGCAAAGCATCATGCAATGACAAAAGACATGCTTCAAAACGCAATACATGGTTATCGGGGAAAACACGTTGTATTAGCTTCCAGGTAGGTTCCTTCATTGGCAGTCCTGCAGTTAGCTTGCTCTGTTCAGTTCATTTTCTTGTCCTCTTGCGACCTCTCCTCCCTCTAGAGGTGGCGGCAGATTTGTCCGGAGAACTGTGAAGATCACCGCTACCTGTTTCCGAGGGCTCATCCTTCACACTTGGCTCTTTGTCACTTCCTTCCTCGAAGATCTCTGTCTTGTCAGTCGAGTTCTCCTCATCGTCCTTCGGAGCTTTGTCGGCAGATTCAAGCTCAGCAATTCTGTCCCTGAGCTGTCTGAGCTTCGCCTTCTTCGAGTTCAAGACAGCCACAAACTAGAACAACGACACGACAGTTAGTAGCTAAAAAGAAGCTCAAAAATAGTCTTCCAGTCAATGAAGAAACTGATTGATAACGATCAGTGTTTTCTTCAATAATAGTTTGCATCTGTGCAAACTGATCAGGTAAACACGAAGAGTAGTTTGAATGTATGGAACAGAATAAGAAATTACCATCAACCAAAGGCACTGCAGTTCTGCAGGCAACAAACAAAGACAGAAACTAAGAATTGTACCTTTGAAAAGGTGGCTTGTTCGAACTCAACTTTCTCATTGTTAGATCTTTCACTTTGTTGCAAGCACTTCTCAGATTCTTGCTTCAATTTGTCAAAGGATTGGGTTTTCCTAACAACCTCTTCCTGAATAATCAAAGACAACAACTTAGTAAAATCCAAACCCAATTAGGTAATGTACTAAAGCGATTCACTAGATTGGTGGGCAGTATTCGCTTTGTTGACAGCTGAGCCAAGCCTAGAGAACTTTGCATAAAATTAGGGGTGCCAGAGATTGGAATATACGTCAAATCTAGCTCCTTATCAACAAATGGTGAGCCTTTGATCCTTTGTATTATCACATAACAATAATCAAGCTAGATCTAATGTAATTACCAGTACTTAGATAATCTCGATTCATAGCAGTGTGAAACAAAGAGACATACACTCAAGCGTATATTTGCATCCATAAGAAAATCCAGTATCTCAGCTGTAGTATGCTGCTTGTCAGGCGCAGGCTGCAATTTCCAACGCCATTCCAACTTGGTACCTTGTCTTTCAAATGTCCAAGACAACTAAAAATAGCACAAGAAAGAATCAATATATCAAAAAACGGCCAAAAATAAAAGAACCCCAACTGAGTACAAAAGAAGCAAGGGCATACATTGCTCCTCTAAGAAGCGAATGACAAGACTTGACAAACACTAACAACTTGATTTCAACTTAGATATCAAAACTATATGAATCTCAAATGGCTCAATTGCTTAGCATATTGTGCTACCGAGTGTCACCACCATGTTAGGAACTCACATCATTGAATAACTAGAAATAATAGTACCTCTAGTTAAATTACTGAATGTCTATTGTTAAAGGCCTTAGATTGAACATCACATTAACAAATATAATCTCCTTGCAGTTTAGATTGCACATCAGAAGTGCCAAATCTTCAGTTAAAGCTTCCCAATTAGCAGACAAAGGCCAAGTTGGCAGACAGCACATCAACAGCAGTTTTGTGATCCACAAAGAGATGGACACTAAATTATTAAATCTGAATGCATGATTGAGGAAACTACAATTACAATGAAATGCTTGCGGATTTTCCTCGAAGATTTCTGTGACAAATTCTTGTGTTCTTCCCTTGTTTAAACCAATATTTTGTATTGGGTACAATTAACTAAAGAAATAAGGTCAAAGTCTCAAAGGCTAGACATTTACAAATCAAACAAACATCTTTCCATCAAATCCACATTAGCACCATTTCAATCTTATATTTTCATCACAATCCAGACTTCAAGTAGGCATCTAGGATAAGAACAAGAACAAGAAGCGGAAGAACGGAACTGACCCTGCGGTGGCCGTCGCCGGCATCGTGGAAGGAGTAGGAGGAGGAGGGCTGGTGGAAGGCGAGGTAGCGCTCGGCGAGGGCAAGGTAGTCGGAGACGGGCTGGTCCCACTGCTCGGCGCGGAGGCGTACCTCGGCTTCGGAGGCGTCGGCGACCCAGGCGCCGGCGCCGTCGGTGGCGGCGAGGGAGAAACGGGAGGGAAGCCACGTCGCCTTCACGAAGATGGCGCCGCCGCCGCCAGCCACCTTCGGGTCCTCCACCGCCACCGACAACTTCGCGCAGCTGTGCCTCGGAGCAGCCAGAGAAGTAGCCATGGGCGCCTTCGGGTGTTCTTTTTTTTTTTTTTTTTAATTTCTCTTCTTTGCAGATAGACTAGTAGACATGAACATCTGAATTCGTACGGGCTCGAAGCAGCCCAACAAAAAGCACGGTTGAGCCAGAGCTCGGCCCAGCTAAACCTCAAACAAGGTGAAGTAGTTTGATCCGGGTTTTGATCAGGCTTGTTGAGTTTGGGGCTCTCATGTCAAAAACACAAGATCAGCCAGCGTCATGTTCTCTACTACAGTACTACCACCGGTTGAGCTCGAGCGAACGGACTAAGCTGGCCAGTCGCAGAGAGCGCAAAATTTTGCTTAGGCCTATTCAACTCTATCAATCTAGATGGTGCAAAGTTTTTAAGACAAATCAAGCACTTTCTCCCTAGACAACCCCATAACTTAATTGCATTTGGAAACCACAACAAAGAATGGGGTTGTGAGGATATGAGCTTGATGCAAAAGGCTACGAGTAATTAGTTCTTAGTTACACACGGTGCACCAGCTTTTACTCGAAGTTATTTTTTATAAAGAAAAGAATTCTCATATTTTCAAAACTTCCAGCTTCTTCCCACATTTCTAAATTCTAAATTGAGGAGGAGAAGAAGAAAATATCTGTTTGGCATCTGTAGCTTGATCCTTAAGCTTGGAATCAGAGCCATTTGATGGAGGTTCCCCTCTCCTCAATCTCCCCCCTCCTTTTCTCTCTCAAGTGGGGAGCAAAAGATAGAACCCTTTGCATGAGAATCACTTGGCACACTTCACATCTTCATGGATCCCTCATCATGTCACAGCCACAAGGAATAACTGCTTTCATCAACAATCCTAACCATCATAACTAGAATATCATCATATCAAACCCAATTGGTCAGTCTCGCTTTGCCGCAGAGCCGCGGTGATACTGCAAAATAGTCCCATACAGAAAATCTAAAGTGAAAATTCTTCTGAAAAAACGAGTTCAAAAGCCTAAGTGCTATCTATGGCTGGGCTTGGGGTATTATAACCTACATTGTCAAATCTCAAGAAAGTGACATGATAATCTACTATAGCATCAAACTATATTTTTTTAGGCTGAAGACTCAACATTTCAACGTTTCCTTTTAGTTAACAGATACTTATATAAGGCAAATCCCCTTCTCTTCTGCCAGTCCAGGACTTCAGTAACACATACACAAAGCACCAAGAAGTAATAGTATTTGCTTGGTCAAGGAGCGGAGAACCTTTCCATTAGATTTGCACCTTTAGACCACTTCCTTCTCCTTGATTGATCCATGGCTGTTGAGGGGAGTGATGTCAGGTCTGAAGACATGCACACCGGTGTGCGGCTTCGGACCAGGCTTCATTCCCAGCAACTCATGGAACTGGAATCATTTCAGCTTCCTCCAGGCCTGCAACCGAGAGCCGATCATAAGACTCCATATCGCCATGTGATGCAGGTATGTGTTTAATCAATAGCACAGTACTGTTGCATTGCTGACTTTGTGAGATAAATAGCATGTCTGCAAAAGTTTCCATGCACACAGAGGGAGCAAAAATGAGCATTACCTGTGATGCTTAATTGCTGATGCTGCAGCTGCTCAGCATGGAGACCTCAGTAGTCAGTAGCTTTGTTCCTGCTTAGAATGGAATGGAAATGAAGGCTATCACCTGTTGCATTATTGTATATATATGCAGTGCTTACTATTTAATAGTCACAGGAACTGCCACTCTGTGGCTACTTATGAAGGCTACAGTCCAATTCCAATAGGAAACATTTTATTTAAAAGCCTAAATCCCCCTTGAAACAAGAGTAAGTTGTGTGTAAACATCTTGTACTTTGACGTTTTAATAAGTATTTCGTTGTTTTGAAAACAGGTTAATTTGGCAAATTTTGAATCACATAAGAATGTTCCCAGAAACATCAATTTACTGCGATCACTATTAAAAGATTAAACAATGTTTCAACAAAAACTATTTTGGCAAATGGTACAACAGTACAAGCATTGCTGCAAATTTTATAACAGAATCTTCTTACTACAAGTTTTTGTTCTCAGTGCTCTCAGAATTGTATTTACATCTAATCAAGCTGCTTTGTCCAATCAAAGGGGTCCCAGTCCTTCATGAAACTTGCAACAGCCTGCTTCTGCTTGTCCACAGATTCATGCCTTCGCCGTCGGTGCATGTCCTCCTCTGGCATTTGGAGCATCCCTCTTATGACATTCAATCCAAAGCCAGCACTGAATTTGCTCTCGTCATCTATCACATGGACAAATCCACGGTCCATGCCAAACTCAACATGGAAGTAGGCAAAATTCTCTGGGATGACTTGCCGCAGGTTGCCGCTTGTTGGAATGAGCTTTTTCATCTCATGCTGGGCCCATTCTTCTTCAGCTTCGTCAATCGCCTGGAGTAAATGAAATGAATTCCATAAGAACTTCAAGCACAGAACAAGTTATTGTGTCTCAGTTTCGAAAGGTTAGGGTAGATATCTGACCTTCTTAAAGTACATCGGTGCTTTGTTTGAAACTTGGCATGGGACAGGAATGCATTCAATCATGCAGTGTCTCCGTTGTCGGGCCAAGCTTATGACAGTCTCCATGAACACCACATCCTTGTCCTGTTGAGCAAACATCTTCAGAAGGCATTTCTTGAAGTTGCGGATCTCCTCCCAAACATTTTTATCAACTGTTCTTGTTGCTGACTCATGCTGCAACCATTAAAAAGCATTGCATCAAGAAGAAGTTCAAAAAATAAGCAGAATGGTTTCACTTTCAGAGAAAAGTAGAAGGTTCAATAAGAATGGCCATTTCAAGATGAGCACAAACTAGTTGAAACTTGTCATTTCCTATGAAACACAACACAAAAAAACACCTTCCTGCCAATGCAACAGAGACTTGAAAAATTGTCCCTCACCTGCAACGGAAGAATAACACAGTGCCCAGGAACAACAGGCTGAAACTGTGGCAGCATCAAGTAAGTGAAGTTCCCTATAGCAACAACAAGATGCTTTGGCCTGGATGGGTTCTCAAAGCAATACAAACAACGTTCTTTCTGAGTTAAGAAATGTCTCTGAATGCTTCTCTTATCCTCGTGCACCTCTTTGTTCTTCCTTTTACTTTTCTTACTGGGAGCATCACCAAAATCATATTCGTCCTCTATACTTTTAGACATGCTGTACTGCTTATTATGCATAATTTTGTTTGCAAGATGCAAATTAGCATCCTCTTCTCTTTTCCTGCGATCAGCAGCACTAGGCTTTATCGTATGCCTACAGTTGAAAAAGAACGTAGTGTTATACAGGAAAATCAATTATAACAGAAATATACTAGTAACTAGCAACTCAGATATTAAGATAACAATGAAACCAAAAGCCATTTTAGATTTAACTGAATGTTTCACATTAGAATACTTCTGCACATCAGTACAGTTGCATATAGCTCCTTTTTTTTCCTCAAACCATGGCTTGCACCACAGGGTCAACATAGTAGTATCAGAATGCTTCGGCATAGAAGTACAGGCGCATTTTCTATTATTTTAACTATGTCAGAAATACACCAGTCATTCAGATTATGGAACTGAGAGCTTATTTTGATATTTAAATGTATTGTCTTGTTATCACCACCTCACATACCATGGTGTTTGCACCACGGGACCAACATAAGGTGCTAACCATTTATTCCTCCCTTAGAAATATTATGTCATGTGACAGTGCATATCTTTAGATCAGCAGATATCTATAATGCACAAGTTTAGAATAAGCGATAACTACAAGGGCAGTTTACATGTATCTCAATTGCATGGTGTCGCTTCCTATCCAAACAAAAAAAAAATTACATGGTGTTGTTTTGTTTCTTTACCATGCATCATGAGCCATGATTCACATATCCAAAAAGTAAAATTGCTATTGCCATACCACAAGAACCACAGGCCTTAACCAGCAAGCAGGGTAGCTACTTTTGGGAGTACAGAACACAGGATAGAACAGCAAAAAATTATGCACCATAGCTGCATTAAGGATATTAGAACACCAACCAACATATAAATGCAAAACAGAAGATAATTCAAAGCACAACTTCAAGTAGATACCAGATAATCAGCTGTACACGCATGTACCACAGACTAGGAATAGTGTAATGCAAATGTATTTGACCTAGGATGAACTAACCTGATTGAACTTCCTTCTATTCCATGCCTTGACATTTCAGGGGCAGCATCCTGATTCTCCAGCACAGCCTCCATTTCTCTCTGACAAAGAACAACAATCAGTTATTAAGCCATATGGCATCCAACTCTAGTGATGCAATGACCATTGTGAAATGTGATTATAATCCAAGTCTCAACCTACTGAGATATCAACAATCTGCATCACTTTCCCAAAATTGGAAGTCAATCACATATTTAGTCCAGATTTAAGTGCCAACAGGGCACAAAACAGACTCTGCAAGTGGCACGCCAATCTATTATTTTAAGCCAACATTGAAAAGGCATAAAGTGTCTTGCTTCTTCTGTTAATTCAAATGAATAAGTGCATGTAATTTTATCGTATCATCAATTCGGCTATTTGCCAAACTAATGAATGGATCAAGAAAACAAATTCTGTTCATATTGCCACAAGAACACTTACCGAAAGTTGTTCAGCTTCTTCATGCTTGCCTTTCATTCGAAGCTGCAAAATCTTTGCAGCTAACTGGTTTGCATTTAGTGTTCGAGTGCTTGCCAAAGGTGCTTTGCCAGAAATCTCTTTAAAGGGCTGCTCATTTTCCCTCTGCCTATCCGCCTCATGCGTTGAAACATTAGCATCATTAGTTTGGAGATTATTAATCTGTTCCATAAAGCTTCCATCATTAGAAAACTTATTCAAGCCTGCTATTGCTGTAGAGATAAGTGCCTGATCCTCCGACGATATATTCTGTCTATTCCTTTTCCATGGTACAGAATCAGACTTAGGCTTTCTCATTACATGATGCCGAGAGGAAACATCACGTAAATAATCACGGCCGCCATTGTCCCCACCATGTCGACTCTCCTTTGGATGAGTTTTGGGGTGTTCTTCTGAGTTTTCCGCATTCCCAACTTTTCTACCTCTAATGGCACGCAAGTGAGCATGTGCATGGGCTGCTCTAGATGCTGACACTGATGCAGCTAAGTGGCCCAACGAGCCCCATCGCTCTTCAACAACCTACAATGGTTAAATACACATAGAAGCTAGACAATAAACTCCGACCTAATATCAGTTCTTTTGAATATCTATAAGCGACATTGCACATACCTCCTCAATCTTCCGCCCTTCACGAGTTGCTTGCTCTTTTGCACGCTTCAAAGCTTTAAGCCTCCAGCTTGCACCACCATCACCGACAACAGAGGATGGTAGCAACTTATTGCCATCACTTGCAGAACTTGTCTTTTCAGGGTACCCACTACCGTTATCATTGAGGTATGGGTTTAGTTCCTTTGGGTTAACTTTCCTCACCTGCAAGTACCAAAGAAAAGGTTGCAATCAGGGCAGAGGGAATGAGCATTCCAAGTTTAGAGAACTAGAAGGCACAACATGTATTGAAAAATGGAAAAAGTTTCTATTACCCCCCTCTACTTTCAAAAAGGTCCATACCACCCCTCTCTTCTTTCAAAAAAGTCTGTATTACCCCCTCTACTTTCAAAAAATTTCGTATTACCCCTTATACTTTGAAACCAGACAACTTACACCTTATATTTCAAAAACAAGTGCAAATTTCATCGCAATCTAATCGATGGCTTTGCCATATGAACCCCACATATCAGTGACTATTGAGTCATCATGCCAACATAAAAAAACCACCCAGTATATTGTATGTGAGATGAAATTTACATTGGTTTTTAAAGTGCAGTGTTTAAATTGTCCAATTTTAAAGTACAAGGGACTATCTAGACTTTTTTGAAAATAGAGGAAAGTAATATAGACTTCTTTCTTGAAAATTTGAAATTAAAAAAAAAATTTATTCCGGCCTTTGACTTTCCCATAGTTTATTGGCATATGTCAGTAGAAGTAAAGTGCACACCTCACCAAGCATCTAGTGGTCCTATTGGTAAACTCATCACCACAGGCCTACTCATGCCCATCAGCACATCATATTACAACTACTCTCAGCTACTGCCACATTCCATAAAACCGTCCCCAAATAACAACTCTTATCATGAAATTGTGCCCTAACAATGAATCGTAGCAATATTCATTAATAACACAACTTTTGCTGATCATAAAGCCAACCAAAAAAATTCTTTCAGCTAATATCTACTACCGCATTGCAAGAAACCAAAGCCACTAGGAACTCAAATGTCAAATTATAAAACAAACAGCAAACAATAGCCCATATTCATGCAACACAAGATTGATTAAGGATAACATAACACAAAGTCAAAACAACTCTCAGCTACCCTGAATTGCTGTTCCAAAGGTAAAACTGTGACAAAAGCATTGAATCATAGTATACATTGGCTAGAAAATGCTCATCATTACCTCTTCATGTGGCATCGCCTCAGTCTTCTCTTCCTCCTCCTTAGCCCTACAGGTATGGCTGCCCTCAGTCCGACCACTGCTCGCTGACTTGAGCATCCATTCAAGGCCCATCTCCTTCCTAACAACCTCACTCGCCCTTAACCCCTCACCTCGGACGCCCTCCTCATCATCATCCCCAGCATCACCACCTATAACAACAACAGCAACAAATATAAGACGAATTCACCAAAAATTAGAAACTTTTACTGCATTACTGACTCTTACCTCTCTGCTTCCCCTTGACAACACCTACAACATCAGAACTATCACACAGTTAGACGCATAAGTCACAAAAAAAAATTACCAAAAACCGCCATTTCTTCACCAAAATTAGTTCCTTTTTACCTCTTTTCTCATCAGATTCGCTGCCCGATTCCTCCTCATCCTCATCGGAGAAATCACGCTGCCTCCTCCGATGCTTCCTCCGCCGCTTGCTCCTCCTCACCTCCTCATCAATAGAGTCCTCGGTCTCCGACCCATCCCCCGACTCGTCTGAGCTGTACCTACCCCTCCGCTGCCTCCGCCTCCTCTTCTCCTCCTTGTCTCTCCTACTACTCCTCCGCCTCCGCCGCCTCCCGTCGTCGGATTCATCGGATCCCGAGCCTTCACCGCTGCGGCCGCCCCCTCCCTTCTGGGTAAAGTTGGAAAATCTAGTGAGAAAATTACCGGGGGGGGGGGGGGGGGGGGGGTGGGGTGGGGAGAGAGAGAGGATGGAGGAGGTAGGGAGCGTACGGAGAGGAGCTGGTCGCGGGATATGAACTTGACGCCGGAGAGCATGGCTTCAGACGACGGCGGCGGCGAGGGCTTCCGAAGAGGAAACGGCGAACTGGGTCTGGGTTTCCTAGGCGCTTTCTAACTGGGGCCAGACGTGCGTGAACTTTGGAGGCGGTGCACGCAAATACGTCATAGACCCGGGAATACGTAAACTCCGAATACACCTTCTACGCCATTTTTATAGGAAATAACATTTTACGCCAAAAACATTGGTTTTATAATTTTGTCTTTTTTGAGTTTTGTTAATTAGTAGATACTTTTTTCTTATCTTACATACGACTCTCTCCACCCTTAGGTCAAACCCCACTTTTAGATTTAACTCTTTAATATTTATCTACTCCTACCTTAATTTCTTCAGTAACGAATAAAGGTGAGGCGACAAAGCGGTAATGGTACCATCAATCATGGGTAAAGATGTGGGAGGTGGCAGCCGAGAGAGAGACGGACAACAGAAAACAGTGATCAATATAGCACTATTATCGCGGCTTGTAAGTGGTGGTAGCTGGTGGAGGAGAAGAAGAGGTGGGGACGATACTTATGATAACATAGAAGTACGAAGAGGAGTGGAGATTAAATTTAAATTTGGATTATTAATATAAATGATGTAAGTTTTTCTTACTCTTATTTTTTTTTATCGTGTTTAAGGCTTTTGAACCGGCAAAATTAATTTAAAATGGCATGAGTAGACAACATAGGAGAATGCACAATTTAAGCGAGCACAGGTTTATGTTATGAATAGATCAACACAATCAGCTTATTATATCATGACATGTTTGACACATCGAGTTTAGGTTTGTCTATCTGACACGCTTGACACGATTCACAAATGATGTCATGCTTATATGAACAAAATGTGGCACATAAGTACATAACAACTAGAGCTAGCTCGAAGAAAACACAATTCGAGGTAGCAAAATTTATACAGGATGATTAAACGGACAACTTCTATAAGTATGGACCATAAATAGATCAAGATCCTAGGCTGCTCTCAAATGAGCCCCCTGAAATTTGAATTGAACTTGACAGTGAGCTCCTCCGAAGTCCGAACTGAACAATATTACTGAAAAAACGTCAACTTTCCGGTAGTAGATGCTTACCAAACAAGTTCTTTTGTCACCGTCAGATAAATTCACTCTATTTTTGAACTGACGTACATATCATTACACTTGGGAAATAAATCACTAACCAACTTCATTCAATTGTCAGACAACATTTCATCACTCAGGTGAAACTGTTGTATATTGGTATCCCCTTAAATTACTCAACCACCAAGACACAGATGCTATTACAGGTTTATGTGTACAGCCAAATGTGTAAAAGGATGGTGATATGAAGCCTGTCAGGCCCTTTATTTTCTGCCAGTTGCATGAAGTTCAGATTGTGTTGCCATCAGGCAACCACCAAGAATATCTCAAAAAATATTTGCTGAGAATTTGAGATCAATTGCGCTTATTTCAGATACCATAGCCGTTAGTTTCCTATTCATTACCCAGTGGGACTAAAGCTGCTCTTCCATCAAGATCAAAATTGATTAGAGGCCCATAGTCAACTGCCGGAAAATCAGGAACAATTGGTTGATGTCCCGCCATGAAACTTATGTGCAAATGTTGCAGCCACAAGAAGTGGGAAAGCAATAGTAGCGTCACAATGCACCTGCATTAGCAACAGTTCAACAATTAGATTACAATGATAATTAGATACAGTGTATGACTTTGAGAGAGAGAGAGATTCGTGAGATCACACAGTATGCATTTGGACAAATGAGAATGATCTTTGTCAATGTCATTTTTTAGTAACTGAAGTCTAGGGGTATATAAAATGTCAAAAGAAAAGCATGTGAAACTTGCTGAAGGTTTACATACTTTGACAGGTTTTGCTGAACCCTTGATCTTTCCCCATGAAACAGCCTCATCAGGTAGTGCTCCAGAATCACTACCATCAAATTCTTGAGCTGTGTTGATATAGACAGCATAATCAGCACCATTGCGGAACATATTGGCATTGCATATATGATGTTTTGGAAGGCCTCCACCAAGAACTATGATTCCTGTCTTCCTAGGACTAGCATGAATAGCTTCCCCATTCATCAACCGTATATCTGCAAATGTTATGAGAAAAATATTAAAAAAAATGCTAAGTGAAAAAAGCAAGCTCAGTGGATTGTACCTTGTACAATGTCAATAATTAGGCCAGGATTACGGACTGCGTGACAGAACAGCATGTCCCCAAGTGATCCATCAGTCAATGCTGGGCAGTATACAGGAATATTGTTCTGGCCAAGTTTTAGTGAGTCAGTACTGTGTGACTTCGGTCTTCGAATTGTAAATCAAACTGTTCTTTAATGCAGTAATTTAAGCAGGAGAAAAAAAAAGAAATGTAACACGAATTTATCAAGCATGTTATCCCTGGAATGAGAGAAAAAGCATGCAATCTATTCTAACATCAAAAGAAGCAGGTATAGTATATTGTTCATGTCCAATCTACCATCACGATAAACTACCTTATATGCCCAATAAAGGTATGAGCTCTCATCATTTATTTCTTTACCAAGACGAGCAATAACTTTTGATGGTGTCCACACATTCTGCACATAACAAGAAGTTATTGAAATTCATGAATATAACATAAGCATTGAAAAATGGTTGAATACTTTATCCTAAAACAAAAAGATGCATCACTGATAATAGAAATTTGGAACATTGGAGCAGCAAAGCTGCTATCATGATATGGAAAATGGTTGCTCAGAAGTTAAAACATCAAATATCTGCTAAAGTGCAGCCTTCTCTGCAACAGATTATCAGCAATAACTACATAGGACCTATAGTTCATAATCCATACATCTGGTTAGTATACAATTGCTGCACATGCTCTTGTATAATGTAGACAGATAGCTTAACATGAATTATTGCATAACACAAAAGAAAATTCAGACAGGATCCCACTGCCTACCTAATTGCAGTTTATGTGTGTACCACTAGAAAAGCATCCAGTGATAGCACTAACAGCCAGGGAAAAAAACAAAAAAAAAATATACCTAATAATAAGAAAGGAAGCTGATGCAAGCTGGTTTAAGTACATTCATGTTAGAGAAGAGTACATATTGTTTTTTAGTGTCTTCTATTTTGGCATGTTTGAGTCAGTCTTTTATTTCCAGTACTTCTGGAGTTGATTACCTCAGTGGATTGTTCTAGTAGCATCTGATCAAACAACGGCATGATCCAGTTCTCAAACTTGCAATAGTTATCATTTGGCACCAGTAGATTTCCTATCCGGTTCAGTCCTTTTGACCGCAGTAGCACTCCGGGTAAAGAAAAATCGCCTCTGTAGGTTGGTGCAAGGCACTTGATGAGATCCTCCTCTATTCCCCCAGCTGTTGTAACAATAACATCCACCTACAGAACTCATTTTTGTTGAAAATGATAGCCATAAATTAGGAAATGAGACCTTAATGCTCACAGTAATGCTCATACAATAACCTGTATGGAAATATTTTACTAAACCCATTTCATAAAGGGATATTTGAACTTTTGATTTCGAGTGTGCATACAGAATACAAAATTCAGAGTATTCACCATGTGATGCTGAACTAGAAACCGGATTACATCCCGAATGCCAGAAGATATAAGGTTTGAAGTGAAGCCCAGAAATATCTTGCACTTCACAGATTCTCTATATTTAGGATCAAGCTCAGCTTCATCACAATCCTCACTTGGTTTCTCATGGGACAACCTCCAACCTAACTTCAATGCATTCAAGCACAGAGAAATAAAAGGTTAGTAAATAAAAGAACGATTCAAATAAGAATTGCAAGTCAAAATTATGGACAAAAATAAATTTCTGGACCGTGGCTGCAAGATAATAATGAAGATAACAAAAATATTTCTTCATATGAAACACCAGAAAGTACCAAACAAAGAGAAACTAGATGATATAAGGACAACACAGTACCAGAAATGCAGTTTTGTTCATTTTTAACACCAAGTTTAGTGATTTCACATTTTATACAAACCTATGCATCAGCACAAATAATAGCAAATATTGCATGATTTCATCAAGAGTAAGACATACATAAAAGCTCATCTTCCTATAAATACAAAATGCACATTTGAAGTTGTGAGGGAAATTAAATATATGTGTTTTACATGAGACTTTCATAACAATTTTATATCCATCTGCTTCATTTTGTTTATGATTTCACCTCCAAACTACTATACAACAGACTTTGTTCAACTGAACAGGAATTTCTCCAGTGGTTTTAAAGGAATCACACCAGACATGCTGACTATTTAACTATATATATCTAGCCGCTTCACTTTGCTTACAATTTCATTTCCAACTCACTCCACAGTGAACTCGCACATCTAAATTGGAATTCCTTTGGTGCGTGGGTTACCCCCAACTTCACAGAAAATTCCAATCGTCAAACTGAAAATTCCCCAGCAATTCAACACAGAGTACACTAGAAATTACTAACTTCACTGATGATTTGATACCCATCTCCTTCGCTTCATTTACAATTTCACCTCACAGAAATTCACTGTCAGTTGCGGGTCATCTTAGCCTGAAGGGTAGCCACATGCCTCCCATTTTTGAGACAAATATACATCCCCATGTGCAATTATCCATCGCATTGCACATGACTTCACCTCCTATGCGCTCCAAAGCAAATGCCGCTTGGTTACACGGGCCATTCTTCCACACAACTAAAGACGAAAATTCCAGTTTTTTTTCTAATAATTGTACACTTATCTACTTAATTCTGTAACTACAAGCACTCAGCAACAAATTCCAGTCATCTGAACTTGAATCTACCGGAGATACCACGCAAACCACAGTAAAAATTCAAACTTTTGCTAACTATCATAGTTATCTAATCTAACACCTGCACTTTGCTAATAATTGTACATATATACTTCGGCTTCTCTATGCTTGGCATCCAACACAGAGAGAAGGGAAGTGCGGTGTATGTACCATCTGGTTGACGACGTCGATGGCGTCACTTAGGTTGGCGGCCTGGAACCCCGTCGAGCCGAGGGAGCCGAGGAGCCCGGCGAGGCCGAGGCCGGCGTTTCCGAAGTCCGCGCCGGCGATCCTCGAGAACCCCGCTTCGTCCAGGGACTCCGACGGCTTCAGCATGATGGCGCGCACGGCCTCCATCGCGTTCAAGTCGCGGTCGTCGCCGCAGCCTCCTGTGCCACCCATATCCGGTGAGTAGCCGTAGCCCGAGCGGCCGAGTTGCGAGCTGTGAGCTTGACGGCGGCGAGGGTTTGCGTAATTGCGTTGCAGGCTTGCAGCAACAGTGGTGGAGAAGCGAGTGCTCCACAATTTTAAAGAGTTTTTTAAAAAAAGATGAAAGGGATGAAAAAATTGGAAAGAACCTACTTTTATCGAATTCATTGGAACTATACTTTCCAAATTATAGATTTTTTATTCTATTTCATTTTCTAAATTCCCATCCATACTATTAAATTTTATAAATTATATACTATTTATATTTGTAATTCACTTAATTAATTCTATACATGTAATGGCTTTTTCACCCTATATATTATTGTGAACAGTTAACGCCCTATTCGAGGTCTGTTTGGAAAAAAAAATATAGATCAAAAATTCTATTAGCTTTCACTAGATTTTTTTTCCCAAAATCTCAAAAATTTCTATGTTCCAAATAGGAAGTAACGAAAAATCAAAGTGGTAATTTTAATTACTTATTAGTGAGTGTGTGTGTGTATATATATATATATATTTGTCAAAAAAAAATAGAAAGAGAGGCTAAAAATTGGTAACTAACTGATTTAAGCTGAATTCAATATATGGATTTTAGGTAGACTTTTCAAAGGAATATTATGTATATATTCTGTGTAATGTTTGTGAAGTGTTTTCTCAAGTGGTAAATATTTCAATGTACTGGTGTTTGGGTGGCGTTTTATATGGGGTCGTGTATAAATTATTTCTATGATTATTAATGGTTAAAAAATTATTAAAATTAAATTTGGATAATTTGAATACAACAAAAACAAATTAAAAAAAGTAAGATAAAGATTAAAATTTTCTTCCTTAAATCACACATAGAAAATAACATTAAACATATAAATCGGATACAAAAAAAACCAACTCTCCAACTGAAAAATTTTTTAGGTAATTTTTATTAATGGTATTTTTTAGTCAATGACATTTGGGTCCTACAGAATAAACACTCCCAACGACTAGTTTTAAACCTTACCAGAACTGCACACTGATATGTGGATCTAATTGAATTTTAAGCCCACTTACTTACCACTGCACTGCAAAATCGAGGTCAATTTAATTTAATTCAATTCAATTCGAACTGCAACAAAAAAAAATAACTCTATGACTGACAGGTGGACCTAACATTACTTTCGATTCACGTGTCAATGACGTTGCGCAATTTATTGTACGGTGCACACGACATGCAAGGCGAGAGTACCCATAGGAACTTCACGCGTTTTGTGGGCCCGCAACTGCTGCGTCATTTCGTGCACGCACGCGTTAACTGTGCACACCGCCATTGACTAGCGGGCCCTCAAATTTTCTGATCTCACCTATTAGTGTGTTTTCTGTAGCTGGTTCACTAGGCACAGTTCACGAATGATGAGACCCACAAAACGCATCGTCATGCGCCATTATTTCCACCAATGAAGCTACTATGCCCACTCTGGTACCGATAGAACCCACCTATTAGTGCTTGAAGCAACAACTACCTCACCACGCGTCACTGTATAACTCGCTCATCTGTGTGGGTCCTATGTGACGCCATTTTGAGTGCTAGGAGTGGACTTAGGCTTAGAAATTTGGTTTGTGTGAATCACAAAGTTTAAATGTTGTTTTGAATAAAATAAAAAAAATTAAAATATAAAGCTAATACCTTAACCTGTGTATATTCCAAGTCATATCCGTATGATCCTGAAGTTTGTTCGGTCGAGTTTCACTTCTTTTATACAAAATAACTTTTAACGTTAAAATGGCTGGAAGAGAGCAAAGACTCAAAACCACCTTCCAGAAATTGGAAGTTAGAGTCCAACCAAACATGCCCGAGTCATAGGATGCTACAGGCCCACAACCAAAGTTTTCGTCATTCCTGTTGCTGGCACTGACGCCAGCTGACAGCGTTGAAACAGTAGCACAAGTGCACTATAACCACAAAGTACATGTTGTTTGGTTATCTGTCTAGTAACATTCATGGAATGATACAGGATGAAATTTTTTTTTTTGTCTGAAGTCGGTTTTATATGTAGGAATGCCAGATGAGTTGATGCAGATTGACAAAATTGCATCAAGAACCCTTCTACTGTCATCCTTTATGCAAGCAAACCTCTCTCCTTAAAGTCAAAAGCACATAAGTCCCTGACTAGTGGCTACCAAAACTGAAGTGGCTCCAAATGTAGCTTCAAAATCACACAATGGAGAAGGCAGTAAGTAAACACCATGATTAGCACTAAATATGGGGGGAGTGTTTGCAAACCAAGCCACCATCAGCAACATTACATTCCATATTACATCATAGAAGAACCTGACATGCACATCCAAAACAAGTGACCCCATGTCCATGAGGTCACTACCACCTTCAGGTTCCATTACTACAAACCTAGCCCAACTTACCGGCCACTACTTACTAATACCCTTCTCCTCAAAACTAGCTGCTACTGCTGCTCTGCCAGTACGATTGCCAGCGTGGCAAGCCCTAGCTGCCTTCCTCGTCGGTGCCTTTCAGGTACTCCCCGTCGCCGCTCTGTGCACCAGAGTTGGTACCCCTGATGTCGACCGACAGCGAGGTGGAACCCTCCTTGGCACCGCCGGCATTGCGGCCAAAGTCAGAGAAGACGCTGGTGTTCAGCATGTTGTTGCCACCGCCCATGCTTGCCTCGCCGTGGAGGATGTTGAACCCACTGGTTGTGCCAGAGGCCATCCCGAGCTGGCTGTGCACGGCCGCCTGCTGCTGGAGTGGCGAGAGGGTCGGCTGAGCGTACATCATCGAGGACCGGGCCGCCATCAGCGACTGTGGGCCCATCAGCTGCGCCGACTGCTGCGGCATGTACCGCGGCCCGGACTGCATCACAAGATTGGATGGGTACTACTTGCAAGACACAAGACAGACATGCATATCGAGAGTAAGCATTCCAAGCTTGATTTCACATATGAAATTACAGCGAAGATCAGAACTACAGGAGGAATGCAATACCTGAGATAGTGCCGCCGTCTGTGGTGGCTGGCTGTCAGCGATGGCAGCGAGGTACATAAGGTTGTGCTGGAGCTTAGCTTGGTTCCTGCAGTCAGCAGAAAGTGGCAGACAAGAAAGAGCTCAGATTGTGACTTGTTGGGCGTTGCATTTACCAAAAGATGAGAACATTGTACAAAGGTAGATATCTCTTTCTTGTCATTTAAGGTAAGCAGTGAGCAGACATATGCATTCTGTTACTTGGCATGATGATGCACCAAGAAAGCAGCTTGGTAAATGCTTGCTTCAAGAGGGGGAAAAGCTATAAGGTGGCAGAAACTGTTGCATGCCATTACCACTACATGCAGTGAAGTGAACAAGAACAATCTCAGAACTGTTGTAGGCTGCTATCAAGTTGCTTATTAAGAGGATACCAGATGAATATCATCAGGCATGAAACAGCACAAACTAAACCAGCATGGTAGGACTAAAATGGAATTACCGTAAGGCATAAGCACAACACTGAACATTACATTTCTGAGCAGATTTTATTTGTCCAAAAATAGAAAATGCATGAGACTAGACAGCACAAAAGAACATTCTTGCTATAACACAAATCAGATCTATGACCAGAAGTGCTAAGAGAACAAAGCTATAAAAAGGCCAGCAAAATTCCCACATACGTTCAGTGCTACTACAGTTGCCACAGCGCCACAATCACAATAAGAGATGGCCAGATGGGACTCACCGAGCGCATTCCTCCACCTTTCCGTTATTCTGGTTGTCGAGGATGGCCAGAATCAACTGCTTGTTCTCATCCAAGTACTGCACAAATTTAAGGTCAGAACTTGCATGTCAATAAACTACAGTAGTGCAGGCATGTCTTAATTAACCAAAGATTCATACAACCCTCAACATAAAGAACAGTTCATGTGTGATGTTTAATGCACATATGGGTTCTTTTGCTCTTTTCCATATCTATCAGTTACAGATAGCTCTTGCAGAAATCACAAAACATCAGTTTCACCAATAGCATCTTGCTTTCGAAATATCCTGTTCTTTCCTAAACGTTTCAGAATCCTACCACTACCTGGATGCAACTCATGCAAGGCATGAGAAACACACACCTTAACTGGCTCAGTCAGTACAATGTAGCACAGGAAATACTTGGAGCTGGTAACATTTCTGTCCAGCAAAAACTCGGCCCAATCAACGATTGACACGATAGCATATAATCTGTTGCTGCATCATCTCTTAAGACAACAGGTGTGAAACACTGAAACTAAAATTTGGAGTCTCACAGAAAAGGTCCAATGGGTGACCACACTACAGATACAACTGAACCCTAAGCGGTTTTCGACCGTCCGATCATCCGATCAGCTCCAATCGGACGGGTCGATAACCCGATCGCACGTGTCCCTCATTTGAGGACGGCCCCATGAGTTTTTTGCTGCCCCTTAGACGGTCACATTTTGCAGGACCTAAGATATTGTGATCAACGTACATTCCTAGTTTCCTACTACCCACATGTAAAAATGTATTTACCACATGATGTTTAAGGCCAGTGCCATTACTCAATCTTTTGATTGGTGAAATGAAACATCAGGCTCTAAGCACATTGGATAAATATTATAGTATTTTTAGGGGGTATTTAAAACCTTGGCCATTTGATTGGTCAGATGAGAATGGAGAGCATCTCAAATCTTTAACAGTTTTTTTTATGTTTCCTCTGATGGAAGATTGCACATGATTCTCCTGCTTATAAAGAATGCAAGATTTAATGATAACTTGCCATTAGCAGATGCAGGAAATAGGCATGGAATGGTTGGTGGCTGCTAGATATAAGAGGGGGAAATAATCATAAACAACAACCAAAACAAGATTAAAACATATGTTTTTAGAGGTAATAATGTTGAAATCATCATGTGAGCAAGATTTAAAAAAAAAAGGAAGGGACCAAGTAGATAGACAGGAACAGTTTGAAGTTGCAGAGGAAATCAGAAGTGAGGGACCAGATTTGAACACATCAAGATAAAGATTAAAAAAAAAGAAAGTACAGATAACAAAATGAAAACTAACTAATACAAGATGGATCAAACTGAACATGCTCTGCGAGTTATTCTCTTATCGAAATATCAAAAAACAAAACATCACAAAACGAAAAGATATAGCAGAAGAAAACCAAACAAATCAAGAAATAACAAAATGGCCAAACATGTTCAAGAATCTCTTACAGAAGCAATCAAACCAATGGACAAACAAGAAAGCAACCAAGAAACAAACTAGAACAGAAGGAAAAGTTACTACTAAACAAGAAAGAGCAAAATAAAAGGAAAATAAACAAAAACTTCGCCGCAAAACAAACATTTACATAAACTTCTCACCCAAAGGAAAAAAAAAAAGAAAGGCAAAAATCTAGGGAAAATAAAAGGAAAAAGGGGAAACCAACAAAAAGAACAAGAAAATAAAAGATTTGGGAGGGAAGGAGGGAGGGAGGGAGATGACCTGCTGAATGAGATCAGTAGTGACAGTGGTAGGGGAAGCATAGCCCCCCATCATGCTCTGGTTCATCTGCATCAGGTGTTGCTGCATTCCAATACCTCCCCCTCTCCACAAGATTGCTTCCCCTCTCCCCTCTCCCTCCTCTCTCTCTCTCTCTCTCCCTCTCTCTCTGCTTCTTCTTTTGCTCTGCTCCTTCCTCCCTCCCTCTCTCTCCTTCTCCTTCCTCTGTGCTCTTGCTTTGGAGGATGCTATAGAGGAACAGGGTGCTTTGCTTGAGGTTTCTTGGAGGGTTTGATTGGTGTGTATGTATGTGTGTGTCTGTGTTTATAGAGAGGAGTTCTTTAAAAAGAATGTAATAATAGGACACTTGGAGGGCTTTTGTTTTTATTTCTATTTTTTTGTGAAGTTTTTAATGGGCTGGAATTTTAGCATTTTACCATGCAACTTTTTACCATACCTACCTAAAAAAGGCATGTAACTTTCTACACTTGGACACCTGCACATTAAAGAATTGGGATTGTTTATTTATTTAACAATGAACACCCCACTCAAAGACGGAAATTGTATTTAAAGTTTTCTACACGTATCAAGATATTTGAGATCGTTGAAACTAATATAGATAATTCTCGATACATGTGATAAATGCATTAAGAATATTCCATACAAAATTTGACTACTTCAAAAACCTTCCTATACATAAAAAATTCTTTACACAATTTTCGCTCCATAAAAAAAATGGTTTGATTAGTATTTGTAGGAGTTAGATTGGAGTAATTTATTTTTTATGCAGCCAACTCCAAGAGTATTTATGTCTGAGTGCAGAATCTAATCATGTTATTCAAAGTTTTAAACAATAGCAATACTATAGTCCAAGCGCAGGGACATTCTGTAAAAATAATAGATTATTTTGGATATAATCATAACAAGCTTGTAGTATCTATTACCTCTATTACTTTTACTTATTGATAAATTATTGAAAAAATTAGTTGAAGAATAACATAAATAGATTATTACTATATAATACTAATTATAAAACTAACATGTGGGTCTAGAATTTATATGTTATTAAGACATTAGGTTCTATAAAAACTCTAAATTTTTTCTATTATTACAGGACAAATGACCTCTAAATTCTTTGACGATCTTATTGATATATCCTATGTTTTTTTAAGAGCTCATTATGAGTATGTTTAGCCGCTCATATGCTTAGCCCCCAAAGAAAAAGCTTATTTTACACTTAAGTTTAAGAGAACTGGTTTTAATAATATTCATTGACTTACTAATATGTTGCAACATGCTGCACAAATTTGTGTTTTTTAGTATTCGATCTTTTCTTCTTCTGACAATCATTTAAAAAACTTCGAGAATATGGAACTATTTTTTGCTTAGGTAGAATTATCAAAGTATATCAAGTGATAAGTTCTTTTCACATTCATGCATTGTTTATATGATATTATTATTGGTAATAGATGCGGACTGTTGTGACTACCGACAGAAGTTTTTCGGGAGTTAAAATTGTTTAGAAAATATTTGAGATCAAGTACTTTACAAAAAAAATAGTGGATTAACCATATCACCCGCAGTGGAGAACTTTATTATAAAACTTTAATAAATGATTTTGCACCTGAAGAGCCAGGAGAACAAGATAAAGGTTCATCAAGATTAAAAATATGAAAGTTCATAAGTTATTTTATACGATATCATTTTCATCGTCTAGCTTAAGACTCTAAAATTTCTAAGTTTTACTCTACTTATATAATATTGAGTTTATCTTGTATGAATGATATAAAAAAAAGAGATATAATAAGATGATATTTGGTTGATTACACGAGATAAAACAAGCCAATAATGATATATTGTTTGATTGATTATATGAATGATATAATTAGAAAATGTATAGGTGGAAAATAGTAAGAAAACTATTGATATATATTACTACACTTTAATAGTTTTTATTCTACTATTATAATCCTTAATCAATTTATGATATGTATATGTTTAATTAACAATATAATTGAGTTGTTAGGTTGGTGTAGCGACAAGGATACGAAGGGGTTGTATTTTCACCGGCGTGACCCAAAAACGAAATATTGTCTTGTATAAACTTAGCCGATTTACAAATGCAAGTAAAAATAATCAATGACTGATGTATAGCATCAGATATTACCTATAACTACAAAGCTTACAAAAACTAACACGATATAAAATATTTGTAAGATCTAAAATTTCTAGGCAACAATTTAGTTAACAGAATGGAATGAAATATGAATTTACATGATCCAGATTGTACGGTCAGTCGTTGACAATGCTCAGAGATGGTGGCGCTTGGGGTTGCTTTCGGTAGGTGACAAACAGTACATAGCCAGTCCGTAGCAACAGCATTGCAATTTGCAACATCGCTAATACTATAAAATTATACTACTAAACTTTTATTAGAGAATATACTCCTAAGCAATTAATTATACCAGTAGTAATAATAATTAAACTTTGTACTAGTACTAGTAGTACCACACAACTGTAGTTTTTGTGTGGGGGGTCACGTGTCCGGTGAGTGGGATGGGCTCCCGCCGCATCTGCCTTACGTTTGGAAATTTCAATTTGTCGTATTCGCTGCATGTGTTTGTGCTGTGCTGTTACTTAATACTACTATTTGTACTTTTACTTTTTACTGTTTTACCAATACCACCAAAGTTACATACAGCAAAACTCACTACAGCAGCCACCCTACCTTGCCCGCTTTGAAAACATAGGGGGTAATCTGTAAAATGTTTGCGTCAACCCCTCTCATCTACTACTACTGCTACTACCAAAGTAAAAGTAACTTTTTTTAATCTCTTACCTTTTTACTCCCTTGTTTAGGAGTAGTTGCTTTACAGCTCTGGGTGTTACGTGTGGTAAAAAGGTAAAAAGGTTGAGACGGCTTGAAAAGACTCCCTTTTTTTTTTCTTCTGAAGTGATTGTATTTGTTACTGTATCGTGAATTGTGATTGGTAGGTTATTGTAATATATTATTTGAAATATAATAATTATGTATGATTTTTAGAGGAAAAAATATTCATTTTTATTGATTGAGGGATTTCTTTTAAAATTCATATGAAATTCTTGTCTTCCGAAGAAGCCTTAAGTTTTAAAAATATTTGTCTTCAAAAAAAATGGCACAACTTGATTTATAACCACTATTTTGCATATATTATAAACAATCATGTCTGCACATAGTTTTTTCTTAAAAAAAAAACTTACGTGACAACAACGCGAGGGAGGCCTTCCTGCAGCAGCAACAACCATCTATGCATCCAGAGAAGTGGGGGGAGAGTTGCAATCAGTGGTTGTGAACGAGGAAAACAACTAGGATAGATCATTATTTTTAGAAATAATTAATTGATATTTTTGAAGAAGATTACAATGATTTTGTGATGAATCAACAAATATGGTTTAGTGCAATGCTGACCCTACTACTGGGTGATGAATGCTAACAAAGTCAAAAGGACAATGAATATGCATGCGATGCCAGCGGCGCATATTTCACGGGGTGAACATTTTCGAGTACATAATACTCCAATCTTTTTCTTACATTCAAATGTACAATCATGCATGCTAATCTTATCATATGCACATATTTTTTTAGAAAAAAATTTGAAAAAAACCAACCCCACAAATAATAGATCAAGTAACACAGAGGCCAGTGGTACTAATCGGTTAAATCAGTTCAAACAAACACATACTATTAGGATTGGAATAGACCCTATCAATAGTCATGAAGATCCGGTGCAGTTGATTTTCCGGGTTATCACCCCATTACAAGCTGTGATTGTTTGATTGATCAAACCAACAAGCTACATAAGCATTTTCTTGGGTCACATAAAATACCATCAATTCCTCTTTCAAAGCTCATCAAAATTTCACTCTGAAAATTGTGGCGCAGTCAAAACTACGGTCCTCTGCTTGGATACATCTTAATCGAAAATGAAACACGCGATGGCCAAATCTTGACATCTTTAGCGCAATGTTTGTTCCTCAATCAAACACTAACTAACATCTAGCCAAACACACTAACGGATTTGTTTGAATACTCTCATAGATTTGAGTCTGACTCGTATAAGTATGAGTGTGATAAATTGAGTAAAACATACTATAGAAATGCAATGAGATTATGCTTGTTTGGTTGTATTAATAATGTAGATTAAAATGAGATGTTCTTTGGTAAGTTACATCAATGATATAAGTAGAAATATGTGGGGTGGAAAAATATTATCAAAACCAATAGTATGTAATATTCTACTGTAATAATCATTATTATGTCTTGATAGTCCTTAATTAATCTTATTCGTGCTAAAAATCATTAATACATTTTAATCACTCTAATTGTGCAATTCGATGGTCTGGCTTGTGAGATATGCTTGAAGTTTGCATTTTTGATAGTTATAAAAGAATATTGCATCCCGTGAGTCTAGTTTATTTTTGCATACAAGCAACCAAACAATTGAAATTGTATCGCATGAGTCAGATTGGAGGCTAGATACCAGCATCCAAACACATCAAACATATCCTAAAATTAGGGGAAAAAACTAGCAATTGATGTAGATAAACCTAATATCTCCGTTGATTCTTATTCGAAAATACTGCGTGAACGTCCGATTTAAACTGCATCGCAGCTTATCCGAATCCAAACACTTCCATTGATTCTAATTCAAACAAACTAAAAAAGGTATCTAATTTGAACTGCATTGTAGGTAATCCAAATTCCAAACACCTCTATTGGTTTTGATTCAAAAAGACTATGTATAAACTGTAGAGAAAGTATGAGTAAATTTTTTGTTTTTTCTGAATAACTTAAACTCAAATTTTAAATTAAGTGATCAGCGTATAAATAACGATATGAAACATCAAATTTAAAGTGCAATGCAGGTGATAGTCCAAACCAAACCGCATGAAGCCAAGAAGAGACATGAAGCAGACTCAAAAGTTGAGGATGCATGAGGCGAGCAGAGGTGATGGGGCCCCGCGTGCAGGCGCAGGTGCGAAGGGGACACAAAACTGGTCGGGCCCACTCGACAGTCGCACTCATCCAAACCCAAACCCAAACCCGAAACACAAGACCGAATCTTTGACCGCAACCTTGGTTTCAATTGGCGGGTCCCACCAGGCTATGGGCCTAGGCTACTACGTTAGACTGGTTAGAGTCTACCAGCCGTAGGACATGACATGCATACGGATAGATAAGCTATAACGGAAATGGGCAACTGCGTAACGGCTCCTGTCATGTGTCACATCTCTAAAGTACCATTCGGATTACATGGTGCAACATGTTGGGATGCATGGACCACCACCCCCCTTCGTCATGGTGGGGTCCATTTGTTAATCACCTGGTTGACACACAGACTTATAAGGTTTTACTTCAACACCCGTTTTGGACCATGCGCGAGCGGCGCTCGAGCACGCCAGAACCGCACGATCACGCGGTCGAAATGGTGGGTCCCACCGAGCCGGTTGAAGCGATTGTATTGGAGGTGATAGAAGGCGTGCAATTGTCGAAGGTGTATATGTTTTATGGGCCCTACAAAGTTCCGATCAAATCGACACTTTACAATAAAAAATAATTACCGACAAGTGGGTCTATTTTATCGTGGGATCTGCATGTCATTAACTAAACTAGTTGTTATGCATAGTCCTGAGGCACGTACGGTGGGCCCCACCATTCTTGAAACGAGTCAATTTTCAAATTTAACTCGTACTTACACATCGAAACATGCATCAATAACAAGCGGACCAACAAGAAATGGGTCCCACAAATTATGGACAGCACATGAAAACTCACTAAGAACGAGGAAAAAGTGGTGGGTCCCACCACTGTCGCACGCCTGGTCAATTGAACTGACACGTTATTCAATTCATTCAACCACCATCACTGATTGGTGGGGCAATTACTTGTCGGGACTACATGTCATTGAGAAAGATTTTTTTATCCGACCGAAACAGTGTGGTTTTGTGTTTTTTAGCAGTGGGACCCACCAAGGAGTCTTGCATCGGAGAGGAAGACGCTTGGAAAAGTTTTTCACGCGTGAACTCCACAAAGAGCCTCTCCAAAAGTCTTTGTATTGGAGACCAAAAGACTTTTCGAGAGAGCTCTTCGTTGATGTGACAGAAAATATTTTCTTGAAGAATCTCGGAGAGGAACTAGCATTAAAGACAGTCTAACTGGACCGTCCTCATATTATTATACCTGTGGAAATATAATTTGCACCGATCTAGTAATTGGAGAACATATTCTCACATAAGTTGAGGATTGTTCCCAAAAGAAAAGATCCTGATAATAGCAAGGAGGAGAATACAATTCATATGTTCATCGTAAGGTCATCGTTTCTTATATATATATATATATATATATGTCATATTTACGAGAGTTTCATATTGAATCTAAAAGACACTAGGGGGGAAGAAACTTACGCACGGACCGCTCTCTCATGACGTCACCTGAGGGCTCCACCTCAACTGTTCGATTAATTAATGTGATATGTACGAATTTTTTTATTAATAACCTACGTAAAATAATTATTTATAAAAATAACTCACAATTCGAAAATTTTACAGAAATAGACCACCACGTCAGCCAGTCGAGTACTGGGCACTAGATAAGCTACCTGTCGTGTGGAGGTGCGACAGGCACTCGACAAGTTTCTTATTATTATCCTGTACATTACTAATAAATTAGTAAATAGTTCGTGATACCCCTCTCTCACCTCCTCAGCCTGGGTTCGATTGCTTTGCTCTCAAAAATTAGTTTTAATTGTGACCAGTAAGATTCGAACTCAGGTCGGGGTGAGAGAGGGGTGTTTTAGTCAACTGGGCTAAGAACTGTTTATTAATTTATTGGCACTGCATAGGATAATAACAAGTAATTTGTCGAGTTTTGGACACTCGACAAATTCTTTCCACATGACAGGTAGTTTATTGAGTGCCCAGCACTCGACAGACTGACGTGGTGGTCTATTTCTATAAAATTTTCGAACTATGAATTATTTTTGTCAATAATTATTGTATGTGGATTATTAATAAAAAAAACTCGATATGTACTAATTCAATATTCGTAGAGAGGTGTTATAAAGTCACATCACACGTGGATTGTCCTTAGAGAAAAGGCAGTCACGGTACTATTGGCAAGGAGAGGGGTCTAGTATACATAATTAATGTTATTAGTGACAAAGAGAGGGGTCAAGTATCTATATTAAAATCTTGTTCAGCTCAACTTAAAATCGTAGAAAAATTTAAATCCTCCTAAATATCGAATAACAGAGACAACTTATCAATTATATTTAAGTCTTTCAATCTATCTCCTCTAACTTATTTGAGAAATAAGATATTTGAAAATGTACCCTGCCCTGAATAGGCCCTGTAATATCTTTCCCAAAAGAGGCGATATATCTTTTAATCATGGCACTTTGCCGATGACGTGTAATAGTCTGTGCTAGCTTTGTCACAAGAGAGAGATTCGGTTGCAACAAACATTTTTGAGAAAATTATAGAAAGTCTCAGATATAAGATATTTATATCCTATAATTATAAAATTCTAGGTTTTTAAATAGTATATAACATGGGATAATTTTATTTGTTGTTGTATTTCACACATTTTTGTCAACTGATCGTCAAAAGAGAGAGAAAAATGAGTATGCCTAGGTGGATCTGAAGGATGGATCCATGTGTGGTTGTGCACCGGGCCTCAACTCAGAAATGTTAAAATCTAAGTAGTATAGTACCAAGTTAGCTCAGTTTGACACAAGATCCCGCACCTATTACCCATAGGATTGAATTTAGAGATAACCATATCAGAGTGGAATGAATCTAGACTTTTTGACTGTCCATCTTGAGTTTAGCCCGGTTTGCATTTGGGTAGATAGTAAAAATTAGTTTTTTTTTAGAATATTTGGAAAGAATTTATGTGAATCTGGCAGTTTCGTAGAAAACGTGTCAGAACGTATACTTGTCTCTAGGACCTGCTGGACCACAAAATTGTTGCATTTGCATGCCTCTCTCAGTCTCAGTCATTGCTTAGCTAGCCACGTGTACTTACACACGTACGCACCTTGTCCACCCTGCATGTCGTATATCTTTTCAATCACACAACTATCACCTCATTAATTAGGCTCAAGGTATTACTTGATCACTCATTAATTCTTCTAAAACACCTGCCCCATCTCTCCTTGCCGGCGTAACTTGGCTGGAACTTTCACTACATTTTGCCTAAATTTCTATAAATTTCACCACGAAACTAACAAGTTTCAGAATTAAATCCGTCCTGCTAATCCTAGTCGATTCCAAAATGACATTACTTCATAAGTTAAAAACCAATGCATACATGTATGGTGCACTTCTAATTTCAAAACAGAAAAGATCTCGATTATATTTGCAGAAATGTTCTTTTTTCCGATTTGATATTTTTATGTGCGTGATAAAAATCACACATCCAACGTACCAGATGTACGTACGTACTTTGTATCGTGCTCGTGAGGCAACTTCCAAACGGTTTAATTTGTGTAGTACTGTAATATTGCACGTACAAGCTGAGCAAATCAAACGAAAACCGTGTAGGAATGTAAGAAGATATGGATACAGAATTTGTTCCACACAATTTTCATTCAAGCAATTCCTAATTTTACTAATTAACTCCATCTTATAGTTGATTTCAATCGACTCTTAAAACAATCATTTAGCAATAGCTTGCAAACTTTTATATATATATATATAGTAAGATTAATCTATATCTAAATATAAATTTAATAGTTTGTATCACCTAATTTATCATGGGATAAGTTCATCCCCAACTTAATGCCAAAATTAACTACCCATTAATCACTCACTAACAAAATAGCATTAAAAACTTTGTCAAACCCAATCCCAACGTGCTCACGTTATCCCACCTCCATCAATCTTTTGCAACTTCGTATGACCCACCTCCCTCTAGTTGTCCCACTTCTAAAAAATTTTGTTACATTTTGAATGTGTGTTTACTACAATTTGATATATAGTTACTACACATGAATAAAGTTATAAATTATTCTAATATTTTAGGTATTTTAGTTTTGTTTTTCTCCATAATTATGTTATCTTTCATAAAGTTATCATTTTGGCGTGAAGTTGATATACTTTATTTGTGGTATTATTAAAACTCTTAATTGAGTTATTATAGTCGTTTGAAACTATGCATGTCAATTGTTGAAATTCTTTTCTATAAAATTGCTATAATTTCTCATACAATTGCTGTATGTCATTTATGTCATGTAATATGTGTCTATGGTTGTAGAAGAATTATTATAAAATGTGAATCACAACTACATAATCCATTTGCTACATATTTGCAATATAAACAATATAATTGTTACACCTAAAAAAAGGTGCTACATATATTGTCTAATTTGCTATTCTGTTGGAGGTTTGTAGTAACACAGTTGTTACATTAACTTTTTAATAGAATGATAAAACCTTGTGAAACTTGTAAATTTATATTTGCTATCATTAAAATATTATTTATTGTTAATTAATATATAGTTGTTTTTCATGGGATCCGAATTCTAACAAAATTTTTGAACACATGAAATAAACATTTCATGAAAAAACTCTAGATCTAGTACAAAATATATTATCATAGGATTTCTCATTCCTGGAGAATACTCACATTATGTCAATATAAGAAAAAAAATTCACACATGGTAATAATCTCGTAACAACTAGAATTTTAAACTTGCTATAGCTTAAGGACATTTTTGTTATATACATACAAAATATTATTACAGATGGAGTCAAAATTTAACAAAAATACAAAAACACATAAAACAAAAAATTTCAAATCTAACATAAAGAACATTATCATTAGTTTTCTCCACATCATAAAAGCGTATTATATGTACTCAATGTAGAGACATCACAAGGATGGGATACCTAGTATCGGCAGAAACATCATTCAGCGTCGTGGAGAAGACGACGGCTTGTAACAATGTTGGAGAAGAGGATGGAGGTGCTACCATAAAGGAGCCGCCATAGAGAAGGCAGATGTGTTGCCCATGGAGACACGAGAGGAGATCGGGAAAGGAGGGAGAGAAATTTGGTAAAGAAAGATGTAAGTGGTTGCTAATTGATAAAAAAATAATGGGTGGTTACTAACGGAAAAGGGGGTAAACGATGTTAGTTTTCTTAAAATAACAGGTGAGATGGAACACAAATCTTAAGACATAAAGATGGTGGATGAAGTAGATACAAAGTAATTATATACATACATATATATATATATATATATATATATAATAAATTTAGTGAATAATAACTTTTATCTTTTTATTTTCAAATTTATTTTTCAGCAGGATTTGTCTTTTTATTTCTACTTCTGTAGATTGATTTTATATTTACTCGAATTTTTATGACCATTCGTGTGGTGTTGTGAAGTAGAGAGTATGAGATTACCCAAAAAGAAAGATACAATAGATACTACCCCACTCTACACACACACACATATATATGAGAACTCTTCTCTTGACGAAACAAAAAAGATAAATTGTTAATGAATAGTGATTTTTTACTATATATATCATTATTCATTAATGATTTTTCTTTTTTGTTTTATATATATATCACACAAATGCTTTACTCCTAATATGTGTATAAAAAAATAACCATATTATATTTGATATTTGATATTTGATATATACCTACACAATTACCTCACATAGCATACTTAAATTGTTTTTCCTGACATCCATTAATATCAAATCATCCTTTCACAATAATCATGGCAAAGATTCCCTCATATCTCAAATAAAAATTTAAATAAAATGACATATATGTGGATATCAAATGTATTTGTCATACGAACGAATGCACATAATATTATATTTAAATATAATTAAATTTAATTATTCATAAGTAGATATGAGTCAAATGCACAATCTCACAAAATATATATTGTCAAATGTACATTGCATGATATAGAAATATACCTGTCATATAAACAAAATGTGCACACCACCAAAAATATTTTAAAAAACCACTAACTTATACTCCATTTAATACTTGCATCCACTAAGATATTTAAAAATATTACTACTAAAGCACTCCATTTTATGTCAGTATCCACTAAGGCTTGATTGGATAGCAACATATCTCAGTAGATTGATTATGTAGTTTATTATATTTAAATGTACATATAATAAAATTTAAATATTCATAGACAAATATGAGTTAAAATACACAATCTCATATAACTATAGATTGTCAAATAGACGTGGTATGATCTCAAAATATATATGTTATACAAGCAAAATATGTGCAGCACCTAAGCCCTTACTATTACATGAGTGCATGAGACACAGCTTGTTAGATATATCCATCACATGATATTTAAAAAACATTAGCACTAGAATACTCCATTTAGTAATTGCATCCACTAGATTTGAGTTATCATTGCTATTATAACTTACATACACTTATGAAACCCATTAGATGAGAGAAAAGTAGTGTTTTTTTCTTGGAGTTTGATGTGATTTTTCAAATTTGAATTTTTTAAGTGAGAAATTTTTATTAAGTGGAAAATCTAACATGGCTTATTCAAATAAGAATTTTTTTCATGATTTAATAGTTGCAAACCACAGTATAATACAAATATATGCGCAAATGATTCGACATGTACAAAAAATGATTTGAAATGCATATACATACGACTAAAAATGTACATATATATGATTGAAAAATACATGTGTTTGAATTGAAATCACACAAATGATTCAAAATATACATAGATAATCCAAAATATACATATTTAAGACTAAAATATACACATGTTTAAATTAAAATGCACACACAAATAATTCCAACTATACATATATAAGACTAAAAATGAACACTTGTTTAAATTAAAATGTTTACATAAACAATTGAAATATACACACAGATCATATGCAGTGTGTTTGTATAAATGACTGAAAATATATAAAAATATATTCAAATATCTACACAAATTATACATATATATCATCTCTATTCTTAAGAAATAATGAAAAAAATACAAGAACTAATCCAAGAAAAGCTACTTTTACATCTCAGTAAAGCAAACTTTACAAAGAAAAATAACAACAAAAATCTAAGCTAATTAAGACTCTAAATCATCAAAAAAATTTATAGCAAGCCCAAAGTAAACAAATAAGGCAAATAAAAAACACAGCCAAATAAAAAAAAGAAGCTATAAAAACATACTCACCTACATGAAGTTGCAGCCATGCATCATGCAAGACTATGAGGCGTGACCATGTGTCACTGACGAGGCGACTGAAGCACGCGTGGCACCTATCCATGAGAACTCTCATCATCACCTTGAGCTATGCAAGTATGACATGAGGTTGCCAAAAATTTGATGCTAAATGATAGAAAAATGTGTACGATTGAAAAGAAGAGATGTGACAAATTTTTAAGAAGCAAATGAAAGAGGAGAGGAATCTTGAAGTAAGAGGAAAGATTGGAGAGAAAGTGGATGGGGGAGATGAAAATTAAGGTCTTACGCATTGAGAGGAGAAAAAGTGGATGTAACTTGTGCCATCACTTTTAATAAATTTTTTTTTATCTTTTTAAGTATATGATTTGACCTATAATATAGTATAAAGTCAAATAAAATACACAAATAACATACTATTACGCATGAATCTTGAGAATGACCCCAAGGATAGCGATTGTGGGAGCGAACACTCCTAGGGTAAATCATATTTTGCATATACATATACTCACAAGCTCATAGCTTATTGAATACTTGCAACAATTTTTTTTCAACAAGTCTCTCTCCCCCATCCACCCTCTCCCCCCCCCCCCCCCCACACGTGCACGCATGCTGAGGATGGCGAAGATTCCTAAACTAGATGGATGAACAAAGTTTCTAATCATTTCGACTCTTCTGTTATGGATATTGAATGGCTCGATGCATTCAGATACATTGAGGGTTTTGAAAGGTGGTGTCCACTTTACGGGGGGGAAAATATGATAATATCTTTGTGGTACTACTTATAGTAGTAGTGAGTAAATTATTCGCTAGTTATTCTGGTTGCACCAATAATCTTAACTAGATGGCCTCATGTGCGTTGTCGTTAGTATTAAGCAAATAGATTTGTAGATGGTAAGGTATTATATTTAGAATTAAATGATTATGCTTCGGTCATATACTGATCTGACCAGTTTTGAAGTGTACGACTATGACCAGGTTTTGGCCTAATTGGACCAGTTTTGTACTGAAGGACATTGAATAGAGCTTGTATTTTTTGAATTGGACGAACACGATTAGAGTTTGGGTTGATACCACCAGTTTTGAAATGGCCGACCACGACCAGACTTATTCGGATATGATCTTTTTTGAACTGGATGAATATGACCAGGGCTTGTAATAACACCACCAGTTCTAAATTGAATGATTATGACCAATTCTTGTACTAACAGTAAAAATCTTGATCGTGACAGTAAAAAAATTGATCGAATAATTGAAACATATAGTTAGACATGATAGTAAAAAAAATTGGTTGCGTCTGTGTGGTCATATCAGTACAAACGTTAATAGTAATTTTCTCTTTCGTGTTAGCTACAATTTTCTGGCATCATCTTCAGGTCCACTAGTTGTTTTCTGTGTCTGGTCGAATCAACAATTTGCCTTTGTGCTGAATCGTATTTTGTGTGTGGCCGCCTAGCAGATTTATTTATGTTGACTGGGCCTGGTCGTGGTTGAGCGTGGAGATTTGTAAAGTTCTGGCTTGATCTTTGAGGGCCGCTAGTCATTTTTTTGTGTCTGGTCGAATCAGCGATTTTGTTTTTTTTTTTTCTGATGGTCGTATTTTGATGCTTTAGGTTGAATCTTTTGTGTTTTTGGTCGATTCATCAGGATTAGTTTTGGGCGAATGTGGGGAACAATGTATGTCTGGTCGAATTTGGGTTGTTGGTTGAATCAGCAGGTTTGGTTTTAGTTGAATGTGGGAAACAGTATAGTTGGATAAGGGAAATAGTGTGCCTGATCGAATTTTGGTGGTTGGTTGAATTTCGGTTGTTGGTCGATTTAGCAGATTTGGTTTTGGTCGAATGTGGGAAACAACTGAGTAGTGAGGAACACGTTTGACTACCCAGTTGGAGTAAACGCGCCAATCGAACGGCCAAAGGGATGACGTGACTCGACGTGGGCCACGAACAACTTCACCCACCAACACGCGTGGACAAATCGCGGACGCAAAAGCAGATGCTCAGACGGATGGGAAAAAACAACGATGTGGCATAGCTAAGGAGGAGATATAATGAATAGTATCAAGTTAGTGGGGATGACAATTATATCTAATATAGATATCATCGAAGGTATTGTCTACTATAACATTATTAAGACATTATGATTTGTTCGACTGTATCAAATCTCATGTAAATTTTTTACATATGTCTTATCCCAAATGTATATATGCATATTATACGGGGGCCAATGGGCCATTGACCCCTCTAAGAATCTATTATTATATTCCTCAACTTAAAAAAAATGTTAATTCATGCACAAGTTCTTGAATTTTTTTTTTGGGGGTACAAAGTCCACATGGAATGTAGACAATACCTATCACATGGATGCGCTGATCAATTAGTGCCCACTCTAATGTCTGAAACCACACTGTTCATTTCGAAGAGAGTTTCTTTTTGTCATTTTTCAAAAAAATTTCAGTTAAACCACTATAGCTAGTTTTCATTTTAAAAAAAAAAAAACTCTCAAACGAATCTTTGGTGTGCACCAAACATGTGACGTCTTATAAAATGATGAGTGAGCTTATCTGCCGAATTAAAACATGACGAATAATAAAGTGATTTATTGAGTTGCACATGAAAACAAAATAAGAGTAATTTATGTTGTAACACTAAAAATTTTCAGTTTAATTATATGACACTAGTGTGGTGCCTCAGTCACATTTGAGTGTCACATTCCATGTCTTAATAACAAAACTCTATTTTTTAGGATTCTTTGACTAATTCTCCTTAATAAATATTTTATTTTATTAATCTCACATGTTCACACTACCAAATGGTATCTAATCTAGTGTCTATCAATCTCCTCCATATACACAAAGACTAATAGGCTTCAAAAAGATTTTCTCCTAGAAAAGAAAGAGAAAAAAAAAAGTTAATGTCCTTGTAAATCAGACTGACGAGGCAAGGGCCCCACAAATTCAGCTTTGAACTCCAACTCCAAGGGTGTGAGGACATGAATCACATTGGCCTACCAAATGCATACTTTAAGATATCTCCAAAAGAAGCAAACAAGCTGCTCTAGCTATGTTCCCCTGATGCCATTTTGTTATTCAAACCAACACTATTAGTTTTTTTGACACATGAACCATCACTTTCATGCTTGTCAGTGTCACAAGCCCAACCAAATAACATTGTTCAGTGATCAGTCCATCAGATCATCACCCATCATACTGTACCGGACCCCACCAGATCCTTATATTTTACTCTTAACAACAATGTTTGTATATATACATGAACTTGAAAAGCCAGTACCTTGTGCATGTCATACTAGTTGACACATTAATGTGTTATGGATGTGAACAAAATTCTGTAGAGCCGATTCATTAATTAGAGAGTTATCTGATTGTAATATGTTTTTTATTTGAATTATATTCAACAACTTATATACAAGAAAGATCTTCACATAAATTTTTAATATGATACGAGATGACAACATTGTCAATATCTATCTAATCTTATAATAAAAATACAACAAATTTAAACACTCGTACTTTGCTTAGTCATAACATGATACATCCATATTTCACCGGTATTTTTCCGCCATGCAAGAATGAGAGTCAAAACCAAGCTCATGTGGGTTTGAACAAGGAAACGATGAGAAGGTGGCGTTCCAACGCAGTCACAGAATTCCAAAGAAATAAATCACTCACAATGTTCTTTGGTCTGCTGTTCAACGAAACACGTTAAATTCGTTCCGACTCCTAAGAATGTTCAAATTTCAGTTCAAAAATCAACAATGTAACCTAGAATGGAAAAACTTCACATACGATTTTTTTTACAAGTTCATTAAAAAAACTAATCAAACACTATCAATAACTCCTCTCTTCTGTATCTATTTTTGATCTGCACTCACATACATCTAATGTGTACTCTCTATCTAGATTTTGTAAACATATTATTGTACGTGTAGCATTGCTTGATAAGAATTCTACCCCTTTGAAAACATCACAGCACTTTCAAAACTGTATTTGTTCAATCAGCTAATCCTGGATTACCATTATTAAATTTCAGAGTTCTTGGTTGGATCTTTTATTTTTCTACCTATCTAGTACTCACAACAGAATGGTTGGGTTGACACAATGGTTGCGGTTTTTTGCATACACTGACCAAAGACTGAATTATTCAAAACCCCATCATACTTCAGACTGGTAGACAAAATTAACCATGCACCATGACAATGTAGCAGGAGATCAGATCTATATATACACATGACAAATGCGAGTATATATACAACTCACGCAAATTGTTCGATCATATGACATATGTTCTTGATCATGATGAGGCTACCTTGTTACCTGACAAGATGCAGCATTCTGCTGCTGCTGCTGTGGCTGTGTAACTTGCAGCTGATGCTCGGCGCATCCCGGCCGTTGCACGGCGACATGGGATGGCAGGATCAGGTCAGGCTGCTCATGGGCGTGCTGGACAAGTACGGGTGGACGTCAGGGCCGTCTGGGTGCACCCACAACCCCGACATGCCTTCCGGCCGTCCGTGCCCTTGACCGGTGTTGGGTCTGATAAATGTATGAGGCATGGCAGCATGGAAACAGAGGATCACCCGGCAGATTTTCAGCTGCTGTCTCCGGCTATGTTGGGGAAGTTCTGCCTTCTGCATCTGCTTTGTACATATACAGATGTTGCTTCTGTAATCCCTAGGAGTATACAATTTGTAACTTAGAAATAATATACTTGCTGTCTTGCTGTTTTCTGTGACTTCTGTAGCTTTTCGGCCATACCTTGAGCATGTTATATGTTTGAGTTTTTCCCCCTATTTTCTGAAGATATTTGTACAGCTTTTGATTAAATTGCTGCCTTTTCTGCTATACACTGAACATACATGGTTCTTACCAAAGAAGCCTTCTGCTCCATAACTGGTTTCTGTAGCTCCCACTAAGGTTATCTGCTACACCCTGGACGTGTACCAACTCTAGTGTATACCCTGTGCCGAACATAAAGTTGTACAAAGTTTTGACTGATCATATTGAGTATATTGCTGTCACCTGTAACTTTTGCACCTTCTGAACATATACCAAAGCAGTATTCGACTACCTGAATCTCCAGCTTCTGAACTCTTATCTTGTCTGGACAATCATTACATCCTGATTCCTGAATACCGTATTTCTCATTGACACAAGCAGGGCCATACATTAATTAAGTGGAGGAACTTGGTACATAAAATTCTTTTGGTTTGAGAACAAACTTTTACTCATTAACAGCAATCTGATTACAGTTATACAGGAAGGTGAAAATGTATGTTAGAATTTTTTTATCATGGGAAATTACATGAGAAAACTGTGAAATCCTTGACAAATACACTTTCTACAGGGAAAATAAAAAGGGGCAGTACCCACTAAAAATGAAAAGACTGAAAAATTTTCGTTGTTTAGCTCCACAAGTTCTGTATGTCTTCTTTCTTGTAGCTGCAAAATCCTCTAGGAAGCTGCTCCCTCGTGCACTACTCATGCAGTAAGAGGAAAGGAGGTGTAAATACAAATCACCCTCTTACATCTCAGCGAAACACCTGGTAAGTAAAAGATTGAACAATGCAAGAGTTTGAGAAATGGAAGTTAGAAGTCAAGAACAACACTGTATCACTGTGAAGCGAGAAAAAGCTTACAGTTAGGTTTAAAGCTAGGAAGCACCCTTCCACGCAGTTGAAGAAGTCTGTTGTTTGATGACTTCTTCAATTGACGGTCCCTTTTCATGTACAAACTTAACTGACTCTGACAGCCTATTCAGAAGATTAAACAGTGCAATGACCTCATTTCGCTGCAGCTGGAACTGCACGAATACCAAGAACAAACCTTCTGTGAGACAAGTTAGCACTCATGCAAGTAGCGTTTCACATGAATTCAAAAATAGGCCCATCATAACTTCCAAAAGAAAGGAAACACCATTCAGCCAAACTGACTTCATGAGTACAAGTCACTAGGTATTTCTTAATTGTTAAAGACAACCCATAATTCCAGAGGAAATCTAGGCAAACAAGGCAAAGCTGTCCAGCACCCAGAATTTGGGTCATTTCGGGGACAACATTTGTCAAAACAGAAAAACTCTTATTGGAACATGGACTAACAAAATGCGCGAGATCTATTTCACATTTCAACATATTCCAAAGTGCTAATATGTAAAAGAGAAATGAACTACATACTGGTTGATTCAAATGGTTCTCTCCATCAACGGAGAAAAGAATCTTCAGTGCAGTTCCAAGACCAAGAACTTGAAGCTTTCCCCACAATCGACATTTCTCACATCCAACACAGTCCATCAATGCACTGTGAACATAACACTGAAGTGGTAAGATCTCATGCTATGCATATGCATATTATGAATTGAACACAGAAAGAATATGGCACGAACCTAATATTTCTAAATTGCTTCTGAATCTCTTGCTTTAGCTCGGGGCCATTTTCACCTTGCCAGAGTTTTGCTTCATCAAAGGGTATTGGACATGCTGCCTTCAACTTGGGGTTGTAAAGCAACTGCTTCATTAAAGATTGTGTTTTCAAGTCTTCTTCAGGGTTACCAGTGTTGTACTCTGCCTGCTCGAGGTAATCTGCTGCCTGAAAGATACCAAATATAAATGCCATCCACAACAAAATTCCAATAAAACCAAGATGACAGTTTAATCTCTCATTGCAGTACAGGGTAAACTAAAGGAGTTAGATCAGTCACAGGGTCAGGTCTAAGATAAGAAAGAAATTAGAACCTTTGTCACTGCCCGAAGAACAAATAGGAAGGTGAAATACAAATTTTGGACACGCTCTGGATACTTCAAAACACGGTCATACAACAAAGGAAAATTATGTCCCCACTGTGGTCATGTACACAAAAGAAAATGTTAAAAAAATTACTGACCAATGATCTTTAATATAATAACACCACATAGAGGTATAAGACAGTGGGAATATACCAAGTTATCAGATTCATCAATAAGATAATCATAAGCAATGTGTACTGAAATTGAGGAGTGCAATCCTGAAATTAGCTTGTACAACGCCTTCTTCTCCTGGCAAAGTTCTTCTGAAGGATCTGAAAGTAAAGGGGGCAGAACAATTCATGAGAAGGGCATACACTAATCTAGTAAACAAGTCACAGTATAGGTTTTAACATATCATGTGAAGGACAAACTTGACTGAGTTATGCCAACATACCAAAACATAGAATGATAGAAGTACAAACCAAACCAAAGCATGACAAAGCAGAAATGGAACACAATATATAACTAATTACAAAATATACACTAGTATCAATATAACAAACCATCAGAACAAGGATGTAAATAAATTCGAGAGCACCCATGCTTACATTTTGGACAATTTTCTTTGTAGACAGAGTCCCATATCCTTCTAGCTGAATCACCAGTATATCCAGTGTAACGTTCAGGATTTAATTGAAGGTTAACATAGGTCATCTCAGCTGCAATGGGGACAAAAAAACTGCCAATTATCAGGGAAGCTTAACAAGAATAAACAAGAAAGCACTTTATACCAATGGAAGGTAGAAATATAAGACTACCATTATCTGTCTCATCATCATATGTCCATGGATTATCAATCTCAACCCATCCCTTGAAAACTTTACTATCAAGTGTTCTATCAACAGCAGCCTGTGGTTTTCCTTCTTGACAGATCATATTATCTGGAGAAAGGCCATTGTAAGGCTTCTTGAATGGCTCAGGAAACTCGTTCTCCGGGCACTCACAAACACTACAATCCCTAAGACGACACATTCCGTCATCTGGCCAAAATGGGCAGTCACACCACAATTTAACCTACCAAGAGAATAAAAGAACTCATGACTTTGAACAAATCTACAAGATCTAGAGCAGTTAAAAATATCATTAATGACTGAGCTCAATGCTCGAATTACACAAATAAACAAATCACACAAGCAACCCATCAATTAAGCACAACAGCCCAATATATCCAGTCTCTCATATAACCGGTTCATATTTCAAATCACACAACGCACATTTGCAAACAATTGATCCAAAATTAGGGATGTATTACCATTAAGAAAAGCAAAAGGAAAAAAAAAACTAAACTTAATGCTCCAATCATGCAAACGTGACTCCAACTTCCCGCATGTCTAGTTTGTTATTACAACAACACAACATACATTTTCTGTAAGGCACCAAACTTGCACAAAAAACCATAAGAAAGCAGATAAAATCCTCACCTTGAAGTATCTGAAGAACGGCAACGCCACGAGCTCTTGCAGGATAGGGTGCAGCGCCTCCTCGTTGATGGCGTCCACCGTCTCGTAGTCGCAGCAGCAGTCCTCCACCATCCCTGTGTACTTCCTTGCACCCTAAAGCCAATTCCCTAAAACCCATCAAATCCCCGAATTCACCAAAAATTTCAGCAAACCAAATCACCAGAGCCGCATGGCGAGATCTTACGGGGCAGTCGCAGCCGCCACGCCAGCTGGAGGAGATGTCCGGGAAGCTGCGGGAGCTTGCAGCCACGGCGAGCAGCGCCACGAGGAGGGCCCCCGCGGCCGCCGGCCACCACCACCGCCGCCGGCGTGGGCCACCGCCGCTGGCACCGGCAGAAACGGGGGAGGACCCCGGAGGCAAGCTTTCCGAAGACATCCGGCACGCAGATAGGAAGCTTCTAGAATCGGGATCTGGAAAGCTCTAGAAGGATCGCGAACCTTTTGTTTTGGTGTTTGAGTCAGTCGCGTACCGCGTGGATGGCGGTTCGGGGAAGGTGGGTCGGTAAAGAGGAAGTTTTTATGTCCCAATTAATTCAGGGGCTTGATTAGTGGAATCTGTGAGCGGGGGTTAATTACAGGGATTAGTCGATGCCTCGATGGTATTAGCAGTTTAGCACTAACGACCTGCTGTTTTGAGAGGCAATTGCTAGGTGCACTTGACATGTTCTCGTTGCTCCAACTTTGCAATAATATCATGATTATCAGCTGATGGTATTTTTGTCCTAAAACAATGATGCTACGAGCCCACATAAAGGTGCAAGGAAATAAAAGATAATATTTGCACACACGTATTAAGTCAAGAGTTTAAAGATTTTAAATATATATATCATAGTATAACTAAGAGAAAAATGCACTAGATCTATCCATATTTTTTAGGATAGAAAATTCTCATTTGTTCCATTTATTTTTAGCATACAACATGTACTTCTCAATTTAAACAAATTTCCATATTTTGTATAAATTTTGTTAAAATTAGCTGAGTAGAAATTACCATTTTTTTGATTTACATACATTGTCTCAAAAAAATCATGGCAAATCCTTAATGTTGGAATCTACAATGTCGAATCCTAATACACCAAGGTTTGTGACTAGTGATGCTAGAGTGGATGACACGCAAACCCCAGCAAAACCAGAGCAAATGACACACGAGACCTCAACATCGGAGCCTGCAACACCCATTTTTCAAATGTCTGAGCAAACTATTAGAACTGTAGTTAAAAAAATAAAAAAAAGAAAGTTTGCTTTCATGCAATATATTTTCTACAGACATATCTTAGCAATTTTTTTAGAAAAAAAATGAAGTAACATAAAGGGTCAAGACAGTTTTTTCATGCCTTCGTTCTCACAAGTATATTGCAACAACCTTCCAACCAATTGATGGATTTTATATAAGAGGTGGGAATATGCAAAGATTAATAAGTAAATATGGTGTTTTATCAAAAATAAAAGTATATTTGGGAATTTGTAATTCCTGAAAAGTATAAATAGTTATGATATATTTTTCTTTAATTTATAATCTACATTTATTAGGATTTTGACCCTAATATTTACCAGAACATCAGAATAATTTAAACTGATTAGTCACATATAAATTGTGTTTAGTTAGTGGTTATTCTTTTTTCAATTGCACGTCGGTCGGCTATTCTTTGTGGAGCCTTTTTTGATGTACTGGGGTGCACGTAGCTATTCGCCACGGGTTGCATGTCGGAATTCGTGCGAACGCAACGCATGGTGGAAACCGCAGTTCTGAACAGCTGAGACGGATCCAACGGTCCACGTAGTCCTGCGAAGAATCGAACAGCCAGAAAAGTCCCATTTGACGTGGCCGTGGACCTGTGGGCTCGTACCAGACCACACGTTACCGGGTCGCTGCTTCCTGGGCGAGGCTACATGTTAGTAGTAGTTTTATCTAGAAACTAGAATACCATCAGGAAATTAAGCATTTAATCCAATTTATTATTTTATGTTGAGAGAGGAGTAGATATCCAGAGAGTGGAGATTAAATTACACTATAAATCTCAAATTTGCATGGTATATTGTATAAGATTTTGAACTTCAATTTTAATTTGTCCAATTTTTAAACTTATTTAATTGTATCATCGGATCCATCCATCGATAAAATGACCACGGCGGTTAACTTGTCTCTAAAAAAAATTGCTTTATTATATCATCTAAATTATTGAAGCTAATTATGTTAGTTAGATCCTTATCACGCCATTTTTCTCAGCTACTTAATGGGCAGAAATATCTGAAATGACACAATCATACAAACTTAAGGATATACCAAACTAAAATCAAAATTAATATGCAATTTACGAATTTTAAGGTTCCAATGTCGTGGGTCAAGAAATGGCTGCACTGGGTGTGCGTGGACGCGGGAAACAGAGGAACGCGGGCCCACCGTGAAGCAAGGCCAGGGAGATGGGCCGGGCCAGAAGTAGGGGAGCCGTGGATCCGGGCCTGTTGGGCCTAATGGGGAGCTTCGCGGAAGGTTCTGGGCCCGCCCAATGGGCCATCGGAAACCTGTGAGCTGGTTGCCGGGGGCACCCGGCTTTCTCCACTGTTTGGGCCGGAGGTCATTGGGCGCCTTGACAAAAAAAAAAAAAAAAACATGCAGAATTGGAAAAAACACAAAACAATAACACTTGCCCCTTGACAAAACTCTAAACTCCCACATAATCTGCACAGAAGTTGAAGCCGAGGAATATTTTCAAGATAATATAGTTCAACGATCAGCACTAATTGGAGTCCATAATCAACAATACGATAATATCACATAATACAAAGTTGAGAAGAACGTAAGTAGTGAAGGTTCCTTCTGAGTCTCCTATATAAACAAACCCATGCCCTTTGGTCCTATAGCCAAGTAACATGGTCTCCACCAAGTTGTCCATCACATTCCTCCTCATGTTCTCTGGTAAATGCATCATCTCATACTCTTAATTCTTAAATTTTGTAATGAGTAGTTACTAACATTATTGTTGTTGTTTTCATAAATTTAGGATTTGTAATCTTTGGAACTTGTTGAGCGTGCAGAAGCAGTCTGCACTCTCTCCTGCGTGCAGGGGGCGTACATCACATGCTCCAATCATCCTTACCAGCAGCTGTACGGATGCGCCTGCGAGTGCGCGCCGCCGAACAGCAAACACTGCGCCGTTCACCTCCCCGACGGATCGACCACTAAATGTCCATAAAGATGTGCCATTGTTCTAGTTTGTGCGTGCGACGTTGGTCAATAGTGTTGTGTAATAATGTGCAAGAGGACTAAATTACCTCTTGCCTGTATCAGTGCTTGAAATGGCAGTGTTCTGTTCAATATTGATTGCGCTGTAAGGAAAATCTGAACCTGAATTGTTCAATGAGTCTTATTTTGCATTGCATGGCTGCAGTCTAACTGGTAAGGCACCCATCTTGTCCTGGCATTTGATGAGTACTATTGGCCTGCTTTAATTCAAGGATTTGTTAGGAGGGCTTGATCTAAGATCAATTCTGTTGTTCTGCAAATTTTGATGCATCTTTATTGATTACTCACATGCTCTAACCAATTGCTCCTAGTACCTGAAGAAAGGGCTCAGCTTTATGTTTTTTTTAATAAAAAGAGCTCTGTTTTTGCTTGAGTTGTACTCTTGTACATTTCAAGACATGTACTTCTCCCAATATGGTGACTTGTTCTATCCTGTTTCCATCTTTGGATCTCTCTTCTGAAGAAGTAGGGGATCACTAACTTCTAATTTAAAAAGGTCTAAATTTGGCATTGAAGGCAACCTTGCATAAAAAGAGCCAATTTTGAGTTGACTTTGGATTTAGTTCTAAAGAAAAAAATAAGAACGGATTTTGATCAGATATGCATTTGTTGATATGTGAAATGTTACATTAAATAAACTGATCTTTAGAACAAGGCATGTGAGGCAAAAGATGTAGCTCCTTGCCATAGTCCTCCAGATCTGAATGCATGCACATGCCAATGATCCAATAGTTGACATTCTTCTGCTGCCAGCTTAATTGATGGTGTCCAGAATTCAGTAATTTGATTTCAAGTTGACAAATCCCATACAAGATTACTGAACTTCCGAGGAGCACCTAACTTATTCCGAAAATCTGTATCTTGACTGACCTATCAGTGACAGGAATTTTTTTTTTAGACTAGGACTCAAATTTGAGGGGCTAAAATGAAACCTCTGATTAAAATGGACCAGAGCCTAGAGTTGGATGACGAAAAAGCTCATTTTAGTAACTTTTACCTGACATGTATTCAAAAGTATGATAATGTATACCATCTACATAATTCATCAAACTTAAACTTGCAGCAATCAAATTTCCAAGCCCCCAAACAGTGTATAACTTTCTGAATACTCAGTGTGAACTCCACCATTTGAGTGTTCAAATGGTCTACTGATTTGTATCAAAGCAATGGCAGGATATGCTATTTTAAGCCGACAGGTCTCCAATATTTGAACATGTCAGACAAAAAGAAAGTTGTACCAAGTTCTCTTTTCTGACTGCTGACCTGATCTTAATGTTCAAGACAAGATTGTGCTGATGACAAAGAAAGTTTGACATTCAAGAACAGACAAAGTAAGGATGCATGTAATGATTCTGCTCCGTATTTTGATTATTCGTAAACGGAACACCATACTAATTCATTCCACCTACAACTCACATGGATTCTACGATTAATATGAAACGGACATTGCACCTTTCGTCAGAGAAAGTGGCGGATCATAGTTACCTGAAGACGTGTTCTGACTGAGTTGTACAACTCTGAATCCCATTCTGAAAACCATATACTCCCAGCTTCTCTATATAAACAAACCTCACCCATACAAAGGCTTCACAACACAACACAGCACAAAGAAAGATGGCCTCCATGAAGCTCACCTTCACCTTCATGCTCCTCGTCTCAGGTAGATATACGTGCACGAACATCGATGCAAAAGTGTTCTGTTTTGCACGATTCTTGAGACAAGATTCTGAACATGCACTACCCTTTTTGTTTTCTTTCAGGGCTTATTGTGTTCGGAGCTATTGAAGGAACTGAAGCAGTTTGCCCAGTCCAGTGCATCCAGGGAGGCTACATCACATGCTCCAACTACCCTTACCAGAAGCTGGACGGCTGTGATTGCCAGTGCGCGCCATCTGACGGCAAGAATTGCGTGCTTCATCTCCAGACCGGCTCGACGTTCAACTGTTGAGCACCGACATCGCCGGAAATCGCATGCTCGTGTCTGTCTGTCACCTTTGCCTGCCTAATAATGTGTCACTCGATCGACTTTGTATTCTATGCCTTGAAATGGAGTTGAGTAGATCACACTTTAAACATTAATATGCATGGAACATGGATACAGTTTTATTAGTAGCCATTAACACACGAAGCAGGAATGAGCACTTGCTTGAGCAGAGAACTACCACAAATACATAAAATCCCAGTGTCCCACTGGGTCATGGTCTCTTGGCTGGAGTATGCCAAATTTTGTCACAGCAAGAGACCCTATTTAAGCCACATTTCCATGCAGTCTTGGTGCATGCATTGCAGCTATTTTTCCATTCACCTCAAGGCAATGAATCATCTGAGATCTGACAGGACTGATAGTGTAAGAATATTTTAATAATCTTTAATGGTCCATGTAATTATTGAATACTTCTAATAAAGTTTGATCTTGTGATGGTTGCTAGATTGAAAAGATTAGAATTATATATTGAGTTTAATTTCCCTCTTCTCTCTCCTTGAAAAAGTTTATATATGAACACATGGTGTAACATCACTAATTGTTATGGTTATGTTCGTATATATCTCTCACTTTTTTTTTGTTGGTAGTGGCTTCCTTTTAATTAAAGGGAATAAAATAGCATATCAAATTTGAGTTAGAATCTTTCTTTTATCATGCTGCTTTGGCTTTAGTTTTTTTTTTGTTTTACTGCTTGCTTTTATGAAGCATTTTTCTTTTCCGTGTGTTGTATCTGGTTCTACTTTTCTTTAAAAATATACTCTGCATGCCACGTATTTTTTTTATGTATGGAGTAAATTAAATTAAGTTTCTTCATGTATAGGAAATGCTCCTAAACTCCGTGAAAAGAAAAGTTCACAAATTCTTGGGTATGGTAATTAGTCTAGCATATAAGAATCAAACCATACAATTGTGTGGAATTTTGGTTTATGTATCTATTTATTATTAATTTTAGACTCCGTAGAAACTCTCATATTAATTGAGAAATAAAAAATTTCCAGGTTGATTGAGCAAATATGTATATTATTAATTTCAAACTCTGTAAGAGCTACCGCGTTAATCGATCTAACCATCTATTTAGTAATCTCAAGTTCTAACAACCCAAATTTGTCAAAATAATTCTTAACTAATACAACTCTAAGAAAAATATTAAAATTTTAGAATTAAAATCGTTAAATTTCTAAAACCTTCGCAAATACAAACTCTAAGATAAATATTAATGAAAATTAAAAATTCAAGATTAAAAATATCAATTTCTTGAAATCTTAACTAATACAAATTCTAAGACTAAATATTAAGCAAAATTAAAAATTCAGAATTAAGATTATTAAAATTTAGAAATTTAGAAATTCTTAAATAATATAGCTCTAAAAAATATTTAGAATTTAGAATTAAAATTATTAAATTTTTGTAACCTTAACTAATATAAACCCTGACACTAAATATTAAAAAAATAAAAATTCATATTAAATTTCTAAAACCTTGACTACTACAAACTCTAAGAATAAATATTAACAAAAATTCAAAATTCATGGCAACATTAGATTGGCTATAAATATACATTCTTGGTCTGGATGATGGTGCACTCGACCAAAGCACCAACACACAGTCTTCTCGTATCGTCAAATAGAACAAGTAAAGAAAAGGGAGAAATTAGAAGAAATTATCATGTTTAGTACAAGGTACGTTTGTGGGTATGATAATACCATGATTGAATCTATCTTGGTTGAAACAAAAGATGCTGCAAGGATCCAAGTCAAAACTTCCGCTTTTAAAAGGAAATATTTGAATAGACCACCAACCCTTATCTGCAGTGAGTCTGGAATGGTGCATCACCACTTACTTTCAAAGTCAAAATGAAAGAAAGAGAGAAAAATTTTAGCTACCACCTACTAGAATAAGGACGATTATTATTATTTGTTGAATTATGAGTAGTTAATATTATAATATTATATGATGTAGATTTATACTCACACTAATTAGATAATTTTAATTTTGAATTCACATTCTCTCATTTTAAAAGAGTTTATACCTAATACTTCCCTCTAAATAGCCTACTAATTTGCATCTAACCAATGACAGCATATGCTATTTTAAGCTAGCAGGTTCCAATATTTCAACATCTCAGACCAAAAAAAAAGAGGTTTCCCAAGTTCTGGTTTCTGAACTTCTGACCTGATCTTAAAAGGTAAAGACAAGATTGTGCTGATGCCTAGGAGAGTTTGACATCCAAAAACAGACGATGAAACGATCCATGGGATGACAACACAAACCCAGAAAATGACACCGACTCACATGACTATTCGACTACATTACATGTTGCGTGTTGAATTTCATCTTTTTTTGCACCAACTAATTCAGCTCGCTCTTTAACTCAACGATATCAAATCTTTCAATTACTATAATTATTTTTATACACTAAATCCTTCTTAAATTTCATATACAAATCGTCTCATCTAAAAAAATATATAATATTAAAAAAAAACAAAATAATCTGATCAGTATTGAGAAATCTTACTTCCGAGTGTACAATGTGAATTGGAGAAATACTGCACAATTTTTCAGAGAAAACGGCGGATGACACTTAACTGAAGCGGTGCACCGATTGAATTGTACAACTCTGAATCCCATGCTAAAAACTATATACTAGCAGCTTCTCTATGTAAACAAACCTCACCCATACAAATTAAGGCTTCACAACACAACACAAAGGAAGATGGCCACCATGAAGCTGCCCTTCACCTTCACCCTCCTTTCCGGTAGATACAAGTGCACGAATATCAATGCAAAAGTATTCTCTCTTGCACGATTCTTGAGACAAGATTCTTAACGCTGCATGGTTTTTTTCCCTCTTTCAGGACTCATCTTGTTCGGGGCTACTATTGGAGGCACTGAACCAGTTTGCCCAGTCCGGTGCATCCAGGGGGGCTACATCACATGCTCCAACTACCCCGGACAGAAGCTGGACGGATGTGCCTGCCAGTGCGCGCCGCCGGACGGCAAGCGTTGCGTGCTTCACCTCTGGACCGGCTCGACGTACAACTGTTGAGCGCCGACATCGCCGGAGATGCATGCCCACATTTGCCTGTTCTGTTTGACAGTTGGACTTTGTCTTGAGCTGAATAATGGTGTTGAATAATGTGTGGCAACAGGCCATGTATAGCAGTAGCTCCACTGTTCCTCTGCTTGTATAACTTGTGTTCTATGCCGTCGAAGAAAGTTGAACGTGTGATCTTACACAAAAACATGCCATCTGGGATCACATCAACTGTTCTAAATTTAGTAAATTTCACCGTACCTCAAATTTTGCTTGAAACTTCAATTGAGTCACCATGTTTTCAATTTTATCAACTAGATTTCTAAAATTTGGATTTTTAATTTAATTGGATCACTTTCGTTAGCAACACGTTTGTCTATGATGGACTATCTACATAACAGTGCTGTAACAATGATTTGGCATTGAAATAAATTTAACCATAACATGTGATTAGTCCACAAAGTGAAGAAAAGAAGAACTTTTACAGTTCTTAACCACTCCTTTCTTCTCTTGTTCCTTCGATTCCCTAGTAGTGAAATAGGCAAGATGACAAGGTAATACATGGCGACTTCGCAACTAATTGTTATTGTATATGTGTATATGTGTAGGCCTATGAGCCCAAACCCAATAGCATTGTATATAACCAAGGAGAGATTTATCTCAAAACACTAATCTGAATATATCTTCACATGGTATCAGAGCTAGGGCTTTAGCTCGCGCCGTCGCCGCCGTTCGTCGCAGAGCCGTTGTCACCCTCTCCTGTTGCGCCGTTGCCGCTACTTGTCGAGGAGCCATATTCGCTCTCACTTGTCGAGGAGCCGTGTGCCGAGTCGCCGAGCGCCGCCGCCTCGCCACGCCTTTGTTGCGTTGTGCCCGTCACCGTCATCGCCGCTTTGCCTCGCCGTCTTGGATCCGCATCTTAGCCGCGCCCGCCGCAGCTTCGCCTAGCCGCGTCGTCGCCGGGGCCGAGCACGAGGCCACGACCTCGAGTACCCTCGCGCGTGAGAACACTCCCCCCCCCCCCGGCCGCGTGGTTGCTGTTGCCTCCACCGCTTGGTTGCCTCCGCCGTCTTGCATCTAAGATCTGAGGCCTCTTGCAACAGATCCGTGGCTTTTAGATCTGAGCCGACCCGCGATCTGAGCCGTGAGCCGAGCCGCAAGCTGAGCTTTGAGCAGAGTCACGAGCCAATTTTGAGCCGAGCCGTGAGTTGCTTCCTTTGTTGAGCCACTTGAGCCTTCTCTATGGCTCATGACGCTCTTCCCGTGTTGGACGTCAAGCTAGATGGCTCTTGTTGCATCTAGGCCTTTTTATATTAATTTTGATTATTGATGACATTAAGTATTTTGGACTAACCTTGTCTTTGAGCTATTTCTATGCAGAGCGATTTCTGTAAAGTCTGCAAGTGATCCGGGAAGATCTGCAGGTCACAGGTCCAAAGTCGCAAGCGCAAGGTCGCAATGCTGGCTGTGGTCGCAGTTAAAGGTTGGAAGTCAAGGTCGCAAGTGCAAGGTCACCAAAATGAAAGTTGCAAGGATTAAAGATGCAAAGGACCTAGGGTAATATTTGTTTTATTTTGACCGATCTCGGTGTTTGGAGTTTGATCGGTTTAGGAAATTATTTCTTAGTTTTAACCGTACTATAAAGAGGGGTGGCGAAAGACCTCTTTTTATCTCCAACGTAAACCGAGAAACTTAGGTCATTGCATTGCATCTTTTTGGTTGGATTTGATTTGAATTTGGTTTGAAAGATTTGGTTTTTCAGTTGTGTTTTGACAGCAGAAGAGTATTTGCTTTTTCTAGAAAGATCTAGGTAGATCTGGCTTTTTCTTTTGTTGACAAAAATGTAGCCCTTTAAATTATATTTCAAACGAGCTATTAAACTATCAATTTGGATTTCTGGATCAAAAGTTATGGATGTTTTTAATGGACTGTTAGTTATTTGGTTTTTCAGTTTAGTTTTTGACAGCAGAAGAGTTTTTGCATTTTATGGAAAGATCTAGGCAGATCTGGCTTTTTTTTCTGTTGAAAAAAAGATAGTACTTTAAAATATCTTTCAAATGAGCTATTAAAAACCTCTTTTGGATTTCTGTATTTAAAGTTATAGCTGTTTTTGTTCAAGCTGACTGTCAGTTTGCTGAACTGACTGTCAGTTTGAATGTCAATTTGTGTTAACTGACAATTGTCCAGAAAGTGTGTTTTTCGGGCAAAAAATTTTTGTACTAAACTGACTGTCAGTATGCCCATGCTGACTGTCAGTTTGGGTTTTGACCACAGCTGTTTTTATCTGAGTTTCTATTTGATCTGGTTGTTGTTTTGGTCGAACTGACTGTCAGTTTGCATAACTGACTATCAGTTGAGGGTTTCAAGTTTCCTTAAACGACCACAAACGGCTAGCTATTTTTTATCCGTAAATTTTGTCGGCCATTGTGTATGTAACTGACTGTCAGTCTGGTGAACTGACTGTCAGTTTGGGTTGCTGATTTTCAGCCCTAGCTCCAACGGTTCATTTGCTTCTTGAGGCTATAAATAGGGGCTTTGGGCATGTGTTTCAGATAACAAGCAGCAGCATTTCCTATACACTCTTGAGCATTAGTTTCTTATATAAAATCTTGATCTTTTGATCAAGTCGAGTGATTTTCGATCCACCGAGAGTTTCAGTTCTTTGCATTTTGCATTCACTTAGCTTCTCGGTGCGTGTTTGGAGGTCTTGAGAAGACCTCGCTGCCTTTTACTTTTGGTGAGCGCCCTCACCTAGACGGTTCGGAGGCGTGGCCGTTGATCTCTCCGTTCGGAGATTGTCGGAGAGGCTCGGCAAGTTTGTACAAGGCATCAGTGCTCGCCTTTCCGGAGTGGACAAGGAGCAACCATTATTGAGAAATATCCTTCGTGGATATTGAAGCAAGACTCATTCGCTTGAGTGCTTCAACGAGGATTAGGGGAGACTGGGCGAGTCTCCGAGACCTCGGTAAAAATCGTTGTGTTCGTTCTCTATCTTCTCTTTTTAATATATTAAATTGCATTTGGTTCTTCTGGGTATAAAAACTTGTTTTAAGCTTTGAAGTTTTTAAAAGCCTCCTATTCACCCCCCCTCTAGTCGGCATCCTTGATCAAACAGCTCCAACTATCCTCAGTGGTCCACCACCGTCCACGTCAATCTGAGGGGTCTTGGTTTGTTGTCCCATCTCACAGAGTCGGCTCCCACGACCCCCTTGGATGTCGTCAAGGCATGTGTCGCTAATGATGATCGAGCTATGCAGCTCATCTGCAACAGCGTGGTCATGGACATCCGGATGGAGATTGCCATGCTTCCTTCCACTTAGGCGATGTGGGCGCATTTGGCGAAGATCTACGTGTAGGACAACTCTGATCAGATGTATGCTCTCGAGTAGCGTTTCTAGCATCTTCAGCAGGGGGATTTGTCTGTGCAGGCGTTCCACAGCGCCTTCAGTACTCTCACTCGTCAGATGGATGCGCTTGCCCCCTCTCTGAGCGCCAACTGCTGCAGCTGTACTCCTATTCGTAGTCATCAGGTGCGGTCCCACATGTTTGCTTTTGTCATGCGGTTTCGCCCGGAGTTTGAGAGCATTTGTGCCCAGTTGCTTGGTCGTGTGACTCCTCCGACCCTAGACGATACTCTTGCAGCTGTTCTTGCTGTGGAGACCTGTCTGCACACTCAGTTGCCTGTGGCATCCGCCTCTCAGCAGCACCTCTCAGTCCTCGTTGTTACTTCAGCATCTGCTGATGCTCCCATTCAGGTGCCAGCGGCGGCAGTTGTCCATACTTCTTGTAGGATCATGGATGCTGACTAGGGGGTGAATATGAGATTTTTAAAATTCTTTTCAATTAAATAGTTTTTGCAAGATAATTATGAAACCTAGAATTAGCAAAGAGGTTTAAAACAATCTAATCAACTAGTTGTATTCGACCATATGAAATATTTGACAACACATGCAACAATAGTAAATTAAGCAATTGTGTCAAGATCAATATGAATCATACAAAAGAGAGATAGTTGACACAATGATTTTCTATCGAGGTCTCGGAGACTCGCCCGGTCTCTCCTACTTCTCGTTGCAACGCTCACGCGTGAGCCTCGCTTCTATATTCTCGAAGGATATCTCACTAGAGTTGCTCCTTCTCCACACCGGATAGGCAAGCACTACACCTTTCACAAGTTCTTGCCAACCTCTCTGACAAACTTCAACTGGAAAGATCGCGACTCTCCTCCGACACCATCTAGGAGAAGGCGATCGCCAAGAGTAACAAGTCGGATGTGCTCATTTGAACGAATCAAGTGCTAGAACCTCAAGAATGCAAATGAATGCACACACACTAGTACTAGTTTGCAAATGGAGATGAAGTACACTAAACACTCTTAGCCTCTCACAATTGCTTTTCTCCTCTAAGTGCACTCAAAGATTTGGCTCAAATCTTGGCTCTAAATGCAATACATTGATTCCAAATAGTTTGGCTAGATTATACACAGGAATATCAGGTGTTTGAGCAACCTCAAATGAAGGCAAACACGAAATATATATAGCCCTCAAAGAAAACTAGCTGTTTGCCACGAACAGGCAAAATTTTGTACAGGCCGGACATTGTCCGACCATGCCAGACATTGTCCAGCCAGTACAACAAATTTCGATCGTTGCAAACTATTAGTTAGCGTTGAGGAATTTTTTTGTAAAGGTCGGACAAAGTCCGACCATGTCGGACAAAAGCCCCGGACATATATATCTGTCTCTGTTTCACTCTCGGCTCAAATAAATTGTACAGGTCGGACAATGTCCGGCCATACCGGACAAAGTCCGGCCCGTCCAGACAAAGTCCGGCCCGTCCAGACAAAAGCCCCCGGACGGATGCAAACGTCTCTGGTTCACATTTTGCAACACGCTCAAAAAATTTGTACAGGTCGGACATTGTCCGACTATTTCGAACACTGTCCGACCAATGCACATCAACAGTAAAATAAGCATAACTTTTGATCCAGAGATCTGATTGAGGTGATTTTTGGCTCGTTGGAAAGATAACTTAAAGGGCTACAAGTTTGTCAAAATGAGCAAGATCTAGAAAGGCCTAGATATTTCTAAAAAATTAAAACAACTTTATACTACCAAAATATCCAACACAAAAAACATCTCCAATGCAATTTTGGGTATTTGCACATACGGATTTGCTGTTTTCTCACGGATATCTCAGCTAGGGCTGGAAACGAGCCGAGCTTGAGTGAGCCCAGGCAAATTCGGCTCGGGCTCGATAGTGTATTGGGCTCGGCTCGAAACATTAACGAGCTTAGAACCAAACTCGGGCTCGGCTCGACAAAGCTTGACAAAGCTCGATAAAACTCGATAGAGCTCCATTAGACTCTCTCTATACACAAATAAATGCCTTCTCAATTGGGCTCACTCGATTTCGATTAGGCTCGACTCGAAAATATGTATTACAATTTACAACTAGAAATATGGAATCTTCTTCATAACAATAATAAATTAATAACATAACAATTCATAATTTTAATCAAGAAAACCAAAATGCAGAGTTTCAATATAGCATAACAAACTAACAATATAGAATCTTCTGAGACAATTCAAACTTTCAACCAAGAGAAACAAAATACATTATACGATCTTCAAAATACATCAAATTTGTGCAACTCCAATTGACTCCAGGTCTCCAGACTCCAACTTGAGAACCAAAGTGCAGCATATAAAGAAGTGAAGCATGCAAAATCATCGTTCTTCAGATCCAATGCAGCCTACGAAATGATGCATTGTTCTTAAGGATTGTTTTGTCATGTAATCATGTAAATAACAACTAAAATAGCATACAAATGTTCATGTAAAGAAGCAAATCACTAGTTACTGCCCACAGTCGAAGCATCTGAAGGATTGCTTTCGATTAGTGCGATCTCTTCAACATCATCTTCCATTTGTGACTCCTAACATGAAATAGGAGTTAATTAGAAACGATAAAAAATTAGTTACCATTTGATGAAAACAATTTTGAAATAAAGAAGTTAAAACTTACCAATTTCTTCAACTTATGATGGTTACCTCTAATCCAACTAGAGGTACACACTAAAGCTTGCACCATTGTTGGGTTTAGCGAGCTACGATAGTCATCAAGAACTCTTCCTCCGGCACTGAAGGCTGACTCTGAAGAAACGGTGCTAATAGGTATGGTCAGTATATCTCTTGCCATCTTAAACACTATAGGAGACTTCAACGCATTCATCTTCCACCATGTGAGTACATCAAAAGGTTTTGCAGCACACACTTCATTCATGTCTTCTAAGTACATCTTCAAATCAGTTTTTGAATGTTGTGCAGCAGAACTAGCTTTGATGAACTCATGAAACTGGAATGAAAATGAGACCACAGCACTAGCACTACTTGAACTTGATGTAGGTCCACAAGTACTAGCACTAGCTTCTTGATGTGAAATGCTTTGCTTATACTCGCTTTCATATATGGCATAGAGCTCATCCAATGTAGCATTCACAGATGCAAGTTTTTGTTCAAGATCACCATTAGAAAAACATGACTGGAAAAGAGAAATCAATCATTCTCATCTTGTACCTTGGATCAAGAATTGTGGCAATAGGAAGAAGATTTGTGCACTCTGCTCCCCAATATTTCTCAAATTTAAGAAGCATAGCATGTGCCACTTCCTCCAAGCATGCATTTGATGAATTGGACAAATCAAACAACACCTTCTTGATGTTAACAATTTCAGAAAAAAAAACCATATTAGCTGTAGGATAAGTTGACCCAGAAAACATATTGGTAGTCAAATGTAGAGCAAACAATACATTCTTGACTTGTGCATATAACTCCCATTCCTCCTCAAGTGGTTGCCACTTGTAGTTGGCATCTTCAACTGCATATATTTCAATAGCAGATTTGAAATAGAAGGCACTATCAAGCATCTTATAAGTGGAGCCTCATCTAGTGCACACATCTAGACATAATTTTCTCTTTAGATCAAGCTTAAGTGACTTGGCAATGGCTGTGAGTTTATACAAGCGAGTATTGGATTTCTTGAAGTACTTCACAGTCTCCCTAATCTTATTAATCAAGCTCTCCAATGGTTTTAAACCATCATTTACAAGCAAATTCAGAATGTGTGCACAACATCTCACATGAAAAAATTTTCCATTAAAGAACAATATACCCCTAGCACTTAACTTAGCAAGCAACAATTTTGCAGCAACATCATTGCTAGAGGCATTATCAAAAGTAATGGTAGCTATCTTGTCTTCAATTTTCCAATCAGCTAGACATTCAGAAATAGCTTGAGAGATAACTATTCCACTGTGAGGAGCCTCTAACTCAACAAAATTAATGATGTGGCACTATAATGTCCAATCAGCATCAACATAGTGTGCAACTAAACTCATATAGCAAAGAGTCTGATTAGATGTCCAAAGATCACATGTGAGACTTATTTTGTTAACATGCCTAAAATTTTTCTTTAATTTTGCCTTCTCAGATTCAAAAAGTTTAAGACAATCAGCTCTAGTAATCTTTCTAGAAACCTTTTGGTAAGAATGATTCAATGTTTTTAACAAAGCATTGAACCAAGTATATTCCACGATTCTAAAAGGCAACTCATGAACAAAAACCATGGTAGCAATTAACTCACGTATCTTAGCATGATCATATCCAGTAGAAGAGCCAACAGAGGGAAGAATGAAATCACCTTCCGCAACCAAAGGAAAACTCATGACTTTCTGTTTCTTTATTTGCATTTGTTGAATATTGTGAACATTGCAAGCTCCTAAATGTCGTTTCATTGTTGATGTAGTGCCACTTTTGTTCTTTGCTAACTTTGTTCCACATGCCTTGCACTTGACATTTTCTTCCATCACTCCCCTCTCATTTTTTGATGCCACCAAAACTGATTCGAAGTGTTGCCATACATCAGAGGTTTTCTTTCGTGAGATTATTGTATCTTTAGAGCTGTCTTCTACCTTCATAGCATCAGTAGCTGTAGCTCCCTTTGCTCCCTCCTGCCCATCACTATCAGCCGTATCAACCCTCAAATTTGATGGATCACCAGATTGTTGGGACTATAGTTCTTCTGATATCTACAACCACAGATTACAGTATTAAAATTTGTGGGTCAAGTGATCAACCATGGATTACTATGAAAGCATGAAACCATGAGAATTCGCAACTCACCTCAAGCGATGGATGCTGCTTTCAAAGTTATCAAGTTGTGAAATGGGTATCAATATTCAATAGGAGACAAGTTTTGCAATGACAACATCTTCACTGTGAAACACATCACAGTGAAGTCTAGAAACATGCAATTCAAAGGGAAAGTCACTGGCAAAATGAAAAGGTAAGAATTGCTGCTCTATCTATGGGAGAAACTCATTCCATATATTTAAACAAAGACAACTCCCCAAACACCCACAAAAAAATGCTATCAAGATATAATCACCTGATCTTACACAGAAAACAATCAAGAGAGCACACAATCACATAAATTACACCAAAGACTACATTGAGGATTATTCTCATTTCAATTTTGGAGTAGCCTCTCATTCAAGTCATAGAAACATCATCAGGTTCACAATTTCAGTTTAGTTCATCCAGAAAGCACTCAACAAATACAATACAAAACAATGTTGATTTCAGTGCAGAAAGTTCTAATCAACCTGAAGAAATAAAAGTGCACTTGGATGGAGAATCATTCAAAATTCAAGTTGTGCTTCTCATATTCAAATTTGGTTCTTTACAAGCATTCATCATCTCATACATGCATTGTTCATGTTCATCAGTTCATCAGCTCATTACTACTGGTGGAGTGTTAGACCTTCTCCAACAAACATATTTAAAAATAGATCTATATATCCTCATATACATATCTACTTAAAAAGATTCCCTCCCTATATTTTATATCACTCCAATAGTTTAATCCCCAAAACACTCCCAATCCCTAAAATCCAACGGTCGTCCTCTTTTGGTGCGGGGAGCGGGGGCGCGTCCGAGCAGGGAGCGGCCGGCGAGGGTGCGGCGGCGGCACCGGCGACACTGCACATCCGGTGCACGAACGGCTCCAAGTTCGGGGTGCAGGTCGACCTCGGCGTCCCCGTCGCAGCGTTCAAGGCGATCGTGGCCGAGAGCTGCGATGTGCCGGCGGCGCAGCAGCGTCTGATATACAAGGGCCGGATCGATTCGCCCTAATTTTGTGGGATTGGATTTGATTCGTGCTGTTTGCGGGGAAGCGAAGTTGCAGGCTTCAGGCGGCGCGGGGGTCGGTGGCGCGGGAGATCGGCGTCGCGGGGGAGCTGCGCCGCAGAGGAGAGGAGGCCACGGGTGGCGGCGACGCCGGGGCCCAGCAGCGCGGGGGAGCGCCAGCGTTGGGGAGCCGCCATGTAGGGGAGTGGCGGCCATGGGTGGCAGCGGCGCGGGGTGGCTTCGAAGAGAGGATGCAAGTTCTGCAGATGGCGGCAACGCGGGGACCAGCAGCGGGTGGGAACGCGGGGGCGCGGGGACCGGCGACGCGGGGACCGGTTGCGGAGGATTCTTCGCCGGAGGCCTCGCGCTGACGCTGCTCCCCCTTCGGCGCAAGGACCTTTCGGCCGGTCCACGTCGCCGACGACGAGGATGCACCGGCGCCGAGCCTTCCACGGGAGACGTCGCCTCTCCAACGGGCAAACGCGCGCACGAACTGGTGACAATTGGGGGCGGCGGCGAGTGCGCAGAAGATAGCAACCGGAGAGAGAATGTCGAAATTTGAGTTTCGTCCCTCCAATCTGTATCGTGTTGGCGGGGTTTGGGGTTGCTGTTAGACCGCTCATCGTGCGCGTATAGCGGAAAAAAAGGGGTGAACAGTGTTTTAGGGGAGCTGTTGGAGAAGGTCTTAGAAGAAGGGGAAAAGGATTTGTCACCGGTTTTGCTTGCTAGAGGTTGTTGAAGAAGTTGCCGTGGGAGCTACAGTCGTCCTCGTCGACGAGGAAGATGAAGTGGTCGAGGGTGCTCGAGGTCGTCGTAGTCGAGGTTGCTGAGGATCGGCGAGGATGTACTGGGGACACCACCGGCGGCGAGCTATGACGGCGCAGCGCTGGAGAGGCGTGAGAATGGCGCGATCGAGGGAGGAATTAGAAGACAGAGAGAGAGAGAGAGGGAAGAAGGCGGCGGCGACGTCACGTGAAGAGGCGACGGCGATCGCGAGAGCTTCGCACGGCGGAGCGAGATCGGAGGCGGCGTGGCGCTGGAGAGGCGCGAAGGCGGTGCAGTGCACGCGGGAGGCGGCGGATTGGCCAGATCCAGCAGATCTGGCGGCGGCTATGGTGGAGATTGGTGGAGAGAGTATGGTGAAGAAGGAGAGGGAAGAGAGAGGGAGCCTGAAGGAGGCTGCGTCGCCGCCGCTCCCCCACCGTGCCGCAGCCGAGAACCTGCGCCGCTGCTCCCCCACTCCCCCGTGCAGCCAAGAAGAGAATCCACTCCGCCGCTCCGTCATGACCGTGAATCTTGATAGATCTAGAGATTTGAGAGGATTTGAGACTTGAGACTTGAAGTAGTACTGTAGTAATCAGCTAGGGTTGGGACTCAGGAGTTGGGACTGTGATTGTGGGCTGTGGGCTGGTCGGCTGGGTTGTCACGGCTGTGGTCTGTGGAACTGGAGTGTGGACTGTGGGTTTGTGGCCCATTAAATATAATTCGAGCTTTAACGAGCCGAGCTCGAGCGAGCTCGGGAAGGCTCGAGCTCGGCTCGAATACTCACTCGAGCTTCACCTCAGGCTCGAGCTCGGCTCGTTAAGAGGTCGAGCCGAGTTTCGATCCGATCCCAAATAGCTCGCGAGTTTCGATCTTTTTGTCCAGCCCTAATCTCAGCTGACACTCAGCGACGACCACGACCAATATGATTTACGAACTAAAACCACAGGTCGAATATCCGATCAAAAATAGGTGGTCGGGTGGATTTGGTCGAGCATACGCAAGCAAGCCGAAGACTGGTACAAACAGCTCGAACTCCTACGACCACGACCAAACCCTAAACAGAAAACCACCAAACGGGCGACACGATCACGACCACGCTCCAAACAAGGATATGATCAGAATGTGCAAATACGATCACGACCAGCTCTAGAAAATAAACCAATTTAAATAGCTGGTGATCAAGACTAAGTGCAGTTTTCAAAACATTTCTCTAATGCACCACAAACTACACTTAGACTCTCTAGCAATGCAAGAGGCGATAAAACACTAGTGCAAGATGATATGAATAGATCTGAGCTTTGGCACTAGATAGATTGAAACTACTAGTTTCTGACTCCTTTTAATAGTACGGTCAAACTAGCAAAAGGAATCCTATCAACCCGGTCCATCTCCAAAACTCCGAGACCGGTAAAATCCTAAGAAAACAATCCTTAATCTTGGATTTTACTTTTGGTGAAGTTCGACCTCGTGAAGCTCGACCACTCGAAATTTGTCCTCGCAAAGATCGACCTTGCTAAGCTTGACCTCGCTCGAGATGACTCATATCGGTATCATCATCTTCACGCCCTTGCTTGCTTTCATCCTGCAACCATTCTGAGACTAGAATATATACACTCAATGCACAAACGTTAGTCTCATATATAGTTCGTCATTAATCACCACCAAAGAAATCACTCTACACAGGAGTTTAACTCAACGATTTCTCTCTTCGGCGAAATGACAAAACCAATTTTGATAAGCAACAAATGAGTAAGAGATGAATCACACAATCATATAGATTTGTATATGATAAAGACATGCGCACATGATCTATACTACTCATGTCATGATAAAGATAAGCATGATGCAACCCCGAGCTCCCTCTCGACACATGCATCGATCTCGATACCACAAAATAAGGAGTTATCAAACTTCTGGATTTATCACATGACATTCTAATTTACATTTAGCACAAAATTAATGTAACCACAGAGCTCCCCCCTCAACATATGCATCAATTGTTAAACCATAACCGGGAGTCATCGACTTCTAGGGTTTAACATTAACAATTCAATGTACTTGTGCTAAACTAGGATTTATAAAAATTGTCATTATCCAAATCAATATTAATCATTATGGCTTTATCCAAATCGTCATTAATCATCAAAACCTAGATATCTTAGATCGATCTAGATCCAACACTTCTGTGGTGTGTACTCACTGCAAGAAGAGTGGTCATACTTCTGAGCGTTGTTTTTAGCTTCATCCTGAGCTGGCACCGCCTATCTGGCGCCCTCGAGGTGATTCCGCTACTGACCGACGTTCGCCTCAACCTCCTCGTGGAGGTGTTGCTCGCTTTGCTGCCTCTGTGGAGGATGCAGCCTCCTCCGCCACTCAGCTTCAGGTGATGTCGGTGCAGCTTCAGGAGTTGCGCCTTCAGAACTCGCAGCTTCAGGCGTATTTTCAGCAGCAGCGCGCCCCTGCTTCTCCGACTTTCGACATTACTCCTCCGCCGTCTTTTGGTGCGTCTGTTGGCTTGGCCACTCCGCCTGCTTTGTCGATAGGTACGGATTCACTCGATCACCATCTGGATTCAGGTGCCAGTTTTCACGTCATGCCAGATGATTACCAGTTGACCTCGTGTCAACCGGTCACTGATGGCCTGCACATTCGGTCAGCCTGTGGTACCTCTTTGCTTGCTACTTCTCAAGGCTACATTTCTTCTGCTCAGTTCACCATACTGGATGTTATTCATGTTTCGCAGCTATCTGAGTCTCATTTCAGCGGGCAACTTGCTGATCGAGGTTGTTTTATTGGGTTTGATGAGCTTTTTTGCTATGTGCAGGATCGACTGACAGGCAGGCTATTTGGTACTGACCATTGCCGTAGAGACTCTTCTCGTCGTCTCTATGTGCTAGATTATTTTCACCTTCCACCTTTGCATGGTCCTTTGGCCGCTTCTACATCAGCATCTTTTGCTGCTTCTACGACCGACTACTTTCAGTGGCATCATCGATTGGGTCATCTCTGTGAGTGGCGTCTCTCTGCACTCATGCGTCGGGGTGTCTTAGACCTTGTTGCGACTGAGTCGCATTTTGTCTGTCAGCGTTGTAAGCCTAGTAAACAGCTACAAGTCCCATATAGCTCTAGTGTCTCTCGTACTAACCATCCTTTTGCCTTAGTGCACTTTGATGTATGGGGTTCTGCTCCTTTTGTGTTTAAGGGTGGGCATAAGTATTATGTCATTTTTGTTGACGATTATAGCAGATATACTTGGATATACTTCATGTCTCATCGTTCTCAGTTTTTCTCGATATACCAAACTTTCACTCGCATGATTCGCACTCAGTTCTCTACTAGCATTCAGATTTTCCGATCAAACTCTGGTGGACAGTACATTTCACATGCTTTCCGACAGTTTCTTGCGGATCAGGGCACTCTTCCTCAGCTCTCTTGTCCTGGTGCTCATCCTCAAAACGGTGTTGCCAAGTGCAAACATCGTCATATTCTTGAGACTGCTCGTACACTTCTCATCTCCTCTCATGTCCCACATCATTTCTGGGTTGAGGCCGTTTCTACCATTATTTATCTCATAAATCTTCAGCCATCCACTCGTCTTGATGGCAAGTGCGCCACGAAGCTCTTTCTTCCTGCTCCACCCACATACGATCATCTCCGTGCGTTTTGGTGCACTTGCTATGTATTATTTTCCCCTCGAGAATGCACAAAGCTGACCTCGTAGTCTGTTGAGTGTATTTTTCTTGGGTACAGTCTTGAGCATAAGAGCTATCGGTGCTATGATCCTCATGCTTGTCGCCTGCGTTTTTCCCGTGACGTTTCCTTTGTTGAGGATCATCCTTCTTCCACTCTCCTACCACCCCTCGTGTGTGTCCCCCTGAGTCTCTCTCTTTTCTCTCGCTTCCCGTCACGACATTTTCTATTTCCTCTCCTGTTCCCCCTTCACCAGGAGAATCACCTTCACCCGTCGTTCCCTCCATTTCTCTCCTAGCGCGTACTCCACCACCACCACCTCCACTTCCTCGCCCTCCGATTTTTCACTCCTACAATCATTTCCCTCGCCCTCCTCAGCCACCTCCTCCTGTTCTGCCGGCAAGTACTGATAGCGTCCTTGCCAATGATTCGCCTGAGCTAGAGCTTGCCACCCTGCCACGTTATGATCTTCGTGATCGCTCTACTCTTGCTCCCCTACTCATTATGCTCTCTTTACAGCTATCACCACTGTTTCGCCGAGAAGATCTCTCTTCCGGGAAATTGGCCTCCTTTTTCGTGGTGTGGGCGTGCCAGTATACATAAGTATACAAATAAAAGAGTAGAGAATGCACAATCTTAGGAAACACTGTACTTTATTAATTCTGAAAAGAATTACAAGTTACAACTCCCTTTGGGATTTACAATCTCTTATTGCGCCAAAGGAAAGTACATCTTGGCCTCAGGGGACTGCATGGTTCATGGTTCCTCAGGGCTTTTGAAAAGCTCCTGGTTAATTACATCTGCAGAACGAGTCCACAGAAAATCTCTGATTAAACTGTACTGATGGTCGTCGTCTTTAAGCTTCAGAATAACTTTTGCCCTTGATAAATGAATGCAATGCATATGCCCATACATGCAAATATGCAAATCTATAGCCTCGTCAGTCTATGGTACTATCACAAAATATGGCCTTCGCCTCATCGGTGCCCGGCCAGGGGGTTGTTCGGCCTCGTCGGTCGCGAACAAGTAAATGCCTTCGCCTCATCAATACCCGGCATGAAGGTGTCCGGCTTCGTCAGTCACGGACAAAAAGTATGTCATCTTCGCCTCATCAGTACCCAACGACATGGAAAAGTGGATGGAATGACTTGTGATAGCATCTTGACTTCCTTAGCTTCAGGAAACACATATTGCATGATAGGCAGCACATCGGAACGTTCATCAATGGCTTTGATTGTTTTGACAACTTCTGACATTATTATGATCCTCTGATCTGCTTGAAACTTGGAGGAATAGTTTCTGGACAGATATTCGATTGAACATCAAAATTTGAGATCAATCGGACCGTCGGATCGGAAACTTTCTTCAATGCAATGTTCATATATCAAGCTGAAATTCAGCGAGACAGAACTTGATTGCATTGGTCTTCTAGAGATCTTCTTGACTTTAGATCGAGGTGAGAATTGAAGAAGCTGATTCACCATGAGCCTACTGTTCTCCATAAAAAATTTGGGGTCGATCGAACTTCTGGATGAGAAGTTATTGCCGATCTTCTCCCGTTCAGGCAAGCTGAAACGGCGCTGGACAGAGCCTCTCTTCTAATCGAATTTCGATCTTACAGATCTCCGATCGGCTTGATACTTGGAGGACATGTTTCACCTGTACATCTCTGTTCGTCATAAATATTTGGGGTCGATCGGGCTGCTAGATCAGAAGTTATCACCAATCTTCTCCTGTTCAGGCAAGCTGAAAACGGCGCTGGACAGAGCCTCTCTTCTGATCGAATTTTGATCTTAGAGATCTCCGATCGGCTTGATACTTGGAGGACATGTTTCACCTGTACGTTTCTGTTTTCCATAAAAATTTGGGGTCGATCGGGCTTCTAGATCAGAAGCTATCACCAATCTTCTCCCGTTCATGCAAGCTGAAAACGGCGCTGGACAGAGCCTCTCTTCTGATCGAATTTCGATCTTAGAGATCTCCGATCGGCTTGAGACTTGTAGGAAATGTTGCACCTGTACTTTCCTGTTCTTCATAAAAAATTGGGGTCGATCGGGCTTCTCGATCAGAAGTTACCACTGATCTTCTTTCGTTCAGGCAAGCTAAAACGGCGCTGGACAGAACCTCCCTTCTGATCGAATTTTGATCTTAGAGATCTTCGTTCGGCTTGGAACTTGGAGGACGTGTTACACCTGTACGTCTCTGTTCGCCATAAAAATTTGGGGTCGATCGGGCTTCTGGATCAGAAGTTATCGCCAATCTTCTCCAGTTCAAGCGGGCTGCAACGGCGCTGGACAGAGCCTCGAATTTCGATCTTAGAGATCTCCAATCGGCTTGAGACTTGGAGGACATGTTGCACCTGTAAGTCTCTGTTCGCCAGAAAAATTTGGGGTTGATCGGGCTTCTAGATCAGAAGTTATCACCAATCTTCTCCCGTTCAGGCAAGCTGAAAACGGCGTTGGACAGAGCCTCTCTTCTGATCGAATTTTGATTTTAGAGATCTCCGATCATCTTGTAACTTGGAGGAAGTGTTACACCTGTACGTCTCTGTTCGTCATAAAAATTTGGGGTCGATCGGGCTTCTGAATCAGAAGTTATCGCCAATCTTCTCCAGTTCAGGCGGGCTGCAACGGCGCTGGATAGAGCCTCTCTTCTGATCGAATTTCAATCTTAGAAATCTCCGATCGGCTTGAGACTTGGAGTACATGTTACACCTGTACGTCTCTGTTCGCCATAAAAATTTGGGGTCGATTGGGCTTCTAGATCAGAAGTTATCACCAATCTTCTCATGTTCAGGCAAGCTAAAAAGGCGCTGGACAGAGCCTCTCTTCTGATCGAATTTCGATCTTAGAGATCTCCGATCGGCTTGAGACTTGGAGGACATGTTTCACCTGTACGTCTCTGTTCGCCATAAAAATTTGGGGTCGATCGGGTTTCTAGATCAGAAGTTGTCACCAATCTTCTCCCGTTTAGGCAAGCTGAAAACGGCGCTGGACAGAGCCTCTCTTCTGATCGAATTTCGATCTTAGAGATCTCCGATCGGCTTGAGACTTGGAAGACATGTTTCACCTGTACGTCTCGGTTCGTCATAAAAATTTGGGGTCGATCGGGCTTCTAGATCAGAAGTTATCACCAATCTTCTCCCGTTTAGGTAAGTTGAAAACGGCGTTGGAACGGCTAGCATGGGCACCACAGACGAGGCCTCCATGTTTGGTATGATGCATAATGCATACTATGCATATGAGCAAGGCTCACCCATTATGCCGGTCTTCTTATCCTGTTCGCCTTTGTGAACCTGTTCGTTTACTTGTCTGCCTCTGGCACCTGTGCTTCTGGACCTGTACGCCTATCTTGGCTTGCGACTGCGTGTGCCTGCCTCTGAGCCTGCCTTGGACCTAGACCTGCTTCCTCTCAAAAGGATAACACCCCTCTCTATTTATAGAGGCTCAACCAGAGATATTTAGTGGATTTGAATTCGAATAAGAGATATATTTTCTTATTTAAATAAACAAAAAGATAAAAAGAGATATTATCCCCTTTTTGAATTTGAATAGGAGATAGATTTTTATTTATTTAAATAAAAGAAAAGGTTAGAGATAAATCCTATTCGAACCCGGGCTGCATGTCGGTTTGACCAGATTATTGACCAGTTTGACCACGTTTGACCAGGTTGACCACATTTGACCAGCGTTGACCAGGTTTGACCAAGCGTTGACCAGTGTTGACCAATCCAGTTTTGATCATTTTTTTGACCAGTGGAATTTTTTTCCTGGTTTTATCATCTTTTTTTTATAGCCCAAGTATATATATTTTATTTTAGCCTATTTGGCCATATGTGACTTTTCTAATGAATTTTTATTACAAAAATTCATCAAACAACCACTGAGCCGCATACATACCAGGAGGCTGTTGCTAGTGTTGAGTGGCAGTTGGCCATGGCCGAGGAGTTGACGGCTCTGGATCGCACAGACACATGGGAGATTGTTTCTTTACCTGCACATGCTGTTCCAATTACTTGCAAGTGGATGTTCAAAGTAAAGACACGGTCTGATGGTTCTGTTGAGCGCTACAAAGCTCGTCTTGTTGCTCATGATTTTTAGCAGGAGTATGGTCGGGACTACGATGAGACTTTTGCCCTTGTCGCTCACATGACTAATGTTCGTAATCTTGTGGCTGTAGCTGCTGTTTGTTCTTGGACTATCTCTCAGATAGATATCAAGAATGCGTTTCTTCATGGTGATTTACAGGAGGAGGTCTATATGCAGCCTCCACCAGGTGTTTCAGTTCCCGCTGGTCACATGTGTCGTCTTCGGCGTGCTCTCTATGGCCTCAACCAGGCCCCTCGTGCCTGATTTGAGCGTTTTCTGCGCTGTGATTGTTGCAGCTGGTTTTACGGTTAGTGCTCATGATCCTGCCTTGTTCACACATATTTCTCCTCATGATCGGACTCTGATATTGTTATATGTGGATGATATTCTCATCACCGGTGATGATATGCAGTATCTTGCTTTTGTGAAACAACGCCTGAGTGAACAGTTCCTCATGTCCAATTTGGGCCCTTTGCGCTTTTGGGACTTGAGGTTCTTCCTGCTGAGGGGGTACTATATATCACAGCAGTATTACACTCAAGATCTCCTTGCTCGCTCTGCTATCCCAGATATACGGACGGCCAACACACCCATGGAGGTTCGAGCTCAGCTCCGTTCCACTGATGGTGTTCTACTTGAGGATCCGTCTCGATACAGGCATATTGTTGGTAGTCTTGTCTACTTAGCAGTAATTCGACCTGACATAGCTTATGCAGTTCACATTCTCAGTCAGTTTGTCAGTGCGCCGACTTCTGTTCACTATAGTCATCTACTGTGCGTGCTACGCTATCTCCGTGGGACAGTGTCACGAGGACTGTTCTACAGTAGATCGAGTCCTCTACGGCTCTGTGCCTACTTCGATGTTATTTGGACGAGCAACCCTGATGATCGACACTCTGTTACAGGTTACTGTGTGTTTCTTGGGACTTTCTTACTCACCTGGAAGTCTAAGAGACAGACTGCAGTCTCCACATCCAGTGCTGAGACTGAGCTTCAGGTTTTGGCTGCTACTACCAGAGAAATCCTTTGGCTTTGATGGTTATTTGCTGACTTTGGTGTTGAGTGTCATACCTCCACCTCATTATTGTGTACAACATTAGCGCCATTCAGATGGTCAAGGATCTGGTGAAGTGTGAGATGAGCAAGTATGTTGGTGTTGATGCATCTTTCACCCGGTCTCATTCTCATCTTGGCACGATTGCTCTTCAGTACGTGTCTTCGGAGTTTCAGATTGCTGACTTCTTCACCAAGGCACAAATTCAGGAACATCATAGTTTTCTCCTCTCCAAACTCTACATGTTTGAGCTTATAGCACATCCTGAATTTGAGAGGGGGTATTACTGTATATGTCTCTAGACCCATGGACCCAAACCTAATAGGGTTGTATATAATTAAGTGGATATTTCTCCTAAAACTCTAATCTGAATACATCTTCACACTAATGACCACAAGGAGATTAATCGAATATTGCTTTAGGCTTGTCTTAATCATGACAAGGCAGTAGATTAGTACACATCATACCCATCTGTTGATAATATAGCGGGTTCTCATAATCCCATGTGATGACGCTTCTCGTAAAAGTTTCTCTCGTCCACTTCTTTTTTAGTCTCCAAATGCACGGAACTCTCGCAAGATGACACCTGAAAGGCTGAAACATTTGGCATAGAACATGTGATTGTCTTCCTGAGCAAATAAGAAGCCCAGGTTGAATAATATCATTTTCAGAAAGAATGAATTGCAAAAACTGTCAAAGATTATGTTCAAAGATCATGTTCTTCAGATCTAAAATTGCAATTATTTTTTGTAAGTTGTTTTTGTGCTGGTGAAAGATCAACACTGTGTCGCACTCTTCTGATGATACTAGTCTTCCAGTATACTTGAGGCAGGAATTAGCACTTTCTTGAGCAGAAAACTTCCAGGAATACATCAAGAAGACCACTAGGACTAGGCTCAAGTATGCCAAAGTTTCTCACAACAAGGAACCCAATTAAGCCACATTTACGTGCAATCTTCGTGCATGCATTGCGACTATTTTTCCTTTGTTTCACCTCAAGGCATTGAATCTTGATGGATCTGACAGAAGTATTGCCACAAAACAAAAGGAAAAAATAAATTATCTTTTGAGGTCTTATGTCATGATTCTTCATTGACCCAGAGCATATGCTTGAATGGTGAATCACCACTTACTTCCAAAGTCAAAATGGAAGTCAGAAAAAATTAGCTACAAGAAAGAAACATGGGAAAGCAAGCTTGCTTGCTGACATTTGAGGCCACGGCCAAATGAAATCCCACCACACAGAAATAATAAACAGTAGAATTTTGACCAAACTTACTATATAAACTCCATTCCCTTGCACACAAAACATGGCTTCCATCAAGCTTTCTCTTCCAATGGCGCTTCAGCTATGCGGTAGCATTCTCTAATCCTTCCTATACTCCTCCATCTCATCGCTGTCATTATCACACACACTCATTAAGTGTTCTGCATTATGTAGGTTTCGTGGTAATGGGACTGATGCAAAGCACGGAGGCAAAGATTTGCCCCAATTCTGCCTTGAAGCCAAGTATATGACATGCCCATCAACCGGCTATAAGCAACTGAAACCTGTATGCAACTGCTGCCTCGCCGACGAGAAAGGCGGCACCATCTATTTGAGCAATGGAGAAGAGGTGAAATGCACTTAGTCATTATAAAGGTGCTTTAAACTTAAATATGTGCCCAGACATGTATTACGGTTGAATAAAGATATCTCTGATGTATTACGAAGTATCTAAGTCTTCACGAGAGACATCGTGAATTAAATAGCTGCCTCTAAGTCAACCTTTTGACTTCAAGAAAGGTATATATTTCACTGGATGATAAGAAACACAAGCCAGAAGGACCATTACAATTGACTGTTGCCATTTGAACTTCCTGTGTGTTCACTACTGCGCAACACCAACCAGAGTTCACATGTGGACTGACACTTTCGTGTAAGACAGACTTATGCTCAATTCAGGAAAAGCACAACCTTTCAACACCTCTAGGTTACTGAACAATCAATGATGTGGGATTATGGAACCTCACTTTCAACATCTCTAGATTCTGTACAATTGTGCCAAATCACATCAACCATGCTCAAAGTTGATGCACTTCTCGTATACCCTTCTCAGTTACGGCACTACTGCATCCCCAAATATAAGCATGGAATTTAGATATGCAGGAACTGTGGTTTTCGATCCCACCAGATACTTACCAAGTCATAACAACAATAAGCGTACTATAAGACAGTACAAAACATACCTACAGGCTCAGCCCAAGTCCTAATTGCGCATTACCAAGTGATTCTACAATTACAGTGCCAACAAAATTTTTGACAACAGAAATAAACATAAGCACCAGAACTGAACTTTGTGGCATTTTATCGCCACTACTCACTGCTAGCTACTGACACAGAATTTTGCTCATAACAGTAGTGATTGTCACCATTATAAATTGCCAAAATCTAGTAATTACACATTGTAGATTGTAAGTGAAAAGACAGAAATTCTTCCTTCCAGGTGTAAGTGTCAAGTAACAAAGCTCAAACTCCAGCACAAGAACCACAGCTACCACAAAACAATTAGCATTGATAGAGAGCAGAATTATGTAGCTAACTCCCCTAATTATTGATTCCTCGTTTCAAAATTCTCTCTTTTCGTTTCATACAATAAACAGGAACAAATCAAGAAACAGATCCATATAGAGGTATCCGCCTCCGCCTCGCATCACTCGAGCACAATCTTGGCGCCGACCGCCCGCATCTTTTCAGCAATGCTCTCCGCCTCCTCCTTCGGCACGCCAGCCTTGAGCACCGCCGGCGCCTTCTCCACGAGCTCCTTCGCCTCCTTGAGCCCCAGGTCCGTGAACCCCCTCAGCTCCTTAATAATCCTGAGCTTCGCCGCGGGTTCGAACGCCTCCAACTTCACGTCGAACGCCGCCTTCTCCTCCTTCGCCTTCGCGTCCTCCGCCGAGGCGGGGCCCGCGCCGTCGCCACCGGCGGCGACCGGGACGCCGCCGCCCGTGAGGATGGCGAGGGGCGGGAGCTGGTCGACGCCGAGGCGGCCGCGGAGGGTGTCGGCGAGCGAGGAGGCCTCGACGAGAGTGAGGCCGCAGATCTCGTCGACGAGCGCAGCCACGCGCGGCGTCGGGGCGAGCGTGGAGAAGGTGGCGGCGTGGCTTGGGAGGAGGCGGCGGAGGTGGAGTAGGCGGGAAGCCATTAGGGTTTTGGGATGAGAGAGTTGATGCGGAGGGGGCCGACGGGGTGACGTAAGAATTGGGAGGGAGAAGCACATTACACCCTTTGAAGGCGGGTTGCTATGTAGATCGTAATCGATTGAAGAAGGCGTAGTTTGGTATGATGTCATTGAAGCTAGTGTTACTCTCTGTTAATTCAAAATAGAGAACACGATTCCAATGTAAATAGGTTTTTTATAACGGCTTCGACACAATTTATGTGACTTTAGTTGTGCTATAAATGAGACTACATAACTAACATATTAAATAAACAGATAAAATCTGTCTAAATACGACCACAAACTCAATTTAAACTATTCATTTACACTCCAACAATCTAATTCAAAAACTTAGTTTTGCTAGACTTTAAAATGATTGTGGAGTTTTTTATTTGCGTCCCATGTGAATTTGTTTACGTATCTCAAATGTTTATATTATAGTTGACTAGTTGGTTCACAACTTCACATTCTTAGATGTCAAAATGACTCGTGCTCATCTCGCCTCACAACGAGTAAGAAATACGCAGTGATCACTGTTTATATTAATCAAAATTGGTTTGAAATAATAGTCGGAGTTAATTAATTAATTAAGCATATTTGACTAAATTTGACTTTGACTTCTACCATAGAGAAGTCGGAGTCATCTAACTCCTACTCCAAATAGACTAGAAATTAGAGTTTAGAATGTGTTTGATAAAAAAACTCTAATTTCTCCACTTTATACTTCAAATGACATTTATGTTCTATAAACAAAATATAGTATTAATTATATCCAATGGTATTATTATGTAATTATTTTGAATTTTATGAATAAATTGTAAAATTGAAAATTAGAGTAGTTGGAACACCTCACATTCTACTCTAATTTTCTAATGTAAATATGACTCTGATTCCACTTCAATTTCAGAAAAACCACCAATCAGAATAGTCTCATTTATCTGAACTGCTTTAACTCTGACTCAAAATTAGAACCAGAACTCGACCACACAAAATGCAAATTTGGACGTCACCTTTGATAGTTCCACTTGATTTAGAACTTTGGAATATACTTTGCGTTGATCACTAGCTGGGTCAAGCTAATACTCTGGTCCATAATTTAAGTTCTACATGTTGAATCCGCCAAGCCAAAGATGAGCAGCCACCGAACTTATTTTATCGGTCTTTAGTGTGTTCGGCGAGGTTTATCTAGATTTTTAGTTTTTTTTAAGAGAAATTAAAGATGTGTCAAATAGGATATTAAATTTTAAATTTATCCTCTAATATTTAAAGATATTTTAAACTATAAATGCAAATAAATTTAGTCCCTCTTTATTATTGGGCTAATATGTTTAAATTAATTTATAAATTTAAATTAAGTTAGACTAATAGACTTTCATGAATACTTTATCACCAATATGAACCGTGATATATTCTTCCAATCCGTGTATCAATTGACCAAAATAGAAGAAAATACCTAGTACTAACACTATCCAATTCATAAAAAAGAGGCTCAAATTGGACGTTCTTTAATTGAATCCAAATTTCCAATACTAACACAAAAGAATGGTGTACACCAAACATGCAGTATGCACAATTAATTAATCCCTTCTCTCCTGGAAACCACTGGCCGTCCTGCGCTGACCAGACAACCTCATGGATGACCACTTGCATGGCAGCAGAGCCCCACCGGCCGCCGCCGGCACCATGGCCTTCCCATCTGCGGCTCCACCCGACGACGATGACGAGGAAGACGTCTGGGGCGGCTTGTAGTACATGCGCGCCGTGTGAGGGCAGTGGGAGTGGAACCTCGCGGCGGCCCGGACGCCCTTGTCCAGCATCTGCACGTACTTGCCGGCCATCTGTGGAAGAAGAGATCCAGTTGCCTTTTTGTGTGCGCTTTGGTCGCCAGATGGGCGGAGGAAATGTGTGCGTTTTTATATAGACAGGCGGGCTACCTCGCGGTGTGGGTGTGCGTTCCGAGTCGCTTTCAGGTTCGGTTTCGACGTGGCTTCTGTTCTGTAGCTGGTGGGTTGGGTAGTTTGACCTGAACGTGTCCTTTTAGGCAGCGTTTGGGGTGGATCGGGTCCACGCGCCTGCCAGTAATATATAAAGTATTTTTTAATCATGTATGTGGGTTAAAAAAATTTCTAAACTAAAAAAACCTTTGAATAAAAATTGACTAAATTCATAGGATGTATTTGGTTGCACGTAATAGACCATCTCATGCATCATAAGATGGGGTTTAATGTTTGGTTGTTTTCGTCCGACATCATCCCATACATCATGTCGCATCCCAAAACAAGGAATATTCACTCAATATGCTCCACCATTCTATTTCTCAATTTTGTAGGTATGATTTCGTCCGTCACCAAAATCAGTGCGCGCGTGTTGACAAAAAAAAACACACCACTTCATCTGCTCACCTAGTGCCACGGTTTCCAAGTAAGAGAAAGCCGGCGCGGGAGGCGTTGATCGACACGGGAGGCGACGGCCGGCAGCGATCAACACATGAGAGGCAATGGCTGACGCAGGTGGCAACGATCCGTTGTAGGAGGTGATGGCTAGCACGGGCGGCGACGATCAGCGCGGGAGGCGGCGATCCGTTGTGGGAGACGACAGCTAGCACGAGCAGGCACGATCCATTGCGGGAGGATTTCTACTCCCTCCTTTGCTCCAAATTCCTCCTAAACCCCCTTTCCTCACCTTCGGCTGGCTCTGGCGATTGGGCATTGTCGGTGGCGGGCATCCATTCGTCTTCCTCGCCTCCCCTGCTGCCTCCATCCAAGATATACTGCCTCCTTCTTCCATGGCATGTCAATGAGCACTATTGAATTCAATTGGCATCTAAGTTGTTTTGTTCTTCTCTTCTGTGCTGTGATTGTGCTTTTTAAGGGAACTAATAATCCTGAAGGTTTGAGTTCTAGTGTTTTCATCTTTCGTCTTTGTATCTGTTATTGTTATTGAGCTAAGATATTTAGAGGTAATCTTACCATTTCAATGGAGAAGATTATTAAAGCATTATAGCTACACAACTAAATATCATTTCATCTCATCTACTAGAACATGGTAGGTCAGTGTAAGCTGTAAAACTCTCAGCGGTTCTGCAGATAAAAATATAATTTTGATTTTTCACCGACGTGTCAGTTGGGAAAGTTATTATTTTTAGCAGATTTACTGTTAGGAATAAATAATAGGTAGCAAATTGTAGATCAATTTGAAAAAAAATATATAAGATTTGTGAAACAGCTGAGAATATTTTATACACGGGGAAAAACTTTTTTTTACCAGCGGTCCTACAGTTAAAAATATAATTTTGATATTTCAGCAATGTATCAGCTGGGAAAGTTATTATTTTTAACAGATCTACCGTTAAAAAAATAATATATAGTAAGTCAGTTTGAAAAAAGATATATAAAATTTGTGGGACAGCTGAGAATATTTTCAGAGCCTAAAATAGAATATTTTCAGCAGTAAAATACATTAGATTTATAATCTAATTTTGAGAGGGAAAATAAATCGGTTAATATACGTAACAATTAATATATTTCTGCTGGCTGCTGCTCCGCTGGATGTCCCTCCCCAAAACCCTCTTCCAATCCCCTTCCCCACCAAAACATCCTCACCGCGCCTCTCCCCCCACGCCGGCCGACACCCCCACCAATCCCTCGCCGCACCTCACCTGTCGATCCCACCGATCCCGAACCAAAATCCCCTCCCCCACCCCAAAACCCTCCTCCCATCCCTCTCCAATCCAAAATCGTTCAAACTCTCCCCACATATTGCGTCTCTCCCCCACCTCCGGCCAACACCCCCACCTCTCCTCTCCCACCGATTCCCCACCAATCCCCCACCGCACCCCCACCGCACCCCCACCTCAAAACCCTAGCGGCAGCGGCGTGCGGCGAAGGGAGGAGGCGGAGCGGCCAGGCACGAGGTTGGCGCGGCGCGGCAGATCTGAAGGCCCGGCGCGGCGTGGCAGATCGGCAGGCTGGTCGCGGGTGCGCAACCAAGGGGCTTGGCGAGGGGTCGTGGCCAGCGGCCCGGCGCGGCAGAGGGGTTAGCGAGGCGCCGGTGCGGCATAGAGGCAGAGGGAGGCGAGGGCCAGTGCTCGACGCGGCAGAGCTCTGGTGGTTGTAGTCCCCGTGAATCGGGAGTTGCCTCCAGTTTGTGCGAATACAAGTAAGAGTGTTATTAGTGATAAATTTTTTTTAAGAAATTTGATCTTGGATGCTTTAGATATTCTTGAGTATATCTGCCTGTTTGCTTAAGCAAATTCGATCAGTAATAGAACAACCTTAATACAAATTGCCGATATACTTATTGATTGATAAGAATCTCAGTATGTTTTCTGGTGGTTTGTGCATTGGTGTATTAGCAACAATGTCAAATTTCATGGACGCAATAGGTTCTGGTACCAGAATTATATAGTTAAATTGTTGCATGACTTCACTGCTGTCATGTTTACTTAGTGTTCAAAGAATGATGGTTTATGCTGCTGTAATTTAACTTGCTTTTTATGTAGCATTCTTATTCCTTCTATTACTCTCAACAATTCTCATTTTGTTTATGATATGTCAGTAGGGGAGCACCCTATTATTTACTTTAAAAAAATTAATAATTGCACCTCACAGCACAAGGGTACCATAATATGATTTCAATTGATGTGCTGATAGGATACTTAAAAATATGTTAAGAAAGTTTGTTAGCTAGCCTCATATGTTCTACCCATCTATTTTGTTAAAATCTGTGCTATCCTAACCTGAACAACATTACGATGATTTCAATTTTTTTTTCACACAATAAGACTGTTGGGTTTGTTGTTAGGATTACTGGATTTAATTGTTTGTTTGTTGGGATTACTAGGTTTTTTCAGCAAAACATGGTGATAAGTGCTTTAGTAGGTCGCTAAAGTGGTAGGGCAGAAAGTAAATACTATCTACTTAGTTTTTATATACATATATCATTTTGGTCTTTGGCAATGGATTGAAGCCGCAGGAAGGTTTTTCATTTTGAATTCATTGGATGTTAAAATTTGAAATAAAAGAATTTCGAGTGCAAATGATTCAGAAAAATCTAAAGAAACATTCGAAAATAGCAAAAAGTATTCAGGGAAACAACAACTCTGTGTTGGTTTGGCCCGTGGCCCTGACTTCTTCAACAACCAGACGGCAAACGTGAGGCGACTACCTCTCTCTGGATATGACATCGGAGACCTCACCACAGTCGCCCGAGGTGTGGACGTGGGAGAACGCCGCTGCCGGAGCGACCGCCGGATTCGCCACCGTCGCCGCCCTCCACCCTCTCGACGTCGTCCGCACCCGCTTCCAAGGTAATCCCCCCGAACCCTTAAGATATGCAAATCCCTAACCATAATCCAAGGTGGTGTTGTGCAGTGAGCGGCGGGAGGGGGTGGTCCGCCGTGCCGCCGTACACGAACACTGCACACGCCATCTACACCATCGCGCGATCCGAGGTGTGAATTCAATCACATTGTTATGTCTTTTTTTCCCCTTTGTCTGGTGGGAGGATGCGTTTAAAGTTGCAAAAATCGTGCTTACTGCACAGTTTATAAATGAAATTCCAGTTTTTTAGTACATTATTTTAGAATTTTTTTTCATGTGATCTGTTGGGACCATTTAAGGTGATATTGCTCAGGGAGCAATATATGCATAAGTTATCAGCTACTGTAGAAGTTATCAAACTTGTGCTTACAAATGCCTGTGAATAGCAGATGTAGTAGGTGAATTTGACAGATGTGAATGCAATTTTTGGAGTATGCCAATGGGGCTAAGTGTTTAATGCCAATTGTTGGTGAATGCAGTAAAAACAAGAATTGTTTGGCAAAGTTATATTCCTTAATGTTGTTAATGTTTGCGCTTAAAGATGCTGGGTGAGAGCAGATGAGCTAGCTGGATGTGTTCACACATATGGAGTTGAAGTTTTCTTCGGTGTGTGCATGGATAGGTTTAGCAAGTTCAAGATGGAATGAAAGCTACTGCGGTATATAAACTTGAATAGTGAATACAGTACAAAAGAGAAATCACACATGCTTTGCGAAGTTTTGGTCCTAAATTAAATGTTCCAAATCTTTATTGATCGTGGCACTTGAGGTTGCTGAACTGTTTGTTGTAAGGTCTTAAGAGATGCATTTGTTATAAATGTTAAGTATGAGTCATTGAGTTGTACTAACTATCAACAAGTCCCACCTAACTGTTTTCTTGTAGGGCCTAAGAGGACTTTATGCGGGCTTTTATCCTGCGGTTCTTGGATCTACTATTTCCTGGGGACTATATTTCTTTTTGTAAGTCATAAGTTCATTCCCTATGAATAATTGTAGTGTTTAATGTTGTACATGTTTGTTTGATGCTGAAGTAGAGTAATGCAAATTGCTAATTTCAGGGTTTACTTTCTGTTGATGTTTCTTTCTCCTATCTAAGGATTTAACGTTGCTGTTTGCAAATTTGGATGTTCCTTAATCCTTACTATGTTTATTGGCATTTCAACTGACTTCAAGAATATCTGCTTGAACAGTTATAACAGAGCTAAACAAAGGTACTTACAGGGGAAGGAAGATCAGCTCCGTTCAGTCCATCATCTTGTTTCAGCTGCAGAAGCTGGTGCTTTGGTTCGTACAGTAACTTTTGATCTTTCCACAAATTATGAATATCATTGGTTCAGATTGTAGATGAGTTATATAATTTTGCCCAATATCTAAGCATAATTGTCGAAGTGTGGAAATGCATTTAGGCTTTGTATGGCATTCAACCTATGACAGTTCAATTACTCCATTTCTGAACTCGTCTGTTAAATTAAAATGCTACCTACTACTAACATGCACTGTTTCATCACCTGCACTGTGCCTTCATTACCTGAAGATATCATCTAGTCATGAGAATGAGTAACTTTTTGTGGTTATGCAGGTTTGCTTGTTTACAAATCCCATATGGCTGGTGAAAACAAGGCTGCAACTACAAAGACCTAGACATCATACTCCATATTCTGGATTTTTTGGTAATGTATGCTGTTTTGGCTTTTAAGTACTCATATTTTACCATTTTTAGTCTAATATGGTATTACACGATAGGCTTAACTTTGCATCAAATGATTGGTCCACAGTCTCAGTTTTAACAAAGTTGGAATATGTGAAATTATGCTAGTTGCAAATTTTGCAAACACACAGAGGATTACTGATTAAAGCTAAACTCCCAATTCCTTTTAAAATCCAATGATATATTTATGTCAAGTATAATTTCATGTATTTTCCTATGGATCTGTGCTTCATTAGCGTTCTGCTTTCCTTTGGCCTGTACTTAATTTACTTCAACTTTGCTTATTTGGTTGTGGTAAGGCCAGATGCTTTCAGAACTATTCTGAAAGAGGAAGGATGGCTTGCACTTTATAGAGGAATTGGACCTGGGCTTTTACTGGTACTTATCTTACCTTTTGTTCTGTTGCTTTATTGATCATGTTTTTCATTATAATCCTACAAAATAGGCATAAAGCTAATGACCCCATGATCAATAAAGCAGTGATATCAAATATGGGTGTCCAGTAGCATATCGAGCCCACAACTAGATATTTTCTGCTACTTTAGTTCGCTCTTATTTGACTTGAGGGTTGCATTTCTTAGTTGTGCATTGCTAAACTAAGAAATTATGTTTGTAAAGAGAAGTACTGAATTCATCATTACCACTTCTTATAGTATGGAACCCATTCATTGTTGTGCAAACTTTTTACTGCAATTGCGAAATACCAGTCCAAGTGGGGTTTCCTTTGAGGTCTGACCTAACCAATTGGTACTTATATGTTATAGATAAGAAGTTCCTCTTCTTAGCCCTCAATTGGATGTTGTATGCTCATTTTATTATACTATAGCCAGTTATTTGTTTTTATCGTTTGCTATCACTATCGGAAAATTGAAGTTCTTATAGAAATCTGCCATAGTTGTCAAGAAGAAATTGAAGAATGCTGGTTAAATCTAAAGTTATTTGTCTAATAACCTGTCAATATCAAAATACAGCCAGCTTCTTTTCTTTTACTAAATGCCATAGGAGTTTGGTGGTTTTAATTGTGCATAACTTGAATTTATACATGTAATAGTTTCAATGAGTAAAACTGCATATGTTTTGTACTGTTAGCGTTGAGAGTTCTCTTGCTTATTTCTTCTGTTTCCTTGGATATGGAACTAATGTATGACTTGTTTATCTGTTATGGCTTGCTCAAAAGGTCACCCATGGTGCAATACAGTTTACCGCCTATGAGGAACTTCGCAGAGCTATGATATTTATCAGAAGTAGAGAAACAAGGACAAACAACATGGGCAGTGAGAACTCATTGGTATTGACAAACAAACTGATCAATGCATAGTCGGGCATTACACATCTAGTTTAATTTGGTGCAGTACACACTCTTCTGTTGTCTTTGGTAGTTTAGTTTGGATGTTTAAGCTGTATTTTCAACAGTAAGTGGGTAGAAATGTATGCTATATCAATCTCCATTTATGTCTGACAAAATTGATTCATCTGGCAAACATGTCGTTGCTATTTTTGATATGCCATTATTTGTGTAACAGAATTCTATTGATTATGCGGCACTTGGGGCTGGTTCAAAAGTAGCTGCGATTGTACTTACCTATCCTTATCAGGTAAGGCCTTTTGTTCTATTTATTTTCTTTGCCCTAAAAAAGATACTTTGCCTTCTTAGTGAATGTATCAACTGATTGTTTTTGTATTTTGCAGGTTATCCGAGCCCGCTTACAGGTTTCATCTTTGAAGCATTTTCATTTCCATCACGTTTATTTCGGTTTGCATATTCCATACTAACTTCTATGTGCAATTTTCCAGCAACGACCCAGTAGTGATGGTACTCCAAACTACTCGGATAGTTGGCACGTGGTTAAGGAAACTGCAAGGTGAAAATTACTGCTTATATATGTCTTTGACTGTTGGATTAGATAATGTTTAGATGGCATTACTGGATCCTGGTGTCTTGTGTTAAACACATACACAGATCATATTTATTTTCTTGTTCGACTTACCCATAATGGACTATGTTGCTTCTAGTATATAACAGATGGTCTTGCAGAGGTTTGAGTTTGAACGCCTCTTATTGATGCCTTACAACTTTGCCAACCAATATAATAGATCAATGCCCCTCCTATTGGCATATCCGTGTCTGGTCGTATAAGTAATGGTATTCAATATGCTGTATTTGGTTATCTGGCATCTTCCCTGTTCTGAACTGCAGCTTTACTCATCTACATTATGGAACTGGTGCTTCCAATGCTCGTGTGTAAAAGTCGAGTGACACTTGCTTCCTGGACTCTGTTGCAGGTACGAGGGTCTTCGTGGATTTTACAGAGGCATCACGTCCAATCTACTGAAAAACCTCCCTGCGGCTTCAATCACATTTGTGGTGTATGAAAATGTTGTCAAACTTTTCAAAACAACCAAGGAGCAAAGATGACGTCCAACTGAACACCCCCGCACCACCCCGCCCCCCGCCGCACGCACACACACACACACACAACAAAAGAGAAAAAAAAAGATTTCCTTCTGGACACAGACATTCAGACGCTTCCGAGTCTGTTTTTATTTTTAGCGTCGAGTTCATGTTCAAAACACAGACGTGCTGTATGTGAGGGATTTTGATTGATACGCTCGCGACAGTTTTTGTTTTGAATTATTTGAAAGGAAAAGCATCTTTTATTTCTCCGTGAAGTGAGCTTTCGTCACACAGGATGGCATGAATGCAGGAATTTCATAGGTTCAGTGACAATGGATTTTTATTTTTCTTTAAAATTTTTATATTTCAAACAGAGTGACCAAATAAATTAGTGATCCAGTTTCAGAAATTTCTTACCAAAACATTGTGATTAAACAAATGTGTACAATCTACATGGTTAACACAAAATTATGTTTCTCTGCAACTACATTAATGAATACTTCTGATCTTTTCTCCTTCAAAAGTATCTAGCCTGTTGTATCAATAAAACTTTGGATCTCTTACACTCAATCCTCCTCCATGATCCACTCCAGCAATAACAGCCATGAAGCTCCAAAACAGCATCTCCAAACATCTCCTATACATGTAAACCATGCACTTGTTTGTTGCAGAATATTTTAATTCTGTTCCAACGTCAGAAACCACTTGATACTTGATAAACTTGTAACAAGTCTAAGTTGTAGTGCTTGGTTTGATAAATCTTTGGGTATATGAACTAACTAGTGACCTTGTTTTAAGAGTTTGCTAAGCAAATTTTACTAGTTGTGATAAATATTCTTTATAACTACTCGATTTCTCATGGTAGTATAGGATGGCATGGTACTCTGAAAAGGAATCTACAAGATTGTTTGGATATCATGTTTTAAGAAAATGCAATTTTGTTATATGAGATCTCAAGCTTAACTAATGAAATTTTTTGTTTGTTTTTTCATAATTAAAACAAATTTTCATGAAACATAGAAAATGAGTTTTATGAAACACAATTTAGTCCTGTTTTTTAGAAAACTGAAACAAAAAAAATCTTAAACCTATTTTGTGCCAAACAATATGATTGTGTTTGGGAGTGTTTTGTGTTTCTCAAACTCTGTTTAGTATTCTATTTTTGATGAGTGATTATTTAGTAGTTGTTAAAATAACAAGAAATGATATATATCTTTAATAACTATAATATCCCACAGTACAACATAAAATCCTACTGCAATCTAAAACACAACCTATATTTGATGAAACTGATACTAATATACCAACAAATTAAAATATGCTTTGATAAAATATCTAATATTACTTTTTCAGCAAAACCTCACTCTAAAACCAACTATGGGGGCAGCCGCTACAAAGTTATACCTTCTATAGATAAAAGATGAAGGCTGTACATCTTATTTGGCTTAAATTAGTTTGTGGCATATGTTAACACAAGGTTTACTTTGTTGTATAGATAATGAGATTGCAATCTCAATAAGAAACTACCAATACGTGTTTAGAAAGAATCGAGCTTTGCAGGGGCAAACATACAATTTCGTTTTATACGATGGACTGATGCGACGCGCCAATCATGTAATACCACTTGTGGAGTCATGGTTATGCAAAAATTCTAAGTGTGATCTATATTGTATTATTGTTGGCTTCAAAGATTTTCTATAAAGATTTAACCCTATTTGTCTATGTAAAAACTCCTAAAAAGACCATTCCTACCACAAGCGCACAATCGTAGACAAATGCCAGTCACTAATTCAACCCCTTCACGAAAGGCACCGGCACCTTCTTCAGCCAGTCGCCACCGTCGAGAAGATACTCCACCGTGAACTCCTTCGCCGCTGTTGCGGCATTCTTGTGACGCACAGACCACCGCACCCGCCGGTTGGTCCTCGCGCCGGGACCGACGTTCCCGTACTCGACGTACGTCACATGCTTCCCGTGCCAAGGCAGCCACCCGGCCGGGTCCACGGACGCGCCCAGGTTGCACCGCACGTAAGCCGTCCGCGCGCACCCGTGCCACGGCCTCCCGAGGTACGTCCGGAAATTGCCTTTTTGAGCCACGACCCGGCTCCGGTGTATGGCGATCCCGGTGCGCGGCGGCGGCGAGGGCCCGTCGTCGCCGCACTCCTGGCCGTGCGCCGCGATGGTGGCGACCTGGCCGGAGAGGGGCTTGCGGGCGACCATGGTGCAGTTCTGGAAGACGGCGGCGGCGTAGCCGAAGATGAAGTCCACCGTGCCTGAGACCTTGCACTCGCTGAAGAAGTGCCGGCCCTGTTGGACGTAGAGCGTGTCCTGGTACCCCTCGATGCTGCACCGGTGGAAGGCGAGGTAGTCGGCCGAGGCGCGCAGTGCCACGGCCTGCTTGCCGGCCAGGCCCGCCGTATTACGGAAGGTGATGCCGGTGGCCACGAAGTGCTGGCCTTCTATAGCTGCATGATCACAACAAAAAGTTAACTTAGGACTTAAAAGTAAGATGACATCTGCATGAAACTTAGTAATTATTTCAGAGAATTAAATTTGGACTTAAGTTAGATGATCTGTGCATTAACCTCAGCAATTACTTCTTTCGGTCAAAAAAATTGGTACTTTAATACGAGTATCGGTAAAACCTTTCTATTAGTATATTTTTATGTATTTATATTAGCTATAAAAAAATTATATGATGATGTTTATCATTAAAAAATATTTTCATTATATTACAATTTTATAAATTTTTCTTAACACATTATAGTGAGAAAAATAAATGTTAAAGTTGCATATTCGAGACTATGAACACGATAAATTTTTGTAGGCCGGAGGGAGTAGCTGCTGAAAGCTAAAAGTTGATGGCCATAGAATTGTTGATTCTAGCAGGAGTGCAGGACTGCATGGTTAATTACCCACGGTGGCGCTGTCGTGTGTGCTCCAGCCCGACTTGTTGCTGCGTTTCCCGCTTATTATCGTCTTGTCGTCGCCGGCGCCGACGAACATTAGGAACGGCCGGTCCGCCGGGACGACGACGTGCTCCTCGTACACGCCCTCCTCTATTGTGATCCGGAAGTAGCTTTTGTTTGCCTTCGGCGCCGCCGCCACCGCCTCGCTGATCGTCCTGAAGTCGCCGCTGCCATCTTTGGCCACTCTCACCGATCGTTCCGGTGGCACTCCTGTAAACTTCCAAATCGTTAAATATATAAATTGTCGTGAAAAAAAGTTTGCTAATGAACACACCGCACAGATGACGTACGCTTGGGTTGAGTTCATCATGCATGTTTGGTTGGTGAGCAATTCCGCGCCACTTTAGTAGTTAAATTCTGATGTGCCAAATCTAGCGCACTTGATTTTGGCACCATAGATTTGGTCATGCTTTGACCAAATAACGAACTAAGATCGATTGGCTGACTAAGTTCATTCTAGTCTAGCATGCCTTATGTAGTTTGGTTACCACTATTAATATCTCTAATAATCTTTAACAACTTCGACTTATAAATCAAATATGTCAATAATAATATTATGTAAAAGATATATGAAGATAACGTATTGACATGAACATAAATATTAATTTGTAAAATAATTTGAAGAAAAATATAAGATGATTGCTACATCAAAAGAATGTTTGTAATACTAGAAGGTGTTGAAGAACGATGGATTAATTAATAAAAAAGGATTAAAGAACTAACCTTTGCCAATTGTACTATATTTTGCATCCGCATCACAACTCCCAAGCAAGCAGAAAATAATGACGAATGTTAAGTAAAATACAAAATCAGATGTCATTTTACATGGGATGTGGAGAGAGATAATAGCACCAAAGAGGAAGAATTATTTGGTTACGATTCGAAATGATACTATTTTCTTTTCATCTCTAATTTGAATACTAAAGATGCATATTTATATGCAAGGGTTTTTCGAGTCAAATTAGTAGACAGAATATATTGTTTGTTGCAGAATATTTTCTTAGTACTTAATAATTTGTTCCAACGGCAGAAATCACTTGATATTTGATAAACTTGTAACAATTGTAAAGTGTAGTGTTTGGTTTGATAAATCTTGGGTACATAATATCAAAAAAACTGAAAAAAAAAAAAAAACGAGCCGAACTGCTAAGCGGCTAAGTTACTGTGAGTCTGCGGCACAGCGGCAACTCCCCTCCTCTTCCCGTGCCCTAAGCCCCTAACCCTAACTCCTCTCCTCTTCCCGCGCCGACCCGGTCAGCGCCGCCTCCTCCGCTGATCCGCTGCCTCCTCCTCCTCCCCAGACTGCCGGTGCCTCCCCGAGTCCCCGTGCAGTCTCCTCCTCCTCCTCGTGCCGCCGGCGCCTCCCCGTGCCGCCTCCTCCGACCTCCGCCGCCTTCCTCCCCGTGCGGCAAACCTCCTTGCTGGCTGGGCCCCTCTCTTGGGGCCTCCCCAGTCCCCACGACTCCACGAGACCACGAGTGACGAGGCCGGCTCCGTGCTGACGCTCCCAGTCTCCCACTGTTTTCGATTTGCAGCAACAACGGAGTCAAGATTGTGCAACGTAATTTTCTAATTCTTTCCTGAGTCTCAGTCTCTCACTCTCAGTGTAGGAGGAGGAGGCACGGGGAGTGCAAACCTGTCAAATGTTTCATAAAAATGTTTCAGAAACATACTTATCTAATTCCAGTGTATATCAACAATTGAGTTAGTAATTTGTTTCCAGAATTAAGAATTTGAGTCTCAGCTCAAGGTTCCTACTGAATTAGAAATGGCAAACTATCTGAAATGGTAGTTGAAAAATCTCTGGTATTTGTAAGTTCTACTTCATGTCCTTATTTATAATTGCAATCAGTGATAGTGTGCAAATTCTTATATGAAGCTGCAGCATAAGTGCTCTGTTTTCTAAATTCCCTATTCTTGAAATCTGATCACAAGATACAAAGTAGCAAATTCTCATTAGCTTGATTTGTATTAGTACTATGCTTAGAATTTCTTTATGTTCCCTGTTGTTGAATTTTCTACCACATTTGTATTGACTATCAAACAATGTTAGATTCATGCAACAAGAAGCATGCTCGAATATTTTAAATTTAAGACAGCGAATGATTCTAAATGTCATAATTTTTTTTGTTATGTAACTGCCAATGTTTATTAATTGTACATTGTACATTTTATCATTTGGAGCTCTCGTTTCTGTACATTTTAAAATTGATTTTTATTTTTTTTGTAACAGTTACAACAACATAAGTGGGACAATACTTCCTGAATTGGGAAACTTAACTAACCTAATTATGTTATGTAGACTATGCACTCTGATTTAATGTTATTTAGTGTTTAATTTTACTTGTTGGTTATTTTTAACCTTCAATACTGTGTTATTATATGTACTTCAAATCATAAAGCAAAGAAAGAACTAAAGATGTCACATAAGTTCATGATAATTTGATAAATTTAGTATTTATCAAAATCGAATCAAATTAATTTTGTATTTATCGAAACCAAACAAAATATTTTTTGGTAAATACGGTATTTAATGTGCAATATCAAAATTTAAAAAATATCGAAAAAATCAAATGCACACCCCTAAAACTAAATAGTGACCTTGTTTTAAGACTATTCGTGTAGTTATAAAGAATATATATCATTTCTTGTTTTAAGAGTTTTCTAAGCAAATCTTACTAGTTGTGATAAATATTCTTTGTAACTACTCGATTTCTCATGGTAGTATAGGATGACATGGTACTCTGAAAAGGAATCTACAATATTGTTGGGATATCATGTTTTAAGAAAATGCAATTTTGTTATATGAGATCTCAAGCTTAACTAACGAAATCTTTTGTTTGTTTTTTCGTAACTAAAACAAATTTTCATAAAACATAGAAAATGAGTTTTATGAAACATAACTTAGTCCTGTTTATTAGAAAACTCAAACAAAAAAAATCTTAAAACTTATTTTATGCCAAACAATATGACTTCGTTTGGTAGTGTTTTGTGTTTTTCAAACTCCATATAGCATTCTATTGTTGATGAGTGATTATTTAGTAATTATTGAAATGATATATATATATATATATATATATATATATATATATATATCTTTAATAATTATAATAATCCACAATACAACATAAAATCCCACTGTAATCCAAAACACAATCTATATTTGATGAAACTGATACTAACATACCAACAAACTAAACTATGCTTTGTTAAAATATCTAATATTACTTTTTCAGCAAAACCTCTCTCTAAAACAACTACCGGGGCGTCCGCTACAAAGCTATACCTTTGATAGATAAAAGATGAAGGTTGTACATCTTATTTGGCTTAAATTAGTTTGTGGCATATATTAACACAAGGTTTACTTTGTTGTATAGATAATGAGATTGCAATCTTAATAAGAAACTATCAATACGTGTTTAGAAAGAATCAATCTTTGCAGGAGCAAACATTCAATTTCGTTATATACGACGGACTGATGCGACGCACCGACACCCATACGGACACACCAAATTAGCTATTTTACCCAAAAAAACCTTTAGATGCCTTTGGTACACCTTCATAATTTTAAAAAATTATTATGTTTGACTAAAAGATCATCTAAAATCGTTATATAAAATTACCTCATAACAAAGATTACATGAGTATATTGAAAAAAAATTACAGATATAAGAGGGGTGTATCTTATGTTATGGATTCTTTGTAATCTTAATATATGGTTGTTATCAATTCTATCAATTCTGTATTTTTGTTTTGCTCCAAATATTTCCAATATATAGTTATGTAACAAATTTTGACAATAAAACCCACATTGTATTTTAATACATGTTACAATATACAAATTTTAGCAAACAAGTAGCGATTATAGAGAATCTTATTATATCACACCAAACATGTAAATCTAACATTCTCAATAATGTTTTAATAAGATCACCAATTCTATCAAATATAATAATTTTAAATTACATGTTATCTTATTCTACATAAAATAATTAGAGAAAATTTTAAGAATATAAGTAATCAAAAATAAGATGTGCCAAACACATTAGATTGTAAAGGATTTTAGAAATGAGTAGGTTGTCATCCAGTTAAACTCGAGCAAACTCAGTAGACTCTGTTCAAGTTTGAATCAAGCTCGGTTGATAATTTTATCAAGTTTGAATCGAGCATATAGCTTGAAGCAGGGTTTGAACTCGAGATGATGTTTGAATTCGGCTCAACGTGGATCGGAGCTGAGATCAAATAACTTGCGAACTCAAACTATTTTGGTTTTTCATAGTCCTAGTCCTAGGTACGGGTCCAGTAGTGGCCATTCGGGAAATACTTTGCTCACACGGTCACTTCAGAATGGCAGCTTCGCAGAATCGCAGGTCATGGAACCTCGGCCTCGGCCAGAGTTTGGCTCAGGTGCAGGTTTTGCACATGAAAAAAATAACATAACACAAACAAAAAGTAAAAGAATGAACGACCACAAGTGAAGAATTGTTACAATTGTGAGTTTAGGATAGCTGGTATATCAAAATTGATCCTACATTTGTTAAGAAACAGAGAACCCTGTATATAAACTCGATCCGGCATCGGGCACCACAAGAGGATCAATTGAAGGGTAGGTGTGACACAATTGATTTCATCCAATCGAAGATGGGCAATTTATGTCGGCCCTTTGCCTCTTTCAGAAAAGGATTGGTATCCTTTGTCTTAAACAAATAAAATCAGAGGTTGTTTTTCTTATAATTTTAATCATTCAATCAAAAAATTAATAATCTAGATTAATATGAAAAAAAATTAAAGTGATTATCCATCTTACAAAAATTACAAATTTCTTTCCTATTTTGATATAGATTATTAATTACTCATCTCAAAGACTAATGACTCAAATCGAGAGAAAGATGTGCCTTTACTTCTCGAAAGTGGTGATACAAATCGCTTTGACCAGGGCACTCTCCTAGTGGAGTAAGTATTAGAGTTCCATTCTGAAATGTGACCTTGTTTCTGAACTTCAGAAAGGCACAACAGCATAGCATAAGAAACTCTCAACAAAGATACTCCACAGCTGATGGTTTTCTTGATCTAGAACTAGAAGCTAGAACGATATCACATAAAAATAACATGGTTAAGTCCCAAATACAAATTTCTATTGCTAAAAAATTTGCATTAGTATCTGCATTTTGGCCGTACAGAATGAGGACGACGCATGGACGAGATAAATGTGGCACCCCCATGCGTGTATGGTGTATCTTTGGCAGTGAAGCTGCCTTTGTTAGCTCTGCTGTTTCACATCCATCCTAAACTCAGAAATTTGCTCAAGAGAAACCTATGTATCAATTTACAAATACGTTTGAACACTGGTCATGAAATTGCCTTGCTGTCTTCTTCTTTGGCTGGTGGGCACAATGCCAGCTACTGGTCTGATATCCTGATCAAGAAACTACAACGTTAGCCAATTGGGACCGCAAAAGTCGACTTACATACTCTAACACCTTCACTCTTTTTTGAAACCTAGTTTATGCCTAGACAGATCTCGCTTATAATCTCCTTATACACTAAACCAACTCAACCAGATGAAACTTTCTATTTAAATTCTGACATGAGCATTTTGTTTGGCATTGGCTTAAAAACTTGTTTGAGAGAGCAGTTGAAGTTAAAGTTTGACCAAACAGCCCTACACATTATTTAGCTTCTGAATGTTACTCATGTAGAAAATGGGATGAAGTGCTTACGTCTCAGAGTTTGTTTTAACAGTGGCTTGGTTAGGCTCTGCAGGAACAACAACTGCTTTGCTGTCACCTGTATCGCTCTGCATGCAAGGAAAACAAACTGATCAAGAGGAGTGATGTCTTCAGACAACACGTTTATATTACAAACAAAACGCACCAGTTTACTCGGATTGGTGGGATATTGGATGGTCATTTTGGGGGCATTCAAAGGGCTTCTTAAAGTACCCTGAAAATTCGAAAGATTAAATGTGACTAGCAGAAACCATAAACATCAATGACTCACTAAAAAATTTAAGGCAATTTTAATCAATCAGAATGGCTTTTATGAACTGGGTCATATTCATTAGCAATTTCGCATGCTCGTTTTGCTTTGACATGAGCAAAGAAGAGAAAAAAGAACAAAACAGGTAATATTGTTGACAAAGATAGAAATATACCTTGTTTGCCCACATTAGGCCACAAGCATTACAAAGGGACCTTGGACCAGCTGGCCCCCGACGCATTGCTGGGGTAAGTTTTGAGCTGACACCGCAATTTTGGCAACTAGAAATGCAAAACAACATTACTCCACAGCATATATATAGCCTTCTGCAAATGAAACTGATGTAACACACATACATAATTGAGACACATCACAATTCACAAATAACTCACTGGGTTTCTCGAGGATGGTCATCATCGCAGTTAGTTGGGGAGCCACAAGCCGCGGAGGCAGATGCACCGTCACCAATATCTGCCCTCCCAGCAAACTGCCCTTTACGCCGTTTCATCCTGACAAATGTTAATGAGGATACATTAAGCACCTTATGAAATGAAATAATTTACAATAGAAACAGGAGGCTAATGTGACAAAAACACTATATTAAAGGCCGGTCTTATAGAGCAGAAAGTTGTGGCATTAGGAATCTAGGAGCTATTGCATATCCTTGTTTCTGCGGTAGTCCATTAATGCTGAGAATAATCAAAACCTCCTCTCTCCAGAAGTATAATATAGAAAGCAAATCCAACAGGCTAACAACTCCTAGCTTCCTATTATTGCACAGAAGTAAACTCACTAATGCAAACATATAGTGAACCTTCTGCCCTATAAGTTCAGACTCAACAGAAAAGTTCATTTTTCATTTCACCCTAGCATGTTATGACAGACTGAACCAGTACGGCACAGCTATATCCCACAGCACCTATTAGGGCATGCAAGAAAAACCAATCTTTGAATTAACTGAGGGAGAATTGATTCCATACTTTAGAGCAACCTCCTTACGCACACTGTACCGTATTTTCTTGTCAAAACATCTTTCCTTTCTCTTCTCACGAAACCTCATTAAGGAAGCAACCCTTCTAGCAGCCAGAGATGTACTCTACACACATGATACAAACCATTAGAAGAAAATAAAATATAATATAACCTTATAACTTTAGTGTGCATATGTTTCGCTGTATGAATACCTTCCCATCATAAATTGTTGGCACAGCCATGCTTACTAAACCAGGGGGGACCTCACATCCTCCAAGTACCAACAGAACAGCCTGGACCTGTATAACATTAACATGCCAGTTAGTCAAGTAGTCAATGTCAATGACCATGAACAAGATGACTTGGATCTGTGCAAACCATCAAAAAATATTTTATTATTAATGGCTTAAGCACGCAGCCCTCTGCAATAATATAGCTGGTTACGTGGCAACTGATTCATGGAACAGGCAAAACTGAGAAAAAAAAGGAAGAGCAGAATAGAAAAGATGCCTCATCTTGACTAGGTTCGATAGCGAATACATCACTTGAAATAAAGTCCATTTTAACTAATAACACACTTCTTACTGACTTACCATCTGAGTTAACTATAGAGCCACTTAATTACATCTAAGAAAAATTAAAAATAAATCAACCCAAAGTACATCTGCATCTCAAAAACACACTGACACAACATTTGCCTACAAATTCAATTTGCTCCAGCTTCATGAAGAACAAAAATTAAAGCACACCCCCGCCCCAACAGAATTCTTCATGATCAAGTATGGAGACATGGTACAAGAACTACAAATAATTCCCTCTTTAACTCAGGACCATAGATGAAACATGCATGCACGACTCTTTCTAAAGTCAACTCCATTTCAAACTGTCCCCATCATACAACTAAGATGAATGTTGATTACTTCGTTCTCCAAATAGTTTTTGTAAAAAAACAATAGCATTCTTTATTAATATGGTATAGATGCTTCAAAAGTTATTTGATTTGACAAAGGTGGCACCATTTGCAATGAAAGTTCAAAACAAAGAATACAGAAAAAGCACTTTTTTGTGCAATCCGGTAAAACCACACATACCATAACAGTGGATGCTTGTAAGCAATGCTAGGTGCGAACTTTTGTCAAGATAAGAACAACTGTGACCCAAACCCACAAAGCAACCACCCCTAAACTCTTCTGTTAAAGCTGTCAAAACATTTCAGCCATTCCTTCTTACAAGAACAGAAAACATAAGCATTGTAGAGCAGATGAATGGCTACACAAATGCAAATAGGACAGACTCTTCTAATGCAATAACACAAAAACAATGAAAATTTTTTTGTACCACAATTCAGCAACCACAAAACCACAAATACTAATCTCCAGTTCACCACAACAACCACTATAAACACATCAAAACAAACAAGTCTAACCATGAAAAGCACCATCTTTAATTAAAAGGGTTAAAAGAACCATTTTTCAGTGCAATTCAGCAATCACGCACACCAATTTTCCATTTCACCACACAACATATGCAAATTGATCAAAATAAAGAAATCGATTCAAGAACTAAGCCCTCTCCTGAAAATTCGACCCAGAACGTGAACCAAACGTATTCTGTGCTACAATTCGGCTAACGCACGAACCAATCTCCACTCCACTACAACAGCACATCACAAAACAGCAAAGCTCACCATTTCTGTCCAAGAAAGGCGCCTCCTCTTCTGAAAGTTCAATCAGCAATACCAAGAACACACATTATCCTGGTGCAATTCAGCACCCATGTACACCAATTCCCACTTCACTACAACAACACATCCAAATTGACCAAAATAATGAAACCTACGCAATAAACGCGCCAGCTTCTCTGAAATTTCGAGCTACAGCACCATAAGTCACAAGTTTTTGGTGCAATCCAGCAACCGCGCACACCAGTCTCCGCCCAACACAAACGACTAACGCAGCAAGTCATGTTAACGAATCAAAACTACCCATACGAGCCAAACGGATGCATTGGAACGGTGAAAAGGCGCGACCTTTTGGGGCGTGACGGGGTCGAAGACGTAGACCTCCCCCTGGTACACCAGCGTCAGCTGCTCCGACGCCGCGCTAAGCAGCCCCTCGGCCGCCGCCGACGTCGCCGAGGCATCATCCTCGCCAGCGGCCGCGGAGGCGGCCGGAGCATCGCGGCCGTCCGTCGCGGGCTCCGCCGCCATCAGATGGGGGTCGGACGGTGGAGATGAGCGGAGATTTGGGACGGGTTCGTTTTGCGCGCACGTGTGGCGAATGGGCTGGGAGCGTGCACGTGCGAGGGGCGTATAAGTTAATGTGTATGCCTCCGAGATGGATGGCTGGATGGATGGCAAGGTCTAACTGTCTGAGGTTGTTGAAGCTTACGTATTATATGATTCCGTCTTATCTTTCATACGTAAATTACGGTTTTTAGTATTTATTATTGTCTTTTTTGCTTTCTGAAAGAGTTTATAAATTGATCATGTCGTCCATCAAGATCTTTTAAGGTTGCTATGAAATGGAGATAAGGCTAGGATTGATTTTGGGAAGCATCTGAGTTATGCAATTTTGATGAAAGGACCAGAGAATTTAGTATGATGTTGCATCTCCAATAACTCGTTTCCATCTAAAGTTGGCTCCAAAGCATCGGCTCGTTCTTATCTAATAATCACGAATCTGATACATGCAATCTAAGTTTCCATCACAATGACTAGTTAGAAACGACTCATTCCCAACACAATAAAGATGGCTTGAGAGCCACAGCTCCATACAATATAAATAAAAGAGAAATCGAGCCCGTCTCTTCAATTCCCATTTCCACCCCCACCCACACAACACCCTCCTTGTTCTTCTTGCCGCCGCCGTGAGGAGAGGCAAATGAGTCCCTTGTTATAGTCTTAGAGATCCTGAAAATAGTAAAGGAAAAATAAAGGCTATTCGTGTATTAGGACCACTCCAAAAGCCCTAGGGCACGGTGACTTGGACCCATGCGAAGGGTGCAGTGGTCCAGGTTCCTCCTGGAGGTACAAATTGCGAAGATTCTTAGCATACTCCTAGAATAGCGGTGTCCGGAAGCCTCCTGGAGAATCGGGAGAAGTTGGCCTGGATGATTGTTGTCTGGACTCCTCTTGGGTTCCTGAAGCACGATGATCCGAGTAAGGACTACATGTAAGGTTACGTTCGAATTCCTCCTGGACTCTCGGGATCGATAGTTCGAACAATTTATGCAAATTTCTTCACCAACAGTCAAAGTGCAACAGGATGATTCAGCTTCTCCAAACCTTATCAACTGGGCAACTGGAGCTTTTTCGTCCGTGTTAAGTGTCTCTAGGAGCCAATTCCAAATGTGGAGATCAAGTCCTTCGAGAGTCAAGGGCCCACCTGTAAAAGATTCAGAAGACAATTTTATCCCTACCATTTTCAGTTGGTAAGGGGCATTTCAGTCTTTTAGTAACCTTGTAATCTATAAATAGCCTCTTTAGACCTTGTTTAGGGAGGATCCTGATAGAACCTAAGAAAGAACACTTCTGACTCTTTAGAACTTAGTCACTAGATACGTTCTAAAGAGCATCGCCTGTAACGGTCATCCTTGTACACAAATTGACATAAATATAACTAAGCCAATTGGTACGCCTTGGAGCAATCTTTCCTCGAGAATCAATCCCAACTGACTCAACATCAGGAATGTATCGACAGGAGTAAGAATCCATAGAATCTGGAACATGTATAAATCCTGATGTCATCTTCTTTGAGTTAGGTCTTGAGTGATCCATCCAACAATCGCTTTAGGCCTCAACGTTTTTCTTCCTTCATCTAGATGCCACGCCTCATTCAGCCGAGAATGTCATGGGACGTTCGCTGCCGCGGGTGCAAACCCTTGACATCCCTTCTCTCCTGCTTCCACCGCATCTGCCTGCATCAACCATTGGTGTGGGTGAGGAGGTTGCGGCAGAGACGCCACGGCCAACCTCTCCCCACTTTCCCTAGTGAGTTTGTGCTGGCCTGAACTCGCCCTCTCTGCCTTTTTTTTAACTTCCTTACTGCTACAGAAGTATTATTTTTTATTAGACCTCTTTAGAAATAGTTATGAAGTTTTGGCGTTTTGCAAAAAAATAATGTGTCCAATAAAAGGTTTGGTTGTCTCAGACCTGTGGGTTTTGGTATTTGAAGAATTGACATGTAAAAGTAACAGGGAGGTTTTTTGTCATAAGAGTTCAAATGTAGAAAGAACTTTTTACTAATAAGTGTTTCACCAAATCATTTTATTTTGGCTATTTTGTTACTTTTTTTAGAAGAGAGAGAGATGATGAGTCACTGTTTTTTTAAACTAAAACACTCCATTGACAAGACAGGATAGCTACAGGTCTTAGCTGATCTTTTGTCTTATATGGTTTCTTTTTCTTGAAAATTTGATGATGCATTTAATCCTTTTTATTTGGAAACATACATTTCTTAAGTTACAGTTTTTTATATTGTTACTTTTTCTGCAATGTTCTCAATTTTTTTTCATTATTACAATTTTTGAGTCATATAATTTTTACTCAAAAGCTTTGTTTGGCTTTTTACTGAAAAACTAAAGAAATAAATCTTTGTTTCCTTTTGGTTTATCAATGTGCTGAAAAGCTGAGGCATATAACATTTCTGTTGTTTTGTAATCTTTACTATTGTGGAATACCTCTTAATTATTGTATTGTGTTTTATTTTTTATTACATGGTGATCTTTTTTCTTAAAAGCTGATGCATGTGTTTGTGTTAATTCTTCACTATTGTGGCGTATGATTGTTCGTTTTCACTCAAAGTTGAAGCCCATGATTGTTAGTTCTTACTCAATGTTAGAGATATGTATTCTGTTTTGGTTCTGTTAGTTTGTTAGGATTTGTTACCTAAAACACCTCTGTAACTTGTGTATATATTTTGTCCTACAGGCTCTTAATATTTAACAAAATATTCATAACATGGTATCAGAGCCAAATTAAACCCTAAAACCTTTTTTTTTCGGCCGCCGTTCGTTCATCTTTGGCCTCTCCTCTTCGGCCGCCGCCGCCCGTCTTCATCGGGCCGCCGTCGCCCCTATTCTCCAGGCTACCGCCACTGCCTCCAAAGGGCCACGGGCCGCCGCCACCTCTTGAGCACCCGCCGCCACCTCCTGCCACCGCCGCTGCCTCCCACTGACGACGCCGCCGCCTCCCGAACAGCCGCCGCCGTCGCCACCCGAGCCTCCCCCCTCCTCTCCCTTTGGGCTTCCTCTCACGTATAGTAGTGGGCCGCCTTGTGGCCCACCTTTTTTTTCAAACCAGTTTCTTTGCTTCAGTAAAAAAAAATGTCGTCGGTTCTTCCTGTAACCATGCCGTCTCCTGTTGTCCGGCTTGATGGCGCCAACTACAGGGAGTGGTCCACTTTACTTCGTGTTACCCTTGACGGTCTTCGTCTCTGGGGTCACATTTCTGAGACTACTCCTTGTCCTTCTCTGCCACCACCTCTTTCGGTCGTGCCTCTGGCGACTGCATCCGATGATCCGGCCATTGTAGATGCTGCTGCCGATGTCCACCAGACCTATGAGGTTGCTCTTGATGCTCATGAGTGTTGGCAAGCTAATGAGGCAAGAGTGGTGGCTATTTTGGTTCACAGTGTTGACGTTTTCCATCTTGATGGATATCGTTGATTTACCGACTTCACGTCATATGTGGGAGTACCTTCAGCAGCACTATCTTCCTAGCAGTAATGCCCTTTATTACTCCCTGCTTCAGCACCTTCAGACTCTTCAGCAGCATGACTCCACAGTAGACGCCTTCTATCATCAGTTTACTACTCTATGGCGACAGCTTGACTCTCTGGATCCTGCGGTCTATCGTACCTGTGCCTGCTGCACCAAGACTAGGGATCATGCTGACAAGCGTCGTCTTTACGACTTTTTCAAGCGTCTTCGTCCGGAGTTCGAGCCTGCCAAAACTCAGTTGATGAGTCGGTCTCCCCTACCGACTATGGTTGAGGCTCTTGCTGCACTTCGTGCCGAGGAGACTTGGCTTCTCAGTACTAGTGTTTCGTCGTCTTCGACTTCCTTGACTGTTCTCGCAGTCCCAGCTATAGCTGCTCCTTCGCCAATTCCTTCATCTTTAGGTGTTGCCTCTGGTGCACCTACTGCAGCCCCTGTAGTTGCCACTCCGCTCTCTGATGTCCAGTGCAACTACTATCATTGCATGGTCATGATTATCAGTACTGTCATGCCCGGAAGAAGAACAAGACTCGTGGCGGACGCACGGAGGGTCCTTCCAGAAGGTCCTCTGGTCCCCCCGCTCTAGCACCGTCTCAGAGTGACACCACTCAGCTAATCAGTCTCCTCCAGCGTTTCGCTCATCCTAGCTCATCTTCTGGTTCTGCCAGTCTTGCTGCTCAGTCACCTCCAGGTACCCTGTTTCCTTGGGTTCTTGATTCTGTGCATCATTTCACATGACGCCCGATTCATCCTCCCTTACATTCACTGGATCTCCACATGTTCCTCTTTCTCTTGAGACTGCTGACGGCACACCTATGCCTGTCACCTCTCAGGGTGTCCTGTCTACCTCACATTTTTCTGTTCCTGATGTCTTTCATGTACCTCAGTTAGCTATGAATCTCTTATCTGTTGGTCAGATCACTGATTATAACTGCTGTGTTGGTTTTGGTCCTACTTCTTGTCTTGTTCAAGATTGTCGGACAAAAAAGATAGTTGCAACTGGCCAGCGCAGTAGACAGCATCCTCAGGGTCTCTACATCCTCGACCGACTTCACCTTCCTTCCACCTCCGCTGCTTCTTGTTGGTCGTCCACTTCTCCTGCCGCCGCTGCTTCTGTTAGTTTTGCTCAGTGACACCATCGCTTAGGTCATTTATGTGGGTCTCGTCTCTCGTCTTTGGTGCGTCAGGGTGTTCTTGGTAGCATATCTGTTGATACTACCATGGTCTGTCAGGATTGTAAGCTTGGTAAGCAGCTACAACTCCCTTATAGTTCAAGTGAGTCCATTTCTGTTCGTCCCTTTGACCTCATTCATTCTGATGTTTGGGGTCCAGCTCCTTTTACCTCAAAGGGTGGTCATAAATACTATGTGATTTTTACTGATGACTATTCTCGCTTCACATGGTTTTATTTTATGACTTCTCGTGGTCAGTTCAATTCTATTTATCAGTCTTTTGCCACCATGATTCGCACACAGTTTGACTCTGCTATTTGCACTTTTCGCTGTGATTCTGGTGGTGAGTATCAGTCGTCTGCGTTTCGGCATTTTCTTTCTGAGCAGGGCACTATTGTATAGTACTCTTGTGCAGGTGCCCATGCCCAGAATGGAGTTGCTGAACACAAATATCGACATCTGACTGAGACTGCCCGCACTCTACTGCTTGTCTCTCATGTACCACCTCAGTTTTGGGCTGAGGCTGTCTCCACAGCTGCTTATTTCATCAATCTTCAGCCGTCCACTGCTCTTCAATGGACTGCTCCTTTTCAGGGTCTCTACAATCGTTCCCCTCAATATACTCATCTTCGTGTCTTTGGTTGTACCTGTTTCATTCTTCTGCAGCCTCGAGAACGCACAAAGCTGACTGCTCAGTCGGTCGAGTGTGTTTTTCTTGGCTACAGCTCCGAGCATAAGGGTTATCATTGCTATGATCCTTCTGCTCGGAAGATCAGAGTTTCACGTGATGTCACTTTTGATGAGACTCGGCCCTACTACTACCATGCTTCTGCCCCCCAGGCTACTACTCCCTCTGAGACATTTTCGTTTCTATCCATCCCTGACTCATCACCACTGCCTCTTCCTAGGTTACCTCCACCTACTCCTACGGCGTCTTCTTCCTCTGACCTATCTACTCTCCCTGCCCCAGCTTGCATTGAGTCTCTGCCTGGTCGTGCGTCTTCTTTCCAGTTTCAGTACACTCGGCGCCCTCCGGTTGTTTCTCAGCCACCTGTTCCCTCCACTTCTACTGTAGTTCAGGTGGAGTCTTCGTCGTCTTTATCCTCTCCTGTTTCTCCTCGGTATCACCTTCGGGATCGTCGTACCATCCGTCCTCTGGATCGGTATGCATCCGCTCTTACCACTGCTATCTCTGAGCCTCGCTCCTATAGTGAGGCTGCTTCCTATCCTGTGTGGCAGCTTGCCATGACCGAGAAGCTCAGCGCTCTTCAGCATACTGGCACTTGGAATCTTGTTCCTTTACCTGCTCATGCTACTCCTATCACATGCAAGTGGGTGTTTAAGATCAAGACCAGGTCTGATGGAACCATTGAGCGTTACAAGGCTTGTCTTGTCGCACGTGGTTTCCAACAGGAACATGGTAGGGGTTATGATGAGACTTTTGCTCCAGTTGCCCATATGACTACTGTTCGCACTCTCATTGCTGTTGCCTCAGTTCGACACTAGTCTCTCTCTCAGCTGGATGTCAAGAATGCCTTCCTGAATGGTGACTTACATAAGGAAGTCTATATGCAGCCACCTTCGGGTTTCGTTGCTCCTGAGGGTCATGTCTGTCGTCTTCGTCGTGCTCTCTATGGTCTCAAGCAAGCTCCTCAGGCTTGGTTTGAGCACTTTTCTTCTGTTGTCACTGCTGCTGGCTTCTCTGTTAGCTCTCATGATCCTGCTCTTTTTATTCACACCTCATCTTGTGGTCGGACTCTTCTTCTATATGTTGATGACATGATCATCACTGGTGATGATCTTGTGTATATTGACTTTGTGAAGAAGCGTCTTAGTGAGCAGTTTCTGATATCTGATCTGAGTCCTTTACGTTACTTCTTGGGGATTGAGGTTACCTCTACACCTGATGGTTTTTACCTCTCTCAGCAGAAGTATGTTCAGGATCTTCTCGCTCGTTCTGGTCTCACTGATCAGTGCACTGTTGACATTCCTATGGAGCTTCACCTGCAGCTCCGTCCCACGGATGGCGCTCCTCTCGAGGATCCTACTCGCTATCGCCATTTGGTTGGTAGCCTAGTCTATCTCGGCATCATCGGTCCTGACATCACTCATGCGATCCACATTTTCAGTCAGTTTGTTTATTCGCCCACTCAGACTCACTATAGTCATCTTCTTCGTGTTCTTCGTTATCTTCGTGGTACGATGTCTCGTCGCTTGTTCTTCCCTCGCACTCTTCAGCTTCAGGCATATTGTGATGCGACCTGGGCCAGTGATCCTTCTGGTCCCTTTCTGTCTACTGTGTTTTTCTTGGTTCCTCTCTGGTTGCCTGGAAGACTAAAAAGCAAACTGCAGTTTCCCGTTCGAGTGCTAAGGCTAAGTTGAGAGCTATGGCGTATGTGACTGCTGAGATTGCGTAGTTACACTGGTTACTTGCTGACTTTGGTGTCCCGGTTTTAGCCCCGACGACTCTGATGTCCGACAGTAGTAATGCTCTTAGTATTGCGCGTGATCCAGTGAAGCATGAGCTCACCAAGCATATTGGTGTCGATGGTGTACGATCGTAAGTACAGGAGCGCGTGATTTCTTTACAGTATGTGCCTTCTGAGTTACAGCTTGCTGATTTCTTCACCAAACCGCAAACTTGGGCGCAACATATGTTTTTCCTCTCCAAATTCAGTGTTACTAACCCACCATGAGTTTGAGGGGGGCTGTTAGAGATATGTATTCTGTTTTGGTTTTGTTAGTTTGTTAGGATTTGTTACCTAAAACACCTTTGTAACTTGTGTATATATTTTGCCCTACGGACTCTTAATATTTAACACAATATTCATAACACTCAAAAGCTGAGGCAATATGATTCCTAGTGATCTAGTTTTGCTGTTTGACTGAACAATCTGCATGTTGTATCTTTGTTCAATTGTATAGAAGAAAAATCCAAAATTTTGCAGGTGTAATGTTTAGAAATTTCGCATGGGTTAGAGTTGGTATAGTTCTTTCATCAGTGTATGTATTGCTCAATTAGTAGTTTTGGTATGTCTGATTTCATTTTACTCTAGAGGAAATATTAACAGTGAGGAGAGGTGTGATGCAGGGTGAACTATGGATTTCTTTTCTTGGTGTTAAGCATTTTTGAAAAAGAAAATGATATCAACATGTTAACATAAGACGGTGCATGAAATGTTAATTTTTGTTCATCTTGTGCCTATCCTCATTTTGTCACCCTGACAATTGACTACTGATCTTAATGGATGCTTCAACTTGAATTATGTTTTCAGGAGATGTTTGGCCAAGTTGAAGCTTATGAAATAAGTAGCTTTGTGTTTGAAATTTGGTCATTATGTCAGGGTTTCAAAGAAGACGGGTAGTGACATGCCTGTTTTTTCTTTAGTTAATTTTTGGTCTGGTTACATGTTTAGCATTTTAGTGAACAACTTTTGTAACTTCTCTTGCAGAGAATCTCAAGAGTTGAGTGAATTGGAAGCAAAACTGGTTGTCAAATCCCTCTCCTATGTTTTATTGCCTTATTGGTCTACACGTTTGTAACATGTTGCTAAGTTTTGCCTAATTTTCAGGATGTGGACTTCAAAGAGAGCAAAAGGGAATCTAAAAGTAAAACTAAGGTGAGTAGACAAGTATCATGCCCATTTTTTGTCATTATTTCAGAATATTACTGCTCCGTATTATATTCAATATTCTTACTTTTCTTGTCCTCCTAATTTAGTGGTCTTGACATTAAAATAGTGGTGATATGTGGCATTTTAAGCTAGATTTCATTCTAAACATGATTTGGGAATTCTGGCCTTTTTGTGGGTGATAATAGAATCGTGCAGTAGCCTAAGCCAACCCCATGGAGCAAAGCAAACGGACTAGACTCATCTTACTTTTTCTATTTGAGAATTTGATGTTTGTTTTTTATGTCTTATATTTTTCCTTTAGTAGGTTCTGAGAAGGTGCGTAGGGATGGAGGAATGCTGTTGTGAGCACGAGATGGTGTCCATGGCAGAATGGTGGGAGTTTTCTTTCTCTTGTGCTTATTTTTTGTTAGTTACTGCAGGCTATCTGTTTAATGCAGTGTGGTAGTGAGTGAACTGTTTGTTTCATTAACTGGATGAAATGATTATGGTATGATGTAAAAAAGTTCTGTACTAGATTAGGATTACATCATGGTTTGCTTGGTCATTGGTGCATTGCCAAGATGAATTCTGGATGTATGCGATTGATAAGATGCCACAGAAGTATGATTTTTTATTAGACCTCTTTAGTAATAGTCATTAAGGTTTTGTCGTTTTGCATCAAAAATGTATCAAATAAAAAGGTTTGGTTGTCTCGAGCTGTGGGTTTTGGTATTTGAAGAATTGACATGTACAAGTAACAGTGAGGTCTTATGTCATCAGATTTCAAACGTAGAAAGATTCTTTTACTAAAGTGTTTCACCAACTCATTTTATCTTAGCTATTTTGTTAATCTTTTAGAGAGAGAGATGAGTCACTGTTCTTTTTAAACTTAATTCATTGGCTTCTGCTTCTCCATTGACAAAACAGGATAGCTACAGGTCTTGGCTGATCTTTGCATTCATCTATTATCTTGATAACTCCTAAACCACCAATATAAGAACTTGAACTTATGATGTCTTGCACAATATTGGGCATTCTTAAGTGCTGAGCTAGCACATTTCTTTCATCTACAAGCATGATAAGCTCCAGCACTTAAATGCAAATTTATATATAGTGCCATCCTAGTAAGTTCTATCAAGGCTTGATTTGAGTAAGAGAGAGTTTCAAATGGGCGATATCATATGGTCTGTTTCTTGATGCTTTGATGTGTTTATTTGGGCGGAATCTGTTTCTTGATGCTTGCTGTACTGATTTTTTTAGCTTGTGATATGTCTCGTCTGGATCTCTGCTGGGTTCTTGGTGATCCACAGGGCTATACTTTGTTGCGATCCTCTGTGCTACAGCTCTTGGGCGCGGCAGATACAGGTGAGTTCCCTGTATTTAGTTTGAATTGTGTTTTGGATAGCCCTTGCGCCGCCATCTAGGGCATCAGCCACACCGGATAGCGCTGTCTGCAGCATGCTGCTGCTTTGGCTCAATGGGCCCGTGCTGCACTACGTCAGTTTGCAAGTGCCGTTTTAGTTTTGATCAACTTGCTTCTTCATGAGCTAGAGTTTTGTTAGATCCAAATATTTTTTCTGATTTGAGCTTTCTTAGGGTTAGTTGATCGGTTTTAAGATGATAGCATGGGCTTCTTTCTAGTTCCAAATCCTTGATTTTTTGTCTTTTTCAGGGGCTTCTCGGTGCATGAGGCAACAGAGTAGACATTGTTTATTTAAGAAGATCAAAGTCACAAGCATTTCTATCTTCGCATGCTGTAAATTTTCTAGGTGGACCTGGTTTTAGATTAGCTCATCTTTCACAGCTAGATTTGCCTATGAAGAAATTAGTAAGTAATCGTTTTCCTTGTTACATGTTTGCTTTGCCCTAGTTTAATAGACCATGCAAGAAGAATGCGGTCTAAATACCTGCAGATGCAGAGGATTGAGGTCAATTTGGTCAGTCTCAATACTTGCGGATGTAGAGGATTGAGGTCAATTTGGTAAGTGTCTTGAGAGTTTGCATTTGTCTGTATTGATTTCTCCATTCCTTATTTCAAAAGCTTGTGTCATGACCCCTACTGCTCAAATCCAAAGTTGTAGGAAATGAGATGATGCCACGAGAGATGAACGAGGTTTCATATATAATTCCTTAAACCAGCAACAAAATTCAGGGTGAAGCTATCAAAGCCTCAAACAAACACTGCATTGACATGCAGTTCAATGGTGATCTCGGATGGAAGGATGACAAGGTTTGATAGGTATGAAACTGTTTATCTGTAATATGCAACTTTGCTATCACTTTTTGAGCTCATAATTCAATCAGTGTACGGCTTCTACATGTAGAATCAATATGGTTGATGTACACTCTTTTTTATATGACTATTCTAGCTAATTATGCAATTTTTACTGAGTTCTATATTAGAGCCATTGATTATTCCTTATTAAATTTCTATTATGTTTGTTTCAAGGCAATCCTCTCTGATTCACACACAAAATCCTATTTGATTTTCCGTTTCAGATGTTTACATAGATGTGCTAGATATAATTGATATTGCGCACATGCACAACAATGGTTTACAGCCCGGAGAAGAACTACTCCCTGAAGGAGGTATAGGTTGTCCTTGATTTAATTGATTCTATAGACTGTAGTTTCTGTACTTATTGAGAGCGTTATGGTTTACTCTTGCAGCTGCTGGTAGTGATATAGCTGAACAAACCTGCACGTCTTGTTGCTTGTGAGAATATCGCATCCCAGATTGCAAAAGCATGGGGTTCAATTACCTTCATATCCAGAGAGCTGCTATGAGTACATCAAAGCAGGAGTTGAGGAAGACATGACTGGCTCCTGTCCTTCATGCATGATCCAGGTTGGTATGCAAAAGTTATTGTTTTTCGTTGATGTATATGATTCTTGCTATAATTGAACTATCGAGTTGCAGTGGTTCATGAGAATTATTCTCTGGTTTAGCAAATTATTTGATGCTGCAGAAATATATGATCCAGTAGTTAATGATTGATTCATGGGCTTCTGAACAGTCTGCTAACGAATCAAGTGTGGAAACTCTTGTTTTCTTTGCATTTCAAGATGTTGCATGAAAGGCCTTAAAAGCTTCTGTAAGATTCTCTTATCATTCTGATATAGGAAACAAAGATTAATCTTTCCCTACAAAGAAGTTGGTAGAAATTTTTTTCCCAGCTTGGGATCAACTGATTCTTCGACTAGCAATGTAAAATGCGACGACCCATCCATTCCAGATGGAAGCGGCAGTGAGAATCTCCTACCGTTTTTTGTTTGCTTTTGTTCATTCTTTAATGATTGCATTGATCATCATCAATCAATATTAATGTTATCTGCATGTGGTAGCATTCAGTCGTTTTTGTTGGATTATTTCTTATATCGTGGTGGATTATTCACTCATTTTGGTTATTTTTTAACTACATAGTTCGAGGTTCAGAAAGCTGCTGGGTATTGACTAATTACTCTGACTGACTCTATCGGTCCAGACCGGTATTTTGTAAATTGACCGGCTTAAGGGATTAGCTTTATGCTGAGCCTTATGGATGATGCTTGATTCAAGCCTAGTTTGGATTTTTTATAGGAAGAAAACACATCATTTCCAACATTCTAGTACTAGATCAACCTCATTTGGAATGAGCTATGTATGAGTTTTCTTAGCCCGAGTCATGGGCTGGCTTCGGCTATTGTGAAGTGCTTTATTTGGTTCTTTGTTGGTTATAATTCATATCCAGCTTAAAACCGGTACCTTTGACGTAGTGGTGACACTAAAATGCTCATGACTAATTTATTTTTGTATTTTGGGTACTTTTTGCCGTTCTAATTTCCTCCCTTTTTGGTAATTCATATGAAAATTTAACTCTATTCCTATTGTTGAATTAGTATGTTGAATGTTATTCTGGTTTTCTTTCTTTTTTTTTTTGTCTAGTTTGTGATTTTTTTAGTCTTTTGTGTTTTCTGAATGTTTGTGATAAATTTAGTTTGCTGTTTTTCTAAACTTTCCTATTTTTCGTTTTTCCCCCTTAAATTTGAACTTTTTTCTGCTTCCTTTCTTGCTAACATTTTTATTTTTATCCTGGATGCACAATTTTTTTTGAATTTTTGATTTGTATTTTATGATATTAAAGAAAAATACATGGTTGCCCTACAATACTTTGAATATTCAAATTTACCCCTACAAGCTGATTTGTGTCTTGCATTTAGAGTTAGGTTAAGGTTAAAGTTTAGATTGGGCATAGGTTCAATACTTTTGTATATTTGTAGAGTATAGGGTTTGGTTAAGAGTTTAGACTCTATAGACTATAGTTTAGTCGGTATTTTTCAGTTGTTACTTGAGGGGACATAATTGAAAGTTCATTTTGTTGAAAGAGAAATTATGCAATTTTTCACTAAAACTAATATTAATATTTATTTAACCTATATTGGTTTCAATATGTAACAGAAGTTTTTTTTTTCTCAAATTCTGTTGTGATACTACTATTTACTCAATCATTTTTTAATATTCTTTTGTTTTTGTAATTTCAATATTTTATTTGCAATCTCATTTTGTTATGCACTCTTTTGTCATTTATGGTTTCTTTTCTTGAAATTTTGATGATGCATTTAATCCTTTTTATTTGGAATCATACATTTCTAAAGTTACGGTTTTTTGTTTTGTTACTTTTTCTGGATTGTTCTCAATTTCTTTATTTTTCATTGTTACGATTTTTGAGCCTTATAATTCATACATTAAAGCTTTGTTTGTCTTTTTACTCAAAAACCACAGAAATAAAGCATTATTTCCTTTTGGTTTATCATTGTGGTCAAAAGCTGAGGCATAATTTTTCTTCTATTTTTTTATCTTTACTATTGTAGAAGGCCTCTTAATTTTTGTATTTTGTTTTATATTTTATTACATGGTGATCTCTTTTTTAAAAGCTGATGCATGTGTTTGTGTTAGTTCTGCTCTATTGTGGCATATTATTGTTCATTTTCACTTAATGCTGAGGCCTTTGATTCGAAGATCTTACTCAAAAGTTGAGGCATATAATTCCTAGTGATCTATTTTTTTCTGTTTGATGAAACAATCTGTATCCTTCATCTTTGTTCACTTGTACAGAAGAAATATGCAAAATTTTGCAGGGGTGATGTTTAGAAATGTCGCATGGGACAGAGTTGATATAGTTCTTTTCACCATGTGCATACGAGATTCAATTTTTCTGTGAATCGCGAGTGTACTTATGGCCCAATTTGTATCTTTGGTATGTCTGAATTTGTTGAGTTTCATGCACTAATCAATTCACTCAAAAACTTAAATTATTGAGAAAAGACAGTCAATCTACTCATATTCCAACACTTCTCCTCACGTCTGACTCCACTAAAAATATGATGTGGACCTAAATCTTAACCCTTTAATTATTTCACATTTGACTCCACTAGCCTCCTCACGTCTAATTCCACTAGAAGTATGACGTGGACCCGAATCTTAACCCTTTAATTATTTCACGTCTGATTCTTAAGATTCTGATATCATGTTGAGTTTGATATACTAATCAGTTCATTCAAAAGTTTAAGTTGTTGAGGAAAGACAGTCAATCTACTCATACTCCAACAGAATTGAAAAAATTGAATTTTTGGGCAAGAAACAATGGATTGTATAACAAAAGCGGAAAGTTTGATATGAAGTTTCCAGGTTTTGCAGGTAAATTTTCTATGCGGTGCCCTTTCTTCTTGTCCTTTAACTGCAGGAACTTATGGTCCCTTGGGGAAGAGTATGGGGAATTCGAAATTTCTTGGTGTCACTAATTAACATGCTCGCATGCTTTACAATTCATTTTATTCTAAAATATGAAATATTAACAGTGAGGAGATATGGTGATGCGTGGTGAACTTTGGATTTATTTTCTTGGTGTTAAGCACTTTTGAAAAATAATGTCGACATGTTAACATAACACGGGTACGTGCATTGTTAATTCTTGTTTGGTCCGGTGTCTTGTTCTCAGTTTGTCACCCTGACCATTGGCTTCTGATCTTGATGGATGCTTTAACTCCAATTGTGTTCACAGGGGATGTTTGGCGTGTGTTGAAGCTTATGGAATAAGTAGCTAGTTTGGTCATTATGGGAGGGTTTCAAAGAAGATGGGCAGTGATATGCTTGTTTTTTCTTTAGTTAACTTTGGTCTGATTATAACAACTTCTGTAACTTCTCTTGCAGGGAATCTGAAGTGTTGAGTGAAGTGAAAGCAAAACTGGTTGGCAATTCCTTCTCTTATGTTTTATTGGTCTATGTTTCAGTAACATACTGATAAGTTTGTCCAAGTTTCAGGATGTGGACTTTAAAGAATAATAGAGAGAAATCTGGAAGTAAATCCAAGGTCAGTAGACAATAACGAGCCAATTTAAATCATTATTTTCAGAATGTTATTGCTCCTTATTATACTCTTTTTTTTTTCTTTTCTTGTCCTCCGAATGTCAGTCTCCAATTGTATGTGTTGTGAGTGTATTTCTAGCTCAATTGGTAGCTTTGGTATGTCTGATTCAAATGAAGGAACTGACTGTTGAGGCAAGAAATAATGGACAACATTAACAAAATTTGAAAATTTGACACGAAGTTTTGAAGTTTCACATCTATGCGGTGCTCTGTTTCTTGACATGAAGTGTTGAGGTTTCACATGTAATTTTTCTATGTGGTGCTCTCTTTTCTTGTGCAGCCATTTGTAACGGTTACAAAGTATGCTGTCTTCCTTAACTCGTGTTGAGATTGATTGGGAACCCAATTATCCAATCTTTAAGAAATTCCTTGGGTCAGTAATTAACATTCTTGCATGCTTTACATTTCGTTTTACTCTAGATGAAATACTAGCAGTGAGGAGAGATGGTGATGCGGTGTGAACTATGGATTTCTTTTCCTGGTGCTGAGCATTTTTTGAAAAATCATTTCAATATCATTTGTACTAATATAAGTGAAGCCCTTATTAATATTCCTACTGTTGCCTGCCTTCACCTGGGTTGGCCACATTGTTCTTTGGTCCTGTGCCACCGATCTATTGGGCTCAGGGTTCAGGTTCTCGTTTCTATCCTAATTTCTGCTAGGGGACCAGTAGCGGTTTCAGTTGGTTACTGGTGGGAACCAGAAAAAATCAGTCAGAAGATAATTTTGAAAGTTGAGTGTGTAGTTAGAAATAACTGGGTACCGGTCCAATTGCCAGTCAGTTTTCAGAAAATCTTGGATGGGAACCATTTTTTTAGGAAAATAGTCACACATTTGTATTGTTTGATTTATGTGCAATTACTCTTGAATCCAACAAATAGCCACAATTTTAGACTCTTCTTAGAAGATGAGTGATAGTAGATTTTAGGCACCTCTTCCAATGAAAGATCTCAATCAACTCTCTTGATCACATCCCAAAAACTGCAAGGTGCATGGGTGTGCACATCTCAACAGCAACGGGCCTCATGTGCAAGATTGCAAATTTGTAACAATCCAACAAACTATTATCATAAACCATCGATTTTTTAGTCTAAGTTATGGAACTGATTTTTTAAAAATTTAAGTCCAAAGTAGATCTAAACCCTAATTCACACTCCATGATGGCCGCCAATAAAATTTAGATGATAACTGGTGACGCTTGATAATGGATTGCATATGAAATTCAATCCTTGCTGATAGCCGCTTGGATTCTAGCGAGATTCTAGTAAATATATTAGTGCACCCTGAAATATTTGAAATGAGCTTTGAATTGTCTCTTTAGTTACTTATTTCGTTGCAAGATTTTACCAAATCTAATATTACTCAGATGTTTATACTTTTGTGAACTTTGCAGTTTTGAAAATAATAACATTTAAATTCAAATTTGAAATAGAAATAGAAATTTCAAACCATTCGATTTTTTAACAACCGGTCTAAATCGAGATGACTGGTTCCCAGGGGGAACCGGCTGGTTCGGCCGAGAAGCTGAACCCTGATTGGGCGAATGGGTTGAATGCAGCCATGTCAAAAAGAGTTGATGGCCTCGGTTAGTTGGCCCGGCTACACAGCTCTTCTTTTTGCGTTGGCCCTTGGATCGTTTTGCCTTTGTCTGATGCGCCCACGTGTGTGCAGTGGTTGCTTTTATCTTGCCTAGCTCATTCTTCTCACTTTTCCTTTGTTCCTTCCTGCAGCTTCCTCGTTGGTCAGCTCTTCCGTCTGCCCTCGGTTCTGCAGTTCTTCAGGTGTTCTTTGCGTCAGCCATCGGCGACCGTTGCTCTACCTGCAGTGCCATTCCACATTCTTTGCCTGTGGATTATTTGTGTGCTCCCTTTGCTCAGTTCTGGTTTTTTTAGCTGCCTTTGGGTTTGACGTTGCCACATTCCTTCGAGGTTCCAGTATCATAAGCCTTGTCTTCATTATTGACTGGGTCATTTTATCTTCATGTAGTTTATAAACAAATTTATTTTATTTAAAATTCCAAACATCTGACACTTTTGTGGTAATACACTGTCAATAATATGAAACTGCGTGCAGTTTGTAACGGAAAAAAAAAATTGCTGGGAGAGGATTCCAATTTTCCATTGATGTTAGAATTGGAAAATTCCGTCTAACTTTTTCAATTCAAGAAAGACTATCAGATGCTACTGCCATGTACTATCGAGAAGATTAGCCGCCAAAAAAGATCTATTCTACCCGGTGGTAGTTAGTTAGGCTAAACTTTGAATCTTTGATTCAATATCTTGAAGAAAAAAAGACAATCTATTCCTCTATCATCAAATCGATGCGGAGCATATTAATTCAAAGATAGAGAAGAAGAGGAGTCTCACGTCAAACACTGGGGCTTCTATCACCATCTAGTTTCTTGTTGACTGCTGATATATCATATATGAAATTTTGTCTGTAGGCGTGTAATATCCTCCTAACAGTTTTACCGGTGTGCTCGCTAACCTAACTTCCATAGGGTTACTCCTTTTCTTGGATTATGCATAGCAAGCTCTGCAATTATGCTATCAAGTTTGTAAAGACAATTTGGTTTTCCATGAAATTCTAAAATCTCTGTCCCAAATTCAAGTAGTGTCATTGCAATTACTATTGGTTTATTACTGGTTTCAATTTGAATAGATGCAATAAGTTACCTATTCTGTACTAAGTTGCTACTTTGAACAATATGATATGACGTACCAATTGTCTTACCCTTAAATCGCTCACTTACATGATACCATTGGATCACTTTTATTTTTAGGATCAAGAGCAAATTATTTCTTCTGTACAATATATAAAGGATTTTGGGATTTTTGTTCCTGTATACTTGTAATAACAGAAATTTGCCAATAATGCTGATATTTCCTAGCATAGTGTATGTGATTTATTTGGTTTAGATGAGAATTTGTGTAAAATTTCCAAATTTTTTAATGTAAACAGCTATATCAAACTGTTAAGTGAACTATATATTGATGTTTTTTCTGTTATCCGTGAGTTTGTCGGTCCTGAGGCTTCGTTATGCAGAATTATCACATATATAATTTTTTTTTCTTGCTTATATTTGTGGCTTCTCTCAGCTATGTATTCATCATGACCTATCTATTGTATATTTTGAGCGGGGCATGGTATACAAATTGAAACCCAAATGACCTTGTATGAACAACAAACGGCTCCTTGTACATCTTATTTCCAAAGTGCATGAGAACTCTCGCAATTTTTCCTGCCGCAAGTGCTCGTATCTCCTCTTTTTCTTCCATGTTCAGTGGAAGGATTTTTCAGTTCATATGACTAATCCGTCTGCAATTGTCGAGTTCTTCAGTACGATCGTGATGCCGGACCGGATGTAGAAGCCGTCCGATGTTCTATCTGCTTCCATTACACCCTGCAAAAAACCCAACAGATTCTTGTTAGATCACAGTGGCACAACTCTAGAGAGTGATGCACTTTATGGCAATTCATTAACAGCTAACACCATCAACAACTTAAGACTAAGGGTGACAAATGACATTGTTGAGATCTTTCTTGCAACTGATACTAGGTAATTTTGCATACTGTTAGGCCTTGTCATTTTGAAATTATGTGTTTGAAGAAAATAGGTAGCAAAGAATATCGTACATCAGAGTTAGAAATGGTCACATTCTTCCCTATTCTCGCATTCTTGTCGATGATGCAATTTCTGCAAGGAATCAAAATAAGAAAATAAGAGTCATGAAGGACGATGTCCAAATTAATTAGCGTGCCAGTGAGATTAGAAGTAATATTCATGCATACTGTATCTTTGTATTCTCGCCTATCCCGATCGGAACCTTGCCTTCAGCTAGTAGTTCTGTTCTTTCCGCACTAGTTTCGTAGAAATCAGCACCAAGCATTACTGTATCCTGCAGATAAAATGAACCCAATGCATAGCTGTTACTGTGAGACTATCCTATTGGCATCTTATCAGTGGAGAGGCTTGACCTTGAGGTGCACATTGGAGCTTATCCGAGAACGAACTCCGACGACACTGTGCTCTATCTTGCAGTCATCCAAGAAACATCCATGGGAGATGATTGAATCAACGATCTGCAGTATACATCGAAATGAAGAAGTTGGCATGGCAATGGAAAAGATAATAGTAATCCAAAATCAATAGAAAGGAGGTATAAGCAAGAACCGTGAAATGGATAATGACTAATAATGGTGCATGAATGAAATATAGAAGACACGAAACAACATGTACCTTGCTATTGTTGATCATAGATGGCGGTAGGTTTCTCCTTGATGTGTACATTGGTTTATTAGCATCATAAAAACTGAACCTTGGAGGCTGCATAGTTTAAGCAGAATATGACAGCAAGTTACAAATGCCCTGACCATCAATTTTTTGTAACACACAAAAAGTAAAGTTTACACTTTGCAGTTGATGCATTGCCAGAAAAGAGTAATTTTGCTTTTATGATGGCATTAATTGGTAGCCAGGAAAGACTAACAAATCATGATTGGGGATGCATGATTACACATAATAGTTAAACCTAGTTACATCCAAAATATTGATACTTTTTGGAAGGAACACTGATTCCAAAACTAAGAACAACCCAATAAAACAAGTAGGTTGAGCGCCGTAAGCCCGTGACAAGGATAACCTTAAATAGATTATAGATACATCACTTTGAAATGTCTTCGGTTACTATTTACCTTAGAAACACTGCTCTAAAGTATACAGATGCACCAGTTATGCTAGTTTGCATAGACAAGACATACCTGTTCAGTAAGGGCGAGATTCGCTTCAAAGAAGGATTTAATAGTCCCAATATCTTCCCAGTAATCATTGAAAAGATATGCCTGGAATGTGTAATATTAGATATGGGTGAGACGATTTAGAAGTTAAGGCTTAGGGTCAAGAACATAATGTACAGAATTAATAAAACGCAAAACCAGTTTCAAAAAAGAAAAAAAAAGTAAGTCAAAACCGGAAGCAAAACCAACTGGCTAGTATAGTAACAGAGCACTAAAAATGGTAATATATTGCAAATTGTTTTTCCTGGTTCTCGTGTTTTAGTTATTAAAGTTTTGGTGCTTTAACCTAACAACAATGGAAGTGTAAGTGTTGCTGAAACTACAATATTACATCCTAGACATGTATGGAATATCAAGTCGTTTACTGGCACTTAAGGAAACACAAATAGAGTAATTATAGTGGATATATTTATTAAACACTTTCATAACGCTTACTTGAGTGGAACTATTTTTGGATGAGGCTTAAGGTGTTAAATGCTTACCCTAACATCGACCTCTCTCGCTGAAGCAGGAATTATTTCAGATCCAAAATCATTTGCAGTGGGAAACCGCCATCTGACCTAACAATGATGCATTACACATTAAGATCTACAACCGTTATGCTGTTATATTAGAAATGCAGGATTGCTTCAATCCAAACGATTTGAAAATAAAATTACTAATCTAAAACTTTGCATCTTCTGGAGCAGAAGATTTTCTGTGAAATGACATTGGAATTGGATCGCCAACCAGAGTACGCTTGAAAAATTTATGAGCTCTGAGGGGTTGAATTGGCATACCTTAGAAGATTTAGAAGTATATCTTTCTTAAATACATAGACTCCCATTGAAGCAATATATGGTTTCTTTTCTGCTTCGTCCCGTGGTAATCCAAGCACCGTGGTGTCAACTTGCTGCAAAAACCAGCATGGCTCATGCATTTTTGTTTTCCTTTTAAGAGTAAATTGAATTGCTCATGCTCTAGTTTATGCAGTAGTAACTGATACAGAATGCATGAGGCCATCTAGGAAATGACTATAATTATGGACAACTGCAGAGCTACTGGAGAAGGGAGGGGCATGACAAAACTGATAGAACTTACCATCGTCTTCAAATCATCTCCTTTTGGTTTTTCACTAAATGAAATAACTCTTCCGCTGTTGTCTATCTTCATTAGACCAAAATCAGATGCCCGACTGACATGAAAAAGAGAGAGACATTCGCATTTGCAAACCACAAGACCACATTAACAACAAAAAGGGTGCAAAATTCACAGAGGGTCAACATATGAATGTGGGTTTAGTATGCAACTGATCTAAAATTCTTATAAGGAAATCCAGTTCATGTAAGGTAGCACCAAAATGGAAAGGAAATATTGAAAAACTGTTGGTTACCGGTCATCCATTGGCAAGCAACAGATGCTGATGTCGGCACCCCTTTGCCGATGACTCTGAAAATTCACAAGACTCAGTTCAATTTCTTAGCAGCCAACTACAAGGAACAACGTGTCTGCAGCAATTACCTGAACAAAGTTCATGTAGTCCATACGATAGAGGTGATCACCAGAAAGAATCAGCACATCTTCTATATTCTTAGCTCTGGCATCCTACAAAGCGAAAACACATCTCTTTACAGTTAATGTGAGACAACATCAGATAGTTCAGTAGAATGTTGTGATAAAAGAACAGGAAACTCGGTGCATTCTAACATGAGCTCTTGATTCTCGATTCTCAAGTTGAATTGGGATAAAATACACAAATGTTTTGCATTGAACAAGCGCACCATTAACTAATTTCACCATAGCAATAAGTATTTCGTGTATTTGATACAATGCAGATACCATATGACATACAAACATAATGCTGTAACTTTACATATATACACACACCGCACCACATTGTGTATCATATCAAGTATAAGCACCCTGTATATCTGATGCACTAAGACAAAAGGTACCTCGAAAAGCCAATCGAATTGCCGAACGGCATCGGCAGTACCCAGAAACCACCTCTTCCCCTCCTCCCCAGATGTCTGAGTTGCTGCTAGAACCTGACAGCATTTATTTGCCCTCTCTGTTATCACTTTCAGATCATCCAACTAGCATGCACATAAGCACACGCAAAATCTCACCTCGACAAAGCCTTCTCCGATGGCCACGCCATTGCTGAAATTGTAGCTCCGGGAAATATGCCGGTTCAGGGACGCCGAGTTGAATTGGGTGAGAATGTACACCTTGTTGATCCCACTGTTTATGCAGTTGCTCATTGGTACATCAACCAGCCTATACGCACCACCTATCGGCACCTGCATATAAAGAATTGCTACATATGGTTAATCTTCTCATTTCATCCATCATAAGCTACTTACATGTGCTAAATCTTGGGAAAAAATGGATCTTGCTCGCTCGCTGAAAGGGCATAACTAATACTGAAACATGTTAGACAAGAGAGGAAGAGGTGGTTGATTGGCCAATGTGTACTCACAGCAGGCTTGGCCCTCCGCTTGGTGAGCGGGAAGAGCCTCGTGCCGGCTCCGCCTCCAAGAATCACAGCGACCACCGTCCTCGGGTTCATCCTCTCCTGCTCAACATCCTCAGACTGCACACACACACACACACAGAAACAACACCATCAATAGTCTACTCTGACGGATAAGAAAGAATTGAACAGCAAGGCAACAAAAGAAATCTCCTGCCTAGTTCAATTGTACTGTAGGCACAATTCTTCTATTGATTACACCATATACAACTATTTATTCATATATCTTGGCTTTTTCATGTAACTTGTACTACTAAAACCACAATACAACACAGAACAGAAACAAATAGGAAAAAAAAAAGTACAGAGGAAGGCAGTGAGTGCACTGACGATGCCCACGGCGGAGGCGGCGTCGGTGGTCGCGACGGACATCCGGACGGCGAGGCGTGGGCGCTCCACCGGGCCGCCTGGCAGCCTCCGGCGCGGCCACGGCCGGGGCAGGCGCGCGCGGCCGGGCATGCTGTGCCGCGTGGCCGCGGAGGCCGAAGCAGCGACCCGCAAGTCCATGGAGATGGAGACTGGAGAGCACCGAAACCAACGAAGCTTCCTGCGTCTCCTTCGCAGTTGTAGCAATGGAAGGGGGGGGTGGAAATAGCTGCCTCGTGAGTTTTGAAAACTTTTCCTTAGTACTAATACCCAGTAGCTTAGTACTAGAATGGAAGAGGAGGTGATGCTACGTACATTTCGTAATATTTTGTATTATCTCTGAAACGTGGGTCTAGTGTTTCCCTTGGGTAGGAATGTCAGTGGCATGTGGGTTCGGATTTTGGTGCAGCTCTCTCTGTGGCTCGCACGCTATCCGGCGCGAGCCTTAACGACCACACGTCGCCTCTCCCCTGCTTCTCCGTTTTAAGCTCCTATTTTCTCGAGCTTTTTTATAATTTTTTAGTTCTCTATCGTGACTGCGTGGCCCCTCAAATGGCAGGGCGGCCACCGAGCCGAGAGATGGTTTAAGCCGCGTGGTATATTCCCGGCTAAAGATACCAGTTCTTTGGACGCTTGCATGCAGACTCTGACGGCGAGCCGTGGCTCCTCACACACAGAGGTATTCTTTGTAGGTTTTGCTCTGCTACGGTCCAGCGCGAAGGATTTGTTTGGAATACCGAAATTTTGGAGGAGTCTTTAGTAAACACCCAAGATTTTTTAATGTTCCGATTTGCTCATCGAGATGTATGATCCAAATATCCAACGACTATATCGAGTTTTACTTCCAAAAGTCTAGACACCTCACCCAATGACACCGTTGGTATCTTAAGAGAGTAATATCTCATAGTATAATTTATGTTAACTAATTGAAATCTCTTGTTTTATTGTGTGATTAGTCGTTATATGATTTAAAATTTTATATATGTATAGATATATCCCTTTTTGTAATATAATAGAAATGAAATTTGTTTTTAATACAATTTTTCACATGAATTTATATCATAATAAAGATAGAATTAGTTTTAGTTATGATTTTTCAGATGATAAATTTTTACCGTTACAAATATAATGAATAACATAGATCTTTTCTTTTTCTGATTAATGTGAAAATTTTTAATAATTTTTCTTTTTCAAAGATTAATATAATAAGTTTGAGTATTATTATGTGAGGTCAAAATTAATGAGGTGGTTCTAATATTATCAGAATTTATTATATAATAGATAATTAAGAATGGAAAGTGCCGTGTAAACCAGTAATTTGGTCTACAAGCTCCTGACAATTATAAAAAAATGCATGATATAGATAGCTGGATTTTTCTATGACATTTCAAATATTTCTCAAATGAAATCGGTTGGATTTGCTTCCGAGGAATATAGGGTTACTTCACTATAATGGAAAAAAAATCAATTAGAGTTGAAAAAAATGGAAAATGACAAAAGCTCGACAAAAGCTCACTACTAGACAATGTTTTTTCACCTCTGTGACGGTGTTTAGTTCGTAGCAGTAATCATAATTATAATGAATTTTGCAATTTATTAGATTTTGATGGTGAAAGAACTAAATATTGAAATTTGTTTGGTACAAATAGGAAATGAGCAAGAATCCAACACATTGTTTGGTTTAAAATATGCTATCAAAATATATAGTAGTAAAAATGGGTTATATACTAACCTGCTGCATGGCAGCCTGCCCAACTTGCACACGAGTAATTTTGGATGCACAACAAGGTAGCAGCTAGATAGTATATAGCAAAACATGCCCACTGATTCAAAGAGATTTGTTGGATCCACAATCATTATTATACACATAATTACTGCCTGACAGTCAAACACACAGGAAAAACTAACAGACAGTCTGGATCATACAACAAGATAGCAGTTTAGACTAGGTGTCAGACACAATTCAAAAGGGTGCAGCACGACTAAAACAAATGACTGCTAAGCATTTTATCAGTCGGAAAGTCTTACAAGCTAAAAGAACTAATGATTTGGAACTGCATCCCGAATTAGAATTATATTGCCTAACATATAACTCTGTAAAAATAGCATATTCTTTCTCATAACTTTGAAACAACATCCAAAACTAAGCACATAATTCTGTAGAAACAGCAAATTTCTTTCTCATACCTCCGAAACAGCATCCAGAACCAGTGATCTGAAATAGCATATTCTTTCTCATCAACCACCTTGGTTGGTTTTTTTGTCATAACACATGCAAACTGGAGTAATAATGCACCTAAATACCCAGTAGAGAAAATATAAACATTAGAGCCAAAAATAATATTTGCCCAAAACACATAATAGCACACTCCAAAGTTTGAATAGATCACAAAACATTCTTTCTGGGAACTTAGAAGTACATTTATAGACGATAATATATGACCAACTCTTCTTAATAACTGCATTTTATCCATCAAAATGGGGGATGTTTTCTCTAGCATGTGCCAGGGCCGGGGATAAGAATTGTTGCGCTCTCAAATAGGATTTAAGTGTAACAGTCACCACTTGTTTATAATACATAGCTTATAATCATTTAAGACTTTATACAAGATAGACTAAAATCATAAAAATAACATAGAACTCACTTTATTCATTGCATAAATAAAGTATATTAGTTTAGAAGAAATCCAAAAATACGAACTAAGTAAAATATAAAAACCTCCAATCGAGTCCCTCCTTAACTGATTAAGCCTATTATCTAAATTCATGTTCCGATGACACTTTGATAACATGATCATCATCCTTTGAATCTGCAAAAATTAATTTAATACAAGAATTAGTATGATAAATCATATTCTGCAAATCAACATACACAATAATGGACAACAAAAATAAATTATTATCTTTAACATAGAGTTTACATTACAAAATTATTTATAGTTGTAGAGTCACATCAACGTCATTTTTAATAAATAAAATAAAACAATAAGAATAAAATAATTTCTAATACCACACATAATCCCAAGCTTTCAAATCATGGGAGTCATCAGGGTATAATTTTACGTTTTTACACTCTATAGAAAGATATTCCAACATCATAATCTCTTCACAAACATTTCTATTCTAGAAGAACAAAATTCTTTAATCATTTGAAAATTACTACTCTTGACTTATAAGTATTGGTCGCTCTTATGGATTTATCGTTATGTCTCCTGTTCGGACAAGAGCCATCTCTTAGGGAGAACTCAGATAGTTCCATATCTAAACTGTGATCGGTATAATATGTTTGTCATCGTAGTATTAGTTTTCTATAAAAACATAAATTTGTAATAGTAACTCTTCTAAAAAAAGTAAGATTAATAATACATACATTTTTTTCATATCAATACAAAAAATAAAGCAGAACAAAATATGATTAGTATTTTATTCAATTATTTGGTCATGCTTTCAGTATTATTGATACCCGCTCGATTAGTATTGGTGGTTCTTGTTAATCCATCATCATATACCCCAATGAACATTAGCTCACTCTTTTTTTCAATATCCAGTAAAATAAAATCATTTTACTTTTACAAAATTTCAAAAAGATATTACAATAATAAAAGAGCAGGTAATAGAATGTAATCTATAGCTCAAAATAGTCGTGGCAAAACAATTTTAAAAGAGAAAACACGATAATAATATATGCATAATTTGGCTTGTATTCTCTTGTTTTGACAACTTATCTTAATGATTTGATTGTGACACTATTTTAACTATGTCTTATTGGCTTGATTGGTTTTCATAAGCAACTACTACCTTGGACTTGAAGGTGACTTTGAACAATGTTGAAACCACTAAAGTTTGAGACACTATTTAGAGGCAACTTTGGGGTTGTGCTGATGCTCCACGAGTCCCTTGCATAGGTTTGACGTGGCACGAAGATATCTTAATTCCAAGACACTTATGTGGACAACAGTGACTCCACTTGTGCAAATAGCTAATATCCCTCCATGTTGTGTTTTCTTTTCAAGCAAGTATCTTTTTATTTTTGTAATCATAACAACACATATACATGTATAGTTATTAATAATAAAATTCTAAGCATAACCAAAATAAGTAATTTGTTATGTAATACTAAAAAATTTTTAGATTTAACTATAAATTATTGGTGACTTAATGACATTAAAGTCTTGGATTCAAAATGTTAGTTTCATAATTATTGTTTTGTCGCAACATCCCATTTTTGTAATACTTTTTAGTTAAATTTCTCAAATTCATCCATTCAATTGATTAAAAATATCGCTCATAGAATTATTGTTCAATTAATATCAGGTTTTCATCTACTTGTTATAATTAGTAGATTAATAACACCACTCAACTATAAATATATTGTAAGTATTAATACAAAGTATTACAAGAATCTATCATTAAAACAATAAATGATTGGATAAGTTCCCCTTCAATTGTAGGACCAAGAAGGTTAGGATAAATAGCATAAAACAAATCAAGAATTTCTCCAATAAGAGACACTACGTAGTGGTACTTGGCTTCAAGTTCATTGTAGGTGTTGCAGAAGTCTTAGTAACAGCGGTGACGACTGTGGTGACGTGATGGTGGCAACAAAGGGGGCAAGCATTGAGGCACAACGAAGACGAAGTTGCATAGTGCAGCAACCTGACATACCACCCATATGGTTGTATGTACGATCTTCGAACATTTCTCGAATAAAGTCACATTATCCGACAAATGTTCATTACAGAGTAGCGAAACGGAAACATGACTTAACATAACAAGACACTTGATTTCAAATACATACATATGCTTATTCAGCAAAGGAATAGCTCCGAGATGGTCGCAACAGTCACTCTCCATCGTAAATGCTGAAGTAGGTGGAATCAAAATACAGTTGTCTTCCTTTGGATAAACCTCCTCTACTGCACCGGTCGGTGTCACATCGTCGAAGAAGTACTTAAAAGTCTAACGATGATATACAAATAGCAAGGGTGAGTACCGAAGCACTTAGCAAGTAATTTAAAAGTATAAATGCGTCATGCATACCTAAACTATTCTAAATATATTGTTATATTATATCACATTAACCCGAATAAGTTTTCCATTCCAAATTTATTTGTGATTGTAAAAGAATCTATTTTAAGCAAACTCTACTGAACACTTGTACCACAGGGTGAGACCACCTGTAGGTCTCCTTTCCTGCCGCGACGCAACTTCCAACCTGAAGGTAAGGAGTGAATATCCACATTTTACTCTGCAGAGAGGTATCACTTTACCCACAAAATCTCTTGATTACTATGTCGGTGTTCGTCAACAGTGCTCCGCATTTCTGATAATGCGTGACATCATCAAGAGAACAAAGCTTTTTTCCAACCCTTCCACTAGTTCCCTCCACTGGTATGGTACTCCCATACCTTTGTAGTCGGACGCATCCGCTACGACCACCAGTTGAGCCTATAGCTCCAAGCCCGCCTCGGGTCATTCTTTCATCATAATACATATATATATACGTTCACATTGTGGAGGTGTACTAGCATCTGGATAAGATACTTGACTAGGCCCGTCCTATACCAGGTCTGTGGTCAATACGTGTATTACAGCGCTGGGTAGAAATGACAGTTGGTTGTGTCCTTAACTTTATAATTGTACTTTATACAAGATTCGAGCCCTCCTTCGGCTCTCCTCAAGATTTACTCATTTCCATCTATAACATTTTCATCAAATTATTTAACTTCCATTCTCAATACTTTCATCAGGATTACCCAAATCCATTTACAACACCTTCATCAAGACCAACCTTTATCTTTTTATAAAATATTCTTTTTGATGCAAGATGGTAAAACTATATAGATTATCAAATAGGGGATAACAACATAAAATTAACCAAACATGTTCGATATGGTCAAGCATAATACTTGCCTTGCTTTTCGTAAAATCCAGTTGAAGGAGCTACCAGGGTATTGACGACATTCTTGTGCTCGCCTCGCTTGGTATCTAGTTCGACGTCAAACAATAAGCAAGCAAAAATAATAATTAGTATATTTATTTATATAAATATATATTTAGGTTTGATAGGGTTCAAGTGGTCGAATACTGAGATAAGATTAAAAGAACGGTCGAAATGGAAATTGATAAACTTGGTCTAGGTTGGATTGACTTAGAGAACAAGGAAACCTTATCTGGGGTTTGGATGGACGATTAGATCATACATATGTGAGGTTGAAGATAAGGTGGACAAGGTGACGCGAACGGATTTTCAATCTGAGATTTCTAAGGTTGCAAACAACGTAGGCATGTCGATGAGAATGGCATTGAACGTGAACTGATAAGGCATAGGTTGACCCGCTAGGGTTTCTTTCAAGGTTGGGGTCGATAAACAAGTGGAACATGTCTGGGGTCTTAGTTGGATGGTCGAAAGGTAACGATAAGTTTGGTTTAAATCCCAATTGTGGATCGAGTTTAGGAGACACGACCAGGGAAGTCTGGATATGGTCGATAGTGTGATTAGTGTAGGAATTGACTTAGAAAATGGGAAAATAAACTCTATCGGATGTTTGGATTAATGATCGTATATAAACTTCTAGAAGTGCAATGGTGACCTTTGCGCTGAAATGGAATGCTTAGATGCTAATCGTTTCCGTCTCTAATGTAATGACTATCCTCCCAAACAAAATGAGAAATCAAGTTTAGTTTAATTGTATAATGGAATTACATAACCACTTTGAGTTGAGTAGTTTTCTAAGGAATAGTAATATTATTGGCATTTATCTTATACGTTCTAAAATAACTAAATCAAGGTCTTGATTTAATGTTAGGGTAATTCAAGTTGATAAACTAATTGATTCGCTATTTGAGAACATAGAGTAAGGAAACTGATTTATAATTTTTAAAATTATTTTATTTGGATAAAAGGTTATATGAAAGAAATGAAAGTAATTTAAATTGATTTACTTAAAAGAGCAAAAATATATTTGTGGGTATATATATATATCTCATTCGACTATATTCTTATTAAAACTGGGTATAATTTAAGAATTTACCAATATCAATTTTTCAATACTACATAATTAGTTAAACCTGTGATCTGAATAAATTTTAAATTAGGAAATATCTAATAGTTAGCTAAGAAAATAATTGGAATTACGAAAAGAAAAAGAAAGAAAATATATAAAAAAGAAAGTTTAGCTAGACTCTTATTAAACTAGGTATCAATTAAGAAATTGCAAATGTTAATTAGTTAAAAATATTTAGTTGGTAAAATTCCTGTATTAAAGAAATTTGGATTGGATATTAAACAGTGTTCAATTAGGCTTCAGTTAGCATTTAAAATAGAATTAGAATTAGGATTGAAATCACAAAAAGAAAAGGATTAAAAAGAAAATGAAGATAAAATAAAAAAACACAAAAGTCTTGGTTGGGCCCGAATCGGCCCAACTCCCCTCTCTCGGCCCGCACGCACACACAAAACACACACACACTCACACACTAAACACACACTACTTAACACACAACACAACACACACACGCCAAACACACAGCACTCACACACACACACGCCTAACCCTAGCCGTCGCTGGCGCCGTCCCCGGCGCCGGCGCCGCAGCTCCACCCCGTGGCCTTCTCTCTCTCTGTCTGCTTCACGTGCCGCCCCTTTCCCTCGTTCGCACCCGATGGATTCTACGGCCTAACCCTAACCCTAGCTCTCCTCGTCTTTGCCCTGCCGCGGCTTGACTTCTCGCCGGCGATTTGCGATCTCGATGGCGCTTGTGTTCATGTATGATTTGTGATGGCTGTGAAGTGTCCTACTGTTGCTATCTATGTGATTTGTGATGTTGGTGCAAGCACCTCATGTGGAAACAATGGTCTGAAGGTTTCTGGTGGTTTGGGTGATTCTGGTGCAATTGTTACTATCTTCTGCTCATTCTCTAACTAAGCAATAAAGAACTAATTGAGTTATAAAACTTTGTAACTAGGACATGATGAAACTTGAGATTGGGTTCAACTATCACCTGGTTGCTGTTCTTGGGCTCCTCCTCCTTGCTCCTGGTTAACTCCTGCTGTTACTCTGGCTTTTCCTTGATCCTTATTGTCTGTGCTGCTGCTGTGTGAATTGGAGTGTAATGCTAATTTATCCTGGGCACTTAACATGCAACCGACTTACCATGGGTTGATGTGGCTGTGGTTACTGTTCCGGCGAACAGGTGGCGTGGCCCTAAGCAGGATTGGTGTAAATTGGACTGATTTGTAAAATCAGAGATTTTGGAGGGGTTTTGTACAAAGTTTGCAATGGGGCTGTAATATGGGAAGGTTCTAGGGACTGAATTGCAACCTGAGAATTATTGGGCCTTTGGGCCCAAGGCCTGGTTCTAGGTTGGGCTTCTAAAAGAGAATCTTTTTCTTTTTATTTTGTTTTATGCCTCTTGAAGTTCGGAATTGTCAAGAAATGAAATGAATGACCCGAAAATGGACCCGATTCCTAAATGCTGGATGATGGCAAGCAATTACAGGGGTGAGCAGCAGCACTCGTCCAAGTTGAGAGGTGACTGCAAGGTGTAGGATCAAGGATGCCGACTAGAGGGGGGGTGATTAGGAGGCTTTTAAAATTTCTTTTCAATTAAGCAACTTTAAAGAATAATTGAGAGACCTAAATTATACAATGAAGTTTAAAACAATTCAATCAACTAGTTGCATTCAACCATATGAGATATTTAACAATACATGCAACAATAGTGATATAAGCAATTGTGTCAAGATGAATATAAAGCAAATAAGAATTATGCAATTGACACAATATTTTTACCGAGGTCTCGGAGACTCGCTCGGTCTCCCCTACTCCTCGTTGAAGCGCTCTCTCGGAGCCTCGCTTCTATATCCACGAAGGATATCTCACTAGGGTTGCTCTTCTCCACACCGGATAGGCGAGCACCACACCTTTCACAATCTTTTGCCGGCCTCTCCGACAAACTTCAATTGGAGAGATCTCGGCTCTCCTCCGGCACCGTCTAGGCGAAGGCGATCGCCAAGAGTAACAAGCCGGATGCACTTTCACTTGGTCAACCACGTGCTAGAAGCTCAATGATGCAAATGAGATGCTCAACACTCTAGCACTAGCAATCTAATGGAGATGAAGTGCACTAAACACTCACACAATCTCCCTCAAGCTCTCTCTCAAATCTATTCAAGATTTGGGCTCAATTCTAGCCTCTAAATGCTATAACACATATGCAACTCAATTGGCTAGGTTTTCAGCTGAAGAATGAAGTCTTTGAGCTCCCAAAAATGAAGCCAAACACGAAGTATTTATAGCCTCAACGAAAAACTAGCCGTTTGCAAGAAACCGGGCCAAAAGTTGTACAGGCCGGACATTGTCCGGCCACTTCAGACACTGTCCGGTCAGTACAAAAATTTCAGCCGTTGCAAATGTGTCAGTGACCGTTGGGTGAAATTTGTGAAGGCCGGACGGATACCATTTGTCCGGACAGATGGATATGTCTCTGTTAACTCTCGGCTCAAAAAACTTATACAGGCCGGACAATGTCCGGCCATTTCGAACAAAGTCCGCCCATAACGGACAAATAGCTCCGGACGAATGCATTTGTCCGTTCCATTTTTCGGCTCAAAAAATTTGTACTGGCCGGACAATGTCCGGCCATTTCGGACAATGTCCGGCCAGTTCAGACAAATAGCCCCGGACAGATGCATTTGTCCGGCCACTGCACACTGACAGTAAAACAACCATAACTTTTGATCCAGAGATCCGATTGAGGTGATTTTTGGCTTGTTGGAAAGATAACTCAGAGCTCTACAATTTTGTCAATAGGAGAAAGACCTAGAAAGGTCTAGAAACTTCTAGAAAATTCAGAAACTTTCCTACTGTCAAAATGTCCAATCCAAAAATCATCTCAAATGCAATTTTAGAGTATTTGCACATACGGATTTGCCGTTTTCTTGCGGATGTGATTTGTGTCACTTAGCAACGACCACGACCACATAGTTCTTGACATCCGATCGAAAACAGGTGGTCGATAGGGTTTGGTCGAGCGTACGCAAGTGAGTCGAAGACTGGTACGACCAGTCCGAATTCCTACGACCACGCCCAAACCCTAAACATAAAACCGCCAAACAAGCGACACGACCACGACCACGTATCAACACTGATACGATCAGAATATGCAAATACGACCACGACCAGCTCTAGATAAATAAACCAATTTAAACAGCTGGCGATCACGACTAAGTGCAGTTTTCAAAACATTTAATCTAATGCACATGAACTACACTTAGACTCACTAGCAATGCAAGACACTAGTGCAAGATGATATGAATGCATCTGAGCTTCCGCACTAGATAGATTCAAGCTACTAGTTTCCGACCCCTCTTAATAGTACGGTCAAACTAGTAAAAAGAAACCTATCAACTCGGTCTGTCTCCAAACACCGAGACCGGTAAAATCCTAAGAAAACAATCCTTAATCTTGGATTTTACCTTAGGTGAAGTTCGACCTCGTGAAGTTCGACCGCTAGACGCTTGTCCTCGCAAGGCTCGACCTCGCTAAGCTTGACCTCGCGAAGCTCGACCGTTTGACACTTGTCCTCGCAAAGCTCGACCTTGCTAAGCTCGACCTCGCTAAGCTCGACCTCGCTCGAGATGTCTCATATCGACTTCATCCTCTTCACACCCTTGCTCGCTTTTATCCTGTAATCAAACTGAGATTACAATACGTACACTCAATGCACAACATTAGTCTCATATATAAGTCGTCATTAATCACCTCCAGAGAAGCTACTCCACACAGGAGTTAGCTCAACGGTTTCTCTTTCAAATGACATGACAAATTATATTCAACGAGTAGCAAATGAGTATAAGATAAAATACAATCATATAGGTCGTAGATGATAAACACATACGCACACGATCTATACTACTCATATCATGATATCAATCAACCTAGATGACCAAAGTGATGAGCTCGCCCTCAACATGTGCATCGATATAAAATCCACAACTGGAGTCATCAGTCTCAGATTTAACGTATTACATTTTGATCAATCAATCAGCACAAGCTTGATGTAACCACCGAGCTCATCCTCTACATATGCATCAATATCAAACCCGCAATCGAGAAAAACATCCAATTCAGGGTTTACCGATAATCAATTCAATTTACTTGTACTAAATCAGGATTTATCTAAATTGTCATTTAATCATCAAATCTGATATTTGCATATTAACTTTAATCATCATGGATTTATCCAAAACGTCATTAATCATCAAAACCTAGATACTAAGATCTACCTAGATCCAACACAAGGAACCCCTGACAGATAATGCACAGTATGACAGCAATCATTCCAAAGCAAAAAATTCAACGCGTAGATTTAGGTTTTACCCTTGTTAGTATCGTGATTTCTCTGCTAGCCAGCAATGTGACCTCCAGCTAGTCGACCAACTTCGTAGTCCTCACATTCACGCGGTCGAGGAAGAAGAAGGAGAACATGGAGGAGATGAGGATCTCGGCTGCTGCTGCATATACATGTACGCAATTTGGTTGAAGCAGTTGCGTGCAGGGAAGAAGATAGGTGGAGGCTGCATGCTACCGCTGTGACATGTGCGTACGCAGTGTATTTTTAGTTGTGCTTGAGGGGTGTGTGTAAATGGTAATGAGAGCAGGAGAAAATAAGTGTATAATTATATGCATAACTTGGTTCTACATATTCATGTGTGTGTATGTATATATATATCTAAATGTGTGTGTATATGTATTAGTCTGGTGTGGTCTGAAGGTATACACACATCTGTGGAGTTAAGAAGATTTATGTATGTGTTTGCATATGCATTTGTATATGTGTGTATTGTATTATGTATATATACATACATATATATATATATATATATATATATATATATATATATATATATATGGTATGGCTGGGTGTGTGTATATCTATGTATATGTAAGTGTGTAATGCAAGGCCTAAAAGAGAAATGGATTCAGAAGTCTGAGTTTTAAACTCAACTGAATAAAGAATCTGCAAAGAGGATTTAATTGTAAATATGGAAGCTGATTGGACTAGATTGCAACATTCACAATTTGGAAGCAAGTTTGAATTTAGTCCAATAGAAATAGTTCACACGAGAGGCAGTTTAAAGAAATAATGAGTAAAAATGAGATTGAATCAAAGACAAAAACGAAAATAGAATTAGAGTAAAAGTGAATAGTATTTTTACTGAAAACAACTGAAGATGCGAATAGCTGAGTCTCGGGGTTGAATTTGAAATCGTTGCAGAAGGGAAACTTGTATAAAATAGCAGAAGGAATATAGTCGCTGAGTTGAATTGGAATTTGGAGGTGGTTCAAAGATTTTAGCCCGTTTTGATTCTTCGAGAGCTAAAAAGGACTAGTTTGCTATGAAATTTGGACTGAATCGCGAAAAGTGGTCAAATGATTTTATTTGGCTGAGGAGTTTTAGGATTGGTATGTAAGTGTACTAATATTTAAGATTCCAGAGAAATTCAGGAGAAAACTACACTGGAACTAGTGGAACTGAAATCTGAAAAGATCAAATAGGGTAATTAGAGTAATTAAGAATTCTAGTTTTCGAAAACAGAACGGTTTAGTTTTTGAGTTTTAGGATCTGAGTTTGATCTTACAGCTAAAGACAAATCGGTATAAGATAGATAAGAAGTCCCATTTGTTCAATCTAACTACAGTTCTGAGCTGTCTGGGGAATTTGGCTGATTCTGTGTCTAAAGGGACTGAACTGCCATTAAGAGAATCAGGGAGGTGGACTAGTTTGTAACTATTTTGAAATAACTTAACAATCTAGCTTTTTGATAAAATATATTTAAAGTAAAGAAGTATTGTAGGCTATTTGCAAATTAGGGTTTAGTTTATAACTACTTAGGGTTTTTGAATCATAGTAGAACTATTACTTAAAAGAAATAATCGTACACTTAGATGTCATAAATAATTATCATTAGATGATAAATAACATTTTACAAAAAACAGAAAATAGTGTTTTTAGTGAAATAGGTACACATGCATACATACACATGATTGTGCACATCTGTACAAGTACATTTAAGGAAAATATCTTTAACTAGTTGTGAATTAATTTTATATTTCAATTAAAACTTCTTAGAGGGTATTCTTAAAAGTAGTTTTGCAGTTAAAAAAAAATATGAAAATTTCAGATTCAGGATTTTGTAAAACAAAATTTTTAGATTCTATTTTCGAGATGTTACACATGGTCTAGTTCTTAGTCAAGTAGATCTGAAGAAGAAAGATCAAAGTTAGAGACGATGAACTTGCATCCGTGGAGGAGAGGCGCGCAGAGTGGGTGGGGTGAGAGGGGAGAGGCGCACTGGACTTCAACGGCGATCATGATGGGATGAGGAGGATGGTAGAGGGACGGTAACGAACACGATGGGGGAGGTGTGGTTGTAGTGGGTTTCCAATACTGGGATAAGGTGTATTGGGTTTTTTTCAAGGTTGTAACTCGATTACGGAGTACAGGAACCAAATGAGAAGTGACACCTCCTTAAGTGCAATCGAGTTTGATAAAGGAAATTTTATAGCCCATGGAACAACTCTCTTGCTATATCTATTAACTCTTTTTTTTAAGAAGAGTTAAACTAGATGTACCCATGTTAAGCACAAAACAGATGCACTACAATGAAGCAAAACAAATTGCAAATCCTTATCCACGTACCATTAATTTCGTGCCAAGTGTTATCAAATGGTGTGTTGGTGGGTTTTGATTCCTAATTTTTAGATAAAAGTTGGAGTTATCTGTCTAAACATCTAGCTATAGATTTAGACTTCTCAAAATTTCAAAGAAATCTATAACACTGTTTGTGATCAAACCACTAATTTCGTGTTGAATCTTTTACACGAACCAAGAAAAAAAATACAAACATATTGGACCTCGGGCATACATCCAACGAGCTATATTCTAGCTTTGGAGAGGTATAAACCAGAGTTGAGAGTCCGGGCAGGCCGAACAACTCAAACATCCGTGGCACTTCTTTTGAAAATCGTAAGAGCCGAGCTCAATTACTTCATACACAATTCAAGGCCATTGGGCCATCCAATAGGCCCATAAAAGCCCATCCATCCTCACGTGACACACACGCGCCTTCCCCGAAATCAACCCTAGTCACGTTACCTCCTCGCCCCAGAGACTAAAAAAACCCTCGTAGCGGCGAGCCGCCTCTCTGCAGCCTCTCCCCCTCCCGCCGCTTCCGCACCCTCCTCGCGAAAACCCTAAGATCCCCTGTAGAATCTTCTAGAACGTTCCGAGCATTGGCATCCTTCCCACCGCATCTGCCCAGCCCCATGGAGAAGCTCCGCGTCCACCGCTGCGGCGGCGAGGCCGTCGCGTGGTCGCCCTCCCCCGTCGTCGCGCTCGCCGCCTCCCCCTGCGCCTCCCAGGTCGCCGCAGCCCGCTCCGATGGATCCCTCGAGCTCTGGCTCGTCTCCCCTGGCTCCGTCGGGTGGCACCACCAGCTCGTATGCCTCCCCTCCCGAATAGCTTTGCGGTTTCCGCGAAAAATCTGGGATTTTTTGTGATTTTTTTTGGGTGCAGACTATACAGGGGGACGCCCAGTCGAGGGTTACGTCGCTGGTGTGGGGGCGAGGCGGACGAGGCGGGAGGGGGCGGCTGCTTTCTTCGGGCGTCGATGGGTCCGTGGTCGAGTGGGATCTCTTCCACCTCCAGCAAAAGGTGGCTCGTTTTTGCCTGCTTGTACATTTTTTTTATTCCTTACATTTGGAGTTTGGGTTTGTTAACTTGCGCTGTGGAGAAATAGTAATGTGAGGGTAATTGAGGTACATGTGTGGGAGTTGGCGTAGAAATTGTTGTTGATTGGATAGTAATGAGCTGAAGTTATAATCTGTGTATATTTTGGGTTGTAAACTTGTGATCCGTTGGACAATGGTCGGAGAGAGAATCTGTGAAGTGCTAGGGATATGAGTTAGATAGGTGGGAGATAGTTAATAGGCATAGCTGATGAAGATCTGGTCATTAGTTGAAGTTGCTCCTTATGTTTTGCATTGTTGTTATTATTTATTATTTATGTTTTGCTCAACATTTGGATCTGTAATATGTAGTTGGTTAGCAAATAGTTGGAGAACTTGTCAGTGAACTGGTAGAATGCATATTGACTTGAGGTGTATTACTGCAAATCTTTGTCTGGGGGTGGGGGTGGGTGCGGTGAGGGATGGATTTGCTGTTGGGTGTAAAAATGGTGTTGGCTAAAGGACACATCAATGCTTGAAAGGGAATGAATTAATAAATTTTTTAAGTGGGTGTTGGGGAGCTTGGTTTGGTGGTGGGATTTGACAATAGGATCCATAAAACTGTAATAAGCTATGCCGTCACCTCATTTGAGGAATTGAAGTTAGTGAATGAGTTGTTTAGAGAATTGGCAAGGTGAAGGTTAAGGATAGCATTAATGATGGAGAATAAAGTGTAAGGTCACCATGAGTTAGCGAAGTTGGAGCTTGTCTTTATGAGTGTTGCATATTGTGAAATTTCAGTTGACATATATCCCAATGCAAATGATTGTAGTGCCAGGTGGAACAGAAACTGATGTCCAGTCGGCCACTTGGAAGCAAAGTTTAGCAATCACATTAATGATGGGGAGTGAAATGTTAGGTTGTTTCGAGTCTCTTCCTCGTGTCTGTTATTTTATGCTCTACTTTCTGTTGGGTTTGAGCAATAATAATGGTACATGAGTGCATCTCTTTTCAATTCTAATAGTTTGTTTTGTCGTGTGTTTTGCCTATTTATGCCTGTTTGTTTCTTAACCTGGTCATCATACATGTCACGGATATAATGATCACGAGTTTATCATTCTGTTGTTGTAGATTGTTCTGGATTCTGTCGGAGTACCAATCTGGCAGATGGCTCTAGAACCTTCACATGACCCTCTACATTCTGAAAATAATGATTCAGGGTTTGCTGCTAACGGCTATGCAAATCATAACACCCGCAGTGACTCTGAGTCAAGTAATGTTGATGATGGTGATAACTCTGATGAGGATGATTCTGCCAAGGCAAGCCATTCACATCATGTGAATGAATTCCAGTGTTTGGCCCTGGCCTGTGATGATGGTTCTGTGCGCTTGTATAATGTCCCTGAATTGGGTGGTCTGACTTATTACAGATCTTTTCCAAGAGTAAGCGGTATGACTTATATATATATTTCCTCTCCTGGTTCTTTTCACAAGGATTTCAGTTTTGGTAACCGTGTTTATCTTTCTCACAGGGCGAATTTTGAGTGTGGCATGGAGTAATGATGCAAAATTTATATTTTCTGGAAGCAGTGATGGGTATGATTAATATAATTTACTAGTATATCTAATTTTGTAATTTAGTAGTCTCTCATCCTTTTTGAATATATATATATATATATATCTTCATGATTTCATTTTTTATTAATTTTGTTCTTTTTATGTTGCTGCCCGCAGTTTAATAAGATGCTGGGATTCAACATCTTTCCATGAGAAGTATCGTATAACTACTGGATTGGGAGGTGCTGGTAGTGGACATGAACTTTGTATCTGGTCACTACTGTTTTTAAGGCAAGACAAAACATACAATGTTTTCCTTTCTGAAATCTTCCATTTCTTCCTTATTATGCTATACTATTGATTGTTGCTACTTCTGTATAGGTGTGGAACTCTTGTCAGTGGAGATAGTACTGGGAGCGTCCAATTTTGGGATAGTCACCATGGAACTCTTTTGCAAGCTCACACTTATCATAAAGGTGACGTGAATGCGCTAGCAACTGTGCCTGATCACAACAGGGTGTTTTCTGCAGGGACAGATGGTCAGGTTGGTAGCATTTCTGAATTATTTTTTCTTTTGTTTCCTTTGCTTTTTTTTTTTAATCTTGAAAAGCCAGTGGATTCCATGAGTATCATATGTTGGACCCTCATGTTCTATGATCTACAAGTAACAAATCTGAAGCAGAAAAACTATAGGAATTTGATTTGTATTATTTCATTTGATTGTTGTTCAACTATTTGCAAGTGATGCATTTGAAACCTACTTTGTCCTTGGCTTATTAAGGTATTGTTCCTGATTTTGTAGGTAATTTTGTACAAAATATCAAAAGACAAGTTTGTCATCGACAAAGAGGTGGCCAAAGAACAACCGTCCAACTGGATCTATGTTGGATATGTAAGAGCTCACACTCATGATGTAAGGGCGCTAGCCATGACTGTGCCGATTTGTAGAGAAGGTTTGTTTGGACAGGCCAGTGACTTTTTCTACATTCACTAGACTTTTTGCCAGAAGTGTTGACACAGATTTACCTGTGGTTATTTTGTTCTCTAGATCCATTGCCAGAGGAAAAGGTGATGAGGATTCGCCAGCGTGAAAAGCCAATTGAATTCAGTTACCACAAATGGGCCCATCTGGGTGTTCCAATGCTCATTTCGGCAGGTGATGATACCAAGCTGTTTGCTTATTCTGCAAAGGAGTTTAACCAGTTTGCGCCCCATAACTTCTGCCCCGCACCTCAACGCCCTTTGATAAAGTTGGCAAGAGATAGCACCATCAATGGGGAGGTAATGCTTGTCCAGTCTGCTACGTGGTTGGATGTTTTGCTTGTCACAATTCAAAACAATGTGACTCCGTGTACATCATCGAGAGGAGGTGCTACAATAAGACGCCTTGCTTGTGTGAAAAGCAAGGGATCCCGAAAAATCATCTCTAGTGCTGTCTCTAGCAATGGTATGCTGCTGGCCTATTCGGATTGTGTAAAACCCTGCCTTTTTGCTCTAAAGCATGAGGGTGGAAAGAAGTACACTATAGACAAATTAGAGCTACCAAAGGGTTTGCCATGTTCCCACAGCATGCTGTTCACTGTTGACTCATCCAATTTGATACTAGCTGGTCGTGATGGAAAGCTATATGTAAGTGTTCCTATCCTTCCATACCAAAAAAACGGAAACAGTAGGATGAAGACATTTTGTGTCTTTGTGCTTCACTTGGATTGTGTGTTGGTTTTTAAGTGCGAAGCAGTTAATTATATGGGATCCCATATTCTAGATGATATGTTGATTTTAATTGAGATATATAGTTAGTCAAGCTAACCTGCTATAACTGTTTCACCAATTCTGATTGTTTTGCTTCTTGTTGTTCCAATCAGGTTGTAGACATTACAACAAAAGAAATTTCAAATGTCTTTCACCCTATGAGAAAGATGGATGAAACAAAAACTTCCAAAGAACCACCTGTAACAAAAATGTTCACGAGCACAGATGGTCAATGGTTGGCTGCAGTTAACTGCTTCGGGGATATTTATATATTCAATCTTGAGGTGCAGAGGTATTTGACATCTAAATTTGATTCTTTGTGACTCCTGACTGCATGTATGCCGTCTGGTATAGGCAGATAGTAATTAGCTGTTGACAATTGTGTTTAAACTTCCAAAATGCTAATGCAATTAACCTTGCGGTTTGTGTTCATGATTAATCATTTCTATTGCCCACATGTTCATTATCAGTAAGCTTTTCTGATGTGTTGCAGGCAACACTGGTTCATACATAGAATGAATGATGCTTCAGTTACAGCTGGTGGCTTCTGTCCAAAGAACAATGTCCTTGTGATAACTACGGCTAGAAATGAGGTATATGTGTTCGATGTGGAAGCAAAACAACTTGGTGAATGGTCCAGGCGCCATGCCCACTACTTGCCAAGAAGATTTCAGGAATTTCCTGGAGAGGTCATTGGGCTTTCCTTTCCTCCACTAAATTCATCTTCAGTTGTGGTATACAGTGCAAGGTAACATTCTATGCCTGATCTTGTGTTACTGTAATATCTTATGTTGCTTTTGATGTTTCTAATATTTAGTACTCACTAATCTGCAAGCTTTATACTTGCTTTGATAACTCATTCGTAGTGCTTAGCATGGTTATTTTAGCAAGGTGTGAGGATTTAATTTATCTTTACTAACTTGATTGCTGGTTTATTAAGACCATACTGAAATCACACAATCTTTTTTCTTTCCTTTGCAGGGCCATGTGTTTTATTGATTTCAGACTGCCAGTTGATCAAGATGGTCAATTGTCTGGTGTAACGCTAGAAAGGACAGATGCACAAAAGAATAGAAGAATGAAACTTAAGAGGAAGGCTCCTGATGAAGAGTTGAAACGGGACAAATTGAAGAACTTTGAATTCTTCGCATTCAAAGACCCAGTCCTGTTCGCCGGCCACCTATCTGACAGCTCAACTTTGATAGTAGAGAAGCAATGGATGGATGTGGTTAAAGACTTCGGTGCTCCTGTTCACAGACATATATACGGAACATAATTCATGGTAACATCTCAACTCCCTGTATTCATGGTGATGGGCGGTCTATTCGTTTTTCACAAGCTTCTTGCGTATAAAGGTTTGATGAAGGGGTTAAGCTTTAGCAGTGTAAGTTTTCATTAATATCCATAAGTGTGGGTTATGATGCCAAAATGGCTTTGTTTTGGGAAGTAGTCACTTTGTAATTTTGTTGAGTGTACGCTGCATTGCGCCAGTTTTGTCAGAGTGCCCTCTTCAGCATATGGTTGCATCGCAAATGTAGGAAATCTTTATCTGTAATAGTGTACCACCACGAATGTTGTTCGATGTTTGTCTTACCAATTTTCCCCCGTTTTTGATGCAAGACCGAGTTAACTAATATCTCTTACGAATTCATCCCAAATCACTAGGAAAAATCGGGTGGAATGTGGTAAAATTTACTGTTTGGTGAGTCATGAGCTGCATAGATGAGATGCAGGCGAAACTTGTGGTAGAAGTGTTTTTTTTAGAAGAATTACATTAATATTGGTAAATGGAAAATCACGCTCAGTTTAAAATTTTAGGAATATCGAAAGAGAACAATGATAAAAATTTAGGTAATATTGTTTCAAAATGTTGCATTTTTCGTTAACAAGCTATAAAAAGGTCTACAAATGACGTTTAAACTTGAATCTGGATTGTACGCTATACTATCGTGATTGTCCCCAAACAAAAATGGGGAATCCTACCAAATCCCCAGGCATTCTTATAACCAACGCACTACATCAGTTCTTGTCAAAGTAAACGTTACAACTTCGTATTACATCAGTTTGTTTTTTGTTATCCAGTTAAAAATCAACCAAATTTTATCTTTTGTAAAAAACCACCTCTGTTAAAAATTGAATGTTGATAACATCCCGATAGACTGTCTTAGGAAGGCGACTCCCAACACATGAATGCCATTGGGATCAATGAAACCTGAAACCATAGCAAACAAACATTATTTAAAAGAGGGGTCGAATTTCTGTACCTTAGCAGCCAATAGGAATTCCCCTTCCTTTCATGATGTTGTTTCTTTTGCACTTGACCATGATCCACATAGCAGAATTATTTGCCAATACATTTGCATTGTTGATTTGTCATCGGGAGAGCGGGGTATACAAGAATATGACACGAATGGAAATTATAGCGTTTGTTTACCTTGTGTTCTACCACCAAGCACTAAAAGATTTCTTGGAAGAAAGGGTATGCTTCTTGGTATACCAATTCCGTTGTACAATCAGTGAAACAGGTGACGTAAATGCGTTCAAATAACATTTCAATGCTGCCCAAAATTTGTGAAATATAGAACGGCTGCAGAATGAGATCTTCAGGTTTGGAGCCGCTTGTGATGTTGCAGTTACTTCTGCTCAGGTTTTGCATATCTGCACCCATATAAAAGTTTTGATCAGATGCAGTCCCAGACAATTGTCCTAGCCATCTGATCAAACGTACCTTTGCAATTTCTCCTCTCTTTCTTCCCTGTTCATATGCATGCATGTTGACCCTTAGTCGGTTTGTAGCGGATGTGTTCCGCCAGCTAACCCACATTTGCACTCCACTTGTTTGTGGTTAGTGTAGTATCCTCCTATTCGTTCTGTTATGAGAATGCGGCCAAGGTTGCTTGTTCTTCTTCCTCTTCTGATTTCCCGCCCATCTGGTGTGCTAGCAGCCCCAGCACCTCCCTTATCTCAGAGCGTTGAGGGTGCGCCTGATCGTCAGCCACAAATGAACTCACCTCACCATCAGCCTCTATCACACTATATGCTGGAACCTTCTTTATTCCTTGGCTTCCAATCAGCTTCCGGACCCTCCGTGCGTCATCCTTGCGGTGGGCATCTAGGTAGATGTTTGACAACTGGACATAGACGCCCTCATCATCGCCTACACCTAGCTCCTCAAGCTCCGCTGCTGCCACCTCTGCCAGCTCAACATGCCTGTACGTCCTGCACCCTGCTAGCACAGAACCCCACACAGATGTGAGTGGGTTCATCGGCATTGTCTTGATTAGGCCCACTGCATCCTCCAATCGCCCAACCCGACAAAGCATGTCAACTGTGCAACTGTAATGCTCATGCCCTGGCATGACACCATATCGCTGGTGCATCTCCTTCAGCAGCCTCAGCCCGTCCTCAACCTGCCCGGCGTGTGCGCATGCTGACAATGCCCCGAGTACTGCAACACCATCCGGCCGCACCCCATCTTCCCCCACCATCCTCTCCAGGCACACCACCGCCTCCTCTGCCATCCCGTGTACCGCGAACGCGCCCACCATCGTGCCCCACACGTACTCATTCCTCTCCGGCATCCCCTCAAACACTCTCACCGCCTCCTGCAGACACCCACACTTCGCATACATGCTGACCAGCGCCGACCCAACAAAAGCGTCCCCCAACAGCCCAGGCATACTACTCTCCACGTACTGGTGCACCCACGCGCCGCACTCCAGCGCCCCGGCCTGTGCACACGTGGCTATCGCCGTCGTGAGCACAACAGCATCCGGCGCCACCCCATCCAAGAACATGGCCCTGAACAACGCCAACCCCTCCGCCGCCATCCCCGCCCGGGCATACGCCCCGATCACCAAGTCATAATGTATGGCCTCCCGCCTCGGCAATTCGTCGAACACCCTGCGCGCGTGGTCCGGGCGCGCCGCGTAGAACTGCACCAAAGCGGTCGTGACGTAATGGTCGGAGGGAAAGAGGGCGTTCTTGAGCAAGAGGCAGTGGAGCTGGAGACCGGGGGAGGCGGGGAGGAGGAGGGCGGCGGCGGAGAGCGCAAAAGGGAAGGAGAGGTGGTCGGGTGATGGGAGCGGAGAGGCTGGGGAGAGCATTAGGAGGAGGAGGCGAAGGGAGAGGCTGGGGTTTGCGGCGGAGGCGGAGCGGGAGAGGAGGCGGAGCAGGGCATTGACGGAGAGCAGGGAGAGGTCCGGGTGGCGCGGGAGGAGGCCGGAGGTGGTGAGGAGGGCTTGCGCGGGGAGGACTGGGGCGGCGGGAGAGGCCGAGGTCGCCGGGAGCAGGCGGGAGGTGAGGAGGGCGTGGCAGAAGGCGAAGGTGCCCTTGGGGATGTAAGGGCGCATCTTTTTTTTTTTTTTTTTTTTTTAATTTTTCAGAATCGCCTTTTCCCTTTCAGTTTTGTAGCCGTCTCACTATATTGTAGTAAGGTTGATCGGCTGCTGCGAATTCGAATGGTGGATATGGTTTTGAAGTTTAAACCAACCGATCATGCTAAGTTAAACAGAAACGACCTGAAGGCTGAAAGCATACACGGTGGGCGGGTGGTTGTTTTGCCTGTTGGAACAACTTGTATATAAAGGTAATAATCTCGTTAGCTGAAATATTAGCACTGGAGACTTTTAGCAGCGTGAGAGGATGAGAAGGACAACACGATGGGAAGAGCAGCCAGTACGCGCTAGTGGGTTGGTGATGCCTCCATTTCAGCAGTACAGAAAAATTTAGTCAGCCACGACAACCAGGTACCACTCTGGCAGCTCTCACCTTCAAGGCTACAGCTCTGCAAGTTACACAAACCATGGATTGACTATGATAGTTGGTGGCTTGTACCAGGCTGCTGGGAAGCATTTGAGCCGTTTGGTCTTCCATCTCAAGATTAGTGATGGCTTTCTATCCAAGATTGGGAGCAATGCTGAATATGCCTTCTAAACGTCCTTTCTATTCCCGTGGGTTTCGGATGTCAAATCCTACTACTAAGCATAATCTCTTCATATTTTCTCTCGTCCTTCAGAGGTGTTTGATTCATGTCATCATTTAGTTGTCTAGACATAAAACATATCTCAAAGTTACTTCTTTTTTTTAAAAAAAACTTACATGAGACATGCTTGAGATTGCAATTGTTTGTTTGTACCTCACCTTGTGTAAAGCTGAAACATAAAACGAAAATATCTTCAGAATTGAGCAATGGTATCTTATGCCGTAAAAAGGAAATAAGATTTGGAGAATGAATATATTCATTAAAATATTTTTAATAGATCTTATTTCCAAGACCCTAACTCACCCAACTGCCACAACTCTTGGCGAGCTGGACGGCAACAGTGACCCTATGAAGGGGTGGCAACTGTGATGGGACACTATGGTGGCTCAACAAAGGGTGGTGGCAACTACAATGGGAGGCTTTAGGGAGACAGCAACTCTACAGCCGGACCATTGGCTAAGGTGGGAGGCAGAGGCGGAGGCAGCAAGCTCGCTTGTGCCTAACCATCAGGCACTCGATTTGGGAGGCTGACGCACAACCTCCAGACAGCAGTGGGAGTGCCGCGTCACAAACCAAACACACTCCAAGCACCAGGCTATGCAATTTCAGCCAAGTCATTAATCAAATAGGGTCGAGCACACTTTGCATGAACAAGAACACACCATTGCGACACCAATGGTCTCGATCATCATTGATACAATAGAACAAAAGCTGATAAGACGCACAACTGCACAAATAAAATGAACAATTTAATATAAGAATTTCATCGGGTAAAACGACGGGCATGAACATAGAGCAGCATGCTCAGCATTCATCGACCATTGGGAAAACAAGCAAACCTGGCCAGCAGCAACATTGAAAGATATGACTACAAGATACATCAGGAAAACCATTGTGCTCGATACTTCAGGAAAAGCATTATGCTCATAACCAAACCTTGCTCTCAGGAAAAACGACAAACACATACATGACTGACGGCCTCCAACACAAATCCTTAGATAACTTCTCTTTCCCCTGGTATTTATAAAGCATGCGTTTTAAGAACACCAGAAGCCCATGGATGTTCACCGATGCTTAGTTCCCTCGCCCACGGCCACCCACCCTACCCCGTCCTCGACCACCATATCCCCTTCCACCAGGACCGCTGCCACCTCTGCCTCGCTCATACCCTGCAAGCAGAGAGCATTCAGTTGACTTCATGCATCAGATTGTACATAACAAATGAAAACAGGATGTTTATCGTTTGCAGGGAGGCCTTCATAAACCAGAACTGATATTTCAAGCAACAGTAAAAAAAAAAAAAAACCAGCACCACCTCCCATGACCAGTTGCCCTTCCATAAGATAGCAGATTCAGAAACAATAATGTCGGTGATTAATCGTTCACCGGCGTTGTGGAGCAAACTAATAGGTTACATAAAAAAAGAGTTTCAAACTGGTAATTTACTATCAGATTGTAAGTACAGTAGAAGAACGTTTACAAAAGCGCCACATATCAACATTGAGACAATTTATTTGTGCTAGTAAATTTCCATCAGTTACTTTTGGAAAGTAAATTAGGGGGTATCTGGGAGAGGTGTTGGGGTAAATTAGAGTTTTGGGGAGAAGGGGGTTGTTTCAGTATTAGACATGATTCTAAGATCTTACATCTTGGCATAAAACTTTGCTACATTAGTAGCACTACTGTAGTGCAAGTATAACAAGGTAGTAGGTAGGGCTGGACAAAAAGATCGAGGCTCGCGAGCTATTCGGGATCGGATCGAAGATTGGCTCGAGCCGAGCTCAAACCTGAGGTGAAGCTCGAGAGAGAACTCGAGCCGAGCCCGAGCCTTCCTGAGCTCCCTCGAGCTCAGCTCGTTAAAACTCGAATCACACATTCATTCCCCAACCTAGCAATCAATTGGTCAAAGCCTATCAAAGCTCACGGGCCACGGCGACGGCATGCGTGAAGAGGAGGCGGCGGCTAACAGGGAGGAGAGGCGGCAGCGGCGGCGCGCGGGGAGGAGAGGAGGCGGCGGTGGACAACGACGACGACGAGGAGGCGCCGGCGGCAGCGGCGGCTCCAGCGTCTGCGGCAGTGGCCATGCGCTTGTCAAGCCGAGCTCGAGCTCTATCGAGCTTGCTGCGAGTCGAGCCCGAGCCCGGTTCAAAGCTCGTTAAGATTTCGAGCTGAGTCCGAGCCGAGCCCAGTACACTGTCGAGCTCGAGCCGAGCCTGCCTGGGCTCGCTCGAGCTCGGCTCGTTTCCAGCCCTAGTAATAGATTAGAGTGCATGGCTCCTATCACACAGGTATACCAAATTTACATGAATGTGACATTGCATCTATCCATGGTACGCAGAGGTCAAAAACCATTCAGGCATATATATTTTCAAATCAAAACTATGAGCTAAAATATCTAGTAGGTTCCACAAGCATGATATGAAAGGCCATACCCCCACGGTAACTCCAATTGCCTCTTCCACGCATACCACCTCGTCCCCGGTTGGAGTTATATCCACCATTTTCTGGTTCAACGAAACAACGTCTAGTAAGCATCCAGAACTTACTAAATAAGAAAATCCACAATTCAGCTATTAAAGGTGCTTTCCTACCTTGGTAGTTTCCATATCTGCCTTGGTTGTAACCATATCCACCACCATATCCACCTTGATTATCATAGCCACCATATCCACCTTGGTTATCATAGTATCCACCTCGGTTGTACCCACCTTGATTGTTGCCATATCCACCATACCCACCGTAACCTCCTCTACCCCACCCCCTTCCACGTCCACGGCCCCTTCCTCTACCACGACCTCGTACATACGAGTCTAACAAAGCAACAATTATCATGAGTTTTAATGACAGATATACCAAAATCAGTGCAAACTACCGCTATGGTAGGTTTGTACCTTCATACTCAGGTTGTGGTTGGCGAAACTGATGCTGTGGTGGTGGTGGCTGCTGGAGGCGCTGCTGTTGCCTGGGCTGTTCAACATAAGCTGGTGCTTGGTACCTGAAAAACAATGGATTAATACTTTGAATTTGTATAATGCACAATAAGTACTTTTCTTTAGCTATCTCCTGTACAAATATAATTCAGGCACATCATAAACAATGGATCCAAATTCCTAAACAACTAATAGATATGTCCAACTGACTTACCCTGGAGAGTTCTTATCCAGCTCTCTGGGAGACAAGGTAATTGAAATCATCGAAACATGACGAGTCATCTCCAATCTGCCAATTGAGTACTTATCAAAACAAGTTAGAATTTTCAATGCAAAGGAAGATTATATGTACATAAAATGTTAGATTCAAACAGAAACTTAACGGGACAAGGCCTTCTTCAATAGGTTCCCAGACATCAGTGATGCTCACAGAACTGATGTTTGTATCTTGATGCAACCCAGGAATTTTTTTCTGTTTTCAAGAAAGCTGTCAAATTATGGTCACACACAATGAAACATGCAAGAAAAGGCAACCAAAAAAAAAAAAAAAAAAAAAAAACCATTACCTTTATAATCTCTGCAATGGCAACAGTCTTACTGATTGCCTGTCCCATGGCCTTCAGAACAATTTCTTTAATCCTTCGATCCTGATTCAGAAATGGTGAAACAACCATAAAACAACAGTTAGATACTAGCAAATAAGATATTAAGTAAATGGGAAATGAATTATGTTTTCACTGGTCAGAATATGCAGTACTGTCTGGGACAAGGTATTAATGATTTACTGCAAAAAACAATTCAATGGAATTAGGTTTGCATCTGACATCCTATCAAAGGAAAATACATATGGTGTGTAAAACGAGGCATCACTTGAAGCAGAAACATGCACAAAAGATGGACAATAGCAAGACAGCTTGGTTGATGAAACCAGAGCTATAAAACAAACTAAGCATTTCATAAAATTAGCAGGATAGTAACTAGTAGTAGTAAGTACTCTGGCCATGAAAATAAAAACAGAGTTCACACCCCCCACTGCAGATGCCAAATGCTGAACTCGGAAAATACGATCTAGAAGTGGCCTAACATGTCAGTAACATACGGACAAAGATTACAGCATCAGTGTTCAAAATCAAGGTTGATTCGGACCATTCATGTGCCCCACAATTGCATAAGCATTAGCAGGAGGTTCGCAAAAATACTCAAGAAACACAAAATAACAATGTGTAGTGCTGCACTACACCACACCAACCAACACAAAACACCAAACACCAAAAACTCTTCCTATACAAACAGATAGCTGCATTAGATGCTAGCTACTAAACCAAAAATTTTCACAAACTCGCAGAATCGGCGCCTCAACCTCCACAATTCCCCACTATACAGCACGATCTCAATAACTGCAACATCAAAAACACCAAACTAGCTGTACAGTCGTTTCAGCACTAAGACACACCAGCTCAAAACCATTTCTTCTAACTATTCAGAACACCAGTAGGGAAAATTACCACAAGGACAAAAAAAAAATTAGTGCAGCAACATCCACACTTTACAACTACGCCACACCAACTCAAAACAACTTCCGATCAGAACGCACCAAACCGGCCGTACGAATCAAATAATCCCTTGAACCGATCGAAGCAAACATACCATAACCGCGCCAACCACTCGTCTCGTCCATCCGACCATCCCAACCACACCGATTCGAAGTAGTACCACTACACACACCAGGAACGCGAAGCAAGAACAGGAAGCACATGGATTCGGACGAAACGTGGGAATCTACGGGAGAGGAGAGGGCAAGGGACCTGGAGGAGGGAGGTGGCGTAGGAGACGTAGTTGCGGATGAGCCCCTGCGCAGTGATGCGGATCTCGTTCTCCTCGATGGCCGACTCCGGCCGCGGCCGCTCCACCCTCTGGTACCTGTCCATCGCCGCCGAGGGAGCTCGTCGTCCGGCGAGCGGTCGGGATTAAGATAGGATTTGGGGTGTGGGCGAGGCGGCGAGAGGAGGAGAGGTGGCGGAGAAGTCTAAAACCCTAGACGGAGCACACGATGGTGTCGTGGGGGTCTCAGTTTACACGAATTATTTAGTATTATTGTGAAATTACCCCTCTTTTTTCTATTTATGGTTCTATCTTTTTGGTCGTTTTGGACCTTTGGTGTGCCTTGTTATAAAATCTTCAGTGTTCTAGAACTTGTCGCGTATGCGGTTGTTTTTATGAGAATATCGAGCGATTATTTTTCTGAAAGCGTAATACTTGAAGTAGCCTAAGTTTACTTAATTTTAGCTCAAACTTAGTTTCACTTGAACATGATTATGATAAGTTGAGTTAAAAGTTAACCTCTATCTCATGAGACTTATAATCGAGTGTTCAACTACAATAAATTTTCACTTCTAATTATAAGTATAATGTATGTAATATGTGTGTTGTGTATCATAAAATATTTTTCATATTAGATTTTTTGTTCTTAAATATGAACTTAATTGTGTCCTGTTTGATTTTATAACGAAGGTTTGTTTGTTTAAACCATTGCTTGTATGTTTTTCCTGAAAATTTTTAAAAAACACGGAAAGTATGCTGATGTAGTCTAGATATTGCTTTAGAATTAGTGGGCTCATGTGAGCATACCGTCGTATTGTTTTTGGTGTTTTTAGGTCACTGATAATTTTATTATTAGTCGCTAAATCGTTCACTTGCATAGACTAATCATTACTTATGATCTTTAGAGTTTATTTTGTTTATGTGTTCATCAATCTATTTATTATTTTTATGATTATATAGTTTCTTATAGTTTTTTAACTACTAAATAATACTTTGAGTCGTAATCTAAGTCTTAAAGCTATTATTAGTTAATTTTTCAAATATTAAATAATTTTAAATTTTTTAATCTTAGAATTCATATTAGTTAAGATTATATATTTAATAATTTTAATTACGAATATTTAATTTTTTTAAATATTTATTCTTAGAGTTTGTATTAATTAAGATTTTTGAAATTTAATAAATTTATTTTATCCTAATTTGTACTATTTTGACTTAGAATTGTATTACCGTTATAATAGGGGTTTATCAAATAAATAGTCATATCTTCTTTTTCTCAATTAAAGTAGGAATCTAATGTATTTTCCGGTCAATGTAGGGCTCCTACGGAATATATATATATATATATATATATATATATATATATATATATATATATAATTTTAGTTTTCTTAAATATCAAGTTTCAAAATTTGTATTAGTTAAGATTTCAGAAATTTTAAATTTTAATTCCGAATTTCTAATTTCCTTAATATTTCGTATTTGAGTATGTAGTAGTTAAGGTTTCAAAATTTTAATTTCCAAAGTTTTAATTTTCTTTAATATTTAGTCCTAGAGTTTATATTAGTTAAGATTTTATAAATTCAATAATTTTAATTTTTGAATTTTGCATAATATTTAGCCATAAATTTTGTATTGTTTAAAATTTCAAAAATTTAATAATTTTAATTTTGAATTTTGAATTTTTGTAATATTTAATCTTAGAGTTCGTATAAGTTAAGATTTTATAAATTTAATAATTTTAATCATGAATTTTTAACATTTTGCCTTATTGTATTAGCTGAAGTTTTCTCAATTTAATATTTTTAGTTTCAAATTTTTATTTTTTAAATATGTAATCTTAGAGTTTGTATTAGTTAAGATTATAGATATTTAATAATTTTAATTATGAATATTTAATTTTCCTAAATATTTATTCTTAGAGTTTGTATTAGTTAAGATTTTTGAAATTTATTAAATTTATTTTATTCTAATTTGTACTATTTTGACTTAGAATTGTATTATTTCAAAATATCTTTAGTGAGCCATTATAATAGGGTCTATCAAATAAATGGTCATATCTTTCTTTTTCTCAATTACAGTAGGAATCTATCATATTTTCCGGTCAATGTAGGGCTCCTACGGAGAGTGTGTGTCTATATATATATATATATATATATATATATATATATATATATATATATATATATATATATATATATATATATATATATATATATAAATTTTTAGAGAAGGGTAAAAATATATGGTTCTTTATGGTATGATACAGAATAAGGTGATAAAGCTTTTCTTACCTAGAGTCATTGAGTCATTATATACCTTATTCTATTATTTTTATATTAGAATATTGACTTTCGTTTTTTTAGTTATGAAGCTTAATTTAATAATTTTAATTTCCTTAAATATTAAGTGTTAAAGTTTGTATTAGTTAAGATTTCAGAAATTTTAAATTTTAATTTCGAATTTCTAATTTCCTTAATATTTTGTCTTTGAGTATGTGGTAGTAGTAGTTAAGGTTTCAAAATTTTAATTATTTAATTTCCAAAGTTTTAATATTCTTTAATATTTAGTCCTAGAGTTTATATTAGTTAAGATTTTATAAATTCAATAATTTTAATTTTGAATTTTGCATAATATTTAGCCATAAATTTTGTATCGGTTAAAATTTCAAAAATTTAAGAATTTAATTTTGAATTTTGAATTTTTCTAATATTTAATCTTAGAGTTCATATAAGTTAAGGTTTCATAAATTTAATAATTTTAATCATGAATTTTTAACATTTTGTCTTATTGTATTAGCTGAAGTTTTCTCAATTTAATATTTTTAGTTTCAAATTTTTATTTTTTAAATATGTAATCTTAGATTTTGTATTAGTTAATGTTTCAGAAATTTAAGAATTTTTATTCCAAATTTTTAGTTTTTCTTAATATTTAGTCATAATGTTTGTACTGGGAGAGTTCTTGATATCCTTCGCGCTCTAACGCAGAACTCCTGAACAAGAGAGACTATTGTATCGGTGATCATACTAACAACTTAATCTGTCTTGAAAAACACTTGAAATTGCTTCGCAATTCACTGACCTTGGTTAGAATTATGCCCGATAGATAAGTAATTCTCGAAACCCTAGGTTTTCTTTCTCAATTTTTAAAACCCTAATTTATATCTTTCTAATCTCCTAGCTTTCTAATATTTGCAACTTTACTGTTTTCAAAACTCTAGTTTAGTAGATTTTAGTTGTAGAACTTAGTAGTAGCCAATCAAACCCCCAATTTTTCTCTAACTTAATCAGCAATCTTTTAACCTAAGAGACAAATACGTTGTTCTTCGTGGAATTCGACTCTCAAGTGCTCAATGTCAACTGTTCGTTTGTGGTATTACTAAATGCGTCACTTCAGGCGTGTTTTATACCCACCTCATCCACCATCCATATACCTCAAGATTTGTGTATCATCCCACCTATTATTTAAAAAATTAACACCATTATTCTCCATTAGTAACTATCCACTATATTTTCTAACAGTTTTAGCAACTACCTACATCTTTCTCCACCATAACTCTCTCTCCTCTTCGGATCTCCACTCGTTTCTCCATGGCAACACATCTTCCTCCCCTACGGAAGCATCTCCATCTATTGCTCCAGCATCGTCACAAGTCACTGTCTTTTCCACACCATCGGATCATGTTTCTTCCTCTCTTGCCGATGGTACTACGTGTCGCATTTTCGTATTTCTCCACATCAAGCATATATTACATGCTTCGTTGTGTGTGCAGCAAGCCAATAGTGGTGTTTCTTGTGTTAAATCGGAAAGTTTTTGCAAATTTTTATTTTATTGTTTTTGTATTTTTGTTAGAATCCTGACTCCACTTGTAGCAACATTTTGTTTTATTGCGTCTTTTACTCAGCAGGTAGGAGAATCACTTTATAATGCTTGGGAACGGTGCAAGAACTTGTTGATCAAATGTCTACATCACAGACTAGAGAAGTGGTTTGTGGTTCAGGCATTTTATAGCGGACTAAACTACAATGCACGAATAGCTGTTGATGCTGCATTTGGTGGTGCACTAATAAACAAAAGTGTAGATGAAGCATACGATTTGATCGAAATCACAACTCAAAACTATATATACACAATGGGAAACTGAACAAACTGCTTAACAGGCTCCGACCAACAACCGGATGTAAATGTAATGTCTCAATTAGTCGAGTAGGTAACCCTTTTCACCAATAAATTAGCAACCCTAGGATCATCTACTAAATCTTCTATTAATGCTATTACACCTATATGTGATATGTCCAGCATACAAGACCGCTATGGTCATGAATGCCAATTTAACCAATCCATGGAGCAGGTGAATGCTTTTCAGGGTGCGCAACAACGGCAAGATAAGTCCTTTCAGAATTCTTATAACTTCGGATGGAAAACCACCAAAACTACACTTGGTCTGAATAAAAACCAGTAACTTCAACATCAACAACTAGATTTTGGACAACAACAACTTCACCAACAGAACCCCACATACCAAGCACAAAGACCGCCATTCCAACAATAAAATCAACAACCATACCGGCCGCCGCACCAATGACAACTCGAACAATCGAACATGAAGTGCATACTAAAGAATATTCTAGCAAATCAAGAGAATAAAGAAATGTCCTTGAACCAAAAGATGGACTCCATATCAACTCACGTCCACATGCTCAAGACATAAATCACACAATTGGCGAATTCTGCATCGAAATACGCTAACCATCTTCCTTCTCAACCCATTAATCCTCGTGATTCAGAACAAATAAATGCTATCGTTTATTCTAACTCTCTTAATGCAAATGCAGTAATTCTACAGAGCATAACAAGATTACCAGAATGAACACCATCCATCGAACCACCACCGATAAGTAAGACAATCGATGAAGCACCAACACGACTGATGGAGGATGACCACAAGGACACTGAACCACAAAAAGCGGAAAGTGGAGGTAATCAGGTAACACATATTTATAATCCAACTCCACCTTTCTTTGGAAGGTATATTCAAGCAAATCTCGATAAACAATTTGAAAAATTTATAGAAATCTTGAAGAAACTCAATGTTATTGTGCCTTATACTGATTTGATGACTCAAATACTCTCTTATGGAAAATGTTTAAAAGACATACTCACTAAAAAGAGGGATTTAAGTGAATTGCAAATAATTGCTTTGACCGAAAATTGTAGCGCTTTGATTTTAATACATGATTTTGTGACTTGTTGTGCATATATATTTATTGAATTTTTCTCATTTATTTGGACATAAAAGAAAACTAATTCCACACATTCTTGGCCTAGCTGTAGCTTGAACTTATGGTCCAAGTTGTGCACATCTTCCATCTAATAATTTATACTGTTGTAGTGTTGTTGTCAACAATGTCAAATAAAGTAGCAATGAGTCCTCTGATGTATTCTACCCCTTGTCGTGTTACCAGGTCATTCACTCATGCTCCGACAGAGGGTCATATTGTTTCTCACACTGTTAATTGCGCTCCTGATATCCCTAGTCATGAAGTAACTAATCCGGGAGGATCTCCAAGTCTTGATCGCATACGGCTTTGCAACCTTAACCGTGTTCGGAAAGGTTTCGCGACCATGGATTGGTTCGCGACCAGGAAAAGGAATTCGTTCCCTGTTCGGAATTGTAATCCTATATATATAACTAAGCTTATCTGTTTAGGATTAGTTAAGTTAGTTATATGAGTCTAATATGTTTAGGATTACTAAGTCTGATACGTACTCATACGATTGGACTATAAATACCTTGTAATAGGTCTAGTTTAGATCATCGAAGAGTCATAGAACTTATTTGAGTTTTAGACACTTATAGTTCCTTCGACGTAGGCAAGTGTGCCTAACGTTCGACGTGTAAAGCCCTCTTTGAAATAAAGAGTTGTGCAATTACTTTGGGTTTCGGTATTTTCGAGTAAGATCCCGTTATTCCGCATATTAGAATCTGGGCGAGCCTAGTGCGAAAACCAAGACTAGGTCTCAAATGGATCAAGTTGGTATCAGAGCAACTTTCCTATCCTGTGGATGGTGAAGACTCGCCAGGGTTACAAAACTTCCGGCAAAATTCCAGGCGATCAATTGGCGGTTCCTACAGCCGCGTCTCCGACAATGTCTGACGATACCTCCGTTCAAACTAACCTAGCCGAACAAGTGGCTAAACTCTCCACCGACATGGAAACCGTGCTTGCTTGGATTAAGCAGCAGGCCATGATTGTAAACCTGAAGTAGGGAAGGTTATGGGTGAGAAGACTGGTGAAGACTTACGCAGGGCAGACGAAGATGAAGACGAAGGCGACCACAAGACCGACGACCTCGCCAACACCTCCTTAACTGTCGGATCTTTTAAAGTCGACGCTAAGATTGATATACCCATATATGATGGGGTGATCGATGCCGAGAAGCTGGATTCTTGGATCGACCAACTTGAGACCTACTTTGACCTTAATTAAAGGGTTCAGTAGCACTCAAAAGGTCAAATTTGCACCTTTGAAGATGAAGGACCACGCCAAGACATGGTGGAAGGCCCTTGTCGCCAGTGGTGAAGCTGACGACCTTGCGTGGGGTCAATTCAAACGACTTCTCCGACAAGAATTCTATCCGATGGGTTACCTTGAGGAGAGATGGGAGCGTTGGCACAGATTGTACCAACGGCGCGACCAGACCGTCCAAGACTATACGACAGAGTTTCGGCGACAAGGAATGGTCATTGGCATCTCACTATCTGACCCTCAGGTATTTCGAAAGTACACATCTGGACTTCAGAAATAGATCAGTACTGAGCTAAGTCTGTTCGGTGTCCAAGACATTGCGACTGCGAGCACAACTACTATGGCGATCGAGAAAAAGAATAAATCCCGCAGCGACAAAAGCACGAAGGAAAATGCGACATCGACAAAGAAAAAGCCGAGTCCGAAGAAGAACGCTTCAAAATAGGGCACGGGTGCCTTTTGCGAAAATTGTCAACTCGCGGGGCATACCAAGGACAAATGTTACAAGCTTCATCTTGAACTTCGACAAAAGAAAAACGGACCAGGGAAAAGAACAGCCACGGCTACTGCGACTTCACCCGACGAAGAAGTTGTCCGAGTGAATTCGGTTAATGAGGCGGATACGACCTTGTCTCTGATGGCAATGCCGAAGGAGAAGGGTTCCGATCCACCGAACGACCATCACCCAACGGAGGACTTGTTCACCATCAACATCCAGGTGAAGCACGAAGTGGTCGCAGCGATATTCGATCCAGGAAGTCAGAAGAATCTGGTCTCCGCTGGACTGGTTCGGCGACTTGGTTTGAAGACAACCACACACCCGCGACCACATCCGCTGGGTTGGTTTACATCCGACGTGAACCAACAGATTACGAGTCAGTGTGTGTTGAAGTTTGCGATCTCTGCACGCTATATCGATGAGGTGCAATGCGATGTTGTCCCTATCAATATCTGTCAGGTGATCTTTGGGAGTCCGTATCTGTATGATCGAGACGCTCACTTCTGTTGAATCTTGAGCCCCGATTAGGATTTTGGTGATTAATGACACCCGTTAGATTTGCGACTAATCTCTGTATATAAGACACAGGTAAATCAAAGGAGAAAGCATCAAGAAAAGACAAAGCAAGGTTATCAAGACTCCGTGAAGCGAAAACGACGAAAATCTCGACAAAAGTACAAATACCTAAACCTAGCGTTTTCTTGTTTTGAAATTTTCTAGGTTAGATGGTCGTACTATTAAGAGGGGTCTTAGCACAAGTATCTTGATCAACCTTGAAGTTCTTAGAAGCATATTTGCATTTGCTTTTGCCCCAAATCAAAAACTGAGTAAAAAATTCAGAAGTCAGGTTTTGGTTTGTACTGGCCGGACAGTGTCTGAAGTGACCGGACAATGTCCGGCCAATACAAACAATCTCAGTACTTTGCAAACACGCGCAACAGAGACAAATCCATTTGTCCGGGACATCTGTCCGGTGAAGGCCGGACATTGTCCGAAGTGACCGGACAATGTCCGGCCAGTACAAATGTTCGCAGTTTAGTGATTTGAGACAAATACATTTGTCCAGAGGATTTGTCCGAAGTGACCGGACATTGTCCGAAATGACCGGACAATGTCCGGCCAATACAAAATCCTGGCTAGTGTTAGGGCCATGTTAACAGAGACAAATCTATTTGTCCGGACATTTTGTCCGGACAAATCCTATATGTCCGGCCTATACAAAAATCTGAAGTATATCATGTTGAGTGTTAACAGAGACAAATACATCTGTCCGGACATTTTGTCCGGACAAATGTATCTGTCCGGCGTGTACACTTCATTTTTGACAAGGGTGTTAACAGAGACAAATGCATCTGTCCGGACATTTTGTCCGGACAAATACATCTGTCCGGCCTTCACATTTTGATTCAAACGGCTACTGACACTCGCAATTCACGTGAATAACGGTCAAAATTTTTGTACTGACCGGACATTGTCTGAAGTGGCCGGACAATGTCCGGCCAGTACAATTTTCGCCCAATCTTCTTGATTTCGACCGTTTTTGTTGAGAGTATAAATAGATCACTGTTGTAGATGTCAAGTACACACGAAATACACTTCATAAACCCTGAGCAACAATGTGCAAGCTCTCACACATCCATTCTCTAGCAATTAGAGTCAAAACTGGAGAATTCTTGAGTGCTAGTTGAGTGAATTTGGTTCCAAGCCTTGTTGCATTTGCATTGTGTTCATCAAGCTTTGAGGTTGATCAAGCAAGGCGCTAAGGCTTATTACTCTTGGTGATTGCCGTCACCTAGACGACCCGGGAGGTCCGGCGATCTCTCCATCGACGGTGTGTCGGAGAGGCCCGGCGAGTGGTTGTAAAGGCTTGGAGCTCGCCTATCCGGAGTGGAGAAGGGCTACCTCTAGTGGAATCGAAGCTTAAGCTCAAGTGAAGAGCGCTTCAACGAGGATTAGTGGAAATCGGCAAATTTCTGAGACCTCGGGAAAAACTTGATTTCTTCGGTTATCTCTACTACTTGCTTAATTTCCATTGTGATTGAATTGTTGCTAGTAGTATCATAGAAATCGCTAAATCTGAATTGAATTAGTTTTCCATACCCTTAGAATTTTTGCTATTGCAAACTTAGGTTGTTAAACCCTAATTTAGAAGAAAATTTTAAAACCGCCTATTCACCCCCCCTCTAGTCGGCATCCTTCGATCAACACGTGGTATCAGAGCGCTAGGTCTCTCTTTTTAGGCTTAACCGTCTAGGGAGAGGATGTCGTCGATCAAAGAAAACTATAATAGAAAGGTTCCCTTCTTCAAGGGTGACAATTATTGTTATTGGAAAATTAGGATGGCGGTCTATCTAGAATCCATTAGTCTTGATGTTTGGAGGGTCACTAGAGATGGTTTTAGGACTCCAATTGACTTAGAAAATCTCACACCTCTAGAATCGAAAAACCTTCAAGCAAATGCTCAAGCAAAAAATGCCATATTCAATGGTCTTGACTTAAGTGAATTCAATCGCATTAGCAATCTTGATACATCCTATGAAATGTGGAAAACCTTAGAGGTAATTCATGAAGGAACATCAAAAGTCAAAGAAGCTAAGCTAATTAAATTAACTAGAGAATACAACTCCTTTTTCATGCTTGAATCTGAAAATGTTAGTGACATGTATACTAGACTAAATCTAGTAATCAATGATCTCAAAGGTTTAGGTACAAAATTTGAAGATATTGACATTGTGCGTAAAATGCTTATGATTTTACCATCGAGTTTTGATACAATTGTGACAGTGCTCATCAATGGCGATCTCTCTTCCACAACTCCTACCGAACTCTTGGGTACTCTTATCACCCATGAAATGCAAAAAGAAGAAAAGAAAGGGATTGTGGAAGCATCCGGATCAAAGAAGAAAAACTTGGCATTTAAGGCAAAAGTCGAGGAAACCAAGGAGGATAGTTCGGATGAAAGCTCCGATGGTGATCTAGCTCTTCTTGTGAGAAAGACCCGCAAACTCTTAAACAAGATCAACAAAAGAGGATTTGAGTTTGACAAGAGGCGAGGACCTCACAAGAAGACCGGATTCAAGAACATTATATGTTATGAATGCAATGAGAAGGGACACTTTGCCTCAAGATGTCCAAATAAAAAGGGTGATAATCAAAGATTTCATGAGAGGAAAGATGACGGTGAAGGGACAAAAGGCAAAAAGAAGCTCTTCAAGAAGTTCTACAACAATAAAAGCAAGGGCCAAGCCTATGTTGGTGAATGGTATTCCAGATCGGAGGAATCCGAATCGGAAGATGAAGCACCATCATCATCTAAGAAAATGGCGGGAATTGCTATCGGAGAAGCCACTTCGGTTGAAGACAAGTCATCATTATGTCTTATGGCAAGTGATGATGCTAAGGTATCGGATCTTGAACCTTCCTATGAGGACCTTGTTGATATGGTTATGGAACTAAATGAGGCATTAGGTAGAGTAACTAAGGAGAACAAACTGCTTAAGAAAGAATATTCAACACTTAGTGAATTATATGCAGAACTAAATGACTCGCATGAGGCACTTCTAATAAATGAAATTATTGATTCTAAACAAACAAATGAAATAGGCATTACGTGTGATATTCTAGATGAATCAACTCATGATGTTTCTTTTTCAAAATCATTCAATTGTAATGCTTTAGAAATTAATCATGAAAATGTTTGTGATGAAATTGTTGATAACAACTCAAACTTGATTTTAGAAAATTTAGAACTCAAAGCACAAGTAGAAAAACTAAATCTAGGACTAGCAAAATGCTTTAAAGGAAAAGAAATTTTGGACAAACTTCTTAGTGAACAACGATGTTCATTTAGAAAGGAAGGCTTAGGATATGAACCGAACAAGAAAAAGAAATTGAGTACTAAAATGACTTTTGTAAAGGCCACTAATATGTTTTGTCACAAATGTCATAATGTAGATCATTTGCCGGAAAATTGTCCCTCAACTTCTAGAGCTAAAGAAAATAAGTATCACTCCCATTACATGCTAAAGAAAACAAAGCACGGAAGAGTAGTTGCAAAATTCATTGGTTTACCTCATCAAAATAAACATGAGAAGAAAATTTGGGTACCAAAGACTCTTGTTGCTAACTTTCAAGGACCCAAACAAGTTTGGGTACCTAAAAGCATCTAACCCTTCTTTTAGGTAAACTACAAAACCGGTGGGAGGCATTGGGTGCTTGATAGTGGATGCACCCAACACATGACCGATGATGGAAGTCGGTTCTCTTCATTTGAGAATGGTTGCAATGACGTTGATAAAATCACGTTTGGTGATAATAGCAAAGGAAAGGTAATTGGATTAGGTAAAGTCGCAATCACAAACAACCTTTCCATCTCAAATGTATTACTTGTTGAATCTTTGAACTTCAATTTGCTTTCGGTTGCAAAAATTTGTGATTTGGGTCTTAGATGCATTTTTGAACCAAATTATGTTATCATTGAAAGTCTAGAAGACAAGTCTTTAATTTTCAAAGGTTTTCGATATGGAGATTTGTATTTGGTTGATTTCGGTTCAAAAGACTCTTGCATTTCAACATGTTTGGTTGCTAAAAATTCTTTGGGATGGCTTTGGCATCGTCGTTTGGCTCATGTTGGGATGCATCAATTAAACAAACTTTTAAAAAGAGATTTAATCCTATGTATGAAAAATGTAAAGTTCGAAAAGAATAAACTTTGTAGTGCATGTCAAGCGGGAAAACAAGTAGCTAGCACTCATCCCGCTAAAAATATTTTGTCAACATCTAGACCGCTTGAGCTTTTGCATATGGACTTGTTTGGTCCATCGGAAACTCAAAGTATTGGTGGTAGTAATTATTGCTTTGTCATTGTTGATGATTTCTCTCGATTTACTTGGATTTTCTTTCTAAACCATAAATCCGATACTCCAAGTGTGTTTAAAAGATTTGTAAAACGAGTTGAAAATGAATTTGAATTCTCCATCAAGAAACTTCGAAGTGATCATGGTGGAGAGTTTCAAAATTCTGATTTTGTTGAACTTTGTGATGAATCTGGAATCAAACACGAATTTTCCGTACCATATACTCCTCAACAAAACGGTGTTGTGGAAAGGAAAAATCGAACATTAATTGAAATGGCTCGAACTTTATTGGATGAATATAAAACCCCCACTAGGTTTTGGGCCGAGGCCGTAAATACGGCTTGTTATGCCATAAATCGGCTTTATACTCATCCTTTATTAAACAAAACTCCTTATGAGCTAATTATTGGAAGAAAACCAAACATCTCATATTTTCGAGTTTTTGGTTGCAAATGTTACATCCTTAAAAAACGCATGCATCTTGGAAAATTTCAAAGACGTGTTGACGAGGACTTTCTTGTTGGATACTCGTCAATTAGTAAGGCTTATCGTGTTTTTAACATCATAACCGAATGCATTGAAGAAACATGCAATGTTGAGTTCGATGAATCTAATGGCTCTCAAGAAGAGTATGAAGATATTGAGAATGTAGGAAATGAAGAATTACGAGAAGCTATGAAGAACATGACGATTGGAGATATCAAGCCCAAACATGAAGATTCAAAGTCCCCCGATCAAGAAAATGAAGTAGCTTCTATGATTCCGGAAGCTCCCACTCAAGTTGATCTTGATTCAGAAATAAAGGAAAATGAAGATCAAACATTGCAGAATCCAAGACTTCATCAAACCATCACTAAAGATCATCCCGCAAATCAAATAATAGGTGATGTCGGTAAAGGTGTCCAAACTCGCTCTAGAATTGCATCTTTTTGCGAACATGCATCCTTCATTTCTAGTATTGAGCCTAAATGCATTGATGAAGCTTTAGCGGACCCTGATTGGGTAAATGCTATGCATGATGAGTTAAACAACTTTACTAGAAATAACGTTTGGGAACTTGTAGAACAACCTCTTGATCATAATATAATTGATACAAAATGGGTCTTTAGAAATAAACAAGATGAAAATGGCATAGTTGTGAGAAATAAAGCTAGATTGGTAGCACAAGGTTATTCTCAAATTGAGGGATTAGATTTTGATGAAACTTTTGCTCCCGTAGCTAGACTAGAGGCCATTCGCATCTTACTTGCATTTGCATCATGTTTTGAAATCAAACTTTTTCAAATGGATGTTAAAAGTGCTTTCTTAAATGGTGAAATTTCGGAACTTGTATTTGTAAAGCAACCACCGGGTTTTGAAGATCCAAAATATCCAAATCACGTCTATAAACTCTCAAAAGCTCTTTATGGTCTAAAGCAAGCCCCTAGGGCTTGGTATGAAAGGTTGCGAAATTTCTTAATTTCACAAGGTTTTAAAGTTGGAAAAATTGATACAACTCTCTTTACCAAAATCATAGACGATGACTTCTTTGTTTGCCAAATCTATGTCGATGATATAATTTTTGGTTCCACTAACGAGTCTCTTTGCCAAGCTTTTGGTGAAACCATGTCCAAAGAATTTGAGATGTCTATGATAGGAGAATTGAGCTTTTTCCTCGGACTTCAAATTAAGCAAATCAAAGAAGGCATATTTGTGAGTCAAAGCAAATACGTGAAGGATTTGCTCAAAAGATTCGGTATGGATGATTCAAAACCAATCAAGACTCCCATGGCTACAAATGGGCATTTGGACCTGGATGAAGGAGGTAAACCGGTAGAACTCAAATTATATCGTTCTATGATTGGTAGCTTATTATATCTTACTGCCTCTAGACCGGATATTATGTTTAGTGTATGCATGTGTGCTAGGTTTCAAGCTGCTCCTAAAGAGTGTCACCTAACTGCAGTAAAAAGAATTTTCAGATATCTAAAACATACACCAAACATAGGACTTTGGTATCCTAAGAATGCTAGTTTTGATCTCCTAGGATATTCGGATTCTGATTATGCCGGTTGTAAAATTGATAGAAAAAGTACTTCCGGTGGTTGTCAACTTCTAGGAAGATCATTAGTCTCTTGGACTTCAAAGAAACAAAATTCAGTTGCACTCTTAACCGCCGAGGCGGAATATGTTTCGGCCGGTAGTTGTTGTGCACAACTTCTTTGGATGAAGCAAACCTTGTTAGATTATGGCATAAAAGTCAATTGTGTTCCACTTTTGTGTGATAATGAGAGTGCCGTTAAAATTGCCAACAATCCTGTTCAACACTCTCGAACAAAGCACATTGACATTAGACATCACTTTCTAAGGGATCATGTATCAAAAAGGGACATAGTGATTAGTCATGTTTCAACCGAAAATCAATTAGCAGACCTATTCACTAAACCCTTGGATGAGTCAAGATTTAGTAAGTTAAGAAATGAATTGAATGTTATTGATATTTCAAATGTCATTTAATCTCTTGCTTATCTTGAATTGATTGTTAGTTTGATTGTATCTAGCATATACTCTCTTGGCTATATATTTATATATCAATGTAGGCATCTATGCCCATCACTTCCTATTTTGAAGAAAAAGTCCAAAATTCACCACTTTGTCGTTTTTCAACAAAATTTGGAGAACACATTAAGGGGGAGCAATTTCAAGATCATTGAATGCTTGTATACCCCAAAATTGTGTACAAAAAGGAAAAATATGCATGTTGTTTATAAAAAGGGTAAATTTTAAAATCAAAAGAGCTAAAAACACTAAAATGTTCAAATTATGTTAAAATAAAACAAACTCTTCAAAAATATCTTTCAAGAGTGTTTTCAAAGATTTTGAAAGTGAAAATAAAGGGTTTCAAGCTAAAATGTTGAATTTTGACAAAATTGAACATCTAAGGATCTTGTTTTGGCCTAAAATGACTTATTTCTATAAATCAAAATCGGTTGAGTTTTGACAAAAAGTTTCTACATGAAACACTTAGAGATCAGTCATTCGAAGATATCTCATGTTAAACTTTTTCTCAAAATACCTATGGTTTGAAAGTTATCACATTTTGCAAATCGCCCGAAAACGAGCTTTGACACGAAAATACCCAAAATGTGCATTTTGTGAATTTCGCTATTTGAGCCAAGATCTCTTCCATGTTTTGGCTTGAAATAGTATTTAGAATTCATACAAGGCCAAACATCTCAGAAAAATTCAAGTTTCATGAAAATTTGACAAATTGGTGAAAATCAGTTCTGTTTTACCCTTTTACCCTAAAATGCGATTCGGAGGCTCATTCTAAAGTCGATTTCTCTAAAATTTCTCCTCAAAGCTAGCTGAATATATTCCAAACATGATACTTGAGCTCATCCAAAATTCAAATCTCCTTTTGAGTCAAATCTGACAAATTTGCAAAAATTTCAGAAGTTTCAGAGGAAAATCTGAACTGACCGGACAGTGTCCGGCCAGATCGGACTTTGTCCGGCCATATCGGACATTGTCCGGTAAGATCGGACATTGTCCGGCCTGTGCACGTTGGTTCAGTTATTTAATCCTCCCGAAGTCTGTTTCTTCCCCAAATCGATTTTTGGCTTTTGTTTCCTCCTCAGTTCATCCTCTCTCCACTGTTTATCTCATCTCCTCCGGACAAGAGGTTTCGTCCGGCCATCTCCCGTCCGGCCTCAAAGTTGACCTCTTGGGCATCTCTTCTTTCCTGGATTAGGTCAGTTTTGTGTCTCCTCCTCCTCTGGTTCATGCATTCATCTCATGCCATACTAGGGTTTGATTCAAATGTGTTTGCATGTTAGATCTAGATATGGATTCATGAAATTAACATCTAGGAGTAGTCATATTTGAGATGATTTGTACAAAATAGCAGTTTATCATTGACATGCATGATATAAGAGGATCAACCTGTCATTTAGAGTTAGATTTTGGAGCAATATCAAATATGTTTGTATGGAAAGATGATGGTATGATAAAATCAAAATATCTAGAGTTAAATGACATATTTCTATCGGATTTGTTTAAGATTATTTTCAATGCACAAGATGAGTGGCTAAGATGAACAATATCGTAGATGATTTCTTTAGAGTGCCCTAGATCCTTGATTTTGATCAAAGTAAATTGAGTAGAATAAAATTGAATCAAAGAGCAGAAAAGGATGATATGGAGTAAAAATTAACATCTATTAGCAAATGTATGACTAAAAATTGATTCATTGAAGAACTAGGTCATGCATCCACATCCTTCGGAAAATTAGTTCATTATCAACTCTTTCGAGTCATATCCCGATCAAATTATCTATCTTTTCTCTCCAGAGTCACTATGACTGGAAGAATGAAGCAAACTAGCCGTCATCATGGGCCTGGATCTTCTCAACAGGCTCAACCTATAGACTGGGACTCCTTGGCTATTGATGAGGATGATGCAGCTCCAGCATCTCCCGTTGGATCTCCCATTGATGATTCTGACTCGGTCGACAGTAGCAGCAGTAGTGGTGATGAGCAACCCAGAGGCCATCCAACCTACACCGCTAGTGCTATTCGACGTCTTCGTCGAAAGAACCCTTATGAGCATCCGAGAACATGTACTGAGAGAAATTTTTGGAATGCCTTCCAGATGTCTCAGTATCAAACCAGATTCTCCTCTGCTAAAGTGTTCGGGCATCAGGCCATTGACTGGAACTTGATCGAGAGCAAAGTTCACTATCCTCTCCGGGGCAAGTTCATGGCTGTCAGATTGCACTCCTTCACCGAGATGAGGGAAGACTGGAAGTGGAACGTGGATATTATCCGCTCATTCTTCGCGACTCTTCATGTTGCCTCGGATCGATCCCATGTCGTCTTCATGAACAACAACTCCAGAAGAACTCTCACCAAGGCGCAGTTTGAAGAGGCTCTACAAATCGAGCATGTTGACAACAGTCTTTTCGCCTTTGATGAAGTTCGAGTTGAAGATCTAGACGTGGCTCATCTCTTCGACAATCCCGATCCAAATATTGGTAAAGTCTCTCAACTGATCCCTCCGGTGGCAATCTTAGAGAAGTTGAATCGCATGACTATCTTGCCAAAAACCGGAGATCGCGGGGCTGTCACCTCCACCATGCTACGACTTCTAAGAGCCCAAGTTGACGAGACACCTTTCGACTTTGTGGAGTTCATGTTTCATGAGATACAGGAAGTTCAGATGGACCCGAAGAGGCTTTTGCCCTTCGCACCTTTCATCGCTCACACCCTGACCTACTTTGGACTGCATCGAGCTTCTCGTCCTTCCTCTATGGAGTACTATTGGTTGAAGAGCCTGGGGATCCTTGTTCGTTATGAAAATCAAGTTGGATCACCAGTTCATGGAGACGCGCCTATGTCTCCAGTCGCGGGAGCTCCCTCTCCACTTCAGTCCTACTCCATCTCCCAGAGTCCTGATGTCTCAGCTCCATACATGATGATCATGGAGCGGCTGGATCAGATGTCCATGCGATTCGAGACTCGCTTCGATGAGGTCGACACCAGATTGAGCTCCATCGACCATCGCCTCAACGTCATCGAGCCTCGCATCGATTCTATGAGTCAGGATATCTCTGAGCTGCGGGGACGTTTCGACGCAGGCCAGTATCAGCGTCGTCGTCGCGGCGATTCTTCTTCCGATCATCCTCCGCAGTCCTAGATTATCCGTCTCCTGTCTCTATGATCGTTTGTATCTATGTCTTCTCTCCTTTTATGGATGTTTGATGCCAAAGGGGGAGAGTTATGTATGGATATGTGTTATGTCATATGGATATGTGTTATGCCTATATGTTGGATATGTGTTATGCCTTATGTTTATGTCAGTGGATGATATATATGTGATATTGTTATGTTTATGTGTTGATACATTATGTTTATGTGTTGATACGTATGGTCATCTCGTTATACCTTGTCATGAATGTGTTTATGAACTTGAATGCAAGATTAAGGGGGAGCATCTCTTGCTTATACTCATATTTGTTATATCCATATGTTTTATGCATAACGGTTGTCATCAATCACCAAAAAGGGGGAGATTGTTGAATTTTGAGCCCCGATTAGGATTTTGGTGATTAATGACACCCGTTAGATTTGCGACTAATCTCTGTATATAAGACACAGGTAAATCAAAGGAGAAAGCATCAAGAAAAGACAAAGCAAGGTTATCAAGACTCCGTGAAGCGAAAACGACGAAAATCTCGACAAAAGTACAAATACCTAAACCTAGCGTTTTCTTGTTTTGAAATTTTCTAGGTTAGATGGTCGTACTATTAAGAGGGGTCTTAGTACAAGTATCTTGATCAACCTTGAAGTTCTTAGAAGCATATTTGCATTTGCTTTTGCCCCAAATCAAAAACTGAGTAAAAAATTCAGAAGTCAGGTTTTGGTTTGTACTGGCCGGACAGTGTCTGAAGTGACCGGACAATGTCCGGCCAATACAAACAATCTCAGTACTTTGCAAACACGCGCAACAGAGACAAATCCATTTGTCCGGGACATCTGTCCGGTGAAGGCCGGACATTGTCCGAAGTGACCGGACAATGTCCGGCCAGTACAAATGTTCTCAGTTTAGTGATTTGAGACAAATACATTTGTCCGGAGGATTTGTCCGAAGTGACCGGACATTGTCCGAAATGACCGGACAATGTCCGGCCAATACAAAATCCTGGCTAGTGTTAGGGCCATGTTAACAGAGACAAATCTATTTGTCCGGACATTTTGTCCGGACAAATCCTATATGTCCGGCCTATACAAAAATCTGAAGTATATCATGTTGAGTGTTAACAGAGACAAATACATCTGTCCGGACATTTTGTCCGGACAAATGTATCTGTCCGGCGTGTACACTTCATTTTTGACAAGGGTGTTAACAGAGACAAATGCATCTGTCCGGACATTTTGTCCGGACAAATACATCTGTCCGGCCTTCACATTTTGATTCAAACGGCTACTGACACTCGCAATTCACGTGAATAACGGTCAAAATTTTTGTACTGACCGGACATTGTCCGAAGTGGCCGGACAATGTCCGGCCAGTACAATTTTCGCCCAATCTTCTTGATTTCGACCGTTTTTGTTGAGAGTATAAATAGATCACTGTTGTAGATGTCAAGTACACACGAAATACACTTCATAAACCCTGAGCAACAGTGTGCAAGCTCTCACACATCCATTCTCTAGCAATTAGAGTCAAAACTGGAGAATTCTTGAGTGCTAGTTGAGTGAATTTGGTTCCAAGCCTTGTTGCATTTGCATTGTGTTCATCAAGCTTTGAGGTTGATCAAGCAAGGCGCTAAGGCTTATTACTCTTGGTGATTGCCGTCACCTAGACGACCCGGGAGGTCCGGCGATCTCTCCATCGACGGTGTGTCGGAGAGGCCCGGCGAGTGGTTGTAAAGGCTTGGAGCTCGCCTATCCGGAGTGGAGAAGGGCTACCTCTAGTGGAATCGAAGCTTAAGCTCAAGTGAAGAGCGCTTCAACGAGGATTAGTGGAAATCGGCAAATTTCCGAGACCTCGGGAAAAACTTGATTTCTTCGGTTATCTCTACTACTTGCTTAATTTCCATTGTGATTGAATTGTTGCTAGTAGTATCATAGAAATCGCTAAATCTGAATTGAATTAGTTTTCCATACCCTTAGAATTTTTGCTATTGCAAACTTAGGTTGTTAAACCCTAATTTAGAAGAAAATTTTAAAACCGCCTATTCACCCCCCCCTCTAGTCGGCATCCTTCGATCAACAACTTCCATTGGCGAGCGCAAGAGTACGACCTCACCAAAGACGGAGTTAAGTTCGTGATCAGTAGAGACATCCACGTCAACACTTCGAACTTGATTACCGCAAATCAAGCCAAACGAATTGTTAATGCATGTCACAAGTATGTGCTTGTCATGATTCGACCCATTGATCAAGGTGAGGGTACTCGACCAGCATTGTCGCTAGCGTGCCGAGAGGATTCTGGTCGTTTGTCGGGACTGATGGAGAAATACAGTGATCTGTTCGAGACTACCCAGGGTCGTCCGCCAAAACGTCCAGTCGAGCACGAAATTCAGCTTGTGTCCGATGCGACACTGCCCAATCTGAGTATGTATCGCAACTCAGTATTGGAGAATGAAGAGATCAAGAGACAACTTTGTGAGTTGCTGAACAATGGTGTCATTCAACCGAGTAGTTCACCTTGTGGATCTCCTGTGGTGTTAGTACCAAAGAAAGATGGGACTTGGCGTATGTGCATCGACTATCGAGCACTGAACAAGATCACCATCAAGAACCGGTACCCCCTTCCTCGTATTGATGACCTGCTAGACCAATTGAAGCATGCTGTTGTCTTCTCCAAATTGGATCTTAAGTCAGGATATCATCAAGTCAGCATCCGAGAGGAGGATACATGGAAGACCGCGTTCAAAACACGGCAAGGTCTGTTCGAATGGCTGGTCATGCCGTTTGGTCTCTGCAACGCCCCGGCAACTTTCATGCATCTTATGAATGACGTATTGAGACCGTTCATCGATGACTTTGTGATCGTGTATCTCGACGACATGTTGGTTTATAGTCGTTCATGGGATGAGCACCTCATTTATGTCGAAAAGGTGTTCGAACAGCTTTGGCAACATCGACTTCGCCTCAACCGTATGAAGTGCGAGTTCGGTCAGCAAACTCTACTTTACCTCGGATTCATAATCGGCAACGGTACGTTGTAAATCGACCCAGACAAGGTCAAAGTGATTCGCGAATGGCCGCGACCGCGAACAGTTACGGATGTGCGTAGTTTTGTGGGAGCATGCCAATACCTTCGGAAGTTCATCCGACACTTCTCGATTATGGCTTCTCCGCTGCATGCATTAACCAGGATCGATCAGAAGTTCGAGTGGACAAGGAAACATGAGGAGACGTTTCTCTTGCTGAAAAGGAAGATCAGCGAGGCGCCTGTGTTAGCTTTGCCGAATCTCCAGAAACCGTTCGAGCTAGAAACCGATGCCTCAGGTTATGCGATGGGCGCAGTGCTCATGCAAGAAGGTCGACCAGTGGCATATCACTCCGAGTTATTCCAGAGAGCTCAGAAGAACTACCCGACTTATGATAAGGAGTTATGCGCACTGCATCAGGCCGTGAAACATTGGTGGTGTTATCTCTTGGGGAAAGAGACGGTTGTCCACACCGACCATCAACCATTGCAATATTTGCAAACTCAGTCCAAGCTACAGCAAGCTCGGCACATGAAGTGGATGTCGTATCTGCAGCAGTTTAATCTGGTGATTAAGTATAAGAAGGGCGTACACAACAAATTGGCGGATATGTTGTCGCGACCACCAGTTACAACCCTATGTTTATCAGCGTTCATGCAGATCGAGCCATCATGTCATGATGACTATGTCACTATGTACAGTGAAGACCCTGATTTTCAAACAGCACTGACTGAGGTCGAAACAGGGAACCCTACAGAGTTCGTTCGTCGAGAAGGACTCTTGTACAAGGGCAATTTACTTTGTATACCTCGTGGAGCACATCGAACTCAATGGATGCGAGAAGCGCACACATTGAAGGTAGCTGGTCACTTTGGGGTTACAAAGACGTTGCAAAATCTTCATCGACATGTGTTCTGGCCGCGTATGCAGCAAGATGTGGCTAGGTTTGTTCGAGGCTGCGGTCTCTGCAGCATCTCGAAACCTGCAAACCGAAAATTAGGTTTGTACACTCCTTTGCCAGTTCCATCGCGACCATGGGAGAGCATATCCATGGATTTCTTGGGAGGATTGCCTAAGACCCGACGTGGCAACGACTATCTATTCGTGGTCGTTGATCGGTTCTCCAAAATGATTGTTCTTATACCTTGTCGGAAGATTATCACGGGAGAAGAGGCAGCTCGGGTATTCTTTCAACACGTTTGGACACACTTCGGACTGCCGACTTCTATTGTGTCTGATCGTGATACCCGGTTCCTTAGTCACTTTTGGCGATCGCTCTGGACGATGATGGACACCAAGCTAAAGAGGAGTACTGCTTTTCATCCGCAAACTGATGGTCAAACCGAGGTGGTTAATCGCACAGTCGTTCATCTCTTGAGAGGATATAACTCGAAGCACCCGAAGACTTGGGATGAAAGCATACCGTACCTACAGTTTTCTTTTAATCGAGCAGTGCATGGTTCGACTGGAAAGTCGCCGTTTGAAGTCTGTTTAGGATTTCTACCACAGAGTCCATTCGATATGGAGTTTGTGATCCCTACCTCAGCACAGAACAGTAAGGAAGCATCTGATCAGAATCGAGCACAAAAGTTCCTGGAAGGTATTCAACGACTCCATCGTGAGGTTGAACAGAACTTGCTGAAAGCTCAACTCAAGTACAAGATGCGACATGATCGGTGTTGCATCTAGGCCTTCATGCCTAACCCTAATTTTGATGATTAATGAAAACAAAGTGTTCCGGACTAATTGTGCTATTGAGTTTATTTGATACAGAGTTGCGTTGGGAAGATATGCACGGAATACAAGAAGAACCCGACGTAAAATAAAAGCACAAGTAGCAAAGAGCAAAAGGCAAGTCGCAAATCATGAAGATGCGAGAGACCTCAGGTATTGAGAGTTTTTATTTTTTTTACCGATCTTGGCGTGTGGAGATGATCGGTTAGGAAACTCTTTTCTAGTTTTGACCGTACTATAAAGAGGGGTAGCGAAAGTCCTCTTTCTATCTCCAGCACAAACCGAGAATGTTAGGTCATTGCATCGCATCATTTTTATGTGGATTTGCTTTTGGTCTTATTTGGAAAAATCTGTTTTTCAGTTCAGTTTTTGACAGCAGAAGAGTATTTACATTTTTCAGAAAGATCTAGGTAGATCTGGCTTTTGCTTCTGTTGAAAAAAATGTATCCCTTGAAATTATCTTTCCAACGAGCTATTAAACACCTCTTTTGGATTTCTGGATTTAAAGTTATAGCTGTTTTTTTTCATGCTGACTGTCAGTTTGCATAACTGACTGTCAGTTTGAATGTCAGTTTAGTGTAACTGACAATTGTCCAGAGAGGGTGTTTTTTGGTCTCAAATTTTTTTGTACTAAACTGACTGTCAGTTTGTCCATACTGACTGTCAGTTGGGGTTTCGACCAGAGAGTGTTTTACTGTGTTTCTGTTTGATTCTGGTCGAGCTAGTACACAAACTGACTGTCAGTTTGTGTAACTGACTGTCAGTTGCGTGTTCCAGCTTTCCTGTTTTGGTTGCAAACGGCTAGCTATTTTTTATCCGTAAATTTTGTCGGCCGTTGTGCATGCAACTGACTGTCAGTTTGGTGAACTGACTGTCAGTTTGGGTTGCTGATTTTCAGCCTTAGCTCCAACGGTTCATTTGCTTCTTGAGGCTATAAATAGGGGCTTTGGGCATAAGTTTTTAACAACAAGCAGCCTCCTCTCTTATACACTTTTGAGCATTAGTTTTCTATATTAAATCTTGATCTTTTGATCAAGTCGAGTGTTTTCCGATCCACCGAGAGTTTCGTTTCTTTTGTTTTTGCATATACTTAGCTTCTCGGTGCGTGTTTGGAGGTCTAGAGAAGACCTCGCTGCCTTTTACTCTTGGTGAGCGCCCTCACCTAGACGGTTCGGAGGCGTGGCCGTTGACCTCTTCGTTCGGAGATTGTCGGAGAGGCTCGGCGAGTGTGTACAAGGCATCGGTGCTCGCCTTTCCGGAGTGGACAAGGAGCAACCATTAGTGATAATATCCTTGGTGGATATTGAAGCGAGACTCAAGTGATTTGAGTGCTTCAACGAGGATTAGTGGAGACTGGGCGAGTCTCCGATACCTCGGTAAAAATCATCGTGTTTGTTCTTTTTTCCCTTTGCTTATATTATTTGTTCTTTATTTGCTTTAAGTTTTAAAGTTTTAAAAAGCCTTCTATTCACCCCACCTCTAGTCGGCATCCTTGATCCAACAATCGGCACCGAGTTGATGCGCAATTTCAAGAAGGTGATATGGTATGGTTACATTTGAGTAAGGAGAGACTTAAAGGTGAATGTAAGAAGCTCAAACCCATTCATTATGGTCCTTTTCGGATTTTGCGGAAAGTGGGTAATAATGCTTGTCAGCTTGAGTTACCTCCATACATGGATATTTATTCGGTTGTCAATGTTGAGCACCTCAAACTCTTCGAGCCTTCAATGTTGGATGATGAGCCAGATACCATAGTACCATCTGTTGAAGACTTGGTCTATCAACGAGGCGAACCTTTACGTGACGATGTGATTCTGGAGAGGAAGGTGACTACCACCCGCAGTGGCACAAAGGAGACTTTTCGAATCGGTCGGAAAGATCAACGAGCACGTGCGGCAAAGTGGTACACAAAAGAAGATGGACAAGCCCAATTTCCACATCTCCAGTTTGATCGAGAGGTCGCAACGGGGGTTGGCTCCTTCTCAACAAGGGAGTCATGATCCGGGAGGATCTCCAAGTCCTGATCGCATACGGCTTTGCGATCTTAACCGTGTTCGGAAAGGTTTCGCGACCATGGATTGGTTCGCGACCAGGAAAAGGAATTCGTTCCCTGTTCGGAATTGTAATCCTATATATATAACTAAGCTTATCTGTTTAGGATTAGTTAAGTTAGTTATATGAGTCTAATACGTTTAGGATTACTAAGTCTAATACGTACTCATACGATTGGACTATAAATACCTTGTAATAGGTCTAGTTTAGATCATCGAAGAGTCATAGAACTTATTTGAGTTTTAGACACTTATAGTTCCTTCGACGTAGGCAAGTGTGCCTAACGTTCGACGTGTAAAGCCCTCTTTGAAATAAAGAGTTGTGCAATTACTTTGGGTTTTGGTATTTCCGAGTAAGATCCCGTTATTCCGCATATTAGAATCTGGGCGAGCCTAGTGCGAAAACCAAGACTAGATCTCAAACGGATCAGTAACGCATGGTCCAGCTAGACGCCAAGCACGTGGTGATGTCAACCATGTCAAAATAAGTCTTGTAGGCTCTAGGTACTCACCCAAGGCACTTTATGAGATGGTGTTAAATTTTTTAGGAGAAGAGGGATCTAATTAGACCTATCGGTTTTGGCAGCATCCTACATTTACCACTGTACACTAAGATGGATAGATTTTTCTCCCTTTGGTTATTGAGCAAGGTGGATGACATTGCTCATCGGATCATTGTTGGCCATTGTGCTGAAGAAAGAGCTCCATAGTCCTATGGCCAAGTGTGATAAAGATGCTTAATTTCAAGATAGCATTCATGGTTTTTGTTGTTAGCCAATTGCTTGATCCTAAGGCTAAATATAAGTTGTCAGCATAAATTATTTGTAGGATCGAGGATGCCGATTAGAGTGGGGTGAATAGGAGGCTTTAAAATTTTTTGACTAAAAACAATTTTTGCAAGGAAAAGACAAAGAGCAAATAAACTGAAACAATTTAATAATATTTTGCACTAAGAAAGAGTAAGAAAAACAAACACAGTGATTTATGCCGTGGTCTCGGAGACTCGCTCGGTCTCCCCTACTTCTCGTTGAAGCACTCAAATGAATTAGTCTTACTTCAATATCCAAGAAGAATATTTTTCACTAAGGTTGCTCCTTATTCACTCCAGATAGGCGAGCACCGATGCCTTTCACAAAATATGCCGAGTCTCTCCGACAACCTCCATTAATGGAGAGGTCAACAGCCACGCCTCCAAACCGTCTAGGTGGGGGCGTTCACCAAGAGTAACAAGTTGCAAGATCTTCTCTTGACCCCCAACAAATACCAAGAAACTTCTAAGGATGCAAATGAATGCTCTCAGAAGATCTCTCTCAATCACAATGAATGATACTTGATCAAAAGATCAAAATTTTGGCACTTGGGCTCAAGTATATATCAAAAAATATATCTCTTGGTTCTTTAGAAAAATTGCTTAAAAAATGTTTATAAACACTGATCAAAATCTGCTCGAAAAGTGTTTATAAAACTAATAAAAAATGTGAACAGAAACTTCTCAAAAATCTGCTCAAGCACTGCTCAAAAGTGTTTGTAAAACTGATCAAAAATCAGTTCCAAAATTATTTATAAAACTGATCAAAAATCTCCTCGAAAAGTGTTTATAAAACTAATCAAAACAATAGAGAAATCTGCTCAAAAAAACTATTTAAAAACTGTTCAAAAATGTGAACAGAAATTGCTCAAAAATCTGCTCAAAAGTGTTTTAAAAAACTGCTCAAAAATCAGTTCAAAAACTACTCAAAACTTCTTCTGAAAACTGCTCAAAATGTATATAAAAGATGCTCAAAGGTGTGTACAGAGACTACTCAAAAATGTGTATGAGAATGTAGCTTGAGATGTGTTTTTGAATGTGTGAGAATACTGTTCAAAGCATCTCTATTTATAGGCCAACCTCTCAGCTAGCCGTTGTAGTCGAAAAGAAAAGAAATCAGGCCAGCTAACAGCCAGTTTTGATCTCTAACGACTAGTAAATAGCCGTTGGAACCTCTGCTCGAATAAACAGTGTTACTGGTCGAATGAACAATAACTGATCAAATGAACAGTGCATGAATAGTCTCTGGACAAATGAACAGTACTCGTGTGACCACTGGTCGAATAAACAACACTCAGATGACCAGTTTCAGTTCCTCTTTGAGATTCTTGACCAAGATTGTGAATGAATGCAAATGCAACATATGACCTAAGAGTTTCTCAGTTTTTGCCAGAACTAAAAGAGATTTTGCAACCCCTCTTAATAGTACGGTTTAAACTAAAAAAAAATTCTTATAAAACCGGTCAAACTCCAAACTCTAAGACCGGTACAATAAACAAGCACTTACCTTAGGTCTTTGCAGTTTCCTTCTTGGCGACATTGCACTTGCGACTTTGGCTCGTGTCCTCGGACTGCGACCTTGGCTCGTGTCCTCGGACTGCGACCTTGGCTCGCGTCCTTGGACTGCGACCTCGGACGATATTGCATACAAATAGCTCAAAGACACGATTAGTCCAAGACAATTAATTTCATCAATAATCAAAATCAACCCAAAAAGAGTCTAGATGCAACATTATTGGGGTGCAATATGCGATCCTGATAAATCCACACATTCAATGGGCACAATTTGTTATTCATGAGATAGTCGACATGGCTGCTAGGGTGCGATCAGACATAAGAGAGGGCAAGCCAACACGGAGCTTGTCATCTTGTTTGCTATTCCTCTAAGTAGATGTTATTTCATATATTTTGTAATGCTTAATACTATACTATCCCAATCAATAACATAATATCTCTCAGGCTTTCTATCTCGATAACCTCAACTTTGGGAAATCAAATTTACCTCATGTGGTTTTCCCTCGTATCAAGGCCTACAAGAGTAAAATTATGAAGAAGTTAATAGATGTTGATTGTACAACAACTTTTAGTGCTAACATTTGTTCCTTTGATAGGATGTTGGTAAGCGCATAGTTCAAATTTTGCATAGAATTGTACATTAATTTATGAACTATCTTGAATATAAAAATTTTCATTTGGAGCAGCCTCGTGCATCAAGTGATATCTGTTATAGGCATTGATTATTTCACTTAGGTGCTAGTTCCAACCCTTTTTCAAAGGAGGTATTGTTCAACAGATTCAACAATATTAACGATGCTAGAACTTACATTGAGTGTCGCTTTGGACCTAAGGTAATTTTACCTACCCACTAGTTGGTAATTGGTACAATATCTTATGATTTGCAACATAAAAATGTATTAGTACTGAATCCTTTTGTGAAATATCCCAGGTGTTGCAGAAAATGATTTCTAATCAAATGTCATGTTAATAACTCTCAAACTTTCTTGGAAAATGAAGTCAAAATTTTTCAAAGGTTTCACGGATATTTTCATGTCTATTCCATCTTCAGTAGCAGCTGATAAGAATCCAGCATATAAAAGAAAGCGTGGTAATTCGTCGACCCATACTAATGGTAGGTGAAGTGTAAGATATGAATCATTATACTGTTGTATATCAAATTTATATCTACTATAAGGAACTCAATTTTAGCCGATAGGACAAATGTGCTTGTTGAGGCAAATCTTTGTGCCTGTCACAACCCATTAAAATCTAGAATTCAGGACCCTGCTGTGCATGGAGTGAATGTCTCTACTCCTAATTGTGGTATTTCTCAAGGTAGTGCGCATCTCTCTGTTCCCTTGGTTGTACATACAGTTGGAACGACGAGCAAACTTGTTTTAGGGGATCTCCTCTACATATCAATGCAAGTTATTATATTCTAAAATAATTTTCTTCATCATTGAGGTAACACTAGAAATCATACATAGCTTATTTAATTGAAGTATTTGACTTTCAAGAGTCTCCTTCATGACTAAAAAAGATCATGAAAACTACTTAGAATTACACAATGATGAATGCAATGCTGATATGGAAATGGATAGCAATGAAGCAACTAATTTGGAAGATCGTGTTGGTAGTCATGGATCTAAGATGAATGAAAAGTCTGGTAAACTAGGTAATTTTATGTAACATTTGTAAGGTTGCATATTATGATAGTCAACTATTTGACATATTTGGTTATATAGGGTCTTGTAGGAATATTAGAACTAGTCCTTCTTTTGTTGGAAATATATTTGACCAAATTGTGGGTGTTGTTGAACATGTTAACAAAACTAACGGTATCTGCAATGAGGTGTCATCTCCTATTAAGGCTGAGCAGATGTCCCCAATCAAAGAACATTTGGGATCATCAATCACTAAAGATAGTTTCATGTTCATTTTTTTCAAATCAAGTATATTTATGATGACTTGTTTTTTCCTAACCAAGTCTCCTTGCCAGCTTATAGGATAAGAGAGAGCAAATGTGTTCTTTTTGTTAGCAATGATCCATTGACCACTCCATTGGCTCTGAAAGATGTAGCGACTGCTGGATCTCCAACCCTTAAAATCATTTCACCAACTAGCCTTGCTAGGGAAGTTGCTGCTGTTGAACACTTCATCATGAGTTTGCCCACGAGGAGTTCAACCTCAATCTTAGGCCTCGGAAGATTGTTTTAGTAGTGAACAATTTGTGGAAAAAAAAATGAAGCCGAAACCTCTTGTGAAGTCTCTCTTTATGATTGGTTACACTCTTCCATCTCATCCTACCAAATGTGCATGGATGTTTTTTTGGAGGTTGCAAGCATATATGGACCTAACATTGGAAGGTATAGATATCTATATTCAGTATTTAACTACTTAAATTAAGATGTATTGATTGTACAAATATGGAATGTAGGTTTTGGATTGTGCACTTGAAGCCCCACTACATTGAGCTTTTCAGAGGTGTGAGATGCATTGTATATTTTCCTATGTATGGAAAAATGATTCTCTACTTCTAAGAGTATGTACTCCTCATATTCAAGTACACTATACATATTTTTTATTTGTAGTCTAAATACTGTTTTAATTACTGAGATGTATGTATAACCATTTTAATGAAATATGGTATATACTTTGTTAGTTGTAAGGTATATTTTTTATAAATAACGTACTATACAACTAAAGAAGTATTTTATTTGACTGCAAAGTTATAAGGTATATATGGATAGTTTGTTTTGTAAAATTTCTAGGTTCAAGTATATTTTCAATTAGGTAGCCAACTGAAAATTAGCATGTTTCCATTTATATGCTTAACTATACATAATAAAAAATTTAGATAAGGATTTATTATAGCTTATTCAATACATATTTTAGTTTCTTGTATTTTAGTTTCTGAATGTACCATAATAATGCACAACATGCTTAAATAAAAAAGCACTCATGATACTCAGAAGGTCTATGCTGATGTGCACAAAATCTCAAAGAAGGCCTATTTCATGACAGATGGTACACAACTTAAAGTGCATTTGACTTAATTTATCCACACTCAATTTTTCAAATAAACTGAAAACCAATCAAACCAGAGACTAAAATTTCAGACTTCAACTTCTCAGGGATAGGTTTGAGACCATTTTGCATGTGGGTGCACACCTTGGGTTACCTTGGATGGGATAAGGAGAGGACAGGTCTTCTTTAGGATGTTCAAGGGTGACATTGGCAAGCACATCGTCCTCGTGTGAAATGATCCTTCCAGATATGAAGTGATGCTATGTTTATATAAAAACTGTACATGATTTTTATGTATTAGAAGATAAAGAGTGCAGATTATTTATGATAGAAACATAAAAAAAAACCAGTATTCTTTATATAGCCTTAAAAAAAAGGATCGCAAAGATATTTAAGATTGGAATGTACTCCATATGCAAGCATAGATACAAATCTAAATTACAGGAAGCAGAAAATTACAAATTCCACTTAATTTTTCAGTGGAATTCAAACAAACGAGAATTTTATTTCGGCTGCTTGTGCTTTCTTTCGAACATGTCATTTAAAAAAGTGTGCTTTAATTAATTATTATATGTACTACCATCCCACCACGGCATTTGCAATTAGCATCCCATCACCTTCTTCTTGTCAATGTTTGGCTTGGAAACCACCGTGCCGTCATTGCCGGCGAGGGCCTTGTACTTGTCCTTCCTGGTAAAGCTCGTGCACTCGTAGGAGAGCGTGGAGGCTATGAGCCTCTGTATGTAGTTGGCCACCTCGTGGCTGGTCCGGCCTCCGCGGCACGTGAGCTCGCCGGGGAGCTTGTTCAAGAACGTGACGACGTAGCCCGGGCTGGGGTTCATGAAGAAGTAGAAGGGGTCCATGCCCTTCCACCCCCTCGCCGTCGTGCCGTGGAACATGCTCATCTGGTTCTCCATGGCCACCGGCACAATGTCGTCGGTAAGCTCCGCGAAGAGCGCCGAGAACCGGAGCAGGAACGGCTCGCGGCACGTCGTGCCCTCCGGGCAGATGACGAGGTCGCCCTCCGTAAGTAGCCGCCGGATCATCGCCGCGTCGGCGGCGCGGTCCCGTGTCAGCCGGACGGTGCGGATCGGCGAGAGGAGCTCCGAGAGACGTGAGACCTGTTCAAAGAGATGTTAGAGTCATGGCTGGCACGGCATGGAAGGTTGGGTTGGTTTGTCAGTACCGAGTAGGTGACGGCGGTGATGGGGCGGCCGAGGGCGGTGGAGAGGAAGATTGGGTCGAGGAGGGTGCGGTGGGAGCAGACGAAAAGCACGCCTGAGCGGCCGGTGACGCGGCTGGCCGGGGGAGGGGGCCTGCCCTTGACGGTGACGCGCACGCCGAGGGCGCGGAACGCGTGGTAGACCATGCGCATCGGCAGGAGCGCGCCGGCGGCGATGCGGAGGCAGGCGAGCACGAACCCGATGGGGATCCAGAGCACGGTGAGCAGCGCGAGCGCCGGCGACAGCTTCTGGACCAGCCGGCCGTCGTGGAAGACCACCGGCTTCGGCAGGTCCTCCCGTAGCACGGCCTTCAGCTTGGGCGTCCGGGGAACCACGTAGCCTTCCTTGCACAGCCGCATGAAGGGGTGGTCGGTCTTCCGATCGCCAATGCCGACCTCCGGCGCGACATCGCCGAACACCTTGCGGAGCGCCTCCGCCTTGTTGGCACCGACGAGCACGCCGGGCGGGCGGACGAGCCCTGTCGCCCGGCCACTCCAAACGTCGAGCTCGGTGCCGACGACGATGTCGGAGCCTAGGTACTCCTTCAAGAACCCCTCGACCATGACCCTCGGGTTAGCGGTGAGCACGCACCGGCGGCCGCACGCCGAGAACACGCGCCATGCCTCCGGGTGGAGGTCCGAGCAGTAGAACTTGGGCAGCACGGCGCGCGCCACCGCCTCGATGTCCGCGACCCTAGCGCCGGCCATGGACGCGAAGATGAGCACCTGGATGCCGGCCGATTCGGACACGAAGTAGTACAGAACCCCGGCGAGCGGGGCCAGCAGGAGGAGGAGCATTAGGCGTAGCACGCCGCTGGCCTCGAACGCCACGAGCGCGAAGTACGGGAACGAGCTCCGGCCGCACAGGAGCGTGCCGTCGAGGTCGGCGACAACCGTGTCGCCGGTTCGGCCCTCTGACGAGCACTTGTCCACCGTAGGGAATGGCGAGGTGGTGGTCACGGTGTCCTCCATTCCTAGGTTCTTGGAGCTAGCCTCGCATGCACGTACAAGCCCCAAGTGTGTATATATTATTGTAATGTTGTGTAGTTTTAAACTCTTCAATGCTTGTATTTATAGTATACGAAATGGAGTATAAGAAATCGAGAAAGGAACTAACAATGCCACACGAATATTACGTTTAATTGGAATTATAAAGTGTCTAATGCTCCAAACAAAGTTTCATAGTTAACATCGACTTGGAATTATTTTATATAAGCTGAGTCCTTTGGCATGGTCGTCATGTCTAATATTATTACTTTGTTTCTCTTGATAGTAGAGTGATCAATCAAAGTGGGAGAAAATTTGCATTTACATGTGGTAAAGTTTTTTTGTTTTCATGCTTGAAGGCGAAAGGTAGGGTTACTTAAAAGACGACATTAATTTGGCGCATTGTAATTAAGTAATACAAATGGTGAATTATGACGGGGGGGTTCATTGTACTTTCGGAATAGTCGGCGTTATATATTCTAACATTGAGTCAATAGAATCAGCCTCCAGCTCGTGTCTAATAAACGTCAGTGAGGTGACCAACCAATTGAACAAAAACCTCTTCATCATAGACATATCTAAGGTTCAATACCTAGAACATTATTACTACACAATATTGTGCCAAATTAGGTTCGAGTTAATCACTTCATATTATGTCAGAAATTTGGTGGTATTACCGTAATTGAATTACGCGGCTTCTTCGTTGTCTAAAACATGCTCTATCCCATTCTTCCTATAAAAAGATACTATCACAATGCAGTTCAGATAGAGCGAGAAAGGGCAAAGAATTCAGTTGGAGTAGGCAAAATTGATCATTTTGTTGTATCTCGTAGCTTAGGCAAATGAGACACTTATGATATCTTTGTAGGCTTCTAAGTGTTGAGGTGGATGTCAAAGTCTGACTTAAGTGTCCGGAAATGAAATATGTAACTAGATGCTGGATAGATCTATCAAATCATGGATTTAAGTCTCCAGAAAAGAATATATATCTTTTCGCCTTTTGTAAAAGATGTTGTTTAGATTTTAATTAGCTTTGCAGCCGAGCTAAGTTTTGAAGCTTATGAAGAGTGTTGGTTGATTTGGATCACAAACAAGTAGTTTACGATGGGACAACTCTATATTAGGGTTTCACATGAGAAGATTTGGTCATAACAATTTATGTTATTGGATCGCAAATCTATTCTATATATTTTTATACCAATGACTAATTTAGTGTACAGATACTAATTACAGATGACTTGCACAAATAAGTGGTTGTCATACGGTTCATTTCTCTCCGAGTCCTTTTAATCCCTTTCTGTAACTCTCAGGACACACAACCACATTGTCATTCTGAGCCTCACTTGCCGGGTTCCCGCTCAAACCCCTTACAAAGCCCAGCCCAGCCCAGCCAATGAGCCAATGTCTTCCCCGTCACCGTCCCGCCTCGTCCCGCAGCTTCTCGTGGCCGTCCTCCAGCGCCGCCGCTTCGATACCTCCCTCCGCCCGTCGTCGACCTTCCATGGCTTCTCCCCGCCCTCCATCGCCGCCGCGCTCGCCTCCATCCCGCGCCTCCTCCTCCCGCGCTCCTCACGCTCCCTCTGCCCGCAGGCCCCCTTCCCCTCCCCCTCCTCCCCTCCCCGCCGCCGCCTCGCCGCCGCCCTCACCCTCGCCTTCCTCTCCTGGTCTCACTCCCACCCCGTCCTCTCCCTCACCTCCTCCCCACTCCGCGCCGCGGTGCTCTCCCTCGCCCGCGCGCGAGCCGTCTCTCCTCTCTTCCGCCTCCTCCGCGAGCACCCCGCGCTAGTCACCACCGCGACCCTCACCGATGTCATCCGTGCCCTCGGCGAGGAGGGCCTCCCCCGTCACGCGCTCTCCGCCTTCCACCGCATGCGCCAGCTCCGCTGCTCCCCGGACGCGCAGTGCTACAACACCCTCATCTCCGCGCTGTGCCGGAACGGGCGGTTCGGGGAGGCCCGTTCTCTGCTCGACCAGATGGAGCGGCCCGGCGCGCGCTGCAAGCCGGATGCTTACACGTACACCGTGTTGATTTCTTGGTATTGTAGGATTGGGGTGGGCACAGGCTGCCGGAAGGCGGCGAGGCGGAGGATCTACGAGGCCGGGAGGCTGTTCAGGAGGATGGGGGACAAGGCACTGGAGCCGGATGTCGTGACCTACAACTGTTTGATCAATGGTCTTTGCAAGACGTACCGCGTGGAGCGCGCCCATGAGGTGTTTGATGAAATGATGAGGAAGGGGTGCACGCCGAACCGGGTCACGTATAACTCATTTGTGAGGTATTACAGTGCAGTGAATGAGGTGGACAAGGCGGTTGAATGGATGAGGGAGATGGTGGCGAGGGGGCATGGGGTGGCGATGTCAAGCACGTATACACCGATTATTCACTCATTGTGCGAGAGCGGGCGGATCCAGGAGGCGAGGCGGTTCTTGATTGAGATGGCTGAAAGTGGGCACTTGCCAAGGGAGTACACCTGTAAGCTGGTGAAGGGTGCGACTGAACGTGCAGGTGAGGAGGCATTGCCAGAGGAGCTATGTCAGTGGATAGATGATGGCATCAAGGAAAGATTTCGGCAGGTGATGCGAGTGAAGCCTGTCATGCGACCGGTCACGAGGTAGCTTGGGTCTTTCGGAGCAACATTGAGCATGCACAAACTGGCCTGGCCCACTTGCCACATGACAGTTCCTGGTCCTTGGCTGAAATGGCTGGAAGGGCTATGTGCAAACGCGTATAAGCTAGTGAAGAGCGTGATTGACAGTGGCAGCAAGGAGGTTTTTACTCCAAGAGCTGTACCAGAGTTTAGCTGATGCTATCAGTGAAAAGACACTGGTTGGTGATGAGAGTGAAGCCCAAAATGGAGTCGATCATGAGACAGTTGGAGAGCAGATGAGGTGGATTTGTACAGAAGGTAAGTGGTGTCTGGAATTGCTGCTATAATTTGAGGTAAGAATAGTTGTTATATAAGAAGCCAGGCCTCCTGTTGTACACTTTGTCTGTCTACATTTCTGGGATCATGTGGTTTGCAGCATCACATAATTAATATGGAAATCGCCATTTCTTGTCAGCTAACTGAAACCTTTGTCATAATTATCCATTGCAGTTTGAAGCGTCACATAATCTGTAAATTGCCATTTGTTGGTATCCGACTGAAACCTTGCCATCATTGTCTGTTTTTTTCGACCTCAATTGCTATGCTCATGCTATCTCAGTTTATGAGCCTTGAAGAATATACTCTGGTTAAGGATCATTGAAGTTCTTATTTTTTGTTTTGGCAACTGCATAATGTTCCTTGTTTTGTTGTATAATATAAGACATATAATTATTTCAATCTTATATTTCAATCTTATTGTAAAGTATAAGACGCATATATAAATTTATTATTTTCTTTTCTATTCTCTCTTTATTTATTTTTTCACTCTCTATGACTAATTTCTCATATTACTATTCTCACTTATTTTCAAGACAAATTGAATGTGAATAATTTAGTCATTTCTTTCATTGTTCTCTTAAACTCAGAATTTTAATCAAAATACGCCTTAGTTATCAGTATCATTGGAATCAGCTGGTAAAACAACCAAACAAAGAAGTCAGTTAGGATAACACAGTTTCAGTGGATAATGAAGGATTTGCTGCAGTGAATAAACACATTAGGCTGCTATATCTCTAGTTAAAATATAATCTGTATTCCCATTGATGACTTCTCAATTGCGATAAAGTTTCTGTAAGAATTTACTAAAAATGCTGCCCTTGAACTGTAGGCTCTAGACATAAGAAAAAGGAGAAATGAGGTTAAAAAAAAACAGTCTCATGTACCAAGCATCCTTTGCTATGAAGAAAATGTCACTCCTATAAAATGATTTATAAAGGCACCATTTCTACAAAAAGAACCTCACACATAAGCTTGGGATATCAATAACAACAAGTACCTCAAAATTAGTTTCACAAATTGCACACGACTTCCAGTCTATGTTGGATGGAGAACTTTATATTGATCCATCATACAGAAATGGAGGCTCTGCAAGCATATATCATGCCGTCTGCCTTTCTGGTTATGGCGTTTGCTGTACTGAACAAGCATTTGTTGTTTTCCATTCCATGCATAGAATATATTCAGACATTGGATTCTTATGGTTTCCAAGCCGATGGTGGTGGAGGCGGGGTTGGGAACATTGGAGGAACTGCAGAGAAGAGGGTGTTCTTATCTATTCCAGTTTTGACTTCAGATAGAGAAATCAGCGCTGCAATTAGACCAGCATTTGCTGCAAGAGTAGGTTCTGTGTAATTGTAGTTCGTGCGGACATCTTTGAAACCATCATGCCTGTCAGGGCCAGCAACCATTGCCCCGACGAGGATATTGGGGTTTGCCTTTTTACTTTCCCTCCATTTAAAGCCTCCTTTGCAGCCATACTTGACTCCATTATGAGGAATGGATGCACCTCTGTGATGAGCACGCTTGGGGTACTTGTTTCCATAGCCCACAACATAGCTCATCTTTAGTGGGTTCTTACCTAGGATGTAATCAATCTGCAAATTGAAAAGATCAAGGGTCAGTTCACAGATTTCTGATAGTGAATTGTACGGATAAGTTCAACACCAAGTCCCTTGCTGTAGATCATTAGGGATGTAACTTGTTAAAAAAAAGAGGGTAATATATTCATACTAACATTATTTCCAATGTTCTAAAACTTAAACAGCATGTGGAATTGCTGATTTGATGATTTGCTCTCGCTTGTAACTTTGTCTTTAGTAGAAAGATCATATTACTTCATTTTGATAAGCACCTCATACTTGTTAGATGATGATGATTGGGCTAGCCTTTTTGCAGGATTTGTTTTTATAGGTGATATATATAGTTAGTTGAACTTCAAAACATTAATTAGTTAAAGAGGACTGAGGACAATAAATCTTACCTGTGACCTTGCAAACTTGCGGAGGACATCCGTCGTGTAGAAATTAGGTCCACAATACCACCCGGGTGTGTCGGCAGCTTCAAGATAATCACTATATATAGCAGCAAGGAAAGCTGCATTAACAACGTACTGAAGTGGTTGGGGCTTTCCATGGTTGAGTTGTATTAATCCTCCTGCAAAACATTCCATTGTTTAACTTTCTTCTTCAGCTAGTTAGAGAAGAAGAAAAAAAGAAATGAGGGACTTAGTGCATCACCAACCTTTTGTAAAGTTGAATGAATTGAATCTCGGTAAATATGAGCACATAACATTATCGGTTTGGTTGTGGAAAGTCCTCAATATTTCTTCATAAGGGTAGCCTGGACTTAGGAAGAGCCGCAACCTACTGAGAAGAACCTGGATAAAGTAGAAGCTGCATTAATACTGTATCAATAGAACAATGCAGTATTATATGGGTCAGCTTTTTCCATGCAAGTCGTTGTCTTAATAATCCAATTACTACTTGAACAAACTCTTATTTTATTTTTCAGATTATGCTAGATTGCTGTTGTGTCATCTATTGCTAGTAATTTCTGACATATCCAGTAGTATCAGTATGAAATATGCTAACCTGAGCTCCTGGAAGTTTGTCATCCCAGGTAAATACACCATAGTTTGGACTACCCAGCCAGTATGCTCCAGCGTGCTTTGCCATTCCTGGAGCTGTAGCTATCGAGAGGTATGATGTGTTCCCAGTAGCAAAATACATCCACGCGCCGCCCCACACAAACTCATCCCAGTAACTGGTGGAGTTGTAGAACAGCGCAGGGTCAGAGCCATTGGGGCTGTATCTCCCACGCTCCTGCCTGCCATACTTGTATAGGGTCTTTGCACCATGGACAAGCTTGTCCGAGTAGGTCTTGCTGTCCTTGAACACTATGGAAGCTGCAGCAAGGGCAGCTGCCATCTCAGCGGCAAGATCGGAACAAGAGTGACACTCATAGACAGGTCTGGGGTAATCGATATCCTCTGGTCTCATCCAGCAGTAGTGGTCATTAGGACTGCCGCCTTTAGAGGTATCACCTTGACCCACCTGCATTAAGAAAATCATACGACGTTAGTGATTTGCTGTTACTGCATTCAAGATAAAATATTGAGCCTGACAAAGAGTCAATGTCTCAATGAGAATAAACTCTTGTTCTACTCATATATTTGAAAAAGAAGCTGGAAGTTTACTTAATTGAGTTGATCCAACGCCTAGTTTCTCTGAATCGAGCAAAATCCGCAAACATGTATTTTGCAAATGAACATGTTGGATCCAACATGCCTTGCCAATACTAGTCTATGGTGCACATGAATCACTAGAGTTATGAAGAAAGTAGTTTGTGAGCAAATCTTCAGTCTTCGCTACACTACATGGAGATCTGTAATTCAGCACATTTAGATGGTAAAGCTCTACAAACCTGAGCAACAATCCGGTCGATGGTGTCGGCTGAGGAATTGAAGGTTTTGAGGATGTAGTCTGTGCCCCACTTGATTATTTCCTTGACATGGTCGAGTTCACCGGCAGCCTCCCACTTGGCCCTGTACTCAATCACGGTCCAGCTGAGCATGGTCATGGACCAGGCCATTGGAAAGTTGAACTTGATCGCATCCCCTGCATCGTAGAAGCCTCCGACCAAACTCCTACCAACAGTACTGTCGGAGAGGCCATCTCTCATGCCGGAATTCCCCCTCCAGCTGACACCGTTATGCTTCGGCAATGGACCAGCTGACATGCCAGGCAATACATCATCAGAAGATGAACAGAATTCTTATTCGTATTTCCTATTACTTCATCAAACTTGTTGCTCGGAGTTAATTACAAATGCAGAAAACAATTTTAACATTCCTCAAGCTTAATCCAATTATTTATAAATTGATATTACTTATTTGCACCAGATCTGAAAGTAGCACATTTGTAAAACTATCACAGGTGAATTCTGATCTGATTAAATATATCTGACAGCATGGAGTAACTGGAAAGGTGAAATCTTTAGCATCAAAGATTTAAAACTAATTTTTGCCAACATATATATCCAACACAGGTCAAATAGCTATATATAAGCTTATAATTGAGTGAATTATTCGCATGTCCTGCAAAATAAGATTGCCAAAAAAAAACTTATTAACAAGTTCTTTTGCATCAAATTCTGATGAAAAGTGCAGGTGCAGAGGAGAGGCACTCACATCTCTGGGCATTGAAGAACATGAGGGCCTTGTGCAGGGCTTGGGTGTACTGGTCCGGCGGCGGCGCCGGCGGGTGCTTGTGGGGCACCAACTTGACGATCATCATGATGAAGCCGATGAAGAGGCCGAGGCCAAGAACGCTGCCGACCGTCCACATGAAGATCTTGCGGTCGACGACCATGCAGCCGAGGTCGACGTACTTCTTCTTCTTCTTGCCGGCCTGGTCGCCGGGGCCAGCCAGGAGCCAGCTCTGCTGCGTCTCGTCGAGCTGCCGCATGAGCGCCGCCCGGTCCAGGTCCCTGCTCCGGTCGTCGTCTGTCGCCGAGTCGGCATTGGATATCTCCAGCGGCCCTCCCCATGGGTCCCTCCCAAACATCTTCTTGAATTGCCAATGGCAATATGGCACCGGCAACGGCAACCAGATCTCTCTCTCTCTCTCTCTTGCTCCGGCGTGGAGAGTGGAAGACTAAGTAGAGAGAAGGAAAGGGGTGTGAATTATGGGTATGGTGGTGGCATTGGCAAATGGTGGCTTGGGGTGTTAACTAAGGCGTGTTGGAGGGATCTGGAAGTGGTTGGGGTGTTGCTTTCCGTCTTTTCGGTCTGGTTCTCGTGCCTCTATCGTTCGATGGTTGGGTGTGCTCAGCTCTGCAGAACAGATGAGAGGTGGCCGCTCCACTTCACTTGTGGGGCTCCGCGAATAACAGTCTACTTGCACTTCCGTCAAAAGGAAAAAAAAAAGAGTCTACTTGCACATTGTTACAATAAACAATGGACAACCGACAACACAACGGTATTTACTACCACTATTTACTGTTATTTTGGTTATATATGCCCTGTTCTTTCGACATGCTACTGGAACATAAAAACTCACCATATGCAAATCCTGACATGATATTTGTGTCAATCAAATTTAAACCAAATCTTATCTGCACTCTTTATCTTTCATCATGTGTCGATTACATACGAATTTACTTACCAATTGAATCACTATTTTCCGAGTAACAAAACAAGGTGATTTTTATTGTGGTGGTTATGAACTTATGATTATTTGGTATTGTCGCAGAAGAGTGGGTTATATGTAACTGTTACATAATAGAAGATATTAGATGTAGATTAGGTTTGGTTTAAATTTATTTCTTGTGCAAATCCTGATAGGATTTGATAAAGAGTTTATACCCTTTAGGTAACAAGAAGTATAAGTCTGTGGTAGTTATGATTAATATTGGGGTATGATCAGGAGAAGGCAGGTCTTTGTTATTAACTTATGTAGATCTGGGAGGCATAGTTGCCTGTTTGTACCTTGTAAAACTGTACGTGACAAAAAGGTCAGGTGGCAATAATGCAAGAAAATGACAGCATTAATTTGTTTCCTATTACTTTCTTGGCAAAGCAGCTGTCTTTGCTGAAAGTTTAAAGGAAAAAAATTGTGATGTTTAAGTATTGACCACGTAGTTGGTGAATCTGACACTGTTGTTTCTGTAGTATTTTGTTTAACCAGGTTGGACATAGTTAATTAAATCTGAAGGAAGAATACAGTATAAGCATGTGATGGAAATGCTAGGTATGTAGGCCCTGCAGTTCGATACCCTATGGCTATGCTAATAATTACCATTTTTTTAATTTTTCCTGCATACTATCATTAGCCATGAAATTTGTGCAAGATCCTTGTATTATAATAAGATGCTCCTCCATGGCCTGTGAACCAGACTTCCATGACCATGCATCACTTCACAAATTAAAAGTATCTATTTGTAATGCTGAAGCACTTGAGCTTTCCCAGTGTGTTCCCCAGAAGAAAAGTTTTAAGGCCCCAACCACAATTTAATTGAATGGCTCATGGTACTACCTATTAAATTTGGTTTGTGCATATATTTTTACCATGACTGTTTGTTTTGAGTTTTGACATGCTAAATACTACTAGTTACAGATTTTTTTTGTACTCCTAACCGGATCCGTTATATTCACTGTCAATTGCACACAAGTATAGCACATCTACTAAAAAATTAATGTTCTAGATAGACCAAGGTAAAATAGTAAGCAGATTCTCTTTTTTTTTTTTTGGTTTTAGATCATATTTTGATTTTCGAATGTTTAATTTATGATTTGATGATTCAAATTTACTGTAGTTGCCTCACTTTGTTGCAGTGGTGATGATAGTGGATCCAGTTTCACTTTGAAGAGTTGTTGTCCGCTGTAGTGCATGACGATCGCAGTGGTTGGGAAATAAAACACACGATTTATTGCTTGGATGTGTGCATGCACACCTTAACTGGTGAGGTGTCACCTCACACATTGCTGGTAATATAATTAAGCTGGTTAGATTAACTTCTCTAATTGGCAGGACAAGGACTAATCAGCAAGAAATAAAGGAGGGGAAAAAAATGGTATTCTGAGATGATGAAATAATAATAAAAAAGAGATCTGGAGTGGAGAGCTGTCGGTGGACTTGTGTCGGTGGATTCCTTGGACCTGCTACGACACTCATGTCGCGCTGTCATGTGATGGATACGCTTTTTTATCGGGTTACTGGGCCTAATTTATTTGGATCTGCATTCGCTTTAGTTTTGTGCGGATCAAACTTTGTTCCTTGGTCTAGTGTTCTTGGAGGATCCTTCTTTCGTCAAGAATATGAAGTTTGCAGAAACAGGTACTTTTGATGGGATTTTCGGTATATGTTTGATGGTTCAATGCTAAAATTAGCCGCAAAATAATTTGGCCATGGCTAAAAATGCAATGTAGTATAGTAAAAAAACTACGCGTTGTTTGAGATAGTGTTGTGTGTTGTCTAGTCAAATTTTTGTGGCCAATAAATGTGCATCATGAATTTAGTTGAGTGATGTAAACAATAGTTAAATTGGTTAAATTTTATTGACTAGCCAAATTTTAGTTGCGAAAAAACTAAGGCTTCATTGTATTATCACTATGAATATTTTTCTTGATAAAAAAAAGTAGCAAATCAAATGCATCTTTCAATTTTCCTTTGAAGAAAACTACTACCACCGTTTTTTCACTTGTTTAAAAATTTTGTATTTCAGTTTTCCTATTTATTTAAAATCATGATTAAGTCTTAACCGACAAGGTATTTTGATCATTTTTCTGAGTTAACCGATCAGAAATGATATATAACATTTAGATAGTAAAAATTTAGTGATATATAACAAAAAATACAAATATTAGTGTTATATTATATCAGACACCAAAGTTCAGTAGCACAGAATCAATTTTCGTAATTATAAAACAACCATCATATGAAAAGTAAATTTAATGACTAATCTATTAAGAGTATTTTTCATATGATGAATCTTAATATTTTTTGTATATCAGTGATCAAAATATAAAAAATTGACTTATATGTATATCAAACGAAAAGTAAAAAAAACAAAAAAAAAATATTGTAAGCCCATTTTAATTTTCCAAGCTTTGCATGAGCACTCAAGCCCGGCTTGAGTTCATGAAAGGTCAGATTTTTTTTTTCCCATCCTACTGAGCAAAAAGCTTTTTTTTGCCCGAAATGGCATGGTAGTTCCACCGGAGACGCGCCCTAAAATTGGGTCACTTTTTGTTTAGCTGCAGGCTGCAGGTGTAGCTCAAGTGTCGGCAAATTGGTGTATGAAAAATGGCGTCTTACCCTTCGCACCAACCCCCAAGCAGATTTGCTCGGTGGGGAAAGGGCCGCGAGACCTGCTCCACGTCAAGTGGGGTCTTCCCCTTGGCATTATTTATTTATTTTTTGGGACTTCTTTGGTGGTCGCCGAGCTATTGGGTGGACCCGGTCTATGATGGATGTCTATAAAATTAGGCCAATGGTTGAAGACATGGAACCCTTACACTTCAATACTTGAAGTAGCAAAGATTTGTGTGTAATGTGTACCGCTAGCACCATAAAACTCGCCTACACATCTTCTTGGGTGTTTTCTTTTTCTTTTGTGTGATGTATTGATTTTTTTGATACGTGCCATTCTTGATATAATAGTTGTGAGTTGAGTCTTATATACGAAAGGAGTTTCACTATGATTTCTTACTAGCACATGATATGTTAATAGTTAATACCTCTATTATATAATATATGATATGTAATTTTTTTAATTTTATTATAAAATATAAAAAATATATGTAAATTTATTGTTATCTTTTTATTCTACCTTTATTATTTTTCTTTTCTCTTTGTTACTGATAATTAATCTCTCACATTAAAACTCTCACTATCATTTACAAATGAAGATAGTTTAATAATTTTCATTTAATATTTTTTTGAATTTAGAACTTTCTCAACCCATATACAAAATCAAAATACATCTTATATTATAGTGCGATGGTGGGAGTATTACAAAATGATCCTTAAATGAAATTCAATTGTAAATAAGGTAAAGGAGGCAGCCGGATTCTTTCGCATAACACAAGCAAGGTCAGGCGATTGCCTCTGCCTGACATGGTGCTGTAGTATATGTTTGCATGCCTTTAGCACTAAGCGCAAAATTGTAGTAAATTACAAGCTACTCTCAAAAAAAAAATTCACCTATAGCTCGCATATGTTTATTGCCTCCCATCATTCGGCAGGAATCACGGCTATTCTATTGAGCACATTTGAATCATAATGGCATAAGATTCGTAATAAGCCGCAGTACACCGTATACATCTGTGTAGTTGGAGTCATAATGGCATATCACCCATAAAACATGACAGAAGCCTTCGTGTACTATACCAAGACAGGACAACGAGAGCACGAGAACGAAGAAGCAGGTCCCTATCACATTGGGTTGATGAAATGTATGAGCGAAGCTGCTGCTGGGAATGCAGTGGCCTTTTCCTTTCACTGGGATGTGGATCAACTGACCAAATGGATTGAAAACTACTCTCACAGTTTTCAAAACGGTCACCTTCCTCTTGCTTGCTATGCCAGTAATCTCCAGTAGGAAGTTCTTGGAAAATTCTTCAGCTCCAAAGAAGTTATGTAGAGGTTGCCCAATGACGCTTCCAATGCCATCAAACCACTCGGCCTGATCATGTCCCCAGCATGGGATGACAGGATCTACGAAACATTTCTTTGGAAGGATGGATCTACAAGACTACAAGACTACAAGATATTTATTGGATTATATATTACTGAATAAAAGAGTAAAAACACATGCACAGAAGAAAGGAGCACATTATATGGGAAACTAGCCTCAATTTTCACAAATTTTCCCGAGGTCTTCTCTTTTTCTCTGCCCAGGTTGGTCCATAAATTATCAAGTTGGTCCTACCAAACCTCCTGTCAGCTATCTGCAATGTTTGAGAGCATTGAGTTAGTGAAAAAACAGCCCATTAAATCTTGAAAAGCACTACCATCATATCTGTACTTGTATGAGTGGAGTGTAAGATAAAAACACACCTTTACAAGCTCTCCACAAGATTCAACCATTTCCGTTTTCAGTGGGTACTCAACTAACTGAGTAAACATAATAATGTCAGCAGACATTTATAACACAACAAAATAGTTAGCTTTACACAAAATGCAGAACTCACAATGAAGCAATCTTCTCCGACCAATGGAGATCTTGCAAGTTGATCCATTAGTGTACTGTAGTTTACCTCAAGATATGGTGGTGTTACACTAATATAATCGAAAGACAGGTCTTTACCTATGAGAGAGAAAGAGCGAGATGTAAAGCAATATCAGAAAATACAAGAACAAATGTACAGGAATATACATTTATCTTGTTTCTATGTTTTATCATATAAATTTTCTCTCAAAAAAAATTCTCTGGGAAACTGCTATCTGCATAAATGAGACCAGAAAGAATAGAAGAAAGATAATATATTCCCTCTTGCGTGTTAAGGGGAACTTTTACATCTGACAGCGTAACCTGTTGGTTCCTAGGATTCCAACAAACAGATAAAAAAAACTCTCACATATAATTTGTATGCTCCACATTTGTTGCTGCACACTTGTACTGGTGGCATAATTACTGTTCACAGGTACTTTCCAGAAAAATGTCCAGACAAAACGTTAGCATCCTTTACATCAACATCACATATAAATACTAGCACAACATCCATTCTAAAATCCTTTTGTCCAATAAGCAATAATCAATGGTTTCATTAGCAAATGGATCAAATTGTAAGTTGTCACAGGCACATGAACTTCTAATCTATAAGCTCTCCTACGCTTGTCATCAGAAAATTTTGTTTCTTCTTTTTGGCACTTGTAATTGCCCCCAATGTTGATCTGCTTTTCTAAAGAGGGATCATACCTGCAGTTTTTTCAGCATTTGCTAAGAAATTTTCAACACGAATCATATGTATGTGTGAGATATCGCTGAATCCAGTACACTTCAGATTTGGTTTGAGGACTTCAGAGACAACCCAAGGGTCCATCTCAACAAAATGTGCCTGAGATGGAAACAAACACAAATGAATTACTTTATTTATTCATGTGATTTGCAAAACATTAGTACCACCAATTTTTTTTTACATATCGTTTTAGAAATGAATGACGCTCTATGTTTTCAAGGTTAAATATGACCCTGCCTTCTTAAAATGCCCCTATAGTCATTACTCTATTAAAACATTAATTACACAAATGCAAACAACACACATACTATATTATTAACTGGAATTAGGGGTATATTTGTAATTGTACATCACTTTCTTAAAAAATTATATCGAAAGTTAATACAAGTAAAAAAAATGAGAGAGTAGTAAATAACTGTAGAATTAACTTTTCCTGTCTCCAAGTAGGTGGGTTACAAACTGTCGTAATTTGGGAGCAATAACATAAGATCAGAGCATTAAAGGGGTCAGCATGAATGTCATATGTAAAAAGTTTACTTAAACGTATATTAAATTGGAGCCTGAATAGTTTTGCACATCTGTGCATGCATATGAAACTAGAAAAGCACAGATAGGAACATAAAAATAAGATAAGTGGGCGTGCTTCTATGGATTATTTTGGTGAAAACATGCTTCACCAAAGTTATACATAGATCATAGAATATGCATTTAGGAGATGTGGACTGTCCATTTGTGTTATAATTTGAGTTTTGAGCAAACCTCTGAACATCCTCGGCTCATAGCTTCAATTCCAACAGATCCTGTACCGCTATACAAGTCTAACCACCGACCTGGTCTCAATGAAGCAGGAGAGCCACCAGCTGACTGCCAGTTACATTGTCAAGAATCAAGTAAAGGTTCTATTAACATGTCAAGAAGAGGAAACATATGAAATGGTGTCAAACTCAATGCAACATGCTCTTCAGCTATATATATCACAATATATCTTGAAGTTTAGCTGAGAATAGAAGTATGGTCCAATTTTTACTTTGTGGATGCCAAAGCATAAAAAAACCAGGAGACCATTAACAAGAGTGATGATGCTTCATCAAAGTGTCCAACAATTATGTGAAACGGATCTGTACTTGTAACATGTCAAAGGCTGCTCCTCGGACAACTTCCATCATTGGGCGAACATCCATCCCTTTCGGTGATAGCAACTTTCTTCTGCGAGCTTTTCCTCCAAGTACCTAGAGAACCAGAAGTACTTTAGTCTCTTAGAAAATACAATAGCAACACCATAACTAGTTGCGTCAACAAACTAAATTAAAAAATTATGTGTATTAACTATTTAACACAAACAGTTCCAAAGACTTCTGTTAAGGCGACATGATTGTTGTTATGGAAAAATGATCTAGTTCTCCAAAAGACTTACACAAGGCTAGCATTTCAAAATCACATCTTTGATATGAACATGATTCAGTCTGGTTGGCATAATTCTCCAGAAGTTGCAAATTCCTGTTATTTCAGTCACCGATTATGAAGGTTCATGGTTTACCATCACCATAAACCATTTTCAGAAAAATTATTTACAGTATGGTTAATTCTCAGAGAACAAGTGTTAAGTTTGGACGGTGATGCCCATGAACAAAACATGGAGTACAAGCCAACAAAGTACAACACTTATGCATTAGACTCAAAATCAAAATTTAATAGTCGAACTCTAACTCCCACTGCTGCTCTAGTTTGGCACTATCCTAATATTTAGAACAATATAAACTATCATGCATGCATCTCGAAACCCCACAAAATAAATTTTCTTCCACAACCTAGATACCATACAAAATACTAAAGGAAAATTTCTCACATGCCAATACAAAAATTCTAAATTATGGTTTGTGCAGCTAATAAGGTCGGACCGGACACACATGCCATCCTCACATAGTGGCATATTCAAAATATTCAAATTTTGCAATGGCATAAAAAAATTCCCATAATACTAAATTGTATGCATCACTACAGAATCAAAATGCATCAGCACTTAACTCAATTTCCTTTGACCCCACATGATTCACAATCATGATGCGTCTTCACAAACCAAAGGAACAACTTTTATCGTATTGAACAGGTGATCGATCAGTTTCATGGCTCACAAGAAATGCTAAACTATTCCCATCACTCGAACAACGAAATGTATCAGCAGTAAACTCGAACTATCTTCCACATCACATGACTCACCCAAATACGCACAACAGAGCACATCATTTCCAAATGCTTGGCTAATAGAACAACGATAGTGAGAAATAGACAACACAACACGAATCAAAGCCAAAGGCACAATTTTTCTCCAAACCTGAAGCAACTTATGCGTCTCCCGAGGGGCGGCTACCTTCGCAGGAGCCTCCTCCTCCTCCTCTCTGCCCGTCCGCCGCCTCCAACGATTCCTCCTCCCTTCCTGCAAAAGCCCCTCACATCACCCGAAACTGCAACGGAGCAAGTTGGAGACACGAGCCAGGATGAATCGAACAAACCCTGGGAGGCGCCTCGTCGTCCTCGAAGTCGTCAGGGTTCAGGCCGTAGCTCTCCAGTATCCGGCGGCGTTCCCTCGCTGCCGCCGCCGCCGAGGATCCCGAGGCTGCAGCCGACGAGGATATGGGAAGATGGCGAGTGGGGAGGCGGAGGGAGACGGAGGTCTTAGGGTTTGGGATGGGGAGAGTTGGGAGGAAGGGAGAGGTGAGTGAGGCGGAAGCCATTAGCGAGGGAGAAGCACACCGGCCTTTTGGGATGGTGGGAACTGCGAAGTGTGCCGAGAGGAGGGGGATAAGGGGGGATTCTATCCTTCACCATCGATTGAAACCTTGATCGGAGATCGAACGGTCAAAATAAAAGGGTGTAAAAGTGAGGTGGATGCGAGTCCTTTTTCCTTTGACTTTATGTTTTTATGTTGGAAAAAAAGTATTTGCTATCCAGGTACATGTTTTTTTTTTTTTTTTTTTATGTTGTATGTATTTTTTTTCAATGTTAAATCAAATTCCTATTTATGATCTAATCTATCTAGAGTTTACCTAATCTCATCTTTAGTATTATCAATAGCGGGCGATGACAAGATAGCAAAACAACAGAGACGCTATCGGCTACCAGTGGTGATAGTGGGTGGTGATGGTCAGTTGTAAACACAGGTGCAATGAAGATTGTGGATGTGTGTGTAGGGGGTGCATAATCTCTTCATATAGAAGAAAGTTGCAATTAAGAAATCTCCTGGTAACTTAAAGTATTACTAGATAGTCTGTGTTACCGAAAGTTAAATGAATTTAGAAGGATCAGGATATGATTGTAATTGGCAAGTAGGACAATTTATTTTGATAAAAACAAGTTTGACAAATTGATTAAATATTTTTTTTGATGAATTTGGATATTATGGAAAGGCGACTCCAAGATGTGTTATAGTCGGTATTTATTGTCTAGCATATTTTATACATGCAGTTTAATTGAAATTGACTTTTGGATACTATGGGCTCCATGTAGTTAGAACATTCGATTTTAAAGGTGACTTCTCAACTAATTTTTCATTCGCAAGATTGTTTGGCCACTTTATCATTTGCAAAGTAGCTTAATAGGATCAACTTTTTGGAAGAAGAGAAATAGATCAATATTTGATGAGATATTGTGTCGTAAGAAAATAGGACTGATTTACGAAATTTTGGTTGCTTACTTGTGCAAAAAACTGGGCTGTAGCTCGGTGTTCGGTCAAATTTTCATGAATCGGCTTAATCCTAAAAGGTAGTCGAGCCAACCAAGTCTCATTTTTAAGGCAAAATCATGTTGGATTGGTATGACTTTTGCTACTGAACCAAGCTGAGTCAGGGGTAGGCTCAGGTCGGATCGAACCTACACCGGCACGGGGAGTTTGGTTGCAATTTAGAATGTGTATGAGAGTTAAGAAATGAGATTTATAAGAATAAATTGAGATTGAAATTGTTTTAAAATTCATGAGTTTGTTTGGTGTAGAAAAGGATTGCAAAGTGAAATTGAGACGTAGAATATTGGCTCGACCAAAATATCTAGAATTAGAAGATAAGAATTAATTTGAAGAAGATATGACGGTATTTTTTTCACTTTATTATTAGTCTATCTCTAAAATCACCCACCTATTAAAACTAAATAGGTAAGATATGAGACTATTTATGTTTATTTTCGTTTCCCTCTTTTATGTTCATACCCACGAACAAACATCAAATTATGTTATCTTTTATATTCTATTCTCAATCTCACCTCTTATGTCGCACAAACCAAACACTTTGTATAAAATATACTAGACAATATATACCTACTATAAATTCATTATTTCAAAGTTTCTATTTGGATATGTCTATCCATCTCTTTTATAAATTGGTTTATCCTTTCCTATCTTATTAAATTCTTTATATTTTTCTTCTATCAATTAAATTCTTTCCCATTACCATTTCAGATCCCAAACGATTATAATACAGCATTTACATCTTTCCCATGAGACCTAGCCACAAACTATCCCCTGGTATAGCCGTTGCGAAGAAAAATTCAAAAATTCCATAGCCGTTGTGAGGCGCCCTCCTCCTCCAGGCCTCCTCGTGCACCAACGGCTCTATTCCCCCTTCCCTCCCGCTCCCCGTTGACCGTTGAGACTTTTAAAAACCTCCCCTTCATCTCCTTCTTCTCCCCACTTCACACATCTCCTTCCTCCAAAACCAAGTATCCAAGAAACCAACCAATCCACCGCAGCCATGAACGACCTCATGACCAAGTCCTTCATGAGCTACGTCGACCTCAAGAAGGCGGCGCAGAAGGACCTCGAGGCCGGAGAGGAGATCGAGCTGCCAACCGTGGAGGGTGGCGTCACCGACGAGCGCCTCCGCGGCTTCTTCGAGGAGGCCGGCGCGGTGAAGGAGGAGATGGCCGCCATCCGCGACGCGCTCGACCGCCTGCAAGCCGCCAACGAGGAGGGCAAGTCGCTTCACCAGCCCGACGCCCTCCGCGCGCTCCGCGGCCGCATCAGCGCCGACATCGTCGCCGTGCTCCGCCGCGCCCGCGGCATACGCGCGCGGCTCGAATCCATGGACCGCGCCAATGCCGCGCAGCGCCGGCTCTCGGCGGGCTGCCGCGAGGGCACCCCGCTGGACCGCACGCGCACCGCCGTCACCGCGGGGCTCCGCAAGAAGCTCAAGGAGCTCATGCTGGACTTCCAGGCGCTCCGGCAGCGCATGATGGCGGAGTACAAGGAGACAGTGGAGCGGCGATACTACACGCTCACCGGAGAGGTCCCGGAGGAGGAGGTCATCGAGCGGATCATCTCGGAGGGCCGCAGCGAGGAGCTGCTCGGCGCGGCTGTCGCGGAGCACGGCAAGGGCGCCGTGCTCGCCGCCGTGCACGAGATCCAGGACCGGCACGACACCGCTCGGGAGGTGGAGCGCAGCCTGCTGGAGCTGCACCAGGTGTTCCTGGACATGGCCGTGATGGTGGAGTCGCAGGGGGAGCAGATGGACGACATCGAGCGACACGTCGCCAGCGCCTCCCACTACGTGCACGGCGGGACCAAGGAGCTTGGCAAGGCGCGCGAGTACCAGCGCAGCAACCGCAAGTGGCTCTGCATCGGCATCGTCCTGCTCCTGCTGCTCATCCTGCTAGTCGTCGTGCCCATCGCCACAAGCATCAAAAGATCTTGAGAAGAACACCAGGGTTGCGGCCTTGTGGGGTTTTGGAGTTGTGCTCGAGCTCCTGATGGAATGCGATGCAGCGATGTATTCTTCCTGTTGTTGTTTGCTTGAGGTTCTTGTTCTTGATTCGTTAATTGCAGTGCAGATGTGTCTGTATCGATCTACATTTACATCATATACAAATATATTTGTTTCGCCATTAATGCTGTCAATGGGTTCTTGGATCGAGTGAAAATTTTGGTATTGGTCTGTTTCAATTCCGTGAGCTCAACTAACATGTTGAACTTTATTCAGAATTCACAACATTATCCCCTGCATCCTTAAACTTTTGCAGATGAATATGACTGTACAGGACAGCATGCACGAGGAATGTTGAAGTATGAATAAATTGGTATTCATGACTTCTTTGAGAAGTCTAAATTCAAGAAATTATTTGATAAAAAAATTAAGTTTATTAGTTTCTCTGTAAATGAAATCATGAACAAATAAGTAGCTTCTCATATATGTTTATTCCAAAAAGATATCATATGTCATTTTGTGATTTCCTCACTAGTGAACAAAACAAAACTAACTGCTATAAAAATTGTATTTTACCACAGGGAGCAAGTACTATTTCTACTATACAGTAAACTTAAAAACCATGGTACTGATGTATACAACCACCATACCATTGGTATGCATTTATACAGCCCCAGCTAAATTGCGGGTTATTGTAGGGATTCACAGTATATATACAGCAAAGATGCGACAACAAATAGTGCAGTCGAAAATCACAATGAGAATTCCAGGATGTTTTTTTGGTAGCAGTGGATCTCAAATCACAACTGTTGCAAATGACTATTTGCATTAAAACCCTCTCAAACTTGATATATTTCAAAGAAGTTTGTTCTACTATGCTATGCAAATTTTAAAAGGTTGGGTAGAGCAGATCTAACTTTACGTATTGGGACGCAGTCTCGATGCTCTACGGTTGAGCCAGAAGATCCAGAAGCGTCTTAACTATACTGTAAAAAATATGCAGCAATAGCTAAACACGAGACAAGGAAGTCAATTCTTTGCTGAGCGTTGAATGTGATTACACAAGTTTGGAACAAACAAACCCTCTTCTCAAGTAATGGAAAACTGTGGATATATAAGTTTAATTGAGTATGGCAATGGCGTAAACTTGTAAAAACTCTTCGAGATTCATTTTTGTATTATACCTTTCGATAAGAGATAGACAGAACGCCTAGAGCCAATGCACCTTGTGGGAGGTGTGACCAGCTCCCGATAGCAGCGAGTAGCTTCGTGACTCCTCCGTTAGTGTCAAAGCTCACGATCGACACTGGACTCATCAGAGGAACCAAAATTCCTCAATGATGGGATTGTGGAGCCTTCATGCAAGGGATCGGAGGATGGAACCAAAACTCCAACCTTCTCGAAAATCCTCATGTGCTTCCGAGCGTGTCAGCGTATTTGTCGACAAGCACCATCTGCATTGTTTGAACGACGCCCATCAGGTCCTAAACCATCTGGGCCAATGTCATCAGGTCAAGAGTTTCCACTACCTCGAGTAGTGTCAATCTATTTTCCTTATCTTTGCCACGATCGCTCATCCCAACCGAGGGGGTGGGATGAGCTCTAGCGGCTTGGGAAGCAGTTCTCTTAGGCATGATTGAGTTTTCACTATGTTGGTCCCCACAGACGGTGCCAATTGTCGAGGGATTGTCTCGGCACGTGAATTTGTTTGTCAGTGGAAAAACATGTATGAGAGAAGAGGATTGTCGAGAACAGCACAGGATCACAAAGACAAAAGGTTTTCATAAGTTTAGGCAGAGCGGATCTGACCCTACGTTCTGGGACGTAGCCCCTTCGCTCTATGGTAGAGCCAAAAGGTCTGGGGTGTCTTAGCTATATTGTAAAATAATACAGCGATAGCTAAACGCGGGATAAGGAAGCCGATCTTTTGCTGAGCATTGATTGTGGTTACAGGAGTGCTAAAACAGACAAACCCCGTTCTCGAGTGATGAAAAACTACATGGATATCTAAGTTTGATCGAGTAATTATTTGCACTTCTTGATCCCTCTCCTCTCCTGTACTTTATCGTCGTTATTTAAGGTAGGTTCTAGCTAATTTTATCTTTTGAACAAACGAGATTTGATTTTGTGGGATTGTAGCGATGCCCATTAGTTCTGTTGAGATTGAGATGAATCCAGGCATTAAATCAGGAGTACATGACAGTAAATCTTATCTACAGCGGATTCGAAGACTTGAATTGATTCATCGGACTAACAAGTGGGACTGTCAACAACCCAATGATTTTTTTACTAAATATTCATCGCGTGTATGACAGCGACGAATTTTCATGTCATTTACTATGTAACTATATAAGTTGTATCTTGATCCCACACGAACCATAGATTCTAGATCCAACTAGCTGAAAATTTTGTAGCATAACTCACTGCAGGATCCAAGAACTACAACCTTGCTCGATTGATTCTTCTCACCCCTTTCTGGTCCAAGACAGAAACTGGGCCTACATGGCAAATTGTTCACGTCATCCCTGTATCAGTAAACAGTTTGAATACAGTAAAATCACATGTAGTCATGTACCAGCAGCAATAGCCAACAGAGCATATGGAAACCACGTGTAGAACGTGCTGCTGCTTTTACATGGTGGGTTTTGTGTTCTAAAAATAAAATTATGTAATCTTTCATCTTTCATCTTTCATCTTTCATTTCTAACATCTTGAGACCCACTATCGGGCTACTGTTCATCATATCTCACTCCTGGCGCAGCCACGTCACCCTTTTTTCCTCAGCCGTTCGATCGGTTCCATTCGCCGCTCTGATCGTTCCACGTCAGCTACTCCTCACGCGCTGCTTCCACTGGTCCTCACGCGTTGCTTCCACACGGCCTCGAGTTTGTCCCCAAAAACCCTCGCCGCTGCACCTCGTCCTGCACGTGCGTGGCGGCTGCGGCGGCGGCGGCAGGTGCTCGACGGATCCCCCGTGGCGCCACACCGCCACAACGCCGTAGATCCACTTGGTGGCGGCGGCGGCGGCGGCGGCAGGTGCTCGACGGATCCCCCGTGGCGCCACACCGCCACAACGCCGCAGATCCACCTGGTGGCTACGGCGGCGGCAGGTGCTCGACGGATCCCCCGCGGCGCCACACCGCCACAACGCCGCAGATCGACCTGGATCTCGCGGCGTCGAGCCGCCGATCCTCCTCCGATCACCACCACTCGCCGCCGGAGCCGACGCCGGCAAGCTGGGCGACCTCCTCTACGGCTTCGACCATCACAACGGCCAGTGCATCTTCCTCCACACGGCTGCAGCCCCCTCAACCGCAGCCATCTACCTCGGCCACAACACCATTGAGCATGGCTTCCTCCGGCGAATCCCAGCAAGCTGCAGCCTCTTCAACAGCAACAAGTGGTGAACGATTTCCTCTCATTTACTTTACTCTGTTCCTGTGATGATGCTCTAAAATTAGCATTGTTATGCATTATAATTGTTGAATGCTTGCTGGAGGTTGAACTGTTATCCTAATCAATGAGATCAAGCAGTAATGTGGGAGAAAAATGCATGCATTGTAATTATCCAATTACAATGCCCGTGCAGACTCGCTGCCCTACGGCATTGACACGCCGGATCACAGAGCAACGGGACGCTTCTCCAACGGCAAGAACGTCCCTGACATTATCAGTTAAGTGTGTTCTAAGTAGCTCCTCTACTGTCACACTTCGTGTATGTATACATTGTTCAGATAGAGGCTAACTTGAGTTGCACCGCAGGCGAAAACCTCGGCTCTGAACCTTTGCTGCCGTACCTGAACCCCGAGCTGGACGGGGACAAGCTGCTGATCGGCGCAAACTTCGCGTCGGCAGGCATTGGAATCCTAAATGACACTGGAATCCAATTTGTATGGCACTGAACTGAACATTGCTTATATGGTGTTGTCATCTTCAGATGGAGTGCTCATCTGAACATTTGATGTTTCTTTGCCTACGCAAACATAATTAGGATCTCCAAGCAGCTGTCCTACTTCCAGCAGTACCAGCAGAGGTTGAGCACGCTCATCGGTGATGACCAGATGACGTAGCTTGTCAACAGCGCGCTCGTCTTGATCACCCTCGGCGGGAACGACTTCGTCAACAACTACTACTTGGTGCCTTACTCCGCGAGGTCGCGAGAGTTTTCCCTGCCGGACTACGTCAAGTACATCATATCAGAGTACAAGCAGGTCCTCGCGGTATGTACGTTCTTGCCTCAAGCTAATTCTAATCTTTGGAAGCAAGAAAGCATTCTAGTAATGGAACTGAAATGTGATGTCTTCTGTAGTTATGAGGCAGAATTCACCCAGATTAAGTTGCATTTAAGAACGGAGCAAATCACTTGGACCCCATTAACTTCAAATAGATCTGCAATGGCCTAGATACACAAAATTGCCTAGTATGGTAGCATTAAATTGCTTCTGCCATGGAACGAAGCAAAAGCTAGATTAAACTCAGTTGGAACTACTGACAGTTAAAAACATTTGACCAGAGTTAAGAAGAAAAAGTGCATGCTACAACCCTGCAAGCCTGCATGTAGTATTAAGCATGGGTTCGTCGGAACTGCTTCACTGTTTTCTCAAAATATGGAGTATAAAACTTCTAAAGTAGATTCGTATCCGATTTGCATCTACCCACTACTCAATTACTAATTGCATTGCTTTATGACTTGTGCACCACTCTTCGAAGTTCGCATGCTGAAGGTTCTGTGTTGCGACAAATGCAGAGTCTCTACGAATTGGGCGCGCGGCGAGTGGTAGTCACGGGCGTTGTCCCCATCGGCTGCGTCTCGGCGGAGCTCGCGCTGCGGAGCCTGGACGGGACCTGCGACCCTGAGCTGCAGCGTGCATCAGAGATGTACAACTCGCAGCTCGTGCAGATGCTGGGCGAGCTCAACAGCCAGTTCGGCGCAGACATCTTCGTCGGCGTCAACACCCAGCGGATGCACAATGACTTCATCGCCGACCCCAAAGCATACGGTGAGCAAAGTTACATACACAACTACATTCAAGTTCACATCTTTTCTGAGATCAACTGCAGAGTATCATACTTGAATGCTTTAGTTCTGAGTCTTGCATGATGACTTGTATGATCAACACCCTGATTGCATCCATTTCTGAATGATTTATGTTTGATCAATCCTCCTTTCTCATTCTCTGTTCTCTAATTCTGAGATGAGTATTGTGTGTATGAGATAATATGATTGCCTGCAATTGTTGATCAGAAAGTAGAATCGACAATCTTTGCATGAATTTCTGGAGTATTTGAGTTTGATTGGATCATCGCGTACTTCGCCGGATTCGCACGGTGACGCTGCCGGCAGGAGGAGGTCGAGTTTGTCCCCAAAACCCTCGCCGCTGCACCTCGTCCTGGATGGATCTCGCCAGATCTGGCACCGCCGCCTCATCGCGTACTTCGCCGGATTCGCATGGCGACGCTGCCGGCAAGAGGAGCTGCGACGGCAACAGATTGGTGGTGGCTGCGCGATGCCGACGCCGCACCCTTGCGGTGAGGGGTGGAAGCTTCTAGAACATCTAGATTCTAGAACCAAGCCAGCTCAGCCGAGCCGACCCATGTGAGACGCCGCGATCTCCACCTCCGTGGGGCCCACCACCCCTTTGGCGCCGTCTCCGCCCGCCTCCTACCTCGCCGCGTTCGGCAACTGCCACCTCGTCGCCGCCGTGCTCGCCTTCGCTATTGCCCAAGCCATCAAGGTCTTCACCACCTGGTAAGCGCCCGGCCGTCTCGGTTCGGCTTCTCTGGGGGTGGATCTGAGCGAGCTCTTTGACTATGGTGCAGGTACAAGGAGAACAGGTGGGACGCGAAGCAGTTGGTGGGGTCGGGGGGGATGCCGTCGTCGCACTCGGCCACGGTCACCGCGCTCGCCGTTGCCGTCGACTTCCAGGAGGGCTTCGGCAGCTCCCTCTTCACCACCGCGGCCATTTTCGCCTCCGTGGTCAGCACCTTTGTTTTGATTATTCTAATTGCTTCCACTCTTAGGTATTCAACTATGGATCTGATGACTAGATAGATCTCTTTGGTCGGAAATTTAGCCAATAGGTTGCAATTGGGGGTTGATTGGGAGATTCAGTGGGCATTGTGTAGAATAGGCTGATTTAGGTACATAAGTAGTTAAGTACATTATAGAATTAAAAGTTTGAGAGGACATCATTGTTTGTTAAAAGACACCTTTCTTATGCAAAAAGTACAAATGGAGAGAAACTGCCAACAGGAAAAGAGAAGAACTTGGTAAAGCCCATCATAATCATGATATTGTATTGTCTTTTTGCCATGTGGTGATGAGGAATTTTTTGAAATTAGTCAAAACAAAGATTGTTTGGCGTCCTTCCAGCAGTGCTAGCCCATCATAATCTGCAGTGTTAATGAAATCAGTAGAAGGGAAGATGGTATTACAGAAAATTTTTCAGTACTTGTATATGAGTAGCTAAAATTAGTTACGTAGAAGGGGTAGCCTTACAAAAACTGAATAGTTAGGCCCTCCCATAACCTTATTGTATGTGCTAATGCTTCAACTTTCACTCATCCTGCATCTTCTATTGTGGCTTCCTCAAGGAAATGCTAAATTGAGTTCTGTTGTTAGAAAATGTCTAATGCTACATTTTATATGCACTATTGTTGTTTTTATTCACTTGGCTGAGGCTGGGTTTATTGCAATTATTGGCAGATTATGTATGATGCTTTTGCCGTCAGGCTACATGCAGGGAAGCAAGCAGAGGTGCAACCTTTAAATCTTCAGATTTTTGTCACCACTAAAATGCAAAAAATTTGTAAAAAGTGCACTTGTAAGTGATAGCAGGAAAAAAAACAAAGATTTTTAGATTTCCATACTAGTAGGTTGCAAGAAACATATGGCATGCTATGTTGGTTAATATAGTTTGTTTAACCTTTGGTCATAAAGTAGTTAAAACCAATAGAGATCATACTTTTTAAATTTTAAATTGCAATGATATAACCACATGCACCTTCCTGTACTTGATGCAAACTAATGACGGATCTGAACTATATTTAGCATCTATGTACATTGTTACTTTCACAGCCAAACCGTTTTTGATGTTAGTAATTAATGTTACCAGTGAAACATTAGTTGGAGTTTTTATGAGGATTACTACAACATGATTTAAACTATTCTACCTTCTGGACACCTAAGACAATGAAACTTGGTTTGTCTAATCCATACATATATTGGGAAACATCACATTGATTTGTTTGTTCTATTTGTCCAGCATTTCTTCTTTATTATGCTTCAAGAAATACTTCAACTGTCTTTCTGTCATAACCCTTCTAAGATACCCAGGTCTTGAACAGTTTTCCCTGAGTTATGCATGCTGGTCTATGCATAGTTTGCTTCAAAAGCAACTTCGGTTCATTATCAATATATGTACAATACATGATGTGTTGTTGTTTGGTTCTGCTTTGGATGGCTGTTTAAGAAAACTGTGAGATAGGTTGCTCCGAATACTAATTGTTTTGTTCTGTTCTAACCGGGATTCACATGTTGATCTTCTGACCATGCCATTTTCTTGCAGTTAAGGACTCCAATGCTGACATATCATCGGCTGCAGCAAACTTCCAGTGTCTAAGCCTCCATGATGAAGATTTAGTTGCAACAAACTGTGCAGAAGACAACCCCGCCGTTATAATTCCTGATCATCTGCAAGTTACAAATGCAGATTGTGCCCATTTGAGCTTTGGTAGTTTTGGATCTGGGGCATTTTCTGGGCCCCTTCCACCAAAGGCCACCATAAGCAATGTGGAGGAGTCACCCATTATGGAAGAAACTCCATCAGTTGATCAAATAGATGTCAGGTTAAGCCTTTTCTTGCTTCATTCTTTATTCGCTGCACAGATTGCACCTATTGTGACATGACCATTTACATTGCAGGAATCAGGAGTACTATGACAATGGAGCAGTAAATTCTTCAGCAAATGAGAATCTTGGGACCATGATCAGTCCTAACATGGAGAATGTTGATGTACCTTCAGTTTCACAGCCCGATGTCTTTAGGCCAGGAGCATTGGATGCATCTGGTCTTAAATATAACCTGCCATCAGTCTCAAGTCATGCATATTCAAACACAACACAGCCAAGTACAATGGAGGGCCTTCCGGGAAACACACAAGCACATAACCTTTCCCATTTGTCAAGCTTACTAGTAAATTGCTCTCTCTCTCTCTCTCTCCATTAGAAACATTGTTTTTTTGTCTGTAGTACATTATGGATGAATGATTTGCCGCCACCTCATTTGACATCATCATAGATATCAACCATGCCTACTTTGTTATAAATAATAAAACAATTGCATTAGGATGAGCCCTGCCTGATTACCATATAGAACTGGTATTTACTACTTATTTGGTTTGTTGTGGACTGTTTGTTGTCGATAATTGTACAGCTTCCATTGGCTAAGACAAGACCACTGTGAGAACTCTTAGGCCATACCCCCCCTCAGGTTTGATCTGAACACACCTATGTCAAGCACGTTTGAGGATGAGGCATGCCCAGTTCTGCATGGATTCACACATGACACATGCTGCACACACATTCAAGGATACACACAGAAAGGCTTTTGACATAAATTATGTGCACCAACCAGTTATTATTTTATCATACTTGTATTTTACCTACAGTAGTGTATGATATTCATGATATTATGTCACTGCAAACATGCATCGGCGATTATGTGGCTGTCATGTGCCTGTAAAATTAAAATTGTTTCGGATCAATCTTGCCTACTATTTCAACTGCACACAAGCAAATTACATTTTTCTGTCATGGGCCACACAGAAAAGGGTGTGTGCCGTGTTGGCTATGTCCTGGTGCACACTCAATATGGCCACAGCCACATGCCTCGCCGTGGCTACACGCCTTTGCTTGTGTCCAACGTTGTTGGGCCTTGGCCACCACTTTGCTGAGCCTCCAGGTACTGCCACTTCTAGTGCTACTACTGTTACATGTGTGTATGAATGCGTATCTATTTCTGTGTCTGTGTGTATGTGTGTTTGAATGTATGTATGTGTATGCATGTAATTGTACTGGAGCTGGTTGGCAAAACTGAAGCTTGGATCCTCATTTTTGTTGTTGCTGCTACAGCCACTGGAGGATAGAGGCAGCTGATGATGTATGTGTGTGCATTTGCTGTTTGTTGTGCAAAAAAGGAAGAAGAAATTGACGATGTGTGTGCATACATATGTCTGTGTTTTGGATGAACATACATGTTGGTAAAGTCGGTTTAGGGCTGTGTTAGACGTGTAGTCCTCTAAGGACCTATTCTTAATTTCTCTATTTGTTAGGGGCTTGTGTGCAAAAAATTGCTGACTATTTATGAAGGGAATTTAGGATTTTATGAGGGTTTTTATGGAAAAATATGAATACGGTGTAACTAAGGGTTCTTTTTCTGAAATAAAGTTGTATTAACTTTATTTATTAGTATTAATACTAGAATAAATTGTATCATCTAACTCTGTAATTGCTATTAAAACAACTTCTAAAAATTACTCGCCGACAGAACGATCGTCGCATGATTACATCGATAGTAATAGGGTAAGGTGTTATAATCAATAGTTCAATTCAATTGGTATCGCAGTTGATTCTCACCAAATTTCAGATGTTTACACATACATGAGATTTAATCAAGAAATGTTAGATTATAGCAATGTTGTGATGGTATGCCTTTTTTTTTTCCTTTTTAGAAATTAGAGTAATTGGTTAGTGTACTAATCATATCCAAAACATACAAGAAACAACCAATCATGTTTGATGTGATAATAAATCATATTAGTGGTGATCGTTGAGCTTTTGCTTTCCGTCAACGACTCGACCTTCGATTTCCTTCACGGCCATATCCTCTCGACCCAAGGCAGCTTCGACAATGAGAACTACATTGATCACAACTGCCATGACAGCTCCGTCGACCACACGGCGGGTTTTGGTCAGTGAGTCCACAGGCTTCAACGATTACAGTTTTGCGCCGCGACCATTACTGCTTCCCTGTTGGTCGCCGCTCTTTTCGAGCACGACCATCCTTCGACGAGCTTCCACACCCACAACTTTACACCGCGACCATTGCTGCCTTTGCGCTGCTCCCCACTACTTTCGACCGCGACCATCCGGTGTTCCCCACAACGGATTTTGGTTGTCCAGTCGACCAGCTTTGTCGCCCACACCCGCTATCCTCTTCGTGTTTGTCCCGGAGCCTTTCCCGCGGCAACGCGCGGGCACCTTGCTAGTTTTATAGGTTTTTGTTGGCCTGACTATGTGAACAACTCGTTTGATACTCCCGGGAGCTGTAGAAGTAGAGGCATCCACTGCAATACAAAGATTGATTTCTAGTCCGTGCAAAGAAATCAAATACATTCAGTGGGAGTATTTTCTGGGGAAAAAAAGATCCAAATATTTTTTACCAATTCCCTTGTAGTTAACATTTCTACATAAGTAACTTTGCTTTTTATATAGAGAAAAATCATACTTTAGTCCTTCAACTTGGGATTCAGGGTGTCATAACCTTTGTCGAAAATTTCAGCTCCACCTATATGGGATCAAAACAGGAGTTGTCCCCTCATTTTATCGCATTTAACTTATGATTTTTGCATAGAATTAAGAGTATATTTGACTAAGTTTCAAGGTTTATGAACCGAAATAATACTGTCCTTTTGAACCAAAAACTTTCCAATAAATTTAATTCTATGTAGAATCAAGGTTATGCTTATCCAAATGTCAATTTAAATCTATTAGTTTTGAAACCAAAGTTATGTCATCTTCTCGAACTAGAATATTTCCAATAAATTTCAATAAGCTTAAATTTTAACTCCACCTGTCAATTGCATTAAAACAATTTTTTCCTTTTTTTTTTATCTTCGAGCACATGGATTCCGTGCAGAATCAAAGACATTTTTGGTTATACTTAACTTAAATTATAGGTTTATAATGAAAAAATACCATTTTCGTGAGGTAAGAACTTTCCGAAAAATCTAACTTAAATGGATGGCAAGAGACTTACACGCCTCCCAAAGAGGCCCAAAAGCCGTTGATCGCTGGAGCTCGATGAGCCGCTGCCGTACAAAAGAAAATTTGTCACGGTCCGTTTTTGCGGTACAAGAGGGGCGTGGGCTGTGGTCCCGCGTGCGATCGGGAGTCCGGGTCGAGTGGATACGTGCATTGGCGGATGCGGCACGCAGATTTTCGCGGATGGGGAGTATGCGGCTAACATGGCCGCATCGTGTGCTCTCCAAATTCTCTCCCTCTCCCCCACTCGCACACCACCTTATCCTCCCCCACTCACCTCTCCATCTCTCTCCATCTCTACATCTGATACATACATACAATACATAAGACCCCTCACCACAGTCCCATTCTGGTTTCTTTCTGTTACTGCCACTCTGGCCCTTATTGTGCCCGTTTGATCTCTACTACTGCCACTGCACAGGTTTGTGTTTTTTATTTGCGATATGATGTGTACTTGTTCTTGTTCTTGATCTTGTCATGGTATGAAATCAAGAAAGTGAGAACAATTCTTTGTTGGTTGTGATCTATACAGGGAGATGAATATCTTGAATCAGCCGATCAACCCCGGCGGCCACCCGGTGTTCCCGGCGGCGAAGGAGACGCTCCACGCCGACGGGCGGCAGGTGACACCGGCGCCGGTCCGTTTCGATGGGCTGACGCAGCCGAGCACGGTGGCTGCCGGACGGTCTCATTCCCACTCGCCGAGATGGCAGGCGCAGACGCTGCGCCGCGCGAGCAGCTATGTTGGTGTGGAGCATGATGAGGTGAGCGGGGAACAGTTGCCGGCGCCGTTCCGGCCGCTGACGCTCAGCTTCCTGCGGTCGCTTCTGGAGAATGACAAGATGAGCACGATCACAGATGGCGTGGTCCGTGAAGGCAATGCCGACGGCGGGCACCCGCAGGCACTGCACGCTCTGCGTGTCGTCGTGTCGTCCGCCGTGAAGCTGGACGCGCGCCAGACCGAGCTCATCGCGCGGAAGATGCAGAGGATCACTGGGTTCGTGGACCTGGCGTTGGAGAACGTCATCGACCCGTCGCTGATCGCCGGCTTCGTCATCTGCTATGGCGAAGACGACTCGCAGATCATTGACCTCAGCGTCAAAGGCCAGCTCACCGCGCTCAAGAACCGGGTCGAGTCCTTCGACCAGAGTGAGGGCTTACAGCCACAGAGAGAGCTGATATGATGCAACACTGCTTCACTGTGCTTGCTAGTTCATCACATGATGAATTAGGTATCTCAACAACAGTTTTTCCATCTAATGTTGTTGTAAATCTACATCTTGTCACAGCATATATATGTTTGTATTAAGACTGAATATGATCGGCGTGGCGAGGGCGGCTTTATGTCTAATGCTGTTTCTAAACTGTAGCTTGTATGTGAGTTGCAGGCTTGCAGCTAGCTTTGTAATGTAAGAATGGAGGCTGATATGAGATTGATGAGAATGCTAAATGTTATTGTAAGATTGATCATATATCTACAGTGTTTCCTTCTCAATTGTCTTGGATGGTTATGATTCATTCAAGCAACTTATGAATGACATAGAAATGTAAGATGAACAAAGTGATCACCAACTTTACTTATATTCAGTATTGTTTTCTGACACACATGGTAAAAATCTGCTTGGAGTTTTACTTATTCGGTAATATGTCATACAGACCAAGAAATAGGAATTAATGTGACGAAAGCTTAACTGCGGCCATAGATGTGGACAGTAGGGTTCTGCAGGGCTTCACACAGATGCTTCAGTGCTTTGTCATAGGACACAAATCCCATGAACCAGAAGTCATGGTTATCAGTTGTAGTGACCTGAATGTACCTCTCTGATGAGTTCCCCAAGCTAGCAGAAGGATTCACCGACTTCACTTGGCTTAGGGGGATCACCACCTGCAACAAGTTGACATATAACATAAACACATTTACTGTCAAAACATGCTTAATAGCTTATAATTTGGATGGTTCAGTTTAAGTTGTTTGGTTCATGTCCGGGACACACTGGTCTAGACATTGCCAGAGATATGCTAGCAGGCTGCTTGGATGGTGTCTTGAAGTGCCTGAGATGGCCTTGCCTAGACCTCACACCTGGCACAACTGGAGTTCCCATGAGCTCAAAATTGAGCACCTAGCTCTCCTAGACATGCCTGGTGATCGTCGCAGTCTCATGGCCGATGCCATCCACTATCCCTGCTGGCTCCACTTTCTATTTTATGCTTTCAAATGATCAAGCATGGACCAAACAAAACTGAGACAACTCTCAAACATGCATCTTGACCAGGCGGATTGCGCGGATTAGAACCACACAAGCTTATAGGAACTGGCAAGAATGAATAAACTGACATGCCTTGTAATACATTCCATGTGCCTGTTGGCTGTTGCTGTTCTGGTAGCAAAGAGGGCTGTCAGTGCAAAAGGCGAGCCTCGCCGTCGACAGGTACAGCGTGCCGATGACTGGGCCTGACGAAGTAGACAAGTAGCAAGCATACGCCTTCAGAAGCTGCTCTCCTGGGACGGTCCCAAACGTCTGATGGAAGACCTTGTCATGCCCTCCTTCTGCATACACCTTGGTCCCCTGTGCAAGCCTCGACACTGCTGCATCGGCAATGTTCGGACCCGTTCTAACTGCTCAAAACATCAAACTTAAATCACATTAGTGTAATTTCAACCACAGCCAAGAAAGATTGCGTATCAAGCGTGATTTACGGAGCACGTACGGTGGTGCCATATATTTCCGGTGGTGTCGGCCGCCTTCCGGGTGCCGTCCTCCAGCCGCTTCCCGTACCGCCCCAACGCCTTCATGATGGCTACAAGCAAGGCACATGTGCGAGATATTGAGTTCTATACACCGACAAGCTCACTATAAAAAACTTAAATTAATTTAGAGATTGGCCCATGATTTACTCATTCAGCAGTCAGCACTTCCTCTCATGCCTAAACTTTGATTAGGACTAAAGATATCGATGGTGTAGTGCTGCCAAGGCAAAAATATCATCATGCAACCCTAAACACTAATGATATTTTATTGAGTGTAATGTATCAATCATCTCAAACTAAAAGCTTAAGCAGCTAGAAATGGCGGGCAATCTAATCATTCGACACAAGAAAGGGGCGCGAGGAGTTAACTGGCTTACTCTGGCATGTCGACGGGGACGCGCTGGCCGGGGTGATCTGCACGTAGGGGTTGGCCGCGGGATCGCTCACCGTCGTGACGGCGACGGCGGTGGACTGCGGGCCCTGGTTGCTCTGCAAGTAACCCCCGTAGTTCGCCGCCGGCGCTGGCGCCCACGACGATGCCATGGCTGGAGTTGGTTAATTGGTGAGTGGGTGGTGATGTGGAAGCTTTCTTTTTTATTTATTTCTTGTGTGGAATCGGAGGAAGTGGAAAGGAGAAGGTTCTCTCTTGCGTTAGTTTGGCAAGGAAAGGGAAAGTGAGGAGTGAAGGTGAGGAACGTAAAAAAAATGAGACAGGGACAATGGGAATGGGAATATATGGGTTTTTGCGACTGCGTACATTGGCCGCACCCACTGCACTAGGCAGGCATCACGTTGCCTTGCAACTTGCAAGGACAGTATTCTGCGAGATTGCTTGCTTCGTCTGCTGTTCCACAAATTTAAGTCTTCAGTGTGATTGGGCCATCGGGCTTCTTTGGTTCATGCATTCCTCGACAGAAATCAGTTTTCGTATCTGCCTGAAATTTGTTCGGAGATTATTTGGTTTATATTCTTATCTTACCTGAGCAATGTGTGTTTTTCTGATTTATGTGCTTTTCAAAAAATGTCAATTTGAAATTTTTCTAAAACTTAATTGCAAATCATTTGGTTCATGTCTTCACAGTATTTGAACAATACAAGTCCGTTTTATCTGTCTTTAACAAAAAAATTGTCAATCTAAAATATACTTAAAATGTGCCTAGAGATTGTTTGGATTCATATCTTACCGTGCTTGCAAAAATCACACTTAAAAGGCTTGTCTAGGTGGAAAAAAAACTTTTACAAAACCCATCTTATATAATTGTATGAGACTCACTTTCTAATCATTGAACAATATAATATGCAATTAAGATTTTAACATAACTACTTAATGTGAATTACAATCTTATCTCCTATGAATCAAAAATATATCTCGACTCCTCATTCATACAATATAACAAGCAAAATATAAGTCTTATATTTTTTATGTGAGACCGAATCTTATAAAATTTATTTCTTGTCTAAACATACCTAGAAATCACGAGCAATAAAGAAATTATGCGTCCAAGAAAGCCTGATAAATAAATCAATCTAATACGTGCCAGTTAAAGTTAAAGAGTTATTTAAGATTCCAAACAATTCTTAGAAAAAGGCTATTATGATCAGAAAAGAACGGCTAACTTGGGAAGAAAAGATTCGGCGACTAAACCAGCGGATCAGCTGGTGGAATGCTCAAAATATTCTGAGACAAGCTTGACGTTTTCAAGTTGAGTAGCCTGTGTTGTGGATAGTACAGCATGGCATACATGACGGAAGGCTGATCATTCCATCATATCAGTTATCAAACGGCTAAGCCAAGCAAATGCACACTCATGTAGCCGTATGATTGCAAAATTGTTGTCATATATTTCTCCTTTTTATTTCTCAATGACACATACTGAATTTGAATTTAAATTTCATACAGTGATAGATTATCCAGGAACAATACACAATTGTTAAGATTTCCCATTATGAAGTAATGTCTTAACTGATATGGTTAGTGTATTAATACCCAAATGATGGTTAACAATAAACTACGTAAATCTATACAAAGCCAAGTCGGGCCACCCAAAACTTAGTGACATACGGACTGGTCAAGTGAAGACTAAACAGTCTAAACCCAATCCAATGGGTAGTAAGTCCAAGCCCATCCCAGCTTGGTGGACAGAGCTTAAACTCGAAGTCCAACCAGTCCTAAGATGTCTCTAAAATAAAATAATAATAAAAAAAAACCGAGTCCTAAGATTGTCTTGAGCCAGATCAAGCGCGTCAGGCTTGGGCTGTGTATAAACCGGTATGGGCCGAATTTGCATAAATGTAGCACGAGATATGTCCCCATCTCTTAAAAGTTAAAATCACAACTCATACCGTACCGGTCCACGACCAAAACCCACGGAAGCCCGTGTTACACGTGGAGCTTCGGGGCGTCCAGATCAGCACGACGCGGTTGCACCAGGATCACGAGCAAAACGGCATCCGCACCACACCACGCGCTCAGGTACACACCATACACCCCTCCCTTCCTGCCGGGACCCACATTAGTAACTCAAAACCCCAACAGAGTTGGTGCGCAAAAAACACACGGAAAAAATTGCACCGAGAGTGCGAGACCCTTCTATTTTACACTTTTATAGGATAGAACCCTCCACTCGAATTTAGATATAAAGGACCTCTTTATTTTACAATATTATCCAATCCAACCTCTCTACTTAAACGAAGATACATTAAATCTCTCTATTTTGTATTTTTTTGTATAATAAGATCACTTTACTTAAATTGACCTATATTAAACATCTCTACTCGACTGATGTTATAATCAGAAACTTCTATCCCAACATCTAACATCATTAGGGCCTGTGGTGTGACAAATCTAGGATGTGAAGCAATTGAGGTCACTACTATCCAACAATACTATGACATACTACATAAAAATCAGGATACTCCATTTGCTTGAAAACTTGATGTTTTTGATATTTTATGGTCTTCTAAATACAAATTTAATTATTATTTATTATTTTAATATGTTAGTAAAAGTTATAAAAATTGTGCTATTATAAAAGTACTTCTAATGATGAATATACTCACGCTATTTTTATATGGACATGATATTTTATAGTAGTCAAAATTAAATAAATTTTGACTACATGATGATAAATATTTTTATTTTACTAGAGGAGAGTGTATGGTTGAAAGTTTAAATAATTGAAAGACATGATAATAATCCATACAACACCACTATATAATGACAATATAGCTATTGGCCATGGGCCCACTTGAGGTATTTGTCATTGGGTCGAGCACTTGTGCATTAGGTCCACCTAGGACAAGTTTATGGAGTATTGGGGTCATTCCCTACAAGTATGGTACTATAGTATCCAACCCACTATGGGTTGAGAAAAATATAATTGGATTGTGTGAACCGAAACTTAAATGATGGATTCGCTTATGTTTAAGGTTACAAAATATGAAGCTATTATTGAGGGTGTATGTGATGTGCAAGTATTATCGTATGCAAAACAAAATAATATATTTTAGATGAGTTTTTTGTGCAAATTAATTATGCCACCAAAACTAACGAAAGAGTATATTTGTAACATTATCTCAAATAAAAGGGTCTTATTGTAGAAAAACACAAAGAAAGTAGTCTAGAGGTGTGTCCAGTTGTATAAAGGTGCAATGTAGAGGGAGTCCTGCGCAATTTTGTAATAGAAAAAAAAAACCAAGACTGCCTATCTGACGTGTCGCCTCTGCTGACCTGGCATTCCCCCTCCGACATGGCGCGCGCCCTCCTCGGGCCAACCCCTTCGCGCCACCCGCGCGCTGTGTGTCGGAACGTGCCTGGGCGCGCGCGCCTACGAAGTCCACGCTCCCATCCAACGCCTCACACCAAACACGCATCCCAACCAACCACACCGCTCCAATCCTTCCACACAGTGGCCTACATAGCCTCCACAGCCGCACGGGATCCGGAACTCTCCTTCCACGTAGGACGAAGCCCCCAAAGCGTTCGGTTTCTCCATGTAACCGTAGAGGGGACGGGTTGTTAGCTTCGGATTCCTTTTACGTCTGGGTTTCGGTTTCTCCAATCCAACTCTCCCTCTCCTATTTAATACTTTAATGTCTACTACTCGCCTTCCACAGAAACAAACTCGAACGGAATTCGTCGCAAGTCTCTAAGAAACGCCGCTGCAGTGATCGATCGGTCGTTCCTGGGTGGCGATGGCTGCGTCGGTGCGAGGCTACTGTGGCAGCATGGCTTCGTCGTCGTCGGTCGCGCTCTCGCCGCCGCAGGCGCGGCTGCGGCTGCGGCTTCAGCCGTCGCTCTCCGCCTCGGCGCCGCTGAGGGTGAACGGGCGGGGATCCGTCCGCTCGCACGCCGTGCTAGAGGCGACCGAGGCACTGCAGCTGGTGCGCCGGGAGCCGGAGGCGGGGTTCTTGCGCGGGGCGTTTTGTAAGGAGGAGAAGGAGAGGGTGGTAGCGGTGGAGACGGTGGAAGGGTGGATGAGGGATTCGATCACCGAGATCGTGCGGCACATCGGGGAGGCGCCGTTCTTGGTGCACCTGTTCGGCGGGGAGGACGGCGGGGTCACCGTGCAGCGGGAAGCGGCAGGGCCGGAGAGCTGGCCGGAGGTGCGCCGGCGCTGGGGCACGGGCGGGCAGCGCCGGCCGGACGGGATCATACTGGTCGAGCAGGTCCCTGCCGGCGACGACGAGGACGGCAGCGTGGCCTCGGCGGCGAGGAAGGTGTGGGGGCTGGTGGTGCAGGGGCGCGGGATGGAGCGCGCATCGTGCTACGTCCTGGACACGTGCCGCGTGGGCTCGCCGGCCGGGTACTGCACGCACTTCCTCCTCGCGCGCGCGCAGTGCTTCGGCGAGCCCCTTGAGCTCCAGCTCCGCAAAGCCTGGCTCCAGCGCCTCCACAGATAGTTACTACGTACTACACATAGCATGAAGCGTCAACGTGTCTCTCTTGTGCAGAATGCAATTCCTCCAATTGTTCTGGGAACATGTGATATATTCTTTGGGTTTAATTAGACACCCAAGCGCGCGCGAGAATATTAAGATAACTCGCGTGGGTTTGTACAGATTTTAGTTCTTGCTTAAACAACATTGCCTATTCATTAGTCCTAGTTCTTGCTTCAGTGACCATTGAAGTTATTAACACTGAAGCATTGACCCTGTGATTGATATGATCCCTGTTTTTTTTTCCTTTTTATTTGACTTTTTGGGCTCATTTTACATGTTATGTTACGGTCATGACGACATTATTAAGCCATTAATATCTGTTACGGTGGGTGGTAATGTGGATTTGGAGTAGTTTTATGTGTTGGCTGCGAAGTAAGATTTGAGGACGAGTACGAGAAATAATTAATGGCATGAACGTGGACTGTCGGTTGATCAACAGGCTGTGTTGTTCGGAGATATTTTTCACGTTAGTGCATGATGACAGCAGTAACTTCCGAGTTTTGCGTTCCAATTGACATGATTAAATTTCTTTTTGTTGACAATTTTGACCAGCTTCTCCCAAAGAAACAGTCGTATGTGTCAAAGTTGGGAGATTTTAAGACATTTGAAATTTCTCTCTGCTGGGAAGAGGGGGATTGCACGCGTTTTGTGTTGTCTGATCACCCCTGTTCCTTTTTCACGTGTTATAACTCCACCGCAAGTGATCTAGATCCCAGCAAAGAGTCCGAAGTAACTGGAGATTTTGTCACCATCAAAGATCGAGTGAAACGGTTTGCAAATTGGAACTTTGACAATTATAAACGCACTGTTTTAGGCTCAATCAGTTTTTGGTACCGTTTGAGATTGTGGTATAATTTTGTGCAGTACCAAATGGAGCCTCTGTCTTTAGCCTTACTTCAGGCTGATCACTCCATGTTGCAACCAGACAAATCGGTTTCAGAAAGCATGTAAATAGTACACCTACTGAAAACGCCATCCAATGAAGGCATTCATCTTAGGCTTTCAACACTGACAGTGTTCCTGGTTAACACTAAACATGATGATTGCTTTTCGTTTGACGGTGTAGTTGCTTTAGCCTCCTAGACTTCGGAAAGAAAATTGCAATTTGACAAAACTGGAGGTTCTGACGCTGAACCGCGCAAAGATTCTTTGACCGTCAGCGAAGATGATGGCATGGCTATGCAAAGTTGGAAGGAAATTAGAGCATGGGCTTGGTCAATTCTACCGCAAAAACACCAACCAAAACTTGCCCAGCCAACCTAGTGCGAATCCCACTTCGCTCATTCAAATCTTGAGTTATAAATGTGCATTTGACCGGCTACCGGGCGGGAAGTGGACAATTATTGATGGAAACCGGATGAGAAAATATATTTCAAAATTGTGAACTCAAATATAATCAATCACTGGGTGATAGCTGGATAGGAACCAAATTTTTGTGGGAATCAAATTTGAAAATGATGATTTTTTTTTAAAAAAAAGAATTTAAACTGACTGATTTCCACTTTCCTGGACAGAGCCAGGAAATATGGTCACCAACGCAACTGACCAGTTCCCACCGAGAAAACATACGGCTTAGGGCCACCAAACTGTCGACAAAACCCCAACTATTGACCAACAAATCACAAAAACAAACAACTCACAACCATCAGAGTATTCAGCAGAAGGAAGGCGTTATGATAAGCAAATCCTTCAATACATGACACGCTTTATTTGCTGTTTCTACCATGAGATGATGGTCTGTGCGCTCCAGCACCGAGCGCATTGTCGCGCACACCGCGACAATGTACAAACGATCAAGCAGAAACATCAAACACAAGGAGCAACCATTGTCCACGGAAACAGAGTCTATTTCGTCATCATCCAAAGCATTATTAGAAGTTACGGGACAACTCGCCACAGGCAGTGTCCTAGTAGCCCCCCTGGATGTAGGCATTTAGCCGGTTCAGCTCCTCCCTGTGCTCGCTGACCACTGCACGAACAACGTCTCCAATGGAGACCATCCCTATCATGCCTGTACCATCGATCACTGGAATATGTCTAATACGGTTTTCTGCACACAACAATCAACACTCCTTTCATGATTAGTATCAAATAACAAAAGTCGTAATGCTCGTTTACCTGTCATCAGCTGCATTGCTTGCAGAACTCTAGTATCAGGTTTCACTGTGATCAGCTTATTCTGTCAAAATGATGCTTCATCAATGAAGTTTCTCATCTAACTAGTGATTTTATACGATAGAATTCCCGTAATAATCAGATCCAGGGTGTGGTACAGAAACATGGATATGCCACGTACCTCTTCAGTCATGATGTCTCCAACTTTAGTTGACTTGGAAGATCGCCCCTGCACTATAATTTTCCGAAGATAATCTGAAAAGACAAATATCAGATGTTAATTACATACTACAACTATTGCCAATAAGCAGTAGCTCATTACCTCTCTCAGTAATAATGCCAGCGATTCCCTTATCTTGTCCAGGTTTCACCACCACCAAAGCTCCCACATTGTGTTGCGTCATCTTTCAAAGAAGTATATTATTTGAAGCAAAAACAATCGTCGCCTACATACGAAGTAACGTATACAGAACAGGCACATACTGATTTGACAGCATCGTAGACACTGTCATCTGTGGTGCACCAGAGCCAAGATCCATCAGCGCTCTTCCCTTTGGATTTTAAGACATCTGCAACAGTTGTAGTCTCAAATCCACGCTCCTCTAATCGAACAGATGATACTGACATGAAGCGAGAAAACAGTGCAGGTAGCATGGCAGGCTTTGGAGCTTGGATGTGTTGTAGAACAGCAGACTTGAGAACACAACCATGTGATCCAATAACTTGGATTGCCCGTTGCATTTTCTTCTGCACCAGATCATAACATCAAAAGGAAAATTACGTCATTGTGAGATGAAGAGGAATCCAGACTATAAGACTTTAACATCACATTAACTAACAGAAAGAACTGATGCAAAAATGCAGAAATTCCAGGCCCAAATTTGAAAAAAGCACCAGACCAATATCTGCAATAGTGCACAGAAAAAAGTCAAAGACCAACCATAACTGACTCCATCACTTAAATTGGTCAATGTTCAAGCTTGCAAGTTCATTAATGTTCAAGTTCTTAGTCAGGCCTCCCATCATTAGCAGGTACGAATGCAAGCTTCACAGATCCTTATTGGGAGAAATAACTTATTCGGCCAGCATGAGTATAGCAAAGACTGGGTATTCTATATTTCCATGTTGTCAGTATTGCAACCCTTGATGCTCAATAGTTAAAAGCATGGTTTCAGGAGACCGGTTTTGAAATAATCTGAGGTTCCTATTAGAGCGAGAGCTTAAAAAAGGAATGAAATGAACATGCTTTCCATTTTCAGCATTCGAGTCTCAAGCTTATCAACAAAAACATCTTACAAAAGGCGGTCCCAAACTTCAATTGGCAGTCATCCTCACAGCCATCACAGGGAAAAAATACGGTAGACATTAATCTCTCATAGAAGATTGGGACCTTTCAGGCAGAGCAACTCTCGTCAAATGATACTGGTTATAAAACAACTAGAAAGGAAGACAGAAAGGAAACAAGGACAGATGGAAAAAGATGGTGCTTCCAAATAGCTAGTCCATGAGATTTCTTTGGTCTTGCAAAGTTGCAGAAATAGCACCAGAAAGATGCTAACATAGTAACATGACATTCAAACTCTATCTAAGATTTTACCAACCTCCAACATAGAGCAAGGAACATGACAGGCAGTGAAATGAAAAATGGACTACCAGTTAATTTGCCCTCGCGGTACCAGGATCAGGACCAAAGTAGAAGCAAACAAAAGCCCAAGGAACAACCGATTACTTGACTTCAACAATGAGGTGAATTTGGTTAAAAACAACGATGTCGTCCTAACTTATCTATAGACCAAGAAAAGAGACTACTTTCTAAAGATACCGTGACCAAGACAGAGAACTGGACAGAAAGCAACAAGAAAGATAAGTGGAACCGCTTCAACAATAATGTAGTCATTGTTATCTTTCCAAATAAATAAACAGCCCTATCTCCATACCACTGGAACACCGTGTCAAAGAGGAGCCAGTTCTTAGTAAGGTGACGCAAAGAAAAGGATGTTTACTTTATCAAATTCTTTTACCCAATCAAGCACTGGAAGCAGAAAGCTGTTGCACACCAAAAATCAAATTCTTCTCGCTCCTCGAATCGCCGGGTGGACCACAAGAACCCGACATACCGGACCTTCCTACCTAACTCAGTACCCAAATTTTACATATTCTTCCAGGAGTCCAGTATCAATATATTCACCCACTTGCCATAATCTTGTAACACAATCCCCCTCTGTAAACATCTCCATTACACGTCTCTGCCGGGCCCGTATTTAGATTCCCAACGCCCGCTAAATAGCTTTCAAGAATCATTATCTCAAAGCATAACGATTATAATAGCATGGATTTACACGGTGAGTTAGCAGATTGCAACAATTTGCTTATGTCACAATCAATCTTAAAAGCAATCACCAGCAAACTAAGCATCACACTAATGCCAGCCACACTCAGCTCCGGCGAATACTGAATTCCATGTCATGGACACTAATGCGTCGAAGATATTCCATTCATAAGTAATGGTGACACTACAACTATTACAAGTAAATGGGCAAAGAAAAATTGAGGAACGAAAAATAGAAAATAAATAAAAATAAAAACCTCAGGCGGTGGTCTATCTGGGTTAAAAATGACATCACAACCATTTAGTAAAAATTAAAGAAAAAATAAATTAAGCAGAGAGAAGAAAGAAAGGAAGCATGTCAAACGAGCCACATGCATCAACAACATCAAACGGAAAGGATCGATCCTCTCTCTAGCACGCACAAACACAAACACAAGAAGAGAGAGAGGAGATCAAGGCCATCTATGCCCACCTTGCTAAGCTAGGCAAGAACAAACTAGCTCATTTGATCTATAGCTCAAGTCATCAAGGTAACCTGTTTGGTTCGGTTAAGTTTGAAAGTGTAAACTCCTCAATTTCTTTTTAATCTTTTTATTGGATCATAGATTGAATAATTGCATAGATAATGACATGTAAAATTGGATCACCCCGCTTCATTTCAAAACATGCCCACGGAGGAGAGCAAAATTTGCTAGCCTCGTGTAACAAGGTTTCGCTAGACTCGACAGGCAATTTTGCACGGCAAAGTTAGTTTTTATTATCCAATCAAACACAAAGACTTGCCAAGCTAGACTAGGACAGTTCTAATGCAGGATCCAAACGCCCCCAAGCACTGATGGAAAGAACAGATCAAGCAAATAACCGTGCTTTTTTTTATGCTTGCTACTTTTTTTAAGTTGTTCTTTTACCAAGCTGAAGAAAGGATCATGTAGATAGCAAGTTAGCACCAGTAGCACAATGAGATTGCCAAGAAAAAAGAAAAAAAGACCAAAGGAAATCAAGAAAAACAAACAGCGTGGAGTAGACAGTTAGCCTTGTATTTCCTTTTGCTTGATTCAAGAAAAGAAAAAGGGTCATGTAAAAAAACGAAAAGCGATATCACATCTCCAAAATCCAAATCAGTTCATGCTGCAAGAACGTAGTAGTGATTCATGCTTTTATCTAGAGAAAAATACCTGTGTGACCAGAGCTCTCTTCCGAGCTGGGGGGAAAGGAGGATGGCGAAGAGGACACTTGGTGGGAGAAGAGGCGAGGGTGCTGAGCGCTAATTAAAGTGACGTATCTCTCTCTCTCTGTGGTGGTGCGGTGAAGTCATGTGTCGGTCTTATCCACTTAGATCTGTCTCTTCTTTCTTTTGCTGCGAGTTGAAATAAATTATGAATTGGAATAGCCAGGGGCATTTCTCAATCTCAATTCTCGTGCCAAGGAGGATTCATCGGAAACAATTTTTTTTTGGACAATTTATGTTCTAATGCTAAAAAATTTGTTTTTAGTTTATAAAATAATGGTATCCCACTAATATATAGGTATTGAGTCTATATTAACCTCACATCTAGTGTCCTATAATAATATCTTATATTAGAATATACTATTGTGTGTTATTGCGAGTTTAAATAATATAAAGTATAATACTTTTTTTTGTTAAAAATGATGATAAAGTATATTTAGATTTCACATCCAATATTTTATAGAATATGAAAGACATCTGTATGTAACTCCTGTCATCTGTATCCATTCTTCTATCAGAACTCTCAAAAAAAGAGCTGTCAATAATATGAAATTTGAGAACAGGAAGCGCAATATAAAAGGCAAAACATTGTGAGATGAATCAAATGATGAACAGCTTCCATGACCATAAGTTAAAGAGGTTTCAAAATTCAGTTTTTAATTGCAAATTGGTGTATCTCCTTTGATAGGTTGAATACACACCATGATTTTGACATTTTGGATGTTAGCATTTTCTAAAGTGATTTGCCAATGCTAAACCAACAAAAACTAAGTGCTTTACTTACCAGAACATATCAAATTAAGAAACACTATGTGCTTTAGGGACATGAACTGAACAAACCAACATTTTTAATATCATAATTTGTATTTTTGGAGTTTTTTTTAAGGCCTTTAAATTGAAATTTTAAAGGAAGCGAAAACCTGACCAGATATCTTATGCTTAGACTAAATCTAATGCAATAGCCTCAGCCACCACCCGAGTGTCAGCTCAACTCGTGCGCCCCAACCGTATGGCGACGCATGGTGAGGTAGCTACTGCCTCCACCTTTGCTAGTGGGCCCTACTGATCTAAGCGGCTTTGAAGTAGCTGTGTTGGAGCTGATATCGCCACCCGAGCACACATTTTGTGGGCTCCATGGTTTTGTGTCCTGCACCATGTCAACCCTCGTGAAAAAACAAACTAATAGGTGGGACCAATAATTTTTTGTCGATGAAAACAACAAAAAATTTGACATGTATTGGAGAAAGATCGCAGTCGTTCGAGAAGTCGCTGGAGAGATGTGAAGTATTGCAATTACCACTAACAAAAAAATAACCAAAAATTGTTCAACTTAATGATATTTGATGCAGGCTCAAAGAGGTGTACACAGGTAGTCGTTTGGACGACCAATTGATGGCCCAGGCACGCAAAATATACAAGAAAGAGTTGGGCTATCCTTTCGTCATGGACCACTAATGGACGACCATTTGGGATAATCAAAGTGGTGTACAACTTACATCAACATTGGGAAAGGAGCCAAATTGAATATAGATGGTGCCTATAAGTGAAACAGGAAAAATAAGTTACAAGAAATTCCGGTGGTTGTGAAGAAAAATATAGAGAACATCGGCAATAATGAAACTCTTTTTAATGGTAAAGATACCTATCTCTTACTATATATATGATAAAAATTAATAATATTATAATAATATAAAATATTCTTTATGATAAATATACTTGTATAATTTTTTATACCCAATCTAAATATTTATAAATAATTAGTGATTTTATTTTTGAATAAGAGGGAAGAGTAGAAAATGAATGTGTCTGAGCCGGCATGAACGACAATTCATTTTACTACGACTTTGTAAGTACTTCAATATATTAGTCCTAATCAGCTGACGCAGAAGGAGCAAAAAACACAGCACCTGAGCACAAAGGACTCACTAGGCACAAATGTCTACGTAGACATAGCGATTCTTGGGGAAAAAACCTTAAAAAAAGGAGAATTAGGGAGGAAGCAAAGGGCACGGAAAGAAAGAAGGACGGGAGCATTGGGAAGAGTTAATAATTGGGGGGTGGGTCAGCGTCAGGCGCACGTCAAGAAACAAACGGAGGCATCAGCTGCCGCGATCCCGATGCGATGCAACATAACACAGACCCAGCCGGGAACCAAGAAGCGGATGGATGGCTGTGACCTTTGATTCCGACGTTTAACTGGTTTCTCATGGACATTTCTTTTTTCGCCTTCCTCACTCATCTCAGCCACTAATCATGGGCCATCCCTGACATTCTCGTGCATTCTTGCATCTCCTGCTGTTGCATATATGCTTTGTTTGCTTTCAATTTTTTTTTTTTGCGTTTTACTTTCTCGAATAATTGGACGCTAGGTTCACTAGAGGTTTTATATTTCTCCCATAAATTGATGTCATTTTTTTAATTAAAAACTGCAAACTAGTTTAAATCCCCTTCCTCCGTTATTGAATTTATAAATTTAAATTAAATCAGATTAAACCTCCCTATATAATTTTACTTGCATGCATATTTTCAAAGTTAATTCACCTATCTAATTTTGGTCTCATGTCTATTAGAATCTCAATTCTTTAAGAGCCAAAAAAAAATAGTCTGTCAACTTTGTACCTTGGTTAAGAAAAATACTTATGTGGGTGCAAGACTCACACATTGATGACACTAAACTTTATAAATTTTAAACGTGAGATCTCATTTGGACCTAAGCTGAAAGACGAGGGGCTGTCTTGTCTTTGGAAAATAGAAAATCATAATTTCGCTGTTCATTGAACGTCAAAAGACAAAATAATAAGATTTTCTTTTTCTATTTTATATAGCCACATCTATCATATATAATATTTTGCCCCCACTAATTTACTACTATTGATTATTTTCTCTTTTTAATTGTGCCACGTCAGTCTTTTTCTTGACTCGTTTGATCTGTTTCATTGACCGCTGTGATCATGCCACATCGATGCGTTGTTGCCTTCCACGAACGCTGCATCCACGTTGAATCACGTTGTCCCTTCATTCGTGGCCGTTCAATCGGTGCGTTCGCTTCATCTGGGCAGTCGAACGTGCTCTTCACTGGCCAATTATTTCCAACATTTGATTAAAACCAAGTCTACTGCTTCGACCAACAAACCAAATTCGAACAAACACCAAAATTCGACCAGACACACTGTTTTCCACTGTCCAACTATGTTGTTTCCCACTTTGACCAAAACTAAGCTTACTGATTCACCCTATAATGCAGACAATTTGACAAAAAACACAAACAATGCGGCCATCACAACAAAACAAAATGTTGGTTGGACCAAGCACAAAAAATGTTGATTTTGACCAGACACAAAGTACCACCAGCACAAAACCGCTGATTTGACTAGACACAAAAAACCAACCAGTGGACCTCGAGGATCAAGTCAGAAATTTACAAATCTCCCAATTCGACCACAACCAAACACGACCAACACAAACAAATCTATTGGGCGAATAGACACAAAATACGATCATCAACCAAAAGTAAAAACGTCCAACACAAAAACAAATCTGTTGATTTGACTAGACATAGAAAACGACTAGTGTACCTCGAAAATCACGCCAGAAAATTACTGTCAACAAAAAAAGGAAAATTATTATTAACGCTTATACTGATACGACCATGCTGGCGTGATCAAGATTTTTTACTGTCATGTCCAACTATCTGTTTCAATTGTTCGATCAGTTTTTTTACTGTAAGGACCAAGATTTTAAATCATAACGAGAATCAGTACATGACCTAATCATGATCGTTTAGTTCAAAACTGATTGTATCAGTACAAGTCTTGGTCGTGGTTGTCTATTTCAAAACCAGTCGTATTAGCCCAAACCCTAGTCATCCAGTTCAAAAAATACAAGTCCTATTCATGGTTGTTCAGTATAGAACTAGTCAAATCAGGACAAGACCTGGTCATGATCGTGCACTTCAAAATTAGTCAAAAACGCATGACCTGATGATAATCATTCAATTCTGAATACAATACTTTATAATCTACAAATCTATTACTCAATACTTACAACAACACACAAGAGTTTACCTAGTTATAATGTGTGTGTCCTAGTTGTTCACCTAAACATCAACGTCAATATCAAGGGTCGAGAGGAATCCGCGAGTGGGAAATATTTTCTCGAAACGGACAAATTGAGTAATTATCAATTTGTGTAGTTTCCGATGAGTGCTACAGTCTATCATTAAAACTAAGATTACAGATGTAAATTTGTGTTGTGAACTATCAATCAAAGTTAAGTTGGAATGGCAACTCCTGAAAAGTCCAGGTGAGCCAAATATGATTTCCTCCTTTTCTACTAGGGAAAAATTTTGAAAAGAAGCAAAGCATTTGCAACATAACTAAAGGGATTAAATATCAAGATGGCCCATTATACAAAGCTTGTGAAGCAGATATTTTGCAACACTTTCTTGAAGTGTGTCAGGATACTGGATTGGGTCTGGAATTGATAATAAATGGGAGATTTTTTTTAAAATAATCACTTAAAAAATAATTGCAAAACTAATCTAAACTTCAAACTTTTAGTAAAAACAATTTGCCACGCAACTTTGGGTGGGTGTGAGAAGCAACGACCAAACTATGCAACAAATTTAGTCTGCCACACGCTAATTGAATTACCAAATTCTGAGTTTTTAGAGATTAATATCTTTTAATCTATAATTTTGATTGATAATTTGTTTGAAATAATAAAATTTTGAGATTTAAACAATCAGACTAATACAAATGAATCATCAATCAAAATTATATATCATAAAATAACAATAGATAATTATATTGATCCCAAAAGACCACAAAATCTTAGTGCAATCAAATTAAACTCACTGTGAAACATATCTGGCAAGATGTGCTTGCCACAGCTTTAGGCTATGACTAGTTAACATAGCGAGTTATTCATGCAAAAAAAAACACAAAGTGTGATTACTTCGATAATTATTTCTTAAATGGATTATTTTAAAAAATTAAAAGGGAAAGTAGGTGGACTTGCCAACCCTCAAGGTGTTAACCTCATTGTTTTTTCTTTTTCTTTTGAGAATCACCTAATTCTCTAAAAACTAAAAAGAGTAACTGTAAAATAGTTGTTCCTGTCATTATATGCATTAGTATTCGTACAGCTTCTATTACGATTCCACACAAAGGAGTCAAAAATCATCGTCAATATAATGAAAGGTAAGGAATTTTTTTTACCCAACTTATCTAGATGTCAACTTCTCGTATAAACTAAAACCTAAAATTAGATCAAAGAACTTAAATTTCAACTTTATCTTTTAAACTAAGATCTTTTTTAATCTAGAAACTCCAAATAAAATTAAAACTCCGTTCATCGATTTATAGATTTATAAAATTTAAATCGTCTCATAATCTTAAATTGAGATAGATCAAACACCAACTGAATAAGCAATCCACGGGAAAGAGAGATACCAGGATGAGCAGCAAAAGCCAGCACACAGAAACAAATAAACCACCTTATCAAATGCCGGAAATCATCACACCAAAGGACCATGACATATTGTCCATTCTTTAACATTATGGACAAGTAGGTCCTACATTCCCATCCTTTCCATGCCCCATCGATGGCCTGCCCTAACTCGTTACAAACTGGGGCTTATGTTTGCATTGACCCGGCATAAGAAACAAAGTGGCCTATACAACAACAATTGTATGGCACTATAAACCATTGCATGTTGCTTGATGTCAGCTGAATAGCTAAGCACCGCAATTCATTCTTTGCAAAGGACATTATTTTCCACCAAGTCAAAGTTCAAGCTATTTCATACACGAATTTCTCTTGGTTGGGGGCATTTGTTTGATGATATTTTATAATAAAATTTTGTGACTTATGGACTCACCTAATCAAGGGCTAAATATTTATCTATGACTTAGCGGGAGCAAATATTCGATTGTGTTCTGTTCACCAATATGAATGCAACGATTCGTCCTTACAAATTTTGTCAACAGTATAACCACCTTTTGTCTCATTTGGTTTGTTGACTGAACTAAAACTTGATGTACTGACTTAGCCATGTTACTCAATCAACCCAGTTGCGGGTTGTGGCTACTCAAAACTATAATATGTCTTCATGAATCAGTTCAAGTTGTGAGAAATTTAAGAAAGTATAGTCAAGCGATGGCGCACTAGTATTGTTGTAAGGACTTATTCATAAAGGAGTCTTAACTTTTTTGTTTCTTGACAGAATAAGGTGCTATATATCATTTTAAAAATTTTATGACATGATAAATGTACTTAAATACAAGATTGCAACACGAAGAACAAAAAAAATTAGAATATCTACAATGGTCAAACCAAAGTAGGGACCTAATTATAAATTTTCAATACCTTTTGGATCATTCAATCGAATGAGTGGTTGCATGATCTTTCAGTATTCTCTAAAGATATTGGACCTAAATAATGTACCATTGCAACTCAAATAGAATGTTTGAAGATTTACAACCTGTTCGAACATCTCTCCAGGACTGAAACATAAATGTGATCATAATTTTTATGCTGTGGTCCAAATAAGGAAAATAAATATTTTATTATGTTCTCCTTGCCAAGACGAACACAACAATATGTTATTTGCCTATATAATTTTATCTAGATAAATTTTATATTTTTAGGACCCAAATAACGTATTGGATGATCTTGTAGTTCAAAATCACTTTTTTTCATATACCATCAAGTTGAACACAAAAATATGGAATAAAAGAGCCCAAAAATATTCAGAGAATTTGTCAAAGATAAAATAAAATAAAACAAAGGGATAAAGGCTAATTCATCTCTTTGAAATGATCATACGTCTATCCTCTAAAATATTCTCTTTAGAAAATATTTAAATCACTATATTATTTCCTTAATATTATATGACTTGAATCCTCCCGACCTCCCGACCTCTATAAATCAGTTCCGCAATCCTGCTCTCTGCATGAATCCTTAGTAGAGAAATATCTCTAAGAGTTCTCCTTTCTCCTGTTTCATCCACGACACTTGAGTCTATGGAGACAACAATCAATAGTTAGGACCTCTTGTTGGCGTAGTATGCATTATGCATCACATGGAGAGTCTATGCAAAGTGGCTCAAGCGATATTCTATGAAAGATTATGTAATTCATGTTAGCATAAAGGCCTCCATCCAACTGAACAAAGAGGAGATTGATCCATTTGCCTAGAGATTGAATCTAAGAAATGTATAAACACAACACATCGCTCTAGATTCATGCTAAAATCAGCCCTATCATCCCACCATACAACAGAGGAGTGCCAATCCATTATCTTACATACCATCATATCCACCATCCCGAAGAAGGCATGTTGAAATTCACGAAACATGAGGTGGAGTTATGCCACCATATGCAACGTGGTCATGAGTTGCCCCTTCCTTTCATCTTGCCCCCGTAGTTCATGCAATATAAAGGCCTCCATCTAACCCTAAAAGGGAGTCTAATCCATTGTATCTAAATATTAGATTTGGAGAATGCATGAACACAATGCGTCACTCTAAATCCATGTTAAAATTACCGAGACAATCTTTCCTGAAGCTATCCCTGAGTCCTCCAACGTTAAGTCATCCATGCCCCATCATGAGAGCGTCATTCGAAGACATCGATAGACATCCCAATATGTTTTCATAGCGTACCATATGCATCTCTAAAACTGACAAAATCAAGGCGTTATCACCAACCCACCATTCATATATCTTGTCGTCGGACACCAATGAAGTGAAAGCGACTATCCCGTCTGTGATTGACAAAGTCAGACATCATTAATGCAGAACACCGATGAGACGAAAACATTTATTTTGTTTGTGACCTATGAGGCTGAACACCACTGAGGCCCAACATTGACGAGGCGAAGGTCGCATTTTGTGGTAACAGTATAGACCTACGAAACTATAAATTTGCATAGTTGTATGAATGAACATGCACATTTCATACACAGATGATAGATCAAAGGCTCGAAGACATACTATTGACAGCTTAACCAAAGGTCTTCTTCATATCTAATCTTCTGATATAATTAAGAGATTTATGAGGCTCTAGGACCAAAAATTGTGCAATTCTTGATATCAGATGGACTTCATAAGCGTATGAAAATATGTAAAATCTCATACTTTTATTTTGTAATCCAAGAGCAAGTGTATTATTTCTCTTATGATTGTGGGTTCTCTTTTCAATATATATACTAGCACATCCGCATATTTTAAGTTTATTGGAGAAAATTTCTTGATGAAACACAAACTTACAATTCAATCTGTCGCTATCGTTTCCAAGTTCTCACACTTCAGCACTAAATCATAGACGAGCCAGAGAATTTTTTTTGGCTTCTGTACAACAGGAAGTACAAAGCCGCCACTGGTTTTGACTAATTCCTCAAAAGGAATCTATGCAAAATCTTATATAGAATCTCACATTTCTTATTTGTGCAGTATGACGTATCACATGAACTCGAATATATTGCTAGAAATGTTAAATGCAAGTCAACACAAGTTACAGAATATAATTGGTGGTGTCATCCAACCTGCAATGAGCATAAATTTGCTTCCCTAGATAATCTAGTCTCCTGAAATATCAGGTATGCATTCAGTACTATTGTACAGATAAAAATATTTTTTAATCAGTATAATGTCCGACTAGGTTGCGCCAATAACTGATTGTTTTCTATTGTCCTTGGATGCAGTACAAGTCAGTTCAACTATGGCAGCGCAAATTGTGTAAGCAAATTCTGATAAACTTTCACTCAAAAGAGGCGATGCACTTTTCCTCATAACATATTACTGTTACATATTTAAGAGACAACTGAAGTGACTGGAAAAATAAGAAGTTTTGTTCCCTACATCCGGAAATCCCAGGTCGCCCGTTAAGAATCTGTCATCTTCTAGAAAATCTTGGTCGCCATCTGGTAGCAACAGAAGCTCCACTATCCATGTACCCACTTAGTCTGTTCTCACCTTCATCACCACTAGACTCATCAGATCTCCACCTTGACCCACCTTGACCAGTTGCTGCTTCACCCGTAGAAGACTTCTTCACCGAGCTAACAGATAGAAACAAAATCATAGTTAAGTTTTTAACACTTCATGCACTGTAACAAAACCACTCATTGCGATTGCTGCATCCGCTTGTGAGTTCAGAAAACCAGCAGTGGAGGATGAGTTACCATCAAAATTTGGAGATACCAGTATCCAATAATAAAGTTAGCCAAAATCCTTGGTATAGCGGAACCAGGGCTTTTATGGATGATTTACACCGGTTCAGGCCAAGTTTCCTATTATTCTTGAAGTAAACATAATGTTCCACAATAATATTCACAGAATAAATAGAAAAAGGTTCTAAATTCACTTAATTTACCAAGTTTCACCAGAACGCGGTCAAAGACTGACTTTTGGCTGGTTCCCCGCAAAGTTGCAGGCTATCCACCTTATTTGCAATAGTTTCAGCAAAAAAACTCTACCAATTACATCAGTAATACGCTGAGCCCAGTACAGGCCACCTAGCGATGGTACCCAATCTAGTAGCAGTGCTCTAAACCCTTGTTCTACTGAACTCTCCTTTCATATCATACCAGAACTCAGAAGTCACTGCATCAAATAAACATCACCAAGTACAACAGAAAAACAAAATGCATATTGAGTACATAATTGTAATTACCTCATGATCTTCGCTTTGTTCTCCTCTACAGTCTTGGTTGAAGATGCATAAATTAAATTCTCTTTAGTTGGCTCTTTCGTCTTCTGGATATGATCTTCATGAAAACCAGTATTCTTTGAGTGGCCATTTTGGCCAACTACTGTGCCACTGAAGATGAATGGCTTTTCACCACGTGAACCAAAGTCAAATTCTCCTTTCCTGACAGAACCTCTTCCATGAAAAAGGGCGGATTTGTTAACCTCAGTCTTTAACAAGCTTGTTTGCTGGTGGTCCTTCATAGGTGTATCACCAGAACCCAAGTTGAAATACATCGGAAGTGAATCATGATCCGCAGGCTTAATTCCTTTTCTGTGATCTGATTCCCCTTTCATAAAACTTTCTTTAGTCTCCTTCAAATATGGACTTTCACCATTCTGGCTCATAGAGGGGAATATATTCCCTCCAGCCAATCTCATACCGGACACGTGTGTCCCTGGAGGAAATGGCCTGCATTGGGGAATGGATGGAATCTTTCTCCCAAACTCTGAACGAGCACTACTGATAAGACCACCAGAATTAGTCAATGCATTGCTACTTTTCGAGTGAAGAGGGCTCAACTTTTTCTGAACAATAGAGGAGACTAGCGAGTTCAATTCACCACAAGGAGCTGGTGATTTGACAGAATGATTAAGCGGAGAAGACATTTGCATACTTCGGATCGCAAATTCACCATGGTCCCCACTACTGATGGTTTTAACTTCATCCCTTTGGACCTCAGGTAGCATCTCAAGGCATTTCTCCTGTACAAACATATAACATAATGTTCAAGTGTCATATTAAAAGAAGGAAAAACATTATGTTTACACTGTACATTTACCTTCAAAGAATCATGAATTAGACTAGATTATGTGTTGAAACTGGTTTATACCATTTCTCCAAAGAGACAGTATGTCATGTTTGGTACATCATGTATACATGTTTGCAGATCCATGCAATAACATGGTAGAATAATGAATAACTCGAATCTCCAGCAACTCTCAACAAGGCCAAGTAAACAAGGTATTGGAATCTGACTTCTCAAAAGAACAAAGCAGAACTGAAGAATGCAATGAAAAAGGTGCAAGGGAAACCAAACCGACATCCATTAACATGTGACAAAGAAATTTGTCAAGGTATATACACCATGAAGAATAGCCATACATTCTCAGAACAAGAAAAGGCACATCTAAGAACATATCTGATGTCTCAACCATTACTTGGTAGTTGGTAGAAAAATTTGCCTTGGTGGAGAGCTTAGTATTGTTCCGGCAAATACCTACTGTTTAGAATGATCAAAACCATCAGATTTTTACTTGTTAGGTAATGGGAAGGAAATGGTAGAGTGGCATCTGTCCCAGTATCAATAGCAAAAGCTATTCCAATACCAATGGGGTAGTACTCAAGAGTAAGTAGCGATCACACATGCTGCGAAGTCCAAAAAGCTATTCCAATACCAATGGGTAGTATTCGGAGTAGGTAGTGATTACACATGCTGTGAAGTCTAAGTAGTGAAAGCATCATCATCTTTGATGTTCTCCACAGAGCACAATTAGTCAATTACAATCAATTTCTTTAAGAATTGGCAGCAAGGCCCTGTAATTATTGCTTCTTTTTTTTTCTATATTCACAAGTCAAAAATCATAACATAAGAGAACAATATGCTTCCTGACATCAAGTCTCAACTATTGTCGAATATACTATGAGAGAACAAATTATGAATCATCATATAGACAAAATAAAGTATAAGGAGAGTCAGACAAGCATATTGAAAGGTGCACAGCGTCAAAGTATAAAAGGTGAAGAGTGAAGACTTACAACTAAGCTTCGCCTCCACTCAGCAACTAATCTGATTTTGCATGCAGCCTCTTCACTAGCAATCTCCAACGTGCTCTGCTCGAAGCTCTGAAGACTACGATCAACTTGGCATGCTTCCAAATATCGATACCTCTAATAGAAAAGGCAGAAAATCAGAATCTCATGTGATTACCTTCCAACAAATTTCCTTATGATGGAAGCTTATGTATATATTAGTAGTTTGTACTGTATAGCATATAAAGACACTAATTTTGTACTTATTCAGGTTGAAAAGCTCTCCTATTCAGGTTGAACTGACAATGGTACCTTCTACAATCAAAAACAACAATATGCCCACCATAGATCCAAAATTCCATTAGAGTACAGTGAGCAGCAGTGATTAGATAATATAAAAGTTAAACCTCAAAACAAAATGCAACATACACTAATCCAAAGAAAATGACATCTGTAAAGACCCAAAACATTTATATTAATAATAAGAAGAGTGTTTTGTTTCAGCATAATGAAAATTGCTTTAAAAGTTAGGTAGTAAACTTGACAGAGTTCCACCATGATGCGTGACAATAGCACCTATTTGAGGTAAGAAGATTCACATACACACAGGCAATCAATTGGAAAGAACATGATATATGTCAGGTTTCTTTTACCATATCTAATAACAGCATAACAAAGAAAAGTGATTATCCTTTGATTAACCTAATATTATTCAAATATGCATAGTAGTTCTGCACATACAAACTGGCATGTCTTTTTTTTTGTGCGCTGGGTGTATATGCAGTAGAGGTGTAACTTGGGCCGGACCGGTCCGAAGCATGGCATTTTGGCCCGGCACACAGCACGACCCTGCACGAATTATAATGGGCCATGCCATGCCCAAAAAACCGGCCCATGGGCGAGCATGGCACAGCACGCAAAATCGGGCCGTGTCCAGGCCGACACGACCCATTATACCGCGGGCCGGCCCACAATGGCACAACACGGAGCGACCCATTAGCACGCGGGCCAGCCCGTCTAAAATCGGCCCATGAAACAGTGAAAGTTTCATTAGCAATTTGTAATAATATTGATAGTTGTTGTACTAAGTGTTCCTTTGATATTATGATGCATTTGTACTAAGTTTTTGTTAACTATTTATTAAATAATAATAATATGTCATCAAAAGTTTAGAACGTGTAAGGCTAGTAGAGTAGTAGAGTAGTGCTGTGTGCCACTGTGCCATAGTAGTCTAGTAGAGTAGTAGGTAAACAGTAAACTCACTCGCCAGCACGCACCAGCAAGCAGTCCAGCACCACATAACGCTGACGCAGGCAATGACGCAAGCAATGATGTAGGCAATGACACAGGCGTGGCGCAGCACGCGAGGCAGGTACAGGGTTGCAGGTGTTGCGCGGCGGGACGCGAAGGCCGAGGAACGAGCGGACTTTTTTCATTTCAATTTTGAATTTTGGAATCGAACGAACAGCCAGATCTCATCCACGCGGCCGAAATCAACGGCGAGATTTAATACACGACATGGTGAGTCGCTGACACACGGAACCAGGACGCGTGACGCGCACAGGATGCGAGGCACGGGCGAATTTCACACACAGCCCGACACGCGAGCAACAGCCCGATTTGAAATGGACGGCCGGCTTTGTGACACGTGTCCACGATCAACGGTCAGATTTCGATCACGGTTGCAAAGAAGCAACGGTCGGATTTTTTGCTATAAATACCCCCAAACACACAGAAATTCACAACTCACTCCAATCTCTCACATTTCACTCAAATATCTCTCTCTTCCAATATTCCAATCTTACACAGTTCATCCACTGGTTTTTTATTTTAGGAATTTTTAATTTTACAAAAAACATTTTTATTGCTCAAAATACTAATTTATTTTAAAAAACTATTTTCTACCTTTAAAAATTCGGATTTGCTCTCTAAAAATTATATTTTCTCTCAAGAAAATAATTTTTGGTTTGTACAAATTGTGTTTCCCTGTTAAAAGGTATTTTTACACTCTAAAGATTATTTTTTCACTACTGAAAAATTATTTTTAGTACAATAGTACTATATGGATTTGAACAATAATAATTTTGAGAATTTCAGTGCCGAAGAAATTAATATTCGGAATTTTGGTGCCGTTGAGGGAACCATCAAACCACCTAATCCGATGTCATCTCCAACGGCGGGCTCTGCCTCTACACCATCAATGACATCAAACGCAGTAGGGAGCAAAAGAGCCAAAAAAATCAGAATGTTGGCAATATTTTGATGTATCTGAGTCTGTCGACCCGAGTTGAAAAAAGATACAAATTGCTACTTGTAAATGTTGTAAAAAAAATTTATCAGCTGCATCTGCAGGTGGGACCGGACATTTACTTCGTCACGGAAGCGTAAAAAAACTACATCCTAATAGTCAGCAAACACAATTAAGTTTCGGATCTGATGGCACTATAAGTACATGAAACTATGATCCTATGGTAACTAGGGAACAACTTGTTAAATTTATTGTTTCTGAAGATTTGCCAATTAAGATAGGTGAAAGTCCAAATTTTGAAAATATGATTCAAACAGCATTTTGTCCTCAGTTTAAGAAAGTAAGTAGAACCACTACTAGAAATGATATTTTAGCACATTATGAAAAAAAAGTAGCAATAATAAAAGAAATTTTTTCAAAAGTAACATTTTCTTTTGCACTTACATCTGATATTTGGTCCACCAACCATCAAAAAATGGATTATATTAGTGTAGTTGCACATTATTTAGATGACAGTTATTCTTTAAATAAAAGAGTTATAGGTTTTAAATTAATAGATGTTGCACATACTGGTGAAGTTATAGCCGATCGTATATTAACTGTGGTTAGTGAATATAAGTTAGAAAATCGTATTATTTCTATTACTCTTGACAATGCTTCAGCTAATACAAAGGCCATGGACAAATTGACTCCAGCACTTGAGTCAGGTGTTGGAGGGTATGTTCTCCACTAAAAGTGCATCTGCCACATCATCAACCTCATCGTTCAAGCAGATATGAAAGAAATGACCGCACCTTTAGATACTATTCGCTCGGCCATTGTTTACATTACTTCTTCAAATGTACATGTTGCTAAATTTAAAAATTACTGTAAGGCCAATAATGAGGCCTCGAAAATTTTGCACCGACATGAAGGTAAGGTGGAATTCCACTTATCTCATGTTAAAAGTACTACCATACAAAAATCTTTTAATTTTATTTATTAATGTTCAATTGAATAGTGAGTTTCTTTCTGACTATATTTGGTGTATTGTTGAGAGATTTTACAAATTTTTACAGTTATTTTATGATTCTACTAAAATATTATCTGGTATTTATTATCCTACATCTTGTTTAGTTTTGCATCATATTTGTGATATTGCAAAATTATTTGAATTATATAGAACAGATCCCAATTTTTTTGTTGTCGTACAAAAATGGAGCAAAAATTTTTGAAATATTTCACAAGCATATCACATCTTTACTGTTTTGCTTTTATTTTAGATCCGAGACTAAAATTAATTGGTTTGCAATCTTCTTTGCAACAATTAGGTGTATCCTTAAACATTGATTATTCTAAAAGTTATTCACACGTTGCTGATGAAATTTTTCGAGTTTTTCGTTTGTATAAATCTAAGTTTGGCAGTGCACATCGAAGACCAATAACACCGACACCGCAAGAATCGGAGACGCGGAGGAATGTTGATGGTTTGCTATGGAAGTCACTACGAGGAGGCGGAAGCGGATCATCTTCGCAGAGTTCTAGCCAAAGCGAAACGCCTTTAATTACCTATGAGTTCACAAGCGGAGCTCAACCGCTATATTGACATTGATCATTCTATAGATCCTGAGTTTGCAAATGATCATGACAACTCTAACAATGTTCTCTTATGGTGGAAGAACAACCAACGACGATATCCTGTGTTATCTCAGTTGGCGCGGGATGTCTTGGTTGTTCCGGTATCAACAGTTTCTTCTGAATCTACTTTCAGTTTGACCGGAAGAATAATTGAAGACAGAAGATCAATGTTAGCACCCAAGATGGTGGAGGCAATCACCTGCCTTAAAGACTGGGAAAACGCTGCCAAAAAAGAACATAATGTGGAGGACACATAGTTCATTAGCGAGTTAGAATGGTTAAATATAGATTCAGAATAATTTGTAATTAGTTACTGGCTTACTGCACTCTTTTTTCTTTATTAAGATTTTATCCCATTGGGTTTTACTTAGTAAGATTTTTAACGAGGCAGTAATATTTTCATATGAATACTAAAATTACTCTCATATTTATTGTTAAGTTTTATCCTCATTTATGATTTTTTTATAATTTTTAAAATTTGTTTGCAATTTTTTACTTTCATGTGTCATGTATGGTTTATTTTAAATTTGTAAGAATTTGTTTGAATTTTCTATGATATTTTAATCTTTTTTTTGTAATGTTTAGTTACTGTTAATATGTTCTACACCAAATATTTTTCTCAATTTTTAAAATACTTTTCCTTTTTTATTATTTTTCAAATATTTAATTATTTATTTAATTTTATAATAAATTTAATACGTTTAAAATTTAAAATTGAATTTTTTAATTCCAAATAGGCCGTGCCCATGCCAATCCGGCACGCACTACGGCCCGCGGGCTATCGGGCCATGCCGGGCTGCTCCACCGAGCAAACGGGCCGACTCGGCCCGACACGACAGCCCATAGGCTGACACGGACACGGCTCAGAAAAAGCCTCCAGCCCGATGGGCCAGTGCCGTGCCGGGCCGGCACGGCCCAAGTTACATCTCTAATATGCAGTAATATTATGTCAGAATTTATTACATTTGCATTTTACATGCTATGTTTCGGATTCTCACCGTTAAGACTTTTCAACATCTGATAGATGTGCATGACATTTGGAACACAAATCAGCAGTTAGTAAATGGATGAAAAATGAATCAGAAGACAATCTCATCCGGATACCCAAATCAAAAGCTTCATGAAAACTTGTTTCTAATCACCTCATATTATCAAACGATGAAAAAAAATGCAAGAACAGAGAAGTTTAGAATATTTACCTGGAGGTAGAAAACGACAAGCAGGCTACCACATGGCTCAAAGGGCGTTTCACGAGCACGGTCGAAGAGGGACTTGTGAAGGTATCTCTCCTCCTCAGAATCCCAAGGCAGATCAATCATTTTATCAACAACATTCCTTTCAATACAGATATTGCAAAACTCAGTCATCATGACCTCGACATGATACATCCAAGAGCTTCTGTTGGCATCTTCTGCCAGTGTCATATCTCCTGATCTCTGCTCTTTTACCTTAGAGCAGTAGCTCCTATGATACATAAATGCTTCTGTAAGATGACCGTATTCAATTCTAACCCGTACTGCAGTCACTGCCTCACCAAGAGATGAAATGCTATCCTTGTCCAAATTTACAGTAGCAGAGAAACCATCACGTCCTGTGCACTTCAGCACAACCAGAGCCACATCAGGTCTATGACGCTCCAGCAGAACTTGTGCTATCTTTGGATGTGTCTCCTTGCTAGATATCTTAGGAAGAAGACAGCATGCCTCCTGCATCCAGAAAAGAGGTGCATCACCACTGTAATAGACAAATTCAAGAAACATATGAAAAATTTACATGGACAAACCGGCTCATGGGTGGATATGCAAACAAGGCTTGATTCTGATGTAAGCTGTACCATTCTTGAGTGAGAAGCAAAAGACAAAAAGATATCCTATTCAAGTATTCATTTGTAAAACATGGTAAATGGAAGGATACTCCATTGGAAGTTGAAACAAAATGAATTATTCTGTAGCAGCACATAACCACAATCTTTATTTCAAATATGTACGGGTCAGTGAGCAGCTAAAGGAGATATGGCAGCACAAGTGCACAACCCCCCCCCCCCCCCCCCCCCCCCCCCCCCCCCCCCCCCCCACACCGCCCTCCCTCTCAAAAAAAAAAATCCTCTTAAATAACTTGCTAGGCTGATAAATCAACATGTCTTGATTCTGCATTCAAAGACTGCAACCCAGTTTCCAACAGGTACAAGCCCCTCCTAAAACAAATATCCACTTGCAGAAGTGCCAATCCATAGGTACAATAAAACTCACAGGAGTATAGTACGACCTAATAAACTGTAATGTGAACAATTTGTGTCAAGTGGGGGAATGGCAGATGATTCTTGAAATATATGCTGATTATATATACAGCTATGAAATTCCAGAAGCACAATATGAAAAGTTAGTTAGCAGCAAACACAAAAATAACAAAATGCAGCAGTTCGTGTAACATCCATGCAAAATACCATAATTCAATGTACAGAGGAACAGGTAAGGAACAATTACCTCTAAAGCCTGTGAAGAATGGTCGTCCAAAAGACAAAATACCAGGCATTCAAGCAATGTTCTACTAGAAATCCCAAAGGTGGCAGCAAAGTCATTTACTAGATACCTCCATTCTGAATCAGGTCTCGTCCAATGCCGATCAAATAGATAATACAAGAGCTTAAGAAAGTTAAGGAAATAAAAAGTAACATAACTGTGAGGCATCCCACAAACTTTGGTTCTCTATCAGATAACAAAGACAAAGGATACAATTGCTTGCTTTGCGATCACCATGTCAGACGCTCCATGCAAAAAGAGTACATCAGCTGCCTCACGCAAGCTTTTAAATGGATATCTATTACCACTAAACTGGTCAACTGTGAAACAAAACATCGATGAAGAATTTTCATCCTGCAAACATGAGATCTCCACTTCTTCCTCTTTATCCCTATCACTTTGTTCAACCCCAAGATTTTGTAGTGCCTGCTCAATGAAAAGTATCCCCGGATTGGGTTCATTGTAACTTGACAATTTATCAGAAAAATCAGGCCATTGTCGTTCTTTTGCATGTTTCTTTCTTTCAAGCACGTTAGAGCTCCAGGATGCAAGATCAGCATATCGCGAGCAAATATCCTCAAGAAATTGATGCCTGATACACCAAATCATGGCTTCCAAATGCTGTAGGAAAAGCTCCAAAATGAACACTTCACCAAGAAATAATAATGGTGTAAGAAACATTTGATTATTTTCCTTTCCCAGCATTTCAGTTAAAAACAAACAATGGCAAACAAACATGAACAACAGATAAAAATATTTCAAGACTGGATTTTCTTGACAAATTGTGCACATTCCAGTGTAGCACTGTGATAGAATAAAAAGAATATAGGGAACATATGGGTTATCAACTATTTTAGGCACACATTCAATTTTAGATTATGAATCAAGTAAAAAGATGCTAAAAATTTTGATCAAAAGGATTGCTGACTTTGCTGCTAGCTTTGCTAGGTGCAGTAAAAATTTTCTTGTATAACAAGCTATTACTCAAAGGAATTAAGCCTACAGTACTTTCCTATGGCCTTATATCATAGTGCTACCACATCCACAACCATCAAGAGTATAAGGAAACACTTGAGTTGGTTAATGGGCTTTAGAATATACTAAATAGCTGTCGTAACCTACTCAGCATACTAAAGGATCAGGATGCAACAAAAAAGAAAGTAAGGAAAAGATGAAGATATACATCGGGGGAAGCAACAACAGTGCAAAAAATACATATTCTTCCTAGAAAACCTGTATTCAAGTGTGCCATAATATCAAAGAAGCTGTACTCGTCAATAGAAATTGACAGAGCTGTTAGTCAAGGTCTTACAAGATGGTAAACACCACTGCATGCCTCTTTACACAAGGCTAAAAACAGAGCTGAGATGCCAGATGTAAAGAGTATATATATATATCGGTTACCAAGTAACAGCAAAAGGAACCTAAATAACATCTCGGGTGCCCGTTCACAGAAAAGGTACCACAAAATGAGCTTCACACTGCATTCACATGCACTGCTAAAGCTAGCATACCTGACAGAATCATCTAATACCAATTTTCAGTAGTTCGAGAAGAGCACATGATTGTACCTAGAACTATTGGTATGAATATCAGTACCAATTAAGAAGGTCGTGGCAATAAAACAATAGAAAATCAGAGGAAGACTGTGCAAAAAGGGCAGGGCATGCAATTCAACCACCAATGTTGTTCAGCTCGGTAAAAGCTAACAGAAGTAGTAGGTCTTGGTTTTAAAGGCAAAAAAAATCCATGAATTTAAAATCCATATTTCAAATTGAAAAAAAAAAATAATTAAAAAAAAGGTTTGGTTGATTATTGATTTTGTTGTGTACTACAGCACAAAATCTAGCAATACTAGAGTTCAAAACAAGACCTGCTTTGCCTTCACTGTGTTCTCCATGAGCTGATGTAGGTCATGAACGTGGGCCGAAACTGCTTCGCTGAATGATACCAGCATAACTTCAAGCACACTGGAAATTCCTGCCAACTGCACTGCAAACTTCTGCAACTGGGGTAACTTAAATTTCATTGTTTGTAATCCAGATCTATCTAAGTTATGGTTAAGGTATTATTTTAACCATCCAGCCACGCCTCTCCTACAACATGCTCAGTTGTGCATGCATGAAGGGATGAAAAACTGCGCACGCGCACACACACACACACACACACAAGACTGCAAACTCTGTGGTCAAAACTTATAGTCAGTTAAAAGTTATAGGATACAAATAATGCATATCTCATATATAAGGGCAATAACAGCTCTCTTGCACCAGTCCTTGATGACCACCTCATCCAAAAGAAAAGCCAGAAGTGGATCACTTGACACCGCGTTCTCATCCAAACAGACCTCTGTAATATCTGATTTACTTGTCAAGGCAACAATAGAAGACATGTACTGCATACAAAAACAAAGATGAGACTTTATCTATCAGCATAAAGCACACATAAACTTTTTGAAGAGGATACAATGGCAGATCAAGGAGGCCAGATTGTTCTGAAGCGCGACATCAAACAAGGAATACAGCCGTTGAATATCCATGTTAACATGACTACCATGGTCTTCCTTTTCTTGAAATCTATCATCATGCTGCTTAGAGATAAGGCCAGCTTCCATGCACTTGTAGTAAAGCCGGAGGCGGACTCTATCTCCATTGTCTGGTACTGGACTCCTGCAGATCGGGCAGACGTCACATCTCTGGCTGCACTCAGCACATAACGAGGCGTGTCCACATGAATTAAGCACATGCTGCACATAGCGCCCGCAGCTACTCAAATCCCTAGTTGCACGGCAGTGCTCAATTCTAGCTTCCCTGCATAGCTCGATGAGGTCAATTGATGACAACTGCTCCAAAGCATTCTGCCAACAGAAACCCTTTTTCAGCAACTAGGCATAACATTTTACCGCATATAAAGATATTTGATATCATGAAGTTTACAGGGCCTTCACACACACAACAAGATAGATCTGGCAGGCAAGACTTTTCCAATCAAAACTGCATTTCAAAACAGGTCATTCCCCTTATACCACCTGTTCATTCAAAAATGGGACTCTTATGTTCTAGTCCTTTAGACACACTAAACCAATTTTATTTTAGAACATTACTACACTAGTTCAAACAAAATGTTGGTGTAGTTATGGAAAATACCACATAATGTCCCGAGTTGAATATGTTAAATTTGGTCCCTTACGATGTTACACATACCTACTACTACACTATTCGCTTTAACTGTAAAAATGCTATAGTAATATAGCATAACACCTTAGTACAGCTACCACGGTATTTCGCTTGAAATGATGTGACTACGTGCTAAAATAAGCTAAGCTAAGTTTGGAGCTTTTGCAGCGACCAGACAAGCATCCATCAGGTACTCTGTCACAAAACTAGACATTACAACCACATAAAATGCTGCGGCGAAAGCCTAACTGATTCCAGAATCAGATAAATGCAGCAGAAAATAGATCGTTTAGGTCGAAGTGTTTGTAACCAAATCCACGAGCAGGGTGGTACAGACCAGGACGAGGGCGCTGCCATACTTGGGAGGGTGCCTGGGGGACGAAGGGAGCACCTCCATGGAACCCTAGACCAGATCTCTCTACCACCCGCACCAGCTTCTACCACATCAAACTCGAAGTCCTTCGACGAAGCCCGGAAACAAATCGAATTGGATAAAAAGCGGCGTGGCTCTGACAGATGCGGAGGAGGCGGAGGGGAAGGGCTCGGTGAGGAGGCCAGCGAGCGCCGAGGAAGCGGAGAGGTGGGAGGTCAGGGGCGAGGTCGGCGAGAGGGAGAGGCGCGGAGAAACCCTACTGAACAGAGGGCAGCGGTGCGCTAAAATCTCAAACGGTGCTATGGCCGGGAATTGGAACTCAATGCAGGGGTAGTTTTGGAACCAGCGAAATTTCTCCAACTTGCATCTCATGGAATTTTTTTTAAAATAATCAAGATTAAAAAATTAATTTCAAAACTAACCCACAGTGGAACGAAATTACAATTTTGACTTGCCACATCAGCTTATAGCTGTTCCGAGCCACGATAGGCGGCTTGTTGCGGCTTGAAGCCACGATAGTTGCTCTGAGCTGAGCCGAACTATCCACTAAGCTGATAAGTTTTTTCATTTTTGAACTTTTTCCTAATATAAATTTACTTACGATCTCAATTTATTTTTTAACACACCTTACAATTTTACACTTACAAATATTTTTTTCTCATTCGTCAATCAATACCCCTCTACTTACTTTCAAATTTTATTTAATATAACCATTATATTTTATTATCATTTCTTTTTCACTTATTTCATGCATTTTAATTCTCATACAAACAATAAATAGATTTATATTATAACATGGAAAAAGAATGGGGAAGATGAGTTGTATGATTATCGACACAGCTATAGTACATGACTACAAGTGTCATAGGACACCAATGATAAATGTGAATTTCTTTAAATAACCCAAATTAAAAGATGAGCCGCGACAAGCTTAGACAGCTCGACTACATGTGTGGCTCATTTTTGCAAGTTGAGGGAGCACTTAATTTATACATTAATGTTTGCAAGTTGGCCAACACATGCAGCGACTCGGTTGCAAACAAAAATACAATACAATCCGTCCATTACTTGCAAACTTGTAAACAAACTGGCAAACAATAGGGTTCAGAAAGATGTTTGCAAAAAGTGGACAGCTCGGTGGACTGCTCGACTCGGTGGACTGCTCGACTCAGTGGACAACTTGGTGGACAGCTTGGTTCGGCTCAACTCAGCTCGAAGTTACTATCGCGGCTCCAAGCCGTGACAAGCTAACATGGCGGGTCAAAATTACAATTTCGCTCCACTGTGGATCATTTTTGAAATAAATTTTTTAATCTGGGTTATTTAAAAAAAATTCCTTCTCTTGAAGTTGCTTACATGGAAATTATTTTTAAAAAAAAACATTAGTTAGGCATGGTTTCAAGATTCTTTTTTTATCAGATATTTTTTCTTAAAAATTTTAAGAATAGACCCTCCCAAAATTTTTCCAACAGACCTTAGGTCAAAAACTAATGTCATAAGTTTTAGAGTTTTAGAACTAGTATCATTCGTTATGGTGTTAACTCTATGAATATGATTTGAGGTTGAGAAGCCCAAACATTTTTGAGACTCTTGTGCAAAAATAAAAATATGTTCATAAACTATACATAAAGAATATATTGTTATTACAAGACATGGAGCTGCTTCTTGCAAAGTGCCGACAAATGGTTGGCAACAAAATGGTGAAGCTATGAGGGCCATGTGTCAAAATTAAAAAAGGAAATTTTGTCCATACCCCTAGAAAAGAGTATATTTTTGTTTTTCCCACTAAAAAAGTCGCTCTTTTTTTACACTACCATGTCAACTCCTATTTTGTTTTTGTCAGCACCGTCAAGTCCGTTACCATTAGAGGCTGTTTTAATTTCAAATTAATGTTAATTTAGTCACAATTTCAATAAATAGGACCCACCTACTAGGTTCGTGTCCTCATTATTTCTTTTTCTTCTCTCCTCTCGACTTCTCCTCCTTAGCTCCCTCGTCGCCTGCCTAGCCGATGTGCATGTCGGCATCGGCCTCCCCTATCTCCTCCTCCCTTCCGCTCTCTCTAATGGTTTTGCCTTCACGCACGTGCGACCATATACAATTGAATTTGGCCACTGCTACATCGTCGAGCGCCGAATCCAGCCGATGGATCAAGCTGTCGGTCGTGTTCCTACCTCTCTCTCACCCTCTCCCTCTCTTGGCTTCACTTTCCTGCTTACATAGTTGAAAATAACCTAGATCTAGCCGTCACCCAGCTATTGGCAAGTTGCCGCTGTTGCTCGACCCTCCATCAGGTATGCCCCCCCCCCCCCCACTCTCTCTTTCTCTTGCTCTCTCTGCCTTCCTCTCTCACTTGCCTAGACGGTGTCGCCGCCGACTCTACGATGTTGCAAGCCCGTGGACAAGAACTGTCGCGACGACAATTGCCACCATTTTGGGTATTTCCCTCGAGGTGAGAGCATCTCCGTGGCAAGGAGGTGCCAACAATGCAGGTGGCACTGACTGTGAGACGGCAACGACGGTTGGAGATAGTGAGGTGCGGGTGGTGGAGAGGGTGCACGATGGCAGGCCATCTCTGGCCAAATTGGTTGGAGGCGACCAGGTAGAAGAAAAACTAGGTTAGCAAAAATGGTGGTGGCGATGAATTTGGTGAGGAATTGGCCAGTGGCAGCCAATGTGACGATGAGGCAAAATGGCGGCTGCGGGAAGAGATTGATCAATGAAACGAACAAGTTTTCAGCAACTTTCTTGAGGAAGTGGCAAGAACATCTTGGGGGCACTATGATGCGACGCGGGCGGTCTGATCTTTTGATGAGAATAAGAACTATCGATTTGTGAAGACGACTCTCATGATCCGGCTACCAACCGTATACGACTGATACACCCTTGCAATCGCTGAACCAACTTCGGATTGTTATCGACCGAACTAGAAGCACGATCGACCTGATCACGAAGATATATTCCTGCAAGCAATCGAAGAACAAGCAAGAACAAGATAAACAAGCAATCTAAAATTGCAAATATAGATTGAATCACGAAAAAAGAGTTGGGGTTCCGAATACAGGTATTGATGTTGATCTAGCCGACCAAGAAGAATATCTCAATAACTTCACGAAGGAAAGACTATGACTAAACAAAACCCGCAGAACCCTAATGGTTCAGTATGATTATATAGAGGAGGTAAAAGAGATTGGTGGCCAGGTAAAAAAACCTGAAATCGACATGGACTCTTTCCCTACTCGGATCGAACTCAATACACGGGATTTGACCTAACCAAAAAAGTGACGCAGCACCGACTCGGTCCAATCAGAATCTGATCGAAACTTGTTTTGTCAATTGCCAGCGATCCAGAAGAAATTTGGATGTGAGGCTAGATCCATTGGAAAGATCTCGTCGTGGGCTTCTCCGTGGACTATAAGAACGTCCCAGTCGGACTTCGTATGAGAAAGTTATGGTCGTTTGAAGGCAGTCTACTCCTGGATGGCCAAACCGGACTTCAACTCGAATCCATCCCGAACTCCAACTCGACTTGGGCTCCTTGCTAGTCCTTGTGTCCTTGCTGGTCCTCTCCATGGTTCCTAAGCACAATATTATCACTATTAGATAGTAAACCATTCTCAAAACCATATATATATAAACTTAGGAACGAGTTCACCTGGCAATGCAACAATCGGGCTTTGCTGCACGTTATTGGTCCTTGTGTAACCAAACAAGATCGCCCGGTTCAAAAATTATTTCTTTTCTACCCTGATTAGCAGCAATCTTGTACTTTTCATTAGTCATTTCATGCAGTTTAAGAATCAATTCAGTACGTCGTTTAGCATCAATGTTTATCCTTTCTGAAGATAGTAAAGGTAATAAATCAATAGGAGCGCGAGGAACAAACCCATATACTACCTGAAAGGGACACATCTTTGTGGTCGAATGCAGCGATCGGTTGTAAGCAAATTCCACGTGAGGCAAGCATTCTTCCCATATCTTCAAGTTCTTCTTCAAAACAGCCCGCAACATGGTGGATAACGTGCGGTTGACAACTTCGGTTTGGCCATCGGTTTGGGGATGACATGTAGTAGAGGCATATATAAACCATGTGGATTAAGTCATGACTTAGCTTTTTGACATGTAGTGCAGCGTGCAACGTAGCACTCGACGTCACGCCTCATCTTAGGCCAATAGAAGTGAAAGGCCAAGATGTCTTTCATCTTCTTAACACCAAAGTGTCCCATTAGACCTCCTCCATGCGCCTCCTGTAACAACAAAAGACGAACAGAACTAGCAGGAATGCATAGCTTGTTAGCTCGATAAACAAAGCCATCATTTATCACAAATTTATTCCAGCTTCTTCCTTCTTTACAATTCAGCAATACATCTTTAAAATCAGCATCATGCGCATATTGCTGTTTGATGGTTTATAATCCAAAAATCTTGAAGTCAAGTTGAGATAACATAGTGTGACGTCTAGAAAAAGCATCAGCAATAACATTCTCCTTCCCTTTCTTGTGTTTAATAACATAAGGAAAAGATTCAATGAATTCTACCCATTTTGCATGTCTACGATTCAATTTGCTTCTTCAAACTCTAATCCATGTCGGATTCAAATTACTCAATTTGAGATAGTTTCGATAAAATTGCCGTATCTTTTGATTCCCAACTCCGTTTTTGACGTTCTTGTACTTGTTGGAAAGATAAAAAGATCCTCTACAACTTTTTTGTTGGGTAGATCTTCAGACTCAGAGCTTTTGGAGCCCCAAATTGCTAAACAACGTTTCTCTCCTAGTTGTGCAGTCAAAAAGAAAAAGGCAAAGTGCAACAAAAGCCGCACTGTTCATAAAAAAAAGTAAGAAAAAGGAAAGTGCAAAAAAAAAGAGCCGCACAAAAAAACATGAGAAAAAATGTGTGTAGCAAAAGAGGAGAATTTTCTGTGGTGCATTTTTTGGTTCTAGTCCTTTGTGTTGCTTGTTGCTTGCTTGAACTAGGTCTGAGTCTAGATTAGTTCCAGCACATTGACTATTACTTTGGACTAATTTTCAATCTTACATTATTGATCTTGAATTGTTGCCACACATATAATAGCCTCTCCAAGCTCCACCATCTACTAACCATACAGGTGCGGCACCTTACAATCACTTTGCTCACACTCGAGTTTAAGTTATCACGAACCAGCCACCGGTTGCACCACCTGCTGCTTGGTAAGAATCGGTAAGAGCTTGATAAGAAACTTGACTATGAGAGATTTTGAGCTACCGACACCTAGTAGTTGATAGGGATATATCACTGTGATTTTGTTTCCTTGTTTGCTACTAACTATGTCAGGTTTGGTTCATCAAAGTGAGGAGGACGACGGCCCACTTACACCTCGTATGAGGGGCATCGTACAGCACTTCAACCGCTTACTAAATACACACACTGAGCGTATCGAAGGGATTTTAGACCGCAATAATGAAGCACTTGCTGCACTCACCACTCGAGTGGAGCAATTGGAGCAGAAAGACGCACCGATTGCTCCCACTAATGCCCCTGTTGCTGCTGCTGCCAATAATGTACCTCGACGTAGAGCATGGGCTGATGAGGACGAAGATGATTTCAATGCCGAAGGAAATCAATATGCTACTGATACGGAGTCCTATGGAAGATTCAACATCAACAACGATCGTGACCATCGGCGTCTTCGTTTCAATCGCCACGGTATGAGAAGAATTCCACCACGAGAGGTGCATGGTCATGATGACTCATTCGATAAGATTAAATTGACTATACCTTCATTTACTAGAAAGTATGACTCTGATGCCTATCTCACTTGGGAATTAGCTATAGAACAAAACTTTTCTTGCTTTGAAGTTTCTGAAGATAAGAAAGTTAGGGCTGCTACTAGTGAATTCACTAATTTTGCTTCTATCTGGTGGAGCGAGCATTGCCGCATTCATGCAAATAATATACCCACCACTTGGGAAGCATTAAAGCGAATCATGAGACATAGATTTGTTCCCTCATATTATGCTAGAGATTTATTAAATAAATTGCAGCGCCTACGCCAAGGTACTAGTTCAGTGGAGGAATACTATCAAGAATTACAAATTGGCATGTTGCGTTGTGGTTTAATTGAGAATGAGGAAGCTTCTATGGCTCGTTTCTTAGGTGGGCTTGATAAGGAAATTCAGGACATTCTTGTTGCTAAGGAATATAATTCTTTGTCTCAATTGTTTAATCTTGCTTGTGAGGCTGAAAATCAAATTGAACATGAAAGGCATACATCTGAAATTAATATCTATAATTGTAAGGGTGAAGAATTTTCTTTGAAAAACGGCCTCTTTCCATGTCCACACTTGTGACTAATCTTTTGCGGGAAAGTGATAATAAGCAACAATGTGGTCAATTAGAGGATTGTCATAGCACTAATCATTTCACGTCAAGTTCCTCTAGCTTTCCTTTGAATCTACAGGATAGCTTCCAAGAAAGCGAGTATATGCATGTTGTTTGGCCTCGTATTGGTACTAACCTTTTGCATGAGATTATGCTTGAGTCGAGGACGACTCAAATTCAAGAAGGGCAGAATGATGAGGACATCACTAGCTCTGATATGAATAAGACTCCATCCACTCTTTCCACTACTTCCATTACTTCCTCGCCGCCACGAGAAGATCAAGGAGAACGGCGAATCGGCATGAATCCATGTGCTGAGCCCTTCACTACGCCCACATCGGAGGATCAACGAGCTACATCAAAGGTGGAACAACCCACAACGCATCAAGCCCAGCCCAAGATCAAGCCCAACTCGTCCGTGAGTCCAACTCTGCCATCCAGCAGTAGTCCAACTTTAAACAGATGCCCAGGCCACATACAGAGTCCATTTGGGGTGAATGAGCACTTTACAGAGAAGCCCACGATGCCACCTTTCCAATGGATCTGACCCCACTGCCAAATTCCATCTGGATCGCCCGTAATCGATGAAACAATTCGTGGACAGGTTCTGCCAGGTATTGTGCCACCTCTAATTTGGGCCCAAGGCCCGTGTACCCCTAGGGTTTCACGTCTACCTCCTTGGCCACCACCCCTGTTATATATGGCCGTCACCTTTCCCCTTTTTCCTCAGGTTTTGTTTAGATTAGTTTTCCCCATGTGTGAAACTTCATCCTTGTATTCTTGAGTCGGCTAGACCAACAATTACAAGTTACACAACCTCAAATTTATTGTATGCTTCATCCATATTTGCAATTTCAGATTGCTTTTATCTTATTCTTGCTTGTTCGTCGGTTGCTTGCAGGAATCGATCCTCGTGATCAGGTCAACCGCGTCTTGGCACGGTTGATAACGACTCGTGAGTGTGGTTTAACGATTGCCAGGGCGTCCAGCCTTGTTTGGTTGGTAGCCGGATCGCCAAGGCCACTCTCCATCAAATCGAAGTTATCATTCTCACCAGAAGTGATCCGGGAGGATCTCCAAGTCTTGACCGCATGCGGCTTCGCGACCAAGTCCTAATCGCATACGGCTTCGCGACCAAGTCCTAATCGCTTACGGCTCCGCGACCATGGATTGGTCCGCGACCAGGAAAAGGAATTCGTTCCCTGTTCGGAATTGTAATCCTATCCGAATGTGTATAACTAAGCTTATCTGTTTAGGATTAGTTATATGAGTCTAATACGTTGAGGTCTCTAAGTCTGATACGTACTCATACGATTGGACTATAAATACCTTGTAATAGGTCTAGTTTAGATCATCGAACTCAATCGAAGAGTCATAGAACTTATTTGAGTTTTAGACACTTATAGTTCCTTCGACGTAGGCAAGTGTGCCTAACGTTCGACGTGTAAGGCCCTCTTTGAAATAAAGAGTTGTGCAATTACTTTGGGTTTCGGTATTTCCGAGTAAGATCCCGTTATTCCGCATATTAGAATCTGGGCGAGCCTAGTGCGAAAACCAAGGCTAGGTCTCAAACGGATCAAGTTGGTATCAGAGCAACTTTCCTATCCTGTGGATGGTGAAGACTCGCCAGGGTTACAAAACTTCCGGCGAAATTCCAGGCGATCAATTAACGGTTCCTACAGCCGTGTCTCCGACAATGTCTGACGATACCTCCGTTCAAGCTAACCTAGCCGAAAAAGTGGCTAAACTCTCCACCGACATGGAAACCGTGCTTGCTTGGATTAAGCAGCAGGCCATGATTGTACCTCCTGAAGTAGGGAAGGTTATGGGTGAGAAGACTGGTGAAGACTTGCGCAGGGCAGACGAAGATGAAGACGAAGGCAACCACAAGACTGACGACCTCGCCAACACCTCCTTAGCTGTCGGATCTTTTAAAGTCGACGCTAAGATTGATATACCCATATATGATGGGGTGATCGATGCCGAGAAGCTGGATTCTTGGATAGATCAACTTGAGACCTATTTTGACCTGAAAGGGTTCAGTAGCGCTCAAAAGGTCAAATTTGCACCTTTGAAGATGAAGGACCATGCCAAGACATGGTGGAAGGCCCTTGTCACCAGTGGTGAAGCTGACGACCTTGCGTGGGGTCAATTCAAACGACTTCTGCGACAAGAATTCTATCCGATGGGTTACCTTGAGGAGAGATGGGAGCGTTGGCACAGATTGTACCAACGGCGCGACCAGACCGTCCAAGACTATATGACAGAGTTTCGGCGACAAGCAATGGTCATTGGCATCTCACTATCCGACCCTCAGGTATTTCGGAAGTACACATCTGGACTTCAGAAATCGATCAGTACTGAGCTAAGTCTGTTCGGTGTCCAAGACATTGCGACCGCGAGCACAACTGCTATGGCGATCGAGAAGAAGAACAAATCCCGCAGCGACAAAAGCACGAAGGAAAGTGCGACCTCGACAAAGAAAAAGCCGAGTCCGAAGAAGAACGCTTCAAAATCGGGCACGGGTGCCTTTTGCGAACATTGTCAAGTCGCGGGGCATACCAAGGACAAATGTTACAAGCTTCATCCTGAACTTCGACCAAAGAAAAACGGACCAGAGAAAAGAACAGCCACGGCTACTGCGACTTCACTCGACGAAGAAGTTGTCCGAGTGAATTCGGTTAATGAGGCGGATACGACCTTGTCTCTGATGGCAATGCCGAAGGAGAAGGGTTCCGATCCACCGAACGACCATCACCCAACGGAGGACTTGTTCACCATCAACATCCAGGTAAAGCACGAAGTGGTCGCAGCGATATTCGATCCAGGAAGTCAGAAGAATCTGGTCTCCGCTGGACTGGTTCGGCGACTTGGTTTGAAGACAACCACACACCCGCGACCATATCCGCTGGGTTGGTTTACATCCGACGTGAACCAACAGATTACGAGTCAGTGTGTGTTGACGTTTGCGATCTCTGCACGGTACATCGATGAGGTGCAATGCGATGTTGTCCCTATCGATATCTGTCAGGTGATATTTGGGAGTCCGTATCTGTATGATCGAGATGCTCACTTCCATCGGCGAGCGCAAGAGTACGACCTCACTAAAGACGGAGTTAAGTTCGTGATTAGTAGAGACATCCACGTCAACACTTCGAACTTGATTACCGCAAATCAAGCCAAACGGATTGTTAATGCATGTCACAAGTATGTGCTTGTCATGATTCGACCCATTGGACAAAGTGAGGGTACTCGACCAGTGTTGTCGTTGGCATGCCGAGAAGATTCTGGTTGTTTGTCGAGACTACTGGAGAAATACAGTGATTTGTTCGAGACTACCCAGGGTCGTCCGCCGAAACGTCCAGTCGAGCACGAAATTCAGCTTGTGTCCGATGCGACACTGCCCAATCTGAGTATGTATCGCAACTCAGTATTGGAGAATAAAGAGATCAAGAGACAACTTGGTGAGTTGCTGAACAATGGTGTCATTCAACCGAGTAGTTCACCTTGTGGATCTCCTGTGGTGTTAGTACCAAAGAAAGATGGGACTTGGCGTATGTGCATCGACTATCGAGCACTGAACAAGATCACCATCAAGAACCGGTACCCCCTTCCTCGTATTGATGATCTGCTAGACCAATTGAAGCATGCTGTTGTCTTCTCCAAATTGGATCTTAAGTCAGGATATCATCAAGTCAGCATCCGAGAGGAGGATACATGGAAGACCGCGTTCAAAACACGGCAAGGTCTGTTCGAATGGCTGGTCATGCCGTTTGGTCTCTGCAACGCCCCGGCAACTTTCATGCGTCTTATGAATGACGTATTGAGACCGTTCATCGACGACTTTGTGATCGTGTATCTCGACGACATATTGGTTTATAGTCGTTCGTGGGATGAGCACCTCATTCATGTCGAAAAGGTGTTCGAACAGCTTTGGCAACATCGACTTCGCCTCAACCGTAAGAAGTGCGAGTTCGGTCAGCAAACTCTACTTTACCTCGGATTCATAATTGGCAATGGTATGTTGCAAATTGACCCAGATAAGGTCAAAGTGATTCGCGAATGGCCGCGACCGCGAACAGTTACGGATGTGCGTAGTTTTGTGGGAGCATGCCAATACCTTCGGAAGTTCATCCGACACTTCTCGATTATGGCTTCTCCGTTGCATGCATTAACCAGGATTGATCAGAAGTTCGAGTGGACAGGGAAACATGAGGACACGTTTCTCTTGCTGAAAAGGAAGATCAGCGAGGCGCCTGTGTTAGCTTTGCCGAATCTCCAGAAACCGTTTGAGCTAGAAACCGATGCCTCAGGTTATGCGATGGGCGCAGTGCTCATGCAAGAAGGTCGACCAGTGGCATATCACTCCGAGTTATTCCAGGGAGCTCAGAAGAACTACCCGACTTATGATAAGGAGTTATGCGCACTGCATCAGGCCGTGAAACATTAGCGGTGTTATCTCTTGGGGAAAGAGACGGTTGTCCACACCGACCATCAACCATTGCAATATTTGCAGACTCAGTCCAAGCTACAGCAAGCTCGGCACATGAAGTGGATGTCGTATCTGCAGCAGTTTAATCTGGTGATTAAGTACAAGAAGGGCGTACACAACAAATTGGCGGATATGTTGTCGCGACCACCAGTTACAACCCTCTGTTTATCAGCGTTCATGCAGATCGAGCCATCATGTCATGATGACTATGTCACTATGTACAGTGAAGACCCTGATTTTCAAACAGCACTGACTGAGGTCGAAACAGGGAACCCTACAGAGTTCGTTCATCGAGAAGGACTCTGGTACAAGGGCAATTTACTTTGCATACCTCGTGGAGCACCTCGAACTCAATGGATGCGAGAAGCGCACACATCGAAGGTAGCTGGTCACTTTGGGGTTACAAAGACGTTGCACAATCTTCACCGACATGTGTTCTGGCCGCGTATGCAGCAAGATGTGGCTAGGTTTGTTCGAGGCTGCGGTCTCTGCAGCATCTCGAAACCGGCAAACCGAAAATTAGGTTTGTACACTCCTTTGCCAGTTCCATCACGACCATGGGAGAGCATATCCATGGATTTCTTGGGAGGATTGCCTAAGACCCGACGTGGCAACGACTATTTATTCGTGGTCGTTGATCGGTTCTCCAAAATGATTGTTCTTATACCTTGTCGAAAGACTATCACGGGAGAAGAAGCAGCTCGGGTATTCTTTCAACACATTTGGACACACTTCGGACTGCCGACTTCTATTGTGTCTGATCGCGATACCCGGTTCCTTAGTCACTTTTGGCGATCGCTCTGGACGATGATGGACACCAAGCTAAAGAGGAGTACTGCTTTTCATCCGCAAACTGATGGTCAAACCGAAGTGGTTAATCGCACAGTCGTTCATCTCTTGAGAGGATATAACTCGAAGCACCCGAAGAGCTGGGATGAAAGCATACCGTACCTACAGTTTGCTTTTAATCGAGCAGTGCATGGTTCGACTGGAAAGTCACCGTTTGAGGTCTGTTTAGGATTTCTACCACAGAGTCCATTCGATATGGAGTTTGTGATCCCTACCTCAGCACAGAACAGCAAGGAAGCATCTGATCAGGATCGAGCACAAAAGTTCCTGGAAGGTATTCAACGACTCCATCGTGAGGTTGAACATAACTTGCTGAAAGCTCAACTCAAGTACAAGGCGCGACATGATCGACACCGAGTTGAGGCGCAATTTCAAGAAGGTGATATGGTATGGTTATATCTGAGTAAGGAGAGACTTAAAGGTGAAGGTAAGAAGCTCAAACCCATTCGTTATGGTCCTTTTCGGATTTTGCGGAAAGTGGGTAATAATGCTTGTCAGCTCGAGTTACCTCCATACATGGATATTTACTCGGTTGTTAATGTTGAGCACCTCAAACTGTTTGAGCCTTCAATGCTGGATGATGAGCCAGATACCATAGTACTATCTGTTGAAGATTTGGTCTATCAACGAGACGAACCTCTACGTGAAGATGTGATTCTGGAGAAGACGGTGACTACCACCCGCAGTGGCACCAAGGAGAATTTTCGAATCGGTCGGAAAGATCAACGAGCACGTGCGACAAAGTGGTACACCAAAGAAGATGGACAAGCCCAATTTCCACATCTCCGGTTCGATCGAGAGGTCGCAACAGGGGTTGGCTCCTTCTCAACAAGGGAGTCATGATCCGGGAGGATCTCCAAGTCTTGACCGCATGCGGCTTCGCGACCAAGTCTTAATCGCATACGGCTTCGCAACCAAGTCCTAATCGCATACGGCTCCGCGACCATGGATTGGTCCGCGACCAGGAAAAGGAATTCGTTCCCTGTTCGGAATTGTAATCCGATCCGAATGTGTATAACTAAGTTTATCTGTTTATGATTAGTTATATGAGTCTAATAAGTTTAGGTCTCTAAGTCTGATACGTACTCATACGATTGGACTATAAATACCTTGTAATAGGTCTAGTTTAGATCATCGAACTCAATCGAAGAGTCATCGAACTCAATCGAAGAGTCATAGAACTTATTTGAGTTTTAGACACTTATAGTTCCTTCGACGTAGGCAAGTGTGCCTAACGTTCGACGTGTAAGGCTCTCTTTGAAATAAAGAGTTGTGCAATTACTTTGGGTTTCGGTATTTCCGAGTAAGATCCCGTTATTCCGCATATTAGAATCTGGGCGAGCCTAGAGCGAAAATCAAGGTTAGGTCTCAAACGGATCAAGAAGATCAGACATCCTTGTCCACATCACACTATGGGGAAGCATCTCCAACGAACAATGGTGGCAAAAACGACACCAATGAGTGGAGGGAGGTGCGACCAAGACAGGGTAGAGACGAGAGGGGGTTGAACTGAGGGTAAATTAGTCATTTTCTCGTTCTATTATCCCCTAATGGATTCAAATTGATGGCAATGATAAAATCAAAATAGAAGGTGGCGTGGCAATGGCAAAAAAGAAAGGACAACTTTTTTAATAGTATAAATAAAAGTATGCTCATTTTCGGGGTACGGACAAAATTTCCCCAAATTAAAATTAAATTTGTGTCATCCTCAATTGTTCTTACATCTAGCTTAGATATGCCTGTCAATAAATTACTAACTTAGTAGTAGGGACTGATATGTATTTTATAGCTTAGAAAAGAAAAGGCATGCATTCTCTATATTTGAGCTGTTAGATTAGAAAGACATGGCTAGATCAAGTGAAAGGAGATGTTTATAATTTCTTGTGAGATGACTAACCACCCCAAGTTCTCATCCATATCAATTTGGACAATTAAGTAAGGAGAGAATTCTTTTCCAACAAAAATAGTACTCAATCTAAAGTTAAGAGAGCAAAATAGTATACTCAAAAAGTTTTGAATCTACAACAAGCTTAACCTAATTTTTTTCTAATTCTATCCTTTGTTAACAACAAAAATAATTAAGTTATACTAAATCATAAAGTATTTTATCTTATACTAATTAAAAAAATTATGCTCCTGAATTTTTTGGGAGCCCCTGTATGGGCTTGGGGCCTTGTGTGGGTGCTCACTTACACTCCCACCGGCCCTATGCAAGTGTATCTCAAACCATAGGTAGGTGGTGTTATATCAAAGGTATCATATCATCTAAGATCTGATTTTTTTTATATGAATAAACTTTTAAAAAGGAAAAATAGCAAATCTAACCTCTAGTACAAAGAATTTGCAAAAATAACCCATTTTTATGCGGCGCATGCAAACCAGTGGTTGAAGTAGCTAGATTCAAGACTTCTTTTTCTTATACAGAAAAACCATGCAAAGAAAGTTCGTCAATAAAACAACTTCTTTTGTTACACTTATGTATATTTATGTGAATAACTAAGTTCAACATTCTTTCTTAGCGCTCTTTATGAAAGTGAACTTGAGGCCCTTTGACCACGCAGAACCAGTGTTACTCAAGGCAACTTGCGGGAAGTACTCGCCGTTGTAAGCACAAAGCCAAGCACAAAGAAGCCCCCAGGCCAAGTTGTGAGATTTAGTTAGCCCAAATCTTGAAACCCTGCAAGTTACAGAGCGGATTTGCATCCATACCGAGCGCCGCAAGAGGACATTAAACTCAAATTAAATTAACATAACATAAGAAACTTAAAAAATAAAATTATCTAGACTTACCATGATAAAAGATAACTTTTATTGATGTCAAGCCCCAAAATTCAAGTGCTTAGACCCACTCCTACAGAAGGATAAAATTGCTGAAACAACATTTGAGCTTTACATTTTTTTGACAAGCACTGAGCGGTGCTCGAAAAAAGATCTTTCAGAATTGGAAGGTTAAGTGTCGTACTGGAGCTCGGGTTTTTATGAGATAACTAGTACGGGACTGTTTACACGTAGGACTTGCGGAGTTGGTCCACATTCCAGCTATGTGTAAGCTCAAAACCACTTGACGCCCGACGGTGATAGGTTCCGGATTTAGAGTTCAAAATTATCTCGTATGGTCCTTTCCACTTAGAATAAAACTTGTTGTGGAGAGTTGCAACTGTTACCCTCTTGAGTACAAGGTCTTCTAGTGAGAACGATTAGGGCTGGAGCTACAACTGATACATCTTATACCTACTTCCTTTGCGGTCGAGCCGTTGGGCCTCGTTGTTGTCCTCCGGGATGTATGTGCCTTGAATGTACGTCTTGATTGGGTCCATCCAAGTTCACTCTTGGCTGATGACAACTCCTTCCTATCGACCGATAGCAATGCAGGGGGCACTTAAACGCTCAAAGAAAACTCCCTAAGGTACCCCCCCCCCCCCACCTCGCGCTAGCCAAGCAAGCGAGCTTATCAACCACTTGGTTATGATGGCACGGAATATGCTGAACCTCTAAGCCAATGAAATATTTCTTGAACTTTCGGACTTCACCCACATAGGCTTCCATCATTGGGTCTGAGCATTGGTAACGCTTGCTTACTTGGTTAGCAACAAGTTTTTAATCTCCCTTGGCTAGAAAATGACGAACTTCTAGAGATCAAGCCACTCACAGGCCAGATAAGAGAGCTTCATACTCAGCAACATTGTTGGTCGCCAAAAAATCTGACTTGGTAGCATAGTGGAATTGTCCTCCTCCAGGGCTGATTAGGAGACAACCAATGCCCACTCCCGAGAGACAATAGGAGTCGTCAAATAATAGTGTCCAAACTGCCTCCATTGGGGTGTTATCAATGATAGGAGTAACAGTCCACTCGACCACAAAGTATACTAGGACTTGAGATTTGATTATTATTCGACAAACAAAATAAATCTCAAAAGCCCCTAGCTTAATAGCCACTTGGCAATGTGCACAGTTGCTTCTTTGTTTTGAAGCACTTGTCCCAAGAGGTCGGCCCCGTGATGGGGTGTGTTTGGAAATATTGCCTTAGTTTGTGTGATGCCATCAGGAGTACATACAAGAGCTTCTAGACTTTCGAGTAGCGTTCCTTGGGACAGTGGAGTATTGCGCTAACGAAGGACACCAGTCATTGTTTGCCGTCTCAACCGACCACGAGTGTAGTGCTGGCGGCAGTGCTCGTAACCAAGAGATACAACAATAATGGTTCACCCTGAGCGGGGCTTAACAGCATTGGAGGTGTCATCAAATAGCTTATGAGTTACTTGAACGCCTCCTCTGCTTGAGCGTTTCATAAAAGCGATCACACTTGCAGAGCACAGAGAAGGGCAAGCATTTGTCTCCCATCCTACTAATGAACCTACTCAGAGCGATCATGCTATCAGTGAGACGTTGGACTTCCCACATCGATGTTGGCGAGTACATCTCCTTGATGGCTCTAATTTTGTTATGATTTGCTTCAATCGCAAGAGTGGAGATGAGAAGTCAAGGAGCTTTACTGACTTAACCCCAAACACTCATTTTATGGGATTGAGCTTGATGCCATGCCTTCTGAGGTTGGTGAAGGTTTCTATCATGTCCTTTGAAATGGTCAGAGCAATCCCACTCTTTACAACCAAATCATTGACATAGGCCACGAGGTTTCGACCAAATTGGTCCTCAAGCTTCTTGGTCATTGCGCACTGATACGTTGCTCCGGCGTTCTTTAATTCAAATAGAATCCTTATGTAGCAGTAAGTGCCAAATGAGGTGATGAAGGCTGTCTTGTTTTCATCTTTGAACGCCATGTTGATTTTATGGTAACCTGAATAAGCATCCAGGAAACTCATTAACTCACAACCAATCGTCGAATCGACCAATTGGTCTATTCTAGGTAGAGGGAAGTCATCCTTGGGGCAGACGCTGTTGAGGTCCATAAAGTCAATGCACATGCATCACTGCTCATTGGATTTCCTCACTCTGATCGCCAGTGATCGGGAGATCAGGATCTTAATTTGTCTTGCCCGGGTGATACGGGGAAATCACCAACACCCTTATAGTACTACTCGAGTTTGTATTGCAAAATTTGGCCATCCTTGGTGTTGTGGCACAACACCAGGTGATATCGACAACACTTTTTGTTGCTCATTCCTCCCGTTGCAGGTTTGGGGTCCCTTGGACCCAACCGCTGCTATGGAGGAGGGCAGGGGGTGTTGGACTACGCCCCTGACTGCGACCATGACCGCCGGAGCTCCAGGACAAGCACTTCTCCTGTGCTCTTCTTCTTGAGCCCTCTTTGCGATCGTCCTTGTTTTTCGAAGGCTTAGGCTTCTCTACTTCGCCACTATTGTTGAAGTTTTTCTTCTTCCACTCGACGGCCTCATTAACCACTGCATGCTTTTTAATGATGCTAAAAAGTTCTTTCACAGTCCCTGGTTGAGACATAGAGAACTTATGGGTAAGGTGCTCGTCCTAGATGTCATCAACGGTAGCTTCAATGATGCTGCTTTCCTCAATATTGGGGATTGATGCTCGAAGTTCAGAGAAGTGACAAAGAAAGTGGTGCAGGGTCTCCTTTTTGCCATTGTGCACACGAAAATCGAGTGTTTCAGGCATTGGTAACTGCCCAGAAATTTCGCACAGAACTCCCCATAAAGTTGCTCGCACAACCTGATCAAATTGGGCCGCAGGTTCAAGATTCAGGATCTTACAGCGTCTTCTGACACGCAGACCTAGAGTGCGTAGTGATCAATTTTAGGGTTCTACTGCCGCCCCATATGACCCTTGTCCCTCCATCTCCTCCACATCCGGCATTGACGTCACAGCCATTTTCATCACATCCGCCATTGTCATCCGCTCACCCTTTATCATCCCATCCACCGCCATCCGATCACCCTTCGTTGTCCTATCACTCGCCTCTGCAAGCACTACGCCAAGTGGCCGACGATGATGTGGACTTCGTCGCCCGCAGGTTCCCACACGATTAGCGAGTAACAGAGGGATTGACCGTAGATGAGTATCAAGGTATGTCACAACAATAGATCCTCCAGCAGATCCACCAAGGTGCTCCTGCTTGGTACCATGATACGCAACAAGTCATTCAGCCCTCTTAGCTTCAGGATGCTCCACCAGCTACATAACCCACTCAACCCTAGGCACCACCTCCAGTTACACCGGCGGTTATACAACGTCAGGTGAGAGAGCATCGCGCGCCCGCACGCTACACATCATCCGAGCATCAGGCACCACCAAAGAGGGGGAAACGGTAGTTCAATGTAAATATTTCAATTGGAACTTCTTTTGTGAATGATTGTAGTGACCTAAATATAATTCCTGAAAATTAAGATGTTTTGTCTTTTTTTTCAATTAAAATATAATTTCAATTGAGTTAGTTTCTCAACATAGTGTACAATTCATCATAACTTTCGATTGGAAGGCCCTTTTTGAGTGGTTCTTTTTGCAAAATGTTTGTAACCACCCAAACATCGCACCTACAATTTCACAGCATTCCTAGTTGATTTGAGAAAATTTTGACCTTTTGATGAAATGAGTCAGAAATATGAAAATTCATACTTTCTGTGGTTTTTTCTTGATTTGTCAGTTTTGTATCTTTGAATCGGTTAGTCATCCGAAGAAAGTTTCTTCACGGGATTTCATCCTCTAATGTTTTTCTCTTATGATATTTTTTGAAAATTTTTTGGAGTTGTTTGGATGCTTTTCCAGGCCTCTACATATGGATACATAGATTTCTGAAAACAAAACAGCTCGAAACTCGCCAAACATCATTTGAGCTATTTGAGTTCAAATTCATGCTATACCATGGCTCAAATGAGTACTTACAACTCATTCAGAGCACTTCATACCAAAAGGCTCGATGAAAACCATATTTTGACCCGTTTTGCAAAATTTTGCCAGAATTGAGCTTTTTTGCTCGACATAGGCTACGATTCATAATAACTTTCAATTGGAAGGCCTTTTCCAAGTGTTTCTTTTTCTAAAAATGTTTGTAACCACCCAAACATCGTACTTACCAAATTTCATGACATTTCGAATTGATTTGAGCAGATTTTGACCTTTTGACGAAACGAGTCTAAAATTTGAAAATTCAGACTTTCCGTGGTTTTTTCCTAATTTGCCATTTTTGTATCTCCGAATCAGTTGGTCATCCGAGGAAAGTTTCTCACGGGACTTCATCCTCTAATGATTTTCTCTTATGATATTTTTTTTGAATTTTTTTTGAGTTTTTTGGATGATTTGCCAGGCCTCTATATATGGGTAAATAGGTTTTTGAAAACAAAGTAGCCCAAAACTCGCAAAATGTCATTTAAACTATTTCAATTTGAATTATTGCTATATCATGGCTCAAATGAGTACTTACAACTCATTTTGGGCACTTCATGCCAAAAGGGCCTGATGAAAAAGCATTTTGACCCATTTTGTAAAAGTTCGTCGGAATCGAGTTTTTTACTCGACATAGGCTACGTTTCGTCATAACTTTCTATTGGAAGGCTCTTTCTGAGTGGTTCTTTTTTGAAATGTTTGTAATGTGATAAACATCCTACCTGCAAATTTTCACGGCATTCTGAATTGATTTAACTGAGTTTTCACCTTTTGACGAAACAAGTCTCAACTCCGAACATTCAAACTTTACGTGGTTTTTGACTCATTTGTATTTTATTAATCTCCAAATTGGTTGGTGATATGAAGAAATTTTCTTCAGTAGTAGACTTCATCCTCTACTCTTTTATGATAGTTTTTTAAAAATTTTGTGGAAGTCATCTCAGTGGTGTTCCAGGCCTCTTCATATGGGTAAATGATTTCCCGAAACTTGAAAACACGAAGAAACTTGCAAAATGTTTCATTTTGCTTAGCCTTTTCAACTTTTTCAGCTTTTTTGCGTTTCAGCTTTTCCAACATTTCAGTTTTTCTAACTTTTCCATAAAGCCTCCTTCGGTCAGAAAACCGTGCTCGAGTTGCCATATCTGGTCGAAAATGAAACTCGCCTCAAATCCGCTTCTTACGTCTATCACTCATGTCTATAAATATGCATTATTCTCTTTATTCAGTTGTGTACTAACTCTATCTACTTCTACATCACAAACTCTAGACTTCTTGATCTTCGTTTGAACTTATGACTACATCCGATTCGTCGTCCGGAGGACAATTCAACGAATCATATCAATCACTACCACTATGTCACTGTAACAGGCTATGCGATGAGTACAGGTCCAACAAAGAAGGAACGCTTTGGCAAAGATACTACGACTGTGCAAAGGTTAAGGTTTTTAAGAACAAAAATGTGAGTGCTCTACCATATTTATCGTATCCTTTCTAGAATTCAACTTGCTGATTGATCATGTTTGTTCTTCCAAAGGTCGAGCTCAAATGTGACTTCGTTCAGTGGATCGATAACGAGATGTTGGAGGAAGCTAAGTCATGCTACAGGTATCAGGAAAAAGTAAAGGCTCGTCGTAGGATATTTGGTCTCCCAGAAAAGCCAGATCTAGAGGAGGTCAATTTTTATTGTGAGACCTAATAGCATTGGAACCCAGACAAAAAGATGGACAACAACAAATTAACTCGCCCTATTATAGCTACCTTTGTTAAAAAAAATCACAATTGAGTCCGAGCATTGAACCATCGTTTTCCTTTCTGAATATTTTATTAAGAGCCGTTAATTTGCTTAAGTGTTATTCACTCAAAAATGTACTCTCTCTGTTTGTAATTATATATATCATTTTAACTACATACATATGAATTAAATCATGACTTAAAAATGTACTCTATTAGGGTTTTACTAGGGCGGTTGGCTGTTAGAGCTAGGGCTAGAGTTTCAATGGCCACAATGGATGGAAGTGGGGGAGGGCGTGATGCAGAGGGAGCCGACTCCTAGAGTTAGGGTTTCAACAACTATTAGGGTTCGGGGGCAAAGGAGGGGGTGCGGTGGGTGCTGACGGGGGAGGGCGAGGTGCATATGTTACCATGCCATATCCTCCCGCATCTTCAAACATGTTATTGCTGTAAATTTGTTAAAATGTAGTTTTTTTAAATTTTTTTTCATTTAGGTTATATTTGAATTTTTTTCAAACTTCAAATAGGTTTTTCCTATTTTATTCTATTTTCAATTTTTTCCTACATGCTATTTATGAAATTTGTTTTTTTAGTGGGTTCATAAAAAAATCATTAGAAGCTAGTTAAATAAGCCATTCAGTCGTTGAACAATTTAGCGACTGAAAACTGTGAATTTTTTAGTTGTTGAATGGTTTAGTGATTGAAAAGGTGCATGTCAGATGCCACCTCAGTGTATGTGTGTGCCACGCATGACAGTCGCAGAACAGTTCACTGATTGAAGTTTTGTTCCATTATTGAAATTTCTTTTATGTATGGGTTATTTTTAAAAAAAATCAGAGTTATCACATGCTATTCTAATTAAACTCTCCATCGTCTTTTACTTTATGTGATGTGAAATTTATAAATTCGTGATGCTTTCAGGTGTAAATTTAATGTTGCTTTCTATGGCTGTGATAAGTCTAATGCTCTTTTAATCTTAAAATTTTAAAAAGTGTTTTTACTTTGTTACTTTGGGCTAAGCTATAATAGCAACCCATATTGCATATACAACACAGATAATTTATCTTATCTTCTTTTTCCTCAAAGTAAAATTTTAAAAGTTTGTGTTTGGAAATTTTATTATCAGTATAGGATGAATCATGCCTATACTCTCTTGATTTATTACATATACTTACATTTTTAAGGTTCGACTTTGGCATTTATATTTGAGATGTTAATGCATGCATGGCTCTATTCTCTTCGCCCACGGCCACGCGTGAGGTATTCCTCTAGCAAAGGTTCATGGTTGACAAAAGAAATCAAATTTTGGTGAAATTCCTGCCGAAAGTTGGCGTGCAGTGTGTGCGTATGGGGATGGTTGGTTGAGTGTATGTTATCAATAGAACAGACGCTCTACCATTTCTAATACGTAAAGCAGATGAAAAAAAAATTGTTACATAACGGTGTTTCTTTCATTTTTCACAATAAGCAAAGTCATTTTAAGGATATCGTCTTAGAAGTTACAAATTCATCAAAACAAGGACAGCAAATAGAGGATGTCTATCAAAGTTTTCCAAAATTATTTTTTTCTGAAGGAATGAGAACTTTTCTGAAACACAGCCACAGGTATGCATAGGTAATGAGTAACTGCAGCAGTTCCCTAATTTTTGCAATCCTCCTTACTCAAATACCATCTGAGTAAGGATGATCAACTAAAAGAGATACAAGTCCAATGAATCGCGAGTGTTCATGAATAATGAGGTTTTCCTTGTTTGTTGTTTCCACCAGTTAAAATGAGGCTACTCTTCTTGCTTTGTTTTGCCAGGAGCAGCAGAATTAGCAGCAAAGTTGCTGAGGCCCAACTTAAACATGTCAAGATTCACGCCATCCTCCACCAGAATACTTGTTACTCCCATTTTTGATACCTGAAAGCAAATAATAAAAAACTTGATTAAGGTTTTTTGAATCCTATAACGTTTGTACAAATCAGGCACGCACATACAAACAACCAAAGACAGGTATCTAGTGACTACTTGCAGAATTATCACACCAGCAGCTGAAATGTTATGTAGACACCTTTGCAGCTTAACATCAGTTGCATTAGGACTAACAATCTCAATGATACATGGGATCTGTCATGGTAAATATAATAGAGTAAATTTGCGCTATGGAATTGTAAACTTGCACGATTGTGTTATTTAGATCTTTTTAAACTTGAAATTTAGTTTGATAGATCTTTAAACTTATCTTCTTTAGTTAATTTGATTACTAAACTTGTCTATATTAATCAAATTTGTCATTCCGTTAGTTAAGAATTGAAATTAAATGCAAAGTTTGCATTGTAATGCCACATATGGTTTATTCATGAATTTTTATTCTCTTTTATAATAAATTTTATGTATTTAATCAAAAAAATGTCACATTTTCAATTTTCATTTCAGCGTGCTATGTCATTAAAAAACTGACATGACATATTATATTACACAATATTATGTTAGAAAAGTTGACGCGGTATGCTATGTCAACGTATAAGTATTATGACACGAAACCATATCATTCTCTGTTAGTTTAAATGATGGATAGACTTAAATAAAACGATCTAGTAAATTTAGGGATCTGTCAAGCTAATTGGGGAGCGAAGTGACACAACTGCACAAGTTTAAGGACCTGAAATGCAATTTACTCAATATAGTACAACAATCTACACTCTGGTAACTTCATTAAAGACTTCATGAGGACGATGCAATGAACATATCATTCACCATCATAATTTTTAGTATTACAACTGTAGTTAGATAAGTGGTTGCAATAAAGGTTACCGATTCGATATTCCTGTCCTCATCATCAAAGAAAAGCATAGACTTGTAGGGAATGCCAGTCCTCCTTTGGATCCTCTGGAAATGCTCAGTCTTATGAGTCCAGCTGGAGAATATTTCCTTCATCCAATAACCAAGAGTCAGTAATATCTTCCATTCTATTAAGGGAAAATAATCTAAGCATAAGCAGGATTGAAGTGTTTGTTCTATTTTGAACACAGAGGTGATACAACACAGTCGATGCATATGTTCACATATGCATGCAACAATAGATTTCATGTACAACAGAATTCTGTAAAGATAACTTCATGCCATAAATCGTCAAATTCATTGCAGGACACCCTTTTAGTACATTATTGAATATTGAGATCCTCATCCTGGTATTCAAGTCAAGATGAAACAACTGACATATTCTCTTCACATATTTTGTTTTTCTTTATACCAGCTTGAGATTTGTTTTTCTATATGCAGTCTAGAAACAATATCAAAAGAAAATATGTACACTAAAAATGTTCATTTTCAATGTATCTAAGAAAGGCCTAAATCTTTGCACATAATTATTTATGCCATGCTCAATCTATCTATATAGCGTATACATTGAGGAATTAGGGTTATGGCTATGAAGAACAAAAGAAAACTAAATCATCATCAAAATAGGATAGGAGCTTACTTGGGCAACAAACATGGACTGAATATCCAACCTGTCAAGAAATACTTTAGCTATGTCTGGAGTTGGTGAACGAGATGCAATTGCCATGTCAATTCCCTTCTCCTTGAGGGCATACATTATGCCTTTGGCATGCTGAAAAAGGCTTGGTGAATCCCTTCTAGAGCGGCACTCACTGTTAAGAAAAATCAAATCGTGATCACCAAATGGTCCATACTAAACAACAACTGAGAATAGAGAAGAACATGAGTAATTTACTGTAATAATTTCCGCTAACTACCAAAAGATTCAAATCAGACAAACAGCATATGCTTCAGATAAACTCGATATGATGTGTTGAACGAGACAAGTCAGATGCATTGTGCCACTAATACTTTATTTGGTTGGGGGGAAGGAGACAACATAAAGAAAAGAAAGCAAGAGGAGAAGAGAAAAAAAAAAAAATCATTTTCTTGTTTTTTTGTTTGGTTGCTCACTTGCTCGAGATAGAAAAGATACTAAGATAGTCATGTTATTTGAAATAACTGAGAAAGCAGGTTTGTTGTTTATCATCTCCCTTCATCACTTTATGCTAACAAAAGCTTCTAACCCTTTCTCTAGTTTTCTCCCCTCTAGTGACATGACAAGTTAGAGAAGAAACTGTATTTCTCGTATCATCTATTGCCTCTTCCCAGCAAACCATAGAAGGAAGGAAAACAGCTAGATTGCTTGACAGAATTGTGTACCACAGAAGATATACTTCAACCAAGAAAACACATGCTTGAATCAAATTCATGTAGAATAAAATGGACAGATTCTCCAAAATTCCCAATGTCTAATTCGGCCACATTGATCAAAGCTTTGCGATGAGCTGACGACCTTCCACGGTAACCTACTATTTGTGTTACCACATCCGCTAAAAACCTAACCAAGTATACTAACCTCCAATTGCAATTGCTCCAAGTGATGCATCACGAAATTCAAAATCGCTGTTAAAGAACTCCCCAGTCTAATTCAAGTATTCAATATCACCACTTCCTAGGTTATGCAAATGCCAACAAAGATGAACACACTTAACTCAATCCACCATGTTGAAAAAATTATCATCCAGTGTAGCATATTCCCATTTTGCAGTTGTTCATATGGTTGCACAAGCCACAAACACGCATAGCAGCAGATGATTCATCAAGAAAAGATGGGTTGGAACTCGGGAGTAGAAGAGAAGAGAAGGGGAGGGGAGGGAAGGGACGGACCAGTAGAAGGGCCAGAGGGTGTAGTCGAGATCGAAGACGACGAGGCGGGGGAGCACCTGGAAGAGGCCCAGAATCTGCAGCGCCTCCGCCATCACCCGCTCGTCGCCCATCTCTGCTACTACTGTGCTCACCGGCGGTCGCCGCCGGTTCTGGTGTGTCTTTTCGGAGGCTGCGTCGCTGATTTCGTTGCTCGGTGTGACACGGCTACCCCAAATCCCAAATTCCAGTTGCCTAGGGTGGCAGTACTGCAGTAGAATAGAGAAGTATTGGCTCCGGTTGGTAACAACTGCACGGCTCCATTGCACTGATTTTTCTTCTTTATTTTTTTATAAAAAAACTACCTTTATAAATAGTAGTATTTGACCCACTAACTACTCTACCCCTTACTAATCCATACCCATACCCCAACACTATACTATAATTAAACACACATAAAAAAATAAAAAAATTACACCAATTTTTCAATGAGTTTTTTTATAAATAACCCAGATTAAAAAAATAATTACAAAACTAATCCACAGTTGCAAGAATTTATAAAAATGACTTCCACGTGCTTTAACCAAAAAGAATTTATATTGCGAGAACGGGGATTCGAACCCGGGCCGACTACATGGGAGCCAGTGCGCGAGCCAGTTGTGCTAGTACCCTTAGCTGCACTAAAGAGTAGGCCTATTTAATATCCAGATACTTGTCGAGGACCCAGAGTTCGACAAACAGAAAAATGTTTAATTGCAGACGTGGCAACGGGGGGCTCCCACCAGCTGGGCTAAGAGAGTTTAACTGCTGCAATACCACTGGACATTATAATATTGTTTCACTTGTCGAGTTTTCAGAACTCGACAAGTTGCTGGTCCCCTCTTTATGCCTCTCTGGTCCCCTCCTCCCACCACATTCATTCACTTAGTAACAACAGCACAGCAACACACACACCTCCCTTTCTCATTTTTAATCTTCAACTCTAGATCTAGCAAAATCCGTCCGGTAAATTTATTCGGTGTAGAAGAGAAACTTGTAGAGAATTGCGAGCTCTTCAAAAAGAGGTATTTTTTCAAAATGCATTTAAGATTCTGTTAAGTATGTTGCTAATGACGTAATTAGGGTTTATGCTTATGTGTATAAAACCACTAGAATAGGTATTATCTTTTTAGGAATATGTTTAGGAAATATGTGCATGTGCATGTGTATGTATGTTTGGAAAATAGGGTTTTATAAATGTATGTGTGTATGTTTGAAAAATAGGTTTTTGAAATGTATGTGTGTATGTTTGGAAAATAGGGTTTTGAAATGTATGTGTGTATGTTTGGAAAATAAGTTTTTGAAATGTATGTGTGTATGTTTGGAAAATAGGTTTTTTAAATGTATGTGTGTATGTTTGGAAAATAGGTTTTTTAAATGTATGTGTGTATGTTTGAAAATGTATGTGTGTATGTTTGAAAAATAGGGTTTTATAAATGTACGTGTGTATGTTTGGAAAATAGGGTTTTTAAATGTATGTGTGTATGTTTGGAAAAAAAGTTTTTGAAATGTATGTGTGCATGTTTGAAAAATAGGTTTTTGAAATGTATGTGTGTATGTTTGGAAAATAGGGTTTTTAAATGTATGTGTGTATGTTTGGAAAATAGGTTTTTGAAATGTATGTGTGCATGTTTGGAAATGTATGTGTGTATGTTTAGAAAATAGGTTTTTTTAAATGTATGTGTGTAGGGTTTTAGAAACTACATGCATGTGTGTATGTTTGGAAAATAGGGTTTTAAATGTATGTGTGTATGTTTGGAAATGTATGTGTGTATGTTTGAAAAATACGTATTTTTAAATGTATATGTGTATGATTTTAGAAACTATGTGCATGTGTGTATGTTTTTAGAAAATATAAAATTAGGTTATTTTTAATTGTGCACATGCATACTTTATATCTAAGAATTAGGTTTTGTAAATATATATGTGTATGCATTTAGAAATTATGAAACTATGTTATTTTTAATTACATGCATGCATGCATGCTCTATGTTTAGAAATTATGTTTTTCAAATGTATATGTGTATGGTTTTAGAAACTATGTGCATGTGTGTATGTTTTTAGAAAATATAAAATTAGGTTATTTTTAATTGTACACATGCATACTCTATGTTTAAGAATTATGTTTTGTAAATGTATATGTGTATGTATTTAGAAATGGATCCATAGGGTTGTCAGACATAATGGTGTTATGTTATTTACGCGTGAGATGAATGTGTGTAGGGAATGGAGAGTCCAAAAAAAATTTGCATATTTTATGGTGACGGATACATCACTCGGTATGTTCGTCTTGGCTGGATACTTATGTTCATCTCTTATCTTATCTATTTTTCGAAAGTTTCCATATGAGTTTTGCATGTGCAGGCTGATATAGCGGTGGCCATCGACACGCAGGCGGCAAACCTGCTGTCTAGCCTTTTTCGGGGAGGACGACGATTCAAGACGGTGGCGCGTGGTGCCCTACATTCTATCCGTATAGGAGCACAGAGACTCTTCTTCGACCTAACTTGTGGCCGAAAGACAGATGGATCGGTTCCATACCAAAGAGGGGCTCGGCCACCTAGCGCGATATCAGCCCGGCCTAGCCTGGGTGGTGCTCGACAGAGCACTTCGTCAGCACGGCGCAGTCGTCGTGACACATCGTCGACCTGAGGAGGTGACGTACCGGGTACGTCCGTTGGCCCGTCTCGGCTTCCTCGTTCCTCATCAATGCACAGTGCTCAACGCAGAGATCTACATATTGGGGACCCGTCGCGACATCACACTCCCGATTCAGATGACTCCGACGATGAGGACGACATGCTAGCTATCGTGCATTGGGTGCTCGACATGCTGGTCGAAACACGACAGCCAGCTTGTCGAGCTCTGGAAGCTCGACAGGCTGACGTGGTAGGTCATTTTTATAAATTCTTGTAATTGTGGGTTAGTTTTGTAATTATTTTTTTAATCTAGGTTATTTATAAAAAAAACTCAATTTTCAACACTCAAACTACTAAACTAAGAGTCCAAAATAATTATCGGATTGAAAAAAACTTTAATTTGTGATTGAATTTAAATATTGATTTTTAATTAAATGGTTTGCAAGGGTTTTATAATTTGTGAAAGATTGCAATAGATCAATCTACAACTACATGAATTGTCGACTGTTTAACTAGAATTCAATTGTCAAGATTAAGGGTTATGTCAAAATAAAAAAAGGGTGTTAAACTGTCTCCAATAGGCCTGGCTCTTAAATAAAATATTCTCTACCACGCTTGCGAGAACCATCTCTAACCATCAAGCAAGAGCCAAGTCTCCAACAGTTTGGCTCTTGCTTGGCTTTTAGCGTGGACTCCACACTCCTAACCACCAAGCAACCACCAAGCAAGAACCAAGCCATTGGAGTGCTCGACTCTTGCTTGATTTTATATGATTTGACAATTATATATTCAACGAATTTGTATTAATTCATGAATTTTAATATTAGTAATATATTAACATCTTACTTATGAAATTAAATTCGACATTTGCGACCAAAAAATAAATAATAAAATTTTGGATTTAAAAATTGCACATGACAAAAAAATAATAGATATTAAAATTCAAATAGTGGTACATGACATCATTGCGAAATACACTAAAATTAAATTTGGAAATAAACGCCTACTACGAAATTCGATAAGATACTACTCGTTGGCGTTTCCTCCGAAATGTTGCCAAATGTGTTCGATCAAGTCTCTTTTAGTTGCGTGTGTGTAGGTTGAGCACGGATGACAGCATTTCTTTGAAGTACATCTTCGAATAAATGCGTACCCTCAGTGTGGATCACAGGTGGTACTACCGTGGATGTGCCCGGATGATCATTGTAGTCGTAGTTCTCGGCATTGTCGTCGCCTTCGTCCTCTATGATCATGTTGTGCAAGATGATGCAAACCCGCATGATCTTCGCGAGGGTTGACTGTCTCCAAAATCTTGCCGCACCGTGCACAATGGCGAACCTATACTGCAGGATTCCAAAAGCCTGCTCAACATCTTTTCTTGCTCTTGTTGATGTTGTGCGAACAACCGAGTTTTCGGCTTCTACGGGAGCGGTTCCGTCTTCACAAAGACAGCCCACTCTGGGTATATACCGTCGACGAGATAATATCCCATGTTGTACTGCCGACCATTGACAGTGTACTCAACATGAGGGGCTCGCCCTTTTAGTACATCAGTGAACAATGGTGATTGATTCAGTACATTGATGTCATTGTTGGACCCTGCCACACCAAAAAAAGCATGCCATATCCAGAGATCGTAAGAAACCACCGCTTCAAGTATGATCGTCGGGACTCTATAATCTCCACATGTAAATTGTCCCTTCCATGCTATTGGACAGTTTCTCTATTCCCAGTGTATACAATCAATACTTCCTAGCATGCCCGGAAAGCCACAAGCCTCTCCTTGTTACAGCAAACGATGGATATCTTCGACGGTGGGGCTGTGAAGATATTGATTTCCAAACTTGTCGATGACGCCTTGCACGAAGTGCTCCAAGCATTCAATCGCCGTGGACTCCCTATCCGCACATACTCGTCAACGGCATCAGCGGGATCACCATATGTTAGCATACATATCGCTGCAACGCATTTATGGAAAGGGGAGAGTCCACGGCGATCAGTGGCATCCCTTCTTTCAGTGAAATAAGGGGACCACTCACCGAGCGCTTCGACAATACGAACAAAGAGGGGTCTCCCCATCCGAAATCGCCGACGGAATATACCGTCGAGGTAGACCAGAGAGTTGGAGTAGTCTGCGACAAGTCGTAGATAGCCATCTTCGCGATCTCTCTCAACATATCTCCTATTGCCGCGTCGGCGACGTCCATAGGACGAAGTAGCATCAAATCGGGCGTACAGACCAGCGATAATATGATCTTCCTCCTCTTCCTCATTCACAAAATCCACCAAGAAATCCTCTATTTTGCTGATGGCATCCTCCTCAGGGTTGTTTGTACTCGAACTAGAGCTAGACGACACTTTGTGAGTGGCAAGGAAGGTGAGCTTGTGAAGTGATATGCTGTTTTGCAAGAGAAGTTAGATTACGAGGAGTGTTGCATTTAGGCCTTTATGCCTAACCCTAATTTTGATGATTAATGAAAATAAAGTGTTTTAGACTAACTATGTTTCTGAGATTCTTGATACAGTGCTTGTTCGGGAAGAAATACGAGATGATCAAGATGAACCCGACATGAAGTGAAACACAAGGTGCGGAAGAGCAAAGACAAGATGCAAATATGAAAATGTAAAGGACTTAAGGTAATCTGTAATTTTATTTTTTCCCGATCTAGGCGTCAGGAGATAGATCGGTTAAGGACTTTGTTGCTTAGATTTTAACCGTACTATAAAGAGGGGTTGCAAAAGTCCTCTCTACATCTCCAACATAAACCGAGAAATTTAGGTCATTGCATTGCATCTTTTTGGTTGGATTTGATCTGAATTTGGTTTGAAAGATTTGGATTTTCAGCTGAGTTTTTGACAGCAGAAGAGTTTTTCAAATTTCTAGAAAGATCTACGCAGATCTGATGTTTGCTTCTGTTGACAAAAATGTAGCCCTTAAAATTATCTTTCAAACGAGCTATTAAACACTTTATTTGGACTTCTGGATTTAAAGTTATCACTATTTTTATTCATATTGACTGTCATTTTGCATAACTGACTGTCAGTTTGAATGTCAGTTTATGTTAACTGACAAATGTCCAAAGAGTGTGTTTTTCGGCACAAAATTGTTGTACTAAACTGACTGTCAGCTTGTCCATACTGACTGTCAGTTGGGGTTTCGACCACAGTTGTTTTTATCTGAGTTTCTATCTGTTTTGGTTGAGTTTTTGGTCGAACTGACTGTCAGTTTGCATAACTGACTATCAGTTGGGGGTTTCAAGTTTCCTTAAACGACCACAAATGGCTAGCTATTTTTTATCCGTAAATTTTGGCGGCCGTTGTGTACGAAACTGACTGTCAGTTTGTGTTGCTGATTTTCAGCCCTAACTCCAACGGTTCTTTTATTTCTTGAGGCTATAAATAGGGGCTTTGGGCATGAGTTTTAGACAACAAGCAACAGCATTCACTTATACACTCTTGAGCTTTAGTTTTCTACACAAAATCTTGATCTGTTGATCAAGTCGAGTGTTTTCTGATCCACCGAGCATTTCAGTTCATTGCATTTGCATACTCGTAGTTACTCGGTGCATGTTTGGAGGTCTAGAGAAGACCTCGCTGCCTATTACTCTTGGTGAGCGCCCTCACCTAGACGGTTTGGAGGCGTGGCCGTTGACCTCTCCAGTTTGGAGATTGTTGGAGAGGCTCGGCAAAGGTGTACAAGGCATCGGTGCTCGCCTTTCCGGAGTGGACAAGAAGCAACCACTAATTGATAATATCCTTTGTGGATATTGGACCAAGACTCAATTTGATTGAGTGCTTCAACAAGAATTAGTAGAGACTGAGCGAGTCTCCGAAACCTCGATAAAAATCGGTGTTTGCTCTCTCTATCTTGTCTTTTCAATATATAAATTGTTTTTGGTTCTTCTTGTTGCAAAAACTTGTTTTCATTTGAAGTTTCTAAAAGCCTCCTATTCACCCCCCTTCTAGTCGGCATCCTTGATCCTACAAGGAGAATGTTCTGAGGGGGTTGAATATATAAACAAGGAATCCAACGGCTATATTCGAACGGGTAGGTTCCAATGGTTAGTTTCGAACGGCTATATTCCAACGGCTATATTTGAACGGCTATATTCCAATGGCTATATTCCAACGGCTAGTTTCGAACTGCCATATTCCAATGACTAGTTTCGAATGGCTATATTCCAACGAATAGTTTCGAACGGCTAGTTTTCAATAGCTACATTCCAAAGACTATATTCCAATGGCTATATTCTAACAACAATGCTAAATTTAATTCATGCATTGATTAATAAAGCATCGTACATAGATTAACAAAAAACAAACATGGTTGGCTATCCAAAGTAAATTCAAAACATCATAACTAATATTCGTCTTCCAGGGCTTTAAGTTTATCTCTTCTCATGTATACTCCTCTTTCTGAGCATCGTCCATGGTGGATTTGTCGATGCCCATCATTCTCAAGTATGCCTTGTACAAGGCAGACTTTTCGTTTGACATCCCCAGGCTGCGCAATGACTCGGACACATGAACTGCGTCCTTCCTTTTTTCGACACGGTCATGGTGATTGTTGATGAAGGCATCAAGATCCTCTCGCATTGCCGCCGTAGAATCATGCGCTGCATCAACTTTGCTCTTATCTTTGCGCTTCGCCTTAGCGGCGTCTCGTCCTTCTGGCTGTGTCTCTATTGGTGACATATCATCGTTGATGGACGATGACGTGTAGGTGTCCGACTCAGACAACCTGCTTCTTTTGTTGGCGGCATCAACGTAGACTGCGGACCACTTCGGTTGCCCGTGAACTGCCGTCCACCAGTGATCCAAGACGAACGGATAACCCATCTCCGTCTTGTACATCACTGGCCTGCGCCATGAGTTGGTCGTCGGAACGACCACTAGCGTAGATATCTTTCAGTCCGAGCCAAACACTATTAAATTGGACCACTTTTTTATTGCTCTATTGCAGTGGTCTTTGCAGTGTTTGGTCTCCCTTTTCCTGTTTGTCGGGACCGTGTCGTTGAATGCCGCTGCGACATTTGCCCAGTACATATCTCACTTATTATTGTTTCCATTAATAGGATCGAGCGAATTGCTGAGCCAGGACCTAATCTGTGTGTTGTCAAAAAAATATTGAATAACGAAGTCGAACCTAAATACATTTTCCTCACAGTACTCCTGTACGAAAATCACCGACTTACCAGTTTTATGTCATCATTGGTGGACCACGGTAAGCGCTTCGTCTTCCGGCTAGCGTCGACGGCAGCATTGGTGTTGGTATCATTGACGACAACTCGGGCCGCTAGATCAGGTGGAGCAGAGTTTGGAGTGCCGTTGTCAGAGACAGACGCAGAATGCGGTTGTGGTGGGGAAAACTGCATACAACTCGGCGACATACCGACAAAATGACAATTTTGGCTGTACTGTGGGGGTGGTGGAATTGCGTGGCCGTGTGGTGGATAGGGACGATAATTTTGGTTGTACTGTGGATACGATAATTTTGGTTGTACTGTGGATAATGCCCCGGACAGATACATTTGTCTCTATTTCATTTCTCAACTCAAAAAATTTGTACAGGCCGGACATTGTCTGGCCATATCAGACAATGTCCGGCCTACCCGGACAGATAGCCCCAGACAGATGCATTTGTCTCTGTTTCATTTCTCAAAAGGCTGAAAAAATTTGTATAGGCCGGACATTGTCCGGCCACTGCACACTGACAGTAAAACAAGCATAACTTTTGATCTAGAGATCCGATTGAGGTGATTTTTAGCTTGTTGGAAAGATAACTCAGAGATCTATAATTTTGTCAACAAAAGTAAGACCTAGAAAAATCTATAAACTTCTAGAAAACTCAGAAACTTTATTACTATCAAAATGTACAATCCAAAAATCATCTCAAATGCAATTTAGGGTATTTGCACATATGGATTTGCCGTTTTCTCGCGGATGTGATTGTTGTCACTCAACAACGACCACGACCACACAGGTCTGACATCCGATCGAAAACATGTGGTCGATAGGGTTTGGTCGAGCGTACGCAAGCGAGTCGAAGACTGGTACGACCAGTCCGAACTCCTATGACCACGCCCAAACCCTAAACAGAAAGCTGCCAAACAAGCGACACGACACCGACCACATATCAACACTGATACGATCAGAATATGCAAATACGACCATGACCAGCTCTAGATAAATAAACCAATTCAAATAGCTGGCGATCACGACTAAGTGCAGTTTTCAAAACATTTTCTCTAATGCACACAAACTACACTTAGACTCTCTAGCAATGCAAGACACTAGTGCAAGATGATATGAATGCATCTGAGCTTCCACACTAGATAGATTCAAGCTACTAGTTTCCGACCCCTCTTAATAGTACGGTCAAACTAGTAAAAAGAATCCTATCAATCCGGTCTGTCTCCAAACACCGAGACCAGTAAAACCCTAAGAAAACAATCCTTAATCTTGGATTTTACCTTAGGTGGAGTTTGATCTCGTGAAACTCGATCGCTCGACGCTCGTCATCGCAAAGCTCGATCTCGTTAAGCTTAACCACGCGAAGCTCGACCGCTTGACGCCTGTCTTCGCAAAGCTCGTCCTTGCTAAGCTTGACCTTGCTCGAGATGTCTCATATCGTTTTCATCCTCTTCACGCCCTTGCTCGTGTTTATCCTGCAATCAAACTGAGACTACAACACGTACACTCAATGCACACCATTAGTCTCATATATAGATCGTCATTAATCACCACTAGAGAAACTGCTCCACACAGGAGTTAGCTCAACAGTTTCTCTTTCCAGTGAAATGACAAAACTATATTCAACAACAAGCAAATGAGTATAAGATGAAATACACTCATATAGATCGTAAATGATAAAGACATATGCACACGATCTATACTACACATGACATGAGATCAATCAAATCAAATGACCAAAGTGATGAGTTCCCCCTCAACATATGTATCGATATCAAATCCACAACTGGAGTCATCAACCTCAGGATTTAACATATTACATCTTGATCAATCAATTAGCACAAGTTTGATGCAATCACCGAGCTCCCCCTCTGCGTATGCATCAATATCAAACCCGCAACTGAGGAAACATCCGATTCAGGGTTTACCGATAATCAATTCAATTCACTTGTGCTAAATCAGGATTTATCTAATTTGTCATTTGATCATCAAAACTGACATCTTCAGATTAACTTTAATCACATTGGATTTATCCAAATCGTCATTAATCATCAAAATCTAGATACTTAGATCGACCTAGATCCAACAGATCCCATGAGGCTATAAATAAGAGGGATTTCAACCATTAATAACACAAGAAATTCGGGACGAACCTAGTGAGAGGAAGAGAAGCCATGATCTGCCACATCTTCTCTTTCCTGAAGGTGTGTGTATTGTATTTTGCTCTCATGCGGAAAATGAGGATTATTTTATTTGCAATTTAGTCTCTAAAGTGGTTTCTTATTAGTTTCTAGGCTTTAGATCTGTAGATTGAGGTATAAATCTGAACCGTAGATTCTTAGTAAACCTTAAAATTTTAGATTGATGCCTTGTGTATTTTATTTATTTATTTTAATTATTTAGTAGTTATTTATTTGTTTTTCGTCTGAAATCATCAGATCCGTTGCCGGACACCGAAGCAGCTTTTGAGGAACAATTTTCGGCTTCAATAACCAATCAAGGTAAGCTGTGTACACCACTCTTGATGCATATTTTATCTATTATGCATTATATATTTTGATTATAATCTATTATTATTTTATACATTGAAATTACATATTTTTGATAAAAATAATTGAAAGCATATATAAGTTGATTTAATGGCGTTTACATGAGTAGTAGTTTTGGATCTGTGGTTAAGATTTGTTGTTGGGATCTGTGATCAGGATCTGTTGTGGAGATCTATGGTTGAGATCTGTTGTTGCAAGTTGATCTGTGGTTGTTGTTGTTGTAGATGGTTATAAAACTGTTTAAGTTAATAACAACTTGGTGAGTGTCCAATGCTTGTTCTGTAACTGCCATAGTTCTGGGATGGAGCGGACTGAGTTCAGTAACCCTATAGGAAATATAACCCGCATGGTTCTCTCGTAGTTGTGGTGGAAGTTGAAGTAGTGTGGCTGTGGCTGTGGCTCACTACAACGGCTTGTGCATAGTTAGTGCGTGCGCACATGTTCGGGCGGGCTCTATATTTTCCTCTATGGCTAAAGACTTTGTTTTCTTAGTGCCAGTCATGCGTTAAAAGAAACACAGAAAGGTGCGTATGACGTCTACTGTTGTGCCTAAGGGATGCTGTGGTATGAAACACCTCTGCAGAGTAAATTAAGTATAAATATTCGTCAACAAGTACGATAGTATCACCAATAGAATTCAAATTGTTAAAAGTTGGTTTTTATATTACTTTACTATTTTACAAAATTCATGTGCATCTAATTCAGTAGTGGAAACCTGATCCTTTGTTGCATTGATTGTTCATGAGTTGTTTTGTGTGCATAATTATAAGTAAATATATCTTGTCTTACTTAGTCTCAAAGACTCACAGCTATAATTGTACGGTAGTGGATGCAGACGCATTAGAACCATACCAAGTGGTGGGACCAAGTGATGACAATTTTGAAGACCACGAAGGAGGGGATCTATTCTCGGAGAATATTTAGTTGAAGAGCCTTGACGTTTAATTTGAGAATTTTATTTCTTTAAATTTTATTTCAAAATTTTTTGTAAGATGATTTTATGTTTTGAATAAATAGTTTCTTTATCCACTGTGCCAATGCATCTGTGTTTCTATATCAGAATATGTATGAGTATGACTCAAATGTGTTCAGGAGATGTTAAAATCTCTCAGACCCATAGTTCGGGGCATTACAGTTACGTAGAAATTTTGAGCATATTTAACTAAGTTATCGTTCTAGTTTAATATCTTGTGGAAGCTGCCTCATGAAACTCCAGCTCCAACTCCATATATGTACCAAAGCTATGTTTGAAATGCAATTCTAAGTTATGCTCTATAA